>OY728161.1:313774819-316274819 GCA_963277665.1 Viscum album
AATGAAAATAATGATATCATTATTATATAATATGTTATTTTTTATTTTATTTTTTTATTTTTTTCATTTTTTTTCTAGACACCACGCACGGTTTGGACACATGGTTTGGAAAGATGTGTTCCAAACTGATGCCTATATTAGAGGTTATGTACAACTTCCACAAGAAACATCTTGGTCGTAAAAATCTTGCACCAACCATGTGATTTGGATTTGTCAAATACTACAGACGCCTCACACAGAATGCGCACAGTTTCTACTAACTATATGCCAACTGTGGTACCATGCCAAAAACCAAAAAAATTGAAATTTTAAACCAAGAACAATCTAAAACTCAAAGAGATGATAAAAATAATTAATATTTCACGGTCAGGTTGTGAAAATTCTCCCCACTATGAAACTTTTTACACCCAATAAGTCCCAAAATGATTTACTAGAAATGATACTAACAAACCAATACCCAAAACAAAACATCAACCACCGGAAGATTCAGAACTAAAAACTCACTTTTTGTAAAAAACCAACAAATTAGGGATCCAAAGAAACTAATATAATCATCCTCAAGGAACTGTATTAATTTCTAATGAAACAACCGATGAGGATATAAAACCCAAACCACTAAACAAAAGAATAAGGATCAAGGGAGGCACAACTCGATAAACACTCTAAAATCATGGAACAACCCAACCCCAATATCAGATGTCACCAAATAAATCCAGAATGATCTTTTTAGGATATCCATGAGCATCTTTCACATGGAACATTGCCTAGGTCATCCAACCAAAACTATGTTCGGGGTTGGGTGGGGCAGAATCAAAGAATCTCAGAGGAAAAAAGTCAAACCTTCCATAAAGAAAAGAAAAAATACTAGAGAACTAGACTCATCACAATATCATTGAGGGTGTTATCCCTGTAATTTTGGAACCATTTCTAGACATTGTTTCCTCAAATTAAAACAAGCTCACTAATTCCAAACCAGAACAAAAACACCAAAGGAATGAATCATGGGAAAACAAACACCTCCATTCTTCATCAACAACATTAAGAACTTTACAAATCCATACATATTAAAATAGAGTTTCCAAAATACATAAAACATCATTCTCCATACACAAAATAAGACAGAACCATATAATATATTAATTACTACAAAAAGGGTATTTAAAAAATTAAGATTCTAATTTAGCCTACGCAAGCACTATGTTCATCGAACTAAGCAAGAAGATTCTCCAACATATTGGATCTGGATCTGTGTTCCTTCATAGCACCACCCTTGGAAAAACTTTTCAAATAACCAAGACTTACATAGGTATGATAGATCTTAACTTTTTTTTATCATGAAAACTTCTTATGTCGGAGCTTCCCACATTGAAAATAAGGTCATTTCTTACTCTCAAATGAATCTGGTGAGACGGAATATAATGGCCTTTTGTACCTCTTCTCAACTAGTTAAATACATCTAAACCATCTTCTACCTGAATAAACCACCTCACTATATATTCATAATATTTAGGGAATGAAGGGACTTCCTGAAGAAATTTTGATCAATTAACCCTTTCAATGATTTGATACTTCAAAAATTCTTCCCCATCAAGGTTTGGGAGATACAACACCAACTCAGTGAAGCTCTTAGCATACTCCAACACCATTTAATCAACCTACTCGAGATGTTTTTAGTTCTTAACCCATCATTATCCTCACATCATTAAGATTTATTGCTATATGAACAAGGCTATAAAGTATTCCAACAATTAATTCTTCTATGGTTCGGTATAAAGAACGAATTTACATATTTCCATGCTTAGTCCTTTCAACATGAAGGTGGAAAGCTCAATATTTAGATATTTAGGATACTTAAGTTGAATAAATATCTCCTTATTATTTCACATTCAATCCTCATATTTCCATGGTTTTGGTTTCCCAAATAAATTATGAGGTTTCAACACTCAGAAACTATAGAAAAACTCTTAATATTGAGGAGCACCATTCTCCATGGCTGAAATAGATAAACCAAATTTGTAATGTATGACTAGATTTTTTGAAAGTCACATAATGAAATAACCACCTATAGATACTTATTAAAGTCCCTTATAAATTAGTGGGGGAATAATCTGAAAATAAGAAGCATGAAACCAAATTAAAACATATCATAAATCAAATTCCACATCTCAATCACAAAACAGGAACCCTAACACAAAACACTACTTAAAAAATTCAATATACCGAAAAAACCATCAAGGAAATAACTTACTCACAAAATAAAACATCACAAAACACACACTTATCAAAGCATTTAAATTTCTCTTTTGAAAACACATTTGGAAATAAAAACAAGCTTGATAGGTTGGGAAATTTCTAATGGTATTCCATGAATCCTCACACATATACATTCCCCTTACAACTCAAGAACAAAACAACACATACCACCAAGTATCCACTTCTACACAAACATCCATATATGTGATTTTTTATAAGAATACCATAGTTTGAAACAATACATTTACCTTCCCAAAATAAAACACTTCTCAAATTCTCAATTTTCAAGAAACTTCCATTTCATATTTGACAAAACCATCCATAAAACCCCAAAAACATTTTTCAAAATGATTTCATTTCTGATTCACTTTTTTACAAAACCTTACAAAATATTGAAACAGATTCTAAAACATTTCCATTTTCAAAACAAACTATTTCATTTTCCAAACAACCCAAGGTTTTCATTTTTAGAATCATCTTCAGAAAACTTAAAATACCATCATAATATAAGATAAACATTCCAAAACCAACTCAAACCAAAACCAATAATAACTAAAATAAACTCATCACCTAATTGATCCAAAATCCCAAAAACTAAGAAGAATAACCACTACACATTGATTGGACACAAGGTGTTTCTAGTCATTCACCAACTGAGTGAGCCCCTTGGAGATTAACAAAGGAAATTTCATGGTCTGCAAATGGGTTTTTAGGTCATTCATAGTGACCATACACCCTTTGAATTACCACAAAAATACATGTCAACCACTAAAGATTCAAAAATAACCCTCCAAATAGTAATTTCAATTACAAACACTCAGGAAAAGAACAAAAAACAAAAAACATCAAAGATCCAAGCTCGAACATCAAGGCTCAACCATCCTAGACCACCCTGGAAATTCCAAAATCTTTCTGAATAGGTAATGCTCAAGCACCTACCTATGACTAACCACTTTAATTCTGAAATTCTAAGGTCCAAGCTACCAAATATCCCCAAATAACAAGGGAAAAATCTTCTGATTCTATTTTTTCCTGAACTAACCTGGGTCAACCCCATACCGATCACCCAAGTTAGCATGTGACAAGGCCTGAGAGGCCTTCTCCATCCTCTTGGTCTAGAAAGTAGTGTATGAAATTATGAATACTAAGTTGGGAATTATTTATCCAAATAAATCAAGATAAAAAAATATAAACATCTTGAATAAAAAATAAAAATGGCTGAAGAAAACAAACAAAACTTAATAGTTAAACAAACCTCCAAGTGACCTCATGGGTCACCACCACTCATAAAACCCTAATCACTCTATGAGAAAACCAAAAATGTAAGAACCTGAAACTTAAAAGATATTGTAGGCATGAGATTCAAGATTCATAGTAGTTATTCCAAAATAATAACCATTCTTTATTCATTGACTTTAAAAAGAGAACCATTTCATTCTAGTTTGAAATATATAAATTTAATATAAGAATTTAATTTCCATTTAAAACAAGTTACAAGCTAATAATTTCAAAAGAGCTATTTTACTATATTTTTTCAAAATATTTTCAAAATAATTAGACTTTCCAAAAATAATTCTATAAAAAGAAACATGAAATGAAGAAACCTTTAAATGAAGATAATTTAATGACATATCATTAGTTCTACTAAAACATAGGTAACTAAATACATGTTGATAGATGTTAAATTAAGAGTTTCATGGGTAAGTATAACAATTAAAATTTTGTTATGAAAACATCACAGGATGAGTGGGAGTAAAATACTTGTAAATCAGTTTTCATGGGATATACATTGACACCAAGTGAAGAGACCTGAGACATGGTCAGTTTGGAATCCATTGTCTGCCCAATCATTGTGATCCATAGTCGCTAACCAACTTGTATGCTCTTAAATATCCCTACTAGTGGCATATACCACATGGAATTTCCCTACCATGAGGATCTAGTATGTCTAATTAGGAATAAATAGAAACAATCTCTCGACAACCCCTATGACACCTAAGATCCCATAGCTATAGAAAATGTGGGAGATGAGGAAGTAAGCATGAATACAACATCTCAATCATAAAAATCCACCATACCTGCTAAGGCCCATCTCCTGACACCATTCATGAAAATTATCCCCATAATGGGAAGGATCTATGGAGGTACCCTATTTTCAAGAATGAATTTGAAGGTACAAATCATGCCTCATAATTTGAAAACAATATTTTACCATTTGAAAAACCATTTTAGAGCTCAATGGAAAATTAAATATTTATGTAAAACCATGCTAAAGGCCAAAAAATCTTTACACATTTCCAGATAACCCATTATAAACCATTTGGAAAACCAAAAAAAGTGCTTAAGATGCCTGGTGTTTCAAAAACCATCCTAGAAACATGTTTTAATAAGAATAAACTCATAGTGAAACATGAAAAAAGTGGTGAGAATCATGTAATATACCAACAACGTTCAATACAACATTTTTATAAAATTTAATATCTTTATAATATAATTAAAATACATAATAAAACTCATTATAAACTATAGTTTTCCAATTTAAAGGCTCATACATGGTGTAACCTTCCACAAAACACATTATCTTTGACGATGGTCACTCAAAACCACATCACACTTTCACACATATAAAACTTCACATATATATATACTTACCCCTTGACATTATGTGCATATTCCCTGCTCCATGAGGGGATATATATAATGGGGATATTGATATATATGTGCCTACCTATGTGTATACATTCAAGTCACCTTTAAATAGCCCCAATTTTCCCTAAATAATAAAAAATTAAGTTAAATATCATAAAATCCCTAATTAAAATTGGTTCAAAGAATTAAAATAGAATAAATCCTACTTAAAACCTCTGAAGAACGAACTTCATTGTACATAAGTGGATATAACAATCCTAAATGGGATCCAAATACCCTAGACATCAACAATAAACAAATAAAATATCCAATACCGGATTACGATTTTTCTATAGAGAGAAAAACCCATAAAGTATATGTAAAATCAAAAAATAAAGGAGGAAAAGGAAAGGAAATTTATACTATTGATTATCATACCACGATTCGAGAGGATAAATAGTGACATAAGGGGCGGGAGGAGGAGAAACAGCATGGTCGGGAGCGCTCCAGGTCAGTTAGGATCATGAGAGATAATGGATGGGGGTTGTGCGAGGGGTAAGGGAGAACCCCATTTTAATTGATTAATAATACTAATAATATTAATCATATTAATAATAACAATAATATTAATAATAATAGTAATAATAATCATAATAATAATAATAATACTAATATTATTATTATTAGAACATTTATTTTTGTTTTGTTTTGTTTTATTTATTTTCTTTCCTTTTTTTCTGGACTCCATGAATGGTTTTATTGCACTATTTGGAAAATGGTGCAGTAATTATGCACCTCTACTGGAGGTTCTGAGCACTTCACACAAGTAGCCACGTGGTTTTCCAAACCATGTGTCATCCGTGGAATTTGGATTTTTAAAAAACTACATACAACATCCACAGGTTGCGCATGTTTTCTACTAATTGTGCACCAAACATATACCCATGCTAAAACCCCAAAGAAATTAAAAATTTAAACCCAGAATAGCCTGAAACTCAAAAGAGAGTCAAAATATAATTAAATAATTAATATTTTATGGTTGGGGTGTGATAGGTTACTATTCTAATTGTTAGGTTACATTTCCAAACTGTCAAAATACTATTCCAACTGCCAAATTAATATTCCAATAATCATATTACTATTACAATAGTTATATGGGTTCCCTAAATCTTATATATACTCCATTCATTATTAATTCATTTATATTTTCTATTAAGTTTAAATATATTTCTATTTCCAACATGAATATTTCATTACTAAACTTACGCTTTATTTCTATAGTGTTTTTTGTGAGCGTAGTCATTTTGGTGGATTAAGATGATATAAATAATCATATTTTATTTATCTTAATTGTTCTTTTGTATCCCACTGTAATATTTTCCATTCTTATGGATATATTTATTCTCTAAATATAATCTTCAATTTTTTATAAAAAAAAATTTTTTTCGATCTATCATGTGGTTCATGATCTTCATACTATATTACTAAATATGAAACAATTATAACAATGGAAATTTCATTAGTAAAATTTTGGGTCATTGTAGTATTTAACCTAGTTTATGACATGTTTTAACTTAATTTAATTTTCATATTTTTATTTGGAACATAATTTTTTTCTTATTCTTTTATATTTCAAATTACTGCATATTTGTTTCATGGGTTTCTATTAATTTAATTATACCTTAAATACTCGGTAATTATTTTTGATCCGATTGAAATTTAATTGGATATATTTTATTCTATATTTAAAATTCATTAAATGTAATCATACATTTATTAATATACACACTATATTCTTGAAACTTGAAATATTTAAATCCAAATTATTTGGAATATGGAAATTTTGTCTAGCATATATTGTGTGATGTTCTCAAGAACATTTATATTGGTTTTTATAACTTCATTTACTATTTAATTAAATTTTATATATATTTGTTTGTTTATAGTATTTTAATATTATATATTTTCAAATTAAACCCAAATAAGTAAAATTTCCATGTGAATTCAATGAATAAACTATGTGTTGTTTTGGGGAGGATGAAATGAAACTGTATTTATGATTTAAACCATAATTACATGGAAGAACTCTATATATTATGTTTCAAAGATAAAGATCAATTTAATGAGGTTATTTATATTATTCAATTGTATTGTGTGATACATATTAGTGATCAATTACAGCTCTCGACAAAACTTTAGTTTTTTGATCCATTATTGCTAGAGAGAACATTGATGCCTAAATACTAAGATCCTTTCTTGATTCATCTAGTTTCTATAGTTCTTACTTCTTTCTATTATTTTATATTTTTAATCATGTTGGGTTATACTACCCATAAAATGTAGGTGTTGAGTTATACTACCCCAAAAAAATGGTATGGGTTCTTCCATAACTACTAAAAGGAAAGGGGGTCAATTTTGCATTGATCTAAGTAAATGATAGGTTTTGGTTCAACCTACACTTCAAGAGTTGTCATCTGGATTGCACCTCTAGGTGTGAAAAAGGTAGAGTGATCAGGTTAAGCCACTAGCTGTGAAAACATAATTTCTTTTGTTACACCTATATGGTTTAAAATTTTAGTTATAAAGGGTTGTGAATCTATTCAATAATTATTGAGTCCATGGTAGTTGGTGGAATCTCTCTATGTTTCTGAGAGGGGTGAAGAGTAGAATATGATCCTTTAAATATTAACTACATTAAAAATTATTGAATTCATTTACCCTTTTATTTCTATTATATTATACTAACATTGATATGTCATTAAAAAATATTCAAAAAGTTTATTTCACCACCCCCCACCCCAACCCACCCCCCCCCCCACACACACACACCATTTAACCGTTCAGTTATTGTCACTAGGTTCTAAGAATTGTTATCAAAGAAATGGACCCCAAATTTATTATATTTTCATATTATTTGGGATAATAAAATACAAACATAAATAATCCAGGGTAAAAGAACTATTTTTTTATAGAAGTAATGGAATATGAATGATGGTTGGACACATAAAAACCTCTACTGTTTTATGGATGTAATTATGGATACTAAAAGCCCCATATAAATGCTTTACTTATAAAACTGAGAATTTAGCATTGTAAAATCATGGTTAAACCACAAAAATTGATTAAATTTGATCCTAATACATTAATTAGTAATTATATGGTAAACTATGTATTAAATTATAAGGTGATGAGTATTTGTTTAATATAAAATTAATAGGAATGCCTATATTAATATTTCTTCATGAAAAAAAGCACATCAAATTTAGGAAATAAACAATTTAATCATCTAGGTTAAGATAAATTGATAAAAACAAAATTAATAATATTAAGATATGTGCACCAAGAATTAAAAATTGGAGAATAATAGATATTTAGTAAAAATTTTCAAAGATTTACAAGTATTGTAAATTTCATGAGTGATTTGGGAGAATGTTTAGAAAATTCAATTTTTGTCGAAAGAGTTTTAAGAGTCTTTTCCAAGAAATGGCATACTAAAAAGGTGTCAATTGATAAAATTAATAATTTCAAAAAATATACTTTATATGGTCGTATTGGATCTTTAATAAAATTTGAGTTAAGATTTAAAAATATTGTGCAAGAATAGAATTTAAAAAAGAAAGGTGTTTATTTTAAATCAAAATTCATATTACCACTAAATAATATAATTCTGAATTGCAACATGGTTAAAAAGAAAAAATTTTGTAGGTTTCCTTGGGTAGAATAAAGAGAGTTTACTCAGGTAAAATAAAAATTAATTACTCATGGAGAGAATAAATTAAAAAGGTAATGATGATAAATAAGTTATTTATTATAAATAAAAATAAATATGGTTCATCACAACCGGCATCCCTAGAATTAATAATTATAATAAAAGAGTGAATAGTACCGAAAAGAAATTAAAACAATGGAACTTTTATAGAGTCTCACTTGAGATTTAGATTCAAGGGATTAATCTAATGTAAGAAAAGAATCAGAAAACCAATGTCTCGTGGCTTCATCAAGATAGGTAAGGGACTCCGATTTATCTTCCTCATTGAAATATAATTTTGATCCTTTTAAAAATTAATTTTATAGAGATATTAAATGACTCAATCATAAAGTTAACAATATTATCAAATTTTAAAAAAAATATTAACACTAAAAATAAAAAAACTGAAAATAAAATATTTAAAAAAAACCCACTAAGCTCAAATGATAAATTATGTGATGATATGAGAAATATTTGGCATGAAAATATCATATGTAAATATTATCAGTCTACCTGTGAAGAATCTCAAAGAATTAAATTTGACTCTATTTTGGAATAAAATGTTAAACTTATAAATGAAATTGAAAGGTTAAAGATATAATCAATCCTATTTTTTTAAAAGAAGAAAAGTTATGATAAAATTATGAGTTTAAATAAATAAATAAAAATAAAAATAGTCTTGGATATGATAATATTTTACTAATGATATATATAACCTTATCTGTTAAAGGTTCAATTAAAAAAATTTAAGTGTTATATGTTTTAAATTTCAAATGAAGGGTAATTATAAAAATGAATACTTCACAATATTTCTACTATCTCTTGGTAAAACCAAGGATTTTATCACAAAATCATTATCTTCTAGATTTATAAAATATTACATTAAATCATTTTTGGTTCCCAAGATTTTTTTTCTAACTCAATTATACGCAAAATATATATGGGTACCAATTACTTATTAAATCTATTTTAGTTTGAAAATTGTCTTAGAATAATCAAAAAGTGTTTATGGTGTCTTAAATAGGGTATTGTTCCAGTATAACTCTTCTTTATGTGTTTTGACGATTCAAAAAATCCCTAATTTTATTCTAACAAGTTTGTATTAAGTGTTTCTGAGTATATTTATCTTATGTTGTGCGCTCAAGTATTTATCTTATGATACACAAGCATTTTGTCGTGTAAGATTTGAGTAACATCTTTAGTTACTCAGAAACTGAAAGAAAAATATGAGACATTATCTTAAGAATTTTAACTAAGATACTAATAAAAGACGATAAAATATGGAAGGAATTTATTTTATGAAGTGTAGAAGTAATGAATTACATCATAGTAATGTTTTATCTTATGTTGTAGATTTATCTTACTCTCCACTAGATATATCTCTTCTTATGAGTAGGAATGACATTATCTTACAAGAAGTTATCTTAATATGATTTTTTCTTTCAGTAAATATCCTTTGAATATTTAGTACTAAAAAACCTAATTATTACTTTTTTAATCTTTCACTAATTAACTCTATTTATTTAAATCATGTTAAAGGAGTTTATCAATTTAAGGAAATGTCATTTTGTACTAGAATTTCCTGAATATTGTAATCTGGAGAACGAGAATATTACTTTTAAAAATGAAATTACTATATTTGTATATATGTCCTTGATAGCTTTTCATATCAAGATAACTTTATATGTCACTTGATCATTGCTTTTTATCTGTATTCTTGTTTAAATAAGCATATAAAATGATCAATAAGCTTCTACCAAAACGATAAGAAGAAGAACAATTTTGGATTGCCTGTTAAACATCTGAAAAAGAAAAATGTTGTAGCCCTATAGATAGAACAACAAAAAATGTTCATGATTCACTAATAAATTTATATCAGTTTTACATAAGATCATCCCAAGATACACATTGAATTAAATCATCTTCTCAATAAAAATCTCAATCTATGGTTAGTTTCTACATGCAACTGTGTGCTAATTTATTTTTAAAAATCATATATCTCTTTATAAAATGTTTGAACTCAATGTAACAGTTTTTAAGATTGTGGATAGGTCTTGTAAAAGGAGATAAAATTCGATAGATCTTGGACCTTTGTATACAGTTATAGCTACTTGTACTCAACTAGGATCCCTCATAAAAGGGTTATTTTAGTGACAATCACCATGCTCATAGATTAGAGCATTGGTAGAGTGAAATAGGGGATTTTGTCCCTGAACCACTATAATTATCTGTTTTCAATTGCCTTTCAACATGTTTTCATATTTCCACTGCATACACTCTTGGGGAAATAATTGAACTGGAATATTTATAAGATGGTGGTATTATATTCAAGTATTTTTTTAAGAACTCAATCCCCCCTCTTGAGTTATTTAGTCAGTCATTATCTAATAAAAAATCGGTATCATAGAAATTGATGTTATATTTCACAATAGTCAAATATTGATGTCCAATTATCTTTCTTCAAATGGATTCTATGGCTGATAAGTAAGACAGTGCATCAATGGTTAGATCTATATACTTAAATGGTGAAACTTATGGTCACTAGAAATATTATATTATCATATATCTAAAAAATATTTCTCTAAAAGTCTGCCTCAAATAATGTAAGCCCTATGAAATTCTTCAAATAAAACCTGAAACTTGGGATGTTGCAACTGAATTAGATTCTGACATAAAATCTAATGATTTGAATTCTATCATCTACAGGTTAGGACGAGATGAGTTCAATAAGATCTCTCAATGTCACACAGCGCATGAAATGTGGACCACTATAGTAGTAGCATATGATGGAACTGAAAATGTGAAATCCCTCAAATATGATACATCCAAACTTAATTTTGATACTTTCAAAATTTCTTAAGGAGGATGTATTAATCAACTGAATGAGAGACTTACTGCGATTTTGAACAACATTACGACTCTAGGAACGCTTATCACTCAGCCTGAATAGGTATTAAATGTTCTCAAAGTACTACCACCTATGTGGAGCGGAATCTCAGATTCCATCAAATAATATATAGAAGTAAAGAACTTCAAGATAAAGGATCTCATTGGAACTATCATGATGTATGAAGAATAAATGGAAACCTTATGTGATGAACCCAAAATTATGAAAAATAAAAATGTTGTTTTGAATTATTCTACTTAAAAGGATGACAAAATGGGAAATTTTGCACAAATTTATTAATCATCTAAATAAGAATACTTCTCAAGAAAAGATTAATCAAATGATGATCTTGTCCAATTTTCTTTAAAGTTAAAAAAATTATGTGACAAGAGATTAGGTTTCAGAAGACCCTCCAAAAATCATAGAAAACATGGTGAAAACTCTAAATAGATGACATGATATGAATGAAAAAATATAGGAGATGTCAAACCTGAGTATCTAAAAATAAAATATGAAAATAATATAGAAAATAAATACTTTAAAAATATTGGTTATAAAGAATATATGATATATTTTAAGTCCACATGTAGAACTTCTAAGTATTCTAGAAAATGGGTGTCATCAAAATTAAAAGTTGATGTTATAAATCAAAAGTCCAACATATGATTTATGGAATAGTCAGGTGAGGTAAATTCTAACTATTCTGAGCATGAACCTAGATCAAAAAATGAACATTTATTGAATAAATAATTAAATAAGTACTTCACCATGTTTGAAATCAAGTATGAAAGCCCGAAAAATAAAAATAAAGATAATCTAAATTCTTATAATAATTTTATTAGTGAATAATAAAATTTGAACAATTCGATTTTAGATCCGAAAAGTCTGTTATAAAAATATAATGTATTGACTACTGAACAAGTCAAAACAATTGAAAATATATAGAAAGAGGTTCTAAATTTCAAGGATGTTGCAAGTGTTTTTACAAAAGGCGAAGACTATTTAAACAAAATTCTTGGAAAATCAACTTAGAAAAGAAAAAAATTCAATTAAAATTCAAGGTTAAAGATATAACCTTTAAAAGAAATAATTTTTCCCTGTTCAAAAAATAAATATCTTCCAAAAGTTACTTTTTTCACTATGTTTAAACTGTAAATTTTTCCAATATTTGAGAATTAAAAAATCCCCAAGTTTTTAGAATAAAATAAATCTCTCAAACAATTTTTTAAAACAAACTAAGAAGTTGTCTAGAAACAAAGGCAATTATGGATGCCTAGATATCTTATAGATAACATTTCTGGACCCAAAAGATTTTGGATCCCAAAAAATTCTAGTGTTTGATTTTTCATTATAGGAAACTAGTTGTACAAAAAGAAATAAAACAATGGTTCATGGCTAATGGTTGTTCAAGGCATATGAGTGGAGATTACACTAATTTTCATTCTCTATAAAAATTAGATGGGATATATGTCACATTTTGAGATAATGAAAAAGGAAAGATAGTTTTCATTGGTTTTGTTGGAAATCCTCATTCTATTCTTATTAACAAAGTACATTACGTTGAAGTCTTGAAGCACAACTAGATAAGTATCTCCCAACATTGTGAGGATAATTATTCTATTGATTTTTCTAAAAATTTATTCTTAGTTTTTAAAGATAAATGTCATAAATTTAAAGAACCTAGAACCTATAATTTTTATAAACTTTATTTTAATTACTTTTGTATAAAAATGTAAATTTTTTTAAATAAAAAATGGATGAATAGTGTATTTGTAATAGATGTATTGGACATTAAAATGTTCATTAATTGATAAATTTATCTAAAAGAAACTTGATTTATGCCTTTCCTAATATTAAATTGTGAAGAAAGAAACTATGTGATGCATGCCAAATGGGTCAGACACATAATTCATCTTTCAATCCAATTAAATAATTTTCTACTTCTATACCTCCTAATATTTTCCATATATATTTGTTTGGACAAACTATAAATGAAATTATATTTATTAATTAATTTTTTAATGTGTTAGCTAATGATTTTTTAATATTTACATGGTTTTACTTTGTAATACTTAAGAGTGAAGCATTCTATATTTTTATTAAATTTTTTAATCTTGTGAAAAATGAAAAAATGACAAAATAATTTCATTATGAAGTGATCATTGAGGTGAGTTTAAGAATCATGAAATTAATTCTTATTTATTTAATCAAGTAATTAAAAATACATTCTCTTCCCCCAGGACATATCAATAGAACGGTGTTTTCAAGAAGAGAAATAGGTCTTTGCAAAAAATTTCTAGGACTATGCTATGTGAATATAACATGCTCACTCATTTCTGGGATGAATCTATCAACATTGTGTGTTCTACCATTAAAAGTGTAATGATAATACCTATTTTAAAGAACACACCCTATGAGTTTTGGAACAATAGAAAACCCAAGGTAGGATACTTTAATTTATTTTCATGTAGGGATTACATCATGAACACCAAGTATAGTATTGGAATTTTGATCCAAAGGCTAATGAAGGTATCTTCCTTGGATATTCTACTAATTCAATATCTTATATAGTTTTCAATAAAAGTTTGAGGATTTTTGAAGAATTGGCACATGTGAAATCTGATGAAAGTGATCATTTCAGTCACAACATGACTCAAATTAATGATCAAGATGATTTAGTCAAAAATATGAGATAGGAACCCCGCTTTAATTAAAAATTGATTATGATTTGGAACAAGATTATCTTAAACCAAATCCAATAAGGATAAAAACTAGTGAACTAGAATGTGTGTTTTCTAGAACACCCAACAACCTTAAGGACCATATTTTAGAAATAGTTATAGGAAACCTAGATGAAGGATTAAGAATCATAAGAAACATAGTAAATTTAGTAAAATTATCTTATTTTATATCCTAATTAGAACCTAAATCCATAGAAGAATCCTTATCGAATGTTAGTTTTATCTTAGCAATGAAAGATTAGATAAATCATTTTCAAAAAAATAAGGTAGGATAGTTAGTTAAAAGACCCTCAAATTATCCAGTAATTGTAACAAAAGGAGATTTTATAAACAATAAAGATGACAACGGTGTAATAACTATAAATAGAGATTGACTAGTTTCCAAAGCATATAATCAATAAGAAGGAATAAATTATGAATAAATATTTTCTCCCACACCTATATTAGAATATATTAGAATCCTTCTAGCTTATTCATCACATATGAATTTTAAATTATATCACATGGATGTAAAATCTATCATTTTTAACATTTTTTAATGGAGAAGGTTTATATAGAACAAACACCTGGTTTTGAAGATCCTCATTTTGAAAATTATATTTTTAAACATACTAAGGAACTATATGGAATTAAATAATATCCAAGGTCATGTTATGAAATATTAAGTTCATTTCTTTCATCAAATAGTTTTATGGTAGAAATAGTATATCCTATTCTTTTTAATAAAAATTATTTTTCTAATATTTTACTAGTATAAATATATGCAGATGATGTTATATTTTGATCAAAAAATAAAAAATTGTCTTCTGATATTTCAAAACATATGAAGAAAGAATTTTAAATGAGTATTATGGGTGAATAATAATATTTTCTAGGATTTCAAATTTATCAAAAATATTTTATAAATATTTTAAATCAATGAAAATACATACTCAACTAACATAAGAAGTTTGGGATTAGATACTGTAAGACCAACTCAACTCCTATGAGTTCCAATATCAATCGTGACTCAGATGAAACAGGAAATCCAATTGACAATAAGCTGTAAAGAGGAATCATTGGATGTTTGTTGTACCTTATAGAAAGTAAACCATACATTATGTTTTCATTTTTTCTTTGGGAAATATTTCAATATATTCCAAAATAATTTCATTTAAATATTGTGTAAGAAATTTTAATATTTTCTATAATAACCATAAGTCATTCTCTTATTTTTTCAAAAACCGTTTATTTTAATATGATTTTATAATCTTATGCTGATTTTGGTGGATGTATATTTTATAGGAAAAGAACGTCAAGAACTTATCATTTCCTTGGTAAGTCACTTGTGTCTTCATCGAGTAAAAAAGAATCATTTTGTAGTAATATCAACTTATGAAACTGAATATATTGTCTTTGGAAGTTGTACATTGGTGATGTGTATGAAACAAAGATTAATGGATTTTGGATTTAAAATTAGTCACATTCCAATCATATGTGACAATAATAGTTCTTTTAACATCTCAATTAATTAAATAAATTATTCAAGAATAATTCACATTTATTTAAGATATCATTTCTTATGAGACCATGAAGAGAAAGATTATATCAATCTAGAATATTTGTACATAGAAAAAAATTCCAGATATTTTCACTAAACTCTTTTCTACTAACAGATTTGATTTTATTTAGTTAGAATTTGGGATTTTTAATTTTACAAAATGATATTTTACACAATATCTCTCATATATAAATTAAACACATTATATGTTTTATTTAAATATTTTTTTGTACCGTTGTTTTTATTAATGGTCACGTCTGATAGACCAATTCACTTATATTTAGTAGAAATTATAATATATGTTATTATGCAACCCCTCGATTATCGTAGATGGAAAAGAATGATAATAAACTCTATGCATGAAATGACATGGGAATCATTGTACCCCCACATTTTCTATGTTCAAACTCTTATTACCATAACCTCCGATCCTCTCCAAAACCTCTTCATATGGACAAAACAAAAATATCCAATGATGACAAACATATTGAGAGGTTAAAGTATCCTTAGAAAAGTTCTCAGAATATGAGATATCAATTTTTAATGGATGGATAGAATAAGCATTCTATTGAATAAAGTTATCAACCATCAAGGATGGGACTATGTTTTTAATTCACCATGAACCTCAATAGTTTTCTATAAATAAGTTATTCAGATCAATGAGTATTTTTTCCCACTTCAGTGATGATGAGGACATATTTATAGCAACGATCAACCAGAAAGATCTTTCGGTTCCTTTAGTCCAGCTATCTGAAGCATTGACAGTTCCTCATTAAGGATAATTATTTTTCAATACCACTTTATCTATCATGGGTGGTGTTACTTCTATAAAGATCATGAAATCACTATTCAAAAATGTCTTCACTGAGAAAAATAATGTTAATAATAAGGAGCCAGAGTGAAATATTTGGATCAAATTCATCAAATTAAGGATGTATTAGTGGAATTGTGAGTTTTAAAAAGAAATATTTTTCAAGATATTTCCCTATTTTATTTTTTTATGCTAGATAATCATTTTAACCTTGAATGACATATCTTATGATATATGTGACATGTCCAAAACAATTCTCTAAAATTCAACCCATTTGGACAAATATTAACTCTAGTATTTTGAATGGATGAATTTGGTCTAAATGGGAATGAAGAAACACCTTTTCATGGTTTTCCAAACATAAATGGGAGTTTTTTAAGAAAGAGTGGATAACATTGGGATTTTTTCCTTCTAAAAGTTGATTCCTGAAATATACCATGTTTTTTCTCAGGGGGAGAAACCTAGTTTTTTTTTTTGAAATTTGAGTAAATATAGAAGCTTTATCTCAAAATACTGAGATTGGTGAACTTCACAAGGATGAAGAAAATCAAAATATAAGGTGAAGACTTTGGATATGTATTCTGTCAAAACCTCAATCTAGATTTAGGAAAGAACCCCTCCTATTTATACCTCTACATATTCATGTTCAAAATTAAAGGATAAAATTTTCCATTACATAGAATTATTTCTCCTATCAAGACAAAAAATCCTCAAAAATAATGTGAGTGTCTCCAAACATAATTGAATCACACTATCAAAAGATAGGGTTATTGGATGGACAAAGAATCGAAAGGATAGAATCTCAAAAAAAAATCATGAGGAAGAAATGCCTAACATTTGTATGAAATAATTAGTTCAATGATAAAATATTGATGTCCATCAGAAAAGACTTTCATTTGTTCCTTAGGGAGCTGGAAATAAAGAAGAACTAGAAGTCAATAGAAGAATCTATAATATAACCCAACTAATCCCTTCAAAATTAGTATCTTAATTTTAAACTCTAAGAGCCTAATTCTTAGAATAAAATCAAGAAATAAAGGCTCAATGTGATAATATGGCTTCAAAAGATGATATTTAGGAAATGAGACTATTAATATAGTATATTTTGGAGAAGTGTTCTGAACAACCCATTTCTAGAACTATATATAGTTTAGATATTAAGTTAAGGATAATGGAATTATCCAAATCCATTTATTTAG
The DNA here is from genome assembly GCA_963277665.1 of Viscum album. Classification (NCBI taxonomy): domain Eukaryota; kingdom Viridiplantae; phylum Streptophyta; class Magnoliopsida; order Santalales; family Viscaceae; genus Viscum; species Viscum album. Next base: position 313,792,627 of record OY728161.1, read on the forward strand.
TATTTTTAGTTCTTGACTCTCTTTAATGTGAAGTTGTGGAAAAATATATGTGTCAAAACCTCTAGATAACTGTTGTAAATGAGTCTATGTGACTACCGGTTACAATGAATGAATCTATTAGATTTTTTTATCGATCAAAAAAATAATTAAGTTCTACTCTCAACCAAAAGATAGATAAAACTCAAGAAAACACTCTTCAAGTAACGAAGGATGAGATTTTTATCATAAATCTTAAATAGAGGTTATAGGGAACTTCATCAAACAATTGTGGTGAAATAGAAAATAATATTGCCGATTTTCAAGAAGTAGTGGTGCACAATATCATTCATAATTTCTTAAAATACAATGAAGTAGAAGTTAATTCATTTAAATAATGTTCTTTTAGAGTTAATCCTTAAAGGAAAAAAATTTCTGTCATGGAAATTCCAGATGGTTAGTGTAAAGTAATAAAGATCCTCATATCGAGTTTTCTAAGAAAGGAAACCTCCAGAACTTTTTTGGAAACTTTTCTCAGAGAGTGTGTAATGGTTTTACAAATATTCTAGACTACTGAAATCCTGACATAGTAAAAATAATTTATTCTTGTGCTGATGAATTTTTTCAAATGTGTGTGAGAAGGCTATCCGTACCTAAGATTGATTACCAATACCTGTATACCTATCAACACCTTAAAGAAATATTTGATCAATATAAGGATCATTAATGGGAATATATAAGGTGTTCTAAAGATAAATATTTATTCTTACCTAAACCATCCTTTAAATTTCCATTTACTCATGAAGATAAATTTTATTTGGCTAGGGCACAGTAATATTCTCACAACATTTAGATGACACCAGTTAGGTTTTCTCATAAAGATTGTTCTAGTCATAGATCATCCTTGCTAACATTAGGAAATGTTGTCAGAACAACAGCTGATGATCCTCTACCTTCATCTTCTTTACTGATTTACCAAACCCTCTTTTTCAAGAAACCACCTTCAAAAATTAATTTTGATAAAATTATTTGATACTCATTTCTTTCGAGATTGTGTAATTAGTTTCCTAGTGGTTGGTCACACTAAAAACATTTTAATTATGCCATATTTTATGGAATTTTAAATTTTTCATCTACGTACGTTAAAATATATTTTGGAAAATCATATTATTTTATCCTTTTTACTAATTTTTATGGGATGTTTATTCTTGTTATGTCTCTTATCCTTTTTTTTAAATTTAATGGTCTTATTTTATAATTTCATTTTAATCTTTAGCATTAATATCTTCTTAATATATAATATTTAAATATTTCATTATGAACCTTATTTACTACCAATACATTGTTTATTAATAGTATTTTATACTGATTACTAATGTTTGTGTGATATATAAAATGTTTTCCTTATTACACTTCTTTTTTATATCGCAAAAAGGGAGAGAAGAAGAGTAAAATACCAAAATTTTATTTATATTTCAAAAACTATTTATTCCAAAAAGAATATATATATTTTCGAATAAAACAAATGGATACATATTCTTTTCAAAACCTAGTATATAAAATTTATGTTTTTTCAAAACATGGACTTTGTGATCATAAAAAAAGTTGTATATTTTTATAATGATTATATTGTTACAATATATCTCCTCTTTATGTGTTTTGATTATTCAAAAATATGTAATTTTATTCTAACAAGTTCTTCTTAAGTATTTCTGATTATATTTATCTTACACTATGTGTTAAAGTGTATATCTTTTTATACACAAGCCCTTTGTATTATGAGATTTTAGGAATATCTTTTGTTACTCAAATGCAAAAAGAACAGTGAAATACTTTATCTTATGAATTTTAACTAAGATGATCATAACAGACACAAAAATATGAAAGGACCTTATTATCTAAAGTGAAGAAGTTATTAATTACATAATAGTAACTGGTTATCTTACATTGGATAATTATATTATGCTTCACTAAAGATATCTTATCTTATGAGGAAGAACCATTATATCTTATGATAATTTATCTTACTATGTGCTATGTTTCAGTTGATATCCTATAAAAATTAAATAATACAGAATGTCATGATTAATTTTCTAATCTTTTGATACATCACTCCATTTATTTAAAACATGTAAAAATATGTTTATCTATTTACGGAAATATTGGTATGTATAATACTTTCTTGAAAAGTTTTGTCCAAAGAACGAGAAGATTTATACTAAAAAAGTAATTATTATATTTTGAATGTTTGGATACATGTCCTTGATAGCATTTCACATCAAGATCACTATCTATATCACTCAACCATCGGATTTGTTTTATATTTAAGTTCAAAAAAACATATAATAGGATTAGTAAGATTAAATAAAAAATGATAAGAAGGAGAATGATATCTTATTGCTTGTTTAACATCTCAAAAAGAAAAAAAATGAATCCCTATAAAAATAGCAACACAAATCATTTGTGTTGAACTTATCAAGTTCAATCATTGGCACTAAATATCATCTCGAGCTACACATTTAAGTCTATCATCTTCTCATGATGAATCATTATATACTGTCAGTTGTTTCTTGGAACTGTGTGCTGAAAACATTTATAAAATTTTATATGTCTTTATATATTGTTTACACTTAGTGTATGAGTGTTTAATACCATGGATAGGTCTTTTGAAGGGAGATCCTAATTAAAATCTCTTAGACTTTTTTCCTAAGTGACTACTTGTTGTAATCACCTGGGATCCCATGAAAAAAGCGTTGTTTTAGTGAAAATAAATAAGCTCATAGAGTATAGAATTTGTATAGTGGACAATGGAATTTGTATCCCCTAAGATACTATAATTATCTATGTTCAATTTCATTTCATCATGTTTTTATATTTCCACTTTATACACTCTTTATGAAACAATTGAACCGACATACTTCAAAGAGGGTGATATTATATTCAGTATTTTTTTAAGAACTCAATTCACCCCCTTCCTTATGTTATTCAGTTAGAAATTATTTAGGAAAACAATTGTTACATGGATGATTAATATAAATGACATATTACTTGTGATATTTCTAAATTTTTACCTTTTAATAAGTGTGATGGTGGTAGAGTAACTTTCAATGATAATTCAGAGGGAAAATTAAATGGTTTTATAGAAACTATAATTTCAAATTCAGTTTCTATCTCCAATGGTTTGTTTATTAAAGGTTTAAAATATAATACAATAATCACTTCATAGCTTTTTAATGGTAATATTAATGTGAAATTTTAAAATGACAAGTGTATTATTTTCAAATAAAAATATTTCTTATTTTTTGAAAAAATAAACGATAATATTTATTCAGTGATGTTTTTTGGAGATAATTGAATATAATTTAAATTTTTTAAATTTTTTAATATCTAACAATTTTTTATGGAATAAAAGACTGACCCATGGAAATTTTAGGCTATTACATAAGCTTTATAAATGAAAAATGTGTTTTATATGCTCAAGTTTAAACTAGAAAGCACCTATGTATATAATATATTCTTAAAATGTAAGGAGCATAAAGAGTCATCCAATTATATCCAAGAGGTTTAAACTTCCAGAATGTTTTAGTTTTTACATTTTTATTTATTTCCTCCCATGAAAACTACTTGTCTATGAAGAAAATGGTTTGTTCTTTTCATCATTGATGACTATTTTATATTTACATGGACTTATTTCTCACACATAAAAATAAAACTTTGAATAAATTTATATTATATTGTAAATTGGTTCAAAATGAAAATTTTCATCTAATTTTATCAATTAGAAGTGACTTAGGTGGTGAGTTATCCAAACTAGGATTTTGATAAATTCTATGAAGATAATGAGGATAATAATAATTTTCCACCCCTTGGGACTCCATGGAAAAATGGTGTGGTGGTAATAAAAATTAAAAACTTACAAGAAATGTCCAAGACAACATAAAATGAGTAATCATTGCCAAAAAAATTTTGGGTAAATATTGTTAACTCTATCTTTCATGTTTATAATAAAATTATTCTTTGTATATTTTTAAAGAAGAAACCTTATGAAATCTAGAAAGGAAGGAATTATAGAGTTGTTTATTTTATTGTATTTGGATACAAAGTCTACATTCTTAATACCAATTATTCACTACAAAACTATGACTCATGATTTAATGAAGGTGTTTTTTGGGTTTTTCTAATTGAAGGAATAAAAATTTTATAACAAATAAACATTAGTAGTTAATTAATATATCAGTTTTATGTTTTATAAAAATATTTTAATGGAAATAAAATCAATTTTAGAAAAGGTTTTGGAACGGTTTAGAGAAATTTATTTTTGAGAACCTGAAAATTAATATTTGAATACATCTATTAAGGGGGGCGTGTCAATCAAAAAAAACATTAAAATTACGTAAATATCATCCAATTAAAAAAATATTTTTGATATTATATCTTGTCTTAAAACCAAAAATTCATTAAGATGTATGGTTTATTATAAAACTTTTATTTCTAATTATTGTCTCAAAATATTGATAAAGATTTATCAAATTTAAACTGGATTATGTAAATGAAAGTGGAATTAAATAAATTTAATATGAATAAATTATGGAACTTAGATGAACCATCTAATGATCAAAATATTACTAACACTAATTTAATCTTTAGAAACAATTTTGATGAGTCTTGTCAAATAATTAAAAACTAATCTAGGTTAGTGGCTTGTGGTTATAATCATGAAGATGGAAATGATTTTTAAAATTAATTTTCCCTAGTTTCTCAATTAGAATATATTATAATTTTTTAGCATATGGATCTATTTGTGGAATTAAAAATTCTTAAATGGATGTCAAAAGTTCATTTTTTAATAGATATATTTCTGAAAATGTATTTGTAAAATAGCTGTAAGTTTATGAGATTAGATCTAAACCTAACCATGTTTTTAAACTTCTCAGTGATAATTATGGCTTGAAATAAGATACTTGAGATAAGTATGAGAGGTTTTAATTATTCCTTAGTAATAATGGTTTTTAAAAGGTAAAAGTTAATTAAATTTATTTATTAAAATAGACATAAAATATATTATAAATGGTTAAATATATGTTGATGATATTATATTTTGATCCTCAAGTGATTTAGTTTGTAATGACTTTGTAAATAAATTTTATTTAGAGTTTTAAATGAGTCTTATGGGTGAAATTAAGTTTCTATTGAGTTTGAAAATAGTTCAAAGGAAATATGATATCAATCTTAATTAATCAAAATATACTAAAAAATTGGTTAAAAAGTTTGGTCTTGATGGTTTTAAAAGATAAAATATTCTAATAAGTAATTATTGTAGGGTAGATTATGATGAATCTATAAAATCTATTGATAATATGATGTTAAATGTATTGATTGGTAGCTTACATTATGTGATATAATGTAGACTATATTTATTGTTTTTAGTGAGTGTATATTTACTGGAATCCAATCAAATCCTAAAGAAATGAATTTTTAGGTAGTTAAAAGATTAATTAAGTATGTTAAAGGATATTTAAATCTAAAATTATATTATCCTATAATAATTCATTTAAACTAACTAGTTTTTAATATTCTAGTTTTGGAGGTTGAAAACTAAATATAAAAAAAACAGGTACGTGTAATTTTCATGGTAAAATTTTGGGTTCATAGAATTCTAAAAAAAATCAAAGGGATTTATCAAATACTGAGAGTGAGTATGTTACTATTACTTCTTATTGTTTATAGTCATTATCTTTTAAAAAATTAATTTATGATTTTGGTTCAAATTTTGAGAAGATATCAATTTATTATGATAATACATCTATAATTTCTATCTCTAAAAATATTTTTCAGCACTCCAGCAAAAAAAACATTGATGATAGGTACCACTTTATTAGAGATCATTTTCAAAAAGGATGTATTATTTTTTAATCTAATTCAATACAATTTTAATATTATACTATTTTTACTAAACCCCTATCTTTATCAATGTTTGATAAAATGAAATTTTAACTTTTTTATGATGGAAATCTAAATTTAGGGAATATGTTTAGGAGTTAAACCATATTTTTTGTGGTAATATATTAATTATAGAAGTATAAATGATAAAGTATTATATATCACAATATATTATTATATAATAGTTGTATACTATTTCATCTATTAAAAATCCATATATGTCATTCCTTTAGAATCTTGAAATGTTTCCAGGGCTCCTTGAGGATTTTAAAATAATTTTTCAAAATAATTTATACTATCATATACAAGTTCTTTTTTTAAGTATACACATACTAATTGAAAATGCATGAATCCTAGTTATATGTTTTATGGAATTGTTAAATTATTTTATTTCACAATAGTCATTTAGGGGGGGATTTTTGTGTTCAATTTTAGTTAGAAAGGTTTGTTTCTTGGTCACGATCTGACCAATTGGGGCATGCCTGGTCTATGATAAGACGAGTGTGACTACCCCTATACCACCATCAATATGTTATTTGATGGTGACCAGAATAAAGTAGTAATCTCACACATATGGGAGCAATTAGCCTATGATACCTATACACACACACACACACAGCCATCTCCATGCAATAGTGAAAATATAATAATATAACTAATATGAAATTTAGGCATACAACTAAACTAAAAGTAGAGTACTAAAAAATAACTAGAAAGAATGAAAGGGAAAAAATTAAATCCCACCAAAAACTGCCAAAGAGTCCAACCTGCTTAGAAGGAGAGGAATTTTGTCAAATAAAACCACTAATACACACCTCGATCTATCCAGCTCAATATACTTCACTTTCTCTGGGTCCACTATAGACTTCATTGAAAATATTTTCATTTTCATAAGACATGACATGTGTGTCCATATACCATGAAAGGGTGGAATAAAAACACCTAGTAGGCACCCCCAAAACCCAAAATAAAAGAAAGATGCTAAAAGGAAATAGTCCTCTTGACCCATATCCATAGGGTACAGAAAACCCAAGAAAGAGAGAAAAAGAATCTCTATCTCCCCGCCTCTTCTATACATGACTAGTCAGATCATCACAATATGTTATGTCAACCATGATATTATACATGTCAAAGGGACTCCCAAGAAACCTAGACATACTCATCACAAACTCTAATTCCCATGATCTCAAAGGTATTGATCGTACTAGAGTACTCACTCTATGAGCCCTACCATCTCCAATGGAACTATTATGAGAGGTATCACTCATCGATTATCACTAAGAAAATGGAAGAACCACACCATCCCTTATATAACTCATCTGAGAGAACACACTGATCAAGAATTTCCTCTAAGAAAATCACACTAAAACCCAAAAGATCATGATACATAGATAGGGTATCACACCCATCTATAATGGGGGACTCCATGATCCCTATTAAAACTCATTAAATCATAAAAAAATATTTTAGAATCACTCACATGATTTTAAGGGGACACCATGAACACAATATGGAACATTGGAGATCTCAATACTCAAATAGGGGATCACACCCAGGACCGTGGGGGATACCAAAAACCCTACTGAGACTCATTACCACAATACACAGATATGAAATCACACCTAGGACCACTGGGGGTGTCACTAACCCAATATTAAACAACTCATGGAGTAGGGGATCAATTACCATTCATGTTGGTCACATTGATACCACAAACCCTACCTAGGGAAGACAATTCTATAGATGATCCCACCCTGAGCATCCTAGTGTGATACCCAAAATCTACGTAAACCATTATCACCTAGGTTATCACAATCCTATTCTCATGATTTAATTTCTCTTTAAACCATTTGAGGGGCATACCGAGGAATTAAACCCACTTTTTGTTGGTTTATGCGTTATTAATAGAATATTCCTGCAAGCGTCACCTTATATCGCATTAATCAAAGAAAAAAATGACCACCATCATATTCTACATGGTAAACCTTTTAGGATAGGCTACTCATGGGCCTCTATTTGAGTCCTTGAGATGGAAATTCAAAAGTGATAAGTGAAAGAGGGGAGTACATGGTGTGTCTATTGAGGTTGAACCATGTTCATGTCACCTCTTTGTAATCAAGGTTTAATTTTGTACATGGTGTATACATATAGTTACATGGCATTCTACCCCACCTAATAACCTATGAAGGTCATTTCCTACATGTGACATGGATTTCCATGTTTTCTTACATAGCGTGTACCCTCAGTACACTTCATGTACCTCTTATCCTAGCCCAAGATCATGTCCTTGTCCATGTATATGTATAGGATAGTGTTCCTGTGTACCATGGACCATTCCCATGTACATGATTGTGTCCTTTTTCCTATGTACACTTAAGGTTTAGTTGTGTAAATCTACATGGTCATGTTTACTTACATGGTGCACTTATCTATGTTCTTAAACGCCTGGACAAGACCTACTATATGGCGTGTAACCCCAGTACAGAAAATTTTATCTTCCTTGAATGGTAATAAGACACATCATGTGCTCCAAAACTTCACACTATTTAAATGGGATTTTCAAATATAAAATCCCTATTATCCTCCTAAAACCCTTTTTTCATCAATTTCCCATAGATCATCCCCCATGTGATCTCCTATAGTCATATAAGGGATATCAAACCTTGAAATAAAAAATATACATGGATAGGGAAATAAATATCATAAGTATTCTATCCTCATTGTGATATGTTGAAGTGTTAGGTCCAAGGTGGCACCTAAAAGCCATTGCACCTTGATCTGGGGTCTATCATCTTCAAGGATGGAGTCTGGTGGAACTTACTTTCTCCCTCAGTTCCTCCATAATTTATGGAAAGAAAACATCCACTCCCTCTACCATGTGTGGAAACCAAAAGGGTGTTAGTGTATATTAGGTTTATTAATTAAATTTCATTTAATTAAGAAACCACATCATTTAATACCCCACCAATGGTCGCCTCCAACCGGGTGCCCGACACTAACGAGATTTTTTTCATGCTTATAGTAAAACTCATGATTCAAACACAACCACGTTAATAAATTTCAAATATGAAACTCCATTTGGGAGTTATTAAACATTTCTATAAAAAATTTCCTTGTGTGATTCAAAAATTTTATTATTTTTAATTTCACCGCACCAAGGCTCTCTGGGACCTGGAATCTAGAATTGAATCATCGCCTATATTTTTATAAATTACTATAAATATTAAAAAATTCTTGCGTAAAAAAACTAGAGTCTTTACACTCTCTCCACCTTCAAGGATTTTCATACCAAAAAGTTTAAACCAGCTAATAAGGGAGAAAAAGATGCACTCAACTGGACTTCCAACATCAGTGAGCTCTATAGAAGGTTCTCATGCTATTTAGAAACATAAACCTAGGAATGTCACTTTCCCAAAAAGGTTCTTATCTTCCAAAATTCTAACACCACTTTATAACTTAAAAATAAAACTCCACACTTGATGCATTGATCATCCAGGTTGACATAGTACAATGATTCATGCACATGTGTCCTCAAATGTAACACATGGAAAATTCCAAGAACATTGTATCACTATGGTAATGGGTTCAAGAATTGTGCCACCTTACTAAACTAGTGAAGTTAATTGAAAAAAGTTCTAAAAACTCTATAGATATTCTTCTATCTTGTAAATATCACATAATCCACTACAAGGTGATATCTCTTATAACACAAGATCTCCTCACCAAACTCCAATGGCCACCATCACCAGTCCACAAATTACTCTTTACATGTCCTAGTAGTCGTTATACACCCCTGGATGAATTGTGTGAATATTTATCCCAAAATATACACTAATATCTTCTCTATAATCAATTAGAACTGAGCTATCCTAGTGAGTTGGTATACAATCACTTAGATAGTTTCATGAACTCTTGCTGATCATGGAAACCCCATCATGAAAACCCACAAAGTTGGAACCCCATTTCCAATACCATATGATCACCTCAGTCTCCACTTATAGATAGGTGATACATAATGAACTAACTCAACAACAAGACACAACATCCATTTCCACAAAACCAAATTCTAAAGGATATCAGTATAACCAACCCTCTCTTAGGTTCACTGTTAAAGTAAAACAACATCCTTAGAACCTCATATGGAAGAATTATTGGAATCATCATTATATATTAACAGGATGATATACTCCCCACCTTCAAAAAATCCATCAAGAACATTTCCAGTGGAAATCCGGTCATACGAGACCTCATAATCAATATCTCCATGTTGTGCCTCTCTATCTCACTAGAAATGTTGTAGAGAAACAACCATCAAATGAAGATACATTGAACCATACTCAAGTGTCTCGTGTAGAACTCTAACACTAAGAACATGAGGGTTTCAATGAAGAAGACTACCATGAATTGGTCTAAAAGGGTTAAAGGACCTGATTCTCAAATATATCTTTTACCTCTTAGGAAAATAACATAGAGATTCCCAAGTAACCGCACTAGGTCTTAAAAATTCATTCCTCTATGAACCTCTAATTGTACCTTGTTCTCATGATGATTAGTTTGAGCCAATTGATATGTTGAAATAAATATTGGGGAATTCTCTTAGTTCTAGTCTATGAAAAACTATATCTCCTGGTGGGGGAGGGTATAAAACCCCACACGTCCTCAAGAAGATGTCCTCAAACTCCAACACCACTATAGGGAACTGAAATATCATAACATCCACTACTCTAAGGGTTATACTTTCCATCTAATAAAAGTTGGTTGTATCCCCCCACACATGAGATCATCCTTCTCATCTTAAGATCACTCCACTAAAATTGAGGAAAAACCCATCCCACATTCTGAAAACACTGGCACACCCATTGAAATCAACTATCTGAGAATGGATGGTAAGAATCCAATCCACAATGAGGTAAACATTGTAGGTCTCAATAACACTATAGAAAGATTCTATGAGGGGATATCAGTTTCTCTTATAAAGTGAATTCACACTTTTGATAGAACTGTGTGACCTTTAACCCTCTCTTATGGAGCCCCAAAGCATAAGGGTCAAGTAAAAGGCTCCACTGGTACCTCTAAGCCTCAAATAGGGGCTACAATTAGGGAAATGTAGCTCATTACTCTATTCTAAACCATAGTTCGTGGAGTGATGTCACATTTTGTACCTATAATTGTACTCAAGCCTCCATACTAGAATCTCATTCTTCCTAAATCTATTCTTTTCCATTGCTCACCAATTAACAACAACCAAGGCCTACTTTGACACCTCAACGCACCAAACATCCTTGAATACACAAGACAAAGGAACTTGTCGGCCACACATTGACACTGTCTGCTTTAGCTAGAACTGAATTGCAAACATGGTTTTGGGTAACATCATAAGAATGTGTCTCTATGGGGTAATCATCCAATTTCTTGAGATTCTGAGGCCACATCAAAAAATACCATCATAGGTATGAACCAATTCCCTACATCTCAATGGAAAATCTTCAAGAAATAAGTGGAAAAAAATATTACCTCACAGATTTATATTTTAGTAGTATTGGAAAAGTATAAAGAATATAGATCCTGCCTATAATCATCCGTAGATACTATATAACATTAGCCTCTATGGCTTGCATCTATCCTCTCTCATGTCCTCTAGCTCCCTAATCTTGGCGTGGACCCTCTAGGGGTGGTGGGGGAAATAAATTGAACCATATGCCACCACCTATTTCTCTCCCTACTCGTATACCACATCCACCATAATATGGAACTCCTTTATCTTTTATTTTTCTCTATCAAGTTGGTACATCAACCATATCCCTATAAGCTTCATGGCATATTAGACAATCCCACATGAGGTGTCACTATATATTACAAGAAAATACTACCTATCTCACAACTATCTAGAACCAGCTTGAGAACCCTAAGACATAGACCATGTATATTGGGATCATATTCTAAATAATCTCGCATGGCCAGATACCTAATCCTGACATTGGATACCATCTTCCAGGTTCTCAAATCCTATGTGCCTAGCAAAAACAGTCGGTATATACTCATCCAGAAACCTCTCCACCACTAAGTCTTGTTCAAGAACTCTAGAATATGTGGTAAGAAAAATTGGTATCATTGAAGCCCTGATATATCATTAGAATCCCTAATTTAAGGTTCATTCTCAGAAAAATGGATCTTGAACCATATCTAGAGAATATCATGAAATTTTAGTAAACCTCGTTGAATACTCTAACATGGCCATGCAACCCAACTGAAGCTACAAAAGCTCTTGGATAAACACTTCTCATAATGTGGATAGATAAAACTCTTCCCTAGAGAGACACTCAAGATATGTGAAAGTGAGTGACATATCATCATGTTTTTTGGTCACTAAACTCCAGCATCTCCCTAATGATCCATAAAAATACTATTTTCAAGATCCACTAATAGATAGTGGGTGTCCTCATAAGCTGGAATAATGTGTGACTTCCTTAAAATAGTCATCATCTACCTGGGGTTTTGGATCACCATAAAAATTTGGAGGTCCCTTCCATCGAAACTCATAGAGGATGTTCAACATTCGCACATCCTTTTCTAGTATCGTCAGCACAACGTGGTATGCAATGGGTGGTGGCACAACTGAATGACCACCCTGAGCTACCACCACCTATGTAGACCCATATATCGGAGCCTCATCACTAGGTGGATCATCGTCATAATACAGTCATGGAATCCTAGAAATATATTATCATAGAGGAATCATTAAATAATCGATATGTTCCATGTTTAAATAGTGTATCATAGGATATTACTTAAAAAGGACATGGAAAACACAACCCAATACTATATATTTCATGTACCAATGTTTTCCTATAACCAGTTCCTACATGTATCAAGTTAAAAAGTTGGTTGTCAGATTCATAGTTAATGGGTAAATTAATTTTCACACCAACACTAGAGTCTCTATCCTGAAAATAAAACTTAAAACACAATAATATGATTTTGATAAATCCTTAATGAACCCTCATAACTAGAAAACTTATAACTCCATTCCTAAGGAAGAAATGCTCAGATACCACTCTGTCATAACCTGACCCACCAAGTACCACCTGGCTAGTAATAAGATGAGTGTGACTACCGTAATCCTGCCTCAAATAGGCCAAGGAATTGTGACTAACACCAAGTAGGAATATAACACACATGGGAGGCATTAGCCTATAGTACCCATAAACATGAACACAAATCCATCTCCATAAAATATTGTAGAAATAATAATACAAATGATACCAAATGAATTCATACAAATAACCCATAAATAGTGTATATAAACAGTATTATAAATCATGAAAGGGAAAAAATGAAAGCCCACAAAAACTATAAAAGATTCCAACCTACTCAAAAGGAGGGGACTACTATCAAATGAAACCACCAATACACACCTCAGTCTATCTACCTCACTATACTCCACATGCTTTGGGTCCACCCAAGACTCCATAAAAAAATTTATCATTTAAATAAGACATTAAATGTGGGGAAAGATCCCATATAGGTGTGATTATTAAAATACCCCATATATACTCCAAAAAACCAAAATAAAATAGAGCTACTGAAAGAGAACAGCCTACTCAACCCATAGCAAAAGGGTACTAAATACCCTAGGAGGAGGGAATAGGAATATCTATCTCCACACCTCAACTATACATGACTAATTAGATCATCACTACATGGTATGTCAACCAATATATGATACGTGCTAAAAAGAATCTCATGAAAACCCAAACATACTCATCACAGACTCCTAGTCTCGTCGTCTCACCCATACAACTATCTATTATATTATAATCAATGCAAAAAGGTATTGATAAGCTAGTATTAATCACTCCACGGTCCCAACCATCCCTGATGGGGATCATATGAGTGGTATAACTCATCAAGTATCACTAATACAATGGTACAACCTCTCTATCCCTCAGGGAATTCATCTAAGAGAACATGCTCATTGGGTATTTCCAAGTAGAAATTCTTGTTGGAAGCCAAGGGATCTCGATAATTATATAGGGTGTCATACCCATGTCTCATGGGGAACTCAAAAAATGCTATTGGAACTCAGAATATCTCAATATGAAAATAGGGTATCACTCTTTGTATAGCTAAGGTATTCCATGAAACCAATCTGAAACTCAATCGTTCTCAATGTTTAGATAGGGGATCAAACCTTGGACTACAGGGGGACACCAAAGTCTATTTTGAGACTCATTAACATTATACGCATATAGGGGATCACACCTAGGAATTTTGGGGGAGTACATAAACCAAATATAGTTAATCTCACTAAGTAGGGGTTCAATGCATGTGTATTTTAGTCCTGCTGATACCACAACCCCCACTTAGGAAAGAAGATATTATAGAGGGTCCCACCCTAGGATTCACATAGGGATATGTGAACTATTTTTTAACTAGTACCATTGACACTATCACAATTATATTCTCAGGTTTTAAGGTCACATTTTACCTTTTGAGTGATGTACTAAGGAAATGCACCCAAATTGTGTTGGTCTGTGCAACACTAACAGATAGTTCCCAAAAGCATTACCACTTGTAAAATCTCTCAAACTAAAACCATGGACACCATCACATTATATGTGGAAAACTATTTAGGATAGGATACTCAAGAGACTCTATCCAAGTCATAAATGTGGGGATGTGTAAGGGAGAAGTCACATAGGGTAGTACACGACATGTCCCACTAGGGTACACGATGTGTCACTTGAGGTTGAACCCTAGTTGTGTACCCTCACTGTACTCAGCATCTAAGTCATTACATGACATGTACATCCAATTACACAATGTGTAACCCTAATTAATCACATGGGAAGGCCCTTTTCTATACACAGATAATATTTCTATGTTTTCCTACACAACATGTACTATTGATACATGGTGTGTACCTCTTGGCCCAACCCAAGCCCATGTTCTTGTCTATGTCCATGTACAGGATCACATTCCCACATACCATAGATCATGTATATGTACCTAGCCATTTCCTCAACCCCATTTAAACTCAATATATGGTTGTGTACATCCACACAACCATGTCACCATGCATGGTGTGCCAACCCATGTTCTCGGCCACCCAACCAAGCCCCACTACACAGTGTGTACCCCCAGTACACAGTGTGTAGTTCCAAAGGATCATCTCCACCAAATAATAAGACAATATAGACTTTTATCTAGTACTAATCACTATGTGATTGGTATTTTCAAACCATAAATTACTTTGATCCACTTAAAACCCTCATTTATTACAAATTTCCCATAGATAGACCCCTAAGGGATATCTAGAAGTCATATAAGGTCTCTAAAACCTTAAAACGATGCATTTATTTGGATCCAAAAAAACAATAATAAATATGACACCCTCATGGAGAAATTATAAATAATCTAGTCCAAATAGACACTTGGAAGCTATTGCACCTCGATCTAGTGTTGATCCCCATCAAGTATTGAGTCTGAAAATAGTTCCTCTCTCCCCCAGTTCATCCATCATGTAAGGTAAGAAAACCTACTCTCCCTCTATTGTGTGTTGAAACCAAAAGGGTTTGAGGTTAAATTAGGTTTATTAATAAAACATCATTTAATTAATAAACCTCTCCTCCCTATATTGTGTGTTGAAACCAATGGTCACATTCTACTAGGCACCTGATGTCGAGAAACTTTATGTAACACATAGAGTAAATCCCTCATTCAAAACTCAAATATGATCACAAATCTCTAATACAATAATTCATTTGGTAGTTATTCCGCATTTACAAACAATTATTTTCATGTGATAAAAAATATTTAATATTTTTAATATCACCACACCTAGGATCTCTAGGCCTTAGAATCCCTCACCCACTCAATGCCTATCTTTGGAAATAATTTAAGAAATATTCCAAAGTATTACCCAGGAAAACATAATTCATTACATTATTTACAATTAATTTATATTTATCTTAATGGGGAATCGTTAACCTTAAACTATTAGGAGAATTTTTTTAATATTATTATCAATTTCAAAATGGGGGATAAATTTTAGAATTTACATTTGTTTTGTAAATATCAAAAATGGGGAGTACATTGAAGTGGATCCTTGATATACCATTTTTATTTATGTTTTTTGAATTATAATATTTTTTATTTTAGAATTATAATTTCTCATATCTTTTATTTCAATCCAATATTCCCTCTAACATAAGTTATGAAAAGTAGTTTATGCTTAAGTTGTTTATACAAATTTATATTGTTTATAATTATTTTATATTCTAATGTTAATATTAATTTTAGAGAAAAAATCATCACTATATGGGTTAACATCACATATAATGTGAGTCTATAGATTAATTTATTCTTGAAATTTTTGAAAACTCAGTAACTAGCCATGAGTGAGGATTTGGAAATTTTTATAACTGGATGCATTAATAAATATAAACTTACCATATAATGAACTGACCGCATGAAGGAAAATGAACTGATGAAGTAAAGAAAAATTAACTAACTACATGAAGTAAAATGAACTTATTATAAGAAGTAAAATGAACTGACCTTTAAAGAAAAATAAACTAACCATATGAAAAAAATGAATTGACTACTTGAATAAAAATTAACTAATTGTAAGAAGAAAAATGAACTAACGTAAGAATAAAATTGAACCAATCATAATAATAAAAATAAAACTACTATATGAAGTCAAAATTTGGAAAATTATTGAACCTAACGTGTGACCTATGGTAACTTAATTACTTTTTCATTTTTTAGTTTAAAATATTTATTATTATTTTTCTTTTTTATTTTGAATTGTTTCATGTTTATTTCATATGTTTTTCTTAGTTGAATTATTCCTTAAATACATAATAATTATTTTGATGATATATAAATTTAATTGGATATATTATATGCTATATTTAAAATGAATTAAATGTAATGATATGTGTATTAATATGCATAATATTTTCTTTGAACTTGGAAGGTTTAAATAAAAATTATTTGGAATATAAATATTCTCTCTCGCATGTGTTATGGGAAGTTTCCAAGAACATTTACATTGGTTTTTATGATTTTTTTAATATTTGTTTAAATTTTAAACCCGATTTTGTTGTATGGGGTATTTTAATATTATATATTATCAAGGTAAACCCAAGTGGGTGTAATTTTAATACATTTTCAATGAATAAATAACTCGTATCTTTAGTAATGATGAATAATAATGATATTTGTGCTTTAAATATGTTGTTCATGAAAGAAATATATATACTGAGTTAGATATATTGATATCATGTTAATGAGTTTGTTGATATTCTTAAACTATGTTGTACAATAATACATGGAGTTCAATTACTACTCTCAGTTGAACTTCTATCGTTTGATCCATTTTTACTAAAGAGAACCTTTCTTCTTTGACACTCATATCCTTTCATGATTCATTTGGTTTATGTAGTTCTTACTTATTTCTAGTATTGTTTGTAATTAATCATATGTTATACTACACATAAAAGTTACGAGTTAGGTTATATTTACCCATAAAAAAGGTATAGTTTCTTCTATAATCAGTAAAATTTTAGAGTATTAGTTGTTCCCTGATTCATAGTAAAAGGTAATTTTTGGTTCTAACTCCATCTTAAAAGGTATCTTCTAGGTTGTTCCTCCTTGTGTTCAAAAGGTAGGGTGATCAGGTTAAGACACCGGTTGTGTAAAACTATTATCTTAAGTAATGACTCCTAGGTTTAAATGATGGGTTTCATATGATCATCACATGATCATATATAGTGGAATAAAACCCAAACACAATTAGATCTATGTTAAAGAATCAAGGCATAAATTAAAATAAAATATAGAGTGTATGTAAAATTCCAACAACAATAGTCTTCTTCTTCCTTGATAAAGCATAATGCTTGTTTAAAATCTTTAAGAAGTGAAAAAAATCACCCTAACTCTGAGGGGGTAACACCGGACATTAGATCCATTATTATATCATGAAAATACTCAATGGATAAATGGGTTTCAAAACCTTCATCATAGACAATGAATAGAAGTATGGGAGGAATAGAGAATTGAGAGGATTTCTCACAATTACGTGTTCTCAATAAGAGGTATTCCATCCCTCCATACTTCCATACATGATGTGTTTTATTAAATAAAACACATAATAAATATTTATGTATCCATTTAAATTTATTCCCATTTTCATTAATTCATTGAATCCTTTTCAATGAAAATTCGAGTTATTTAATCCATTCATAACGGATTATCATTCAATTAAACCACATGAATGATAAATGAACCTAAATTATATATTCCATTTACTTATTTTAGTTTATATTCAATAATATACCACCTTCACTAAAATCCATAAGGACTCTATGAAAAATTTCACAACACTTTTTGAATCTTTCAAAACAATTTTGGATATAGTTTTTCATCAAACTCTATACATTTTGAACAAACACGATCTAATTTTGTTCATTATATAGGGTAATAAATGTGTGACCCTATGGGCCTTAGAAACATTGATAAAAACTATGATTTCTTTATTTTATAGATGCAATCAGACAACGGCCTCTAGAAAAGCATCAGTTCTACTCAAAGTTGTAAGGTGTCTGGTGTGATCTCCATCAAACATACTCAAATATATATATGAACATGTCCACCAAAATATGTATCATATAAATCATAGGTATCTTATATAATCCTTTTTCCCATAACATCGAGAAACTACTAAACATGGAATATGTCAATATAATATAGGACTCTCATATTATTCTTGACTCTCCACAAATTACTAACCAAGTTGATAAATACATCAAATGTCATTCATCTATTTGAGAATAACATCACATGTCACATATCTAAGTAGTTTAACACATCATATGTGAAACAATTAATCATGTCCATTCATTTTCTCTTTGTATTTCAACCAAGGGTCAGATGTATTTTCTTATCATATAAGTGGAAAAATCCAATCTTTGTTACACTCTAACCAAATACATTATTAGCAACATACCCAACCACTCCCTAATTACCTAATTTCATATGGTGAATTTTCTAAGTATGGTATCAAACTATGAAGGTTCTCATGCTAGGTATATCTCCAACATCAAGTAAGAATGGCTGATAATAAGTATACACCCCTAAGCATATCTATTAATGAATGATATTCCATGAGATATACTTTAGTGGATCATTACAAGTGATAAGTCTCTAATTATTACATCAAGAATCAATTTTTAAATATACAATATAAAACCCTTTGAAATGGATATAATAATTTATTGAAGCTAACATTTACATATCATCACATCCAATTATACTTCATAATGATCATTGGTTAGCAATAACTCAATTTTTTTACTTTTAGGGGATATTTATCATTCAACCATTCATGTAAAGAAAAGTTACCGTAAACATGAATGAATGATAAATGAAGATTCACTTATTATAAATAAATAATGTTTGAATAATGGAAGACATAGGAATAATATTCCTTAAGTTCAACTCTATAAACTTATATTAGACATTCTTAACTTTATAACATCAAATGTCATAATGTAATTTTTTATTACTTACTTTAAGCTCTTTATAAGTATTTAATCCTCATCCTTGGAACCTTTTCCATCAAATTTTTCCCTTGAAATATTTTGTCAATAATGTAATTATTTACACTATAACAATACAAGCACAGCCAAAACTCTTTTAGGATAAAGTTATATCCATTTTTTAGGACAAATAATGTAACTCTTTACATTTATCTTTATTTTTATACCCTAAACTCTTTTAGTATACCAAGTGATAAAAATTATTTATTGTTTGTTATGATCTTATAGGGAATAGTGATGTTAACTTGTTATGATGACCAAATATAACTCATAACATTTTTATCTAGTATATCTAAAACTCTTTTAGGATAAAGTGATAGTAACTTCATTAGGGTAAAAATATGTAACCATTTACATTTATATTTACCAATATTTTCTAAAACTACTATGAAATCAAGTGAATTTCACTTTGTAACTAAGCTTCAATAATAGTGATACTAACCTTATCATAATAATTAAATGTAAATATTTATGTTTTTTAGTATTGTTTCATATCCTAGATAATTATAATATAAATTAAATAATCAATTAAAGTTAATGTGTCACAATCATTTATTTTTTAAATTTTAACTTCTCTAAGTGAAAAAATACTTCCACTAGCCTCTTAGACACTTTATTCTCTTTATTATATCTTTATAAGACACAACACAAACTACTTAATGTTTTAGAAAGTAATATTTATTTCTTTTTAGTGGGAATATCTAACAAATAAACTGTTATTTCCATATCATATATGGTATTCAATGTTTTGGATCATTTTTTATTTGAAAAGAAAACATTATAAAAATATGCCACTCATAGGTAATAGGAAAAACATCCTTATATTTTAATTAATTGGATAAAAAAATTATCGTTTACAAAAAAAGTTCATTTATTTTACCAAAAACATGTTATATAAATTGATGTCTCATAATCCATGTGTATATATTTAATCATTCCATAACAACCCTTTATAATCAAACATTCTCTCTTATCATATAAGATAAGTGAGAAAAATACCAACACATTTTACTTAGATTCATCAAATCTTGACATGTTCCTTAAAATTTAAATTCTTTATTTAGTAAAAATGTACTTGGTCTCAAGAATATGAACTACATGACCAATCAATTAATCGTTTGATTTAGAACTCTTGTATATTTATAACTCTTGTAAATCATACATTCAGTATCACATACCCATCAAAATAAAATAATTAATTCTTATAATATTCATACCCTTCTTAGATTTCCCAAACAAATTTAGGTATTTTAAATAATACCATATTATATAATCATATCTCTTTCGTGATAATACTCTTTTTTTCAAATAACAATAACTTGATTCTTGAATAAATATTATTGGACATTAAAATATTTCCTCTTCTACTTTCGATATTTTTATCTCCTTGTATTGTATATAGAGTAACAAAACATAGACATTGTATCCCTAGTAGATCAATTATAAAAACATTAAGAGTACTAAGTAATATTCTCTTTAATTGATCTATCTTGTCATAACATTTCCATATATGGAAATAGGATAAATTCCTTAACAAGAACAATCCTTATAGAAATTCATAAGTATTTCCAAATATATTCAATCATATTGAGAATCATGGACTTACCCAATCATATTGAATATATGATACTATAATTACCTAGGTCATTTATATATCAAATTCCTTTCAATTCTTGAATGAATAATTTCAGGATTCTTTAAGCATCAATATTCACTTTTGGAACAATTTCAACAACAAGTTACATGGGAAGGAACTATTCTAACATATTAAATATTTCAATTTCTCAAGAAACATTATTAAGGTAACAGTATTAAGATTTTATTGTTTTAATATTATCATTTCAAGGATTAATATAATTTTTAGTTTAATGATGAAGGTGGTTTTATCTATAATAGAACTTTTTACCATATGAATATTAAAACTTATATATTTTCATCAAAGTATTTTATTGAATTCTCTCCCCATAAAAATGATTTCCCCATAAATCATATCCATTTTGTGATCCAAGGTCCATATTTCACTATGAAATTATTCTTCTTGTCATTTCAACTCACTAATTAGTTATTTAGGTAGGTAATCATCCCAATTAAAATAATTTTGACTCTTTGATAGTTGAGTGGATAAATATTTATCTGAATCTATCATATGGATATACTCAATGATATTTCCTTAGTATCCTAACCATTAGTGTGTACCAACTTGGGTAACCTAAAGAAAATTCCAAAAAACAATCTAACCATGGAAAATCGGGGGGCACTTGGCATAGGTACAAAACTACCCAACAAGAAAATCCAGAGTCACTCATAACTTTCTTTCCTTGCACAAGATAATTCTAGGTCACACAGTGTAGGCATGAAACTATCTAATTGAATGATCAAGTTATTGATAAGTTTTTCGTTAGAAAAGATCTTACACTTAGTATTTGAAGTATTTTGTGTCCCATCAATTTAATATACATCTCATGCATATTAAATTCATAACTATTACTTCATATTTAATCATTATCTTCTCATTTTTTATTCCCCTTTTTTATTAATGATTCTAATGATTATGTTTTTTAATACCAATTCCAACAACAAAATTAATGTGTTAATGATACAATAATTAGTATCTCTTTACACAACCCACAATTTTGTGTTAGTCACCCAAAAACAAAATACGATAGTGACAAATAGCAAACCCCATTCACTTTCTTAGCCAAGGAAAGCCTCCAATAAAGTAGGTGGACTTACCCCATGTTCCTCTACCTAGGAATACATTTCTCATGAGAGAATTCAATTCATGAAATATTTAGCACATAATATGCACAATCTACACCCAATAACTATTATTAAGCTCAAAACTCCAATTACAAACTGGGGTTAAGGAATATGAAAACTAAATTTTTTGATATCTAACCTATAATGATATGTAAGGATCCGTACCATACAAAATTTATCATATAAAATTTTACATACATTCATTCATAATATAAACAAGTTATAACTACGTATAAGATAATGAATAACTATTAAATAATTAAAATATTAAAATATTTAAACTCAAGATAAACATTTATAATCAATTTCATAAATAAAAGCTAATTATAAACCATTTTATGATTTCATCATTAACATTATTGACATTAGATAATTTTGAATATAAACTATTTCTATTCTTTCCAATATGAACTCTTTCATATTTATCATTATATAGCATTTTATTTTTAAATATATTATATTATATTAATTATAAACTATTTATAATTCAATTTATATTATCTGAACCTTTTATATAATCTAAATATCAAATAGTTAATTATTATTTAAACCATGATCATATTAATTACCAAAACACGTTTTGATGTGGCTTAAATAATGTTCAAAATAAGGCCCCTTTAATTTGAACAAATTCAAATTAATTAATTATGAACTAAACAAGGATATCAAGAAAATTTAACAAATAAATAAACAATTTATTTATTTCCAAAAACATGTGACATGGGTGACAAAATACTAAATAAATTTTAATTATAATAATTTTATAAATGTTCAAGAATATAAACATTTTATATTCATTTCAATATGAACTACTTTTTATTTTATATTAAATGGAATTTATATGATATTTCATGAATTAGAAATATTTTATAATTCAATATCTATTATATAAACATTTTTTATATAATCTAAATATCATATATGTTTTAATTTATGAACACTTTATAAATCAAATTTTATTATTTGTAAATAAACCATTTATTTATATATAATTAGTCATACCAATTAAATTTTGATAAGGTTTTTAAATATTAAGATTTATTATTTTGAATAATTTGTTAATAAATGACTCATAAAAAATTATATGATTAATTATAAATAATTAATAATTTATAAATTTATAAAGCATTTTTAAATTGAAATATTCCAAAAATACAATTTTTAATGTTTTATAAAATTTAATAATCTCTATGTATTTGAAAAATATTTATCAATTAACCAAAAAAATTATAGTAAATTAATTTATTAAACACTTTTATAAATTTTTATAATTAGTTTAAAATATATTTGTCTTTATTTATAAACAATGTAATTAAATTCATAATTAAATTCCCTTTATTAAAATATAAACTTTATTTATTTTCAAAAACAATGGTGATAAATATGAACTTTTATTATTTATTTCTAGGCTTGAAAAATATCATTTTACAATTAAAATGTCTTTTTCATAAAATAATAAACACATCAATTTTTTAAATAATCCTATCCTTAGATACTAAAAATGGGTTTTGTATGATCATCACATGAACATATGCAGTAGAAGACAACCCAAACATTGGCATATCTAGCTTCAATAATCAATGCATAAATAAACCTATAAAATAGATTACCTAAAAATGCCAACAAAATCAGTCTTCTTCTACCTTGAAAAAATGTAAGGGTTGATAAATATCACAAAAAAGTGAACAAAATAACCCTATATCTTAGGGGGGACATCGGCTAATGGATCCATGATCGTATCCTAAGGATACATGAATGCTAGAGGGGTGATAGAACATTCATATTAGATGATAAAAAATAGTGTGGGAGGAAGAGATAATTGAGAGGCGTTCTAATAATCAGGTGTTTTAATATGAGGGATTGTATCCCTTTATATAGCCATCCATGATGTGTTTCAGTAAATGAAACGTTTCATCCATATTTATGTATCCATATACATTTATAACCATTTTTATTAATTCATTGAATCTTATTCACTGAATATTCAATCCATTTAATCCATTCATAATAGATTATCATTTATTAAAACCATGAGGAAGATAAATACACCTAAATTAGATATTCCATTTAATTATTTTAGTGTATATACAACATTAATAAAGAAGTTCAAAAGTGTTGTGATTCCATTAAAAATTTACAGTAAATTATATTGGGTTTCATCTCTCTCTATTTTTGAGAGTGGTGAAGAGTATATTATGTTCATTTAGATTCAAACTACTATAAAAATCATGGTGCTCATTTAATTATTTATTTCCACTACATTATAATAAAATTTATAAGTGGTTCAAAAATATTTAAAATGGTCAATTCACCCCCCCCCCCCTCCTGACCTTAGGGCATTCTTATTAGGATCTAATAGAAAAGAAAACCCAGTTAAAACAATACATAAATATGTCGGTATTTGATAAAAGGTTGAAATTTGGAAGGGATATTTTTTGTTCGAATGAATATTTCAACATGGAGAATTCAGCTACCGGTGTTTCAAAAATGAATGATTAGTAATAAATAATGAAAATGGAGTGTTTTTTATGAAAATATAAAGGAATATTCATAGTAAATAATTGAAAATAAGTAATGAAACTACATTATAGGTATATGAAGCACCATGGATGTGTGTATGGAGGACATGCAATTATGAAATGGAATAAAAATTACTAGAATATCACATCCAAAAAAAGGATATACAAGGTATGAATTATTTGGAAGATGTTTTATTTTTGCTAACATTGTGAATATAATATGATATTTTAGTAGTACAAAAAAAGACAAAAATACAAAAATAAATCCTCTATAAATGCGGAATCAAGCTAGTTTAGAAAATAAATATGTTTTATAGAAAAAATAGATTCTAGGATATGGTGTATTGTATTATTTGAAGAAATAAAAGTCTGAAAAATACACCAATGGATAAATATATATAGAAACCATCATAGATTATGTATAAATATATAAAGAATTAAAAAATAGGATATGGTTCTCATTTATAATAAAAAATATAGGGGTATAATTCCATTTAATTCATAAATGAAGAGATATAAATCTAAAGAGACATATAGTGTAACAACTCTAGGATTTTAGGTGTTATTTTTTTAATAATTTTGATATAATTTATCTTTGTCTTTATATAATTATAAATTAAATTGGGTGTTTTGATTAAAGTGTGTAAGAGGATGAGGATAAATGAAAGTGATCAGTCAGAGTGATTATATCACTAATAGGTGGAGGGGTTAATTAGTGATACTCTTTCTCTTCTATATTTATTTTCAATTGAAATAAATTTCACCTCCTGTTAGAGATTTCAATTCCCTACAGAAAACCAATCCAACACACATCCATAGGAACACAAAGATTTAGAAGGTTCACTATTCAATAAGAAAAATATATGTCTCTAGTATGGTTTGGAAAAGATCCAACACCATGAAATCCACTATAAAACAATCCTTGTATTGCAATGAGTAGGATATAATCTTTCACTCGTGTAGCAAAATGTAAACAATTCCAATAGTGCATGTGCACCCTCTTAACACAAATAGGGTAATACAATATTTATGTAACAACTCATGTTACCTGTGCTTATTTTCAATTCAAAAAATGTATTAAATTGAAATAAAATTCTTTAATTTAATACCCATAAGAAAGATAAGAACCTCCTGGACTTTGTTATGAAAACAAAGCCCTATTTTACAAGGTCTGATTCTCCTAGTCTAATTCTCTAAGAATGATTCTTTCAAAACAATTATTCAAGTTAGATTTTCAGGTAGAATACAATATAAATGAATTGGAACCACCTAAATTCCTTTGTATTAAAACCCCTATGCGATTCTTCCTCACTCTGAGAAAACCAATACGGAAATCCTGAAGCTGATTATTCTAGCCCGATACGATGATAATACGAATACAAATTTCACTTCTCAGTCAAAATATCTTCAATACAATATCAAATTGGAAAACCTCTTATTCTATCTAAAAACATATAGCTTCTCTATCTACTATAGTGAATAGTAATTTTCATAAAAATATTATAATATAATTTTCACCTTTTATAGGTGATGCTTAGGACCTTTGTTAAGAATCCAAAAATTCATTCCCACTCACAAAAATTCACACAAATTTCAATTTCCCCAAGAATCTCTAGATCCATTTTGACTTCGTCAACTGTTCTTGAATCTTCTCAATTCTTCTTGAAACCTCATATCCTTCTTTGGAACTTTGTTTGAATCACCAGAATGATTTCAATTGTCATGTATGACTTCAATTTCTGAGAGATATTCGAATTATTTGAGTCTTATTTTTCTCAATCATGAATTATTCAATACAAAGCTCTATATAAATTTTAAAAAAATGTATGAATAAATGGATACAATTATGATTTTCTGAATATGAATATTAGAATATATTTGAAGAAAAATATTTCATTGGAATTTACAGTTCCCCCTTGAAAATACATTCATC
Source organism: Viscum album (assembly GCA_963277665.1). Taxonomy (NCBI): domain Eukaryota; kingdom Viridiplantae; phylum Streptophyta; class Magnoliopsida; order Santalales; family Viscaceae; genus Viscum; species Viscum album. Next base: position 313,819,362 of record OY728161.1, read on the forward strand.
AGTCTCCTTCTATTTTTCTCTTAACTCACTTGAGATTCAAAACATCATATTCTCCTCTTCTCTTAACCCAGTTGGAAACCTACAAAGTAATTCAACCATTTTAAAAATTGTTGACTACATTGTTGATCTCATTCTCTATTTCTATTATCTTAACCCACTAAAAATCATTCACAATCCTATGACTGTATCATGTCTTTATTCATGAATTTAAATTCATTTTAGAATAGCTTAAGCATCATTATACTTTAGATGGAAGGATTTGAAACTTTCCATTCATTCCAGCTTTTTCTTTCCTTCTCATACTGAGTATGATATTTTCTGAATAAAATAGGTCTAGATATGATCATTCTAGGCATGATAAACCTGGGTATGAAAATTTTATATCCTGAACGATGTATAATCAGATGATACAGTAAATCGGCACCACCTATTACTCTTCTTTCACTTGGATATGATTATATTGAAAAAAATCAATATCCCTTCTTTATCTCTTTCACCTGATTATAATTAAACTAGGTATGATACCTTTTTAGTCAAAATTATCTCTTCTAATCCCATTTTATTTCATCATGATTTCCTCATAAGTTCTCAATTCAACTTTTTGATTTAATATAATTACAAAATAACAAATATTCATTACAATTATTTAATCCTTTCCATAGATACTCTGATTAAAAACATCCACTTCATTCACATCATTTCTAGAGTGAATATAATTACCATTTACTTTGAGCATGATATTTTCCCTTTTAGTCAAACCCAAGATGTGTCTAATCAGAACCACTTCTTCAAAATAGCTTCTTCTTGTTATGATGGACTTTCATAGTGAGTCTGAATCTTTTGAAAACAAACCTTAATACAATTTTTTCCGAAAACAAAGTGAAGTGATTTCCTTTCTTCTTTTCTTCAATATCATTCTTGAAAAAATACAACACTTGAATACAAAAACACCATCATCATCACCTTTGTCCAAAAAATCCCCCCCTTTGTATTTTTTTTCAACCATGTTTCATAAATCCTTGAACTTTGTGTCCTCAAGAAATGGATTTCATATCAACAATTAAAATCCTAGGGGAGATAAATCATTATAGGAAACAAGTATCATTGATAATAAAGCCATTTTTTCTAAAATTAGTGATTATGAAAACATATTCATATTTCCTCCTCAGCTCTTCTTTATTATTTCTTGAATACAAAAAACAATTTTATTCCTACAACTACTCCAACAATAAGTTAGAATTGTTCACACAAAAATAAATTCTAAATTCACAGCTTACCCACAACTCTCTCTTTTATACAATAAATTTATAAAACAATATAATTATTCCCCTTGAAAATACAATCCAAAGGTAAGACAAGAGATGGTATAGAATCACATACCTCAACCTTGATGAGAAAGAGGTTGGATGCCCATGTTCAATATCAATATAGAAAATGATTCCTTCGGTAAAGATTTTTTTTAAAATGCCAGCTACTTGTTCTAATTTTGGAACATACTTCATCTTCAATTCATTCCTCTCTACATTCTATTTGATGAAATGATATTTGATAACAATATGTATTGAATGATAATGTTAAACTAGATTCCTAGTGAGATTTATTGATCGATGATTATCAAAACCCAAGAGAAAGGGTAACTTCACTTCAACAAGTAGATTTTCTAATTGAGTTTTCATCAACAAGAGTTGAGTAATGACTTGAGTGGAAGAAACATACTCATCTTCAATCATACTGAGAGTTACTAAATTCTATTTCATTGAATTCTAACTAACAAAATTATTTCCCAAAAAGAATACTACCTCTAATTTGGATCTTATATCATCAACATTTCCTTCCCAATATCTATCAAAATACCTGAAAAATAAATATTATTTGAGATGTGATACCTAATTTATAATTCCTTTGTTCCTATGATATTTTTGAGAATTATTTTTCCAACAATGAGATGTGATTATTTTGGAGAACTGTAAAATATTTCACATAAGGTAACAGTATAAACAATGTTGGCTCTTGAGGAAGTCAAATATAATGGGCTTTCAATCAGTTTCTAATACTCTTTTTGATCAAATTATATTCAATCTCCATATTTACTCTGTTTTTTCCCTACTAAAATTGTTATGGAAATAGGTTTTAAATTTTCCATGTAGAACCTCTTGATAAGTTATTTAGGATAATTTCCGTGGGAGTGAAAATTTTATTCTTTATTATGTAAGATTTGTAACCTAAGAAAATATTTCATTTATCCCAGCATGGAAATTTCAAATACCATCTTCATTTCTTTATAAAATATTTCACAACTTCATTCATCATTCTTAGAAAAGATAATATCATGAACCTAAATAATTACAATGAGGGGAATACACTTGAATTTCTCTAATGTAATGATTGTTATCCACTCTTCATTTATTTAAATTTGTTTTCCTTAAGAAAGTATCTAATTCGGAATTATATTCCCTTAGGGAATGTTTTATCCCATATAAGTATTTCATCAACCTGCATACACATCTTTCCTCTTTCCCAAAAACAATGACACAATATTGAAAAATATTAACTTTGTCTTCAAGGTCACTATTCAGGAATGTGGATTTAATATCCATTTGAAAGATCTTGTAGCCTCATTGTGCAGCAATAGAAAAAAAGATTATAATTGTTTAAAATATAAACACTAGAGAAAATGTTTCATAAAAATCAGTTCTTTCAATTTATGAATACCCTTTGAAAACCAATCTTTCTTTGTTTCTTATAACTTCACCTTCTTAATTCAGATTGTTTTGAAAACCCCATTTTGTGCCAGTAATGTTTTTGTTTTCACTCTTGGGTATGAGTTCACATGTATTATAATTTTCAATTTGATCTCATTATTCATTCATGGATTCAACCCATTCTGGATGCTCAAAATCTTCTTTCACATCATTTGATTCTACTTTTGAATATATAGAAGTATGTATAATAGCTTTTGTTGTTATTCTAGTTTGAACCTTTTGATGTTGTTCACCAATTATATTCTGAGATTCTAATTACTTCCTCATCCTAGGATGAGATTTTTTAGTATCATCTGAATCAATGTAAATAGAAAAGTTTATTTCTTTTTCTAGAGTGGGAATATGATTATATGTATCCTTATCAGAATTGGTTTATCTAACTTTTTCAATGTCATTGTCTTCCTGAGAATGTTTATATTTCTATTCCTTTTCAATTACTTTCACATCAACTGAATCAAAAATTATTTGTGTTTCTTTGTTAAATCATTTGTATCCTCTTCCTTCTAAAGTACATCCAATAAAGATTCCATCTTCACCATTCTTCTCTAACTTACCATAGTTTCCACCATTATTATTTATAATACATGGACTTACAAACAATCTATATTGTTTCAAACATGGAGTTTTTTCATAAAATAATTCATATATAGTCATACCTGATTGAGGCATGTAGAAAAAATGGTTCTAAATGTAAACATAAACACTCTTTTCTTGCCTATAAAAGTAATGAGAAAGTCCATGTTCAAGTAACATGGTCCTTCCCATTTCCACCAAGTTTTTTTATTTCTTTCACCAACCCCATTTTTTTGGGAGTATATGGGAAACTACACACATGATAAACTACATGATTCTCAAGATAGTATTAAAAATATTTAATTCTATATTCACCACCATTATTTATTCACAACTTCTTCACTGAATACTCACATTCCTTTTACTCTTTTCTTCTAAAACTTTTAAACATATTCAATGCATCTGATTAATGTTTTCTATGCATGACACAAGTAATGTAAGTAAAATAATCATTGAAAGTAATTAATTACTTATCCCCATTAGTTTATTGTTTTCTCATTATCCAAAAAATATCATAATTAATATGATATAGGGGTTTTCTTGAACAAATCTAAACATTCTTATGCATATCATTTGTAATCTTTCCTTTCTGGTAGATAGTGAAACACCAATATATTATTCTTGTAAAATTAGAAATGTCTCAGTCACTGTCTCTTTTAGATAACTTTATCATGTTTTTATGACACATATATCAAATCCTTTTAGTCCACAACTGATTCTCTTCAATCATTCTAATTTAACAATTTTTTTGATTTTCACCAACCTGAAACAAATTCCCTTTAGTACATTGGCCTCTTGTAACAATCTTACCATATTCTTCAATTTTTATAGAAAAACCCTTCTTTTCTTAAGATAAATTTGTTACCCTCATCAAAAAATTGTGAAACACTTAGATAATTGTGTTTCAACCCATCAACATACAGTGTTTTCTTGGATTTCATCTTTTCTTTTCCAATGATGGCTGCACCAAAACCTTTGATTTTAAATGATTCATTATTTATAAATTTCATAGTGCCTTATTTAAAATCTTTCACATTATTCAATACTTTCAAGTCTCCTATCATGTTAGAAGATCACCCACAATCATGTTTCCAAGGTCGTTCTCCCTTTGAAGCTTTCAATGTAGTTTTAAAAAAAGAGCTTTTTATTCTTTCTTTTATTTCATAACTTTAGGATCGTTAGAATTAAGATTCATTTAATAAGCTAGTAATAAAACAAGGAAACCTTTTTCAAGATGTCCTGGTTGATCACATCTCTCAAAAATTGTTTCCAAGGGTTGAAACCTATTTTTAATATTCACTTCAACCTTTTCAGGTTTCTTCAAGGAAAACTTCTCAGTCTTATTTCTTTTAGGATATCAAATCCCCCTAAAACTATGCCTCTCATAACCTGTGGGATGGTAGATATGATTTTGGTTATACCGACACATATTTTCTATGTGTTCGAACCCCCCCACAATACCGGTAATATCCTTAGATAAAATATTTTCCTCTAAAACATCCATACTGGCCAGAATTATGAATATATTTTTTAGAAACCTTCTTTTAGTTCCTTTTTTAGTGATAAACCTTTCCATTTACAATATAATTCTTCTTATTTTTAGTATTAATAGAATCATTATTATTTGAAACTTTTCCAGGTCCAGATAAAACATTTTTGGACTCAGGATGTTTTGTAACTTCTGAATTTGTCACCTTTCCCACATACATAACTTTCCCATCATTATCTGAACCACATCCATTATTATTAAAACCCTTTGAATGTATCTTTTGTTTAACCTTATTAGGTTTCTTATTACAATAACATTCACCAAATTTAGTAATAGATTTTTGGAAACTTTTAATTTTCTCTTTAGCTTTAGAATGTTTTTGTTAGACAAGTTCTGACTCTTCTTCTTTTTATTTCAATTTCACTTTCATATTTTCATTAAAATTATTTAATTATTATAGAGATTTATTAATATCATCAATCTATTTAACTATATTATATGTCTCATCATAAAAAAAATATTGATTACTCATTGAAGAACATTCATCTTCCTAATTTTGGTTTTACTTTTCAAGCCTTCTGATCTTTCTCAAACATTATTTCAATTATTATTTCAAATGTATTTAAAGTTGAGTTTCTTATTATTTAAAACTATTGCTTACAAATTATTCATCATTCATTATTGAAATAAAATTATTTTCAAAACCATACTCATCTGATTTTTCAGATTTAGCATCACTGCCTTCTTATTCTTCATCTTTAGACAATAAACTTCTTCTTTTTTATTTAAATAATTTCTTTTCTTTTCCTGTATATGTCAATTTTTCTTTGTCTCCCTATTTCTTAAAATATATTCTTGGTTTTATTTCTTCATCATCACTATCCTATTCATTCTTTCCTTCGGGGTAGTTTTACACAAAGTGACCAACTCTTCTACATTCAAAAAAATTCAAGGGAAGTTTCCCTTTGTATTTACCTATGCCTCTTTTCATATTTTTTAGAAAATAATGATAGAATATCATTGATATTTTTAAATAACTCATTTTTAGAGTAAAAATAATCATCTTATTCTTTAATAAGAATCTTATTTTATTTTTCTTTCTTTGCATCCTTAAAATACACTTCGCTATCAACTTTTTTTTTCTCTTAATAGATTTCTCTCTTATCATTTCATAAGTAATAATAGTGATATGAAAATCATTAAGAGATAATATTTCAGAACCTCTACCTTACAATGAAGACACTTTTCCATCCAATTTTCTAGGTAGTATTATCAAGATATTTTCAAGCACAATAGAATCATCCAACTTTTCACAAAGACATCTGAGAGTACTCATAATTCCATTTACCCTGGTAAATAAGTCCCAAATAGATTCATGCTCACTCATTTTCAAATCTTCATATTTCAATCTCTATATTTTAATCTTCACCTAATTTAATTTTTTATTTCCTTCATATATGTTTTTCAATTTATCCCAGATACACTTGGCTATAACAACTCCTTTTACTCTCAAGAATTAACTTTCTGAAAGTGATGACAATATAGAATTATTTTCCCTTCTATCATTCTCAAGATGCTTCTTATCAACCGATGTAAGTGGAGCTTTATCATCAATGGGTATAAACCCAACTGTTGCAACTTCAAGAACATCATAACTGGTAGACATAAGGTAAGGCAACATTATATCTTTCCAGATATGATAATTATTTCCTTAAAAGACTAAAATACCTTTACTATTCACCCAATACAAATTCTCAATCAGTAAAGAAAATGTGAAGGGAACATAAGATTTGATACCACTTGAAAGTTCCCAGTTTGAGTGATTGTATCACTTATAGGGGAGGTTGAATCAATGATACTCTTTTTCTTTTAAGTCTCTTTTCAATTAAAACAATAATTTCTTCCTATTGTAGATTTCAATTCCCTACTAAAAACTAATCCAACACACATACACAGGAACAAAAATATTGACAAGGTTCATTATTTAATAAGAATATCTATATCCTTGGTATGGTTTGGAAATAATAGAATATAATAAAATCCACTATAAATAAATCCTTGGATTACAATGAGTAGGATATACCCTTTCACTCGTGTAGCACAATGTAAATATTTCCAATAGTGTGTGTGCACCCTCTTTGCTCAAATAGGGTAATATAATCTTTATGTAACAAATCATGTTACATGTTCTTCTTTAAAATTAATCAAATGTATTCAATTAAAATAAAATTCTTCAATTCTTTACCCATAAGAAAGGTAAGAACCACCCATAATTTATACTGAAAACACAATTCAATTTTACTCGGTCTGATTCTCCTAATATAATTCCTCTAAGTATGATTCTTTCAAAACAATTATTCCAGTCCAATTTTCTGATATAATATAATAGAAATTAATCAGCACCACTTCAATTCTTGAGTAGGTTAAAATCTGGTATGATTCTTCCTCAGTCCGAGAAACCCAATATCAAAATCCCGAATACAATTATACCATCCCAATATGATTATCATTCAAATAGAAATTTCCCCTCTCCATTAAAAACTATTAAATACAAGATCAAAATGGAAAACTTATTCTTCTCTATAAAAACTCAAATCTTCTCTCCCTACTAAATTGAATAGAACTCAGTCATCAGAAAAGTACAATATAATTTTTAACTTTTATAGGCGACCCTAGAGTCCTTTGGTGGGAATCCCAAAATTCATTCCCTCTCGCACAAATTCACCCAAATTTCAATTTCCCTATAAATCTTGTGATGAATTTTAAATTTTTCAATACTTCTCAAATATTCTTGATTCTTCTTCAAACTTCATCTTCATATTCGTCCCTTCATTTGAATCTCTAAAATTATTTAAATTGAAAAGTATTATTTCAATTGTGGAGACCAATTTCAATTAGTTGAGTCCTATTATTTTCAATCTGGATTTCATCAATACAAAGTTTTTTATCAATTTTAGTGAAATGTATAAAGAAATGGATACTATTATAATTTTCTAAATACAATTCTCAGAACTAATTTGAATAAAAATAGTTCATTTGAATGTACATCCCCCCTTGACAATTCATTTATAAATCTCCTTCTCTTTTTCTCTTGACTTTCTTGAGATTCGAAAATTCATCTTCTCCTCTTCTTTTGACCCAGTTGGAAACCTACAAAGTAATTCAACATTTTTTAAATGGTTAACTACATTGGTGATATAATTCTATATTTATCTTCTATTAACCCATTAAAAACTTTCTTCACAATCATGTGCTTGTATCATGGCTTTCTTCATGACATTAAATTCATTTGAGAACAGCTTAAGCATTTTCAGACTTCATATGGAAAGTATTGAAACTTTCCATTCATTACATCTTATTTATTATCTTCTTATCCTGAGTATGATCTTTTATAAATAAATAGGTATGGATAAAATCACTCTTGGTATGATAAACCTAGGTACAAAAATTTGATAGCCTACCCAATGGATAATAGATTGCAACAATAAATCAGCACCACATCTTTCTCTTCCTTCACCCCGATATGATTGTTTTGATAAATAATCAGTATCACTTATTTATCTATTTTAACCGGTTAAGATTAAACTGAGTATGATACTGTTTTGGTCAATATCATCTCTTCTACTCCCCTTTTATTTCATCATTCATTCATCACAATTTCTCAATTAAACTTTTTTTATTTAAGAGAAATCCAAAAAAACATCATCACAATTCATTAATCATAGCCATATATACTCTGATTCAGAATATCCATATCATTCACATCAGTTCTAGAGTAAATTATATGACCATTTCCTTCTAGCTTGGTGTTTTCAATTTCATTCAGTCCTAAGGTGCATCCGATCAAAACCACTTCTTAAAAATATCTTCTTATCATTATGATGGATTTGACAGTGAGTCTAATTTTTTTGAAAACAAACCTCAATACGATTTTTTCCAAAAATAATGTGAATTGATTTTCTTTCTTCTTTTCTTCAATAGATTTCTGTACAAAAAAAGAAAAAAATTTACTACCAAATACCTTCATCATCATCTTGGTCCTAATAATAAATGGGTAGACCATGCTAGAATTATTAAGTGGGTAACATTCAGTACATGGTTGATATATACTCGGTACCTGGTGAATAAGGCAGAGGTGTTGGTGTATAAGATCAACCACTGGGTAATAGGTGGATATTCACAATATATTCAGTGGGCTCCAAATCATTTTATTAATGGGGTTATTTTGGTAATTTTATGGCTATATGATTTGTATTTTATATTCTATTTTCCTTTTTTAATGTTTTATTCTAATAGAAATTCATCTCTGTAATCACTCATTTCCCATCTCTGACTTATTTAGATAATTTAACCAATAATTATATGTTCTTGTGTGAGCCTTCAGTGACCTTGAGATCACATTAATAAGATCTTTAAAATCTCTATAAATTTGGGTGAAGGTATCATGGTTTGGTTTTTTCTTATTCTATTCTTCCTAAATTCGACTAGTTCAGCGAAATTACAGATTCCTTGTGATAGGGGAGAAATTAATAATTTTTTCCTCGATTTGATTTATTTTCAAATCAAAAGTTATGTTATTTTTTTCATTATTTATTTTTAAATTGATGGATTATATATAAACTATAAGTTTTTATTATGATTTAATGGTTTATATGAGCCTCATATGATAATAATTAAGTTTAATTCAAGGAAAATAATTTTACATGATTTTTTATATATTAAATTAATATTATATATGTGATTCATGGGAGAAAATATAAATTTACATGTGAAAAATATTTAATAAATAGGTTAAATAGTTAATTAAATCATGATATTGGTGTTATCATTATTAATGACCTTATTAATTAATTTTGTGTGCTAGAAATTAGTGCTTTATTTTTTATTATTATTATAAATTATTGAATATTAGTAAATTATTTCCCATCATAGTTTTTATATTTAAATAAATTATGGAGAATACTTTTTTTGATAATTACATATTTATATTTGTAATTTAGTTCTGAAATAAAAATAATTATTTGAAAGTACATATAAATTAATAAAAAAACTCATGAAAAATAATTAAAATAATTTTTGATTAGTTATAGTGATTTTATAACAACTTTTATGAGTTAAATAATTTTTTTTAACTTCTAAAAATTATATATGAATAAATATATTACCTAATAAAAATGGGAAAATGTTATTATTCTGAATAAAATTTTATGATTTGAAACTAAGGGTTAAAAGTAGAGAATTTATATGGAATGTTCTTATTGGAATTCTATATTTAAGAGTTAAGGAAAAGGGTTAGATTTATGTGTTTACATGAGTGTTTAAAAATTACATTGATTTAGTATAATGGAAAAAAATAATAGATAAACATGGGATTATTGGTTTTAAATTGAAGTTATGTTTTTTATATTATAACATAGGTCTTTTATTCAGAAAAAAACATCTCGTTTTCTAGATTTAATATATTATTGGGTGAGCTGATTACATGAGATAATGATATGTGATCCATGAGTTTCCATAGGCCTTATATTAATAATATGACTATTTTAAATTCCAAATGATTTGCCTATCCTTACCTAATCTATGTGTTTATCTACAACACATTATTTATAAAGTTAATATCTTCTAATACTATTGTCCAAAGAAGGTGTATGAGTTTCTTATGAGAATTTTTAGCACCTAATTATTTATATTTCATGTTTTAAATAATAATATTAAATAATTTAATATTTTTACATATTTTATATATTAATACACTAAACTCTATGTAATATATAGGTTTGTGGTAGTTTCAATTGAGAATTATTTCTCACTCTATGTGTATACACATCTCATGTGTGTTTGTGTGTGTGTGTAAATTATATGTATGATGGTACAAATAAAGGAAAGTTTTCTTCAATCGATAAAATGTGATGTTAGAAAATAACTTATAGATGGCCTCATATGCTTATAGATCCATGATTAGGGTATGCCTACATATTATTTTTATAGTTATTTTAATTGAATTCTTAATGACTTGCATATAGGATCTGCTTTTATATTTTGTTTACATGTCTGTTTCATTTTCACATATTTAGAATATTATATTAGAATTTATTATGGATGTTATTTATTATTTATATTTCATATGGTTATTTAGTTATTTATTTTGATGACTTTATTATTATGGACCGTTAGAGGGAAAATTTCTCCTTAAGAGATACTTAGAGACACTCGATGTTATTCACTAGCATGTAGTTATTAGGGATCTCACTTGAGGATGGAAGAAATTTTTCTTTAGTGACATGATTGTTCCTTGGGGGATTATAAATTGTTCTCAAAGTTATTTTTTCTAGGTCTTAATAATTGGGATATTTATAGAAAGAGGATTATATGAAATAACATGGAATATAAGCTATGTATGTGTGTTTATCTATCTTAACCATTTTCAAAATCCAATTTTCATAATGAGGATGGTATTATATTTTATTAATTTACAAATGAGAATATGGGGTATCATACTCTCTATAAATTTCATTTTAGAATATAAAGACACAAGATGGGTGTGTGTGTGTGTGTTTGATTGTAATTGATTAGTTGGTTTATTTTAGTTAAATTATTGAAATATTAATTACCCAATAAATTTTTTATTGAATAAGTTACTAAAAATTTATTATTTAAATAAAATAAATTATATGAATTTTAAGATATAATGTGATTAGCTTGATTTGGATAATTACTTTATGACTATGTCGAGGAAGTGGTGTGTGGTGTGTTGGTTTTGATGAATTCTATTTACTGTGTTGAATTTTGTAGATTCATGGAACCAAGGAAGCATACTAAGGATCCTAATACAAAGTAGGTAGAGAATGATAAGTCTAATGAGGGCCATATAAAGGGGGGATAATCATGTTCATCTAACAGGGAAAACAGATACTCTAATAGAGAATAATATTACTAATATTCTACTTAAAGGTATTTAAAACCTAGAAGGGATACTATATAAAGAAGTGGAAGTGTTAAAAAATGTTGTTTGATATTTTTTAGTATGTCATCCTATTATTTATAGGGGATATGGTAGGCCTAATGATGTTGGGTAATAGCTAGAGGGCATGGAAAATATTTTTTATCTGATTTATGCACCATAAGGTAAGAATGTGAAGCTTTAAAACTTTTTACTTTATGAACCAGTGTGACATTGATGTGATATTCTAGTCCAAGTGAAGAATATTGAGGTATTAATATGGTATGGTATTTATTATCTCTTCTTTGAATAGTTTTATCCTTAAACACAGAGTATAGATAAATTATAGGAGTTCATGGTGATAAAGTATGAAAATATGTTCAATCTTTATTATCCCCCTATGATATAGGACTTTTTCTATTTTTCTCTAGCATTAGGTGAGATGCTTATAATGATATTATATTTTATTATGGTTTGAATATGGAGACTTGTTCAAGTTTTTATATCTGTTAGATCATTAGATAAGATTACACTCTGAGAGGTGGTGAATCAGAATATATAAAATTAAAACAATTATCCCTTGAATAAGTATCATGTTCTCTTGCCTTAAGTAACACTTTGATTACTCACTATGTTTCCTCCTAAAGAGAAATGAAAGTATAAAATTACACAAATAATTTTACATGGTTCTCTTTCACAAGGCTACATCCAAGGGTTATATATAGTAATGTAAATACACACCAAATTAATTAAAAGTTCACTACTTTAAAAGTTTAATTTTGAGTATTATTAAAGGGCCTCCTATTCCACTACCATGAACAATTGGTGAACTCACTACTCCCCTCAAATAGGGAACCCACTATTTTTGTTGAACCTTTTATTCTCCATACAAGGATGATATAAACATACACTTATAATGGTGTTTCTTTTCATCACAATCAATATCAACTTATAGCAAGAGGCTCAAACTCCTAGGATGAAATATTCTTCATCTTTTAAAATTATATATAATATCTAGAATGACTCTCATTATTATATTCTTTTTATTCTTAAAAAACATGAATCATATCTAGATCATTACCCAAGGATCTTATCTCACATTTTCAGTTTTCTCACTTGATGTATGTCCCCTTTATCTCTTGAATACATGGATTAAATTCCTTTAAAACCCACCATAAACTCATCCACTATGTTTTGGTTAAAACTATTATTGAACATAAGATCTAATTACATTTATTTTCCAGATCTGGGAATTATAATACCAAAACATCTTTTAACACGTCGTAGTGTACAATATATAGACATTTTTCCTTAAAATTCCAAGTATCAAGGGTGTTTCCTCCTAGTGAATCAATTTCACACATTTATCCATGCACTAAACCATGGCCTCTAAAATTACTACACTATGGCTACTCAGTGCTCATAGGATGAATAAATCTCCACCACACCAAGTGAAATGGCATGGAATAACCCGTTTCTCAACCATGGACTCCTCTCTATAGTCTCGGCCATATTTTTTAGTATTTTTAATTAATTTTATCCTTCTCAACCATGACCACCACCAAAATATGTGTAGTCACCTTTATAGACTATTTTTGATAAGATCACTAAGATTCCACCATATAGACAACCATGGGAATGGTCCCTCCTTTTCTTGTTTTAGGAAACTCCCCTCACAACATTCCCAATGCAATGGGTGTGGTCCTCTCTGGTAGACCTTTACCTTCCCCATTCCCACTGACTAGGGTGAGGTGTTAGTCATAGTGAAGATATGCTATATTAGACATGGGAACATCATTTAACTTCCCGATAAGCATCCTACATTAAAATTATAAATAAAAAACCCAAAAATCCTCTTGAGGGATTTTTTTCTAAAAACATCCCCCTTTTGGTTTTTTTTATACTCTAAACACTCCAAGAAAAAATTAATATTCCTTTTAAAACACCACTTTAAAGATTTATATCAATGTGACACTATCCACTAATTTTATTCTTGTATGAACCATACTCGGTGTGAGAAATAGGAATTAAGTGAAAAGTTATTCATAACCACCGTTGAATTTTTTTCAACATCCCCGCACATCACTCCCTGGTCTTTCATAGACATAATCTTCCACCATTCCATTATTTTATCCAAAATTCTCCCCTTTTCGTACACACTTGAATATTTATCTCCCTTTTATATTAAACCCAAAGAGATCAATTCTCTAAAAATTTCTTAATATAGGGTTAGAAAACCAATAAAGAGAGGCTTTAAAACATAACTTAATAATTATAGAAACTATCGAGAGTGGGGGTTTCTTCATATAGGAAATTAAGTGCATAGATATGGTTAGACATCAAGATTTAATTGATGCTTCTAAAACACCACTTTTTGTTGTTCTTTTTTTAAGATTCCAGCTACTTGATCTTAGGTTAGCACATACTCTAAAACAACAATTCCTTTCTCCATCACATCCCTTATGAAATGATATTTGATCTCAATATACTTAGGTTGTTAATTTTGGATAATATTTTTCCTAAATTGATCATACATGATTTATCACACATGATTGGAATAATAGAAATCACTTCAACACACACATCATCATGTTTTTGTTACATTAATAGTGATTGGCTTCATTCTTGAGTAGTATAAATGTAATCAGCCTCTATAGTGATTGAGGATATTAAATACTACTTATTTTTCATGATATAAATGAAATAACTAGATAAAAATCACTACATGAATCTAATTTTTGATTTAGCTATCGAACCATCCAAATATGCATCAGTAAATACAAAAAAAACTATTGTGAACCATTGAGATAGAATAGCCCATTTTTTCCATGTAATGGATATATTGAAGTAATATTTCAATATATTTCATATGTATTTTGCGAAGATAAATCTGAAAATGAGTGTCTTGAAAAGTATCAAAAAAATCTAGTCTATTTGAATTCAAAGACAGTAAACTCTCAATGATTTTTTTGATAAGAAGTCACATCGACTTTAGTGACTTTCTCTTATTTTGATAATTTCAGTCTTGTCTCTACCAATGTTTACATGGACCTAGAATCATATATTGAAATATTTTTAAAACCTCCTTGAAATATTTAATATGAGAGATAAATTTCCTATCTATTCTTAGAATGACCATCAATACATATAAGAAATGAAATTTCACCAATTATAGATGTCTTGAATTCATACATAATGAGTTATGAAAATGATTTCATTTTTTGTCATCTGAGTCTCTAAAAATTAATTCTTAAATATATATAAGCACCCTCAATATATTCTAATTCTTCTTCCTGATGTATAGGTTGTGATAAAATCATCCTCTATAAAAACAGATCTTCTTTATACATTGATCTAATTTGGAATAGCATGCTCTTGGTTCTGGTTTGAGGTCATACTAGGCCTTCTTCAGTCAACACACTTTTACTACATCTTCATAAATGATAAACCCAAATTTTTTCCCAATATACACTTCCTATTCTAGGAAACCATTCAAGAAATAAAACTTGATATCTATTTGATATAATTTTACTTCCTTTTGAATTTACATGGCTAAGAATAACTGAATAGTTACAAGTATTTCTATGAGGGAAAAAATCACATAAATATAAATTATCTCAATTTTGTAATATCCCTTACACACAAGCCATGATTTGTTATCAATCACCTTTCCATCTTTATTAATTTTATTTTACAACATCCACTTGGTTCTGATGACATTCTTATCACTTGGCCTTGGAAAAACTTCACATGTATCATTTTTCATTATTTGTTAAAGATATCCATTCATACCCTTGAACCAAATCTCATAATTTTTCAATTATTTAAATGATTTTGGTTCCACCAATAACAATAAAGATAATTGTGGTTCATAGTTCATTATTTTCATCTGAATAGGATCTATTTGATCTGCAATAATGTTTCTTTTAGTGATTTCAACCCTACACATTTGTCTTATTGAACCTAATATAATTTCAATAATTTGTTAATAATATATATCCTCATCATAATTATATTCATTATTTTTATCTCCCCTTATAACATGTGCTTATTTATTACTTTTATATTCAAAAATTGGTTGGTTTTCATGAAAAATATACTCATGTGTTGTTTCAATTTTCCAACTATCAACCACCAAAACATCATTGCTATCAATAATCTTTTCAAGTCTCTTGTTGAAACACATTTAACATTTACTCTTTCATGGGTATCCAATAAATATTCCTCAATTACTCTGACCTTAAAATTTTCTCCTATTCTTCTTATTTAGAATAAAACATTTACTTTTAAACACTTTAATGTACTTTAATGAAGGTTTATTTCCATAAAAAAATTCATATGGAGTTCTCCTTTAATTTTCATATATAAATTCACTATTATAGATGTAAAATTATAAAAGGATATATTATTTCCAATAAATTTATTGAAGATACTTCTCTATAAGGATTTTCTGATCCATGTTGTTGATTATATGTTTTCCTCTTTATATTAACCCATTATTTTGGGGTGTTATAAAGTTTGAAACATGGTGTTTAATTCCCTACTTCTCAAAATATTCCTCGACTTTATTATTTTTAAATTCACTCCCATTTTCAGTTTCTAATTTTTGAATCTTTACTCCATGTATATTTTTATCTTTCCTATGATATGTAGTGATACATCTGTACACCTCATTCTTGTGTGTGATAGCCATAATCCATTTTATCTTACTGAAATCATCAACAAACAACACATTTGTCTTTATTCCATCCATTTATTTGGGTGAGATTGGCCTATAAAAATCCACATGCATAAGCTCAAACAACCTAAATACCTTCATATTATTTAGAATTTAAGTCTTCTGGATAATGTTCCCCTTTAGACATGCATCATATATATAAGTTTGATCATACCTGAGATGAGGAACATCACATACTCCATCACTATTTTTCATACTCTCTATAGATCTTTGGCTCAAATATACATGTCACTTATTCCATAAAATATTCTTCTACACATTGGGTAGTATATAGAAGTTTTCCTCTATAAAAATTTATATATTTCTATTGGTTCTTCTATCTTATAGAATATATAAACCATTTTTAGCTTTGATAGTACATAACTTTTCAATGAACTCCACCGCATGTCCAAAGACACACGTTTAGATTACACTATGAAGATTATGAAATTTCTCAAAACTAAAAGAACATTAGTCAACATAAGATATTTTCCTTCAATCTTGGCCTTCCGAGAACCAATAATCTTAAGAAAATCATCATTCCCAAAATTTATGATGCCATCATTATTGTGCTTTAAATTTACAATAATATTTCTATTTTGGGTCATAAATGATGTGTATCCGTTGTTCAATATACATGAGATTAGTATTTACATTTACTTCAAGGATATTTTAGAGACATTATAATTATCAAAGGTTTATATTAACACCCATGTTGGTGATGACCATGATTCCTCAATAGCTATCTCCATGAACTCTTCTACTTCTTTCAGAACTAAAAATATATTTTTGAGTTTCAATGATTTTGGATGAAGGTTACATATTTTGATTTATTCCACTTTTATATATTATTTATGAAATTTGTTTCATCCTTAATGAGAAATTGTTTTCCTTATTCCTAAATCCTTTATAAAAAATAGTATCCACTAAAATTAAAATAATGAGTAGAAATTATACATTCCAATTTTGGGTAGAGGTTCTCCTTGAAGGACTTCCTAGAAAAAGATAACACATAGTTAGTGTATCCAAATATTCCATAGAAAAAAATATTACTAATGATTGATTATAACAATCATTAGCCACATTTTTTGTTTCTGTTCCAATTTAATGAAGATCTATCTTCTTTCAGGGAGTTAGTTTTTATGGTATTAAAACAACCCTAGATCACTTCTTCTTTTCAATATGCCTCACAATTTCTTTTATCTTTGAACCATTAAAATTGAGGAATATGTGTAAATAATTCATCAAAAGTTTATTTGGATTAATTTGGTGATGTTTCCTTTTAATTTCCTATCATTAAATTAGGTGTTAATAATATTTCTTGATATTTAATCGCCTAACACCAATCCATGACTTCTTCTTCAAGAACCTCAATTTTATTAAAAAAAATTTCATAATTTTATCCAAAACATAAATGATTCATGTTTTTTCTTAAAA
The DNA here is from genome assembly GCA_963277665.1 of Viscum album. Lineage (NCBI taxonomy): Eukaryota > Viridiplantae > Streptophyta > Magnoliopsida > Santalales > Viscaceae > Viscum > Viscum album. Next base: position 313,837,280 of record OY728161.1, read on the forward strand.
TTTTATTTTTAGATCAACTTCCATTCCCAAATTTCTTAAAATTGTATATTTGACTATTTCAATCTCAGACTTCATATCTAACGTTTCTTCTTCTTTTCATTTCATATAGATATTTTAAGCATACACCACTGCATTGTCTTTTTTATATTTCATCTATAATCATAAAGTTCTTCAAGTTATACATCATGTTCTATATATAGATAAATCCTTCTTATAAACTGTTCATTCTGATAATTCCCATCAATAAATCTTGGCTTACATTCAATATCCATAAACACACCTTCGTCCTTACAAGTTTTAACTCCTTCTACTTCTGTTTCTCTAGAACTATCTTCTTATTTAAAAATAAAATTTTTCAAAGGACCTACATTAAAAATTATTTATATATTATTTTTTCATCTTATTAGGCTATTTTTCTTTATCATCACATTTTTAAAAGTTTTTCAGACATTTAGTTGCATGATGTCCCACTTTTATATGTTTGAAGAAAGCAAGAGTAAGCTACCCCTTAAAACCTTATTATTCCTCCATTTAGATTATAGGATTGAAATGAAATAACCTCGTAAACTTTATCAACTTATATATTATCAAGATTGATATCTTATTCAAGGATATAAAGGTTGCCTCTAGAGCACTTTCCTTCATTTTTGACTCATTATCTTCATTTATCATCTCATAATCCCTAAGAGTATTATAAAAACTATCGAGTGAAATCTATTTTAGATATTTTTCTTCTACAATAAAATATATTTTATTGAAATTTTGAGGTATTATTATCATGATCCTCTTCATGATCTTATCATATTTTAGATCTTTATTAAGGCCTTACATATCTTCAATAAGTAAATTTAGATGTTCAAAAAGGAATCAACTGTATCATTTGAATTCATCCTCAAGTAATTATATTTTTATATAGAACCTAAATCTTTGCCTCTCAAAACTTCAAATATACATTATAGATATTAAAAATCTTTTCCCACATTATAGGATTTTTTTCATGAAATTACCATTATGAAAATAGGATTATAAAGCACACTTCACAAGGGATTTATGGATTGGTCATCTGCATCTATTTCTTGATGATATCTCTCTATAAAAGATCTACACTTTATATTAGCAATGATTTATTAAATGGATATTGTGTAAATTTTGATTCCCAAATATCTCAAATGATATTACATTAGACTTTTCTATAACTAGAAACTAATTCCTTCAATTATGGGGAAACTTTTATAGTTGACATACATTTCTAGGATTAAAAAATAGAACAAGAATAAACACCCCTTTGATATCACTTTTTAGATCCTTATAAAATATTACACATTGTGAGGGTATGGGTGAATCAAGATATATAATATTAAAGAAATTATACCTTGATTGGGGATTGTTTTCTCTCACCTTTATCAATAATTCCATTTCTACATATCATTCCTCTAAATGATATATTAAGGTAGAAAATGATATAAGGAATTTTACATGGTTCACCTAGACTAGGAAACATCCAAGGATCATGTATGGAAATGTGCCTGTGCACCAAATTCACTAAAATCTCACTACTTTATCAGTAAATTTTGGAGAGGTCTCATTGACCCTCCTAGTAAACTATCATGAGAAATTGGAGAACTCACTCATCCCCTCAAAAAAGGAACTCCCTAAACTATTTGTTGAATCTTTTCTTCTCTATATAAGGGTGATGTAATCATACACTGAAAATGTCGTTTATCTTCATCACATTCAATGTTGACTTCTATTATGTGGATTGAAATCCTTGAATAGAATATTATTTGTCTTTCAATCCTCTAGATAAAATGTAGAATGATCCACCATTATTTTATCATTTTTATTACTAAAAAATGTACAGAAAATCTATATCATCACCCTAGGATATTCTCTACCTTTATCAATTTTCTCATGTGATGTGTGTAACATTTATCCCTTGAATACAAGGATTAAAGGACTTTAAAACCGAACTTAAAACCATCTAATAAGTGTTAGATATAATAGATATGAAATACAAGAGTTAATGGCATGTATTTTTTGGATCTGGGAATTTGAATGATGAAATTGTTTAAAACACATTGTGGTGGACAACATCTGGTCATTTTTTCTTGACATTCCTAGGACTAGGGATGTAGCCACTCGACGATGCTTTTTTCATATTTATCCATGATCTAATACGTTACCTCTAAAATGGACATATCATGGCTTCCCATGTTTCAGTGGATAAACCAGTATCCACCATGTCAAGTGAAATAGTGTGGTCTTTCACATACCTTAGCCATGGATTCCTCTACTTAACCTAGGATATTTTTTTGGATATTTTGTGTTACGGGTCTTACTTTCAACTACATATACCAAAAAAATGTGTATCTTCACCTAAATATCTAGTTTTGGATAATATCATTATGATTTCACTATGAGGACCCCCTAGGCATGGTCCCTCATACTTTTTCCATTTTGGGAAACTCCCTTTACAACATTCCTAATTTTACAGGCATGGTCAACCAGGGAAAATCTTCACCATCACCTTGATGATTGACTAGGTCATGGTGATGGATGTCGGGAATCATTGTGTCACTAAACATGGGAACTTTTTTCATTTGACTTCTCGAAAAGCATCCTTCATTAAACTTTTCAACAAACACAACCCAAAAATCCTCTTAAACTATTTTTTCTTACAATATTATTTATTTAAAAAAATTTATAGATATTGTAAAAAATGGATACTTTGGTAAATAAGGAACTTGAGGAGTAAATTAGGGCTTCAATAGGAACTAGTTTATATGGAGATATCAATAATAAAATGATGGATAATTATTATAGAGATAATGAGTGATTTTATAGCCACTAGAAGACTTTTTCTCTTCATTATTCTAGTGGTAGGATGTTTTAGAGTAATATTAGTGGTATTAAAATATAAAAACCATAATTATATCCTATTAATTAAATTAAATTACACTCTTATGATAAAATAGGAAATATTTTAAAAAATTCTATAAGGGATCTCAAAGGGGTGGAGTTGACTATCCTTCTTCGACTCAGGCATCTCATTCAGGGGATAGTTCATCATAGAATAGGGTTATTATTATATCATATGGAATGTATGGTTATAGGTGGAATTAATTATCAAGTATAAGATCAATGGGAATATATAGTGTGCAGGAGTTTGGTGACCTAATGGGTGGGTTCAATGTGAAAAATGAGGTTCGTTAATTTCTATGGAATGGGATCTGGTAGATCCTGGGGAGGGTTTTCAATGGTTATAAGTATGATGTTAGTTACTTCAGTATTTTATATTTTTTTATTTGATACTAATTCTTATCATTTATTTTTTTTTATTATTGTTTGGTTTCTGATTTAGGTTTGGATATTTAGTTTTTAACTTTATTTTTAACTATGAATACTTTACTATAGAAAAGAAAGGATATTTTGAGAATATATCCTATATGTGTTATTGTTATTAGAAAATTTTAACATATTTGAAATTTATTTATCATAAATATGAAAGGTTCTGATGTGATTATAAAAATGAATTAGCTTAATTGTTTCTAGGAATATAAAAATTATTACTAGAGATAAATTTCCTTAATTATATCTGTTTATGAATCTTATCTTTTTAGTGTTAGTGGGAGTATAATTCATGTATAGTTTGATATATTATGGTGTAGTAGAGAATTATCACATATTATATAGCAATAATTGTTCTTTGATCATGTAAGGGTGTTGATAGTGTTCATTTTACTCTTATTATTGATAAATATTTGGACGTGTTTCCTGAAGATTTTGCAGGATTACTATTGGAATAGTAGGAGAAGTTTGTAATTGACTTGGTACCATGTACTGAGCCATTTTTTATACCACTTTATAAAATGGATCTATTTGATCATGGATAATTCTAAATATAGTTAAAAGAACATGAATATAAGAGATTCATCGGGAAGAGTGTGTCCCATTGGGGTGTTCCAATGCTTTTTTCCAAGAAGGAATATCGGAGATTATGATTGTGTATAGAATATCCCAATAAAAATTATTTTACCATTATGAATCAGTATCCCTTTATATGGATCTATGATTTATTTTACCATTTGAGGGAATATATATGGTTTTATAAGATTGATATTTGGTCAGGTTATAATCAGTTGAGAGTGTAATTTGAATATGTGCCAAAGATATCTTTTCCAAACCATATATTATAATTTTGAATTCTTATTTATGCCATTCAAGGTAAAAAAAAACACATGATATTTGTTCATGTCCTTGATAAATTCTTTTCCATCCTTATTTGAATTCATTTTTAATCATGTTTATTGATGATATATTAATATGAACATGACCTTATGAGGAGCATGGATATTTTCTTATACATAGTGGGATCTCTCTAATTATATTCTATTATTTTAAAATAAAATTTTTTTAATTTGAGATTTAAAATTCCATAGGAGTTTTGATGTAAAATATATAATTTATTTAAACCATGATAAGATTATAGCTATGATGTTTTTGGAGAAATCCAAGAATTTTATTGAGATCCAATGTTTCTTATGGATTTTTGGTTTTTAATTTCGGTTCATTTATGAATTATATTTCTTAAATATTAAAATGAAATCATTATCTAAGAAAAGTTTGAATTCCTATAAGGGTGATAAGATTGATTCTTCATTTATATAGTTTAAGAGGAGGTTTAAATTAGAAATTATTATCATTCTATCAAATCCATGGAATCAATGTGAGGTATATTATAATATGTATGAATTGGGATTAATGTTTTTATTGATTCATGAGGAATGGGTGGTAGAATATGGTTCTCAATAACTTAGGACACATGATAATAATTAACCTACCAATAACATCAATTTAATGGTATTTTTGTATGAATTTAATAGTTACCAACATTATTTATTCAGTGAGAAGTTTTTTTATACACCAATCATAAGAATTTAAACTATATAATTTATCTATAGAATTTAAATATTTGAAATTGGATATGGGTTTAATATCTTTAGTAATTTTATTTTAGAATGATATTTACTTAGGGGAAATGGAATTCTATTATTGATTTGAATAAAAAAATATTAGTTGGATATTTTTTTTGAATCGAAAGATGATCGGAACCCTATGTCTATTTACCTTGTTTTACATCTTGTTGTGTCTGAGGAAAGAGATCATGTTGTCATGGAATATTTGACTGTTACTTATTCTTTGATGATTCAAGTGAAAAGTTGTCATATTTTATATTCTTAATGTTGATTTTTTCCTCATAGATTATATGGCGTGTTGAAGATACTTAGTTTGACGATTGATACTTAATATCTATTTTATTTTCATGGGTGAATTTTTGTCCCATAAGATTTGTGAGAATAATATGAGGGATAATCATATTTCATGATGGGAAGTTCATCATGGTTTAACCAAGATGTTTTATAGTGTTAAAAAATAATTTAGGAATCCATGAATGAATCAAGAAATGGATATATTTATTTCAATGTATTTTTCATGTTAAAAACTTAAATCATAAAATCGAATAATAGTAAGTATTCTTTAGTAATTTCCTATTTTTGAGTGGAAATGGGATTATGTTACCATGGATTTTAGGAATAGTTTCCCAAGATCACTAAAACTTATATATGTGTCATGGGTACTTATGGATTAATTAACTAAATTTTTTCATTTTCCATTAATCAAGGAGACTTAGAATGTTGTTGTACTTGAGAATATTTATATGCAAGGGATTGTGAGACTTCATGGAATACCTAAAAATATTATATATAATCATTAAGTTTGTTTTACATCTCAATTATTTAAGGTATTGAAAATATATAAGGTTAATTAAGTGTAGTTGAGAACAAATTATCATCCATAGACCAATCACTTATTATATAATTTTATAAAAATTCTTGAGGATATGCTTTATACATGTATCCTTGATTGTTTTGCTTCATGGGAAGAAAATTTGTCTTTAGTAAAGTTCATTTATAATAATATATACCAAAAATTTATTCACATATATCCATTTGAGAAAATATTTGTAAGTTCATGTTGATCACACTTATATTAGATAGAAGTTACTAAGGTATCTTTATTTTGGCCTATAATTTTATAAGAAACTTTAAATCAGGTATAGATGGAAAGAAATATATTATATATGACTCAAAGTAAACATATTTCATATGTTGATGTAATATTTCATCCTCTTAAATTTTATATTGGAGTTCATTTCTTTCATCATGTCTCACCTTTATTGGGTCATGAAAAATTAAGAATTCATGGGATGTTGTCTTCATGGTTCTTCAAAACCTTTGAGATACTAGAGAATATTATGGAGGTTATTTATCAATTGGTGTTACCTAAAAAGTATAGTGTGATATAGGGTGTCTTTCAGGTATCTCAACATAGGAAATATGAAATGGATCCATCTCATATACTATATTTTGATAATATGGAATTTGATTTCCATGAATCTTCCATTGAAAATTTGATGTGTATTATTGTTCCCAGTGAACAGATATTTTTATGGAAATTCCTGTCACATGTACTTTATATATTAAAAAATTGAAATATAAGGTCTTGAAATACAAAGTTTTTTATTGAATATTCTAAAAATTTCTTATCAAGGGTGAAACCCCCTATAGTGGGGAGTTTATTAAAATTACAGTTTTTTAGGTGCACTTTTCTTTTTAATTTTGATATAATTTAACTTTATATATATTTAATTGGAAAATAATTTAGATGTTTTGAGTAAAGAAAGGTTGAATTGTTGGGTAAGGGGTAGAACTTACTATATTTATATATCAAGCACCACCAGGTACACCGTGGTTATTTACCGATATACATGTAAAAATGGGATCAAGCTCGTATGATTTAGGGTAAATCCATTAGGTTTCTTATGATCCATAATTTTAGCATGTTTTGGAAACATTATTAATCAATATTTTCATTTCTATATTAGTCATGTAAATAATTTTATTTTAAATTTTTAAAACTACCTCATAGTCATTTCCATATACTTACATGTCAACCAAATTCATTTACCACCATGTTGAAGAACCACTTAGAATTCAATATCCTTTATATCCCTTGATCACTATCTTCCTTACTTATTTAATTAAAAGTTCCATATTCTATTTTCCTAGGATAAGTGAATTAATTTTTATAGCACAAAAGCATCAATGAAATCTGAGATGTTCCAAACTCATTCCCTGACATAGGGGAAGGTCAAATATTATGATATGAAAGCCCTATTTGGGTAGATATATTGCATTAGATATGGAATCACTATAAAAAATCATGAGATTAGTCTCTTAAATATTTTTATTTTGAATTATTCCCCAATCAGTTATCAAGAATTCATAGAAATGGGAACTAGGATCATGGATACATAACTCTCAAAGGAACCCAATTCATTTCACACACTCGCTATTTTTCCAAGACACATTGTTGTATATCCACAACCCCAAACTCTCATCCTTTATACATTGGTCTTTATTTCACTAATTATAATATGCATTAAAACAAACCAACCACACCTCTTTCTAAGAGATAGAATCTATCAAGTGTTTAATGTTTAATGGTGGATCTGAGAATCATCATTGCTTTTAAATCTCTACTCACTTCATTATGATTACATGAAGCCTATTCTAAAAGTTAATCCTATAATATTTTGTATAATTTTATCCTTATTAAAATTTAATTAGTTTTTTTTTCTAGGAGACTATGATTTTTCATGTGGTTGTATTTCTTTTTTTATTTTTAATTTCCCATATTTTTTTGGTATTTATCACTTATATTTATAAGAATTAAATATTATATGGATATTTTTCATAGATTTAGTATTTACTACCCATTTTCAAATATTTTCATGTTTTCCTAGGTTTATGGTTATAAGTTATTTTCCATTATTATAATAGGTGGCATTTTTACCTTTATAGAAGTTTGATTGAGAATATTTTGGGTACTTTTTCTCCATAATATGTCATCAACTTCTTCCCCTTATAATAAGAAATTATTAATCCCTGATAACATTATTTTATTTCATGTATTTTACTGATATGGATAGGTATGCACAATTTCATTAATTTTTAAAATCAAAATATAGGATTCCCTATATAATTTCCATTATTATATATAAAATAGTCCAAGCCTGTAAATTTGGTCTTCTTTTAAAATGTGCCAAAACATACCTAGGCCCATATAGTCAAGGCTCATTTAGTCTCTATATATCCATTTTTCATCCCTATATACTAGGTAGTCGGTGGAAAATGTAGAGGGGCTAGTACCCAGAACCAGTCATAAGGTAATCATTGCCTCAGCACTAGGTACCCATTAGGCTCCTAATTTTCATTTCTAATACAGATATTTTAGTAATTTGATAATTCTAGGATTTGGATTAAATTTTTAATTTTATTATTACATGGGTAATTCCTACATAAATTCATCTCTCTAATATCTCTATTCCCTTAACTAACTTCATTTTATGATTTCTCATCCAATTATAGGTGTAATTAAGATCTATTGGTGGTGTTGGACTCACACTAGTAAGGTATTTGAAATACATAAAACATTGGGAAAATGAATTGTTTTTTAGTTTTGAAATTGTTCTAATATTCTTATATCTTACTAGTTTAGTGTAATTATAGACTCCTTATGATTAAGTAAGAATTAATCTTTAATTATTCATTAGATTTTCTGTTAATAAATTGGTTTGTAACTTATCTCATTCTTCGGTGTTTAATTGGGTGAGTATATAAAAAAAATTAATTGTTATTGTTTTTTAATTGTTCTTGTGAACCCAATGTGATAAGAATGGTGTTAAATTTAAAGAAAATGATTCTCTATAAACTATTATTTGTTAAACACATATTATATATGTGATTAATGGATTAAAATGGGAATGGACATGTGAAAAGTATTAAATAAATGGTAAAATGGTGGATTAAAACATGATTTTGATGTTATCATTACTAAATAATTTGATAGAAAATTTTGTGTGATAAAATTTAGTGTTTTTTGTTGTATTATTGTTATAAAGTGTTGATTGAAAAAAAATGTTTTCATGTTTTTGTTGTGGGAACTTAAATCTATTTTATAGAAACTATTTGGTGATAATTACTTATTTAATTTCATAACTAAGTGTTAGAATAACTTTTTATTGTTTGAAAATTTATTAGATTTTACGGAAAACTCATGGTAAATAGTTTTTAATGAGTTGAGGTGATTTTATAACGAATTTTATGACTTATAGAATAATTTATAATTACATGAAATTTTGTTTTAATAAATATAAAGAGAAATAAAAAGTGGAATACCTTTTTATGTTTGGTACAAAATGATGAAGTGTAACTAAGGGATTAAACTATAGAATTGATATAAAATGTTATCAAGATAATTTTATATTTAAGTGATAAGGAAAGACTGATACATATGAATTTTTATAAGTTTTTCAAATAAAATTGATTTATTATAATGGGAAAAAGGAGATAAAAATTTTCTTATTCAGCTGAAATTGATGTTATTTTTACAATATTATGGAATAGCTATTTTATTTTGAAAAAATGATGAAGTTTGTTAACTGGTAGGTATCCTTGGATTAGGATAAGAAATTAGATAATGATATGAGATCCATAGGGTTGTCTAGGAATTTTGTTATTCCTAGGATTATTTTAAATTACATGTGTTCAGAATAAACTTACCTGAACCATGAGCTTTACTTCTATACATTATGGTTTTTGTTTACAGATTCTATTGACAATGGTTAAATTAAGTATATGAGTTTATTTGGTTAAATGGTTAGAAAATGTTTCTTTATGATTCATGTTTTAAATGATACAATTAAATTTTTTAAAGTTTTACACTATTTATATCTGAAAACATTAATCTCCTCGAGATGCTTGGGGTTATAGTGGTTTATAATAAGACTTATTTCTCACTTATTGTGCCTAAACATCTCATGTTTGTATTGATTATATGGATTATTTTTAAGGTTATGGTAAAGTGGAATTGGAATAAAGAATTTCATGTTAGGAGACATCATATAGATTGTTTTTTTGTGCTTATGGAGTCAAGTTTAGGGGTGGTACACAACCTATTTTACTTGATATTTCAGTTTTATTATTAATGATGTGACACTTGGGATATTCTTTAACATCTTGTTTGGTTGTATTTTTTATTTTGTCATTTAATGGATATTATATTAGAATTTGTTTTGGATTTTATTGAAACTTTTTGCTACTTATGGTTGTTGAATTACTTATTTTAATGACTGTATTATAATAGAAAATTAAAGGGTAAACCACCCTCTAAAAGATATATATAGATCCTCAACAACAGTCACTAGTAACTTGTGATCGTGGATCAAATATAAGGCCATACGTCATTTTTCATTGATGGAATTGTTATAATGGGGTGGGAAATTACATTTTGAACTAGTGGAGGTTGTATAATATTGAATAAGAATGAACTTTTCTACACATGAGATCAATCCTAGTTTGAATGTAAATAATATGGAAAATGAGATGAATGGAGTAAACACTCAAATATAGAAAAACATTTGTGCAAGTTGTGTGACTCAAGTACGTAACACTATGAACAAGTCTTGAAATGAAAAATCTGGTGTTGAAAAAAAATTATTCTATTATAAATATCATCCAGATTGTTTAAACTTGATGGTTTTTGGAAGGTACCTCTCTCTATTTATTTTTTTGGAGTTTTAAATATTTGTTTAAATCTATTTGAATATTACGGAGAGATACGATCCTTGAGGTTTGAAATAAATTGTTATATTAAAATTTTGTATTATTAAAAAATGTTGTTTAAAGTAAACATCAATATGAAGGATAAATATGAAAAATTATTTTTTAGTGATATATCTAAAGACATTTGTGATTAAAGAGTGTTAGGTTTCAAAGTAATTTTTCTATTATTTATTATATAGATCTTTAACTAAATTAATCATTGAAATGATACAAGTATTCTTTGTCTATGTAAGGTCACTCAATGATGAAGAACATTAAGATTACCATTTGGATTTATGTGTTATAGGAGTTGTTCCTATGAAGAGTTCCATGAATATTAGTAATGAGTTTCATCAAAAGAAGTTACAACTAGAAGTATCAAAAAAGTTTTAAAAAACTAATATAAAATTTTATTCAATTTAAAAATAAATTATTGATTACATTTAACATGGAAATCATGTTTTAATTAAAAATTAAAAAAAATCATAAAGACCATGTAAATGGGGAAAATATATTATAGGATGGAATTATTTTAAAATATAGAACTTCTTGATGCTAAAAAAGAAAATTTTAGAGGACGTAATTGAAACGTAGAGGAAAAATAATGGAGCTTAACATTTTTTCCTAACAAGTGGTATTTTGGATCATTGGAAATAATAATAAATAAGTGGTATCGTCTATTTCCATTGTATACTCACTGGTTGATGAATAATTAAAACTAGGATGAGAAATTTAATTATTCTTAGTATCCATATGGGTATTTAAGTTATGGTAGAGTTTATTATAAGGATAATTAAAGGTTATAAGAATCATAATCATGTGGAATTTATAATTAATGTATGAAATTAAATAGGTGGTATTATACTTTTCAAAAAGTTGAAACAATATTGAATTGTTAAGTGAAGTTTAGATTTAATAATTATATATATAAATTTCAAAGAAACTAAGGATGAGTGTTAAAATATTTATGTGAATATGGGATTTGATTTTAAAATTTTCACTCTTGTTTCCTACATTGAGCATGTATCTAATATACATAGAGTTGATAATTATGATTATAATAACATAATTTTTCATCAATAATTTTATGTTATTTGTAGATAATTTTTCAAAGGTAATGTCATATTAAATTTGTATGGTGAACTTCCATATGTGTTTTTAAAGGAATATAAATTTTAGTTTGGTGATGATTTAGTAAAGAAAACACCAGGAACTTAAAAACTGGTTATCTTAAAATGCAGGGAGAAATTGTATTTAAAATTTATAAGTTAAAATTGGGGTCTGATTGTTTTGTTTGTGGTCAACAAAATTTATAGTTTAGGTGAATACTTAGTGAAGATAAACTTTGGAATGTTATTATCAAAGTGGGTAGAATGGGTTATAAATCTATATTAGTGTAGATGTTTCAAAGTATTCTGTAATATTTCATGAAAATGGATTCAAGGAAGAGTTTACAAGAAACATTAAGGGGGATATTCTTACAACTAGAGACCATATATTGGATTTTTTTTCAATTTAATACCAGATTTTTTGTCAACCTATGGTTGGGATCATTATAAAACATGTGGCTGAATATTGGATTTTCATATAGTGTATTTATAGTATTTAAATTCTAGGGAAGTGATAATGGTGAATCATAGTTGGTATAATGTTCCAATAAAGGAAGATTAATGTATGGATTTAAAATAGTTGATGGGAAATATGTTCTTTTGTGAAACAAAATTATTTTTGATGAAATTTTTTAATTGGATACTTGGATTGGGTCTAGTGAATATTATATGAATGGAAGATAATATATATTGATTATATAAAGTTGAATATTGATTCTATCAAAATATAAGAGCCTATATGCTGAAGGAACTCTATAAAAGTAAGTTAGATAGGCTGAAAGAACTTTGCAACACCCCGAGTTTTTACGGAACTTTTTTTTCAAATGAATTATTTTTATTTATGTCATAAATTTAACTAATTCAAACATTCCTTTCACATGGAACCAACTTGTCTTGTTCTACACACAACACTGACTTGGAGTACGTAACACAAAACACTATGTTTCTATGAAACATCATTTTATAGTTATAATTATTTAAAATAGATACTTATAACCTGGCTGCTAAATATAGTAATATGAATAGTCATAATTAATTTTAAAATATTTTTTATAATATTTTTATATAAATATAACATATTTTTCAGTAAATATATAATTTTTGGTAAAATCATTATATGTTTAAAAATATTATCTTCTCATATGAACTTTTTTCATGTCCTTCGATGAAAAATAATAAATTAAATTTTAGAAAATTTTAGAAATTTAATTTTTTAAAGTAAAATTAATTTTTGAATTTAGAATATTGAAATTATATTAGGGTAAATTTTCAATATTTTTATAAGAAACATCATTTTTTGATAAATAGGGGAAAATGCTAAATTTTAATTCAAAATTGTTTTTTCATCTAATTTATTTATAAGGTTGAAGTATTTTTAAAAATTATTAAAAAGATTAATTAGATAATATTTTTATCAATTAATACAATTTAGGTAATTATAAACAATTTCAATATGAAATTGGGAATAAAAACTTTCTAAACTTTAGGACGTTTTAACTTTAAAACCCCACATTGTCATCCTATCTACAGGATTAATTTTAAATTAATTTCTACCACTTATGTGTCTTTAATTTGGAAAAATTGACTCTATATTTGTAATTAGAATAATTTATAATTTATAATAAGTTCAACTCTGTTTTTTAACAAACAGATTAGTGAATGAACTTAAAATTAATTATAGTTATTAAGGTAATATTAACCCTAACAATGGAATAAATATTAAATTTAAGGGCCCAAATGTCTTAACCACTTGTAAAAAACCCATTTTCAGGACATATTATGTCTATAGACCTTAAATTATTGAGTTTTTTTGGTTCGGTGTGACTTTGTTTAGGTAAAAACGTGGGTACACCTAACTTGTTTCCAAATAATTCCAAGTGTGTCCCCTCCCTTCCCTATAAAATGCCACCATCTATACCCATTATTCACACCATTAAAACCAATTAGGATTGGCCAATATCTGAAAAATAAGCTTATAAACAGACCTCAATTCCTCTTTTAATCCTCCATTTGGTCAGAAATTCTTCCAAGGAATCCCGTTAGTGAAAACCAAAAGGATTTACACGATTAAGAGGTGACACCCTCCCTCAAGCTCCTTTTATTTTCTTTATCCATCCCTAAAATCCACTTATTAAATTATTATAAAAAAATAATATCATAAATATAATGAGATGTTTTAATTCTAAGGGTTCCAACTGTACTTATACACACTTCCATCTAATGGGTAACAAACATACTGTTTACATGTACGGTGAATTAGCGCCTCATGAAACGATGATTGTTCATTTTTACTTTAATGCCTATAATGGTGGAAATTGTGATGAACATTGTGTTTATATCTGTTATAAATTATATTTATTATGTATTTAATCTTATTTAATCCTTTTACAACACATATCATTATAATTTTTATTTGTTTTAAATATGATAATTTTGTTTGGGGAAGTGTGTACTATCACCCCCTCAAAGTGATGTGATTCATTCTATAAGAACCCAGATCTTCATTTCAAGTATGGATATTGATTTCACGTGTTTTTTAGAAAAAGGGGAGAATTTTTAAATTTTATAAATACATTTCGTGTACTTAGGAGTACACACGATTTACTCAGTAGTCGTGGGTAGCCGTGTACTGGTCGTGTAACGACCCAGTACATAGTTGTGTGAGGTGACTTGGAGACTGCATAAATTAGGGTCAACAAAGTCATATACATGATGGATGTCTTTAAAGAAAACATCATGTATTTTTATTTTTATTTTATATATCATATTGAGACTATGTCTCATTTACATAAATGACTTCTTCTGAACCAGTCTCATCCAGGAGCGACGGAAAATCGCTGAATATTCTCTCAGCCACCGAATCATTGTCGGTTCTCTGAATAGAAAATCGTTGATTGTGTTGGAATCACCACAGTGAATTATTCCTTCTTCTAGAGCCTCTCCTCTTTATTTATCCCTTTTTTTGATATATTCTTGTTTGATTTTTTTGACTTTTTGTTGATCTACCACGTTCAATGTTGATTCAAAGGCTAATATTCAACTATATCAATCATACAATGTCGAGTTACGTGGTTTGTGCCTTTCTATAGTTGTATATGAATTATATGTGAAAACAAAATCTGAATACCCTAGTTTAGGGTAGTGCATGTTTTTTAAATATAACTCTGATGATTCCTTCTATTGTTTGGTTTCTAGAGTAAGGGTTTTTTATTGTGAATTAGATCTATTACCTTGATTATGGATGTGTTTTCCCATGCTTGTTGATATTGGATGTTGGGTCTAAAATTACTGTTAGGATGTTATTCTTTTCATTCCTAGTGTTGTTAGGATGGAGTTGATATTATATGACATGCTTGTAATAGGCATTTTAGTTGTTTATCCAGGTAGTATTTTGAGATTTACTTTGGCTTTTGGATATTGTTTGCATACGATTGTGCTACACAAGGATGTGATAACCTGGTGTAGTTAGACCATAGGGGGAATTGACGTTGAGGGATTCTCCAGAGTGTCTATTATACTTTTTACATTTAAATACCATAGGGGAGATGAATATTGAGTTCCCCCTCGAAGTGTCTATAGTATATTGTTATGAGACCATAGGGGGATTTGAACATTGAGTGCTTCCTCAAAGAGTCTAGAGTTTACCGTTAAAATACCACATGAGGAATTTACGATGAGTGCTTCCTCAGAGATACTTTTTCTAAGCTAAACTAGAGAGGTTAGACTATGAGAACTTCCCATAGGTTTTCTTGTGATTGATTTAATGAATAACTGGTAAATGTAAATGAATATAGTTAGAACTATAGGATTGTTTACATTTAGTAATTCCTTGTATATTACTTCATTTTAAAAAAATTCATGCTATATATATTCTCTGACAGATAGGCACAAGTATTTTGGTGGTTGCCTACTGGGATTATTCTCACACCTGTTTGGGTCATTCTTTTGGGCCCAAACAGATTATATTATTGCAGGTATATATAAGGGTAAGAGCCCTTCAACTTCATATACTTGATTTTTGTGGAGCTGGAGGGAATGGGACCAAGCTAATGCTTGCGATGCTGATGGATTTTATCTATTTTCTTTTACATTGGTTTAAAACTGTAATCTAGTATTGTAACTTGTTTGGCTGATTTCCTAGACATATGTGACATGCATCATTTATATATGTGCTTCAGTTGTTTATTTAGTTTCAGTCTTATGTTTTTTACTTATTGTGTGGTATTACTGCTTTAGTTATGGTTATCTATTCATTTCTGATGTGTTACTCTACCAATAATGGAATAGTTTCCCCACTATCACACCAAGTCCCTCACTACTATTCAACAGCCTCTGGCATTCAAGGAAATGCGCTTGAAGCCATGTGACCAACTGGGTACGGGGCACGGTAGGGACGCACCTAGAACTGGGACATTACAAAATGGTATTAAAGGTATTATATTCTTATTTGACTTACTGTTTGGAGCCTATAGATAGGGATAAGAAGGAATAGAAATTCGTTAATAAGTTTTTCCTGGGAGTAGCTAACCCATGTATAGGGAAAAGCCAATATTCCTCGAATATTTCAATTTTTTCAAGTTTTTCAATTAAAATAGTTTATTTTATTTCATCATTGGGTGATTCACATGTTTTTGATATTATCATTGATATTATTGAGGTTCTATTTCTGTTGCAACCCGATGAGATGAGGTTATTCCATATCATGCATAATATAGGAACTTGCTAGAGGTCACATGTCATGCATTCGTGCCATGCCATTTAGGGGGCATTATCGATTTCATGTTGTTGTGATAGATGTTTTTATAGATATGAACAATGTAATGATATATGCCTTGATAGAATACCTATTATTTTATAGGGTATTGCTTATTGTGTAAGGTTTCATTTGAATGAGTGCCAAACTTTGGTCCATGAGATGTGATGGGCCCTCATGGATTGAAATTTGGTGGATCATGTGTTTTCTTGAGCTATTATACTTGTTATGTGACATAAATATGATGTCACGAATTTATTCGCAGGGAGTATGGGCCCCTGTGGATCAGAATTTAGAACTTTAATGTTCATTTATGTGTTTTTATAGGGTTCCAGAGATTTTTTTGAGGCTTACTGTCCATAAAAACCCAGAATAAAAGGTGTGTATTCATGAATACACGGTGTGTATTCATGAATACACGGTGTGTATTCATGAATACACTCCATGTATCCATCTATTCTGGAGGGAACAAATTTTATTAAGTACACACCATGTTTTCCTTAACCATGTGACTATATGTGTGGGCAGAGACACGGGGGTGGGAAATGTTTGGTGACACACATCGTGTACTTGGTGTACACACTGTGTTATAAGAGCCATGTATCCAACCATGTGACCAACGACACGGGTGGATGAAACTCATGTTGTACACATCGTGTTCTATTATTACACGCCATTTAGAGTTGATCATGTAACCGACCATGTGACTAACGACACAGATGGTTATGACATAAGGGATACAGGTCGTGTCCAAGGTGCACACGTCGTGTAGAGTTACCCAGGTAGGATCTGTGTGTATAGTCGTGTAGAGAAACTCAGGAAGGGGTAAAATGATTCAAGTAGACGCCATTTATTAAGGACAACACGCCGTGTGTAAGGGTTTTACACGACCAGGTTTTGTATAATTACATGCCCCTATAAAGGCTTAATGGAACACGTCATGTAGTGGTTACACACGTTGTGTACCCATGTTTTAGAAAAAATCTCAAATGTTTTATTTATCCTATTCCTTTCCTGCTCTACTATGTTTTATTCTTTGTAAATCTTGAACTAAGGTGTTCTATTGACCTTACATAGTCATGCCACTGATACATCCTCCAATTGTACACTATATCTATGGCAATGATTAGACACCAGACATTGTAGATTAGGGACTATTAGCAGATCCTCTCGTCATTCTTTTCTTGGAACCATCCTTCATTCTATAAAATGTGTCGATGCATAGTTTTGAGAAGGCTTCACGAGGTTTATACAGACCATCCAAGGGGTACTGCATCCTGCCCCGTCTATGGCAGAGTTGATGCGGGTTTTTCAACAGCAGCATCCTTCCACTTTCTCAGGGGATGGAGGACCTTAGGCTGCAGAGTCATGGTTAGAAGCCATGTTGTCTATATTTTATCATCTGGAGACACCTCTAGAGAGGAGGGTGAAGCTCTCTCCTTACATTCTTCAGGATTCCTCCAAGAGATAGTGGGATGTGATATCATAGGCGGGACACTAGAAGGTAATGGCTTAGTGTGAGTTCTAGTGTGCCTTCTTTGAGTACTTCTACCTAGATACTTTGAGGGATGATCAAACCTGAGAGTTTATGAGAATAAAATATGGTACTCTTTCATTCATAGAGTATTCTTATCACTTCAAAGATCTGCAGTGCTTCACACCCATTCCAGGGGGTGATGAGTTATTTCTGGTGAGGAATTTTGAGGATGGTCTCAGGTATGACATCTGATCTTAGGTGAACATCTTTAGGTTGACTTCCTTCACATATATATTCAACTAGGAGCTGATCACAGAGTGCAAACTAAGGGATTCTAGGGCTGTGAGACAGCGTGGGTCGGCATCTAAGGTTTTTAGTTCTCTGGCTAAAAGTAGGAAGCACTGTGAGGAGTCTACACATAGAGATCTGAGTAGGAGGGATACTCCTTTAGGTAGCCAGGTGGTATGCTACTAGTGTAGAAAGAGAGGGAATATGAGGACAAATTTCCTGAGAGACCCATTTGAGTTTCGATCTTGTGGAAATATGGGTCATATTTATAATTTCTATCATATTTTATCACTAGCTGCTAGTGATATGGGTTTTGTTTCGACTCCTCGTACCGGAGTAGGACTACTAGTCCCACATCAGTAAGGGAACTTGAGTTCTTCAATCCATTCACGTTGAGGTGGAGGTCATGGACATAGTGGTCAGAAACATGGTTTTTGAGAGCCATAGAGTGGATTATATCAAGGATCACAGACATCTTCATAGGATTGAGGTGCAGATCAGGATTTTGTGATAGACAATACCCAGCAAGAGTAGGATCTTGGACCCTCTACAGTTAGAGGTATGATTCAAATTACCTCGGTTTTATCTTATTCACTTTTTGATATAGGGGCTTCCCATAGTTTCATATGTATTTCTATTTTGGAGATCCTTGGGCTTTATATCTTTACTTCTATTGATATCTTGACACTAGACACTCCTTTGGGAATTAGAACGGCGAGTGTACGTTATTGAAAGGAGTTCCCTCTTGGGGTTGGTGGGTGTCACTTGTTATGGGACCTTTATGTGTTAGAGATGACGGGTTGTGATTTCATTCTTTGAATGGATTGGTTATTTCCCTTCCAGGTCGTTGTTGATCTCTATTGTTGTAGGGTGAGTTTTACATCACGATAGGATAGGTTGTTTCTACATAAGGGTGAATAGGATGTCCAAGAAAGAAGAGCTGGACCCGAGTGTCATGGGTTGGGAGGAGTAACAACCCAAATTTCTAGTCTATATCTGGATGACCAGGAAACTTCACGGATAAACTTTCCTCCACTGGTGGATCATTTCAAAGATGTATA
The DNA here is from genome assembly GCA_963277665.1 of Viscum album. Classification (NCBI taxonomy): domain Eukaryota; kingdom Viridiplantae; phylum Streptophyta; class Magnoliopsida; order Santalales; family Viscaceae; genus Viscum; species Viscum album. The sequence goes on from OY728161.1 coordinate 313,856,695, forward strand.
TATATAAGACTTTTCAGGTTTTCTTCTGGAGTGAGAGGTAGATTTCTCTATTGAGCTTGTTTCAAGAGTGGCACTGATGTCCATTCCTCCATATAGGATGGCTACACCAGATTTAAAGGATCTCAAGTGGTAGTTATATGAGTTACAAGGAAAAGGTTTCATCCAAACCTATACTTTTTTTGGGGGTTCGCTTGTCCTATTTGAAAACAAAGTGGAAAGTATCCATAGACTCTGTGTGTATTATCAGAAGTTGAACTAGTTGAAGGTCAAGAATGGATATCCCTTTCCAAGGATTGATGATCTCTTTAATCATCTTTGAGGACCCCAGGTGTTCTCAAAGATTGACTTGAGATCTGGTTATCATCAGTTTCATGTTATACCATCAAATATACCTCTTACAGCCTTTTGGAGATGGTATGGTCTATACGAGTATGTGGTTATGCTATTCGGTTCACGAACACGCTCGCAGTTTTTATGGAACTGATGAACCAAGTATTTTATCCATACTTGGATTATTTTTTAGTGGTATTCATGGATGATATCTTGGTGTACTCACACACTCTACATGACCATGACACACATCTTGTGATTGTTTTTGAGTACACTGGTAGAGCATCAGTTGTATGATAAGATCTCAAAATTCCACTTTTGGATGGACCAGATTCACTTCTTGGGTCATGTCATCTCAGAGACAGGAGTATCAGTTGACCCAGAGAAGGCGAGGGTAGTATTTTCCTAGGAGTAGTCTAAGAACTTCATTGAGGTATAGAGTTTTCTAGGGCTCTATGGTTACTACAGATGTTTTATACCAGACTTTTCATGCTTGGCAGTGCCACTAGCGGGACTGGCTAAGAAGGGTGTGAAGTACCTATGGAAAAATTCCTACAATTCAGCCTTTCATAAGGTGAAATGGATGTTGACTTCATCACCGATACTAGTCTTTCCAGTTCTAGGAAATATTTTCATTATTTCTTGTGATTCATCAAGTATTGGGATGGAAGAAATGCTTATGCAGGGGTAAGGATTCGTTGTGTATGGGTCTCGACAATTGAGGCCACATGAGAGAAATTACTTAATGCACGATATCAATTTGGTTTCAGTTGTTCATTCCATTCACTGTTGGATATATTATATGTTGGGAGAGAATTTTGTGTTGTACACTGACCACAAAATTCTCAAGTGTATCTTTAATCAGCACGATCTGAATTTGAGACAATGAAAGTGGGTTGAGTACCTTCAGTCCTTTGATTTTGAGATTTTTTGCACGCCTGGGAAATCCAACGTGGTGGACGATGCATTGAGCAGGAGGACTCATATACAGGTAGTTCAGGAGGCCAGTAGTGAGTGGTAGCTTATGGATCTGTTCTTTGAGATGCATTTGGAGGTGCACGATAGATAGGGGAAAACATTTCTTTCTTCTATAGTTGTTACCTCTACTCTACTTGATAAAGTGAGAATGAGTCAGCTATCAGATTCTAAAGTTCTAGTCCTGTGGGAGACTGTGTTAGGAGAGGACCCAATTCTTGGATCGATCATATGTGAGGATGAGATCTTGTGCTACCATGGATGTGTATGGGTGTCAACAGACATATGAAGGGATATTTTGTAGGTTTTTTATTCTTCATTTTGGGTAGTTCATCTTGGTGTCACCAAGATGTATCTAGATCTACACTATCAATATTGGTGGCTAGGTATGAAGAAAGATGTTGTTGGTTTTGTGATGAGGTGTTCCACCTTCTAGTAGGTGAAGGCAGAGCATCAGTGACTAGCAGGACTTTTGCAGTAGTTACCCATTTCCGAGTGGAAGTGGAATGATGTCATGATGGACTTTGTGATAGGTTTTCCAAGATCTCCTTGAGGGAATGATGCAGTTTGGGTTGTCATTGATAGACTCACAAAGTTTGTATACTTTGTACTGATCAAGGATACTTTCAGTGTTGATGAGATGGGAAGGTTGTACATCTAGGATATTATACATTTTCATGGGGTTTTTCACTCCATCGTTTCAAATAGGGATGCCCGTTTTAATTCTTGGGTTAGGCAAGGACTACAGAGGGCTTTGGGTACATAGGTACTTTTGAGTACAGCTTACCATCCACAGATAGATTTCTAGTCTGAGAGTATAATTCAAGTGTTTTAAGACATGCTTCGAGGATGATTCCAAGATTTTGAAGGTTCTTGGTAGAATCACATACCTCTGGTGATGTTTTCCTACAATAGTAGTTTCTAAGAAACTATTTAGATTGCACCTTATGAGGATTTATATGGTGGGCCATGCCAATCACCCCTATATTGTCTAGAACCAGTCAAGGTAGCTATGCTGGGACCTCATCTTGTCCAGAAGACCACAGACCATGTAGAGTTTATTCAGAAAAGGATGGATACTATACAGTCACGACATAAGTCTTATGCTGATAGATGGAGATGACCTCTAGAGTTCGAGGTCAGAGATTAGGTTTTCTACGTGTCACACCGAGGTTGGGAAATAGGAGGATTAGAAGACATGGTAATCTTACACCAAGATACATCATGCCATTTGAGTTTTTGGAGAGAGTTGGGTCAGTTGGCTATCGATTTCAGTAACATCAGAGGTACCGGGATATGCATGACTTCTTTCACGTTTCTCAGCTATGATGTTACTTCTCAGACTCATCTCATGATATTTTACCTGAGCAGGTCGAGTTGGAGGTAGACGCATCATTCGAGGAGCATCCAATCTAGATTGTTGATCAAAACACGAAGGTTCTCAATGGTCGGTCTATTCCTCTAGTACGGGTGCTATGACATCACGAGTGGGTACAGGATGAGACTTGGGAGAGGGAGACCGATGTACCATCACAGTGTCTGGAGCTATTTGAGGATTCTTCTTCTTCGCCACCTTCAGGGGAGAATTTCTTTAAAGGGGAAGTTTGTAAGAACCCAGATCTTCATTTAAGTTATAGATCTTGATTTAAAGTGTTTTTTAAAACAAGGGGAGAATATGAAAATGTAATAAGTACACGTCATGTACTTAGGAGAACACTTCATGTACTCGGTCTCTACAGGTATCCATGTATTGGCTTTGTAACACCCGAGTACATGTCTGTGTGAGGTGACCTGGAGACCGCCTAATGTGGGGCTAGAAAAGGAATATACACACCGTGTATTTTTATTTTTATTTGATATATCGTACTGGGACCGCATCTCATTTATAGAAATGACTTCTTCTAAACCTTTATCATCCAGGAGTGACAGAAATCATAGAATCTTCTCTAAGTCACTGACTCGTCGTCCTTTCTCCAAATTGAACACCATCAATTGTGTTGGAATCACCATGGTGAGTTCTTCCTTCTTCTAGAGCTTATCCTCTTGATTTCTCATCCTTTGCGAGATATCATTGGTTGAGTGTTTTTGATGTTTTTGTATATCTACTGCATTCTAGGTCGATTCAAAGGTTGATATTAAACTATATTGATTGTACATTGTTGAGGTAGGTGGTTTGTGCCTTTCTATAGTTTTCTTTGAATTATCTGTGCAAACATTGTTGAATACCCTAGTTTAGGATATCGTTTGTTTTGGAAATCCTACCCTGATGATTCATGCTACTGTTTGGTTTCTAGAGTAAGGTTTGTTGATTTTTAATTAGGTTTATTACCTTGCTTACGGATGTGTTTACCCGTGCTTGTTGATATTGGTCATTGGGTGTAGAACTCTTTGTTAGGTAGTTATGCTTTAAATGCCTAGTTTTGTTAGGATAGAGTTGATATTATATGACATGATTGTGATATGAATTTTAGTTTTTTATCCAAGTAGTTTTTTGAGATTTACTTTGGCTGCCGGATATCATTTTTACATGATTGTGTTACAGAGGGCTATGAGAACCTGGTGTAGTTAGGCCATAAGGGGAATTGATATTGAGGTATTCCCCAGAGTGTCAGTTATACTTTTTACATTGTAAGACCAAAGGGGGGATGGACATTGAGTTCTCCCTCAAAGTGTATGTAGTATACCATTGCAAGAACACATGAGGAATTGGACGTTGAGTGCTTCCTCAGAGAGTCTATAGTTTACCGTTAAAAGAACACATGAGGAATTGATGGTGAGTGCTTCCTCAGATTCTCTTATTCTAAGCTGAACCACATGGTTTAGAATATTATAACTTCCTAGAGGGTTTCTTGTTATTGATTTGTTGAATAATTGGAAAATGTAAATGAATTTTTTTGAAACTGTATGATTTTTTACATTGAGTACTTCCTTGTTTATTACATAATTTTTCATATTTTTCTTCCATATATATTCACTCATAGATAGGAACAGGTATTTTGGTGGTTTCCTTATGGTATTTATCTCATTCCTATTTAGGTCATGCTTTCGGGCCTAAACATATTATATTTTTATAGGTATAGATAAGGGGAAAATCCCTTCTACTTTAGGTACTTTATTGCTGTGGAACTGGAGGGAATGGGAACAAGCTGAGGCTTGCGATACTGTTGGAGTTTATTTTTTTTCATGTAATTTGGTTTAGTACTTTATTACATCATTTTTAATTGTTTGGATTCTTTCCTAGATATATATGACATGCATCATTTATAAATGTGCTCTAATTATTTATTTACTTTCAGTCTTCCGATGTTTACTTATTGTGTGGTATTACTGCTTCTGCTACTGTTATCTATTTTTTTCTGATGTGTTACCCTACCAATGATGGAATAGTTTCCTCGCTATCACACCAAGGCCCTCACTTCTAGTCGGCAGCCTCTGTCTTTCAGGGAAATTCACTTGAGGCCATGTGACCAACCGGGTACGGGGCACCTTTGGGCGGCACCCAGAACCGGGATGTTACACATTCACACAATACCTGAAATGTATAAATGATGGGTTTATTGAAATTATATGATATATATGATATAATAATTATTGTATAATAATTATATATTTACATTTATAAATATATTTCATTTTATTTCTTTCTATCAATATGAAAATAAAATGGAAACGGTGTTCATGCATACGTATAGCCTACCGTCTCCATGAATGGTGTATTCTATTTTATACTTATATATTCTATGGATTATTATACTACACATATAATAAATATAATTTATGTTTATATAATGTTTTACATTCTATAAATCATGATATAAGTATAAGTACCAAATATATAAAAAATTAAGACTCATGCGAAGAACAAAGTAGATACTACCCAAAGTGAAACATTAACATAGAATTGTTAACAAGTGGTAATATAAAGTTGTAATTAAAACATATAGGGTATTCAATATAAAAATATGGTTATGTATAATAAACTTATATTTATTATACAAGAGTTTTGAATGAGTATGATGAGATCCAATACATAAGTTAAGGGTATTTCTAGTTTCACTTTAATTTCACTAAGATTTACACCATATTTTCCCCTCATCTATTTTGTGCAGTGATTATACTACCCATGAATGTATTATATAAGTTTTATCCTTAATTTTATGGGTATTTACATATCCATTTTAATATATCTCTTTCATGGGGTTTAAGTTCCAAGAGTTACTAAATCAGAAAAGTAGTTTTTTCTCAATTTTCTTTCTTTGAGACACATGTCAAGTACTTAAAGAACCATGTTTTCAAAAATGTTGTCAAATATGATATTTTAATCTCATTTTAAAGTAAAAAAGATTTTAAATTTTTTGTGTATTTCACGATTCCTTTAAAAAAATTCAAATTATTTTCAAGGAAAATGGTTTTCAAAACATTTTCAAACTCTCTTTATATGTTTTAAAAGAAATATTTTTTCCAAACAAATCAAATATTTATTTATAAGTTTTCATGTTTATTATAAATAAAATGGTTTTTAAGGAGTTTTAGGTTATAAATATAATTTTTCAAATAAGAAAGGATATTGTCCTTAAGAATTGATTTCAAAATATCTTTCCATGTTATTTTCCATCTAATATTAAATCTATTGATGTTACTCATACCCTTATAGTAAATGATCCAACTGTTCCATTCATATTATTTCTTAAATTGTTTATATTTTGATGGAATGATACTTATAACACCCAATTACCTTGCATGGGTTATATACTTTTGAAACCCATTTATTTTCACGAGTTATGCTTTGATTAAATAATTATGAAACCAATATCTTTCCATATGTTATGATGTGATCAAAAGTTATTGTTACCCATTTCATTTTATGGGATTATGATAGGATGTTTATTAAAACCATCTCTTTTTATAGGTCATGATGTGATTTCAATTTTATTTTATTGGGGCATATGTTTTAATGATTTTATTGTGAGATGTTTGGGACATATATCTCCCTCAAATTCATTAGATAATGATTTATAACTCATGAGATAATGATGGGAATATAGTCGATGGGCTTGATCCGTTATGGGAAGATGGGGAAACTCAATCCCATACAAGGATTGTGAATGGGGATTGTGGTGTGACCCACCTAGTAGGAGTAGTCACCATAAAGATGGAAGATGGGAAAACTTGATCCACTATGGGAAGATGGGGAAACCTAATCCACTATAAGATGATGGGGAAACACAATCCCTTATAAGGAAATTACTCTGAATGGGGATGGTGGTGTGTCCTGCCTAGTAGGTGTTGTTCCCATGAAGTTCCTTGATAATTTTTAGCAATGTTTATTTGCTTGTAGGGAATTATATCACATGTTTATGTGTGAAAAAATTCCATGTCTTATTCCTATGATATTCTTTCATGGCATATATTCAGTTTTTCTTAATGATTCAGATCTTATAAACTATCAAGCCTTATGCATGATTCATGTTTATGATCTTATGATACACAGTGTATGATCTTATAATGTTATGATCACGTTCACATACCCATATACTTATGTTTATGCATACATTTCTACCTTTTTTACCCCTACTGACCATCTGAACTCACCCCTTTTTAGTTTTCCTTCCCCATGTTATGAATTTATGTATTTTTTTATGTTTCTAAGAAGGGTTATAGTCATAAATAACCTAATGGGAGATAATTTATCTCACTTATATACTGGTGTTTATGTTTCCATGATTCTAAAGGTGCAATACTAGTATGGTCTTTGAGAATCTATTTGTGTAAAGGTTCAAGTATTATGAAAATGATATGTGATGTAAAATTGTAAAAATCATGGGTCTCTATAGTTGGTATCATAGAAAAGGTTTAGTTAACCTATAGAATCTAGGTTTATAGAACCTTCATGATAACTTTAAGGACATGTCAATGAATAATTCTAAGGATATGGAAATGTATTGAAATTTTTCCTCGAATTTTGGTAAAGGATAGAGTATGTGGTTTCATATTAATACATTTATGTATGGATACTACATGTGGATGTGGATCTGGAACAGGTATACCTCGGATTAACAACTCTGACAAGATGTTTCGGGCCGGACTTAGGGTAATCTAGTACATGACAATGAGCCTTTTTTCACACCTAGTTTGACACTCCCAGGGGATATGATTTTGGAATTCATTAACTCATCACGAACCATCATGAAGGATTTAAATAGATGTTGTCTATAAATAACCAAGGATAAATGTAAGGTTTCATATATTAATGAAGGTTCCATAATTTAGACATCATATAAGTGAATTTTCATGGTTATGTGGTTCCTCATTATGGAAACTATTTCTTACTATATGCTTTTGGATTTAGTTAATGGTCAGAACCCGAAGGAACCGTGTTAAGGGTAACTATATCCAAGATCAATATTTGAGAATCACATACCCCCATTTAATTGGTTAAAAATATCATTAATACATGAAAACATATACTTGTTATTTATTGTAACTTTTTTTACTTTTTAGTAATCAACACATAGGAGAAGTGTTCCTTCAGCTTTCTTAGTAAAGAGAACAAGAATTTCCCAAGGTGACACACTTGGGTTTATAAATCATTTCTTTAATAGATCATACAACTGATTCTTAAACTCCTTTATTTTAGCAGCTTCCATGTGGTAAGAAGGAATATATAGTGGTTGGGTAACAGGTACTAAATCAATAGTAAACTCTACCTCTCTTACTAGTGGAAAAGTAGAGAATTTAGAAGGAAAATATTGGGAAACTCGATGATCATTGGTGGGAGATCATAACTCAAATATTATTACTCTAGATAAAAATAAAACACTAATATTGAATTCCAAAACTCTAGATAAAAATATCATGTTCTAATTGACCTCAGGTTCCATTCTCCCTGAAAGATATGGAACACCCCATCAGGAATAGTAAAGGAGACCTATCGATGATAAAAATCAATTAAGGAATTATTATAAATGATCCAATCCATCAAGAAAAAGTCATCTTTAGGTTTCATGTTTAGAACAAGAAAATCCCAAGCAAGATCAAACTCAGATAAAGAGAATACTCAAGTAAAACAATGGAGACCTTTCCCTATCTTCAATCTGAGAGGTGTATCGATATCCATCACATAAGATAAAATCTCCATATGAATATTTAACAAGTTTGAAATATGATTTGATATAAATTATTAATATTCACCAGTACCAAATAAAGTATTCACTAAAGATGAATCTATAGTGATTATCCCTCTCATATTCACCGGATTTGTATCTGCTTCCTCTGAAGACTCTTCCACGGCATGGAGAAGCTTCATTCCAGATGCATGTGGATGGAACCCCTTATATCTTGAAGCATCATATTAAACTATCATATTTTTAGGTGTTGGTGAACATGTTCCAATCTGTGGAGTAGAATAGATATAAAAAATTTTCAAAAAGTGTCCCTAATGACCATAGGAATCACATATCTTGGGTTCCTTAGTGAAAACCCATTTCAAATGACCAGGCTTTCCACATTAAATGAAAGTCAAACGGCCTCCTCTTGGAACTATAGGAGGTTTAAAACAACCCTTTTATCAAGATCCACCATAAGACTCATCAAACTTTCTCTTCTATTTATGATAACTCGTAGAACATCCACTGGGAGAAAAAGTAACTACTGCCAACCCTAAATTATGATCCAGATCAAGTTCGACCATCAATGCCATATCTAGAATCTCAATATAAGAATAGATCTTCATTAATAAAACCTATGAATGGATATTAGATAAAATCCCCATCTCAAACCAACATGTATTTAGCTCCTCATTTGATACAACATCTAGTGAAAATTTCACAATCTCAGAAATGTTATTTTCATATTCTTTCATGGTAATTCCAACCTTCTTGAGTTTGAAAAATTCCATAGTCTTAGAGAGCACCATATACTATAGAAATATTTTTTCAGTAAAGAGAACATTACATTATTTAATATATAAAACCTCATGCTTATTTATCATCACCATTGAGTCCCACCATTTTCTTATAGGTCCTTCCAACTTAAAGGTAGAAAACATTACATTAATAACATTAGGGGTTTCCAAGAAATAAAACAGAAGCTTAATATTTCTCAACAAATCCCCGCCCTCTTGAGGATCATTAGATCATTGGAATGTTGGTGGATTCTGATGAATAGAATCTTGAGAACACTTACTAGATTCATCCCTTTGAGGTTACACAACTAGATATTGATTAAGAACATGTACAGTTTTCTATCTAAGAGCTTGGACAGTACATACAATAACCTCAACCAGATTCTGGCCCACAGGGAGGATTTTCTCACTGTGGTTCATTAGCCTATTTATCCTAAATTCTATTCACACATCTTCTAAAAGGAAAGATGATACAAAATATCATAAAAAATACTGAATAAATAATAAGATTACTTATATCCATAACTAAAAATAAGGGAAATAGGGAAATTAATTCCATTATAGAGATAAATAATATTTAGATCTCTACCTATCCAAATCAAAAGTAGGGAAAATAATAGAGATAATCCTCAAGATTCCTTTCCCAAACCACCCATGGTGACTTAAGGGTCATTAGAATGATATATGGCTAGGAACACACTGGAAAAAACCTCATAATTCCCAAAAAGGTATTCCAAATTTCATACTGACATCAAGGAAAGATACCAAACTTGCACCTCTAATTCTGTTTTGTAAAATACCAGTCTGGATACCTTGGTACCCAAATGACCTGGCTAAAACTAATATATCCCAAAGGGAATTCCTAATCCCCATGGGTTGGTGACTAGAACTTGAAATTATACATGATAAAATACGAAATAAATTTTCCACAAAAATATGAGAAGATAAAGATACAAGGCAATATGCTCAAAACTCCTTAAGGAGATAGTACCAGAAACCAAATAGGTAAATAAAAAACTCAGATATTACATCATAAAAGTACTCATAGTATGACAACATAACCCAGAAATCCAAAATAACACATCACTCTAATCCCTAAGGGATCATGAATAACCACATTCTCCATGAGAAACTTTGGATTTACTTAGACCTGATAGTAGAAAATCTAAAAATTCCTAAAGTAAAACTTGAGGTGTGAGATAAAGATCTTATTAGGGTCTCACAAAGTGTTATTTAATAAAATTAAATAATAATTAACCAAAATTTTCTTTCAATTTAAATAAAATAGGGCATGGTGATATAATTAAATATTTAAAACAAAAAAATGATTTTCATTTAAGTATGATGGAAAAAAATTTAAACATTCATTAAATAAAAATTTTATATAAATAACTAGGAATGAGCGAAGCAGTTTCATAATCAATGGAATTTATAATCAAAATCATCACAATAAGAAACATGCTCATTTTCTCTATGGTATGATAGTTTCTATTTATGGGAACCTCACACATATTATATCTGTTATCATGGATAATATGTGTACACACTTCCACTAGGATAACACAGAATAGGACTCATAAATAAACTCATCGGGGAAAAGATTTGTTGAACTAGGTTGTTGTTAGATTTGTCGTCGCCAATCAGTTTCCATGGAATTACGATCCTTGTGTGCTTGTACCAAATAACCCACTAACCACCCAGGATCACATGTTATAAATAAATAAATTATAAATGGGAAAAATAATTTCATTTCACATAAACCATAATTTACAATTCAATTACCCAGTTTTTCTTTTTTAAAATTCCAATTCACATTCGAAACCAAATCATGGGTTTTTCATCACATCATTCATTTTAAAAATAAACCCAATCAAAGGATTTTATCAATTAAATTTAATCCATTTTCTAAAAAATAAATTTCAAATAATTTCATAATTTCTATAAAATTTTAATTCACACCCCAAATTCCAATTCCATTAGAATTGATGGTTTTTCTAAAAAATCCTTGACAAATAAATTTCAATCCCAATTATTATAAAATTGTGTTATCAAAAATAAATTTAAATTAATTTCAAAAAAAAAGAAATTAAAGGTTAAATTATATGGAAAAAATTAAAAGGAACCACCTACCTTTAATCATGTAAAGAAACACCCACAACAGGACTTGGCAATGAAGAACAAAGGTATAGAAGATCTAGGAACTCAACCTAGAATCAAGATTCAATAGCATGGATTTTAGATTAATCAATCCCAAGTTAATCTATAAAAAACAAGGGAAAAGATAGGGATATTGAATAAATTGGGAGACCTATTACCTAGATAGATTCACCACAACCAACACAACAATTAGTCGATGAACAGATGATATAGAGGAAGAGGAGGACTCCAAAATTTCCTAATAAGAGTCTCTAGGTTGAGACTAAGAAAACATGGAGAAATGAAATAAGGATTTTAGCTAAACCAATTGTATAAAATTGAAACTTGATATTTTACATGAAGAGTAACCCAATTACACATAATATAATTTTTGAGTCCCATATACACCAAATAACCCATCTTATTTTATTAAAAATACTATTTTTAATAATTATAAGGAATATAAATTGTTCACGGTGTGTAACCTTGCAATTTGTGTATCAATTTAAGATAATATTCCAGGAAATGATTACACATTATGTAACCCCATAACACAATGTATAAATCCTCAGAAAACTACAAGACTATAGGTTTTTATGTTGAAAAATCCAACAAATATCTGACTTCACTATTATAGGTATCCTCTCAATTCCTTCTCAACATTACTCAACCAACAAAAAAGGAAAACCAAAACTAGGTTTGAAAGATTCCTAATAGCAAGTTAATGGGTTGATACACTTGGGTACCTAATAATCCTCAACTAAAAAAAGGGAATAGGCCTAGAGTTTCATGATCGAGCAAGATATCTCAGATTGAATTTGAGGGTTGAAGTTGAAGTAAGACTCAGGGATGTCAATAGAGCCTTATATACTTTTATTATTTTTGGTTAATTTGTATTAGTGATCAACCCATTGGTTGTTGAGTTTTTCTTTATTTTCAACACCCCAATATTTTATGGTATGTGTCTATTTAAATTTAACTTCATTGATAGCTTATGTTGCACGTAACAACAATATTAAAAGACCATGATATACTATTAATATTATTATATAAAATGAAATTATCTCCTGGACATTAAATTATTAGTTATGAATAATATTAAATGACTTATTAAAATATATAATTAAATTAATTTGTAAATAATTAATTATAAATAAATATAAAACCCGATTTAATATAAAGGAATTGTTTTTAGAAAAAAACTATCATTATGCACCAAAGGTGTTTTATCCTAATAACTTAAATTAATTACTTTTAGTGAGTTATAATAATTAAATTTATATATAATATATGCAATATAATGTTTTACATTCATCCTATGTATTTTCTATACATTATAGGAAAATAAATCCTATTTTTATGCATAAAAACTATATTTTTCTAAAGACAGATTTGTTGCCTTTTGATGGTGCACTTATTTTAAATCTATTTTTTAACACTTTTATAAATTCAATTTGAAAAAATAAACTTCATATTTGAAATTTTAATAATAAAATTTATTTTTGTTAAACCTTTTCTATCTTTCTAAAAAGTTTCATGTTTTGATGAACAGTGAAAAATACTGAATTTCAATTGAAAACAGCTTTTTCATCAAAATAACTTATAGTGTTAAATTATATTTAATATTGGTTTTAATGTATAATTAGATCAATTTTATAGAATTTAATCCAATTTGGATCATTTTAATATATTTCACATTGAAATTTTAAATAGAAACATTTCAATCTTTCGAACATATTTACTTTAAAAACATATTTTTCATCTCATCTGCAGGACTAATTTTAAATTAATTTCTGTAGGTTTTATGAACTGAATTATTAAAAATAGATTAAAAATTTGAAAAAATATTTTCTAAATTTATTAAATAGATCCATTTTATTTTTGTTCAATATAAACAGTAAACTTAGTAATTTTAATTACCACAGTTAAGGGTAAGTCGTGTGATTAAGGGTAGAAATAATATTATAAATATTATAAATTTAATCTAAAACTTTTTATGATTTTTTTGGATGAGAGAGTAGATAACATAATAATCCTTGTTCTGATTTTATGTCCTCTTGGAGCCACTTGGATGACTTTAATCCTTTTATAGTATTTTATTTTAAGAAAAGTTAAATATGGAATACTCATGTTTTTAATAAGTATTACATTTTTAATATGTATTCATTCAGAATATATCATTCACTATAAAATATTAATTTCAAAGATCAAATTTTTATCTTCCTAGTGTTAATTTATTCTAAATTTTTAGAAATAAATAATTAACTTAAAGTCTTATAGAGTGATGATGTAGTAATAGTTTAATAAATGGAAATATCCAATAAATGATATAAAAAATATAATTTTAGATAATTAATGTTACCCATGAATTATATAAATGAACTAGACATATTAGGTATGTATTAAAGTGTTTTTGTTTGATGTTATTTTGTGTATTAGTATTTTTTAAAATTCAATGTAATGAATAGTTTCAAAATTGGCATTAATAATATTTTGAAATAAATAATATTTTATTAAATGATATAAAAATTATAAAAATCTAAATTTCTGCCAAATTATTGATATAAGGGTTAAAATATCATCCATTATTAATTTATTGTTATTATTTTAGTTTATAGTAATAATATTGAACTTCAAAAAGTAAAAATATATGTTGTCATGGAAAGAGTTAAAAGGATTATATAAGGGTTAAAACCAATAAATAAGGGTACGGAAGTGACCTAAAATTATCTAAAAATTATTTTATGGGATTATTTTTACCCATTATAATCTTATATAAAAATTAAATAATTTTTTAACCTTTTTTAATTAGAAATTAATTTATATTAATTTAATATTTGTAGAGTTTTCAAAATTTCCCCTCACCTCAATTATAAAAGGGTTCCTCCTCCCTCACTAATTAACACCACATTGGGCCTTCTAATTCAACAAAACCCTTCTAATTTGTATTAATAACATTCCTATACAAGTTATGAAGGTTCTGTTATTCTAGAAATACCAACCCTATATCCTATAATAAGAGATCGAAAGGAAGTTCGATGAAGAAGAGGTAATATTTTTAACCAACTCATCCAAGTTCATTTCTTATTCTACTTCATATACATGTGTTGATTCCATTATAGAGTAATAAATCTGGTATCATATATATGGTGATAATTTATTATTAATAAGGGTAAAACCATATTCCACCTTTTATCCATCCTATGAAAAATGAAAGCACCGCGCGTGCATACGTATCGATTACCCTCTCTATGTCGTCGTGTAATCTATTTTTTATCACCACATTATTTAGATGGGTATAATGATGGAAAATATATATATATAAGTGATAATTATGAAATTATATTTATTATATAAAAATTCATATACCATCCACTTTTTTACCCTTTCACCAATAAGGGAATGATATCATCGCTCTTGCGAACATACAGCCTACCATCTCCACAATGGGATGCGATTAATTTTCCATGTTCACCATTCAAGAATGATTATAAAAATTTATATAATGAATAAATATCCATGAAATTGATATAATTATGGAAATTATAGTGTTATATTATATGCATAATAATCAGGACTTACATGACAAAACATGCATAGGAAAATGAAGTAGTTAACACATGAAAGATTGGTAATAATGAAATATTATTAAAAAGAGGGTGATAAAATGATATAATAGGATCATATAAGATATAATAAATATTATAATGGTACTATTATAAATTAAAAACATAATTTAAACCATTATTCAAGAGTTTAAATCATGTACAACCAAAAGAAAATATTAGGTAAGGTATTTCTTAACTCGATTTTCATTCATTGGGTTAAACTTCTCTTTCATTGATTATGTTATGTGTGAAAATAATTTCAATTATATTATGTTTTATTTTCAGTTTTTTATGTTTATTTAAATTATAAACACACAATTTATTAATTTTATTAATGATATGATCTTTTTAAGGGTTAAACTCACAATCTGATTAATAATTGAGATTTTTTTCTTTAAGTCTCCACTGAAGAATATTTATCTTCCCTGTTGGTTTTTTATAAAAATGTTTTCAATTTTTTTAATATTAACCAATTATCGTTTTATTTTATTTTAAAATCTTTTCAGCTTTTTAATAAATCATATAAAAATTATATATTTTTGTTTTCTAAATAGGGTTCTTTTAGACTTTTCCAAAAAAATACTAAAGGAATGATTTTTTTAACTTATATGGCATGAGTAGATTTTACCACCTTTAAGAAATCGTAAGGATTTATCAATTAATTTAAAATTATTCTAAATTATTTTCAAGGAAAATATTTCCTTTAATAATTTCATATCATTTTTAAAATAATTGATTTTGAATGTAAAAAAATGGTATTTTCCTCAATGATTTTTCAATGATTTTTTTCGAGTATTTTCATCTATGTCAACAAAATTTGTTGAATATTATGCCTCATTTATATTGATCTATTATGATACCATCTACCATATTTTATTGAATGGTTTGTGATCAATTTGAATATGGATGTGCTATTTTGATACCATTCATGATTTATGGTTAAAGTATTCACATTTTATATGTTGGTTTTTCAATACAAATGGTTATGTTGTATATGTTTCACAGCTTTCATATGAAGAATGCATTAGACATAGAAAGTTATGGGTGGGACCACTATAGCCCCTTGATACATCGGTAGGTCTTATGATTCAAACTAGATTATTTTTTTCTAAGGCCTTTCCCATTTATTGGAGTCTTGATATGAAATCTTCATAATGTTAGATTCTTAGCAAGAATCCATGAAAGTATTCTATTTTTGGTATGAAGCCTAAAAAATAGGATTCATATGTTCAGTGTTATTAATTTCATCATTATTAATTCTTTTATTGATATTCCATGTGATTATTTGATTAGTTATAATATTCATGGTTATGTTTTATTTTCATTGATTATTTATAGGGAATTATTTGATCATATTTTATTCATGTCATATTATTCTCAAGTTATTGATTAAATAGAATGTGTTTTAGTTATTTACCTTGACATATTTTTTATGCCTTTCTTACTCATAGATTTCATTGTATAGTTACCCTTACTGATAATTTGAGATCACCCCTTTATTATGTTTTATTTTTACCTAGGATTCCAAGAATTATTTTGTGATTGAATATGTAGGATTTTTCTAAGGGGATAATTTTGTTCTCTAGGAAAATAATTTTTTTATTTTATGTTTGAAATGTAATTTTATTTTCATGTATGTATCTACTATACCAAGACTAATGAACTACTTTGTCCTTCAGGATGTGATTCCTTGTATATTATGTCAATGTAATAAAGTAACCATTGACTCTGGGCTACTAAGGTTGGGTCTTCATAGTCAGTTCCATATGATGTTTATTATATTCTTTGAGAACTATATTTAGGGAAACAATCTTAGATAACTAAACCCTATGATAGAATTTTGAAATATTCCCAAAAAACAAGCTTAATATTTAGAGATTATTTATACCTAAATTTTCAATTTAAGTTACGTGATTCACTGGTTCTAAGATTATTCATTATGTTTCAAATTTTTATGATCTAATTTAGTATATTCATTCCTTTATTGTAACACCCCAAGCTTCCACTGTACACTTCTCTTTGAATAATACAGTAGCGTGTGTTGTACGCAACTTCGAGTTCTAACACACACCACAACTAATCAAAGTAGCCATTATGAATAGTAATACCTAATTTTTGAAATTTTATAAATTTTATCTTTCCAAATGGACTTCGTTTTTTTATTCGGAATATCAAAATTATCCTAAGTTGAATTTTTGTAATTTTCGGAGAACTTCCAATTTTTTATGAATAGTGAAAAATACTTAAAAACAACTTTTTTAATCAAAATAATTTATAGTGATAAATTATACTATTGAGTTTTTTTAAAGTATAATTAGAATATATTTTTACCATTTTATCCAATGGTGTTCATTATAATTAATTTCACTTTGAAATTTGACATAAAAAATTGTCAATCTTTTGATATATATTGTTTATTAAAAACACGCTATTTGTTGTGACAGAGGGAATTAGTTATAATATTAATTAATGCAACTTATATGTTTGAAATTTTTTAAAATAGACATCATTTTTGAATTCGGAATATCAATTATATCTTAGGGTGAAATTTTGGGATGGTTCTGAAAAACTTTAATTTTTGATGAATAGTGAAACCACTAAGTGGTAGTTAAAAAACTGATTTCTCGTTTAAATGAAACTTTAACACTTCTATGAATATAATTTCAAAAATCCAACATACATGGTTTTCATTATGATGTAAAATTTGGTTCAATGGTATTAAAATGATTTTTTGGTGAACAGTAACTTTTATGTTTTATTAATCACGATTAAAGGTAATTAGTGAAATTTAAGGTAAAAATGATATTATAAAAATATGAAAATACATTTAAACTTTTCCTACCCCTATCTGATGATTCATGGACGACCAATAAAATCCATGTGTAAACTTGGGGACCCCATAGATCCACTTTCGTAGGAAAATGACATTAAAAACTTTTTATTTAATGTTAAAATAAAAATGTCACAAACATGAGTTGTTTTACTAAAAAAAAATTAAATGGGGTTATACAAGTAATATTTTTGACGATAAATATTCCTTATAAATATAAAAAGATTTCATACATCATGATATTTTTTTATAATTTTTAGACATTAAATAAATTAAATATTTTATGACACCTTGATGATGCAGCGATTACCTCATTAATTAATGATTTAAATAAAATAAAAAGATAATGTAAAATCTAAGAGTTACACTTCTCCAAAACCTATTGTATGAGTATATTTCAAACCCTTATCACCTTATCCTTGAAATTTATAAGTGTGGGAGCTTTAAAATTAGAAACTCATTATATAATAAAGTAACATTTCATGACTTTCCAAGAGTGCCCCTCCTCTCCTCTTATAAAAGGCCCCCACCACTACCACCTTACTCACACCTTCAAAGCCTTTTGGCTCAGCCAAAATCTACCCAAATACTCTCTCAACTTCCCTCTCTTACTCCTAGAAGCCTCAATTTGGGTATAATTCTTCCCAAGGAAGCCTTTGGCTCAAATCAAAAAAGAGTTACCCGATTTTAAGGTAATGTCTTCTCTTATGTTATTTTGTTTTATTTTGCTTCTCCAACCCCTTAAACTCTTTTTATTCATTTATTTTGTAACAAAACCAGTATCTTAAATATACTAGGATGTTTTTATAATATGGATTATAACTACACTTACACACACCTACATCTAATGGTTAAAGAACATAATGTTTCTGTGGATGGTGAATTTCTGCCTCACGAAACGATGATTGTTCAACACTCATATAACACCTTCACAGGTGGCCATTAAGATGTCACTATATTTATATATGATATATAATATGTTTATGTTTTTCTTAAGCTTCTGTATTTCTCATTTATGGCATACCTGTATGGTTTCCATTATGGGTAAACGCGATATTTTCATTTTAGGACGTGCGGACTACCGCCCCCTCAAAGTGATTTGAATCATTAATGCCATATGTGGGATGTATAAAGGATGGAGTAAATGGTATTATACATTATATTATACTGTAATTATATTATAAATTTATATAATTATAACTTCATTCCATTAAATATGAAATAGAATTGAAAGTAGCGTCCATGCGTACGTACGGCTTACTGTCTCCATGAACGGTGCATTTCATTTCTTACCTCTAAATGTTATGTAATATTATAAATGCATTTATATACTGGATATATAGGATATATATTATATCTACATCATGAATATAATTATGGATATAATGTATATTCTACCACATAAACAAATTGTAATTATAAGAAGTTTATTGTTGACTCAAGTACCAAAGATCGACAAAATGACTGTTATTAACTTAAATGACTACATAATTTTTGTAAAATTGTAATAAGTGATATAAAAGGGATAATGAACTTGAAAAAGTTTCTTAATCAAGTATATATTAACTCTAGTTTATTATTCATGAGGTTAAAGAGCGGTCGAGTCAATTCGGACACGAGGTAAGGGAACTTCTTAACCCAATTTCCATTCTTTGGGTTAATCTCATACTTTCAAATTATGTCATTATATTATTATGTCCTATCTTGTATTTGTAATTTCTTTATGAGTACCTATAGTGAATACAGATAATAGATCTATTTTATTTAAAAAAATGATCTGTGTAAGGGACTTCATCTCAATCTCCTTTCATTGAGTCATATTTGGTTTTATACACAATTTTCCTTTATATGGTGTATAAACCCCTTTGACTTTTAATTTTATTCAAAAGGAATATTTTTATACGAAGTATTTTTACTAAACGACAAAAGGAATGTTTTTTCTTACGTATGCAGTGACAACAACTTATCCACCGTCGTGACTATTATTTGAGTTTCGGCTTCCTCTATAAGCCATAACTTTTTTTAAATGAAAAATAAATACAAAGTTTTAATTTCCTTTTAATTTGGTATTGAAAATGGTTTTGAAAGTGTTTTTTTTATTATTATATCAATGTGCTGTATTGATATCTTTTGATTGAAATGTGGAAATGTTATGTTTCCTTTATGCATGTTTTACATGATACAATTATGTTATGGTTTATGATATGTTTAAACCTATTCATATGAGGAATGCATTGGACTTAATAAGTGACGGGTGGAGCCCGCTATAGCTCCTTGATGCATCGGTAGGTCTCATGAGACAAACTAGTGTCTTGGCATGAGGCCTTGACAAAATCTTATTTGTAGTCTTGGCACGATTCCTTGGCTACGTGGTTATGATAGTCTGGCATTATGCATTCCATCATTATGAAAGTGGTTATTGATATTGCATGTGATTATTCGACTAGTAGAATATCCATGTGAGTAAGTAAATGGAATTATTTAATTTTATTTTTTCCATATTATGTTGAAGTTCAAGTTTAAAAAGGATTTTGTTTTAGTTATACATTTCCTTAAATGTTAATGTTTATTTATGAAAGCTTCTGCAATATTCTTATCCTTACTGAGCATCTGAGCTCACCCCTTTCAATGTTTTAATATTTTCTAGGATGTGAAGAAGTATTTTATGAATGACCTGCAGGGATAGTTAGAAGAGTATATGAGTGTGGACTATGGAGACTTTTTTATTTTAGTTTTTCACTTTATGATGTAATGTAACATTTATGAATGTATCTAGTGTTTCCAAGGCTACTAAACTAATCGGTCATTTGAGACTTGATATTTTTTGATCATGCCAATTTTATGAAATAATGCACCAACTCTGGGTAACTGGGTTCGGGTCCTTACATTTATAAATGGAACCTTGAATAAGGAGTGGAAACTGTATCAATTTATTTAGGTATTTTCCTCCTATGAGAGGTAATAAAGATAGAGATGGAACTAGAGTTTGAGATGAAAATGAAGTTGGAGCTAGAGCTGAATAAATTATAACTATATTAGGTCTAATGAATTGGGTTGTGAGAAATAACTTTACCTATATGGAGCAGACAGATCTACAACGTGGTTTAACAATGTTAGAAAGATTTATGTTTCAACAACCTCCATCATTCAATTAGACTATAAATCCATTTGTATCTAAAAAATGGATAAGTTCCTTAGAAAATATATTTCTCGCTTTGGGAATTAATGAAAGGGAGAAGGTTTTCATGGTAGTTTATTGCCTCTCTGGATATACTGATTGATAGTTATAATTTATTAAAATTACTAAGGAGGATGAGGAAAAATAAAGCATGGAATGAAAGGATTTTAAGAAAATTTTCTTGGAAAAATATTTCCCTCATGAACTTCAAGAAGATATGAGAGACAATTCTTGATTCTGAGACAAAATGCAGAAGATAATGTTGATATATATGAAGAACAAATTACATGATTAGAAAGGAATGATGAATACTACAAACATAACTGAAGTAGTAAGATTGATCATTTCTTGGATGGGATAAATCCATTCCACCAAATGGCACTGGTCTCCTAAACATTATAATCATTTGAAGATATAGTCTCATGTGCTATCAAGATGTAGAAATAATTATCAAAGTCATATGACTTTAAAGGGAAGTAAGATAATAAGAGAACGATGGAGAAAGAGTCAGATAAAGTGAATAAGGGAAAGAATGATTTTATAACATTTGATAGTTGTGGACGGAAACACCAAGGTACATGATTAAAATGAAAAGGAGTTTTTTTTTAGTGTTGGGGGTAATGCCACTATTCACATGAGTGTAAGGGAAAAAAGAATTTTCTAATATGAAATGATTACATAGTAAGGATATGGGGAACGATGAAAATTAATTCCACAAGCATCAAGGAAATATACCTCAGAAGAAGTTAAGGGATCAAGTTAAAGAATATTTTTTTACTATAGTATAATTTTAATAATTAAATCATTTTTTCTAGTTATAAGAATCACAAGATATATAAGTATTTTTGTTTCAACTGAAGAGTTTTCTTGGGTAAGGAATGAAAAGGTCTGATGATGACTGGTAGTGTATCCTTTTTTCTTATGAATGAGGTTCCATATCAAGTCATTCAAGTAAAATTCACTATTTTGTTTCCCTTTAAGACATTTTTATGGCCCGAATGGCTGATTTTAAGGGGGTTAAATGTTGTGAAATAACATATGTTTGGTAGAATATCTTCAAACGATCCCCAGTGAGTTTTGTTCACGGAGCCAAAAATTTACAATGGCTCTCATATCCATGATTCATGGACCTACATTACAGAGGTAGGTGCTCATTGGGTAACTTGACCAATGACACTTAATAACTCACATTGTTCATGAGGATGAGAATTCGGGCTCCTCACACCCTTTTGGGGGGAACTGTTGCCTATTCCAGGACTCTCTTATAGATTTTAGATATGTTAATGAATCCTTGTTTCATTCCCACATATGTTTCCATAGATTATCCCTAAATAAAAATTGATCATAATAATGAATTGGTTTGGAATCATTGGTATGTATATAAGGTTCTATGTTAAAAGAGATATTTATATATATCCAAGTTTCTCCATCAATGTTACCCTTTTATGAACAAATCTTGGATTCCTTTGGTCATTTACTAAGATGATGATGGTTTTAGGTCATTTAATGGGGTGCTTTGGATTTTTCCATAATCTTGAGGGATGGTAGTTGTTTTGGTTTCAGGATTGAACCCATAATATGGGCTTCCTTTGTATCCTTGTGAGAGGAATCATAACCCACGTAGTTCTATGTCACTAAACCAGACACAACACCTTTTAAGTTCATATGATAAAAACCCAACTATATAGTTTAACATTATAAGGTATGGACATATAGGAAAAGGGTTTCTGGTCAAGGATGGTGTGGGAATTATACCGAGGCATCCTGAGGTAACATGAAGATATATAGTCTCTTCGGTGGATATGACTCGATTGAGAATGTGTCCTGAAAAACATTAGAGAAATTTGGTTGTCATGTCTAGATGTCATGGATCCTTCTTACATATCCTAGTTAGTTGGGAATAAAATTCCACATAGTTTGGTAATTTTGGAACTTATTTATGGAAGTGGTGCATTTGAATGGGGTAATTATTGTGTATTGAGCATGAAAGCTTCCCATGTGGATTGAAGTTAGGGCTTATATCTATGGGGATGGACAACCTTGTGATGTTTCATTGGGAATATGGACCTTTTATGGTTGAGGAATGGTTTCAGGTCTTATACCTATTAGTAATCCCAAAGTAGGTTTGGGATCATACAGATTTCATTATAGCCACTAACCTCTAAGCCCACATGAGCCATGCTCAGTGTGAGAAATAAGAGGAATTAGTAGTTTTGATGATCACCCAATCTCACCTTATCCACTGATGGATGGTGCTGGAGCCTGAAAGGAGAGAGAAAGGGCATTTAGTGTTCTTGTTTCCTCTCCTTTTTTCATATTCTTGATATTCACATTTTTTGATTTGTCCAGATATTTCCCAAGTGGAGGAGAAGAGGAGTAAAAGTATCACCTTCTATATAAAAATCTAGGGTCTTACCTCAAAAGGAGTGCCCTAAAATCGGTTGAGAAAAAATGAGGGATATTCAACACTGGCTATCGTCATAGGTAAAGGCTAGTAGTTCCTATCAATCCCTATAATGGGGAGGCTCACGTGAGTATCTCTATGTAAAAACCAATATTACCACGAGAATGTAAACTCAAGGATATTCTGAAGGTCCTCATTTCTATAGAGATTACTCATGTGACTCTACTTTCCACAAGTATGAAATATTAAAAGGTCTCACTGATGTTCCTAATGATATTTTCATATATGTCATTTGGATTTAGAAGAGTCCTTAGCCTAATTCTGGTAAAAATTTTCATGGAGGTACTGACATTAGTATTAATGATATGACGGAAGAGAATGGTTGGACCTAGAGATTAGAACTCCTTAATATGCCTCACTCTGTGTAGCATGTTCTTATATGGTATGGGGTTCCCTCTACATAGCATGTAGATTTGTGGGTAAGGAGATAATCTACGTATCATTTAAACATTTAGACCTAGGTTATACCCACATATTGTTTTACTACGTGATACCAAGTTCTTCCCATATAGAGTTTTTCTACATAGGGTGAGGTATCACCCACATAGCATTTTTCTACATGATTTTATGTTCTTCCCGCATAGAATTTTGTTATGCAGGGTAGGGTTCCACCCATATAGTGTTTTTCTATGTGAGATTCCGGTTTTCAATTGGTTCATTGGTTTTTATGCCCCATTGGAATTATATACACAATATATTTGGGGGTTTTTTACCACTAGATGATTTATTATTTCCTCCTTAATGCTATTCGGTGGGATTTAAATGTAGAGAATCGTAGAAGGACTCTGTTTTTTGAATCACCAATCTTTAGATATCCTTAGTTTAATTTATATGAGTTCCCTCTTATCTATCCTTTATTTGGTTCCACTTGGGTTATATTTATAGATAAGCAAAGGAACTGGATACTGGAATAGTAGGTCATCTGTGGTGGTTCATGAGTCTTCTTTTGTGGAAGAAAATGGAGGATTCAAACCTTGTTAATGACTTGGTCAGGGGGGAAATCATTCATGAAAGGGGGTTGTCATTTTTAGGGTCATAAATTACTACCTCAATCCCACAAAAACTTTGTCTTATTTGTGGGAGCCGATGTTTTGGCTCATCCCATGAACTATTTAGTTCATGGGGGAAAATAGTTTGGGGGAGAATAATTCAAAAACTCATTCCTAAAAATGATTTTGATTTCATTACTGGGTGTTGTTTCCACCTATTCCATCCCATTAACTTCTTAGTTCATGGGTGCTTTGTGAAACCATGGACCACCATCTAGAGCGGTGGTCAGAAAAGGGATTCTCCCTTTTGATTTCTTCCTTTAGAATATTTTTCCTTGATATCTTCCTTAGATTTGTTTCATTACTTTTTTGAATTTATGGAAACATCTTCTTATTCTATATGGAATTTTTATGAACTAAAAAATTCCCCACCCCCATCATAATGGGTTCTGATCGAGATGAAGAGGAGGCTATTTTGATGTAGAAGTAATCCTGATCTAAATGACTAGTCAGAGAAAGAACTAATTTTTTCCTAATCCAAGGTAATTAGTGAGTATAGTTTTAATATTGTTAGGTTTATATGAAAAAAACCTACAAAATTTGTGACTTTTATATTATAACCCTAATTGTTTCCTAAGTCCTTGGTGGTGTGGGATTAGTGGGTATAACTTTAATTTTTCTTAGGCCTCCCTTTTCAGTTTTTCGACTTAACAATATTTGTGCCTTTTTAATTTTTTGATTGCTCGATTCTTTTCTAAACCATATAAAGTATAAGTATAGTGATAACATACTCAAATTTTATCCAGGGTTACCTCTGCATGTTCTCATCCTGGAAAGTTTAGTTTCTCTTTTTTTAGGAAGGTTATAGTATTTCAAACTGGACTAACATTACTGATGTTTTAGGTAGAATTGATTTAACCCTGAATTATAAGGTGAGATCCCCATTAGGTTTAATTGGAAAATAATGTCTTAATATTTTTCATACATGAATGAGGGATTTTTCTTGACCCTGATTTTATGATTTTTGAATCCAAAACATGATATAGGTAAAGTACACAAGGATTGATCATAATAATTGTTTCCAACATGATGTTTCTAAAGGCATATAAAGGTAGAAAAATCCTCTCCTGAAGATGGATTTTCCTTTGGCTGAGGGGCCTTTTTTATGGGAAGCTTATGCATAGACAATTTGGGAATATTATTTGTAGTCAAGCAATGGTTTCCTTGGGAAAATGACCATACATATCCTTTTTCTGGGTAATTTTATTGGAATTCATATTTCTAAATACCACAAGGGGTGGATAGTTAAGGGAGTGATTTTTAAAAACTATGAGGGAATCTAGATCATATTTGATCATGAATGGTAAACCACTCTCATATGAATTTGGCATGTATAAAGGAAGGTCAAAGAATAGTGTTGTTTAAAATTAGACAACTAAGAAATGGGAAGTGAAGTTTAATGTCTTACTTCCAAGGCATTCGGTATTTATCACTTTTATCTTAATAAGAAGTAAATGACTCACCCTTTTTATAGTATTCTGGCCAGAAATGTCCTACCATCTTCAGGAATTAAGGGGGAAATTGTTTGAAACTACAATCTGAGGGGTTTCTAAATCCAAGTAGTTGTGTGGGATGTAAATTTCATACATAATATAGAGGTAGTAAAAGCCTCTCTTGATGATGAATTTTCCTCTAGTTGATAGACCTCTTTTATGGGAAAATTATTCAGATCCAAATAGGGCATATTGTGAATATTTGAACAAGGGTGTCCTTAGGGAACTAGTCATCCATTACTAATGGTTAGGGAAGGTTATAGGGATCTGGATATATACACAACATTTTCTTTGTGAAGGGAGGGTTCCTAATAATGAAAGGGGAATTTCATGTCGTAATTTCTCAGGAATAAGTAGAGACGTTCTCCCTATGCATGTAGGTGTGAGGAGGTTCCTTGCCCAGGTCTAAACCATGCACAAGGAAGGGAAGTTTATTTTTCATTATTTCTAGACCTAATATTAGATATTTTGATATCAATACATATCCCATGAGAGTAGGAATAAATATATATCTATTTATAGTAAATCCATGCATTTTAACAACTTTCAGTAAGGGAATTGATCACCTGATGTAATGAAAAAGGGAAGTCAATTTTGGATCCAAAACTAAAGATTTGGGCATCACTATGTATTCTTCATTGTAAGGAATCAAGTGAAATAATTTTCTTTGAATACTCCCCCACATGCTAATAAAACTTTTTAATGGAGAAGGGGGAATTTTCCTTTGGATATGAGCTCATGAATAGAGTGAGTCTCATGTTAAATTCCCTTATTCAAATCTATCTCATGCATAGGAGTGGGGAATTTTTTTTAATGTGAACTCACAAATGGGGAGGAGCTCATATTTTAACCACCTATGCATATTAATTTTATACATAGGAAAATGGGGGGAAACATTATTTATTGTGTTTGGAAAAATCTTGTGTAGGTCTAACCCATACAAAGGAAAGCAGGGAGAATTTTTATTCTTTACATCAGATGTATCTAGGATAAAATATAGGGCATAACTATGTATCTCATAATATGTTAATCAAGCCACATGTAGTTATTTATGGAAATATCCTTGTGTAACTCTGACCTGTAAATAGGGATGTGACATTTTTAATTTTGGGGTGGTTAGACTAGGATATAAAAATCTAGGCATCACTGCATATCCTATGTGGACAAGAATAAATCCACACATAGTTTTTTATATCATGTAGTTTTAGTTTTGTGTAATTGGAATATTGTCCATGCAGTTTAATTTCATGTGGTGATGAAATTATCCATGCAGTTTAATTTCATGCTATGAGGACATTGGTCATGAAATTTAATGTCGTGTGGTGAGGAAAACTTATCTTAGAAACCATGAGGAATTGGAGGCTAATTAGATCAAGATATTCCTGAAATTCCCCATGTGTGAGGGGGAGGGGAAGTTTAAACCATGGTTCTAGGGATTCTCAAATCATGAGAAATGATATAGGACATAAAATCCATTGGGGAATATAGAGGTAGGACATGCCTTTCTTGGGGATGAATTTTTCTTTGAGTGAAAAGCCTGTTTTTTTGGGAAACTTATATAGAGCCAACTTGGGAATATTATTCATAGTCAAAAAAAGGTTTCCTCGGGACACTATGACTCCACTTCTGATAGTCGAGTAAGTTTATGAAAATCTAAAATTTCTTGGGGCATGGAGTTTGATGAATGGAAGGGTTTTTTCTAGGTTTTTAAGAAATATTCAGAACATGATTGGCCATAAAATCTGAAAATCCCCATATAGATTTGAATCATATGTTAGGGATTCTATTCTTTTATTTTGATAGATCCCCAAATAAGGAACCCAAAATTGAGATCTCCTGTATAAATTTTCATAAAATAGATAGAGACATTTTCATTTTCTTTGTTTTATGTCTAGGACTATGGAACAAGGTCTAGGCATCACTATGAATCTCATCAAAGTGAGAATCAAGATAGACATAGTTCTTGGGGAACCATATGGTTTAATGTTATGTGGTAAGGGCTTCATTGTTCCTTTTAGAGTCTCTCTACCTAAACCATGGAAATATTGATATGGATCGATATACCTTGGTCATGTGGGGAATCCTCTTCTGATCTTCCTAAGATGAAGTAATATGATCTTGGTGTGGGAAAAAAGGGGTGAAAAGGGTTTATTCCACCACATGTGGATGATTAAACAAAAGATATAGGAATTTTGAATTTGGGGTGGATGGTCCTAGGAATAGAAACTTGGGAATCACTAAATTTCATGAATTTATAGGAATCAATCCCTGTGTAGTTATAAATGTGAATTTTCTACACAAGTTTAATCCATACATAGGGGTGTTCTTTATCTTGTGGTTGGGATCAGGACAAGAGTTTTATGCATCACTATGTATCCTATATAATGGGAATAAATTCATATGTAGTTCTTGAACATGTCATGGTGGATGACCGATGCCAGGGGTGATGTCCTCTCAGGTGATGGAATCATGATGGTGTTATATATTTTATCTTCATATGGTTAGGAGGAGGGTGGTAAAACTATAAAAAGGATAATTTTATAGACTGGAAAGAAACATAATACAAACATAAAAAGATTCCCTAAGGCCAAAGTATGGTAATAAAATCATCCCATGGATGGAGAGAAATTTGAAATTGGGCCCAAAATGTGAATTCTAGGTGTCACTATGTATCATGTGGTGATAGGAATCAAGACATATGTAGTTCTTGATAGTAATTCTCCATGAAATTCTGACCCATGCATAGAGGAGGGAATATTTTTCACCTTTCATGGATGAGACTAGAACATAGGGTCTAGGTATCACTAAATATCATGTGATTAATGGAATCAAGCCACACATAGTTCTGGAGAAAGATACTTCCCATATAGATCTAGCTCTCATGTAGTAACCAGGGGAATTTCATCTTTCTCTTGCATAGATCTGGATCATGTGTGGAGAATGGATGATTAAAATGATGATATACATATAGTTTAATTTCATGTGGTAAGGATGATTTTTTATTTATTTTATTTTCATGTGGTAAGGATGTCAAATCATAGTTTAAGGTCATAGATTTTGGACCAGGGGAGTGAGCCTTTCAATAAGATATGTGTGTCAAGTGGTGGAATAACAAAACTGAAATAAATGAGTACCATAGACATCTAGGAACTACATATGCATTCCCAAGGAGGAGTTCATACAGTTTTAAGTTGTGATTCTTGGACTCAGGTTTTCAATTTAAGGTCATAGTGTTTGGAACATTGATATATTTTTTTATCGTGCGGTCTAGATGACAGTGGCAGAGTTTAACCTCGTGGTGTGAGGATGAACTCTGAAAAGTTTAATGTTATGTGGTTAGGATGATCTCTATATAGTTTCATGGCATGTGGTTAGAATAATGGAAGAATAGTTTAATCATTATGTTATGGGGATGAACTTCATGTAGTTTAACATCATGTGGTTAAGTTAATATCCATATTGTTTCACATCATTTGGTTAGGATGATGGGTTCCATTCAGTTTTTCATCATGCGGTAAGGAAGATACATCCATTAGTTTAATTTCATGTGATCAGTATAATAAACATGTAATTAGATGAAATATTTCTTTAGGAAACTTGAATTGGTGGGAGTCATAGTGAGCTTTCTATTCATTGAGATCAAGTAATAAGCTCTACTTGATTAGAATTTGTGTATGGTATAAGGTCTCTTCCATTTTGGAACCTACTTTGGAGGTTTTTTTCTAGCTATCATTAGAGTCCTTAGGACCAAAACCATATCTCATTTGAGGAAAGACCAGATATGAACATTTTTATTGAAGGCTCATGAGATCTGGTTTAGGTGAACCTCCAAATATTGAAAGGTATGAAATCTATTTTCATCGAGTCTCTCCAATTCATCCAACTATTTTGAGTATTCCACATTCATGGAAAGTTTATCTGATATATAGACATGAAGTGAAGGAAATTGAACTTTTATGGGTATGATTGCCTCTGTCTTGTATACCAATGAGTGTGGGGGTTCCTGAGTGGTAGTGATGGTCGTGGTCTGATAGGCCCACAAAGCATAGAGAATCTTGTCCGACCATGAATTCTTATCCTTAAATACCACCTTATGTATTATATTGGATAGGGTCTTATTAAAGACCTCTATTTTTTCATTTTCCATTGCATGGAAGTAGGAGGAACGGTTGGTCTTGATGCCATAACCCTTAATTAGTTTCTCCAAATTAAATGATAAGATATTGGTGTCATTGTCTATTAGTATTATATAAGGGACATAAAATCTAGTGATAATGTTGGATTTCATGAAGCTAACAATGTTTCTTACCCTGACCTCCTTAAGGGGTACAACTTCCACCCATTAAGAAAAAAAGTCAATTGTTGTGATTATATACTTGAATTTCTTGGTTGTAATGGGGGGATATATTCCCACAATATCCATTCCACATATGGAAAATGGCCTAGAGTACTTGGGTTTGTGAAGTAAGTTTAGGGGTTGGTGGATGAAATTGGCATGAACCTGGAAAGAAGGGAACTTCTTGATAAATTTAGCACAATCCTACATTTCAATGGTCTAGTAGTATCCATGTCTTTGAATTTTATGGGAAATCCTAGATACTGATTGGAGAGAACCATAGGCTTCAGTGTGTACTTCTTTCATGATAGTATTGGTCACTTCTCTATCAATTTACCTAAGAACAACCTCATCAAGTTTCCTTTTATAGAGAACCTTCTCTTGATTTGTGACATCATACAGAACAAAATTAATTTCAATTCTATATATTTTCTCTCTTCCGACCCTATATGGTGGGATCTATCCCATTTAAGGTAGACCATGATGGGTGTAATCCATCTAGTGGTAGTAAAATATGGCTTATGGATGGGGTTAATATCATTTATTTCTTCCATGTTGGCCTGAATGAATGGTGTGACCATGCAATGGTGCGCAATACTGATAACTGTTTCATCTTAGTTTGGATTGGCCAGAGTTGTAGTTTCATTTTCCAATGCATCATCCTAGGTATTTTTTGATCAGGGGATATGATTAAATGTCATTTCCAAAGTTAATTCCACCATTAGTCATTGGATGTGGTCTAAGAAGGGTATTAGTTATTCCTTTTTGATAGCATAATCACTTTTTACCTACTTGATGACCATTTTTAGATCACCTTTTATCTTCATGTGATTTACTTGTACTCAAAGTTTCAACTCTAAACCTACATTGAGATCCTAGTATTCTACTTCATTATTTTTACACCCCTCTGACAACAAGAAGGATTAAGTTCGGACATCCATTGTTGGAGATATGAGTATGACTCCCAACCCTACTTTGTTCATCTTGGGGTTTTCTATTATTCTTCATGTCATGATTCTAGATGAACCATCTAAATTAATATCTCATATCTAGGGTCCTATTAAATTGAGAAATCCTCTTCATCAGTCAACTTGTTATCCAATGAAGTCATTTATTCATAGGGGTGCTCTGCCTAAAAATCTACTAATACATGGCCTTTAATGGTGTTTTGAGGCACAAACTGAATGACAAACTACTATAGGATGACTTCCCACTATGACAGATGTTTAGCAAACATTGGAAAACTGAAAATCTATTTTATTGGGTTTATATGAGAGATCAAATGGAACTCATGATGCTATAGATAGTGCCTCTTTTTTAGATTGAAAAGATTAGCACCAGATAGCTTTTCTCGATATCTGAGTAAGAAGTCTCAGTGTCGATCATGGTTCAACTGAGATAATAAAGGCTATTTTGAAACCAACTTCATTCTTATGCGTGAGTAATACACCCAATGATCATTCTAGGGAAGTCGCAAACTGAATGAGTGGTATTCCTTATACATTTGGAATTACAACTAGCGGGCTTAAGAGATATTTCTTGAGACTTTCTAATTCTTCCTGACAATCATCAATCATCAATATTTTGATATGATACCCCTTTTTCACCAACCTGGTAAAGGGAAAACATTTTCTTATAAGGTTGTATATAAAGTGTCTAATGTAGTCCAAGTGTCCTTGAAGTCCTCTTAACTTGGTGAGGTGGTGAGGAGGTGGCATGACAAGGATATCCTTTATCTTCTTGGGGTCAACTTCAATGCCATGATGGTGTATGATAATTCCACGAAACTTCCCTGAGGTAACTCTAAAAGAAACTTTTAAGGGGTTCATTTTGAAGTTATGTTTTCATAGTTTGTTGAAGACTGCATCAAGATCAACCAGTTGTTCTGATCATTTCTATGACTTAACTACCCAGTCATCAACATAGCATTCGGCAAACTTTCCTATGAAGGGTTTAAAGATGTGTTGCATGGCATGTTGATATGTAGCGCTAAAATTATTCAAGAAAAAAAGGCATTTCCCTATTAAAAATACTCCTTAGTGGGATCTAAAGGTAGTGGATTCTTCATATTCTTAGGACTTTCTAATTTGGTTGTATCTTGAATAGTCATCCATGAAAGAAAGATCCTAATATCTGGTATTTTCATTTATCAATAGTTCTGTTATCAGGATTGGGAAATCATATTTTGGGAAGTGACAATTGAGATATCTAAAATTTATGAATAAACTAATTTTTCCATTCTAATTTTTTGATAGGGACTATACTTTCGGTCCACATGGGATAATGGTCATATCGAATGAATCTAGATCTGATGGTTTTTCATCTTTAACCGCTATTTTTTCATCATGCATTGGGTGTGTCCTTCTAGCTAATTTTCTATAGCCCTAATGATCTTTTGTAAGTCCCAACTGTTGAGTGGCCACCTTAAGATCAAGACCTACCATTTATGTGTAGTTTTATGTGAAAACATCTCAGTGCTGAATTAGGAAGGAGGTGTATACATATTTCTCTTCAAAATACCTAGCTGGAATAATCAAGGTGGGCCATGGATCTTATTCCATAACCAAATTTATTTCCCTTATTTTTTCAATGGTAATATAGAAACCATCCTTAAATGTTTTAATTTCCTAGAATATTTCATTTTATACAAGAGGTCTTTGAAGAAGAAATATTATTACATAGTGTTTCCTAGTATTTGATGGAAGGGTAAATAATATGTCTGGTCATCTAGACTGGCCTAATCATCCCTTTTTAGCTCTGGTAGCTGGAATAAAAGGAATTTTATAGTGGCTATAAAATACCCATATAATTTATCGTCTCAGAATGAGAAAAAAATATTCATTTATTCCAGGAATTGATTTCTCTTAGGTCCCCTTCGCTCGTCTTATCAAGGTGGGGACTATTTTTGATTCCTAGGTGGCCTTGCATAATTTAGTGTGGTCCTTGGAGATGGAACAAGTGTTGGGGATGGCTAAAGTGTGATAGCAGCTACTTCATCTCTTCCTGCTCTTTTTCTTGAGACTAGTGGGGTTACCCAAGACTTGAACGTAGCTCATTGTATGGAGTCTTCTATTATTTTGGAAATTGTGGAGAAATCCATAAAAATTGTTTTTTATTAAACCATGATGTACATAATTCATAGCTCATCATAGAGGTTATATATGCACATAGTAAGCATATCGTCCTGGGGGAGTGGCTGATTCAAAGAGTAGGTCAACCCTTTCCATATGGAAATTAGTTCTAAGATTCTCTCATTATCCCACTATTTTTAGTTTAAGAGGTTGCTGACTATTTTCTTTAGAAACATTGAGATGAACAGGAAGACGAACTATTGGTGGATATCCTCTCATCCTGTTATCAACTAAACTAGAAAACTAGTTTACTATAAAAAGGATAACCCTTGAAGAGTTTGCATGAAGCGTCTGAGTTTCACTGATTCTTATTACATTGGGGGTCCCATTATGGGATCACAATAAGACGCATAGTGTGTTAGATGTTTTTCCAGGTCACATGAGCAATTGAATATCCAGAACACGGGACTCTCAAAATTTGGCGGTGGTGGATTTTCCCTCACCCAATCGTAGAAAGTTTTTTATTATAGCTATATAGGTATAGTCCTCTCCTCTATGGCATCAAATCGAGTTGTTAATGATATTATGGTATTGATAATCTCTTGATGCATGTTTTCTTTAGCCTGATCTTTGATGGGAATGGCAGGGGGAATATTTGGCATGTCAGTTCTTCCATAATTTCAGGCGGATATTCGACCCAAGGAATCTTTTGATGATTTTCCTGAACCTATTATAGTTGTCTTCTTAATTGAGGGGAATATTAATATCCTTCGATTATCAGGTTAAAGTAGACTAATGGTCCATGCAACGTGTTGGGAGGGTGTCCTATCCTTGCTTCATTTGTCCAAATAAACCCTTTTGGGTGAGGTACACCTGCTGGAAGTATATGTTGAGGTTCTACCCGGGGATCGTATTCGATAGGGGGGCTTCCATAGAGCAGCTCATTGTTGATTCACCTCAACTCTTTCATTTATTTCTCATGCCAAGAGAATAATTCTTCAAGCATAAGGGGATCATTCTCACCAAGATAAGGTGTTGGGTCAAATACAACCTTTCTTTTATTATTATCCTTATTATAATTTCACTATATATTTGGTGGATTTTTTATCAATGTAATACCCAAATTCAAGGTGATCCTCCAGTTTTGGGTTAGAAAGCCTCCATCCTTAGTGTGGGTCAGAT
The DNA here is from genome assembly GCA_963277665.1 of Viscum album. Lineage (NCBI taxonomy): Eukaryota > Viridiplantae > Streptophyta > Magnoliopsida > Santalales > Viscaceae > Viscum > Viscum album. The sequence continues at coordinate 313,891,250 of OY728161.1, forward strand.
TCTATGTGGAACCATCCTCTCCTTAATCCTATGAATTTTCATCATTCTTGGTGTGGTATGAAGGATTACCATCCACAATTTTTACCAATTAATAATTAATTTTGGGTGGTGTACCAGTTTTCGAATGGTAAGAGAGCATTTTTCATCCTTTTTTGGATCTTCTCCTTATATTCTGGGAACTTCTTTGAGATTCTTCATAAATGGTAACCTGGATGGAACCTCAATATGACCTTGTTGTATGCCTCCCTTTTAGGGGGAATGATTCATGAGAGGAGATGGAATAGGATACATATTTCATTTACATTTTCCCTAAACGGGAAAAGTATGATTTCCACTAGGTGGGTGGTTGAGGTACAAATGGCCCCATCCCTATGGGCAGGGTCTTCTCCCATTCCCTTTTTTTATTCTTCATCTTGGATTTTTTAGTCTTACGGGTGCATTTTGTGTTAAAAATACCCCCAATTCTGTAGGTTGGGTCTGATCCCATATTGTGGTGGTTGTTGCTTCTATTGTTGCTTTCTTGATCTCGTGCATTCCCATTCAACTGTGATCCAGATATAGTGTCGAGTCTTCATGTGAATTTCTTTTAGGATTTATAGTGTTCTTTATGATTGGATTCCCTTATACTTGAATCCTTCTAAATGTTATCAATTTACTGGTTTAGAATTTTTTAATGGATTCCTATCGTCAGGACTAACACTTTTGAGACATTAATAGGGTCATTCACATTGGTCATGTTGCCTTTTCTAAACTAGGATTTAATTTGATTTCTATCTTTGGATAATGAAATTGTAGGATGTTATTTCCAATGGGTTCTGTTAAATGGTATATGGGGTAAAATTCAATTCTCCGTGTTCTCCTCATCCCCTTATATGAACACCATATGGGGCATAAACTACTAGATGACACAACTTATGTAGTGTTTAGAGGCAGTTGGTTGAAGATGTTTCTTCTGCCTCTCTAATTGTTGTCGTTGTGTAGACATAAGGGATCCTGAGTTAATTTTATGACAAAACTCTTCCAGTATTTTGACATGGTTTGTGTCCCCACTGTAGGGAAAGAATTTTTTTTAACTCAGAGATATTTTTCCATAGATTGAGATAGATGTTATATATTAATTATTCTAAAAACACTCTTAGTATATCAAACTAAGAAGGTGTTTTAGGATAAAAAATGACTAGTATGTTGTTCTGTCCAATTTTCTTCTCATAAGAAACATATCCTTTTGTTCTTCATACATGGATTCCTCTACTTGATATTCCCAATTTGGATGATTTTTGATGATTTTTTCATAAGTAACGGGGCTAGTAGGGGTATTTTTGTCATGAGAATGGTATGAAGGTGTCTCAGAAGATGAGTGTGGCTCCATTTTGTATCCTGGTTGAGAAAGGATGTTTCTTATTGATAAGGTATCTGACATTCTTGAAACGGTCCCTCCAAGAACCTCTAAATATGAGGGGTTTCTTATATTTTATTTAGAAAGGGAGAACCTCTTGCTGAAATGATACGTCACTGTGGTGAATACCTTTACAATCGGTGCCAAAATGGTGAGAACTACCATCATATCTTAATTTTCAACTACTGGGACAATATCTGAAGTGTATACCCAGGGGAGGACCAACAGGGAGGATGTTAGTAAGGGGAGGACCTTCTTTCTGAAATGATACATTATTATGGGGAGGACCTTCATAGTTGGTTTCAAAATGGAAAGTAATACCATCATAGACTGATGCACTACTATAGGGAGAATATCTATAGCATAAACCAAGGGGAGGACCATCAGGGCAGACATTTCCAAGGGGAGGTCCTTCTTACTAAAATGAGGCATTACTGTGGGGAGGAACTTTTTAGTTGGTGACATAATGGAGAGGACTACCATCATACCTTGATGTCTGACTATAGGGAGAATTTCTACAGTCTATACCTTAGGTAAGACCATTAAGGTGGAAGTTGTCCAGGGGAGAACCTTCTTACTAAAATGGGACATCACTATAGGGAGTACCATCATAGTTGGTACCACAATGGTGAGGACTACCATCATATATTGATGTATAAATGCTGGGAGAATATCAATAGTGTATACCATGGGGAGAAAAATTAGGATGTACATCAGCAAGGGGGGGTCCTTCATGTTAAATGAGACGTCACTAAGAGGAGTATATTTACAGTTGGTTCCACAATGGAAAGCACTACCATCATAGCTTGATGTTTGAATGTAGGGAGAATATCTTCAGTGTATACCCTGGGGAGGAACATCGGGGTGGATTACATCAAGGGGAGGACCGTATTCCAATTTGATCTTCTGGACACGAGGATGGATATCGTGAAACTCATAAAGAGATAGGCTCTCCTAATCGATTGTTTCTTATCCATGAGGTAATCCTTCATGGTACATGCTCGAGGGAGGACCTTCAGAGCTGCAGGTAACAATGTTGCAAGGAGAACCATCGCAATGAATACTACCACTTCTTTAATTTGGTAATGGATTTAAAATACCCTGAGACACAAAAGATAACTTTTGTATGATATTAAGAATTATAGCTTCCAGCAGATCTGGGTCATGAGTTTTCTCTTCAATTTCCTACCACCTTTGGTGTGATTTATTACTGGGAACTCTCTTATAGGCTACCAAGGCCTCTTACTATAGGTTATGGCCTTCATATACGGGTTCATGCTAAAGTGGTTCTTATGGTGCCAATAGGATACATCAGTGAGCATCTTCAGTTCTATAAGGCATATATTCCTTTCCTAGAGCATCCACCATGGTGGATATTTTTTCCCCAAATTGTAACAGCCATTTTTTCCGAATTCAGTTATCCATTTTTCATGGAATATTGTTGATGATTCTCATAATAGAAGTATGGATTAATGTCTACTCTATAGTGACCACCCTATAGTGTGGATGATTCACCCCACTTGGGGAGGCAGGGTTGTTTGCCTAACTTCTTATTATTTCCATTAATGTGATTAAATTTTGAAAAGTATATAGGATATGGTTAGGAATTGATGTCTGATCCTCCATCATTTCTTCGATGTTTTGAGATAAGAATTTGGATGGAATGGGAATATATGCCCATTCTGATCTCGGAGTGGGTATATGTACCTACTCCCATCCTCTATTTTATTCCAGTAAGTACTGATTTCTCTTGTGTGGGGGACGAGGAATGAGTCTACCCCTAGTTTATAGCTAGGATATTCCAGTAGATTTCTCTAGTTTCCATTGTATTTGTTTGAAGGCCATGATATGAATGAGAAAGAGTTTTCATTTACTCATTGAGTTTCAGTTCATTTTCCTAATGGAATTGATATGCATCCACAATAATTTGAATTTGGATGTATTTGGTTTAAACCATCTTTGACTAATGGGATTCATATTTATGAGTAGGGATTTGTGTCTTCTCATTGGTCACTATTGTGTTTGACTAACGGACTTTGTATGTATTGGAATGGTTATGTGAATTCTTGTAGGTTTTTAACCTATTTAGATTATAGTCTTCATGTTCATTGGTAGTGATTTTCATCTACCACTAATTTTTCCACCTACTTGTGTGGCAGGTTTGGTGAGAATTAGTGGGAAGTTGTGTTCTCTCATAATTTTCCACCGTATTTTCATGAATATATTCATAAAATGGAGAAGTAATATATGTCTTCCTGTAGTGTGCCACTGTATTTTCACAACGTATTTCTTCCTCTGGAACCAGAGTGGTGACCTGTTCTTGATAGTTTGACCATCACCTTAGGCAGGCCTCCTAGGGGATCTAGATTTGTTTTCCTTCAGTATGGGTTCTTAGTGTGATATCATCCTCTAGGTGAGGATATTGGGTAGCATAAAATTGGTGGTGATGAATTATAGTAGGGTCCCTTGGGAAGGACCCATGTACTTTAGGGATGAAATTGTTGGTGATGACCTCTTCATCCTCCCTTAGATATGGGAGGCACTCATTGCCATGTTTTGAGGATAGGCTCCTGAAATAATTGAATATGGCTAGTGGATCCCCCTGGTTCTAGACTGCCAACTGTCACTGGGTGGATGGATGGTGGGACTTCATGTCCTGGAGGGCCTTCTTAGATTCCTCTAGGGTAAGGAGAGTACCAATCTAGTGGTTCACTCGAACCAGTTCATTCAAGACCCAACATTGAAGAATTTGTTTTGGTGATGGATTCCTCTACTTTGTGGAGGGCCCAGCTGGTGCGGTGGTTGATACGCATTTATGTGAAAACTTATAAGATACCATTGGATTAAAGGAAACTCTGAATGGTTCCTACAATGTATGTGGAAAGTATAGAAAAACAAACCTTTTCAAAGTAGAATATCCTGACTGCTTGTCTGATTGATGATCCTTCTTGTCCCTCTTCTATTTTGGATGTGATAGGGGCCTGAATCAAGGTAACATTTCCTCCTTGGATAAGGATTCACATAGGGTTCACCATTTTTGTTTCCATCAAAGAGTTCACCTGGGTAAGAAACGAAAGGGTTCCATGATGAGTGGAAGTGTATCCTTTTATAACTTATTAATGAGGTTCCATATTAATTCATTCACATCATAATCACCATTTCATTTCCCATGTATATGTTTTTATGTCCCGAATAGTTTATTGTTAGGGGTTAAATGGTTTCTAATCAGAGACATTGGGTACAAGATCTTAGAACGGTCTCCAATGGGTTTTGTTCGTGGATCCAGAAATTACCAATGGATCTCATATCCATGATTCATTGACCTACTTTCCAAAGGTAGGTGCACATTGGGTAACTTGACCAATGACCCTTAAGAACACACATTTTTCTAGAGGATGGGAATTTGGGCTCATCACACCCTTTTGGGGTAACTATTCCTATTCTATCCCTCTATTATATATTTAAGATATATTCTAAAATCGTTGGTTCATTCCCAAGTATTTTTCTATGGATTATCCCTAAGTAATGATTTATCAAAACCAATAATTGGTTCGTAATCATCTGTATGTCTTTGAGGTTCTCCATCAATGGATATATTTTTATGTATCTGAGACTCTCCATCAATGTTACCATTTTGTAGAAAAATCATGGATTCTTTTAGTGGTTTACTGAGATGATGATGGTTTTTATCTATGTGATGGTGTTCTCTAGTGTTTACCATCATTTAAGGGGTACGAGAGTTGTTTTTATGTTAGGATCAAACCCATAAGATGGGATTCCTAGATATCATCATGAGAGGAATCATAACCCAAGTTGTTTGGTGTCTCTTAACTAGACAGATCACTTTTTAAGGTCATGTCACAAGGACCCAACCACGAAATTTCACATTATATGGTAAATTCATCTATGAAAAGAATTCTTCATCAAGGATGGTGTGGGACTTATACCGAGGTAGACCAAGGTACGTGGAAGAGATGTAGTCTCTTGGGTGGATTTTACCCGATCGAGAATGGGGACCAGAGAACATTAAGTTGATTTGGGTGTTGGTCTTGGACCTCATGAAGGATTTATATGTATACTAGTTATTTGGGAATGAAATCCCATCTAGTTCAGTAATTTTAGGTCTTACACATTGAATTTTTCCATTTGTAGACCCCTCTAACAACAGGAAGGAGTAAGGAAGGACCACCTTTTTTGGAGATATGAGTACGAATCCCAATCCCACTTTGTTGAGCTTGGGGTCTTCAATTATTTTTTCTATCAGGATTCCAGATGCAAAATGGAAATGAAACTCTCAAATCTAGGGGTCCTCTTGAATATATAACACCTCTTCATCGGTCAACTTGGTATCCAATGAAGTCATTTCTTCAAAGGGGTTCTCGGATATAAAATCTACTAATGTCTGGCCTTTAATGGATTTTTGAGTCATGAAATGAATAACAAAATATTTTAAGATGACTACCCATTATGAAATAAGTCTAGTCAATATTGGAAGTTTGATAATTTATTTTATTGGGTTTATATGAGAGACCAAATGAACCTGATGATGCTACAGACAGTTCCTCATTTTTATATTTCAAATATTAGAACTAGATAGCTTTTATAGATATCTGAGTAACAATTCTTGTCATCGATCATGGTTTGGATGATATAATAAAGGTTTTTTTGCAACCGGTGTCATTCTTATATATGATGAAGGAACCTAGTGATAATTCTAGGGTATTCACTAGCTGAATTAGTGTTATTCCTTTGATATGTGGCATTAGTACTGGTATGATTAAGAGATATTTCTCAATACTGTCTAAGGCATCCTAGAAATCAACAGTCTACTAATATGTAACCCCTTTTTTCAAAAACTTGGTAAAGGGAAAATATTTTCCTGGAAGGTTGGCTATAAAGTTTCTTCTATAGGCCAAGTGTCCTTTAATTCCTCTTAACATAGTGAGGTTTCTAGGAGGTTACATGTTATGGATATCATTTGCCTTCTCATGGTCAATGCCAATTCCTTGATGTCATAGACCAATGCTAAGAAACTTCCTTGAGGTAACGCCGAAAAAAAAATTAAGGGGTTTATTTCAAATCTATTTTGTCGTAGTTTATTGAATACCTTTTTAAGATCAACCAGGTTGTCTCAGCATTGTCGTGACATAACTACCCGGTCTTCAACATGGCATTTGAAAAACTTTCCTAGGAAGGTTTTGAAGACGAGATGCATGGTTCATTTATATGAAGTGCCAACTTTCTAAAAGAAAAAGGCATTGACCTATAGAAAAATAATCCCTAGGGGGATCTAAAGGTGGTGTATTATTCATATTATTATAAAATTATAATTTAGTTGTATCCTAAATAGTCACCCACGAAAGAAAGATCCTAATATCTGGAAGTTGAATTTATCAATAGTTATGTGATCAAGATCAAGAAATCGACTTTTGGGAACTGCTGATTATGATCTCTAAAATTTATGAATACCCTAATTTTTTCATTCTAATTTTTGACAGGGACTATATTAGACATACACTTGGGATATTGGGCCTCCTGAATGAAGCTGGATCTAAAGAGTTTTAAACATCAAACTCTATTTTGGAATCATGCATTGGGGATGTCCTTCTGGATTCTTGTATAAAGCCCTGATGATCTTCTGGAAGGGCCAGGTGGTGAGTGACCACATTAAGGTCGAGGCCTACCATTTCTGTGTAGTTTTAGGTGAAAACATCTTGATGCTGTCATTAGAAGTATATCTGTACATATTTATCTTTGGAAGACATGGATACACTAATCAAGGTGGTACATGGATCTTCTTCCATACCCAAATTTGTTTACCTGAGTTCGTCAATAGTAGTATAGAAACCATCCTAAAATGTTGGAGGGGAATCCCTAAGTTATTCCTCCTCTTCCTCTTCCTTTTATTCTTCCTATTTTTTCCATGGGGGAACAATTCTTGAGATAAGATCTTTAGAGTTGGTAGAATAGTCAAGATATTCATATTCATAAGATGAAAGAGAATATTCTGACCCAGCTAATGGTGGGATATTTTCTAGAGACGATGGAGTAAGGGATGTAGGAGTGTATCCTTCCTCTTATGCCTTAGTGAGTGGGGAAGGGGCTTCTTGGAGATCTAAGGAAGGATTGGGGGAATTTCCACTCAAGAATTCACCGTTATCTTTAGGTTCAGTATATTTTTCAACACTTTTAGACTTAGTGGCCATGATTGGAATCATGAGGACTACTAAACATGCATCTAAACTTGGTCTCATACACCCAACATAATTAATGGGAATTACGTATTCTTTTTCAAGAAGTTTTAAGGGGTCAGTTGGGATCATTTACAAACTATTTGGGGTGGTGACCTAATCAATTCCATAGACCAAGGGTCACTTCTCATTCCCCTAATAGAATCATGCATTGGTAAATGGGAATCATAAGATTTTAACAGGTCCTTATCAGTGTATAACATCTTGATTCATCCATTAATGTAATATTTGATGCACTGATGGTATGATGAGGCAATCATTGTGTGATGATAAACCAAGTCCTTCCTAATAATATGTTTAAGGCCATGTTTTTTCATATGACCTTAAATTATGAGTTAGCCACAAGGCCTCCAAACTAAGTCTTGATCTTGATTTGGACCAATGGCTTTTGATAACTTTTGTCATAGCCTTTCAAGGTTATGGAGAAATGTGCTTGATTATCCTCATTGTAGAAAAACTGGAGAAGTGTTTAAAAATAATTGAGATTAACTTTGGTTCCATTATCAATGAAAAATTTTCGGATATCAACACCATTTATCTTTCCAGATACATACAAGGGTTTGATGTTCCCCTGTATAACGGCGTCTTAATCTTGATTTATGAAGGAGATAATGACATGGAATTTTGTGGGATCATTCTCTATCAGATATACTTAGGTGTTTTCCACATCAACTTAAAATTCATAAGGGCTCATCTTATCCTCTATGAGTGCTTCCCTGAGATAGTTTGACAATCTCGGGGCATAAAAGATTGATATTTAGGCTGGAACTGAGGCCAATTGTTTCATAATATCAAAATTATGGTCTAAAGTTTAGAACTTACCAATATGGAGATTCTCATATATAGATGATTTAGGGGTTGGAGTATTGGACATAGGTAGATCATCCCTCAATATATTAGATTTAGGTGCTTCAACCTTTTTGGGTTGGACTGGGCAGGTCTATATGCACGCCAAGGGTGATTAGACACATTTTCCTCTTCTAATGGATATTTCAAAATGATTAGGCCAGAGTGGATTCTAAGCATTTTAGGGGGGTTTTCTATTCCTATTGAGTCAACTGAAGGGTTATTCCATGGGTTTCTATAATATTGAAGGTTTGGATAAGAGTACGGCCAAAAATTTGACTTCTGCCATTGTTGCGGATTCCTTGGTATCATTGGCTTCTACAGCCTCTTCCTCCAACTCCCCAATTTAGTGTAGGGTAATCAGGATCATATCCATAATTGTTATTAAATAAGGGTTCCATTAAGTGAATGACATTAATGGATCCAAAAACCAACTCCTTATATGATGATTACTCTAATCAACCGACTAGTTATGGTCGTACCATTTGGTGGGGTGATGCTCATTCTTTCAAATCTGATGGACTAAAATATAAGAGGTTAAGTAACTTTGGCCTTGACATGGTTTTATCATCCTGTACATTCTTCTTTATTTTTTGTTCATTATTCTTTTTATATGGTCGTTTTTTTAGTGTTGTAGGGTCGATGATGTTAGGTGTGTTGTAATAGGATCATTTGGGGGAATAGTTGTTTATTTCAATTATTCTTGGATAATACCATTAGTTTGGTTGATTTTATTTCAATTATTCCAACTATAAAACTTGTGTGCTCTTTTTCTAATGACTTCTTTCCATTCATATCCTTCATCAGGAGCAGTAGTGGAAACATATGTCACTTGTGCTGGTGGTGGTCCCAATTTCACTTTCCTAGAGTCTATAATTTTCAACAAGAGGTATTTAAAGAAGAAAAATTCTGGTATAGTGTGTCCTAATATCCAGTCAAAGGGGAAATAATATGTACAGTCATCTAGAACGACCACATCCTCCCTTTTTGACTCTAGTAACTGGAGTAAATTGTGGTCTATAATGTCTATAAAATATCCATGGGATTGATCATCTTGGAAGGAGAAAATTGTATTCCTCTATTCCTAGAATTTATTTCTCATGGGTCTCCTCAACTTTTCCTATCATGGTAGGGACTATTTTTAATGCCCAAGGGGCCTTTCATGATTCAGTGTAGTCCTTAGATCTAGAACAGGTGTAGGGGCTAGCTTAAGTGTGACAGATGTTGCTTCGACCCTTCCCTCTCTTTTTCCCAAGACCAGTGGGGTTATCTGAGACTTGATCTTAGTTCATTGTATGGAGTCATCTATAATTTTGGAAATAGTGGAGAAATCCAAAAACCCACTTTTGTATTTAACTGTGATGTGCAGCATTCGAAGCTCATCAGTGAGGTTGTAGATGCACATAGTAAGAATCTCGATGTGGGGGAGTGGTCGGTTCAAAGAGTAGGTCATCCCTTTCTATATGGCAATGAATTATGTTACTATCTCATTATCCCACTATTTTTAGTTTGAGAGTTAGTTGCCTATTGTCTTTGGCAGTGTTGAGATGAACTAGAAGATGAACTGTCAGTGGAGATCCTCCCATCCTATTATCGAACGAGCTGGAAAATAGTGTACCATAAAAAGGCTAACCCTTGTAGATTTTACATGAAGAATCTGAGTTTCAAGAATTCTTGTTGCTCTAGGGGTCCCATCATGGGATCAAAATAATATGCATAGTGTATTAGAAGTTTTTCCAAGTCTCCTGATCCATTGAAAATCAGGAACACGGGACTCTCAAAATTTGGCGGTGGTGAATTGTCACTCACCCAATCGGAGTATGTTTTTCATTCCAGCTAAAATGGTACAGGCCTCTACTCTATGGATTCCAATAGAGATTCCAATGATTTTATGGTATTGATAATCCCTGGATTCAGGTTTTTTTAGCCTAATATTGGATGGGCATGGCGGGGGGAATATATGGCATGTCGGTTCCTCCACAATTTTAGGTGGATATCTGATCAGGGGGGTCTTTTGAGGATTTTCTTGAACCTTTTCTAGCTATATCCTTAATTTATGGTAATATTGATATCCTTTTGTAATCTTGTTCAAGTAGACTAATGGTCCATACACCATGTTTGGCGGGTGTCCTGGCCTTGCTTCATTTGTCAGGATAAACCCTTTTGGTTGAGGTACACCTACAGAATGTATATATTGAGGTTCTACCTAGGGATTATATTTGATAGGAAGGATTCCTTAGACTATATCAGTATGAATTCACCTCAACTCTTTCATTTATTCCTTCTACTGTGTGAATATCTCTTCAATTGTAAGGGGCTCTTTCTCACTAAGAGGAGGTTTTGGGTCAAATACAAACATTATTTTATTATTCTCCTTATTATAATTTCACTGTGTAGGTGGTGAATTTTTGATTGATGGAACACCAAAATTCAGGTTGATCCTCTGGTTTCGGGTAAGAACACTTTCGTCCTCAGTGTGGGTTGAATTCTAGACAGAACCATCCTCTCCTTAATCCTATGAATTTTCATCATTTTTTATGTAGTCTAACAGATTAACATCTACAATGTTCACCAATTAATAATGCATTGTGGGTGGTGTACCATCTTCCAAATGATAGAAGATCTATTTGTGTCCTTTTTTTATTCTTCTCCTTCCATTCTGGGAAATTCTTTGAAATTCATAGCAAAGGGTAACTTAGAGGGAACCTCTATACGACCTTTTTTTACACCTCCCTTCTATGGGGAATGAGTCATGAGATGTGACGGAATATGAGACCTCTCTACTAGTCATTTTCCCTAAATGGGAAAAGACTTATTTCTATTAGGTTGGTGGTTGAGTTAAAAATGCCCCATCCCTATGGGGAGGGTTTTCTCCCATTCCCTTTTTTTATTCTTTGGCTTGTATTGTTTCGTCTTATGGGGGAATTTTGTGTTAAAACTTCCCCCAGCCCTGCGGGTTGGTGATGATCCCATACTACGGTGGTTGTTGCTTATATTGTTGATTTATTGATCTCATTCATTTCCATTCAAGTGTGATCTAGATATAGTGTCGAGTCTATATGTGATTTTTTTAGGATGTCTATAGTAATTTATGATTGTCTTCCCTTAGATGAGAAGCCATCTAAGTGCTCTCAGTTTCTTCGTTCTGGAGTTTTTGGCGGCTTACTCTCATCAGGACAAACACTTTTTAGACTTACTCGGGGTTAGTTCTTGTCAGGCATGTTTCCTTTCCTAGATAGGGATTTCATATGATTTTCATCTTGGGAAAATAACATTATAGTATGTCATTTCCAATTGGTTCTACTAAATGGGGCATGGGATAAAATGAGACGCTACATGTTCTTCTCATCCCTAGGATATGAACACCATATAGGGCATCAATGATTAGGTGAAACAACTTATGTATCATTTGGAGGAAGGTTAGTTGGATATATTTCATATGCATCTCTAATTGTGGTCATCATGTACACGGAAGTGCTTCCAAGTTGATTTTATGATGATGATTTTCCAGTATTTTTACATGATTTGTGACCCCATTATAGGGAAATAATTTTGTTTTCAAATGGCATAGAATTTTTCATATATTTATGTGAATGTTATATATTCATTCATTTGACAACTCTCTTTGTATATCGAACCGAGAATTGGTTGTGGGATAAAACAGTACTAGTATGTTTTCCTTGGCCAATTGTCTTCTCACAAGCAACATATCCATTTGTTCTTTCTACATGGAGTCCTCTACTTATATGCCCAATTTGGATGATTCATGATGTTTGTTTCATAAGTAACTTGGATAGTGGGGGTATTTTTAACATGTGAGTGGTCTGAAGTTGGTTTATAATATGAGTTTGGCTCCAGTTTATATCCTAGTTGAAAAAGGATATCGCTTATTGACAAGGTATCTGACATACTTGAATCTATCCCTCCAATCACCTCTAAATATGTGGTATTTCTATTATTTGATTCAGAAAGGGGGACCTTATTGCTGAAATGATATGTCATTGTGGGTAGGACCTTCAAAATTGGTGGAAAATGGTGAGAAAAACCACCATATCTTGATGTCCAACTGTAGGGATAATATTTGTAGTGTAAACCCTAGGGATGACCATCAGGGAGAACATCAGTAAGGGGAGGACCTTATTTTTGATATTTCATGTCATTATGAGGAGGACCTTCATAGTTGGTTCTACAATGGTAAACAACACCATTATAGCTTGATGTTCTACTGTAGGGAGAATATTTATAGCATATAACCTAGGGAGGACCATCGGGGAGGACATCAGTAAGGGGAGGACCTTCTTGTCGAAATGAGACGTCACTGTGGGGAGGAACTTTGTAGTTGGTTCCAAAATGGAGAGGACTACCATCATAGCTTTATGTATGACTATAGGTAGAATATCTATAGTGTATACCTTGGTGAGGACCATTAGGGTGGACATTGGCAAGGGGAGGACCTTCTTACTAAAATGAGACATCGCTAAGGGGAGGACCATCACAGTTGGTACCACAATGGTGATGACTACCATCATAGCTTGATGTATTATTGCATGGAGAATATCTATAGTGTATACCCTGGGGAGGACAATCAGGATGGACGTCAGTAAAGGGAGGGCCTTCTTGCTGAATGAGATGTTAGTATGAGGAGGATCTTCACAGTTTGTGCCACAATGGATATTACTACCACCATAGCTTGATGTAAGACTGTAGGGAGAATATCTACAGTGTATACCCTGGGTAGGAACATTAGGCTGGATGATATAAAGGGGAGAACCTTGTTTCTATTTGATCTTCTAGACACTAGGAGGGATACCATATGACACTCATCTAGAAAAAGGATTTCCTGGTCGATCGTTTATTGTCCATGAAGTAATCCTTCATGGTATATGCTCTGGGGAAGAACTTTAGAGCTATAGGTAAGAATGTCATGGAGAGGAACATTGTAACTGATACTCCCCCTTCCTTAATTTTTTAATGAATTGGAAGGACCCTAAGACACCATAAATTATACTTTGACGGTATCAAGAATTCCAGCTTCTAGTATATCTGGGTCATGAGTTTTCTCTTCATTTCATTTCTTCCTTTGGAATAATTTATTTCTGGGAACTCTCTTACCGATGACCAGGGCTTCTTGTTGTATGTGATGGAATTCACATATGAGTTTCTATTCAATTGGATCTCGTGATTCCACCTAGATACATCGGCAAGAATATTAATTTCTAGAAGGCGTATAAGCCTTCTCTAGAGCATCCACTATGGTGGATCGGTGTCCCTCGGTTGGAACATGTATTTGTGACCGATCCGTTTGTCCATTTATCATGTAATATTGTTGAAGACCCTTCTATATAGAATTAGGTATGAATTTCTACTCCATAGTGACCACACTATAGTGTTGATGAGTCACCCCACTTGGGGAGGCAGGGTTGTGGGCTGAACTCCTTATTATTTCCAGGAATATGACTATATATTGACAAGTATGTAGGATATGGTCAGGAATTGATGTTTGGTCCTCCATTATTTCCAGGATGTTTTGAGAGGCTTCTTTGGCTGAAAGGGGAATATATGCCCATTTTGATGTTGGGGTAGGGATATGTACCTACTCAAGTCCTCAATTTTCTAACGATAAGTACTGAAAGTTCTATGAGGGAATAGAAGAACGAGTATGGCCCTAGTTTATAGTTGGGATATTCCAACTTATTTCTCCAGTTTCAATTGTATTTATTTAAAGGACTTGATAAAAACATGAAAGAATCTTCATTTACTCATTATGTGTAATTTAATTTTTATGATGGTCTTGATATGAATCCATAATAATTGGACACTAGTTGTAATTGGTTTCCACTGTATTTGACTAATGGGATTCATATTTACGATCAAGTATTTTTTTTCTCATTGTTCACTATAGAATTTGACTGAAGGACTTTTTATGTATTGGAAGGGGTATGTTCATTCCTATAGGTTGCTTCTCTATTTTTTTAATGGGATTCATGTTCATTTGTATTGATTTTTATCTTCCTATAATTTTCTTCCCTACTTGTACAACGGGTATGGTGATAATTAGTGGGAAGTTGAACTTTCTCATAATTTTCCAATGTATTTTGATGGAGATCTTTATAAAAGGTAGAAATAATATATGTTTGGTTGTAGTGTGTTGTCGTATTTTCACGAAGAATTTATTCCTTTTGAATGAGGGTGATGACTTGTTCTTGATAGTGTGACCATCAGCCAAGGAAATCTGCCTAGGGGTCTGGCTTTGTTTTCCTTCAGAAGGGGTTCTTGGGATGATTTAATCCTCAGGGTGAGGATACTAGGCTGCATGGAATTGGCGGTGATGACTTCTAGTAGGGGCCCTAGTGCGGGACCCCTGTGATGTAGGGATGAAATCATTGGTGATGAATTCATCAGCCTCCCTAAGATATATGAGGCACTCATTGTCATGTTCTAGGGATAGGCTCCTGAAACAATTGGATATGGATAGTGGAGCCTCCTGGTTCTTGACCACCGATCATCACTGGGTGGATGGCTGGTGGGAATTCATGGACTAGAGGGCCTTCTTAACTGCCTCTAGGGTAGGTAGAGTACCCTTCTTGTGGTACACTTTAACCAGTTCATTCAAGACCTATAATTGAATATGTTGTGTTGGTGATGGATTCCTCTGATTCATAGAGGACCTAGCTAGTGAGGTGGTCGATATACATGTTTGTGAAAAAATTTAAGATTCCATTAGATTGAAGAAATCTATCAATGGTGCATGTAATGTATGTGCAAATTACAAACAAACAAACCTTGTAAAATTAGAATCTCATGACCACATGTGTGATTGATGGTCCTTCTTGGTCCTCTTCCATTTTGGATTTTAAAGGGGCCTTAAGCAGGGTAACATTTCCACATTGGTTAAGTATTTTCATTGGGTTCTCCTTTTTTCCAATAAAGTGTCCACCTAGGTATGGAATGAAAGGGTTTGAAGATGAGTGGAAGTGTGTCCTTTTCTATATTATAAAGGATGTTCTATATCAAGTCATTCTCATTATATTCACTATTTCATTTCCCTCGAAGACATATTTATAGTCTTAATGGTTGATTTTAAGTGGTTAAATAGTTTGAAATGACAAACATTGGGTATAAGATCTTAGAATGGTATCCAGAAGGTTTTTTATTGATCTGGAAACGCCCCATGGCTCTCATATCCATGATTCTTGGATCTACTTTCCAAAGGTAGACATTCACTGGGTAACTTGACCAATGACACATAACAATGCACATTGGTCTAGAGGATGGGAATTCAGGCTCATCACACCCTTTTGGGGGAACTATTTACTATTTTTTGACTCTATTATAAAATCAAGATATGTTCATGAATCCTTGGTACATTCCCAAGTATGTGTCTATGGATTATTCCTAAGTAACGATTGGTCGTAACCAATAATTGGTTCGAAATCAACTGTATGCCTTTGAAGCTCTCCATCAGTAGATATATCTATATGTATCTGAGGCTCTCCATCAATGTTACCCTTTTTTGGAAAAATAATGGATTCATTTGGTCGTTTACTAAGATGATGATGGTGTTTGAATTATATGGGTGTGGACGGAGGTACCTAGAATAGATACAATCTCTTGGCTATATTTTACCCTATTAGTAATGTGGTCTGAAGAATATAAGGGTGATTTTGGTGATGGGTTTGGACCTCAGGGAGGCTTCATACATATCCTAGTTAGTTTTTAATCAAAACCCATGTAGTTCAGAAATTTTAGGTCATATGAATGTAAGTGGTCCATTTGAATGGGGGTATTATTGGGGCTTATGCATGGAAGTTTCCCGTGTGGATTGAAGTTAGGGTTTACATCTATGGGGAAGGAACACCTAGTGATAATTCACTGGGATATATGGCTCTTTGAATTTTAATAAATGGGTTCGGTAATTATACCTTGTAGGAAGACCAAAAAAAGTTTTGGATAATACAGATGTCATAATTTCTACTAACCTATTACCCACATGAGTCATGGAAAGTGTGAGATGCAAGAGGAAGTAGTAGATATGATGATCGCATTATCTCACCTTATCCACTGATGGATAGTTCTCAAGCTCAAAAGGAGAGAGGAAGTATTTTGAGTGATCTCATTTCATCTCTTGTTTTTATATCCTAGATAGTCACATTTAGTGATCTATCTGGATACATCCTGGGTGGAGGTGAAGAGGAGAAAAATTACTGCCTCCTGTAAGAAAATAAGGGAGATTACCTCATGTGAATTGCCCTAAAATAGGTTTTATAAAATAGAGGTATATTCAACATTGACCTTCCCTGAAGGTAAAGTCCATTGATTTCTCACAATTCCTATAAAAGGGTGGTTTGCATGAGAATATAGACTTCAAAACCAATGTTACCCTGAGAATGTAAACTTGAAGATATTCCTAAGGTCTTCCTTTCAACAGATATTACCCACGTGAATGTTCTTACAATGGTTATATAAACTCACAAGGTCACATTGATGTGATCTATGATCTTATCATACGTGTTGGGTGGATTTAGAATGGGCCTTATCTTGATTCTGGTAGATTGGTTCATAGAGAGACCCACATGGGGACTAATGATATGATGGAAGAGAATGGTTGGAGTTAGAGAGTATAATTCCCTATGATACCTCATTCCATGTAGCATGTTCTTATGAGTTATGGGGTTCCCTCCATGTAGTGTGTGGAAATGTGGGAAAGGGAACCGTATTTATAGCATTTAACCATGCGGACCTAGGTTGTACCTCCATATCATTTTTCTATGTGGGACAATGTTCCACCCATGTATCTTTTTTCTATGTAGGACCAAGTTCCACCTATGTATAATTTTTATACGGGGTGTTGAGTTCCTTCCCCATAACATTTGGCTTTGTAGGGTAGGGTTTCTCCCGTATAGAATTTTTCTATGAGGGAAACCTATTTTTAAAGGGGTCATTTGTTCTTACACCTCATGGGAATTATACCCACAATATATTTTGGGTTTTTGGACCACCAAATGATTTATTATTTCTTCCTTAATGCTATGCAGTGGACTTTACCTACAAGGAATCATCAAAGGACTCCAATTTTCATGGTTCCTTACTTCTTCTCTCGTCATTTTCATTCATCTAAGTATCCTCTTGTCTCTCCTTTATTTGGTTCCACTCAGGTTATATTTATAGATAATAATAGGAATAGGATACTGGTGTAGTTGTTCGTCCATGGTGTGTCACAAGCCTTATTTTGTGGAATCCCATGGAGGATGTATAGCCCACGAACAGCTTAGTTAGTGGGGGCATCATTCACAGGAGGGGGGAATCATTTTCAGGGAATAAAGTACCACCTCAATCCCATGAAATATTTAGTTTTTGGGGGAAAATAGTTTGCAGGATTAGATATCATTGACTCCTCCCTTCAAATGATTTCGATTTCATTTGTGGTTATTGGTGCCGCCTCTTTTATCCCATAAACTACTTTATTAACAAGAACTTTGTGAAACTTTGGACTATCATGCAGTGAGGTAGTCCGCGAAGGGATTTTTACTTCTCGATTTTTCCCCTTCAAATATTTTTCCTTGAACTATTACTTCTATTAGTTTCATTACTTTTTCAAATTGATGGAATCTTCTTCTTCTTCTATGCAAAATTTTCTGGACCCAACAATTATATGGCAGTATTTATTCTTTAATGATTTCAAATAATTCATGTTTTCATTAAGGTTTTAAGGTCATAGAGGTACTCATATATGTGATATGTGACAATAAGTATTAAATTATGTGGTTTTTTTAGTCTAATGTTAATTTTATTTTGTAAATTTAGTGACCTTCCTTATAAATGTTTGGTCTTTGAATTTGGACAGACGTATTTTGGATGAGTCTTATGGTAACTACTTATGGAATGCATTAAGTTGAACTTTGGATATTATTATTTGAGGTTAAATTATGGTTTATCATATTTGATAAACTATACTAACCATTTGGTTTTTGATAATATTTAATGTTTTATGTAATGACTTATAGATCTTTTGATAAATGTTCTTTAGGCATAAAATTCATCTTGAATATCCTTCTCTTGGTTTAAGAAATAATGTGGAATTATATTTAAGAATAACCAAGGGATAATATTATTATATAGAAATAAATAAGGTAATTTTTCTGGAGTTATTTATCTAGATATTAAAATAATCCCACAACTTGAGGAAAATAATTTTTTATCAAAAAATTATTCCATTTACTTTTTTTTCTGAGAAACCAATAGTCATTTAATTGGTCACAAATTTATGATTTTTTTATGGTTAAATTTCTAATGACCATGTTCTCTAACACTCTCCATGAAAACATGATAGTTTTGTTTTTATTCCATGTCCATAATTTTATTTTTTTTTCTAATTTTATCCTATTTCAAATCCACATTTTTTGGTGACCTTCTCATTTCCATTTCCCTCTTATTAAGACGATATTTTATTAACCCTATTTTCAATGGGGTTTTCCCACAAAGGAATTTTCAAGTATCAATCATTGATTTTATAATGCAATTTCAAATTGTGAGGACTCAATTTATTGAAGTGGGGTAGAATGTGACACCTAAATATTTTACGGTATGGCCCTTTTAAAATTTAACTTCCTTGACAACTTATGTTCCATGCAACATCGAGATTAAATGAACCATGATCTAATATTAATATTATTATATAAAACAAAATTATCTCCTAGACATTAAATTATTGGTTATGAATAAGATTAAATAACTTATAAAATTATATTATTGAATTTATTAGTTATTAATTAATTATAAATAAATATAAAAACTTATATAATTTAAAGGAAATTTTTTTATAAAAACTATTATTATACGCCAAATGTGTTTTGTCCTAATAAATTAAATTAATTAATATTAGTGAATGATATTAATTAAATTTATATATAATATATTCAATGTAATTTTTAACATTCATCTTATGTGTTTTATAGACATGATATAAAATTAAATCCAATTTTTACGGATAAAAAGCTTTATTTTTCTATATACAATTTTACCACCCTTTAATGGTACAGTTGTTTTAAATCTAGATTTGTACACTTTTATAAATTCTATTTGAAAAATAAATAAATTATTATTTTAAATATTAATGATAAAATTTACTTTTTTTATTTTTGGTATTTTTATAATAAGTTTAATGTTTTGAGGAATAGTGAAAAGTAATGAATTTTATTTGAAACAGCTTTTTCGTCTAAATAATTTATATTATTAAATTATATTTTCAATTGGTTTTAAATTATAATTAGATAAATTTTATATCATTTAATCCAATTTGGGTCATTTTAATCAATTTAACATTGAAATTGGATATAGAAACGTTTCAGTATTTTGAACATTTTTACTTTAAAAACCTTTTATTTCATCCCGTCTACGGGATTAATTTTAAATTAATTTCCTAAATTTATGTGAATTTAATTATGAAAAATGGATTCCATATTTTTAATAAGAAGTTATAAATTTATTAAATAGGTCCATTTTATTTTTTTTCAATATAAATAGTAAAGTTGGTAATTTTAATTGCCATGGTTAAGGGTAAATCAGGTAACTAAAGATAAAAATAATATTATAAATATTATAAAATTACTATAAGAATTGTCCTGATTTTATTGTATGAGTTTTTATTTACCATAATCATCCTTGTTAATTTTTTATGGCCTCTTGGAGTCACTTGGATGACTTTAAGTCTTTTATAGTATTTTATTTTAAGAAACGTGAAATATGTCATACTCATGTTTTTAATAAGTATTACATTTTTAATATATGTTTATTCTAAAGTTATATTCTATTATAAATAGTAATTTAAAATTTAAAATGTTTATGTTCATCATGGTAATTTATTTTTAATTTTTAGGAAATAAAAATTACCTTAAATACTTACAAAGTGGTGATGCGTTAATTGTTTAATAAATGTAAATATCAAATAAATGATATAAAAAATATTACAATTAATATAATTTGATATAATTAATGTCATAAATTTATTTTATATATTACCTATACATATAATTGGTGTTTCAAAGGTTTTGGTTTGAATTTATCTTGTGTATTGATATTATTTAAAAGTCAACATAATAAATAGTGTCAAAAATGACATTAATGATATTATAAAATAAATAATATTTTATTAAATGATATAAAATATATATAAATTTAAAGTTCATAAAAATTATTTATATAAGATTTAAAATTTCATCCATGATTCATTTATGGTAATTTTGTCATTTTATAATAACAATATTGACCCTCAAAGAGTAAAAATCCATGTTGTCCTGATATGAGTTAAAGGGATTAAATAAGGTTTAAAACCAAAAGATTTGGGTAATAATCTGACCTAAACATGTATAAGAATTATTTGATAAGATTATTTCGAACCATACTCTTCTTATCTTATAAATAAATCACTTTGGATCCATTTTTAATTTAAAATTAATTTATATAAATTTAATATTTTGAGAGTTTCCAAAAGTGCACATCACCTCAATTATAAAAGGGAACCTCATACCTCACTTATTCACACCACATTGAGTCTTATGGATTGTTAAACCCCTAAAAAGTTATCTTATTTAATTCCTGATCCCAGTTACGGAGGTTCTTTTCTTTCTTAAAGACCAACCCTATATCCCTTAAGAAGAGATATAAAGGAATTCCACCGAAGAAGAGGTAATGTTTTTTACCAAGTCATCCAAGTTCATTTCATATTCTAATTCCTCTTCATGTTTTTTTAAGATGATAAAATAATAAATAAAGTATCATATATATTCTGATATGTTATTATGATTATTTTACAACCATATTCCACCTTTTATCAATCCTATGAAAAACAAAAGCATAATGCGTGTATATGTACGACTTACAGTCTCCACATTGTGATGTAATCTGTTTTTTGTCATAAATTTATTTGAATGGATATAATTATAAATATATATATATATATATATATATATATTTATTTATTTATTTAATACATGATATTTTTTCTATAAAAATTAATATATTGTGCACTTCCTTACCCTTTCACCAATAGGGGAATGATATCACCGCTCGTACGTACGTACGATATACCATCTTCATGACGTGATTTGATTCATTTTTCATATTCACCATTAAAAATGATAATAAAATTTTATATAATGAATAAATATGATAACCATGACCTTAATATCATTCTAGATATGATGAAACTATATCCTATGCACAATAACTGGGACTTAGATAACAAAACAAGCATTGGAAAATGAATCATTTAACACCCAAAACAAGGGTAATAATGAAATATTATTAATAAGAGGGTGATAAAATGATAAAATTGGATCATATAAGATATAATAAATATTAAAAAAACTATTATAAATTAATAACATGACTCAAACCATTATACACGATTTTAAAGCATATACGAACAAAAGGAAGTGTATGGTAGTGTATTTCTTAACTCAATTTTCATTTATTGAGTTAAACTTCTATTTCATTGATTAGGTTATGTTTGAAGTGAATTTAAATTATATTTTATTGTATTTCCACTTGTTTTATGTGAATTTATTGAAGAAACACATAATCTATTAATTTTATTAATGATATGATCTTTGTAAGTGTTTAATTCACAATCTCATCATTAATTGAGATTGTTTCTATTTAAGTCTTCACTGGGGAATATTTATATTCCATGTCAGTGTTTTTGAAAAATGTTTATAATTTTTTTTATTATTATCCAATGATTGTTTAATTTAATTTTTAACTCTTTTTTCCTTTTTATAAAAAAATCAAAATTTACATTTTTTTCTTTTCCAAAACAAGGTTCTATAAGACTTTCCCAACAAAAATACTGAAGGAATGTTTTTTAAAACTTATATGGTGTGACCATATTTTACTACCATCATGAAACCTTAATTATTTATAACTTCCTTTAGAGTTTTTATTAATTATTTTCAAATAAAACGTTTTCTTTTAAAAGTGTGAAATATTTTCAAAATAATTTATTTTTAAATTAAAAAAAAAAGTATTTCCCTTAATAAATTTTTAATGATTTTATTAGATAAATCTCATCTATGTGAACACATTTTGTTTAATCTTAGGATTCACTGAGATTGGTCTATTATAATACCATATATCATATTTTATTTAATTTTTTATGATCATTTTTATTGTGGATGTGTTATTTTGATACCATTCAGGGTTTATGGTTAAAGTATTTGAATTTCATACGCTAGTTTTTCAATACAAATGTTTATGTTGTTTAAGTTTCACCCCTTTCATATAGTAAGTAATTGGTGGGGCTCGCTATAGCCTATCAATGCATTGGTAGGTCTCATGAGACAAACTATGTTGTGTTTTGTCCAAGGAATTACCCATTTATTATATTCTTGGTATGAATCCTTGATAATGTTAGATTCTTGGAATGAAGCCTTCACAATATTAGAACCTTGGTATGAAGCCTCAACAGTACGTATAAAATATTTGGAATCATTAATTCCATCATTCTGAATTTAGTTATTGATATTCCACACAATTATCCGATTAGTTAGAATATCCATAGTTATGTTTTATATTCATTTGATTATTTATATGAAATTATTTGATCAACATTTATTCCTGTCATATTATGATCAAGTTATTGATTAAATGGAAAGTGTTTTGGTTATTTACCTAGCCATATTATTTATTCATTATTTAATTATAGATTTTTTTGTACGCTTACCCTTACTGATAATTTGATCTCACCCTTTTATTATGTTTTATTTTTCCCCAATATACCATTAAGTGTTTTTTGATTGATTATATTGGTTTTTCTAAAAGGGTAATGTTGCTCTATAAGAAAATACTTTGTGAATTTTATGTTTGAAATGTAATTTTAATTTCATGTATGTATATATTTTACCAATACTACTAAACTATTAGATCCTTTAGGATGTGATTCCTTATATATTATTCTAACTTAATAAAGTAATTACTGACTCTAAGCTACTGGGGTCGGGGTCCTTACACTTTTTCCATGACCATGTGTCTATATGTTTAATTTAAATTTTATATATCATGTAGTAGTTTTTTGCTTTCACATACTCTATTGATTATTATTTATGGATTATGTTTGGTTATTTTAATATTATTTAATACTTTTATTGGGAAGTATATTCTACCCAAGAGAACACCCTAGACCCTCGCTATCAGTCGGCATCCTCAATCATATGGGGAGGTGTGCCAGAGGTCCCAGTATCTCTCCATCTAGGAAATCAATCAATGTTAAGAGACTAGGGTATAATTCCATCTCTCCTAATTAACCAATAATTACATGATTTATAACAATTATTTCACTTTATTACTTTTTTATTACCTTTATAGGTTTAAAGTTTTAGAAAATTAGGAAAACCATTATATAATAAATTAGAAATTTCTACATAGCTTACATTTTTTCTATAAAAATTGGTTCTTAAATTTACACCCCTATTTCATTCAAGACACTTTTTCTTACTTTATGATGATTCACCATAGTAGAAATATTGTCCTTTTATATTGTAAAATTATATTTAGATCATTTTAAAAATATTTTAAAAATAATGACGAGAAAAAAAATCTTGTTGAGTGATATAAAAATAATTAAAACCCATTTTTTCAATGGTTAACATAAAAACCCATGAAAATGTTAACCTTTTTCAAAATAAAAATTTGAGAATATAAATAAACATATCCATATGATAAAATAACAATTTCCTAAAAGAAACCCTTTTAAACTCATTAGGTACCATGGGAAATATATGAAGGAATCATGAGAAACATGAAAACTCATGAAAAACATTTCTTTGAAAATCAATCCTTTAACTTTGAAAAACTCATATACCTTTTTTTAATTAATAGATTTACATTAAAACACATCACAAGAATTGAAACCCCAATTAAGAATCGTGTAACAACATATTTAAAAAAAATTCCACTCATTTTTTAACCATTTTGGAATAATTGGTGTCCAGCTAATTCTATAGGAATAACCTATGAGGTTATATCCCTCATTTTTTGCCTTAGAATACTATTCATTACCTGATTCATTAGAGATACATATATGGCTCAGCTATCATCATGATCTATAAAGGGATCACATGTTATAATTTATAATTACCAAGTACCATATCATGATGAAAGCATTTATAAGATTACACTTTTCATCATAAATCCCTTGAAAACTCATTTGAAAACATAAGAAAACTCTTTTTTAATTATCTCAAAAAAATAAGAAGAAACCCAATTTTTCTATTAAAAACATTTTCTAAAAATTATAAAACAATGGGAATAGGGTATTTTTTGAAAAACCATGAAAACCTTCAGAAAGATCTTGATAGTAAATAATAACTATGATGGTAGGAAAAGGAGATCATGTAATAAATATTAACAAATATTCTTTTATCATTTTGAAAAAAAATCATAATAACAAAAATCATATATGTTAAAAATATTCATTTTTATCCTTTTTATATAAATTAAAAAGTAGTTAAAAATTTTATTTAATAATTTTTTATCTAGAAATAATAAAATTCTTGGAAAATTTTGAAGAACAAGGATATTTATAAGAGATATTTTAAAGTAATTCATTAAGATAATCTTTCGAAGAAAAATCCCTTAACTTATGAATCTTCAAGATTTATACATTATCTAACTTCTCTTATTTGGTAAGCCTCCATTATCTTACACCTTAATCCTTCTAGGATTGTTCTTTTATTGAGACAAAGACCTCTAGGATATAGGGAGGGATTTTGGGAAGGTATTTGGTCATGGATTGGTTGAGCTAAATGGCTCAAATTATGTAAAGAATATAGGATTTGAGGTTCCCTTTTATAATCTAGGGTAGTGTAACTCCTATAATTACTCAAAGTTTTAAAATAATATTAACTCGTTCTTATGGTAAACTGGTAAATAAAAAATTGAATTTCAAAGATAAGGTGATAAGGTTTGAAATAATCTCATCAAATAAGATTAAAGATGATATTTTGTTACCTTATCACTTATTTTCATCCTTTATTAACCTATTTTTCCATTTTACTGTGGTGACAATATTTTTACAAAGGTTACAATTTATAATGACCAAAAATAAAATTGAAATAATTACTAAAATTGGGCCAATTAATTTAAAATTTGAAATTAATTTATCATGATTCAATTTATATAACTGTTATAAATTAATTATAATATAAGTTCACAAAAACTAATGGAAAATAGTTTTTATAAAAAAATATGTTTTC
Organism: Viscum album; assembly: GCA_963277665.1. Lineage (NCBI taxonomy): Eukaryota > Viridiplantae > Streptophyta > Magnoliopsida > Santalales > Viscaceae > Viscum > Viscum album. The sequence goes on from OY728161.1 coordinate 313,916,992, forward strand.
AGAAGAAAAAAACTTATAAAAAATAAAATATAATTATGATTTATATGAAATTATTCATATTATTTTTAATAAAATGGATCTTATATTACTTCTAAAATAAATCCAAAACAAAATAGTACTTTTAAATTAACTAATTTAAAGAACATAATGGACAATTTTGAAAAAAAATGGATATTTTCAATATTCACTCAAAAATTTATATTTTTATAAAAAACCCAAACAATCACACTAATTTATATTTTATATATTTATATGAAAAAATAACTCCATTTTACTAAATTAAGTTCTTAAAATATATAAATTTTACTTCTAAATAAAACTATATAATTCATGAAAAATAATTTAATTAGAAAAAACTATTTCTTTTTTGATTGAAAAATTAGTTAAAGTCGGTATAGTGAATATAAATCCATTAAATATAATTATGAATATTAATAAGACATAAAACTATCTTATTATTAATATTACCTAGGTTTTCACATTCTTCATTTCTTTAAGAAATTTCATCCTCATAATTTTATAAATTTCTTAAATAGGTGATCGTATTTTTACCCCATAGTTTTTTCTGATTCCCATATAGCTTCTTCAATAATATTATTTTCTATAAAGACCTAAATAGGTGAGTCACCAAATTCCAAAAAACCTGATCTCTATAATCTATAATCTGAACTATATTTTCCTTATTGGAAATATTCCCTTCTAACTAAACTACTTCAGGGCACAAAACATGAGAGTCATCTTAGGAATATTTTCTTAGAAATGAAACCCAAAACACATCATGTACCTAAGATAAACTCAAATTTAAGGCCACTCAGTATGAAACAAATCCCACTTTTTAAAAAATTTAATATTGTACAATATATCAGGGACTTAATTTTCCTTTTCCAACCAAAATTAATAAAACTTTTCCAAAGAGATACTTCAAGAAAAAACATTTTATTTTAACCCAAATGACAGATATTTCCTATGGTTATCCACAAAAATTTTATGCCTACTATGATTTACCATCATATGGTGTTGAATCATATTTACTTTCTCAACTATATCATCTACCAATTCTGTTCCCAATAAATTCTTTTATCTTACTTCATCCCAACATGAAAGAGTTCAACACTAAATTCCATATAATTCCTTAAAAGGTGTAATATGTATACTAGAATGAAAATTATTATTATAAGAAAATTGAACTAATTAAATATGTTAATACCAACTTCCCTCATAATCTATTATGAAATCCCAAAGCCTATCTTACAAAGTCTAAATCATTTAATTTGACTTTCCATCAGATTAAGGATGAAAATTTGTACTAAAATCCAATCCAATGCCCTATGACTTTTTGAGTCCTTTCCAAAAAATTGAGGTGAATTTGGGATCACAATTAGATACAATATAGAGGGGAACTCTATGTAATTTTACTATCACTTTAAGAAAGTCTATAAAGTTGATCAAAATTCATAATACCTTGATTACAAAGAAAATGAGCAGATTTAGTCAATCGATAAATAATAACCCAAATCACATTATTACCTCAAGATTTATTTGGTAATCCCACCATAAAATCCATAGATATATTCTCCCATTTCCATTCAGGCACTAATAAATGATGAATCATCTCATTTAGTAATCATTACTTGGATTTAACCTATTGTAAGTCCAAACATTTCATGGTAAAATTAAAAATATCTTTATTTATTACACCCCCACCAATAATACTCCCAAAGGTATCTCTATATTTTATTTCTTTAGAATGAATATAAAATTGAGATTTATGATCTCCAATTAAAAATTCCATCTTCAAATGGGAATCACTTATAACATGCAATATCATTCCAAATATCATTAAACCTTCTTTATTAATATTAAATGTAATCAACTTACCCTTCTTGACCAATTATACCATTTCTTTCAAATAATGATATTATTTTTTAGTATTCTTAGTTTTTTATGAAAAAGTTGAGTGTACTAAAACTTGAAAAGGATAGGGAGTTCTTATATGAAAAACATTTAGGCGAAGGGTCATTAAATCAGTAACCAAAGGATCATATAAAAAATGTGTCATGAATAATAATGCATTATCTTTTCAACTCAAGTCATTATATACCTTGTGTTCTTTACCCATATGATATTGAATCAGGAAATAATATCCCTTTATTAGTTCCAGACATATTATCTTCCTCATATTCAACTCTTTTTGAGTGAATATAAACTTTAAACTTTTAGGTTCAGTGTATATTTCACATTTCACACAATATAAAAATGCCTTCAAATTTTTAAAGAAAAAAATCGTCAATGTAAGCATAAGATCATTTTTATGGTAATTATTCTCAAGGGGTTTCAATTTATGGGAAGCATATAAAATTACTTGATCATCTTGCATCAATACACAACTATTTCCCTTTAGAGAAACATCACTATAAATAACAAATCCACCATTTCTTATTTAAAAGGTTAACACTTGATCATTAACTAATATTATTTTAAAATCCTGAAGAAAAAAAATTCTCACATTCATTTATCTAGATAAATTTAACTTTTTTTAGTACTAACTTAGCTAGTGGGTGAGATAAATGAGAAATATTTTCAACAAACCATCTATAGTAACCTACTAATCCAAGAATACATTGAATATTAGTGATATTTTTAGGTATTTTACATTCTTTAACCACATTTGTTTTAGAAATATCAATAGTTATTACATATTTTGGAAAACTATTCCCAAGGAAAGAAATTTTTTGTAATAAAAATTAATATTTTATAAATTTTAAATACAATATATTTTCATTTAATATCTGCAAAACAATATTTAGGTGTTTCTCATGTTTGTCACAACTTTTCAAATAAATTGAAATGTCATCAATGAAAACCAACAAACAATTATCTAAATAGTATCGAAAAACTCTATTAAAAATATCCATAGATACATAAAGTGAATTCATCAACACAAAAGGAATAACTAAAAACTCATAATGGACGTACCTAATATGGAACATCATCCTCATAATTTCTTCTTCCTTCACTTTTAGCTGATGATAACTGGACATAATATTAACCATTTAAAAATATATATCTCCATGGAGTCGATCAAAAAAAGCATCAATATGAGTTAAAGGATAATTTTTCTTAACAGTAATATTTTTGAGTTCTCTATAATAAATGAAAATCCTCATGGAACCGTCATTTTTAATAAATAAAACAAGACCACCCCAAGGTGATGTCCTTGGAAAAATGAAACCCTTCTCAAGAAACACATGTAACTACTTTTTCAATTACCAAAGTTAGACTAGATAAATTTGATAAGGGAGTTTTAAAATTGTCTTAGCATTAGATATGAATTCAATAGTAAACTCAATCTCCCGATCAGGAATAAAACTAGTAAAATTATCAAGAAATAAATCCATAGATTCATTTACTACCAAAGCACCACTAATTTCAAATGTTTATTTATTTTCAACAATATGTATAAGATAGATTTTACTCTCATATTTAATTAGTTTCATAGCTTATTAATATGTTATAAAAGGTATGAATTAATTATTATATATAAACTAAATCTCATTCTGAAAAATAATTTCCTTAGAACTATAATCTATCTTAGTATGATAAATTAAAATCCAATATGAACCCAAAATAACATCAAACTCTATAATGGGTAAGACAACAAGGTTTGTATGAAAACCCATTCCATAGATAAAAACTAGAATATTATTATAAATTCTTGTTTCCTTAATACTACCCTAATGATTTTTTATTAAAATTTATGACTTCATATCTTGAGATGTTCTTTTCATTTTACTTGAAAATTTCCCAAAAATAAAAGAATTTTTGGATCCCAAATCAAATAATACATTGGAATAGTCATAATAAATCAGTAATATACCCACAACCACTTCATTTAATAGTATTTAATATATCATAGTAGTATCAAAATAATTTTACACACCTTTATACTTGTGGTGTTTATGATTCACAAATTTTTTAACTAACTTCATACATGTAGTAGCATAATGACACAAATCGGTGAAAATAAAACAACTCACTATTAGAGGACTATATATTTTCTCATTATTGGTCTGATTAGAACTCTTTTATTTGCAGTCACAAGCCAAATGAACAAACATAAAACATTGGTAACACGTCCCTTATCCTATCAATAAATCTTTAAAATTTATTTTACCATGTTTGGAGAATTTTGGAGGCTTTCCTATAGATTTTTTAGTTGGCTACTTGGCTATTTCTTTCCACCTTAACCACTTCTTACCCTTGTTGTCATGAAGTGTATATGTTTCAAAAAACTCCATATCAACATTCTCATAATAATGAAAAACATCCTCATAAATTTTGAATTCATGAGAGTCTTATGATATTTATAAACAAGGTATAAACCCTGTTTAAAATTTATCAATATTACTCTCATAGTCTATAATAAAATTTGGTAAATACATAGCTAGTCTGGTAAAATTTTCTTTATAAACATCCACTAAGTCTTAATCCTTTTTATTAATATCTATAAATTTTCATTCCAATCTAATTCGATAAAATTTAGGTAGATACTTATCAATAAAAATATCTTTAAATTTTATCCACTCCATGGTATCAATCTTATCATTTTCCTTATAATTCATAATTAGATTCCACCATTGATCAGTTTCACCTTCAAAATGATAAATAGAAATAGTTAGCTTGTAATGTTTTTTACATCTCAAAACTTCAAATATCTTCTTCTAGTGCATTAATACATCCTTAATCTTTCACCAAGTCAGAAGATGCACCAATATTTAGAGAGTTTTGTTTTATGAAATGCTCCACTATATCCAAGTTATTATATAGAGAATTTAGTCTCTCTATTTCATGGGTTCCACCATTAATATCCCATATAAACTGAGTTAACACTAAACCAAACTTATTTATTTAAATCATTTTAAGTTTCTAATTTATAATTTTATTATCTCCTTGATTCTTTCTTAATTTAACTTTCCCATTTCCTATGTGGAAAAAAATTCTAAACAGACATAAATTAGATAAAGAAACATGGAAATCCCCAAAAACTATCCCATGATAATATAACATTAAATTATAATCTCTTTAATGTTTATTTTAACATCACCATAACCTTTAAAGTTATCTAAACCTATAATTTGATACCAACTATAATTCTTCATCTCATAATCAACCCATAATTACATGATTTATAACAAGGGTTGAACTTTAATTCGTTTTTAGGACCCTTTTAGGTGTAGTGCTTTAGAGTATTAGGAAAACCATTACATAATGAAGTGGAAATTTCTATATAGTGTACATTTTTTCACAAAAAAGGTTCTTAAATTTATACCCCTATTTCATTAAAGACACTTTTTCCTTCCTTTAAGATGGGTCTCCTTAAAGAATATATTGGCATTTCTATAGTTTCTAATAATCCATAGATCCTATGAAAAACATTTGAAAACATGGGATGAGAAGAAAAAACTCCATAAGAGATGTAAAAATAAGGTAACCCCATTAGTCTAGTTAAGAACATGAAAACCCAAAAAAATTATTACCTTTTTATAATAAAACTTTAAGCATATAAATATAGATAACCACTTAATAAAATCACTATTTGTTCAGTGAAACCATTTTAAACCCATTAATAAGCATAGGAAAACCATGAAGGCATCATGTGAAACATGATAACTCATGAAAATATTTTATTGATAAATAATCCTTCTACTTATAAAATCTCATATACCTTTATTTTGGAATCAATATATTTCAATAAAAACTCATCAAAGGCATTGAAAAACCATGTTGGAACCTTGGAATATCAAATTCGAACTTTAATTCACCCATTTTAACCCATTTAGAAATAACTAATTCCCAATTAATTCCATAGGAGTAACCTACTAGGTCATCTCCATCATTTTCTAACTTAAAAACAATTCATTACCCAATGAATTAGATATTTATATTGGGATCACCATTTATCAAGAGTTATATTAGTATCACCCATCATCATATATAATTCATAAGTACCATATCATGAATAAAATATTTATAATATTTCACTTTTCATCATAAATCCCATAAAAACTCATCTGAACCCATAAGAAAAATCCCTTTCATTTATCGCATAAAAATTGGATGAAATACTATGTTTCTCTTGAAAAATTTATAAAAAATCCTAAAACAATGATAATAGGTTATTTTTGGAAAAACCATGAAAATTGTAGAGGGATATTGATAATGAATAACTTACATAATAGTATAAATGGTAAATCATGTGGTAAATGTAAAAAAATCTGGTTTTGTTAACATGGTAAAAATGATCCATATGATATATGTTAAAATGATTTGTTTTTAAACATTTTTAAAGAAATTAAAAAGTATTTGAAAATTAAATTTAGCAATCCTTAATCTATAAATAAGAACTTTATTATAAAATTTTAAAGAACATGGATATGGAGCATAAATATTTTAAGGTAAAACATTAAAAATTATTTAAAGAAAAATCTATTACTTTAAGTCACCTCTAGCTTCATACATTCTCTAAATCCTCTTATTTGGGTAACCTCCTTTGGATTTCACATTAAGAATTATAGATTTAGTACTCTTGTGTGACTAAGACCTATATTACGTGGGGAGGGATGTTGGGAATGTATTTAGATAGGTATTGGTTTAGCTAAAATGATCGAAGTATGTAAATATGAGAGGATAGTTGGGGAACTTTTATAAGTGGGGGGAGTGGAACTATTGTAATTATTCAAAGTAATAAAATAATATTAAGTAAATATCATGTTAAAGTGGAACTTAAACAATTAATGTTATAGTTTTAGGTGATAAGTTCTTAAAAACTCTCTTAAAATAAGATTAAAGATAATATATTTTGACCTTATCACTTTTTATGAACTTTAATGTACTCGTTTACCTTTTTACCATGGAAACAACATTTTTAGAAGTTTTCTATTCATAATGAACTAAAATGAAATTGAAATATTTACTAAATTTGAATCTCATTATTATAAATATGAAATCCATTTTTCATCATTCAATTTGAATAAGTGTAAGGAATTACTTTTAATATAAGTGTGACAAAATGAAATAAAAAACAATTATTAGAAAAAATGCATTTTTAAGCATAAAAATAAATTTATACAAAAATAAAATATAATTATGATTATTATAGAATTAATTAAATTATGTTTAATTAAATATTTATTATATTACTTTAAAACCAAATCCAAAATATAATGGGGCTTTTAAATTTATTTATTCAAAGAAATGAAATGGTAGTTTTGTAAAAATCAACATCTTTCACTATTCACTAAAAAATAAATATTTTCAAAAAAATTACAAAAAAATCACCCTTATCTATATTTTAAATAATTATATCAAAAATTAATTCCATTTTATAAAATTAAAATTCTAATTTTTTAAATTTTAAATTTTAAATAAAACCATATAATTCTTGAAAAACAATTTAGTTAGAAAATGCTATTTCTTTTTTGACTAAAAAATTGATTAAAATTGATATATTGAATATGAATCCATAAAATATAATCGTGAATATTACTAATATATGAAAATAATTTATTATTAACATTACTTTTGTTATCACATATGGTTTTCAAAATTGGAGTCACAGCTTTTGTTTTGTCTTTCTATTTGAGGAGATATCAGACGGGTGATATCAGAATGTGTCAAAACATGTGATGGGCCTCATATTGCAACATCATGAACACCTTTTTTGATGTAAATTTCTGGTTACCATTGATATAGGATTTATTTTCTTGGTTTATGATTTTATAGTTATGTGATTTTCACCTATTGTGACGCACTTGATTTCATGGATTTATGATTTATGATTTGTGTTGTTGTTGGTTCTTGACCCATTCGAAAGAGGTCATGTTCATGAATTATATTTATAATGTGGGATTCACATGACATATATGTGATTTATTGGGATTTAAATCACTGAAAATATATTATGTATCTATTAAAAGTATCAAAAACAACTTATATTGGAATTTTCCAATATAATTTTTTGGTGGAATTCTAGTCAACTAGACCACAATATATTTTTTTCGATGACCGGTCATGTGTATTATATATAGGGATTCCCTTGGTGATTAAAAATATATATTCCATATTATAAGTGATTTTATAAGGCCCCAGCCTTAAACCTTACTTAATCTTGTGTTATTACAAGATTACACATTGAGGATCTTTTCAGGTTTAGAGTTTTAGAGAATTAGATCATAAAACTTGCATTACATTCCACATATAAACAAAGTGGTTACATAAAGATATTATTCTTCATTCCCATCAATGGAAACACATTTAAAATAAAACATGGATTATTTCTTGACACATCCTTGACTCTATCATCTTATCATGTACCTTTCCCTTGACCTGTGAAAAACATTTCAAAAACTTGGGATGAGCATAAAAACTCAGTATGGGTTATAAAAAAAACATGGAAAGGAAACATGAGTTCATATATACATAAGAATGAAATCATACTTTACCCATAAAACATAGGCACTTTAACATACCTCATAAAATCATGAATAAATCATAGAAATCATAATACGTAAAGGTAACTTGAGGCATTCATAACATTCTTACGTAGGGAGTAACCCTCTTGGTTACGTTTGGAATACCCATCACAGTATATTCCCTAAAATCTCTTCGGAGAAACCTTAACGTTTCACTCCTTCACGTTACCCAATGCATTGGAGAGCTATAACGGGCTCACCCGCCCTTAGTTTATCACGGAACCACCCGTCTTCATAATAATGCCCAAGAACCATAACATAAACGTATCACATAAAACATGCATAAAGGAAACATAACATTTCCACCATTCAATCACAAGATATCAATACCACATATTGATATAAAAAATATTATGAAAACCATTTTCAATACCAAAATAAAAGAAAAGTAAAACATGGTATTTATTTTTCTTTTAAAAAGAAGGTATGGCTTGTAGAGGAAGCCGAAACTCAAATAACGGTTACGACGGCGGAGAATTCGTTGTCGCCGCATACGTACGACAAAAACATTCCCTTTTGTCGTTTAGTAAACGATTCGTATAAAAAAGATTCCTTTTGAATAAACGTAAAAGTCAAAGGGGTTTATACACCGTATAAAAGAAAGTTGTGTATAAAATAAAATATGCCTCAACGAAAGGAGATTGAGACGAAGTCCCATACAAAGATAATTTTTAAAATAAAATAGATACATTATGTGTATTCACTATAAGTACACATAAATAAAGTACAAATAAAAGATACGACATAATAATATAATGACATAATTTGAAAGTAGGAGATTAACCCAAAGAATGGAAATTGGGTTAAGAAGTTCTCATACCTCGTATCTGACTTGACCCGACCGTTCTTTAAACTCCTGAATAATAAACTTTAGTTAATCTCTACTTGATTATGAATCTTTTCCAAGTTCATTATTCCTTTTATACCATGTTATGAACATCATGTAATCATTTAAGTTAATAATGTTCATTTTGTCGGTATTTGGTTCTTAAGTCAAAAATAGACTTCTTACACTTACATGTTGTTAATTTGGTCAATGTTTCATTATATCCAGAATGGTATTCATGATGTAGATATCATATATGTCATATATATCCAGTACATACATGTATTTAAAATATTACATAATCATTTAGAGGTAAGAAATGAAATGCACCGTTCATGGAGACGGTAAGCCGTACGTACGCATGAACGCTACTTTCATTTCTTTGTCATATTAATGGAATTAAAACTAAATGAGAGGTATGTATATTTTAATTCTAGAATTATATTCATCATTTAGATATATCATTAATTATATATATCCATTATATACATGTACTTTTAATAATAAATTACATTTGGGGAAAAGAAATGAAATGCACCGTTCATGGAGACGGTAGTCCGTACGTACGCATGAACGCTACTTTCATTTCTATCTCATACTTTAATGGAAATAAATGATAATTATATATAGGTATATTATAATTCCAGTATAATAACATATATAATATCATTAACGTTATCCTTTACACATCCCACATATGGTATTAACGAATCAAATCACTTTTAGGGGGCGGTAGTCCGCACTTCCTAAAATGAAGATATCGTGTTTTACCCATAATGGAAACCATAAAGGTATGCCAAAAATGAAAAAAACAGAAGCTTAAAGAAAACATAAACATATTATATATCATATATAAAAATAGTGACATCATAATGGCCACCTTTGAAGGTGTTAAATGAGTATTGAACAATCATCGTTTCGGGAGGCAGAATTTCGCCATCCACGGAAACCGTATGTTCTTAAACCATTTGATGTAGTTGTGTGAGAGTGTAGCTCAAATAAATCTTATAACAACATCCTAGTATATTGAAGATACTGGTGATGTTATAAAAGAAGTAAATAAAAAGAGTTTAGGGGGTTGGAGAAGCAAAATAAAACAAAAGAACATGAGAGAATGAATTACCTTAAAAAGTGTAACTCCTTTTGAGTTGAGCCTAAAGGCTTCCTTTGAAAGGATTCTGCCCAAAGGGAATCCTCTAGGATGAGGAGAGGGATGTGGATAGAGCAAATGGGCAGGGGTTGGCCGAGCCAAAGGCTTGAAGAGTGTGTGAAATGAGGTAGAGGTGGGGGCCTTTTATAAGAGGAGAGGAGGGGCACTTTTGGAAAGTAAAGAAATATTACATTATTTGAAAATGTGTTTCGGTTTTAAAAGGTCCCAAATTGATAGAATTCGTGGCTAAGGTGATAAGGGTTCGAAATCCACTCATCCAATTGGTTTTTTCCATGTGTAGTTCATAGATATTACATTATCTTTCCATTTTATTTAAATCGTCAAATAATGATGTCATCACTGCATCATTATTATGTCATAAATAATTTAATTTATTTAATGTCTAAAAATTATAAAACAAATACTATGATGTAGGAAATCTTTTTAGCTTTCCAATTACTATTTATAATAAAAATTTGGACTTGTATAACCCCACTTAAAAATTGTTTTCTCAAAACATATCATGTTTGTGTCATTTTCACTTTAACATTAAATAAAAAGTAATTTATGTCATTTCCCAACAAAAGTGGATCCATGGGGTCCCCAAGTTGACCCATGGCTTGTCTTGGTCGGCCATGACACAACCAATAAGGTTGGTACATGTGTCTAGGTCATTTCATATTATTAAATCATTATTTATACCTTAAACTACACTAATTACCACTAATCGCGATTAAGAACTTAATAAGTTACTATTCACCAAAAAATTATTTTAATCTCATTGAACCACATTTTACTTCTTAATGACAACCATGTATGTCGGATTTTCAAAATTCAATACACATTAGTGGTAAAATTTCATTTAACTAAAAAATCAGTTTGCTTGATTACCACTTAGTGGTTTCACTATTCATCAAAAATTGAAGTTTTTCAGAAAATTACCAAAAATTTACTCTAAGCTATATTTAATATTCCGAATTCAAAAATGAAGTCCATTTTACAAAATTCAAATCACATAAGTCACATTAATTAATTCAATAATTAATTCCCGTTGCCAGAGCAAATAGCGTGTTTTTACAAAACAATAAGTATCAAAAGATTGACACCAGTTTAAGTCTAATTTCAAAGTGAAATTGATTCCAATGACCACCATTGGATAAAATTGTAAAAATATATTCTAATTTTACTTCAAAACCAATTCAAAACATAATCTAATCATATAAATAAATTAGATTAAAAAGTAGTTTTGATGTAAAATGCAGTATTTTTCACTATTCATTAAAAAATGAACATTGTCAGAAAATTAACAAAAATTCACACAAGGTAAATTTTGATGTCCCAATCATAAAGGATAAGTTTATTTTTACAAACATAGTTTATAAAATTGTCAAAATATAGATTCAAAAATGGTTTTCCATCAAAAGGCACTAAAACAATCTTTTAAGAATATTAGTGTATTCCATGCATAAGATTGTATTTATTTTCATTTTAAGCCTCTAAAACACTATCTTTATCATTAATAGACATAGATAAAAAAATATCTATTATTCATTACTTACTTGGGATGTTACATCCTTCCCCCCTTTAGAAAATTGCGTCCCCGCAATTTATTTACTTATCGAATAAATGGGGGTACTTATCCCTCATTGCATTTTCAGATTCCCATGTTGCCTCTTCAATCATGTGGTTTTTCCACAAAACCTTTACCTGCTTAATCACCTTATTCCGTAACACTTGCTCCCTGTGGTCAAGAATCTGGACCGGTTGTTCCTCATAAGATAGGTTCTCTTCCAGCTGAACTACCTCTGGACTCAAAACATGAGATGGATCTGGCATATACTTTCTCAACATCGAAACGTGAAAAACATTGTGTACCTGAGATAAACTCGGAGGTAAAGCCACTCGGTATGCAACTGATCCAACTCTCTCCAGAATTTCGTATGGTCCAATGAACCTTGGACTCAACTTTCCTTTCTTACCAAATCTCATCACACTTTTCCAAGGAGAAACATTGAGAAAAACATGATCACCTACCTCGAAAGATAGATCCTTCCTCCGTTTATCCGCATAACTCTTCTGCCTGCTCTGAGCTGTTCTCATGTGTTTCTGAATCAGCTGAACTTTTTCTGCCATCTCTTCTACCAATTCTGGTCCCATCAACTTCCTTTCACCCACTTCATCCCAGAAAGCTGGAGTTCGACACCGCTTCCCATATAATGCCTGAAATGGTGCCATCTGTATACTGGAATGAAAACTGTTATTATATGAAAACTCAACCAAAGAAATATGTTGGTCCCAACTTCCCTGATAATCCATAGAACAAGCTCGTAGCATATCCTCCAATGTCTGAATTGTTCGTTCTGACTGCCCATCTGATTGAGGATGAAAAGCTGTACTAAAATTTAATTCAGTACCCAACGACTTCTGAAGGCCTTTCCAAAAGTTGGAAGTAAACCTGGGATCACGATCTGATACAATGGAGAGAGGAACTCCATGTAACCTGACTATCTCTTTAAGATACAAACGGGAAAGTTGATCAAGAGAGAAAGTATCTCGTATAGCAAGGAAATGAGCAGATTTGGTCAAGCGATCAACAATAACCCAGATTGCATTATTACCTCGAGATGTCTTTGGTAATCCAACAACAAAGTCCATGGATATATTCTCCCATTTCCACTCTGGCACTGGTAAAGGCTGAAGCATCCCTTTCGGTAACTGCCGCTCTGCTTTAACCTGCTGACAAGTCAAACACTTCACAGTAAAATCAGCAATATCTCTTTTCATTCCATCCCACCAGTAATACTCCCGCAGATCTCTATACATCTTAGTACTGCCCGGATGAACTGAAAATGGAGAACTATGAGCTTCACATAACAACTCTCTCTTCAACTGTGAATCACAAGGCACACACAATCTCTTCCCAAATCTCAAAACGCAAACACAAACTTATCCAAGAACTCATGGAAAATTTTATTCATAAGTTCCATGAATACAACAGGTGCATTGGTTAACCCAAAGGGCATAACTACAAATTCATAGTAGACATATCTAGTACGGAACACAATCTTCGGAACGTCTGCTTCTTTTACTTTCAACTGATGGTACCCCGACCTCAAGTCAATCTTCGAAAAATACTGAGCTCCCTGGAGCTGATACCACTTCATTCGATGGTCCAACATCTGCTGAAGTTGTTGCAAAGGATTTCACCACCCCTTTCTGCTTGTATTCTAACTGCTTCCCATCACTCAAGCTCTTTTTCGGACACTCGTTTTCATAGTGACCCATCTCATTGCACTTATAACACTTCACTAACTGTAAATCAAATTTATTCTTACCTTCACCTTGATCCTTTTCAGTGCAATCACGAGCCTTATGTCCCATCTTACCACATCGGTAGCACTTCCCAGAATTCAGAAGACATTCCCCAACATGCCTTTTGCCACATTTATCACAAACTGGAAACTTAGTTTTCTTACCATCAGACTTCTTTGAAGAATTCTTACCTTTCTCCTGCCACCTCGGTCTCTTCTTCTGCTGGTTGTTATTGAAAACTTGGTCATCGGCAAACTCCATTTCCACCTTCTCAGCACATCGAACAAGATTTTCATAACTTTTAAACTCACGAGAAGCTAATGCCCTTCGATACTTTGGCTTTAATCCTGAGTAAAAACGATTGATTTTACTATCAAGGTCCCGGATAAAATTTGGAGCATACCTTGCCAATCGAGTGAACCTTTCTTCATAGGCAGCCACTGAGTCTTCCTCTTGCCTCAATTCCAAGAATTGCTTTTCCATCCTAAGTCGAACAGCCTTAGGAAAATACTTCTCAAGAAACATACCTTTTAATTCATCCCAGTCAAGAGCATCAATCTCATCGGCGTCCCTGATATTTTTAACCATAGACCACCACTGATCTGCTTCACCCTCCAAACGGTAAATAGCAAGACTAACCTTTTGATTGTCTGAACACCCCATGACATCAAAAATCTTCTCCAGTGCTTTAATCCACCCTTCAGCTAGCACAGGGTTAGATGATCCTCTGAATGATGGGGGATGTTGCCTCATGAAATGTTCCACCACTGACATGTTCCTCTGCGGTTGATCTGGCTGATCTCGTGCACCACCATTTATAGCCTGAGTCAACTGTGCCATCACTGCAACAAACTGTTCAGTTCCGATTCCGACCATCTCAGGTTGCTGATTTGGAAGGTTATCTTCCTCCTGATGTCGTCCCAACATAGCTGCTTTGTTTCCTCTGTGGAAAACCATTCTGAACACAGAAATATCTTAGGCGAAGCAACATGGTAATCCGTAAATGCTATATCATTTCAATAATATTATATTTTAACACTTTTCTAACTCCTAAAGTTGTCTAAACCGACCTCTGATACCAACTATAAGGCCCCAGCCTTAAACCTTACTTAATCTTGTGTTATTACAAGATTACACATTGAGGATCTTTTCAGGTTTAGAGTTTTAGAGAATTAGATCATAAAACTTGCATTACATTCCACATATAAACAAAGTGGTTACATAAAGATATTATTCTTCATTCCCATCAATGGAAACACATTTAAAATAAAACATGGATTATTTCTTGACACATCCTTGACTTTATCATCTTATCATGTACCTTTCCCTTGACCTGTGAAAAACATTTCAAAAACTTGGGATGAGCATAAAAACTCAGTATGGGTTATAAAAAAACATGGAAAGGAAACATGAGTTCATATATACATAAGAATGAAATCATACTTTACCCATAAAACATAGGCACTTTAACATACCTCATAAAATCATGAATAAATCATAGAAATCATAATACGTAAAGGTAACTTGAGGCATTCATAACATTCTTACGTAGGGAGTAACCCTCTTGGTTACGTTTGGAATACACATCACAGTATATTCCCTAAAATCTCTTCGGAGAAACCTTAACGTTTCACTCCTTCGCGTTACCCAATGCATTGGAGAGCTATAACGGGCTCACCCGCCCTTAGTTTTTCACGGAACCACCTGTCTTCATAATAATTCCCAAGAACCATAACATAAACGTATCACATAAAACATGCATAAAGGAAACATAACATTTCCACCATTCAATCACAAGATATCAATACCACATATTGATATAAAAAATATTATGAAAACCATTTTCAATACCAAAATAAAAGAAAAGTAAAACATGGTATTTATTTTTCTTTTAAAAAGAAGGTATGGCTTGTAGACGAAGCCGAAACTCAAATAACGGTTACGATGGCGGAGAATTCGTTGTCGCCGCATACGTACGACAAAAACATTCCCTTTTGTCGTTTAGTAAACGCTTCGTATAAAAAAGATTCCTTTTGAATAAACGTAAAAGTCAAAGGGGTTTATACACCGTATAAAAGAAAGTTGTGTATAAAATAAAATATGCCTCAACGAAAGGAGATTGAGACGAAGTCCCATACAAAGATAATTTTTAAAATAAAATAGATACATTATGTGTATTCACTATAAGTACACATAAATAAAGTACAAATAAAAGATACGACATAATAATATAATGACATAATTTGAAAGTAGGAGATTAACCCAAAGAATGGAAATTGGGTTAAGAAGTTCCCATACCTCGTATCTGACTTGACCCGACCGTTCTTTAAACTCCTGAATAATAAACTTTAGTTAATCTCTACTTGATTATGAATCTTTTCCAATTTCATTATTCCTTTTATACCATGTTATGAACATCATGTAATCATTTAAGTTAATAATGTTCATTTTGTCGGTATTTGGTTCTTAAGTCAAAAATAGACTTCTTACACTTACATGTTGTTAATTTGGTCAATGTTTCATTATATCCAGAATGGTATTCATGATGTAGATATCATATATGTCATATATATCCAGTACATACATGTATTTAAAATATTACATAATCATTTAGAGGTAAGAAATGAAATGCACCGTTCATGGAGACGGTAAGCCGTACGTACGCATGAACGCTACTTTCATTTCTTTGTCATATTAATGGAATTAAAACTAAATGAGAGGTATGTATATTTTAATTCCAGAATTATATTCATCATTTAGATATATCATTAATTATATATATCCATTATATACATGTACTTTTAATAATAAATTACATTTGGGGAAAAGAAATGAAATGCACCGTTCATGGAGACGGTAGTCTGTACGTACGCATGAACGCTACTTTCATTTCTATCTCATACTTTAATGGAAATAAATGATAATTATATATAGGTATATTATAATTCCAGTATAATAACATATATAATATCATTAACGTTATCCTTTACACATCCCACATATGGTATTAACGAATCAAATCACTTTTAGGGGGCGGTAGTCCGCACTTCCTAAAATGAAGATATCGTTTTTTACCCATAATGGAAACCATAAAGGTATGCCAAAAATGAAAAAAACAGAAGCTTAAAGAAAACATAAACATATTATATATCATATATAAAAATAGTGACATCATAATGGCCACCTTTGAAGGTGTTAAATGAGTATTGAACAATCATCGTTTCGGGAGGCAGAATTTCGCCATCCACGGAAACCGTATGTTCTTAAACCATTTGATGTAGTTGTGTGAGAGTGTAGCTCAAATAAATCTTATAACAACATCCTAGTATATTGAAGATACTGGTGATGTTATAAAAGAAGTAAATAAAAAGAGTTTAGGGGGTTGGAGAAGCAAAATAAAACAAAAGAACATGAGAGAATGAATTACCTTAAAAAGTGTAACTCCTTTTGAGTTGAGCCTAAAGGCTTCCTTTGAAAGGATTATGCCCAAAGGGAATCCACTAGGATTAGGAGAGGGATGTGGAGAGAGCAAATGGTCAGGGGTTGGCCGAGCCAAAGGCTTGAAGAGTGTGTGAAATGAGGTAGAGGTGGGGGCCTTTTATAAGAGGAGAGGAGGGGCACTTTTGGAAAGTAAAGAAATATTACATTATTTGAAAATGTGTTTCGGTTTTAAAAGGTCCCACATTGATATAATTCGTGGATAAGGTGATAAGGGTTCTAAATCCACTCATCCAATTGGTTTTGGCCATGTGTAGTTCATAGATATTACATTATCTTTCCATTTTATTTAAATCGTCAAATAATGATGTCATCGCTGCATCATTATTATGTCATAAATAATTTAATTTATTTAATGTCTAAAAATTATAAAACAAATACTATGATGTCGGAAATCTTTTTAGCTTTCCAATGACTATTTATAATCAAAATGTGGACTTGTATAACCCCACTTAAAAATTGTTTTCGCAAAACATATCATGTTTGTGTCATTTTCACTTTAACATTAAATAAAAAGTAATTTATGTCATTTCCCAACAAAAGTGGATCCATGGGGTCCCCAAGTTGACCCATGGCTTGTCTTGGTCGGCCATGACACAACCAATAAGGTTGGGACATGTGTCTAGGTCATTTCATATTATTAAATCATTATTTATACCTTAAACTACACTAATTACCACTAATCGCGATTAAGAACTTAATAAGTTACTATTCACCTAAAAATTATTTTAATCTCATTGAACCACATTTTACTTCTTAATGACAACCATGTATGTCGGATTTTCAAAATTCAATACACATTAGTGGTAAAATTTCATTTAACTAAAAAATCAGTTTGCTTGATTACCACTTAGTGGTTTCACTATTCATCAAAAATTGAAGTTTTTCAGAAAATTACCAAAAATTTACTCTAAGCTATATTTAATATTCCGAATTCAAAAATGAAGTCCATTTTACAAAATTCAAATCATATAAGTCACATTAATTAATTCAATAATTAATTCCCGCTGCCAGAGCAAATAGCGTGTTTTTACAAAACAATAAGTATCAAAAGATTGACACCAGTTTAAGTCTAATTTCAAAGTGAAATTGATTCCAATGACCACCATTGGATAAAATTGTAAAAATATATTCTAATTTTACTTCAAAACCAATTCAAAACATAATCTAATCATATAAATAAATTAGATTAAAAAGTAGTTTTGATGTAAAATGCAGTATTTTTCACTATTCATTAAAAAATGAACATTGTCAGAAAATTACCAAAAATTCACACAAGGTAAATTTTGATGTCCCAATCATAAAGGATAAGTTTATTTTGACAAACATAGTTTATAAAATTGTCAAAATATAGATTCAAAAATGGTTTTCCATCAAAAGGCACTAAAACAATCTTTTAAGAATATTAGTGTATTCCATGCATAAGATTGTATTTATTTTCATTTTAAGCCTCTAAAACACTATCTTTATCATTAATAGACATAGATAAAAAAATATCTATTATTCATTACTTACTTGGGATGTTACAGATTTATATTAACCCTAGTAGGTCTACACATGCATTTTATTCCTTATTAATAAATGCTTTATGGGTGATTATGGTGCTAGTTTCAAAAATAAAATGGATTTTATTATTTAAAGTGTCAACAATAACCTATATGATGTTTTCCCATTTATCTTCTTGGTTTAATTATACTTAACTAAACCTCATGATCATGGTTTACTTGATATGGATCCTCATGGAATGATTTAATTATATATATTTGTTTTTTACTAGATGTGATTGTAATCCTTGAGGGGGTAGTCTAATATAGAGATTTCTAATGAGGATTGGTGTCTCAGTAGGAAGACAACTCAACATGTGATTTCTTATATAGTTATATGATAACCTTGTAGTGGGTGTGTTATAACATGGTTTTTTCAGGTGATGTTTGAGATAGTAACAATGAGGTGTTGCCTATGATTTTTCACCTATGTGAGATATGATTTATGAGCTAGGTGGGAATACCTAGTGACCTCAGGATATGAATCAAGATATTGTTGATTCAAGTGATTATAATAAGGGTAAATTGAGATAGATGGTTATCTTAGTCTTGTGAGTGACCTTGAAATGGGAAGTATGGAGGTATGCTTCAATTTGTGATATTAGTGCACAAAAGGTGCTACCAAAGATATGATATAGGCATGTATGTTGCTTTATGATTTCATGATGTAAACCACTTAAGGTGATTTGGTATCAAGGAGGGGTTTTGGAGGTAGGGGTCAATAAAATGACTAAAAATATTTATTTTTTATGTTCTTATAATTCCATTGTGATAGAATGGGTAGATGATTCATTTTTTAGAATAATACTAGGGTTAGAGGGTGGTCATGTGATAGAACATGGCCTAAGAGAAATGCATGATTTTTAAGTGGTGTGTTGGAGGGTTCTTCTAAATTGATGAGAATGGAATGATGTGATCATGGAAGTTATTTAGTCAAGTGGGCTTAGTTTTGATGATTTATTACTCATGGAACCATGATTAAAGTTCTAAAAATGGGTGGTATGGGATTGAACCCCAATTATATTTAGATGGAATTGAAATGGATCTATGAACGACCATGTCTAGGCCAAGGAATGATGGAATTGAATGAATTATTACAGGCGTGGTTTCATGATAGATTCATAAAATGGTAAATATACCTCAATGTTGAGATGTTACTTCAATTATGGATCATTCTCAATTGTACAGTTTAACTAAGTGTGTTCCTTGACACATATTGTATAAAAGGTCTATTGAGGGAACTTATCGAAGTTATGATCTTTGGGAGATATAAGTAAATCCATATGATTAGTAGTTCACCATTGGTTGATTTAGGGTTTCATCTTCATTATGGATGAATTTTTTAAGATAGTGATGATTAAGTTCTTAGTAATATTAGAATGGGTGGAATTTTATGTTTCATGTTAGCACTCAGGTGCGAGCGGGATAGTCATGCCTAATATTACATGTGGTAAAAAATGAAGTGTGGTATGTGTAGGTAAAACCTCGTATTGGTAGGGTTATGGGTGTAATGAGACCGATCATTGGATGGTAAATTTGACTTTCATATTCTAATGAGTAGACAGATCATGTTTTATCTGTTTGTTAGATGAATACCATATGTGAGGTTTAGATGGAATGTTGGATGGAGTTCATGTGTTAACAATGGGCTCATTGTGGTTTGGATATTATTTGAGAAAGATATGGATTAGAGATACATTTGTGATCATGAGTGGAACATAATGATAGGTTTTGTTGTTTAACAAACCATATAATTAAATTTAGAGTCATATTTTCTCTTCGGTGTAGATGTTAGGATGATTTTGGGATAACCTTGGGAGTTAAGGAATCATGATCAAGTGATGTGAGAGCGTGTCGATGAGTGATACTAAGAATTTTCCTAAAAAATCATAAAAGGGGGGATCAACTAGTGTTTTAATGCATAATTTTCTATAGTGAGATGAAAAATACACCAAGAGTGTTGATGGACCATGTTTCAGCATGTGATTTTGATGGTGGGGAGCATTATCGATCAAAAATCAACCCTTATGAGCTGAGTATTTTAGTAGAGAGAATAATAATCCAGGTGATTAATTGATTGATGAAATTGTGTTGTCTCATGATATATAGGTTTTTTAGATCATTTTCTAAATGTTTGATAAACTAGGTGAGTATATGGCTCGGCTTCTAATGAATATTGTGCCTTAGGTTTGGATTTTTTGTAGTGGAATCTCAGTTTTCATTCCAAACACAGCAATTTGATTTTGAATTTATGACGTATATAGGTCAATATTTATAGTTAAAGACTGTATGGACTTCTTGGGTATGGTAATGTTATGGTGGGAAGTTTTTAAAGACCTACTACTTTGTGACATGTGAATTTCAAAGGAAATTTAATTTATTAAGGTTATTGAGGGGGTTTTTTTAGACCCAGGAGTTAGATTATAAGTTTTGGAGTTTGAATATCTTCAAAATGTGTCTTTGTATATGGAATGAAACCTGTATAAAGTTTGGTTTCTTATATAATTAATAGAGAATAATCATGTGACCTTACAGTAGAATTTTTAGTGGCAAAAAGCCACCATAGTGAAACCATGAGGGATGTGGTGTGGTGGCCCATGGTCAAAGAATACCACATTGAACTCTAGGGGGCTATACTGTGAAGTTAATTTTTTCCTTAGGTTGTGTCTGAAAACTATGAGTTTCCCCTATAGGAAGTGGTTGGGGAATCCAGGTTTTTGGGAGTCATGGTTCCAATTTTGAGGGACCATGGGGATCAACACATCATGGTGCAATGTGTGGTGTGTGGGGGTCACTTTGTTTGAAATTCATATTATAGGATTCATCCTAGAACCCTGTAATT
Source organism: Viscum album (assembly GCA_963277665.1). Classification (NCBI taxonomy): domain Eukaryota; kingdom Viridiplantae; phylum Streptophyta; class Magnoliopsida; order Santalales; family Viscaceae; genus Viscum; species Viscum album. The sequence goes on from OY728161.1 coordinate 313,938,695, forward strand.
TTTGTATCACATGATTCCTAGGAAACCCCACCACACTATTGTGTCCTTAGGCTCAGAATTTTGGTGTCTAGTTTTTTCAAGGAGTTTCCCCTATGAAAAATAACAGTACCACCATAGTGTGGATCATGCAGTGGTGGGTGCTAAAATGGAAATGGGTGGGGGCATCACTGTAATTATGGGTGTGTCGAGAAGCTCTTTGGGAGAATCCTAGAGGTGAACTACGACATAGTTCATGTTGTGGTGAATTTCTTGGTACATCCCAAATATTTTAAAATGGTTATTTTATTATTTTTTCTATCATGAATTTAATCCCATTTCGCCTCTTCTATTTTTCCTCATGTGTGACTCAACCAAGGAATGAATAATTTTCCTCATTTTTATAGTTTTTTAGTCAAATATCAATTTTAATGACAAACATAGAATGTTTTCTATAAATTAATGACCAAGATAGGTGAATATTGATGGTTGAAGATATTTGGGACTTTATGGGGATGCTAAGTGTCTTGTTGGAGAGTATGTGAAGGCCTTCTCCTTTGAGACATGTTAATTTCAAAGGAAATTTAAATTTTTAAGGTTGATGAAGGTGGGTTTAGAACTAAGACATGGATTAGAATTTTTTTAGTTTGAATAAATTTAAAATATGTCCTTAGATATAGAATGATTCCCAGATAGTGGTTTGGTTTCTTAAGTAAGTGGTGTAGAATGGTTTAATGGCCCTACAGTAGAATTTTTAGATGTAGAAATCCACCAGGGTGAAACTATGATGGTTGTTTCATGGTAGAACAAGTTTTATAAATATCATGGTGTAACTAGGGTGGGGCTATACCATGGAAGAAATATTTTCCTAGGTTGTGAGTGGCCCATGGGAGTTTCCCCTGTGGGAAGAGGCCACGTTTAAGGGAGTTGTGATGCCAATTTTTAAGGACCATGGGGATCACCACCTCATGGTGTAGGGAATAAATCATAAGGGGGACTCCTTGTTCAAAATTCCTAATCTAGGATTCATTATGGAATCTATAAATTTTGGTTTCACATGGTGCTTGGGTATCCCCACTACACCATTGTGTCCCTAGGATTGGAATTTCAATGGTTGTTTTGGCCAAGGATTTTCCCCTATCGTAAAAAAATAGTACAACTACACTTTAGATCATGTCATGGTGGGTGCTAAAATAGAGAGGTGTATGGGAAATCAACATCATGATTGGACTGTCAGGTGGCTCTCTAGGGGTGTCCTGGAGGTGAACCAAAGAGTGGTTCATGCCATGGTGAATGTCGTGGAACACCCCAGCTATTTTAAACTAGTGATTTTACTATTTTCTCCTATTGAATATAAACCCCTTTTTTATCCTCTCTTCTTACTTATATGTGATTGAACTAAGGAATGAATAATATTTCTTTTGTTTGTAGTCATGTAGTGGATGATTTATTTTCATTCCAAACATAATAATTTGATTGTGAATTGATAAAATAAATAGGTTAAGATGTATGTTTGAATATTATTGATACTTCTTGGGGATGGGAAGTATTATGGGGGGGATTTTGTAAAGACCCTCTCCTTTGTGACATTTTGATTTCATATGAAATTTGAAATTTACAGGTGGTGAGGTGTTTTTTGAGAAATGGTACTTGGATTATAATTTTGTGAGTTTGAAAAACTTAAAAATATTTAATTTGATATGGAATGAGGCCCATATAGAAGTTTGGTTTCTCAAGTAAGTGGTGGAGAAAGGTCAGGTGGCCTTATAGTAGAATTTTTATCTATATAAAGACATTAGGGTGAAACCATGAGGGATATGGTGTGGTGTACCATAGTCAAGGAAGACAACGGTGTAACTTGGGGGGATATTTTAGGGAGGCAATTTTTTCCCTAAGGTTGGGCATGGCCCCTAGGAGTTTCGCCTATGGGAAGTAGATAGGGAGTCCATGTTTTGGGAGTTTTAGTGTCTATTTTGAGGGAAAATGGGGAGAACCTCATCATGGTGTGGGGAATAGTTCATGGGGGGACTTCTTATCTAAAATTCCTAGTATATTATTCACACTGGAACCAGAAAATTTGAGTTGTGCATGGTTCTTGGGAAACCCAATCACACCATTTTTTTCTTTCTATCAGTGTTTTGGTGGTTATTTTGGACAAGATTTTTATTCTATGAGAAATGATAGCACTGCAATAGTGTGAACTAGATAAGGTTTGGTGATTATTTCCATCAGATCATGGTGGAAATCATTTGAGATGATGGGTCTTTTGTTTATGATGGATAAAGTATGTCTTAAGATAATGATCGCATTCCATTGTGCATAATTTTTTTATTATTACATAATTGTATATATTTTCAAGAGTTTTAAATTAAAATTTGATTAAGTTAAATTAACTTATTCATTAAATCAATTTTGGCTGTTATATATTTTTCCTAGGATGGCATAAAAAGTATGTTGTGGACCTTCCGCAGGTGGTTGGTCACAGTTTTGATGTGAAAAAATTCACTCAATGAGTTATTCAATGATTATGGACAATTTTTTTAAAATTTAAATTAATTTTAATTATTTAATTAATTATAATATTATTATAATTAATTAATTGATATTGTGTATTGATATGGTTTCAAGGAGTTTATTTGATTCTTGGATGAGCTAGTTCGGAGTCTTCGAGCTACTTTAAAAAGTTATTAACTTTAGATTGAGGTAGGTGGTGTTTTAAACACTCCTTTGGTATTCTACATGTTTATTATTAATTTTGATATGTAGTACCTCCACATTTTTATGATTTAAATTTCATTAAAATAAATTTTTCTTTAAAATTTAATGTTATGAATGAATTAAACAGTTTTTCAAGGGCCATGAGGGACCCTTGTGCACTAGTTTGATGCCTCAGGCTCCAATGTATTAGGAATTGATTATAATTGGGTGCCTTGGGATATAATAATCTAGATTTTTGATAACTTAAATTAATTAAGTGAACATGGTGACACTTAATACAGTTTCCTTGGTGACCTTCGAGTAGTGTAAGGTAGTGAATGCAAACGAATAACCCTTTTAGGCCTTAGTATACCCTTTTAGATACCTTGAGGCCTTTAGGCTGAATTGTATGAGTATGCAGTGATTGTTCCTTCCCCATTGTATTATGAGTACCTAGGTGTAAATTCACTTGGTAGGTTATGTATAGGTTGGGTAAGAGGATCGGCCTAGAATAACTTAGGTAATGAGATGTTTTATAATAATTATCTCTATAGAGGTGCTTATATGGATTTTCCTTGGAGGATAGTGATACCATGAGATTTTTATGACTACTTAAAGTGATATTATTCCCTCTAAGTGATGAGTAATGAACTTATAGGTGAGACTGATACTAAAGAACACATAAAATATTTTTGTATTGTGTTGTGATTTAGGGGACCCCAGTGGGTGCCCCAGTGATGTATCAAACCTGAGAGGGTATGTGCAAGAATGAATATATATGATTGAGGGTGTCAAATTAGTACCTGAATTGATTTAATTTTCATGTTATGGTTTTGGTGATAGTTTTAGGTTGAGCACTTGAGAGTCCAACCTTGAATATATTACATGGGTGGGTATTTAATTGGGATTAAACATGTAGAATGGATTTCCAGTCAATGGTTTGATAGAGGGGGTTCTAATTCCTCGATCAATCACTCACATTAGGTTTTCCATTTTTTTAGTCTTCCATATAAACTCCCAATGGTTACACACATCCATAACTGGGTATGGACATTTTTTCCAATGGAAGGTGGTCCTTTGGGGTTTTAAGCCCAATTATGCTTAGGAACACACATTGGTCATGAGGATGGGAGGTCAGGATCATCACACCCTTTTGGGGGGAATTGATTCCTACTCTGGGAATCTCTTAAATATTTAAGATATGTTCACAAAATCCTTCCAAAAAATAGATACGGGACTAGTTACCCCAGTGCTAGCAACTTGATTACTAACATGTATTGTTAGGAACAATTTCGTGTGTATAGCGGGTTCTCTGTCACTCTCTTATTTAATTATGATGATTTGGGTTATGGCCATGTTCGAGCACTTGAGAGTTTATTGTTGTCTAGGGGTATAGTTGGTGACTTGGATATAGTATTTAACTTCTACAAGGCATCCTACTTATCCCATGAAAATCGGAATCAAAACCCAAGTAGTTTGTTTATCATTGTTTAAGTTAGTATGACTGGACCCATCCATGCAGTTTAACATCATATGGTATGGATTTGAATATCAAGCTCAGACATCAATGAGGTATCCTATGTATCTTATTTAATAAAATAATTAGATTCTATGTAGTTCTAGTGAATGGAATCTGTGTCCTGAGGGATATGACAATAGAGACCCTAAGTGTGACTTATGTATATGAGACTACCCTGGATTGCTTATTTGGGAATGTGGCCCTTTGAGAGGGGATGAGAAGTAATTAGACTTACATCCCAATTATATTCCCACACTGGGAGAAATATCAACATGATTTTGATAAAATCTTCACTGGTCTCTAAGACCATGTGATCCATTCCCGATGTGTGGAAACAATAGATAGTGGTAGATTGTGCACACTGCATGAGAGTATATTTGTATGGGGATTACACATTAAAGTTTCACTTTGAGGGGTATGATTTATTATCTCGTGGAGGATATTGTATGGAGATAAACCCTTAGAAATTTATCTTATTTATCTTATTTTATAAAAGGAATCAGATCCATTGTAGTTCAATTCATCCCAAACCTGCTGATGGGTTTGAGGTACTTGATGGAATGATTAGGAATAATACTTATAATTATGATCATATATGACCCCACTTCGCATATACTAATGGTTGAAGAATAATGTCATGCTTATGGGAGGATTTAGTCTCCTATGACATGAATACTTGGGATAGGAAGGGACTTACACCGAAGTGGATTCCCATTAGAGATAGGTCCATTAGAAGGCATCATACATATCCCGCTTATAGAGGGAATCAAAGTTCGCATAGTTCACTTCATCCCAAACCTGATGATGGTTTTGAGGTGGGATATCACCCTCAGATATATTATTGGTATCCTCTAAGTCTTGGTAATGCTAAGTAATTATACCAGGATAGATTCCCTTCATTCTAGTATTACGCACTGAGGTTTCCCTATTATTGGGGAATTATTATATTATATTGGTAATCAAGGCTTACAAAGTGAGGTTTCCCAATTGGCCAGGTATTACACTCTGAGGTTTCCCAATTGGTCGAAGATGACACTCTAAGGCTACCTGATTACAAACTCATTCTTTATATTATAACAAATTAAAAATAGGTGGTAATCATAAAAGTTATTTTTGAGAGCATGACATTGGCAGGGTCACATGAGTACATAACCCTAACTCATCAAGGAAACCTCCCTTATAAAAGGGGTATTCAAATGAAGGTTCATGGTCAGTTTCCACATGGTATGGGCCCAAATAGGCCTACTAGACAACGTGGACATGTCCTATAGGATTTCCTTAACCTTTAATGGCTATCTATTGGACATATATCTATTGTCTTCCTAATATATTGGGGCCACAATATTACATGGAAAACACATCCAAGGGTGTTTCACTAACATTCCTAATATTTTTCACATGATCTAGGTAGATGTATCTAGGATCTTTCACATTATCAGCTAAATTTTCATGGATTTCTTTTAATGAGTGAAGAATACATGTCTGAGGTGCTTCACATAACTAAAGCGGTCATTTCTGAGGTCTTGGACATGATAAAAGTAGACATGACTATGAATTTTCACATGATCAAAGTGACTCATCTCTAGACTATTTCATGCCAATGATAACATGTCATTGGTTCATTGCATGATCATATCAACATGTCAACAAAACCTCTACATGATCATGTGAATTGAATTTTAAATCTTTGTATGCCCAATAAAGACAACTCCAAGGTATTTCACATGATTGATATGACCTTTCTTAGGCTTTTCATGTGAAAATGTAGACATGTCAAGGGGTTTTCACTTAGTCAACTTATCTTTTCCTAGGCTTGTCGCATGACTATATGGACATGTCTAAGGAATTCCATGAGATCAATATGACTTGCCTAAGACCTTTGTTATAATCAAAGTGGCACGTACAAAGCCTCAAAATGACCTTATCATTCCCATGAGGACTCCTGCGTTCATGTGTCCTTTAACCACTCACACAGAAGGGTGTCACTGGTATGTTTAGGGTCTCAGGTTTCTTTAAGTTCTCCAACTATATGTCCAAAGGGATTTTTTCTAAAGTTTACATAGGCATTTATTTTTCTAGGAAGAGGTATGCACGTCCAATGTTTCACTTCAAACTGCACCTCCTGGGGTCTTGCATGATGGTTCCAAATGAAGGTATGCAGCTTGAATGATCTCAAATAAGTACCTCAATGAATTTATCTAGTATGTGTAAGTCTGTTTGTTGATGTCACATACATGGAAGGGGGTTCACCTTGTAGGAATAGGGTGCATGAAATATGGGTCAAACATCCTCCTAGTGTGAAGGAGGTTTCTGTGAAGTCGTGAAAAGGAGCATTTCTAGATCAAAGGAACTACTCCTAAACTCCACATTTCATTGAATTATTTTCCCAAAATTCACTTATGCACCGCATGAAAGTGGTAATATAATCTCTAATAAATCACATGGGGGACTTTTCGGATGTATGTTAGAAATTACCATTGGTGCCATATAGAAAATGACTCCTAGTCATGGATTGTCGACCCTCCATCAGGAATGGGGTTCACATCGTCAAAACTTCCTTCACATGACCAAGGACTTATGAGGCATTGTTTTTTGAAGTCATTTCTTCAAAGGCGGAACTCGAGCATCACAACATTGAGGGTTCAAAACTTCACTATTTTCACATCCATAGATTCATGTCTGTGGACACCAATATGGATTTCTCGCACATTCGAGACAAGGTCTTCTTTATCATGTCTCCTGAGGTTCTATCCTTATGGGATCATATTATCCTAGCAAGGTCTTTTAAGGGATCTTGTGAACATGTGAAAGGTATCTTGGCTGAGTATAGACTTCATTTTATAGAGACCACGCATGGTGTTATTTCTCCATGAAATCATGTGATCTTAAAAGTTTTAAATGGTGAATTCATTCAGTGAAATTATTATGATGGTTTCTCATGATGAGGCCCCCTAATTACCTGGAGAATATCTTCGAAGGTGGTGGTTTCCCCCTTTGTTCCTCCACTACTCTCGTTATTTTTTACCGCTCCACTTTCTCCCTTTGTGTGTGTTTTCCTTGATGGGAGTGGGGTTTTTTTGGTGAGGTTGGCCTATATATCCTAATGATTTTCATAGAGAGGATTCCACGTGCACTGCTAGAGGTGGTGGAGATTTCATCACAAGATCATTTCATCTGATCATGTGATTCATTTATTTCTTTTCATGGAATCGAGCAATCTAAAAAGTCTAAATTAATTCAGACCAAAAAATGTTGAGGAGGTGGAAGGTTTCATGGTCGTAAACTACTCGTTAAGACTTCATTGGTCACCTTTTCTTCAATCGCATGATAAAATGATGATAATACAATGCTTTTAGTGCTGGAAGGAGATATCATGGCAAGTTACTGGTGTATTCAATAGAAGCTATCGCTGGATTCTGTTGTTTCTCTTATACTCATGTGGATATCGATGAAGGTCTGGAGATGAAGATGATGATGAGTGGGTGTCTTTCTATATCGAACTAGAAGTGTGGGAGGTTGAAGATATAGGTATCTCACTACATGGGATCAGTTGAGTTTGAATTTTTTCAGGCACTAGATCAGATCAAATTTAAACTCGTGATCTTCGGGACTTGAAGCAGATAACTGGGATTGGTGGGTGGTGTGATCAGACAGTCAGGATTTAGTTTGCGTTAACAGTACACGTGAAATCCTATCCCACATTGAAATGTCTACATTACATTCCTCCATTATATAATCCATTCCACATATTTCACACCGTCGAGTCTGCAACGGGGTCAGCACTAATACCACACGCATCACCCCCACCCGGGCTTCGGACCATTGATCTTATAGGTCGGACTTTTCATGCATACAATCTCACACACCAAGAGCCCTATACATGGTCTCACTTTCTTATTATAGGATATATGATCTTCTACCGGTCTTCTAGCTATCCCAGAATGACTCCCACTAGGTTTGGTTGACCTCTAGTCTCACATGGAGCTGTGGTGGAGTTGTCCTAGCTGGTTGGTGGTTGGCCATATTGTTTTTTCAAAGCAAAGTGAAACCACATGAAGGGATGTTCTAATATGGGTGAAACTAAAACCCAAGGTATATCCCCTTAAATAAAGAATTATAATTTCATTTTCTTATTCTATATGTAAATTACTTCAATTCGTTTCACATTCTTCACATTCCTCAAATCTTTGGCGAGAAAGTGTGAAATTCACAATTATGAGTGATAAGAAAATGTCCCCCAAGAATGAGATTAATCATAATGAAAATAATCTGATTGTATGGTGAATTCAGATCAATTTTTTTATATCTGAACATCTAATGGGATATGATATTTGATCCTCGTGAGAGGATTTATCTAGAGTGTTGACTGAGGAACTCTCAAGTGTTGTGAATATGATACTTCTGGACACAAATTCTTAGATGAATCCACTATAGGATGTATCTTTGACTTAGTGCATAGATACCCTGAATTTGGAATGTATATGAATTCCAAAATTGAACAGGGATTGGGTGAAATGGAACTTATGGTAGGATCCAAAGTAAGGTACTTGGATTTCATTACATATCCCATGTGGATGGGAATCAAGTTGTACATAGTTCTGAAATATACCACTATGTAGATTAACCTCATGCACATGGGTCATAGGTTCATAGATAGAGAAAAATATGATAAATTTTCTTATGTAGATCTATATCATACATAAAATTGAAAATATCACTATTTTTTATATGAAATATCAGGTATAGATCCATGTTTGAGTGGAGATTTTGCTCGAATCATCCATGAAATACCAAACAGATTCAATTTCCGATATTTTAGTTCTTCACTTTCAATATGTTATTCTTTTAGAAATGTTAATGAATTACCACTGACATGAAATTATTCATTTATTCACCTGATCTAGTAGTTTTGAGATATTCATAATTATATGGACAATTTGGACATGTTATCCTTCCTGAATGCTATAACTTTTTCTTAAGTCAGAGGACTTAGAGATTATGGATTGATTTTTGATAAGGTCATGTGATGGGCCCCAAAATCTTTGTATCTTTATATTTTATTCCTATAAATTTTTCTTAAGATTCATATGGAAGAAGGATTATCATGGATAGACTTTGATTTTGATCAGGTTTCATTCTTATAGGTTTTTGACCTAAAAATTGTTTGTAACTTTTCCATTTTATAAATGCTCAATATTACCTGGGTCACATAAAGTGCATGTCCAGTGAGAGGTGACTTGAATTTTTCCCAGGATTCCCTTATCATGTTTTTATATTGGATAGTATCATCCATCTTTTTGTTTTAAGGTCCTTAAAGATAGAATGTCATTGTGTTATAATTTAGGGTCTTTAATCATGTACCTTTGTTGTGCTAAAATTTAGGGTCTTCAACCCTGGACCTTTTGTGGCATCCCACCTTTTTATAACATAAACTTTCATTACATTACACAAAACTGAGGATCTTTAAGGTTTAGTGTCTTGGAAACCAGGAACATAATACATGAAAACAACATAAAACATTCTTTTTAAACACTTTAAAGGCTTATCCTTAAGTTCATCCTAGGTTCATTACTGCATCTCATAACCTGGGGACATACATCAGAAGAAAGGGTGAGCAGAAGGCCCGGTAAGGGAAACAAGAGAAACATTTTACATGTGAACTTGAGATACTTCAATAAGGTCATGAAAAGAACTTTATGGAATGGTAAAGAAATCATGAGGCATATCATAATAAAAATAAAATTTTTCATAACTTGAAGATGTGGCTACAACATTTTACAAAGACAATCATTTCTGTTTCACCAAGGTCCATCCCCAAGGTGTCAATAAAAATTACCAAGGTTATTAACCAAGGTATCAGTCTAAATGGGCATCTCTAGAGATTAATTCTTTACCCAATGCATTGGAGCGCTATCAGGGCACACCCTTAAATTTGTATTTGTTATCATGTGATCCACATATATAATCATCAATAATTTCATTAAAAAACCCATATAGCATAAAAGAAATGGGTTTCATTTCATAATCATAACGTTTTAAAACTGCTTTAAAGACATGATCTTTATGTCACTTTAAAACCCACAGAAATGGAAGGTGGGTCTCATGTATGTAAATCCCAGAATTTAAAATATAACATTTTGGTATATATGTGAATACCCCTTTAGAAGAAAGATCTTTGAGTATTCACTTAATAAAATAAAATAACTTTAGAAAAAGAGAGAGACATTTTGAGACGGAAATTATGCAGCATAACGGCTATGATACGAGGTTTTAGAAAACATTGAAAAGAGAGGGTACATGGGTCAAAAAATCATAAATGACCCATATAAAAGTAGAGGGACCAAATATGAATAATATATCAACACGGTAATGAATTTTTAAGAACATACCATTTGAAATTAAAAACATGGAAGGAAGACAAAAAATAGATTTCTCTTATGAAAATTCGGCAGCCTAACGGCGTCACTTAAACATCAACAAAAATGAATTGAAAAGATAAAATAGGGTCCCTCATAATATGAACATAAGAGTTTAGTATGATAGATATAGATATCATACCCCAAAATAATTAAAAAGTAACTTGAAAGACTTGACATGAAAGTAGAACTTTGAAAAAAGAGAAGTGTGAAAGAATCCCTTAAAAATTCGGCAGCCTAACAACGCCACTTAAACATTATTAAAACGAATTGATGAGAGAAAGAGGGGTTCTCTCATCATATGAAAATGAAAAGGTCAGTAATATGAATATATAAGAACATCCTCCAACATAAGAACATGGAGCATAAAAGAAATGACATAAAATAGATTACTTGAAAAGAAAGAGAGAGGTCGGATCCCTTACCTTAAAACGTAACTCTTAAAACTCAAAGGTTTGGACCTTGAGGGATTGGGGGAACCTTAGGAGGACTCTTGGGGAGGTAAGGAGACCATAACTTAGTTGAGGATTGTTTTGGAGTCGAATGGATGAGAGGAGGGCTTGGTATTTATAGGTAAAGTGAGGGGACAAGGCATTAATGGCCAAGGGACACCTCATTGGTGGTTTTGGCAAAACCATGGGCTTTCCCATGGTATTTTCCCATGGTATTGGCCACTTGGGACACCTCACACAATAATTCATCCCCTTTATTCTACCACCCCTTAAAATATCTCATTACATCATCATGAAATAGTTATGTTGTCATTTAACATACCGAAACCCTAAAACTGCATTTTTACTATTCACTGAAAATTCATCTTTCTCAGAAAAATCCCAAAAAATTACCATAACATAATATCGATGCTCAGAGTTCAAAAATAAATTCCATTTTATAAAGATAATTTTCTAAATATTTTTAATTAAATTTTTAAATAAAAACACTATTCACCCAAAAAAAACTAATGCTTGATTAATAATTTATGAAACTGTTATTTAACCATTTTATTGAATCACATTACGTAATCAAGGTTTCTAAATTATATTAAAACTTTCTTTAAGTGATATTACTAATCCATTTGATCACATTACTAATCCTAAGCATAAAATCACTATTCATAATTTACTATTTATCAAAAATTATGTTGATCTTATTAGACTCCAAATTCCTTACTGAACACTTTTGCAGAAGACCATTTTTTGAAAATCATTACACAACATTAATTATTTAAGGTTTACATAAATATTTTAAAATATCACTTTTTCCAAAATTCATCAATAAAATACATCCTAAAATTATCCAGACATTTGAAATTTCAGAAACATCACTAAAGGAAAAAATCTCAATTTATTCATCCCAAAGGATTACACAAAGAAGCTACGGTATCATCACATAGCCCCTTATAACACCAGCATATGACCTAAGTGTAAGGTGTGCTATGGTGAAAGAATATGAGGGAGGCTCAGATAACATTGCCCTAGTAGTAATCTCTACTAACTTGAACTTCTCCCGTAGGAATTTCTATTCAAGCTTGACACACTGGAGTTCGGCTTGGGCTTGGTCCAAAGCGAAGCCCAAAGATGCCACCTCCTTCCCAAGCTCTGATAAGTGGGCTTCATAAGGTTCGAGTCTACTGGATGAAGCCATCGACTCCTCTTTCTGCATTAACAATAAACATCTCTATTAAATCATTAAGAGTAAGTTAATATACTATTTAAAAAGTTTGGGTCATTACATTCTTCCCCCCTTAAGAAATTTCATCCCCGAAATTTTATACTTGAGGCCTAGTCGAAAAGGTGAGGGTACCTTTGCTTCATTGTTTCCTCAGGCTCCCAAGTCGCTTCTTCATATTTATGATTCCTCCACAACACTTTCACAAGGTGGGTAGTCTTGTTTCGTAGAACCTTTTCTCTATGGTCTAAGATCTCCACTGGCTGCTCCTCATAAGAGAGGTCATGTTCCAGTTGTACCACCTCTGGGTTCAGTACATGCGAAGGGTCAGGTATGTACTTCCTCAAGAGAGATACATAGAAGACATCATGAACTTGAGCTAGGTTCGGTGGAAGTGCTAGATGATAGGCCACTACTCCTATGAAATCAAGGATTTCATAGGGGATGATGTACCTAGGGCTGAGCTTCCCTTTCTTCCCAAACCGCATGACTCTCTTCCATGGAGAAATTCGAAGTAAGACTTTGTCTCCAACACCAAACTCCAAGTCCCTTCGACGGTTGTCAGCATAGCTCTTCTGCCGACTCTGAGCATCCTTTATGTGTTGTTGGATGGCATGAACCTATTATGTCATCTCTTGCACAAGATCAGGCCAAAGAATCTTTCTCTCACCAGTTTCATCCCAAAAAGTAGAAGTTCTACATCGCTTTCCATATAGAGATTCATAGGGTGCCATCTGAATACTCGAATGGAAATTGTTGTTATAGGAGAACTCAACTAATGGGAGGTGTTTATCACATCCACCTTTAAATTCCATTAAGCATAATCTTAGCATGTCTTCGAGTGTCTGAATATTCCTTTCAGATTGGCCATCAGTTTGAGGATGATAGGTCGTACTAAAATTCAATTCTGTATTCAGAGCATGTTGAAGACTTCTCCTGAATTTTGATGTAAATCTTGGATCACGATTAGACATGTTGGATAGTGGTACCCCATGCAGCCTTACCACTTCCTTTACGTATATCTTGGCAAGTTGATCCAGAGCGAAATCTTCCCGAATAGAGATAAAATGGGCGGTCTTTGTGAGATGTTCCACAATCACCCATATCGCATTGTTTCCTTTAGATGTTTTTGGGAGACCAGTTACAAAGTCTGTAGTGATATTATCCCACTTCCATACTGGTATGGGTAGCGGTTGTAATACCCCCTTAGGAAGTTGTCGTTCTGCCTTTACTTACTAACACACTAGGCACCTTGTAGTGAAATCAACAATCTCCCTCTTCATGTTATCCCACCAATAATGATCACGAAGGTCTCTATACATTTTAGTGCTTCCCAGATATATAGAGAAAGTATAGATATGATCTTCAACCATCAGTTCTTTATTTATCTCCAGAATAGATGGAACACATAGTCTTGTATTAAATTTCAATACACCTTCTTTATCAATATTGAAATCAGAGAACTTCCCATCCTTTACAGCCTCAAACTTCTCCTGTTTCAAAGGATCTTCTTTTTGAGCCTTCATGATCTTCTCCAGTAATGAAGGTAGAGAAATAATTTGGGATAAGGTTGATGATGTCCCTTCTCTTATAATTCCCATGTACAGTTTTACTATATCTTTAATCAAGATATCTAATAGGATCTTCATTGTTTTCAGAACAAAAGGATATTTCCTTCTTAACACATCTGCGACATTGTTTGCTCTTCCAGTGTGATAATTAATTGAAAAATCATAGTCTTTAATAAGATCCAACCATCTCCTTTGTCTCATGTTCAATTCTTTCTTCATCAAAATATACTTTAAACTTTGGTGGTCGGTGTATTAATCACATTTCTCCCCATAAAGATAGTGCCTCCATATCTTTAGAGCAAAAAAAACTTCCGCTAGCTCTAGATCATGCGTAGGATAATTCTGCTCATGAATCTTCAACTGTCGAGATGCATAAGTAGTTACCTTATCATCTTGCATAAGGACGCACCCAAGCCCTTTCAGAGATGCATCACTAAAAATAATGAATACTTCTATAATAGAGGGTAGTGTTAACACAGGTGCAGTAACCAATATCTTCTTCAGCTTTTGGAAACTATCCTCGCATTCCATTGTCCAGATGAACTTAACCCCATATTCAAGTCAACATGGTTAGTGGATTAGAAATCTGTGAAAATTTTTTCACAAACCTCCGATAATATCCCGATAAACCAAGGAAACTATGAATCTTAGTTACTGTTGTGGGTTGAGTCCACTCCTCCACAACCATTATCTTTGTGGGGTCAACCGAGATTCCTTCATTGGTTATGATGTGCCCCAAGAAATCCACTTCTTGCAACCAAAACTCACACTTGCTGAACTTTCCAAAGAGCCTCTCCTTCCGCAGAGTTTTCAAAATAACCCTCAGATGATCTTCATGCTCCTCACGAATTTGTTTAATATATCAAAATATCATCAATAAAAACTACCACAAAGTTATCAAGGTAGTCCTTAAAGACTCTATTCATCAAATCCAAGAAAATAGCAGGAGCATTAGTCAAGCCAAAGGGCATAACAGTAAACTCATAATGCCCATATTTTGATCGGAAGGCAGTCTTTGGAATATCTTCCTTCTTCACCCTCAGTTGATGATAACCAGATCGATGGTCAATCTTGGAGAAGAATTGAGCCCCACGAAGTTGGTCAAATAAGTCATCAATTCTTGGAAGAGGGTATCTGTTCTTCACTGTGATTCTGTTCAGTTCTCTATAATAAATGCATAGCCGCATTGATCCATCCTTCTTCTTCACAAAGAGAATGGGTGCTCCCCAAGGAGACACACTCGGTCGGATAAACCCATTCTCCAACAAGTCTTGGAGTTGTTTCTTTAACTCTTCTAGCTCCACATTTTCCATTCTATACGGGGTCTTTGATATTGGTTGAGATCTAGGTACGAGTTCAATGGAGAACTCTAACTCTCTTTTTGGGGGAGGTCCAGGTAACTCCTCAGGAAATACATCCATGTATTCCTGAACAATCGGAACATCTTATATTTGTATACTCCCTTTTCCTTCTTCATCATCACCGATTAACTCCATAAAGAAAGCTATAGGAGGTGCTTCTAGATAGGGATCAGTTCGAGATATCTCTCCTTGGAAGATAATTGTAGGCCGTTCATTCAAGTCTACTGAGATTTCCTTACTTCTGAATTTGATCTTTGAATTACACTTTGAGAGCCAGTCCATCCCTAGTATAACGTCAAATTCCAACATGGGAATGACTACTAGATTTGTGATAAGATTGTGCTCACTGAAGTAAATACTAGAGTCTCTAAACACTGTTGATGCATGGATAATCCCACTTGGAGTCTTGACTGATAATTCTACCTCAAGCAGTTCAGGGATTGATTCTATATTCTTTGCAAACTTGGAGGAAATAAAGGAATGTGTAGAACCAGAATCAAACAAAGTACTTGCTAGTTTTGAGAGGACAACAAGAGTACCTACTACCATGTCATTCAGAACTTCAAATTCAGTTGTTGTGATAGCAAAAGCACGACCTTTCTCCCTTGGCCTTTGCTGAGGTTGATGGTGATTCCCCTCCACTACCCTCGGATTTGGATAGTGATTAGAAAAGTGCCCAAGCTGTCCACACTTGAAGCATTTGACTTTGGGTAGGGCCGGAACCATCTTTCCTCTGTCGTTAGTGTTGGGAAGTTGAGGCTTCACCTCACTATGAAAATTCCGAGCAATATGGCCTTCTCTTCCACACTTGTAGCACTTGCCACTTCTGACCAAGAAGTTCCCCAGATGCTTCTTCCCACATTTATTTCATGTGGTAAGTTTCATTTTCTTTCCACCTCTTCCCTGATCAAAAGTCTTCCCTAGACTAGGCTCCAACGATCTCTTCTTGTCATTTGATTTATGAGACCACTGTGTCTCACCAAACTCTAGCTTGACTTTCATTGCACTCTGCACGATCTCCTCATAGTTATCGTAGTCCCGGTTGGCTAGATTCTTCCACAGATGAGGTCTCAGTCCACCGAAAAATCTATCAACCTTCCCACGTGGATGCATGACAAAGCTAGAGGTATATCGTGAAAGTCGGGTGAAGTTCATATCATAGCTTCCAAAAGATTCATTCTCCTTCTGCTTCAGCTCGAGAAACTCTTTCTCCATTCTCGTTCTCATGGAACGAGGGAAATACTTATTAATGAATATTCCTTGGAACTCTTCCCACTCCATAGCTTCCATCTCTCCTCGTGGCTTCGTGTTTTTGATCAGTGACTACCACTAATCAGCTTCTCCCTCTATTCGGTAAACAGCAAGGGTGACTTTTTCTTGTTCCGGACAATGAAGTACAGAAAATATCTTTTCAATATAGATTATACATTGTTCCACAACCAATGGGTCAGTAGATCCACTTAATGTTGGTGGTCGTTGACACATGAAGGACTCAACAAAATGTTGTTCCCTTCATGGTGAGATTGGCATCTTAGCTTGATTCAAGTTATTACTCATAACTTGAGTTAGTTGGTTCATCATTCGCATGAATGCTTCCATTCCAGATTCCATCGGAGGGCCGTCAGTACATGGTACATTGCGGTCACCATCTGCACAATTCCTCCTATTCCCGCCATTTTCTAAAAGAATAAAACCTTAGTGAGAAACTTATTTCATTTATGAATCTTTTAACTAATACTTCATGCTTAGACAATTACACTTCTCTATAAATCCTTCATAATGATTCATAAAAAGCTTGTGATTAACCAAACATATCCCCCGGGAGTGTCGTAACCATGAGTGCAGCAAGGCCCATTATCATGCACCAGTTCTTGTTCGAGTCTAGCTCAAAGTGGTGTTTTTAGGTTTTACCCCTATCTAAATCTATGCCAGATCCGCCTCTACCTGCTCGTATCCAGACAGGGATTTATTTGTTTGATAAACCACTTACTCAATACTTACCAAAATACCAGGAAGTTTTCCTATATTTAAACTTTTCTATAGGGATCTTCCTAAAGTTTTTATATCCTAATTTCCACAAATAACTAAACCATCCTTTGATACCAACTGTGGCCTCCCCCCTTTTTATAACATAAACTTTCATTACATTACACAAAACTGAGGATCTTTAAGGTTTAGTGTCTTGGAAACCAAGAACATAATACATGAAAACAACATAAATAATTATTCTTAAACACTTTAAAGGATTCTCCTTAAGTTCATCCTAGGTTCATTGCTGCATCTCATAACCTGGGGACATACATCAAAAGAAAGGGTGAGCATAAGGCCCAGTAAGGGAAACAAGAGAAACATTTTACATGTGAACTTGATATACTTCAATAAGGTCATGAAAAGAACTTTAAGGCATGAGAAAGAAATCATGAGAAATATCATAATAAAAATAAAATTTTTCATAACTTGAAGATGTGGCTACAACATTTTATAAAGGCAATCATTTCTGTTTCACCAAGGTCCATCCCCAAGGTGTCAATAAAAATTACCAAGGTTATTCCCCAAGGTATCAGTCTAAATGGTCATCTCTAGAGATTAAGTCTTTACCCAATGCATTGGAGCGCTATCAGGGCGCACCCTTAAATTTGTATTTGTTATCATGTGAGCCACATATATCATCATCAATAATTTCATAAACAACCCATATAGCATAAAATAAATGGGTTTCATTTCATAATCATAACGTTTTAAAACTGCTTTAAAGACATGATCTTTATGTCACTTTAAAACCCACAGAAAAGAAAGGTGGGTCTCATGTATGTAAATAATATAATTTAAAATAGAAAATTTTGGTATATATGTGAATGCCCCTTTATAATAAAGAGATTTGAGTGTTCACATAATAAAATAAAAGAACTTTAGAAAAATAGAGAGACATTTTGAGAAGTAAATTCTGCAGCATAACGGCTATGTTACGAGGTTTTAGAAAACATAGAAAAGAGAGGGGACATGGGTCAAACAATAATAAATGAACCATAAAATAGTAGAGAGACCGAATATGAAGAATATATGAACATGGTAATGAAATTTTAAGGATATACCATTTGAAATGAAAAACATGGAAGGAAGACAAAAAAACAGATTTCTCTAATGAAAATTCTGCAGCCTAACAGCGTCACTTAAACATCAACAAAAATGAATTGAAAAGATCAAATAGGGTCCCTCATCATATGAAAATAAGATTTATGAATGATATATATAGATATCATACCCCAAAATAATTAAAAAGTAACTTGAAAGACTTGACATGAAAGTAGAACTTTGAAAAAAGAGAAGGGTGAAAGAATCCCTTAAAAATTTGGAAGCCTAACGGCGCCACTTAAACATTATTAAAACGAATTGATGAGAGAAAGAGGGGTTATCTCATCATATGAACATGAAAATGGAAGTAATATGAATATATAATTACATCCTCCAACATAATAACATGGATCATAAAAGAAATGACATAAAAGAGATTACTTGAAAAGAAAGAGAGAGGTCGGATCCCTTACCTTAAAACGTAACTCTTAAAACTCAAAGGTTTGGACCTTGAGGGCTTGGGGGAACCTTGGGAGGACTCCTTGGGAGGTAAGGAGACCATAACTTAGTTGAGGATTGTTTTGGAGTCGAATGGATCAGAGGAGGGCTTGGTATTTATAGGGAATGTGAGGGGACAAGGCATTAATGGCCAAGGGACACCTCATTGGTGGTTTTGGCAAAACCATGGGCTTGCCCATGGTATTTGCCCATGTTATTGGACACTTGGGACACCTCACACAATAATTCATACCATTTAGTCGACCATACCTTAAAATATCTCATGACATCATCATGACACAGTTATGATGTCATTTAACATACCGAAACCCTAAAACTGCATTTTTACTATTCACTGAAAATTCATCTTTCTCAGAAAAATCCCAAAAAAATTACCATAACATAATATCGATGCTCTGAGTTCATAAATAAATTCCATTTTATAAAAATAATTTTCTAAATATTTTTAATTAAATTTTTAAATAAAAAACACTATTCACCCGAAAAAACTAATACTTGATTAATAATTTATGAAACCGTTATTTAACCATTTTTTTGAATCACATTACATAATCAAGGTGTCTAAATTATATTAAAACTTTCTTTAAGTGATATTACTAATCCATTTGGTCACATTACTAATCCTAAGCATAAAATAACTATTCATAATTTACTATTCATCAAAAATTAAGTTGATCTTATTAGACTCCAAATTCCTTACTGAACACTTTTGCAGAAGACCATTTTTTTGAAAATCATTACACAAAATTAATTATTTAAGGTTTACATAAATATTTTAAAATATCCCTTGTTCCAAAATTCATCAATAAAATACATCCTAAAATTATCCGGACATTTGAAATTTCACAAACATCACTAAAGGAAGAAATCTCAATTTATTCATCCCAAAGGATTACAGAAAGAAGCTACGGTCTTGTCACATAGCCCCATATAACACCAGCATATGACCTAAGTGTAAGGTGTGCTATGGTGAGAGAATCTGAGGGAGGCTCAGATAACATTTCCCTAGTAGTAATCTCTACTAACTTGAACTTCTCCTGCAAGCGTTTCCGTTCAAGCTTGACATGTTGGAGTTCGGTTTGGGCTTGGTGCAAAGAGAATCCCAAAGATGTCACCTCCTTCCCAAGCTCTGATAAGTGGGATTCATAAGGTTTGAGTCTACTGGATGAATCCATCGACTCCTCTTTCTGCATTAACCATAAACATCTCTATTAAATCGTTAAGAGTAAGTTAATATACTATTTCAACAGTTTGGGTCGTTACACCTTTGGTGTGCTATAATTTAGGATCGTTGAGCATAGACCTTTTTTGTGTTTTAGTTTGGGGACTTTGAGCTTGGACCTCTAGTGTGATTTAATTTAAGGTCTTTAAGCTTGGACCTTTGGTGTGCTTTAATTTAGGGTCTTTGATCTTGGACCTCTAGTGTACTATAATTTAGGGTATTTGAGATTGGACCTTTGGTGTGCTATAATTTAGGGTCTTTAAGATTGGACCTTATAGTAATGACCATGTAATATGGTGAATACATTCCAGGAATGGCCTAAATCACACTACGGTTCTAGGTTTTATCATGGTGTTTCTAGGGTTCAAAAGGATTGGAGTTCCTTTATTACAAGGAAGAGATGCCTTTAATTGGAGGTTTTAGTCCATTATGCATTAATATCATGGCCAAGAAAAACTAATCTCCACTCTTTTACATGGGTCATTGAAGATTTACGAAAGTAATATTAGTGGAGGGAGAATTACTAGGGATATTAGGTCCACCTAGATAGTTGGAATGTGGTTGATATGAATCAAAACCCAAAATCATGAGTCTGTGGATATGGGATGGGGAAGACATGATTAGTATGTACCATAACACTTTGAGATGTTTGGTTCCTCCTCATTGTTTTCTAGGATCATAAGTATTATAATCTATTTTCTTTCAAGGAGTACATGCCTTTAGTTGGTGGATCTAAGCCCTTATGCATCGATAGCATAGCCAATTAAAGCTGATTTCCACTTCTTTTTTACGGTTATGAGAGAATTTTGAAGATTCAAATGTATAGATGATGAAGTTGGTTATGGAAAGAAATTTATCCAAGAAGGGATCTAGCACCCTAAGTAAATTTATATTCTAATGTTATTCTCGATACCTATTCCTTGTGGATTCAAATCATGAGGTGTGGTCCATCAACAGGTTCAATAATGGAGTATCACATCCCTTTTTTGATAAAGGGTACAAAACTTGGTTACATAATGTCAAAGATTTCTAATCCACTTGAATAATCTGGTTATGGGAATTGTAAATCATGTTCCATGAATATCTGAGTTAACCAGAGAGAAAGTAAAAGAAAATTATTTGGTATAGGTTAATCGAGCCTCTGCTATCTCACAAGGTCATGATTATAACTCCTAGATTTAAGGGGGTCCTTTCTAGGATCTGATGGTCCATTCAGTAGAGTGAGTCCCTATTACCATTTTGTTGTGGGGAGGTTTTATTAACTCAGACTTCAAATGCATAAAGGTGTTTTATGAAGAATTTAATATCCAATAAGGTTTTAATCACCCTAAAAGTTGTGTCACAACCTAAATAATATATTCTTGTCGCGAGGATATGTTACAAGTCATTTATATAACTTTTTTCAGGACTAAGGGGTCCAGTGAGCATATTTTGGCTTTTACTAGGGAAAAAAGTTAACCCTATGATCTTTACACCTTATAATTTTGTGCCCTAAACTTTGGTGATGAAAAATTTAGTGAACGAAGACTTGTCTTTTCTCAGGTCTCCCTTTGTGGGTTTTCAACCTGAAATTTTTTTGTCTCCTCCACAAGTAGTTTAAGGTCTTATGATTTGGACCATTATCAGCTAGAGTTTATGTTTGTATAGTTTTGACCAAATCTTGGGCATTTTAAGTTCCTGAATCACATG
The DNA here is from genome assembly GCA_963277665.1 of Viscum album. Classification (NCBI taxonomy): domain Eukaryota; kingdom Viridiplantae; phylum Streptophyta; class Magnoliopsida; order Santalales; family Viscaceae; genus Viscum; species Viscum album. The sequence continues at coordinate 313,960,405 of OY728161.1, forward strand.
GACCTAATATGTGAGATGTTACACAAGAGCCTAATTGGGATACCTAGGGTCAAGAGAACTCCCACATCCTTCTGAGTGGGAGATTTAAATGTTGTAAATCATGGCTTGAGTTTATCAGGTCATGAGTAAAGATATAGGATAGTCATGTCAATCATGTCTCGTAACATCCTACAATTCGAGGTTCCACATCGATTTTATTTCATGCTCATGGAAATTAGAAATCCCTCCTTACAAAGCCAAAATGTCACCATTTGGTGGTCCTCAATCCCTTCTACGTCAATAGCATGGTCAAACAGATGGATCTCTTTTCATTTCAAAGGTAAATGAAATGTTTGTGGTAAATTAAGGTTCTTGAGTCATGAAGTGTGGAATTTAGATTGAGGTTCTTTAAAATAAAGTAGAACCACCATGTACTCTGGTTAACCAAGGTAAGGATCTTGTGGACCCTTGATAGGGGATGAAAATGGATGATGGTCTGTATAGTTTTGTTATATAGGGGGGACATATTCTGTTTTGTTAACATCATGTGGTAAGGATATTTTCTATGTATTTTATCATCATATAATAAAGATGTATTTTTTATGAAATTTTAATGTCAGGATACCAATACGTTTACCTTTTATTTTAACGTCTTGTGGCAAAGACTTACTTTAGTACAGTTTATCAGCATACGGTGAGGATGTGGAAACCAATGTGAATAGATGGAAATTTCATGGTTGATCCCATGTGTGGAAGATTAGGCATCACTACATATCTCATGAAAATGAGAATAAAACTACATGTGGTTCTGAAGAGTTGTGCAGTTTAACATCATGCGATGAGGACCCAGATCCCCCAATGTAAAATGATGGTATTGTGTTTGGCCCCATGAATTGAATAATGTGTGTCACTATATATTCCATGTTGATGGGGATTAATCCACACATAGTTCTTAATTAAGTTCTGAGCATAGGTCTTACCCATAAACGAAGAGGGGGGGAATTTATATTTATTTTATGTCACTAGGACCGATGTTGGAAATATGAACATCGCTACATATCTTGTGAGAAAAAGAATCAAGTCATATGTAGTTCTTGAGTTGGAAATTCTCTACAAAATTTTGGACTATAAGTATAGGTGGTCATTATTTTTGTTAATTGGTGTAGTTTGGCCTAGGATTGAAGACCCAAGCATCACTACATATCTTATGACGATAGGAATCTAGAAAATTATATTTCTTAAGGAACTGTGGATTTTAACGTCATGTGTCAAGGACGAGGATGGAACAACTTGGAAAAGTAGTGATGTAGCGACTGATCCCAAAGATGGAAATCTGGGCATCGCTATGTATCTCATGAAAATAAGAATAAAGACACATGTAGTTCTTAAGGAACCATGCAGTTTAACATCATGTGGAAAGGAATTGGGATCCCCTACATGAAGAGGGTTAGATTGGATATAGGTTTGGTAGAAGACCAACACCAAATGTAGTGGTCCTCTCAGATGAGGTTCACAGGAGTTTGCAGTTTCATGTCGTGCAGGGGACATTAACTATGCATTTTAACAGCATCCAGTGAGGACTCATGGTATTCCTTTTACGATCATCCATTTAGGACTGATATGGGAATTTCTAAAACTATTATGCTTTTTTATGTAGCGAAGACCTTTCTGAGACTCCTAATCCCATGTGATCTACACTCAGTGTGAGAAACAAGGAATTACAAGGGTCCCTCTCACAGTGTAGAGAAATTTAAGAGAAGTATGGGGGAATTTTATATTATGCGGTGGATGGACCAAGATATATGATAGATTCATCCCTATATATCTCATTGGAAATGAGAATCAATACATACATAGTTCTTGGAAACCCATGTTGTTCAATGTCATTAGATAAGGAAAAATATGACTCGATGTGAATGAAGATGAATATTATGGATTTGTGTAGTTTTACATCATGAGGTAAGGATGTAGATCACTCGATGTGAAGGAATAGGTAATTTTTGTATCCATGTAGTTTTACATCAATTGTTAAGGACATTTACCTTTTAGTTTAAAGTCATACGGTAAGGAAATTTTCCTTGTAGTTTAGTGTCATGTGGTAATGAAATTTTCCTTTTAGTTTAGTGTCATGCAGTAAGGACACAGGATAACCCAATGTGAAAGGAGTTTAATCCAATGGATGGGACCAAGAATAGAGGTTCAAGAATCACTATGTATCCTATGATGACAGGAGTAAATCCACATGTAGTTCTTAAAGAGCCATGTAGTTTAAAGTCAGGTGTCTAGGAAGAACTCCATACAGTTTATCATCATATGGTTAGGATGAATTAAGGGGCTTACTTTGATGTTGATTCCCATACAATTCTTTTATGCATGATATGGAAGATTGCATCCTCTTAATTAGGATTGGCCAAGATGGTGGTTTCATTAGCCAATGTGTTGGTGCGAACATTCTGTGATTGGGGAACATGATGAAATGTGGGTTCAAAAGGGAACTCTGCCATTAGTCCCCTGATGTAGCTAGTAAGGGGGTCCAGTTCTCCCTTTTTTTAATGCAATATTAACCATTGATCTACTTTATCACCAATTCCAAGTCCCATTTAATATTTTGGCAGTCTATGTGCAGCTGTAAGAATAGTTCAAATCCAGTTATGGGGGATTGATACGTGAACTCCTTATTTTTGCTGTCTTTGGACAATGAGAAAGAGTAGGGAAGAACTTCTTAGTCTAGGGAAACAAACAAAATTCCTAGACCAACCTGATTAAGCTTCAGGTTTTCATCCTTGTACTAATAGGGCTCTGGGAGGCACTGTCAAAGTACATCTCCCAAGTCTGGGGAGTATCATGGGCATAGAATACCTCCTCATCTGGAATCTCAATGTCCTCTGATGTATTTTCCAAGACAAGATATGTTGTGAGGAAATCAGTCATGGATTTCCCTTTCACTAACTTCTGCAATATGAACTAAATGTCAAATTTTTTTAGAATGAGCACACATCAACCCAAGTTCCCAGTCATCATATTACAACCAAGGATGCAATCGAGTGGATAAATATGAGAGACAAGGTGGACATCGTGGTGATTCAAGTAATTCCTTAACTTCTTCACAGCAAAGATGAGTGCAAGGCAGTTCTTCTCAACATCATAATATCTAGTATCAGTACCTAGAATCATCCATATGAGGTATTAGAGACTATTCTCACTTCTTGTATCATTTTTCTGTGTGAGGAGGGTTCCTAGTGATCACTCTATAGCATCCACATACAAAATGAGTTTTCTCCCTTCCACTGGAGGTATCAAAACCAATGGGTACAACAGGTACTATTTGAGACTTTCAAAGGATTTTTATCATGAGAGGGTGCATCCTCTTGGGTGCATATTTAAATCCTCTTTTCTCATAGGTCATTCTGAGATGGTGCATAACCACATCTAGATTCAGTTTGAACATCTTTGTATAGTTTCAATAAAACACATATCAGTAATTCTTTAGAAATGAAATGTACATCTCTTGCTCTTCAAGGGGTATATAAGCACAAATCATAGTAGTCTACGAGTCTTCTTCTGTTCCCATATTTATTTTTCTAAGATCATCTATGGTGGTGGAGACACCTTCCTAAAATTTTGGTGGGGTGTTCCTGAGATCATCCTCATCTTCCTCCAATTATAATTTTGTGGAGGCATTTTCTGATGAAGCTAGAAATCTGGGGGCTTCTTTCTCACTATCAGGGTGAGGGAGACAATTAGAAGAGGCATTATCATCCCTTATTATCTAATTCATCACAAAGAGATTTCGTAGATAAATTCATTTTACATTGTCACTAAGGATAGGGGGCTCAAACCTCTGGGATTAGATCTTCTACCTTGACCATATTTATGTGGATAACATAGTTGTTCTTGAGCATGCTTTAGGGATTCACGGGGGTGGTCCTCAAGCTATTGGGAGTTACAACCTGTATGTTATCATACTCCATTGGTTTCTTTCCTCCATTCTTGTAGAAATTTGCTTCAACATATATGGATCTATAGGTCTCAAAGGGGGCATTGTTGACATGTAGTATACCAACCTTACCATATGATTCTATAAATATCTCCCAAAGATTGAGATGATGTACATTTATCATCTTGTGACTGGGATGTGTTTTGTGAAGTTTTCCTTCTTGCGGTAAGGATGTGAATATGGCTGGCGGGGCTAGGATATAGATTCCAGGAATCCTTATGTATCTCATTAGTATTATAATCAATTCATAAATAGTTCTAGAATGTATGTGTCATATGAGACCAACACTATCAAAGGTGGTCCTCTCGGGTGAGGTCCATAGGAACGTACAATTTTATGTTGTGTAAGGGACATCAATCATGTAGTTTAACATTATGTGGTGAGGACTCATGGTATTCCATTATCATCTTGCATTCAGGACCATATTGAGTTTTTCACAAGATTTAATGCCTTGTTTTTTATGGGGAAACCCTTATTGAAATTCATAAGTTCAAGTGAGCTATGCTCAGTGTGAGAAACAAGGAATGGAAATAATTCCTTTCATCATTAATAAGTGATAAATGATATTATAGGATAGTAGTATTTTTCATCATGTGGTGGTTAGAAAAATATATAGGATCGAGGCTTCCCTACATATCTCATTGAAAATGGGAATCAATCCATACATAGTTCTAAGAAAACTTGTGCAGTTTAATGTCATGTAGAAAGAACAAGATCCATACAATTTCTCTTCTTACAGTAAGAACGCCTATCGTGTAGTTTAAGCTTCTTGAAGTAAGTACATAATTCATACAGTTTAATGTCTTGCATTAAGTATGTGATCCATGTATGTTTAATATCTTGCAGTAAGGATGATGTCCATATAGTTTAATGTCTTTTGGTAAGGATATTAGTCATGTAGTTTAACATCTTGCGATAAGGATGATGGTGAATAACCTACCAGGAGAGTTTTGAGTCAATAAGGATTTCCTTATGACTTTTCCATTCCTTCTTCTTTTGAAAATCACAAACACCTTATACTTAAGCAAATGTATATTTTAACTCCATAAGGAAAATTTTCTTCCATAAGGAAATCAAACCTAACCTATATTTTCTTATTCATAGCAATATTTTTCTTAAGTACAAAAACCGAATTCTTAACCAAAATCCCAGAATCATATAATGGCAAATATTGGATTATTCTGTACCTAGGATCTGAATTCTAGATGTGAACTATAATGAAGTTCCACTCCGAATTATGGATACGAACTTTCATGAGTTCAACATCGAACTCTTATGAATTTCAACTCTGAACTTTCATGAGTTAGACTCCGAACTCTTAAGTAGTTCGACTCCGAACTCTTAAGTAGTTCAACTCTGAACTCTTATGAATTTCAACTCCAAAATTTCATGAGTTTGACTCTGAACTCTTTAGTAGTTCGACTCCGAACTCTTATGAAGTACGACTCCGAAATTTTACTAGTTCGACTTCGAACTCTGCAAGTTCAGATTCTGAACTCTAGTGAAACCAGACTCTGAATTTCCTTAGAAATTCAGACTCTAGACTTCTATAGATTTCAGGTTCTGAATTCCTATAAAACAGAATCGAAACATTTCTTTTTATAGACTCTGAATTTCATTTTTGGTTAGAATCTGAACTTTTAATTTTCTTACACTCCGAACTTAGTATGTATTTTGCTTACAAATGATCCATTACAAAACGATGTTGTGCATTCAGTTATACATGGTTTGTTATTAAACAATGTCTTCTACTCTGTTTCAAACTAATCGTTGGTTGAGTTACACGTGTACAGGTCCCTCTGAATTTTAAGGAAAATATGACCGTTGGAGAGGGGGTCGACTGAGCCTATAAATAGGATCTCATTTGAAAGAGCTCAAAAATGAGTTGATCGATCTAGTGACCACATATGGTTAAGGTGATTTCTAGAGAGAGAATCTTTTAATGCTTAGTGCGTACTGAACTGCTCATTCAGATTGCTTCGTGCGACTCTGAATGTTGCTGATAACATTCGAGGGCTTCTGGGGATAGAAAGACAAAGGTTCCGACTTCCTTGAAGTTCGAGGGCTTCCTTGCTGAGGAAGACAGAGGTTCCAACTACCTTTAAGTTGAGGGATTGTGGGGATAGCAAGACAGAGACTCCGATCTTCGTATCGAGGGCTTACCCTGGTAGGGGTAAGACAGACTTGCTTGAAAGTATAAATCAAGGTATCTTTATCCAAGGTTGTTGGATACCCTTCTCTTTAGGTTAAAAGAGTTATTGTTTATTACTTGTAGTTGTACTACTTGTTTGTTTTTCCGCTGTATATTTTATTGTAAGGAAAGTATAACATTCTTGTATTTCCTTACACTTGTACTCTGATTCATTTAGATTCTATACGCTTTAAGGTAGACTCTCATTTTGTAAACTTTAGTTAAGTTTAAATTTTCATATCCATATTTTCGGAACCTGTTATTCGGAATCACTTTCCTGATTCAAGCAAGTGTGTAGAATTAGAAGTTTGTAACTTCATTTCGTATTCCAATTTCCAATTGGAGTTAGTGGTGTTGTGAATCTTCTTAGTTTAACATTGTTAAACTTATATCTTTCCTTGCTTAAGGAAATTTTTAAAGTTTACAATTCACCCACCCCCTCTTGTATATTGAGCATCTACATCATTATTTCGATCCTACAATTGGTATCAGAGCAGGTCTCTAAAATACTTATATTCACATATAATTTTTTCTTGCTCACCTTTTCATTAATCTTCATCCTTTCTTAAAAAGTTATCATTCCGAATTGTCATTCCGAATTGTCATTCTGAATTGTTCATTCTGAATTTGATCATTCTGAACTTTTTGGTTACAAACTTTTTCTACTAACAAGTTTGGTTGCCGAAGTCTTTCTTAGAATGGAAGGAATCAATGTTGGATCAATTGACAATCTAAATCCTACAAGACCACCAATTTTTGATGGGAATGATTATGAGTACTGGAGAGATCGTATGAAGACTTTCGTTATCAATACAGGAGTGGATAATTTCGTTATGCTTATTGGTGATTATAAAATTCCTGATAAGGAAGTAAGAACTTTCACTAACTAGGAAAAGCAAGAATATCAACTCAATTATAAGGTACGTAATACTTTACTATGTTCAATGACTAGAAATATATATAGAAAAATTTCTTCTTGTGAAGCAGCTAATTTTATCTGGAAGAAGTTATAGGTTACACACTTTGGAACTTCTAAAGTGATTGAAACTAGGAGAGATATGCTTATAGTTGAATACCATGGCTTCAATTTTCCTTATGGTGAACCAATTTGTAAAGTTCAACAGAGATTTATGACTATAGTGAACAGTCTTCAGTCTATGGGAGAGAAAGGTCTGGATGATGAAGCTCTTGTGGATATGATAATTGATATTATGCCCAATGAGTGGGAATCCAAAAGAATAGTTATTGATGAGAACAGTAAGGTCACTCAAATTTCCTTAGATGAACTATTTGGAACACTTCTCCAACATGAAACAAGAATGAAAAGAGATGCTGACAACATCAAGAACAAGAATGGAAATGGTATTGTTGCTTTTACTACAACTTCAAATCATATGAAATCCAAGACTCCTGAGAGAGTAACCAGATCCAAGTCTAAGAAAGTTATCATCCAATCCGAATCTAGTGAGAGTGAAGTATCTGAAAATGAGTTATCAAATCTTGCTCGAAGAATGAACAAGATAGCTGGCCAGAGAAATTTCCAATCTAAGTATAAGAAAAAGTAAAGGAAGGATAGGAAAGATGGAGAAGTTACTTATTATGACTGCAAGAGAGCTGGACATATTAGACCGGATTTCCCTTTGCTCAAAAGAAATAAATAAAATAGAGGCACTCTGAAAGGAACATAAAAAAGTATTATAAATCCAAAGCTAAGAAAGTTCTGAAAGCTAATGACACCTGGAGTGCCAGTGGTGGTGACTCTTCAGATGAATATTCTGATTATGAATCTTCTGGACAGAAGAATCTTGGTCTTATAGCCAGATTACCTATAAACAATCATTGCTTTATGGATAAGGTATAAAATGCTGAATCATTGACCAATGTTTCTTTAAATTATAATGATAGCGAATATTATAACTCTTCAGATGAATAATTCTCTTCTGATGAAGAAAATACTTTACCTACCTATGAAGAAGTTTCTAGGTTTGATGAACTTCTTGAGATTGATAATTCCAAACTCAATAAAAAACTTGATAAGGAAAACTCTATAAATACTATTCTTACAAAATAAATATCATATCTTACTAAATATCTTGATAGAAAAATGCTGATTTTATAATTATTTCAAAAAATCTTGAGGAAGTAAGTTCTGAGAAGAACAAACTTTCTAAAGAGTTAGAAAAATTAATTTCTAAGAAAAGTGTTTTCTAACCTAGATCTAGTTCAAAATCTAATGATTTTGAAGAAAAAAACTTGATTATAAAACTCAAGTCCGAAATTTTTTCCTTAAAAAAGTGTTTATCAAACTTTAACCATGGTAAAGAAAGTTTTGATAAAATTAATTCTCAAATAAGACCTTTAAGAAACAAATATGGATTTGGTTATACCCATGCAAAACCAACTTTTAGTAACAACTACTTTGTTCCACAAAGTGCCCCATTCTATACCAAGTGATAATGTGGTGGTCACTGGGCAAAGAATTGTTCTTTAAACAAAACCCAATCTTTAGGTTTTCGTAAGGCATATTTTTCTAAGAAGATGTGGGTGCCAAAAATCTTGTTATCTAGAAATCTCGGATCCAAACAAGTTTGGATTTCGAAAGTCTAATTATTTTATTGCTTTCAGGAAGATAAACGAAGTACCAACAACAATACATGGTACATGGATAGTGGATGTTCCCGACACATGACTGGTAACAAAATCTGTTTTAAAAAGAATATCAAGACGAAAGGAGGAAAAGTAACTTTCAGAGATAATGCTCAGGGAGAAATTGTTGGTATAGGTAATATTGTTCTTCTTGGTAAAACTTTGATTTCAAATGTTTTATTTTTTAAGGGTCTTAAGCACAAACTCATTAGCATAAGTCAGTTATGTGATGAAGGATAAATTGTGAATTTTAGGAATGATAAGTACTTAGTTCAAAATTCCAAGGAAGAATTTATTCTCTCAGCCAATAGGCAAGAGAATGTTTACACTTTGAACTTAGAAGACCTCAGGAGCCAAGACCTACCTTGACTAAGTGCAATAGAAGATCATTCCTGTTTATGGCATATAAGACTAGGTCACTGTAACCTTAGGAACTTATGTAAACTCTCTAAGAAGAAACTAGTTAAGAATCTACCAGAGCCTAGATTTGATTCTTCTAAAGTTTGTGATCCTTGTCAATATGGAAAGCAACATAAATCTAGTTTTAAATCAATCGGTGAAGTCTCAACAACTGATGCATTACAGTTGGTTCACATGGATCTTTTTGGTCCAACACAAACTGGAAGCATTGGAGGCAAATACTACGTGTTTGTTCTAGTTGATGATTACACAAGATTTACATGGTTCTACTTTCTAGAAAATAAGTCTGAAGATTTTTCTTATTTCAAAAGTTTAAGAGCCCAAGTTAAAAATGAGAAAAATCTTCCACTAAAAACTATTCATAGTGATCATGGAGGATAATTTCAAAATTCTGATTTTGAAACCTTTTGTAGTAGAAAAGGTATTACTCACAAATTTTCAGAACCTAGAACTACTCAACAAAATGGTGTAGTTGAAAGAAGAAATATAATTCTTCGAGAAATAACTAGAACCATGTTGAGTGAATATTCTATAACTAGACATTTCTGGGATGAAGCTGTTAGTACTGATTGTTATACTATAAATCGAGTTTTTATTAGACCTTTTCTTAATAAAACTCCTTATGAGTTATGGAATGGTAGAAAACCTAGAATTTCCTACTTCAAGGTTTTTGGTTGCAAGGTATTCATCTTGAATACTAAAGATAATCTTCACAAGTTCGCACCAAAATATGATGAAGGAGTTTTCTTAGGCTACTCCACAACTTCTAAGGCTTATAGAGTTTTCAATAAAAATACTTGTACTGTTGAAGAAACAGTGCATGTAAAATTTGATGAATCTGATCCTTTTGTTTTTAAACCATCCCAACCTACATCCTCGGATGTGTTTTCAAAAATTGATTATCAACCTTTGATATAAAATCCTTCTGATAAGGAAAATGTTCAAGAAGATACTTCTGAAACATTTACCCTATAATACTTTCTACCCTATGTTAATGAATAGATTTTACAAAACCCAAATCAGGTGTTTCTTAAGAATCATCCCAGTAATAGCATCATTGGTGATGTAAATCAACCTGTAAGGACTAGGAGTTCCTTTAGAAATGAAGTAGAACATCTAGCATTTCGTTCCCAATTAGAACCAAAAAGCACTAATGAATTTTTATGTGATGATGATTGGATCAAAACCATGCAAGATGAACTAAATGAATTTGAAAGGAATAAATTCTGGACCTTGGTTGAAAAACCTGAGGAAACTTCTGTTATTGGAGTAAAGTGGGTCTTCAGAAACAATGTGATGAAAATGGAGTCATTGTAAGAAATAAATCTAGACTAGTTGTTAAAGGCTATAATCAGCAAGAGGGAATGGACTATGAAGAAACCTATGCTCTAGTAGCTAGACTTGAATCTATTCATATTTTACTTGCCTTTGCAGCATTCTTCAATTTTAAACTTTTTCAAACGGATGTGAAATGTGCTTTTCTTAATGGTTATGTTCAAGAGGAAGTTTTTGTTGAACAACCTCCTGGCTTTGAAGATACAAAACATCCTGATCATGTTTTTAGACTTACCAAAGCTTTGTATGGCCTTAAACAAGCCCCACGATCTTGGTATGATAGAATTATAGGATTTTTGCTTCAAAATAACTATGTTAAGGGAAATGCAGATCCAAATATTTTTATAAAGAAAGATAAGAAAAATGATTTGATTGTACAAATTTATGTTGATAACATCATATTTGGTTTAACTCAGTAATCTTTAACTGATTATTTTGCAAGTCTAATGAAATCTGAGTTTGAAATGAGTATGATGTGTGAGTTAACATTTTTCCTTGGTTTTCAAATTTCTCAAAGACCAGAAGGAACCTATATATCTCAACATAAGTATATTAAAGATCTTCTTAAAAAGTATGGTTATGACATCGCTAAGAGTATAAGCACTCCCATCGATACCTCAAACTCTCTAGATCTTGATGAAGCTGGGAAACCAGTAGACCAAACATCTTTTAGATGTATGATAGGAAGCCTACTATACTTGACAGCTAGTCGATCAGACTTGATGTTTTCAGTATGCTTGTGTGTGAGATATCAATCCAATCCTAAGGAATCTCACTTAAAGGAAGTAAAAAGAATTTTTCGCTACCTAAAGGGAACCATGGATCTAGGATTATTTTATACTTCTGAAAATGATTTTGTTTTAAAGAGTTTTTCAGATGCTGACTTTGGTGGTTATAGAATGGATAGAAAGAGTACATCTGGAACTTGTCATTTATTAGGAGATTCATTAGTTTCTTGGTCATGCAAGAAGAAACATTCTATAGCCCTTTCCACTACTGAAGCTGAATATGTAGCAGCTAGAAGTTGTTGTGCTCAAGTGTTGTGGATGCAACACACACTCATAGACTATGGCCTGAGTTTTACTAAGACTCAAATTTTGTGTGATAACACAAGTTCCATTTCCCTAAGTAAGAACCCTGCACATCACTCTCGTACAAAACACATAGATATTAGGCATCATAGTCTTAGGGATCACACACTTAAAGGAGATATCATTCTTCAGTTTATCAGAACGCAAGATCAACTTGCTGATATTTTCACAAAATCATTACCCTCCGATAGATTTGAATACATTAAACAAAAGTTAGGAATGATAACCGTAAGGTAATAATTCTTCATTAACTTCTTGTTGAACAATTATCCTAACAGTAATAAACTCCTTTTCATAGGGGGAGTACATTGGATTGTTAGTGTAACTAAAATTTTCATAATATTTTTTTCAAACTTTTTGAAACTAAAATTTTCGTAGTCAGTTTTCAAACTTTCCGAAGTGGAAATTTCCGGAATGATAATTTCCGGAATGGAAATTTCTGGAATGGAAATTTCTGGAATGTTAATTTCTGGAATGGAATTTTCGAAATGGAAATTTCTGAAATGAAAATTCTTGGAATGATAATTTCCGGAATCAAAATTTCTGGAATGGAAATTTCCGGGAGTTATAACTTTCGTAGTGGGATTTTTGTACTGGAACTTTCGTAATGAGTTTTTTGTAATGATCTTTCGTAATAAGTTTTTTTTAGAAGAATATTACCAATTACGAACAATCTTTCTAGCCAATTTGAAAGGTATGATTTCCTTACTTAAGTTATTGTAATCATATTTTGCTTGCTGGTATTTTCCTGTTTTTCTAAATAATTTGGATTATAGTTTTCCTTAAATCCGAATGTTTTCTTTAAAACCTCAAAATATCGGAGTCAAGTTTTCCTTGTAGGAATGTTCTCAACCGTCAGATCAGATCGAAAAGTTTTTCAACCGTTAGATGGATTTTGGAAGACCAAAGGTCACCTCTATCGCCTATATAAAGGGAACCCCAAGACTCTTCCCACATCTGTTTTTCAAAGATTTTGTGTCTCGAAGCCCTGCTGCTCTTATTAAGATAGGTTCTGATCTTTGCAAAGCCATTCCGAATCTTTCAGATTTCTTCACTCTGAATGTCTGTTGAAGCAACATCTCAAGAAATGTCAACTTCAAATCCAATCTCAAAGTGGTTAGTCTTCAAGGAAAGGTTGGTCCATCCATATTTTTACAAGATTTATTATATTATAACCAAGAATATCAGGTTGAATGGCTGGGAAGATATATGCTTGTTTAAGTCATAGAAATAGGATCTGGTTTATACTGATTTGTTGATTGAGTTCTATGAGTTTGTTTCCTTCCAGATGGAAGATGGCAGAGAGTGGTTTTCTTTAAAGTTTTATAGAAAGACTTATAAGCTATCCTACACCAAGTCCGCGAGCTTGGTTGGTTTGTCCTATGAGGGGGAAGTTGAGTTTTTCTCACATAAGCTTCCAGATGAGCAAGGAAGTTTCAACAAGGTGAAGGCTTTAAAATGCCTTGGACTTAAGGATGATATGACCGCTAATATTGCTCATCTGACTCCGAACAATAAGATTCTACAGCTCTGGGTACAAGGTTTTCTTGTACCAAGAACAGGTGACAAAGATAATTTGAAAAAAAGTTATATCTATGTCTTAGATTTCTTGGTAAATCTAAGAAAGATAAATTTGATGAGGCATGTCTTGATTACGATAAAGAACATCAAAGAAGGAAATTTGAGAGCCCAAATAATTATGTACCCTACCTTACTATCTAAGCTGATAGTTCGGTGCTTAGAATCCTTTAAGGTTACATGCAAATCAAAAGTCCGGAATTGTAAGCTTATGCTGGTAAGTGATGATACGCTGAAGAGGATGAAGATGGGTTATTCTACTAAATCCAGATAATTCTACCCTCTCTCTATGGAAGAGGTTGAGGCAGCTCAGAAAGATACACAGACTCTAGAACCATCCAAAAAGGCAAGGAAGAAGAGAAAGGTTAAGGAAGTGGTTGTTGATAAAGAAAACCCCAAGGCTAAGGAAACTTAGTCTGCTCCCCCCAAACCGAAGAAGCAGAGATCATATACAGATGAAGTGGAAGCTAAGTGGAGGGAAGATATAGAGAAGAGGAAAGAAGGGGATCCTCAGTTTTGATTGGATCCTGTAGAGGCTAAGGCCTTAAAAGAAAGAGCTTCGGAAGAGTTAGAGAAGAATTAAAAAGAAAATAAAATGAAAAATAAGTTGTCTGAAGCTGAAGTGGTGCAATATTTACTGAAAGCTACAGAGTTAGCTTCTGAAATGCTTTCCATTCCGGAAACTTTCGGTCCTGAACCTTCTTTACCAGAAACTCCAGCTAAGAACTATGCCACTATGGAAAAATCTAAGGGTAAAGAAGTAGTTGAAGAAGCTGAAAAAGAATCTGTTGAAGAAGTAGAGGAATATGTTGAAGAAGAAGAAGAGTGAAGTGAAGATTTGGATACCCTGAACAAACAAGTAGAGTATTATAAAGATAAGGCATAATCCGCAAATTTAGTAACTCCAGGAAAGGGAGATGTGGAAGGTAGTAAAAATGATGATAATCAACAGCAAGAAGAAGAAGAAGAAAATTTCTTGTATGATGAGGAAGAATCCTATGAGAAGAATTTCCTTGAGGAAGGACAACAAAAGGAGAAACCAGATAAAGACCAGATTATTCAAGTTTCTGAATCTGAGGAAGTATCTCCCGATGGGAAACCATTTCCGAAAGCTGATAAGGGGAAGAAAGTTCTCATAGAGACACCTATAAAAGATTTTATCAGGAAGAAATAGGTTAGTGGTACATCTAGAAGAAAGCTAGTGCAAGTTTAGGAAGATCCATCTCCAAGAAAATTATCTGATTCGGAGTCACCAGCTCATGGTCATGATTTTGTGGTAGAATCTATGAAGAAGTTGGTGGACACCATTCCTTTTTTCCAACCATAGATTCTATATGCCAGATGCTTCAACAAAGTATGAATCAGAAATCGGATTCCTTATCCATGGTCATGGATAAGTGTATAAAGTTTGGGTCCAACCATAAAAGTTTTCTTATCAATTATGATGTGCATAGAAATTCTTGTAGCAAAATAACTTTGTGGTCTAAGAGAGTTGAAGAAGAATTAGCCATCTTTGATAATTTTCAAAATGACGTGAACGATGCTTTTGACACAAAGGATAAAAAGATTAATAATCTTCAAGATGATCTGATTATTGAGCAGAGTTCTCGGAGTCAACAAGTGAAGGAACTAAATGAATAGGTAAATTATCTAGCTCAAAATTTTATAAGTGATAGAAATCTCCGGATCGAGCTTGAGAAAAGACTGGTAAACCATGTTGAGTTGGTGAAGATGCAACAAGATGCCTTAAAGGATCAAGTAGAAGCTTTAAAATTTCAAGAGGAAAGGATCTCAGCTTTGGAGAGACAATAAGAGGAAGACCAAAGAGACCTAAATAAGCTCAAAACTTTGTTAAAGAAGCTGATCCCGAAGGAAAAAAGAAGACAAATAAACCCATTACAATATTTTGTTGTATTTTTCTTTTCCTGTAATTTTTTTTCCAACTCTAATGAAAATTTAGGTGCTTGTATTTTGTTATATAATAATGTTTCAGGTACCATATTTTCTTTTCCATTCCCTTCAATTCTTTTTGAAAATCACAAAGCGGGAGAAGGAAAAATAACTACTCCTAAGGAGGAGAAAGAAAAATTTTCTAAGTGAAATATCCTTAAAGTAAGGGGGAGTTTCTCACTTCAAAGTTTTTCATTATAATGAAAACCCCACTCTGGAAATTCAGAATACAATCCTTAGAGTTTCAATGCCAAAGGGGGAAGTTAGTTGTATTCTCTTTCATCCATGAACAAAGGGAGATAAGTTTTAATTTCAAAGCCTAATGAAATTTTTCAAAGTCCTTATATTCTTTTTCGTAAGGATGTTTGTGCTTTCCAAAAATGGGGAGATTGTTGAGTCAATAAGGTTTTCCTTATGACTTTTCAATTCCTTCTTGTTTTGAAAATCACAAACACCTTATACTTAAGCAAATGTATATTTTACCTCCATAAGGAAAATTTTCTTCCATAAGGAAATATACCCTAGCCTATATTTTCTTATACATAGCAATATTTTTCTTAAGTACAAAAACCGGATTCTTAACCAAAATCCCGGAATCATATAATGACAAGTATTGGAGTATTCTGTTCCTAGGATCTGAATTCTGGATGTGAACTATAATGAAGTTCCACTCTGAATTATGGATATGAACTTTCATGAGTTCGACTTCGAACTCTTATGAAGTTCGACTCCAAACATTCATGAGTTCGACTCCGAACTCTTAAGTAGTTCGACTCTGAACTCTTAACTAGTTCGACTACGAACTCTTATGAAGTTAAACTCCGAACTTTCATGAGTTCGACTCTGAACTCTTAAGTAGTTCGACTCCGAACTCTTATAATGTACGACTCCTAACTTTTACTAGTTCGACTTCGAACTCTGGAAGTTCAGATTCCGAACTCTAGTGAAACCAGACTCTGAATTTCTTTAGAAATTCAGACTCCGTACTTCTATAGATTTCAAGTTCTGAATTCCTATAAAACAGAATCTGAACATTTATTTTTATAGACTCCAAATTTCTTTTTTGGTTAGACTCTGAACTTTTAATGTGCTTACACTATGAACTTAGTATGGATTTTTCTTAAAAATTCTCCATCAAAAAATGATGTCACGCATTCAGTTATACATGGTTTGTTATTAAACGATGTCGTCTATTCTGTTTCAAACTAACCGTTGGTTGAGTTACACGAGTACAGGCCCCTGTGAATTTTAAGGAAAATATGACCGTTGGAGAGGGGGTCGACCGAGCCTATAAATATGAGCTTATTTGAAAGAGCTCAAAAATGAGTTGATCGATCTAGAGACCACATGCTGTTAAGGTGATTTCTAGAGAGAGAATCTTTTCAGGCTTAGTGCGTACTGAACCGCTCGTTTATATTGCTTCGTGCGACTCTGAATGTTGGTGATTACATTCGAGGGATTTTTGGGATAGGAAGACAGAGGTGCCGACTTCCTTGAAGTTCGAGGGCTTCCTTGCTGAGGAAGACAGAGGTTCCAACTACCTTGAAGTTGAGGGCTTGTGGGGATAGCAAGATAGAGACTCTGGTCTTCGTATCTAGGGATTACCCTGGTAGGGGTAAGATAGACTTTCTTGAAAGTATAAATCAAGGGACTTTTATCCAAGGTTGTTGGATACCCTTCTCTTTGGTTTAAAAGAGTTATTGTTTGTTACTTGTAGTTGTACTACTTGTTTTTTTTCCGCTTCATATTTTATTTTAAGGAAAGTATAACATTATTTTATTTCCTTACACTTGTACTCTGATTCATTTAGATTCTATACACATTAAGGTAGAATCTCATTTTTTAAACTTTAGTTAAGTTTAAATTTCCAGATCCATATTTCCAGAACCTGTTATTCGGAATCACTTTCCTGATTTAAGCAAGTGTGTAGAATTAGAAGTTTATAATTTCATTTCGTATTCCAATTTCCAATTAGAGTTAGAGGTGTTGTGAATCTTCTTAGTTTAACATTTTTAAACTTAGATCTTTCCTTGCTTAAGGAAATTTTTAAAGTGTACAATTCACCCCCCCCCCCCTCTTGTATATTGAGCATCTACATCATTATTTCGATCCTACAGAGAGTGGATCTTCTGAAAGATCTTGAACAACTCTTATTCATATTTCATGAGTTTTGGGATCCTTCAACTCTATTGATCCTATAGATACTTGTTCCTACAACTGGTATTTAAAGACATAGAATCTGTATATTGTGTTCCTGAGATGTTGATGGTAGGGGAAATGGTTGTCATGGCCTATAAACCCAGCTTAATTCATCTTCCTCGTTATTGGGAGTTTCATCAAACTTTTTTATAAGTCATAGTCAAAATACATAGATACATGATTTTTTTAGAAGGAATAGGTTTTTTCAATGTGTGGTTGACATATGGTTGTTTCTTCCTGGGAGGTTGGTGGCTCATTATCTGATGCACAATCGGTGTTCCCTTCTTAGAGTTACAAGATAACTGGAGTGAAGATTTAGGTATTGGTGGTTCCAAAACCCCCATGTACATATGTACCTAAAGCATGCCATTAAAGGTAAATTAATCTTCTATCATGTGCTCAAGATGTTGTTGGTAGGGAAAATTATTTTCACAGCCTATCATCCTTGCCTCACCTAGCTTTCTCATCATCAGGATCTTTATCAAACCATTCCTCATGGAATAGTTAAAATATCCAAGAAAATGTTTGGCTTGGAAGGAATATACTTTTAATACCTATATTCAAGATATGGGAGACCAGGATACATCTCCCACATGTTATCTATGCCACCATTGGTGTGGGTGCATGGATGATTCTAGAGTATGGAGTATAGAGTCTCGTTCATTACTGGTCTGGGGGAAGGTGCTGAATCATTAGGGGTCTTGGATGATGCAGATACTTCTCATTGATTAAAAGGTCCTGAATATTATAAAGGTTTAGTGGCAACACCTAAGGTGATATGGTTTTCATAATATCCTTGATGATGAGGTAGAAAAAATGGAAATTCTCTTATTCCTGTGGACTAGTGTGTGGTGGAAAAATGTTTTTATTTTCCTGATGAGTGGATGAAAAATATTAAAAATCCCCCAGACCTATGGCTTGGGGTACTTCACTACAAGGTAGTATTTCATAGGTAGACATTGGTAAATTATCCCAAGTGAGAGATCTTTTGATTGTTCCCCAAATTACCTCACAAAGATATCTATTCTCTTGTAGGAGTTAAATGATTTTTTATTATGTAGAAATTTCCATGTCATCCTCAAGGGGATGTCTGGAAAGATCCATGAAAACACCCTTTCCTCTATTGTTGGTAGGGTGAGTGGTTGATGATGGGAGTAATGACAGGGACCCTAGAGACTAAATCCACTACTGCCCCAATTTATATGCTCTAATTTTATTACCCTAGGAAATACCAACATGGTCGGTAACACCTTCTACAGATTCCTAGTGGATACCACTGATCCTTTTTGCTCTTGTGAAAATGGAAGAAGATAGTCCAACCTACTGTGACTCAAATGACAATAGGAGGGTATGATTGTACCCTTAAAGAGTGTTCTCATATAGATCTGATGAGTAGTCTTTGAATTTGACTGATATCATATTGGCTAAGACACAAGAATGATGGTTCTCCTCCTTGATAGAGTACCTCATTTGGAAGGTCAGTTCTTCGTATACCATTTGAGGGTTTAGTTCCCTTTATATCATTCTAGAGTTTGGTTCCCATGATATCTTTTGGGGGTTTGGTTCCCATGATGAAGATGATCCTAGGGTAAAATATGGTAAAAATTCCCCCAGCACTGTGGGTTGGGGTGTTCCATGGGATTCTATAGTCACCAAGGCTAGCTATGATGAAGTCAGGGGATCCGGATAGCGTTGATTTGAGATTGATTCTGGTCCTCTATTAGGATACATTGGTGGTCCTCATATACATTGGATATAACATTGATATAATCCTACTCTGAAACTACATTGTTTGGATACCACTGGAAGGCTCTCCTATCGGGTACCTCAACTTGGATAGTTAGTGTAGGCACAACCTCCTCTATATCTCCTCATGGATTCATGGTCAAATGATGATTATGATGACCAGAATAGATGGGAACCTCCTTGGAATATTTTGAGTGAATGATTTGACCTGAGGATTTTCCTCATCCACCTCCTTGAGGTAGGGAAGGTGTGAACTATTGTTCTCTAGGGACAGGTTCCCAAAGTGGTTGAAATCGAAAACATGGGCCACTTTCTCTCTCATGACCTATCATGGAAAATATGGAAATTGGTAAATCATCTATTGAAGGATTTCATGGGATGATTATATAGTTTAAAGGAGTTATTGATGAAGTATTCTTGGACCAAGATGTTCACCAATTGATAATGTAAGTGGTGTGTTGGTGACAACTTATGTCAAGGCCTCAGGGAAAAAGCATCGTGTCCAACGATCTTGGAATCTATTGGCACATTTCATGATGTCATTTAGATTGTAAGGAATATTGAGAAGTCCTGAGGAATAAAATAATACACTTTATTTCTGAAGCATCATATACAGAAAAGTACATTTTCAATCAATAACATTCACTGTTAAAGGATAAAGAAGCGGTCACTTATATTTATGTGAGGTATCGTGTTCATAAGAAATGTGTCGGGTTCACTATTTAGTTTTTCAATAAGAACAGAATAAACTAGCCTGATGGTAACTAGAAAATGTATCCATTTTGACCCATGAAATGGATGACATAGTTAAAGGAATTCATGTTAGGTTCTCTATTTTTTCATCAGGGTTAGAGAAGTGGAATGGGTTTCCGATCGATGCATTGATGTAGGGGGGTTTAAGCCCTTGCTCAATCACTCGTATTGGGTTTTCCATTTATTTAGTCTTCCCTATAAAATCCCAATGTTTCACATATCTATAATTGGGTACGAAACTGCTTTCCAAAGGTAGGTGGTCCTTTGGGATTTCACGCCCCATGACGATTAGGAACAAACATTGGTCGAGAGGATGGGAGGTCGGTCTCATTACATCCTTTTGGAGGGAATTGTTTCTTACTCTGGGACTCTCTTGTATATTTAAGATGTGTTCATGAAATCCTTCAGAGGCTCCAATATGAGACGTCTTACCCCTATTCCGATAACATGATTTAAAATAAGTATTAATATAAAAAAAATTTGCATATCATGGGTTCTCTATCACTCTCTTGTTTATTTATGATTCTTTGGGTTATGGCCATGTTTGGACACTCTATAGTTTATTTCCATCAAGGTGGATAGTTGGTTTCTTGGATATGGGATTGAACCTCTACAAGTAATCCTGTGTATCTTGTGAAAATAGGAATAAAAACCCACATAGTTTGTTTGGTATAGTTTAAGTTCGTATGATTGGACCCATTCACACAGTTTAACATCAAATGATAAGGACATTAATATCAGGTTCATACCACAATAAGGCATCCTATGTATCATGTGCATCTTTGTCTTGAGGGATACAAAAATAGAGACCCTAGGTGATACTTATGCATATAAAACTTTTCTAGATTGTTTCTTTGGGAATGTGGCCCTTTGAGTGGGGATGAGATGTAATCAAACATACATCCCAATGATGGGCCCACACTGGGAGAAATATCAACATGAATTTGATATAATCATTGTTGGTCTCTAATCCCATTTGATCCATGCTCAATGTGAGAAATAATAGATAATGTTAAATTGTACGCATTTCATGAGTGTATATCTATACAAGGCTTACACATTAAAGTTTCCCTTTGAGGGGTATGATTTTCCATATCATGGAGGATATGGTATGGATCTCAAGCCTTAGCAAGGAATCCTACATATCTTGTTTTATAAAAATAATCAAAGTCATCATAGTTTAGTTTATTCAAAACCCACTGATGTGTTTGAGGTGCTTGAGGGAATGATTGGGGATTATACTTAGAATGATTCCCATATAAGACCCCACTTATCATCAACTGATGGATGAGGGATAATGTGCAACTTATGGGAGGATTAAGTCCCCTGAGTTAGGAATACATGGGATAGGAAGGTACTTACACCAAAGTTGATTCCTATTGAAGCTTGAGCCTTAGGAAGGCATCCTATGTTTCCGGGATATGGAGGCAATTATATTTCCCTTACTTCACTTTATCCCAAACCAACTGATGGGTTTTAGTTGGGTAATCACACTCGTAGATATTACTATTATCCCTAAGGTTTTGGGAATGCTTGGTAATTTTACAAGGATGGGTTAACTTTAGATAGGGATTACAAACTAAGGATTCCCTATTATTAGGGACATATTATATTATGTTGGTAATCAATTATTATGCACTAAGGCTTCTCAATTAGCTGAGGCTAACACTCTACGTCTTCCCAATTGGATGAGGCATACACTTTGAGGCTTTCTGATTACACATTAATTCTTTATCTTCTAATGTATTAAAGAGATGTGGTAACCATAAAAGTTATATCTAAGAGAATGACATTGGTAGGGTCACATGACTTCATAACCCTACCTCATCATGGAATCTTCCCTTATAAAATGGGTGTGTGGCTGAAGGTTCCTAGTCAAGGTCCACATGGCATGGGCCCAAATAGGCCTGTCGGAAAAAGTGTACATATCCTAGAGAATTTCCCTTACCTGTCTTGTCAATCTATGGTACATATATCTATTGTCTTCCCGATATGTTGGGGCCTCAATCTGACATGGGGGACACATCCAAGGCTGTCTTCCTAACATTTATAAGATGCTTCACTTGATCTTGGTGGATGTATATAGGATCCTTCGCATGATCCGTTGAATTTTCATGGATGTATTTGAATGATTGAAGAGGAAATGTCTACGGTTCTTCACATAACCAATGTTTTCATGTATTAGTTCTTGCACATGATCAAATTAGACATGACTATGCATTTTTTCTTGATCAAAGTGACTCATCTCCGGACTATTTCATGAAAATGTTGACTTGTCATTGGGTCATCGCATGATCATGTCGACATGTAAACAACTCCTCTACATGATGAAAGTGAATTATCCTGGATATCTTCACATGACTAATATAGAAAACTCCAAGGTGCTTCTCATGATTGATATGACTCGTCTTAGTCTTTTCATGTGACAATGAAAACATGTCTAGTGGTTGTCTCTTGGTTAACTTGGCTTGTAATAGGCCTACTGCATGACAATGTGGACATGTCTATGGGATGTCTTGAGATTAATATGACTTGTATAAGGATTGTATTATGATCAAAGTGATGCATCCAAATCCATCCAATGACATCATGAGTCCTATGAGGAATCTTTTGATTGTGTGTCCTTAAACAACTCATGTGGTGGGGTCTCGCAGATATGTTTAGGGTCTCACATTTTTTTGTGATACGCAAGTGTATATCCAAATGGATTATTCCTTATATTAACATGGGAACTAATTTGTCTATATATAGGTATGCACGTCCAAGGTTTCACATCAAACCATACCTCTTGGGGTCTTGCATGGTGATTCTTCTAGAAGGTCTGCTTCTTGCATGATCTCAAAGAAGTCTCGCAGTAGATTTCTCTAGTATGTGTGGGAATTTTTTTTTGATTCTGCATCCATGGGAGAGGGTTCATCTTCAATGAAGAGGTTGAATGAAATATGGGTCATATGACCTCCTTGCATGAAGGATGTGTCTGAAAAGGTATGCAATGTAGCATTGGTAGATGAAAGGAATTGCTTTAAAACTTTGTATTCAATGGAAGTGTTTTCCCAAACTTCACCTATACACTACATGATAGTGGTTACATGATCTCTTATAGATCACATAGGGGACTATGTGGATGTATGTTAGAAATTCCCTCCTATGATATATAGACAATTACTATCAGTTGAGGACTGTCAACCCTCCTTTAGGAATGTGGTTTTCATTCCCAAAACATCTTTCGCATGACCAAGGACTTATGACGAATAGTGTGTTGATTTCATTTCTCCCAAGGCAGCACTCAAGCATCGGGAGACTAAGGGTTTTGAACTTCACTATTATCTCATCCATTGATTCATGTCCTCGGACACCAGTATGGATGTCTCACACATTTGAGGAAGGGTATGTGTTATCATGTCACCTAAGGTTTTTCTCGTCTATGATCATGTGATCCCAAGAAGGTCTTTCAAGGGATCTTGAAAACTAGTCTAGGGGCTCTTGGCTAAGTGGAGACTCCATTTTATAGAGACCACACATGGTGTTATTTCTCCATGAAATCACATGATCTTAAGATGATCACATGATTAATTCTTAAAATGACATTATTGTGATGGTTTATCATGAAAATGCCCCCAAATTACCTAGAGAAGATCCCTGAAGGTGGTGGTCATCCCCTATGTTACTCCACTGCTCTCCGTCTTTTGCTTATCTCCCCTTTATCCCTTTTCATGTATTTTTACTAATGGGAGTGTATTTTTTATAGGTGAGGTAATCCTGAATCTCCTTCCACTTTACATGGAGAGGATGTTGTGTGCACCGCTTGAGGTAGTGGAAATTTCATCACATTATCATTTAATCTAATCATGTGATGCCTCTGCTTCTTTCTAAGGCACTACACGATCTTAAAAAATTGAATTAATTCATACCCAAAAAAACTTTGAGAAGGCAACATTTTTTGCTGTCAGAAACTACTCATAAAGACTTTATAGGTTTTCTTCACTTTGATATCATGATTAAAGTATGGTCATGCGATGCTTTGAGAGCCAGCGAGAGATATCGCGACATGTTACTGGTGTCCTCGATCGAAGACTGTAGAGACTTTTGTTGGTTGTCTCAGACTCACTTGGCTATTGGGGAAGGTCTAAAGATGGAGGAAATAATGATTGAGAATCTTGATATGTTGAACCATAAGTGTGGGAGGTTGAATATGGATGTATCGTGCTGCATGATATCTGCTGAGTTTGAATTTTCGTAGGCACAAGATTAATACAAATTTGAACTTGTGATCCACGGGACTTGAAGAAGATGGTTGGGATCATAAGATGGTGTGATCGAATGGTCTAAATTCAGTTCGTGTGAATAATACATTCAAAATACCATCCCAAATATAAATATCCACATTACATTCCTCTGGTATATAATCCATTCCACATCTTTCACTCCATCGAGTTGGAAATGGGGTCTGCACCAGTACTACATGCATCACCTCCACCTGAGCTTCGACCCATCAAGCTTCTCGATCCAACTATGAATGCCTATGATCTCATGTACCAAATCCCCTATACACGGGTTCACTCACATCCAGTAGGATATATTCTTCTCTATTGGTCCACTGGATATCCCGGACTAACTCCCACTGGGTATGGTTGACCTCTAGTCCCAAATGGGCCTATGGTCGAGTTGGAATGGTTGGTTGGTGGCTGGCCATATTTGTTTGGAAAATTCAATTGTAACCACTTGAAGTTGTGTTCTAATATGGGTGAAACAAGATCCCAAGGTATATCCCCTTAAAACAAGAACAGTTGTTTCATTTCTATGTTCTTTATGGAAATTAATTCAATGTTTTTCACGGTCTTCACATTCCTCAAATCTTTAGCAAAAAAGTATGAAATGCATAATTATGGGAGATAGCAGTTGGGTATATGGGTAAATCATATGAGTTGTTTATTACAATATCTTATTATAGTAACACATTTACCTCAAGAATTTATGTGTAATGCCTAGGTGGTTACCTGGGATTAATCCTTGAGGTCTATATGAAATGCCTAGGGTTGATAATTTAGGATTAAACCATTTCATGAGATATTACTGGATTCCTAGGATGTACTCCTTAGATCCATCTGTTGATCCTAATAATATTTATAATTCCTTTTAATGTCCATTTGGATTCAACTTATGAATATATGGAATGTCTAGGATGTTGGTATTTTCCCTTTGTGTTCTATATTATTTCCTAGGTTCATCCCCTAGGAATCAATTGTATGCCTAATTCTACTACTGGATTTCCTGGGTATTTCTCTAATGAATTATTCATGGTCCATATACTACTATATTGCCTTGTTTCATCCCCCTAGGAGTCCATTGTATGCCTAATACTATCATATTACCTCATATTACCTCCTAGGAATCGATGATTTTTCCTACTATTATATAATTATTGGGCACAGTACTAGTTGGAACGGCCATGTGATGTTCTTAGAGAAACTTCAACATTGTCCAAAGTGAGTATTTTCAATCTAAGTTTTCTTTTTAGAACTCAATTATTGATGGTTTATATTTATTTATACTTTCATGGTTATTTATTTATTTGATCATGTCACATGTTATACACTACTTTTACAGGTTATGTATAGGACTACATTGGTGGTTCCCTGCTGAGTTATACTCACACCCTAATCATATATCCATGAAACATGGGTACTCTATTAGTCTCCACTGATCATAGGTTCGAGTTGGGAAGAGTCCTAGGGTTCCATGATTGATTAGGATAGCTCAAATTATGTTTAGGGACTAAGGTTGAGGTATGTCTTGGTGATGGTAGTATATCAGTATGTGCTAATATTATCTTTTTTTATTTTTATTAGTGATTGGAATAGTGAGAAGTCAATTTATGTGTTTTTTAATGACCATGTATCCATATATTTCATTTACATTTGATATAGCATGTTTTGATTTATTACTTTCACATGATCTGCTGATTATTTTTTATGGATGATGTTTGGTATTTTTTTATTATCACTCTGATATAATGTTATAGTATCCACATGGGAACACCCTATGCCCCATTTATATTCGATAACCTTTATCATATGATAAGGCATGCCTAAGGTCCCTGTAGCCCTCCATCCAAAATAGCAATCAGTGGTCCAAGGTTGGGGAATTAAAGTAATGGTCAAATTCAACTCTCAAATGGTTCTATAAGTTCCATAAGTTCTATGGTATGGTTTTAATTTCATTCAAAAATTAATTGAATTCAATATTTTAGTATATAGTTATAATTCATGGAATCTTCCTCAGTAAACTTGATTTTTATAGTTAAAAATGACTATGATTTTTTTACTTTAAATATCATTATTATCATGCCTGTTATATAATTCCAAAATCATAGAAATTAAATTATTTGATTATTGATGGTAAATCCAATCATGAAATCAATTTTTAAGAATATCTAATAAATTTATAAGTGAAAAATAAAACATCATCATTCACTTAAGTAGCGTAAAACAACCATGGGTGAATGATGTTTTTAAGAGTTTAAAATAAGGGGAAAAATAATAAATATTTTAGTTTTATAAAAATATTAAATTATTATTAAAATAATATTTTATACTTACTTTTAATGATCACTTATATTATATAATCAGAAAGTGGGAATTAAAATTAAGGGGAATGGGTTTTGAAACCCTTACACTTCTCTTTGATTCACCTCCTTTGGATTTAGTGTAGATCCAATAGAGAAGGACTATTGGATAGAAAGGGAACATAGGAATGTTGATTGAGGATTTTATAAAGGTATTAGAGAAATTATTTTTTAATTGAAATGTTTTATAAAATTAGGGTAAATGGGTAGAGGGTGTAACACCCCATGGATTTCAAGTCAGTACATGTTGAGATGGAAAATGAATTTTCCTTTTAGTGGATGAGCCAAATTTTATACCAGTATTAGTAATTGAAATAAAAATATTTAAACATATTAAAATAATTATTTTGGATATTTTTTTTAGTTTATATAACAACGACGTTCTCAGGATATTAGAGGAGGAGGGCCCGGGTATGATAACCCATATTTTAAGACACTTAAATTCATTATTTATTGCATAAAGGTACACATAATATGTAACAAACCAAAATTTTATCAATATATATTATCTTATTATAATTATTTAATATAGTATAAACCACATAAAACAACTTTGAGAAAACAATACACACTTTATAAAAAAAGAATGAATGAAATAAGAGGTATTTCTAGAAATTAAGGAACTTATACCAATATAATAGTAACTTGAAACTTGGTATAGTAACATAACCATTAGGAATAGTAATTCAGAAAATATAATAGTAACATCATCTATGAAAGTATAATTAAAATTTATACATCTTATAAATGATAATATGATATAATTATATCATATTATAAGTAAATAAATATTTTAAAAATTATTAGTTAAGTATTGGTAATTTTATAACTTAAAAATATTTATTTATAATTTTATAATTAATATATTTATTAAAATTAAAATATATTTTCCTAAAATATATTCCTGAATTAAAATTTTTTTCCTTATGATTATAATATAATTTTATGAGACCTTAATTAATTTTTCAAAGTGTCCCGAAATCGGTTATAATTTTAAAATAAATATTTTTTTAATAAATAATGATTTTATTTAAAAAATCATATTTAGAAAATTATTTTCATAAAATGTAGTTCATTTTTGAATTATACATGATGAAAAAAATTTAGGGTTAATTTTTTGGGGTTTTTCTAAAATGCTTGAATTTTTGTGAATAGTACAATATAATAATTTATGATAAAAGCTAAATACATAAATTATTGAGTAATAGATGATGTATTACTAGTCTAAGCTCAAAATATCTAACTATAATTCATTATTTTAATATATTTAGTGATAATTTTCAAACCATTCATAGTTTTGATCCAAAATAATAAACTAATGAATACAATAATAAGAAAACACCCCTCTCCTCCACTATAAATACCACCCCTCACCGCCTCTTCTGCTCACACATTCTAAGACATGAAGATTAACCAAGTTTTTTCCAATACTCATACAAATAACCTGCCCCACAATCATGATCCCTTAGTCGCATAAAAATACCAATCCCTTTTCCATAAGTATGTTCTCAAGGAGAATAAATTCAAGAGGTAAAATCCTTTTTCTTTTTATTTTATTTTCTTTTCAATTTCATTTCCTTTCTTATCCTCCCCTCATATCCACCCATACAAGACACATTATAACTCAATTATCTTTTATATACTGGAGTTTTATTATGTTAATGGAATAATTCATCTTCTAATCTCTTCCCTTTTCCTTTTATTCTAAAAATGAAAATATCATCTGTGATGTGATGATTTACCGCCATCGAGGACGATGCGTTTTCATTTTTCAATACCACCTTCATGGCTGGTCATAAAAATATAATTATGGTTAAATAATATTTTATTATACATATTATAATTTATATAAAATTCTGGAAGAAATATATAAACATTATATTAAATAAAATGATATGAGTTCATGATAGTCAGAAAATCCTCCAAATAAATAGAAACATTTTTATTAACTATTTATCTAATAATTCATCTCCATACCATATAAAAATGATATATAAGATCATTTCATCTTACATAATTTCATTAATAACATATAATTTAAAATCTAGATAAATATTCCAATTTTACAAGAACTTCCATACTCATACACAAGAAAACCAATCATGAAAACAAGAAAATGAACACTCTTGTATGATGAAATTGAACTCTATAACTCATACTAATGGTTAAAAATGAAATTAATAAAATTATAATAAATAAAATACATGTATAATATGGTTATTTATTTATTAATTAATTAATTTAATTTTATTATCCATGATATTAAAGAGAAGAAAGCATTCGTACTTAAGGTAAGGGGATTCTCAAACCTAACCCTTATTCTTTGTATTTTCCCTGTTTCACTCAATTTTCAGTGTGTTTATTCCTTTAATGTTATATAAATAACATTTATTTTTCCTTCCCTTTTATTTTTTGGGATATACATGTTTCCAAACTATTTTTATGAAAAAATCAAAGATTTTTCGAAAATAAATATTCTTTCCAAAAATAAATCTTTCACTTATCATGATATTGTTTCTTATTCACTCAATATTGATGACCCTTATAGAAATAATGTTATTACCTCTTTAATTTGGTAACCCCAAATATTATTTATGAATTTATTATTTCTTAAATTAAACCCATTTCTTTCCATGGGTTATTTTATGTCCAATATTGATATATGTTCTATGTGGCATTCATGATAATGTAAATGTTGTGATGTGATGGGTGTTCCTAGAATTATATATCACAAGAAAATGTTATTATGTGATATGTGAACCCAAAATTATATATCACTCCAATTAATTGGGTAATGTGATGTATCTCATGAGATAAATTGAAATATGTGTGAAAATGATTCTAGATTTGGTCACAACTATGTGTGGTATTTGACCACTAAGATATGATGTTTCATTTTTATGCATTAACACATTCCAGGAAATTATATAATATTTATTATCATTATTATGATGATTATCCATTTATTATTTCATTATTATGATGATTATTCTCACCCATGTTTCATGTCTCTTATTCACCCTATTACTAGGATTTTAGTCCACCGCTTCTTTTGATTAATATCCTCAAGTGAATACCAATAATTAAGAGAATCAAAAGGTCAAATTAGAAGCTAGAGCCGAAGGAATTAAATAAATATTTATGTTTTACTATGTAAAAGTTATGTATGGTCCTAGTTTTTCTAAGTCACTAAACCTTTGGATCCTGGTTTTATAGCACTATTATGTTGTTTATATTTAAAATGATGTAATAGTCATGTAAGAAAAAAATAGGGTCGCTCTATAACAAAATCCCAAAAGATCATTAATACTAGTGTATTTGAGAAATTATATTTTTGGAATAACAACTTGAAAAACAATACAATGATATTATTGAAAACTTCCTTAACATGCTCTTAAAATTTCATCGTTCTTCTAAAACTGCACGAGATAACCTGGGGACGTACATAAGAAAGGGGTAATATATAAAGATCAGTAAGGGAATAAACAAAGAATAACATAAGTTAAATTATTAAATGTGATCCAATAGAAATATCAAGGTAATATAATATATTTTATAATAAAAATCTTGAACAATGAGGCATGATATATCATGATAGCATAAATACAACATAGGGATGTGGCGACATATTAAAACATGTCATCATAAACATAAGTCAAGGAAAACCACCAAGAAAAAATAATAGTGTTCTTAGGATAAAATCTTATACATCATAAATTAAGTATCATGAGATTAAAAAATTACTAAATGAATTGGTAGGATATATAATTCTGGTTCCACCTATCACTTTCATATAATGTATATGCATAAATGTTCCACATAGATCATACAACATAAGGATGTATTTCATCACATTTAATTCCATGATAAAGGAGTGTCAGATATATACATGGAATTACAAAATAAATTAAGTATATGTAATTCTAGTTTAACAACATTGAGTGTAAACGGGGATGGGTATTCACTACACAAATGTTTGGCCTGAAAAATCACAGGATAATTTCAACAGCACAATGGTGGTACATAAAGATTAATATAAGGGATTAATGAGAGTTAAAGGAGTATATAATCAATTCTAAATCATAATTATAGTATGAGATATTTGTGAAAAAATATCCCTACATGAGAAATTTAAAATCAAAAGGGATAATATAAAGGATGTTCTTGAATAAAGAGGAAAGGGTGAGGATCCCTTACCTTGAGAGGGTGCTTATAGAAGTTTGAGTGGTGCTTATTAATATCATGGGGGAACATTGGGATAGATATGGAGAGGTAGGTTCAGATTAATGTCATGATAAAAGAGTTTTTAGTGAATATTAATGGGATTTTTAGTGGGTTTATATATAAAAAATAGGATAATTATTTATTAATTTCCAAACTTTGGTTTTGGACTCTATATGATAAAGTAATCAAAACCACAATCCTTCCCATGTTTTTTTCCCATAGTTTATAAAAAAGTGAATTTTCTTCATTATTTTATAATTTGAAGAACCAATATCATTAAAATAATACCCTTGGTGATGTGAAAGTGATTCATGCTTATAAAGAATTGATTTTAAAACCTTAAAATATACTATATATTTTTGAGGATTCGTTAAGGAATTATAAAATCAATAAAGTAACATAAAAATAGAAATCATTATAGTGGAAATATGTATCTGGTATTTGATACCTTTTATGTCATATATTATATCACTTTTTGGTAATTATGATGTCATAATACATACCGTATATTTATATTGTTTTTAATTTTTATCCAAAAATTCAATTATCTCTAAAAATTATAAAAACTTCACTATTAGATAATTTTTACATAATGATTTAAAAAATAATATTTATGTTATCAAAATAAATCTTTGAATATGATAATTTATATTTTTAAATAAAAAAATCCTTATTTATTAAAAAATACTAGTTTTTTGACAATAATAGTTTTCTTTCCCTTATAGAAATAATTTTTGACTTCATAAAAGTATATTATATTTTATATTTAATAAATATTATTTAATAATAATGATTTATTAAAATATAATTCATTTCAAAAATTCCTGAATTCATCAAAAGGAGTGTCATGATTGGAACTATATTTTTTCCAAAAACGCAATTTGGGTTTTTTCATATTAAAACATCATTTTTATCAAACTCATTATTTAATCATTTATAAAGAAATAATAAAAAGGAATAAATATAATTGTTATTTTATTGAATAGAAATATAAAAACTCATAATTTTATTGTCAATATATATATCCCTTTAATAAACCAATTAATTCCCTAAGGGTAAGGTGTTCTACCGTGATATTTTCTTGGGGTGGTTCGGTGAACATGGTTTGAGTCATGATCTCTATGAGCTTGAACATCTCCCATAAAAGGTTTCCCACATGATTTATTTGTTTGATCTTGACTTGGGATTGGAGAATGAAAAATCCAAGTGATATTATCTCCCTTGAAATATCTAAAAAAATGGGCTTCATAGGGTACGATCCTACTAGTCAAGGCCATTTCTTCTTCCATCTATGTTAATTTGAATTTATCATTTGACTTTATATATACTAATAATATGATCACTATTCAAGGGATATATTATCAATGGCTATGAATCTTAATAGTATTTTAAATCTGACAGGATATAACAATCCAAAATAACCAAAGTAGTGTATATGTTTTCTACAACTTCATTACTTGATAATGAATTTATTCATTCAAAAAAGGAATTTAATTTATAAAAGTTCAGGTCATTACACTATTCCCCCCTTCAAAATATTCAACCCATAAATTTTCATTTTAGACACTAAAAAATATTATGGTTATAACGTCCCCACCCTAAAGCCACTAAATCGGTTCTCCGAGCCGGTTCTCCAAAAGGCCTCAGGTGCGCCTCCCTGTATGCCAGAGGCTGCCGACTAGCAGTGAGGGCCTAGGTTGTGATAGTGGGGAGACTATGACCTTATACCAGAGTAAGAAAACAGTGGAAATAACTAAGTGTCATACTCAGTGGAAAGTAAAGAGAGTGTGGAAGCAATAAACAAATGAAATAGAACAAGTTGTAATAGTAAATTGTTGTAAAATCCCGAAGAGCTATGCAATACAATACAACACAGCTCACCCATTGGGCCGACCATAAAGATACCAGTACAAAAGAAACTGAAAGTAAAAGTACAGGGCTCTGCTACTAACTCCGAGCCAATCCATATACCCGATCTCTAGATATTTTGAAACTGTAGCAGCCCAATCAGTATAACCACTCGAGCAGCTCCGCTCGATCATGAAACACTAGGCCTCAGCCTTATCCACCATGAAACTCATGATCAACCTGAAAATTAGACATTAGGTCTACACATACACCAAGGTTCACGTGAAGGGGTGAGAAATAATCTCAGTAGGGAACCCTGAAATGCAACCTATAACTATGTTGCTAAAAGTGTATGCAACAAAAATGAGCTCAGCATAGCTGGAACCCAACAAAAGAAAGTAAACCAAATGTGCTACCACAATCGAATTCAGGGTATGTAATCCTTATCAACTAGTAAAGTGCCACCATGGATGTCCATATCTATATACGTACACATGTATAGTCCCATACCTATGCACATATACATAAGTATGAATATTCATGACTAGGTGAATTAAATAATAAGAAACCACAACAAAAATCGATCCTCGGGACCATAAGCCCGATCTTCTGTACATTATGTGTAAGGGCATTGAGTTGGATGGCATGCCACTCAAGTTGTGTATCATTAAGTCAATCTCTAGGTCTGTAATCCCATCGACATGTTCCTGCTTCGTCCAATGCTAGAATTATATCTCTGAGCATGCTAATCAAACATCAAGTAAACATATGGAAAATCTCTCACAGTCTAAACCCTTTGTTCAATAGACCATCAATCAAATACACATGACTACCTGGACATATCTCATGGTCTGAACCCCAAGGGTCTAACGTATCATCATATAAATTATGAACAACCTCCAGGTAGCTCTCACAGTCAATACCCCCTGGGACCAACATAGAATACGACCACCTGGGCAGCTCTCACAGTCTAAACCCCTTTGGTCTCATGTATAAAAATACTCTAGGAGGAAGTACTCACAGTAAATTCCCCCTATAGTCTTTTAACGTTAAACTACAGACTCACATAGGAAGCACTCACAGTCAATTCCCCTTATAGTCAAAAGTGATTAAGGACTCTCTAAAGAATCTCACATGGTAAATTCCCCTTATAGCACAAAGTGCTCAAAGACTCTCTGAGGAAGCTCACATGGTCAATTATCCTTATATCCTGATGTGATCAGAGACTATATGAGGAATCTCACACGTTCAATTCCCCTTATAGTCTACTACACCAGTTTCTCGCAGCCCTGTGTAAGTCAACGAGCATAGCAATGCAATACGACCATAGTAAACCTCAAGAACTACTTGGAAAATAGTCTACAGCATATCACAACATGTCAGATAAAACCACTCCATCCTAACAATACTAGGCATGGAAACAAGGCATCCTAATAGGAAAAGCTAGACCAAACAGTCAAAAATCAAGCAACATGGGAAAACACATCCACAGCAAGGTAAATAACCCCATTTAAAATCAAACCACCTATTCTTAGCTACACGAGGAATAGTAGGCATCCAAAAAACAAGCAATATGCCACATGTTAGGTTCATCAGCCACCAACCAGGAAGCACCTCTGGTAAACACTACACTATTAGCAAACCAAGTCAGATATAAACAAACAGTGAGGGTGTCCCGAATGCCCAACCCAAAAATAAATATATATACACAAGGAATTAATAGTTTGGAATAGGTTCTAGGTGACACCAGATCACCATCTCTACCCAAACCCGACGTAACAACTCAGGGTCAATCAAACAATGAGCACCCACTGGGTCCCTCATGTAAAACACTGAGGAGGCATCATACTTGGGATTCTCCAGGTAAACACCAGCGGAGGCATCCTACATGGGATGCTTAGAGAAGAGAAAGGGAGGAATCCTAAATGGGATTCTCAAAGGAAGGAAAACATAGTAATTCCATAAGATGGGTCCTATCAAAGGAAAAACAGGAGAGGGATCCTACAAGGTACTCTCTAGGTTAGTACACAAGTAAAGGCATCCCTTAGGGGATCCTTAGATTTATCTGGTCTCACAACATTATAGGACAGAAGGGAATGTCTCACAAGGGGAACATCCTCTAAATAATAGGTTATGGGAGATATCTCACAGCTCATCTTCTATTAAATGTCTCAACTAAGTTGGTCCAAGCACCCAACTTATCATCCACGCCAAGTCTCTCTCTTAGGTGCCAACTGAACTTGATAACTGGAGGAAGAACCCCTCTATTTAAATATAAACCCTCAAAGCCCCATTTATATGACCTCTAAATTTCAAAAGGATTCCACCATTGTGGTCTACATGGAAAAACACTCAAAATCAACTACTCACACGCCAAATTCTGACTTCCATTCAAAACTACTAAACTAAAGTAGTACGTGGCCAGAACACATGGAGAGACCCATGGGGTCTGCCTGTATAATAGTACATGGCATGTAATTTACTGTACATGATGTGTACTATTCAAAAAAAGTTACACTGTGTGTGTTTTCACCCAAACACATTCCCATGTACCACTACACGGCGTGTACTTTACTGTACACAACGTGTACTCCTTAAAAACCACTATTCTGTGTTCTATTTCACACAGCCACCCACTACAGGGCATGTACTCATGGTACACGGTGTGTACTTAAGAAAAATTTTTCTTCCTCGAACAGGAAGAACACATGGCGTGTACCCCTGGAACAAACACCATGTATTCTGGGTTTTCTGACGGAAAATCCCTCAAAAACGCCCGAAACGCCCGTTTTCACCCCTGAAACAATAGATCTGGACTTAAGAGACCAAAAGCAAGCAATATAAACCTTTAAAGACTTAAAAAAAAATTTTAAAGGGTATATATGGAAAAAAACTTAAATGTCCCTACCTTTGGGTGGAAACCGCCGAAGCTTCAGTTGATTTCACAGCTCACGGTTGTCGCACGCCAACTCAGTGCGTCGAGAGCTTCTAATCGGTACCCCTCTTGCCTCCCAACTCTACCTATTTCTCAAACTCCAATTTCTCACATAGGTCATGACCAAGGAGGAGGTGTAGGAGACGTGGGAAAGGTGGAGGAGGAAAGAAGAGAAGGAAGAAAAGAAAGAAAAATAAAAAGAAGAAAAAGGGGCCCGGGTCGGCCCCGGTGCCCGACATGAGTTTATGCCTTCCCTAGGCTGAACTCCCCATTCCAAACTCAAAGGTGCAGATGAAATTTCAATCCAACATTTTGTTTAAAAGTTATTTCGAAATGAACCAACAT
Source organism: Viscum album (assembly GCA_963277665.1). NCBI lineage: Eukaryota > Viridiplantae > Streptophyta > Magnoliopsida > Santalales > Viscaceae > Viscum > Viscum album. The sequence goes on from OY728161.1 coordinate 313,996,267, forward strand.
GAATAATTTAATATTTAATTTAATAATATTAAATATTAAATATTCTGCTAAAATTCAAAAAACTTAGATTTCCACCAAACTCCAGTCCTAGGGTAAACTCCCTATTCTGAGACCAACCAAGTTGTCAGAAAAGTTATCTGGGATCAAATGGTAGTGTAAAATGACCATTTTATCCCTCACGAGCATCCAACAGTAAAAATTCAAATATCTTCTCAAAACTGAAGTCTGAAAAAACACGAGTTCTTACAAACTCCCCATCATAAACCTTCTCGTCCCTGAGAGCCCAGTAAAAGGACCAACTACCATGCTTCCAACCCGAGCATCTATACAACAAGCTATCTAGACCATCCGATGACCATCCTTATAGCGTTAACAACCACCTTATACATAGAAGATATTCAACTACGACCAAACTGGTACTCCCTACTATAGGAATACCCTTGTCGTCACCTTAAAAGAAAACTCTGAGCTCAAAAGCTCCTGGAAAACACCTAAGTTTAACATAAACAAGTAAACCCACCCTCAAAAGGCCAATGGTGCACTCCCCTTCAAATGGATTCCTTACAACGCTCTGAGAGTACAACCCGAACATGTTCCATCCTCAATAGGGTTAAACATTAACAAAGAAAAATGAGCTTGGTGTAGGGTCAAAGCTCTCTCAGCATACTCAATAAGAATCAAGATATCGCATGATCGTCTCTTACAGGAGTACACTAAGATTCCACAGAAGGTGTGTCTAGCACCCTCCTATCCCTTCTAACATTGTTCCAAAACCTGGCCAGGATTCAAGCATGGTTAAACCATTTCACGGTAACCCGACATTTCACAAATTCACCTCTAAAACATTGGGACATTCCTACACAACTTACAAGTTCAAAACACACAAAAGTCTTAAAACAATGGTCATTGGATCATCCCTGGACACTCTCTGGTTTAGATTCAAGTGATGCCACCCACAACAGAAACATCAGAAATAGTGGTCGACCAGGCCAGGTACCCAAACAATCCTGCCCCTTGAAGCCAGTCATGAAAAACAAGCACTGCTAAAAAGGCATTGGAAAACATGGGCCAACCATTCTCAAACATGTTTCCCTAGAATAGAACATACATTGACATATAAGGGTTCGAGTCAAAACCAAGGGTATCTAGGTCTTCCACCTAGCCCTACAAAAAAAGCCTCACAACTGGGTCATAAGGTCTAACCACCTCTCCCAAAAGATCCAAAACCTCTAAGAAGATGGTAAAGATCACAACAACTAATGAAATTAAAAACCGAAACACAGCCTACAAGGGCCCTGATCCTCTCCGAGCATCCTCAGAATAAACGACTCCTTGAAGGTCACAATCAAAATAGAAAAGACAAGCTGAACTAACACTCATTGGGTATCTGTATACAACAATACCACAAGGAGGTCTAGTTAATAAGAAAATAATTTGTATCTATCAACATAATTCACAATGATCTAACTAGATAACCACAAACATGAGAAACAACCCTCAATAAGGGTTAAATAGAAAGGAATCGCGTGCCATATCGACCAACTGGGGTCACTACACCACATGTGCACAAGGACTGAGTCATCATCCTCACACCAACACCTCAACATAAATCCACATAACCTGAAATCAGAGTAAATATTATGTGTAAGCAGACCCAAAGGTCTCAGTCATCAGTAAAAATACACACTAGCAGGCCTATATGCTATGAATACTACGTGCCTAGTATGATGCATGAGATGCCTCTTGCCTTTATCGGTCAAGAGTCAAAATCTATCCCTGGAATCTTACCAATGGCCATGATCTAGATATCCATAGTAAATCAAACACCACAAAAAATGTTTGTCGCTCAAGGCAAAAATCATATAAAACTATAATATTGAAAAATCAGAACAGCAATCCCAAACCATGGCAACTGGGACTTCTTACCAGAACAAGTGTTCTCGACGCACCAGCCCGATATCCATCATAGGTTCTGACACATTCCTAATACTCCTATCTACCATATCCCAAATAGTAAAGACCAAGAAAAGAAACTCCTCTGATACCACTTTGTAACATCCCGACCCGAAAGCCACTAAACCGATGCTCCGAGCCAGTTCACCACAAGGCCTTAAGTGTGCCTCCCCGTACGCCAGAGGCTGTCGACTAGAAGCGAGGGACTAGGGTGTGATAGTGGGGAGACTATGCCCTCATACCAGAGTAAGAAAATTGTGTAAATAACTAAGTATCAAACATAGTAGAAAGTAAACAGAGTGCGGGAGTAATAAACAACTGAAATAGAAAAAGTTGTAATAGTAAAATGTTGTAAAAGCCCGAAGATCTATGAAATACAATACAACACTGGTCACCCACCGGGCTGACCATACAGATACAAGTACAAAAGAAACTGAAAGTAAAATTACAGGGCTCTGCTACTAACTCCGAGCCAATCCACGTACTAGATCTCCAAACACTATCGAACAGCAGCATCCTGATCAGTAGAACCACTCGAGTAGCTCCGCTCGATCATACAACGTTGGGTCTCATCCCTATCCACCATTAAACTCATGCTCAACCTGAAAAGTAGACATAATTTCTACACATACACCAAGGTGCATGTGCAGGGGTGAGAAATAATCTCAGTAGGGCACCCTGACAAGCAACCTATAACAGTGCTCCTAAAAGTGTATGCAACAACAATGTTCTCAACATAGATGGAACACAACAAAAGGAAGTAAACCAAACATGCAACCGTAGTTGAACTGAAGGTATGTAATCCCTATTAACTGGGAAATTGCCACCATGGATGTCCATATCTATATACATACACATGTATAGTCCCATACCTATACACATATACATAAATATGAATATTTATGATTGGGTGAATTTAATAATAAGAAACCACATCAGCATTCAATCCTTGGAACCATAAGCCTGATCTTCTGGACATCTTGTGCAAGGGAATTGAGTTGGACATCATTCCACTAAAGTCGTGTATTATTAAGTTGATCTCTGGGTCTATAATCCCATCGACATGTACCTTCTTTGGCCAACACCAAAATTATATCTCTGAGCATGCTAATCAAACATCAAGTGAACCTCTGGGAAAGATCTCACGGTCTAACCCCTTTGTTCAACAATCCATCAATCAAATACACACAACCACCTGGGTATCTCTAACGGTCTAAACCCCAAGGGTCTAATGTATCATCATATTAATTATGAATGACCTTCAGGTAGCTCTCATAGTCAATACCCCCTGGGTCCAACATAGAATACGACCACCTGGACATCTCTCACAGTCTAAACCCCTTTGGTATCATGTATACAAATACTCTGTGGGGAAACACTCACAGTCAATTCCCCCTATAGTCTTTTAACGTTAAACTAAATACTCTCTAAGGAAGGACTCACAGTCAATTCCCCTTATAGTCAAAAGTGATTAAGGACTCTCTGAGGAAGCTCACACAGTCAATTCTCCTTATAGACCAAAGTTCTAAAAGTCTCTCTAAGAAATCTCACATGGTCAGTTCCCCTTATAGCATGAAGTGTTCAAAGACTCTCTGAGGAAGCTCACACAGTCAATTACACTTATAGTATACTACATCAGGTTCCCGCGGCCCTGTGTAAGTCAACAAGCATAGAAATTAAATATAGCCAAAGTAAACCTCAATAACTACTTGGCTAACAGTCTACAGCATATCACAACATTTCAAACAAAACCACTCCATCCTAACAGTTCTAGGCATGGAAACAAGGAAGCCAAACAGGAAAAGCTAGACCAAATGGTCAAAAATCAAGCAACATGGGCAAACACATCCACAACAAGATAAATAACACCATTTACAATCAAACCACCTCTACTTAGGAACACAAGAAATAGTTGGCATCCAAACAAACAAGAAAGATGCCTCGCATGAGGCTTAACAGCCACCAACCAGGAATCACCTCTAGTAAACACTACAGCATCAGCAAACCAAGTCAGATATAAACAAACAGTGAGGGTGGCCCGAACGCCCAACCAAACAATACATCTATAGCCCCATGGAATTACCAGTCTGTCACGGGTTCTAGGTGACACCAGATCACCATCTCTACCCAAACCCAATGTAACAACTCAAGGTTATTCAAACAGTGAGAACCCATTGGGTCCCTCAAGTCAAACACTGATGAGGCATCATACTCGGGATTCTCCAGGTAAACATGAGCGAAGGCATCCTACATGGGATCCTTAATGAAGATCAAGGGAGGAATCCTACACAAGATCCTCAAAGGAAGGAAAACATAGGAATTCCATAATGTGGTTCCTTTTAAAGTAAAAATAGTATAGGGATCCTACAAGGGACTCCCTAGGTCAGTATACAAGTAAAGGCATCCCTCAGGGGATCTTTAGAAGTATCCAGTCTCACAGCCTTATAGGCCAGAAGGGAACATCTCACAAGGGGAACGTCCTCTAAATAATAGGTTATGGGAGATAGATCACAGCTCATCTCTTATTAAAGGTCTCAACTAAGTTTTTCTAAACACCCCACCTATCATCCACGCCAAGTCTCACTCTTAGGTGTCAACTGAACTTGATAACTGGAGGAAGAACCCCTCCATTTAGATAGAAACCCCCAAACCCCATTTATATGACCTCTAAATGTCAAAAGTATTCCACCATTGTGATCTAAGTAGAAAAATGCTCAGAATCGACTACTCACATGCCCAATTTTGACTTCCAGGGCCCAAGATATCCCCAAAACTACTAAACTAAGGTAGTATATGGCCAGAACACATGGCCAGACCCATGGGGTCTGCCTGTGTAATAGTACACAGTGTGTAATTTACTATACACTATTTGTACTGTTCACAAAAAGTTACACTGTGTGTGTTTTCACCCGAACACATGCCCATGTACCACTACACGTCATGTACTTTACTGTACTCGACGTTTACTCCTTAAAAACCACTATTCCGTGTTCTATTTCACACGGCCAGTCACACGGCCACCCACCACACAGCATGTACTCATGGTACATGGCGTGTACTTAAGAAAACTTTGTATTCCTCAAACAGAAAGAACACATTATGTGTACCCCTGGAACACACATAATGTATTCTAGGTTTTCTGATGGTAAATCCCTCAAAACGCCCGAAATGCTCGTTTTCACCCTCGAAACAATAGATCTGAACTTAAGAGGCCACAATCAAGAAATATAAATATTTAAAGACTTAAAACAACATTTTTAAAGGGGGTATATGGAAAAAACATAAACGGCCCTGCCTTTGGGTGGAAATCTTTGAAGCTTTGGTCGATTTCACGGCTCACAGTTGTCGCACGCCGACTTAGCGCGTCGAGAGCTCCGAATCGGTACACCTCTTGCTTCCCAACTCTCCCTCTTTCTAAAACTCCAATTTATCAAATAGGTAACGACCAAGGAGGAAACATACGAGATGTGAACAAGGGGGAGGAGGAAAGATGATAAGGAATAAAAGAAATAAAAAGGAAATGAAGAAAAAGGGGCCCGGGCCGGCCCCAGTGCCCGACATGAGTTTATGCCTTCTCTAGGATAAACTCCCCATTCCAAACTCAAAGGAACAGATGGAATTTAAATCCAACATTCCGTTTAAAATTTATTACCAAATGAACCTATGTGAATAATTTAATATTTAATTTAATAATATTAAATATTATGCTAAAATTCGAACAGCTCAGATTTCCACCAAACTCCTGTGGTAGGGTAAACTCCTTATTCTGAGACCAACAGAGTTGTCATAAAAATTATCCAAGATCATCTAGTAGGTTAAAATTACCATTTTACCCCTCCTAAGCATCCAACAGCAAAAATTCAAATTTCCGCTCAAAACTGCAGTTCGGAAAAACATGGGTTCTAACAATGGTACTTCTTTTTCATTGCCTCTTTTGGTTCCTATGTAACTTCTTCAAACTTTTAGTCCCACCATAACACTTTTACTAGGTGAGTTGTCTTTTTTCATAGAACCTTTTCTCTATGATCTAAGATCTTCACTAGTTTCTCCTCATATGTACATTCATTCACTAATGGAACCACCTGTGGATTTAGTACATGGGAGGTGTATGGTATGTACTTCCTCAAGAGGGATACATGGAACAAGTAATGTACTTAAGATAGAATAGGTGAGACTATTAGTCAATATTTCACTACTCCAATGTGATCAAGGAACCCAAAGGGGCCAATATACCTAGGAATAATATTTCTATTATTCCCAAACCTCATGACTTTCTTCTACAGTGATATATGAAGGATCAATTTATCTTGAAACTCAAACTTCAAGTCTCATCAATGATTATTTACATTGATTTTTTGTCAAATTTTTTAATATTTTATTTGATGGTAAATGGTTTAATCTTCTATATCATTTCTAGGATAAGACCAGGTTCCATCAACTTTCACTCTATAAGTTTATCCTAGAATGTTGGAGACTGAAAACACTTCCCATAAAAAGCCTCATAAGGTGTTATTTGAATTCTAGAATGGAAACTATTGTTATATGAGAACTCCACTAGAGGAAGGTGTTAATCACAACATCGTTGGAAATACATTGAACATGATCACAACATATCCTATAGAGTTTTAATAGTTCATTTAGTCTAACCATCTATCTGAGGGTGATAAGCTACGTTGAAGCTCTGTTCTGTATCCAATTCTTAAAGGATGCTTATCCAAAACCTCTAGGTAAACCTTAAATCAAGATTAGATATAATATAGAGTGAAACTACATGGAATATTACCACTTCCCTTATGTATATCTTGGTTATTTTTTCAAGAGATAAATATTCCTTAATATTAATGAAATGTTCCATCTTTATTATGTGATTGTCACGACCCGTCCTCGGGGCCCGTGTCGTGACTACCCCAAGCCCGCCTTCCATAGGCCAGGGGCTGGCGACTAGCACCAAAAGCGTAAATCCAGATAAATGGGAAGGCATTGCCTTTATAAAAGTAAAAAAACACCACAGAGTACAAGCGGAAGAAAAACACTAGGTAAAACTGAAACAAGATGTGCTGAAAGTAAAGGGGCCAGAAATACAAGCCCAACTATAAAGTACAAGGAAAAAGACAAAACAGCCGAAAGGTGACAAGCAGCTCCTGGATCGTTCACCAAGGATCCTACCTTAAGGGTAGGTACAGATAGCCTCCACAATGCTCTTTCCCTTCAACCTCCTCCGAGTGTCGTCTCGTTGTGAAGTCCACCACCAGATACTGTCTCGTCGTGAGGTCCACCTCCGGGTATCGTCCAGTCCTCGAACACTTGGCCTCTGTCTGCGCTGCCCGTCGTCTGCAACCAACACAATGAGGTGCGGGCATATCCCGTGCAGTGGTGATTATATCGATACTCAGTAGGGACCCCGAGACCCTCAAGGTCTCACTAAATCCAACAAAGATAACAACAAAGAAGATCTCAACAGATAACCTCTACCTAGGTATATGACCATACATATACCCAAGTTATCAAGTAACCCATCTCAATCATGAGGAAACAAAAAGATTATGAATCAATGGATAACAACTACCCAGGTATATTCCCATACATATACCTTAGTTATCAAGTAACCCAACTCAATCATGAGGTAAACACAAAGGTCATAGACTCAGCTCAAACCAGGATTTTCATTATCTAAACCGTAACTACTGAAGAGCTCCGTCTCTGGAGTGTACAGTGGTCCTGTCACGACTCTGAGGTACTGCTCACTAACCTAAGACTGCTGAGGTACTCCTCCTATCGAGTACCGCGGGTCAGCCACCCAAACACAGCAGTGCTTCCTGCCGAGGTATGTCACCCAAACACAGTAGTGCACACCCCCTAGTAGCCTGCTGAGGTACTCTCCGGACGAGTACCGCGGGTCTTCACTATCACACAGGTAGTGCTCCGTCTGCCATGGGTCTGCACCTCACAAAGTAGTGCTCCGTCCACTAGGCTAGTCGACTCACTCCAAGTCGAGTCGGTCAAGCAGTGTCAGGTCTCAGTCGGCTACACGGTCTCCGTACTCCGCACGCTCGTCTCCGGGAGGGTCCGCTCCACGAGCTACAGGTCGATACTCCAAGTATCTCAAATTCCCACGAAGAAGTATCTCAAAGGACCGCCTCGTCATAGGGGTCTCAATGCAATAGATGGCGCGTCAATCGGACGCCTGGTCTGTGAGTTACTAGCCTTTTCGTCCCAGGGGCCTGATTGGTTTAGTGTGCGAACCAACCCGACCATATCTCAACTATACCCCGAACTCTCATAGGGTATGCCCATAGGGACCGTTTCTCAATGTGATCACCAACGCCGCTGACGGTTCATCAAACGGACGTCCGGTCTGAAAGTTATCAGCTTTTCCGTTCCAGGGGCCCGGTTGGATTTCGGGTACAATCCAACCCGACCATACTCCAACTGCGTCCAAATCTCAGGCGAAGTATGCCAAAAGTTCCGTCTCATCAAAAGGAATCCAACAAAGTTGATGGCACGTCAATCGGACGTCCGGAGCTCAAGATATATGTGTTTCTGCTCCGAGGGCCCGGTTGGTTTCGGGTTCGAACCAACCCGGCCATACTTCAAGTGACACCGGTTAACCAAACCGATCACACCATTGCGATCCATACGGAAAAACACACGATATGGACTACCCATTGGTCCAAAACAGATAGCCGGTGAAAAAGCTGTATTTCACCGCAACACGCGCGAACCGGGCCTCGTGGGGCCCGCGCCTTGACCTCAACTTAAATATCCAAAATTGGTTTTGAAACATCCGTCTTAATTCCAGGGTCGCAACCTCACAGACGGTTCGACATTCTGACATCGTATGAGAGAGATATATCCGATACAATATCCCGTAATAATAATATTATTATTATTATTCGGTGTTTCGTGGGCCCGAGCCACGAACCAGAATTTAGTATTCAACATTAGACTTGAATCGACCGTCTTAAAGACAGGGTCACGTCGCCGCTGACGGCAAGCCAATCGGACGTTGCACGCATGAGTTATAGAAGGTCGAAGATTTAATAATAATATTAAATCTATTATTTTCCGAGCGCTTCGGGTACCTGATCCAAAAACCTGAAAAAGACATCCAATATTGGACTCATAAATTCCGTCTCGGAGTCAGGGTCACACTACCGCTAACGGTTCGTGAAACCGAGGTCGCACGAGGAAGATACCGTCAAAATACAGTTTTCCCAACAAAAATAATAATAACATTATTATATTATTTTTATTTTTATTTTTATTTAATTCCTTAAATCCCACACCCTCAAATCCACGCACCACCCAAAAGTTGCGCCTCACTTTACTTCATGCCTTCACGCCCCATCAATTCCTATTGATTTCTTATGTCTTCTTTTAATTTATTTCTCTTTATCTCCTTCTCTCTCCAATTTTCATTCTCCATTCCCAAACTCTCACGCTTTCTTCTCCTCCAAACCCGGGGGCTGCTTCCTCCGCTAGAAATATGTCGCCTTCGGACATCCGTCATCCCGGCATGGCACGTCGGTAGCACTTTCTTCGGACCACCGAACGCGCTTCGGTGGTCCGATTCGCCTACCGTCTGCGCCTGCGTCTCTCCCAGGACCGGCTCTTTATTGAAACGGCTTCAATTTGCCGTTGCGGCCCGTTTCTTCGTCGTCCGTCATCCCGCGCACAAAAGAACAACCAGTGGAGGGTCCGGGCTTGTTCGTAAGCCCATTCCCTCCACATTAAAAGCTCAATACATAACTCATCAACGACAAGGGTTTAAATTATTCAAGATAAATTATACAAACACCCTATAATTAAAATACGCATGCACGAGGGTATAATTCACATATACACTTTATACAAAAACCCCCTACCTCGCAAAGACGTCGCACGTCGTCGAGCTGCGGAAAGAGGAAAGCGTTGCGATGATCGGACGTCATGGAAGATCAGTGCTGATTCCATTGACGTTGAAGGAAGATTCGGCGTCGTTGCGGATTCCCCACATCGGTGTCTCCTCCTTTGATGGAGAACTGGGAAGCGTTCTTCGTCATGAAGGAATGATCGTTCTTCATTGGCGAGTTGGTACTCTTCAAAAAAAAATTCTAGAGCTCTCCAATCCTCCACACAACAATTTCCAACCCCATATTTCATTAAGTGCCCTTCTTTTAAAAGATTACAAGCATTTCAAAAGAAGTCAAAGAGGTGTGACAAATATAATTAATAAGGTTATTAATTATCTTAGTTGGCTTAAGCTTGGGAGGTGGAGAGGCTCCACTTCAATAAAAGATAAAGTGGAGTTGCCAAGCATTTAACAAGGGGTGAGTTATGGGGAGGTGAGGAGTTAGGGTCTCGTGTGGGCCCCACCACACTAAACTCTCCCATATGAGGTTAGGTGGGTGTGGGCCCCACCTCTAACTTCCCCTTTGTTGAAAATAACCACTTACCTTGAATAAAATTTGTACACATCAAATTTTATTTGATTTAATCACATTCCCAAATATTTAACCTCAACCCGCTCAAAACGCAACTACGGTAAAGGTTCCCTTAAGCAATTACCGGCACTGCGAGTTCATCGGTGCCCTCGGATTTCAATTCCGAGCACCGGTTCAAAAGATAGAAAAAAACCCGCACGTACGTTTACTGAATGTATCCGAAAAAAAGTTCAGAAAATTATTATCAGTCACCCTCGACCCGCGCCGGTCGAGGTTAGGCTCTGCCTAAGTAAAACATGCCCTAACGAACCCATCGATACTCTCGGATTTTCAATCGGAGTTACCGTTTAGAAGTTATGAATTTTACAATAAAATAATTGTCACTTAATTATTTTATTTGCGGCCAAAAACTAACTTTTTCTGGTGGCCCGCGCCGACCAAAGTTAGTATCTTCTTAAATAATGCAAAACCTCACGAGTCCAGTGGTGGTCTCGGATTTTTAATCTGAGCTACCCTTTGTGAGTTATAAACATTCGAAAAATAAAATAATTTATTTAATTATTTTATTTACGGTTATGCCATTTTTGGAATTTCTCACAGGAGGCCCGCAACGACTAAACTTAAGTCGCACCTAGGGTAATACTGCCATCGTGAGTGCAACGGTGCACTCGGATTTCTGATCTGAGCAACCGTTCAAGAGTTATTCCACTTTTTCAGGAAAACTATTTACGCGCGTTAATTTTAAGTTTAACAAAACTTCGACGGATCATTCCGGGCACTCCGGGCCTCAGAATCAGGTGCCGTCTGAAACCGCGCACTCGCAAAAGTCCAAAGAAATTAAGAAAAAAAATTCCTTGAAATTTCTGGGTCTTTACAGTGATAATATACCACCCAGATCGTGTTATTTATTTTAGGTGTCACAAAGAGTCCTACAATGAAATATATTCTTATGTTTTCTTATTTATATACTAGTATGTGAAATGGTTTCATCATACCCTTAAACTTCAGTCATTTTTCCTTGAATTGTTGGCATACTAAGCATCGACATACAAACTTTGCAATCTTCCTCTTCATGTTATCCCATCAGAAGTTTTTTTTAAATCTATATATATCTTATTTCTTCCATAATTAATTGAAAAGGATGATCTATATGGTCAGCCAAAATTTATCTATTTATTTCTATTTTTTATGAGACTCATCTACAGGTTCTAAACCACATAAATCCATCTTCAGTAAAGTTGAACTCAAGAATATTTGCTACCATTTTCTATAGAAATACATCATCTATATAGGACCCATTGACCCTATCAAGAATAAATGGTAAAGTGGTTATATTATAATTGTAGGATGAATATCCTTTTATTATTCCCATATTCATACTTTTCATGTCCAATAATATTGCATCTATTTTAAACCTTATCATGGATGGGTTTCTAGGATCCTTTATACTCAGAGCATCTACCACTTTTTTTCCTTCACAGGATGGTAATGGATTTAACAATCATAATCCTTGATCATATTTAACTACCTTCTTTAGTACATAATGATCTCCTTTTGTGTTAATATATACTTGAGGCGCTTATGATCTGTTTATATGTCACACTTCTCTCTGTAGAGATAATGTCACCAAATTTTCTACGCGAAGATACCTTCATCCAATTCTATATCATGAGTTGGGTAGTTATTCTCATTAATATTTAATTTTCAAGAGGCATATGCTATCACTTTATCTTCTTCGTAAATACACATCCAAATCAATTTTTGGATGCATCACATTAGATCACAAATCCTTTCCCACTAGTGGATAATGTGAGTATAGGTTTAGTTTAATCCTCTTCTTCTGATCTTTAAATCTTCCATAGTCTTCTTCATTCTAGAAAAAATTGACTCTATTATAAGTAATCTTGGTTACTGGTCTTGAAAATTTTGATAATTTTCTCATAAATTAAGGATAGTGCCCATCCAATCCAGGGAAACTATGGATTTCAATCAAATATGGTATTCTGTTACATACTTTGATAACTTATGTTTCTATAGGATCAAAAAATATTCCTTTACTAGTGATAACATTTCCTAATAAAGTTACTTTCTCCAACAAAAACTCAAATTTACTATACTTCACAAATAACTTTTCCTTTCACAAATTATTAAGTACAAAATTCAAATACTTCTTATGTTACTCCTTTATTTTGGAGTAGATAAGAATATCACCTAAAAGACTATAAAAAATTCAAGGTAATCCCTAAAGGCTTTATTCATCAATTCGATGAATATATTTGGAGAATTAGTGAGTCCAAATGGAATCATTATGATCTCATAGTGTTTGTACCTTGTATGAAAATCAGTCTTAGGTTTAAACTCTTTCTCCACGTTTACTTGATAATATCCCAATCAAAGGTCTACCCTAGAGAATTATTGGTCTCATGTAGATGATCATACAAGTCATCAATATAGGTTAGAGGATACGTTTTCTTTGTCATGATCTTGTTAGGCCTGTAATAATGAATGTAGAGGCCCATTGACCCATCCTTCTCCTTGATGAAGAGGGCCAGTGCACCCCATGGTGTAGAACATGGGTGTATAAACCTTTTATATATTCATATTCTAATATAATTTTTTAATAAACTTGTCAAGTTCAAAAATTAATATTCTATATAAATTTTGGGATATTAGAAAATCTTTGGGTATTAGCTCTATTGATAACTTAACATCACTACTATGAGGAAGACCAGTAAATTATCTTGAAAAAAACATCAGTGAATTTTCTTATAAAGATCATGTAATCAAGGATGATATTTTATTTATTCATAGTCATTTGATCTAGATACTCTTTCATTGAAGGAAATAAAATCCATTATTGAGATTTTGGTACCAAATAAAATTAATCCTTCTCCTTGAACTTGTATAGAATCATAGGATGATTCATGATATGAAGGGTGATTTCCTTCTCTTCAAAATTTATGTTGGATCTATATAAGGAAAGCTAATACATACCAATAATTTCATTGAATTTCATTTTAGGGAGAAGCATAAGTTTTTCTATGGATTTTAACCTAAAAATATGGACAATGGAAGATTTATATACTTGGGTTTCTATAATTGACCCATTCTCTATCTTTAACAATAACTCTACTTCCATTTTTTGAGGGGGTGTTTGAATAGTTATATTAAACTTGTGTGATATGAAATAATGTGTAGATCCAGAATCAAAAAATATTTTTTCAATTATTGAATGAATAACTAGCATTTCTGTCACCACTTCATTGGTAGGATCCACTTCAAAAGTTAGGATTACATAAGATCGCCTTTTATTTTTATGCCCTAGAGGTTGTTTTCATTAGTTTTCATTGACAAACTTTGGTTTAGTGAATTGATTCACATAGGTTCCATGTTACTTGCAGTTTAATCATTGGAAAATAGGATGAGGGTTCACCAGAGAATTCCTTACTTCCATCACATTGGTAGATTTATCTGGCCAGTAATCGCTAGTTAGGTTCTCTTACATCCCATACCTAAATAATTTAATTTTACCCTTTAGGAAGTTTTTGGGATTCATATTCCCACACTTTTTACAATTGAGATGATGGAATTTATTACCCTTATAATATTTTTCTATCGTACCTCCAAAATTAAAATATATTCTCTACTTATTGTCCCTAGTCCGAAGAGACCCTTGAGATTCACAAATATCTTTTTAGACTCTGAGGGAACATTGGACAATTTCGTCATATCTTTCAAAGTCTATAATGGATATGTCTTTTCTTAAATTTGGATTTATCCCTTCAAATAAGTGGTCAATATTACTTTTAGGGGAAATGAAAAATCCATATTCATATCCTGCAAGTCTTGTGATTTTTTACTTGTTCACCTCAATGGATTCTTTATCCTTTTTCTTAAGTCTAAGGAAGTCCCTCTCCATTTTTAATTGGATAGTGGATAGAAAATATTTATGGAAAACCATTTCTAGAATTCCTTTCACTATATCACTTTTATGTCCCCCTCGTACATTGTATTTTTTGAAAAATTTCCACCATTAATCAGTTTATCCCTCCATACAGTAAGTATCCATCACAACCTTATCTTTCTTAGAGCATTTGAGGATATAGAAGAATTTTTCAATGGATTTGATCCATTTCTCCATGATTAAGGGATAAAAATATCCACTAAAATTCTATGGAATTTATCACATAAAGGACTCAATTACAACTTACTCTTTATTGGTGGGATTTTATCATTCCTCCTGATTCAAGTTTTTGTTCAACACTTGAGTTAATTGAGAAATTATTGTCAGGGATTTTGAGATTCCTACTCCCTATAGGTTAGTCATTTCATTTGGTAAGTCATTAAAATGTTCTTCACATTGGTTATTGACTCAGTTCCTCCTATTCCCATCCATTAACTAAAAGAAAATTGAAATTAGGGGTGATAGCTTTTAAAATATTAAATACATAAATGGGAAACCATGAACATTAAAGGTATTACTCATAAATGACATATATTCTTTAACCTATGAATTTATAGGTTTAAATATATGTTATCCATGATTTATTCCCACATAAAAAATATTATATGAATTTTTGTTCCCTTAATAATGGTTTATAAGAAGATTGTAAAATTACCAAATAATACCCCTAGGAATTTCAAATATGGTGTGTATAAAGGCCCATTTTTTTAAACCAAGTGGGGATCAATTTTAGCTCAACACTCCCTTTTTGGGTTTATTACCCCTATGTACATTTGTACCAAATCTGCATCCACTTATAGTATCCAAATTGGGATGTATTTTCTTGGAAACCACTTAATCTATAATTAACCAAAATTTAGGGATGTTTTCTTATGTTTATTCTTATCCCTAAGGTTTTTACTAGAGTTTTCAAATCCTAATATCAAAAATAACTATACCTTTCTCTGATACCAACTAAGGAAACCCATATTTTAATACACTTAAATTCATGATTTATTACATAAATTTACATATAATAAAATCTCAAAATATCATTATTCCTAGTGTATTAGGTAAATTAGGTTCATATTATAACAACTTGTAACTATAATAAAATGCAATTATTGAAAATTTTCAAAATATGCTCTTAAAATTCCATTGTTTACACTGGTTAACCTGGGGAAATACATAAGAAATGGTTGAGATATAAATAATATTGAGGAAATAAAAAAGCATATAATAAGGTAAATTAGTAAATTTGAGACAATATTCATATCAGGGTAACATAATAGGAGTGAGAATCATAGTATTGAACAATGATGCATGATATAACATGATAGCATAAAGGTAACATAGGAATGTGGTAATAGCTTAAAACATGAAATCATAAACATAAGTCAAGAATAACCAATGAGAAAACATAACATAGTGTGATTAGGATAAACTCTCTCACACCATACATGTAATCTCAGGATATTAAAACATTACCCAATTCATTGGAGGGCTATATAATTTTTATTTCACCCGTTTCTTTCATATCGTGTATGAGCATAAGTCTGTCACATGGATCATACAACATAAGTATGACTTTCATAAATTTCAATCTGATGATTAAGGATTTTGAGATAAATACATATAATTCCCAAATAAATTAAGGATAGGTACATCTAGGTGAATACCATTGAGTGTACTTGGGGATGGGTATTCACTACACAATTGTTTGGCATGAAAATCATAGGAAAATTGTGGAATCATAACAGTGGTACATAAAGATTAATGGAAGGTATTAATGAAAGGGAAAGGGGTATATAATTACTTGGAAACCATAAGGATAGTAATAGGAATGTTTCAAAACATATACGAACATGATATATTGAAAATAAAAAGGGGATAATATAAAGGAAGTACTCAAAAAGAGGAGAAGGTAAGGATCCCTTACCTCAAGATGGTGCTTCTAAAAGCTTAGGAAGAGCTCATTAAGATATTTGAGGTACCTTGGGAGAACTATATAAAGATAATGAAAGATTAATTTCATGATATATTTTTTTTACTGAAGAGGAATGGGATTTTGGGTGGTTTTATATAGTGAAATAGAGGATAATTCTTTATTAATTTCCAAACATAGGTTTTGGGCTCTATATGATAAATAATCAAAACAAAAAATATTCCCTTGGTTTTTCCCCATTATTTCTAACAAATTTAAGTGGTTTTAATAATTTTAAAAGTTTAATAACTAATAAAATTAAAATAATACTCTTTTTATGTGTAAGTGAGACATTTTTATAAATAATTGATTTCAAAACATTAAAATATAGTATATGTTTGAGAGGACTCATTAAGGGTTTATAAAATTAATAAAATAAAATAAAAAATGAAATGTTTTAAATGGAAACTATAAATTTATAAATATATACCTTTTATGGAATATATTACATAACTTTTTGGTAATTATGATTTCATAATATATATCGTATATTTAATTTTTACCCAAAAATTCGACTATCTCTGGAAATTATGAAAAATTCACCTTTGGATAATTTCAAAATTATGGTCAAAAAAAATATTTATTATATCATAATAAATCAATAAATATAAAATTTAAATTTTTAAATAAAAACTCCATATTTATTGAAAAATACTGGTTTTTTTATAATAAAAACTATTTTACCCTTATAAAAATTATTTTTGACATCATAAAAGTATATTATAATTTATATTTAATAAATATTATTCAATAATAGTGTTTTATTAAAATATAATTTATTTCAAAAAATCATGATTTTATCAAAAGAATCATCTTGATTGAAACTATATATTTTCTAAAAACACAATTCAAATTTTGTCGTATTAAAACCTAATTTTTATCAAACTCGTTAATTAATCATTAATAAAGTAATACTAAAATTGAATAAATATAATTATTATTTTATTGAATGAAAATATAAAAAATCATATGTTTTTTTTCTATATATATATCCCTTTATTACACTAATGAATTCCCTAAGGGTAAGGTGTGTGATAGTGATACTTTCATGGGGTAGTTCAGTGAACATGGTTTGGGCCGTGATCTGGATGATCTTGAACTTCTTCTATAAATAGTTTTGTTCATGATTCATTTATTTAATATTATCATGGTCTTGGTTAAGGTAAAATTCCCGTGATGTTTTCTACTTTTTAATCTTTCATAAATGGGATTCATAGGGTATGATCCAACTATTCAAGGCCATCGCTTCTTCTATCTATGTCAATTGGACTTTATCATAAACCTTTATATATACTAATAATATGATCACTATTAAATGACTATATTGTCAATGGTTATGCTTCTTAATAGTATTTTAAATCTGATAGGATATAAAATTTCAAAATAACTAAATTATTTAATGTGTTTTCAATAACTTCATTACTCAATAATGAATTTATTAATTCAAAAAAGGAATTACATTTATAAAAGTTTCGGTCATCGTTCCAGGTTGGTCAAGGCTACTATAGTATCACTAACTAACTAGTGGGGTGGGTAGTATCCTAGAACACCTTTGGGGCTAACCGACCAACTGGTGGGGCTGTTTTGTTTGTGTTTTGAATAAGTTCCTTTTAGTCCTTTTAATACCATGGGGGTCAGGGTTTTGAAAGGCATGGGTTGTCGGGAGAGGTCATTTTGGGCATGTTCTCCCTCCCCTCTTCTTCCTTTGATCCCCCTATGAGGAGGATGGTTTTGGTAGTGTCTAAAAATGATTTTTGGAAAGTTCATCCCTTGATTTCTCATTTTGGTATTGTTCCTCCACTTCCCTCTTAATATTATATTTTTTGATTAGCACATGAGGGATGATTTCACCAGATAATGGTGAAATCATTAATAGTTTATTGGAATTTAGAGTGTATTATATAGAGGATATCATAAGTTTCTATCTGTAGATCATACATCACTGCTTTTGATGTAGGTAAGATGTCACCATTATTTTATTTAAATTTTTTGATGAAATTGGCCAAAATTTATGGTTTTTGGGGTCGTATGTTAGGTATTTCACTCATGGTAGTGTATGGGGTGTGCTATGAATATTTAGGGTGTGGTTGGTTGATATTTTGATGATACAGTGGAGATTTGTGAGATTTTTTATGTTTATTTCATGTATAATTAATTTAAATAATTAATTATAAGTGTTTATAATTAATATAGTTATGTTTTATTGTGTGATTAAGGTTTATGAGAGTGAAATAAGGCTTTATTCATCTTGGAAGGGACTCAATAGAGGCATGAGTGGGTTATGCAGAGGCTCATATAAGGTTGGTGAGGGTGGTAACTCTATTTCAGAGGTATGTTGTCCATTTAATACAAATTCATATGTGTGTTTATGCATGTTTACTTTTTTATACATGTTTGGGTGATGGTATAGATAACTATGGAGCATGGATTCCTTTGGTGAATGAGATAGTGTGGTGTTTAGCCTCCTAAGCTTAGGATAAGTGCTCTTGAGCACTCAATGTTTAATATCACCTGACGGTTGTGTCTTCAAGTTGGAGAGAGTGATTATTATAAATATAGTATGCCTTTATAAGGTCTTAGGCTTCAATATGGGACACTTTTAGTCTATGGTGGTTCCCTAGGGCTTGTTTGGATGGTTTAGATACTCAGTCCTATAGTGACGAGTGATATGATTGTGCATATCACTCTTGATAAGTGACACAATCTTGAGGGTGGATTGGTCTTGATGATCATCATGGGTTGGATGAGTCCTTTGGAACTATACAAGATATATTGGGAGAGTTTCCTCTGATCATTATATAAGACATATCCTTTTGGGATATATGGTACGGGACCTAGGAACAGGTTTTGGGTTTTTTCTCAAGGACTTAGAATGAGGTTATCAAGGGGGGTTAGAGTGGGTTAGCTTGGGATGGTCCCCGGGTAATAAGACTGGGAGTGATGAGAGATTATTTTGAGGAATAAATAAACCCTAGAATTTGATTCAAAGGTTCGTACAGGATATGGAATCACCATTAGGTGATGAGTATGTGACGGTATTTGTGACATGAGACCAAGACAAATCTGGAGGACCTAGTGTATACCCTTAGGGATGAGGTGTGACTTATTCAAGATAAGGGGCTAGGTCCTGAAATACTACATACCTATGATTAGTTATTGAGATAGTGTTATGGGTTCCAATCCTAGGTTCTATTATGGATATTGATGGACCTTGCCTCAGAGGATTGGGTTGGGGTGACTGGTGGACCATCCCTTAAGTAGGCTTGGGTTTGTGTGCTTGAGGAGACCTCCCCAGAGTCTATAGGGATGGGTAGATTTTAATATCATACCTTTTTCCTTAATTTATTGGGTAAAGGGCCTTTTTATATAAGTATTATGTTATTAAAAATACCATTCTCTATTTCTTTAGGTATTAGGTTGGTGGATGACTATGGCTTGATGCTCGAGTATCAAGTTAAGGACCATTTTTTATGTGGCTTAGGTTGGTGTGTATCTGTTGGACCTTTCCATGAATGGATTGGATCAAGTACCATCCTAAGTGATATATCATGATATGATATGTGATTTTAGTGATATACCTCCCTTGAGTAAGAAGGGATGGGATGTGGATTTTGGATGTATGATTGTACCCAGTGTCTGCTAGTAGTGGGTCAAGGGTTTGGATGCCGCCCTACCCTAAGTACTTGGGTATGGGATGTTCATCAATATGATGGTATGAGGCACAATTATGGGATTTTTAGATTGAATTTAAGCAATTTTTATCTAGTGTAGTGGTGTCTTATTTATCATACGGTGAAATGATGTACAGAGCATCATGGTGGCTTAGTTAACATACGATGTCCAAAGTGCTTGTGTTACATGTATATTTTATTCCTCATTAATACACATATATAATGGGGGAACTTGGAGAGACCCTAATGAGATGTATTTCTCAGACCCTACATGTGCATCTCACTGTGCATGTAGACTTTATAATTTCTTCAACATTGACCACATTATGTGAAGTGGATAGGGCTATTGAAGCTCAATCATTTGTGGAGATATGGTGTGTGAGGCCTAAGGATGGAAGTAGGATTGGTTTTTGTGTATTGTTTTTTTATTTATTTTTTATTTGGTATTGGTCTAGTGGGTGATCAATGTATATTTTTTCGTATTATTCTACATAGTAAATTTAATATCGCACTATGTTTATTAATTTCTATATACTCTGGTTATGTGATGTGGATGTTTTAGTTATTTTTTTGCTACTATATTACTTTGATTTGAGGGCATAGTATCTCCATTATATTGTATAGGCCCCCACCATAGAATCTGGAATATGTAGTGGTGCACTTGATTCCATGTGATGACCCCAGCTCTGGACACTATTTAGTGGCCCTAGGGTGGGGTGTTATAGATGGGGTGTTTATATGGCCAAGGGGGAGGGGTATCTTTAAATAAAATATTTATTAAATTATTATTTAAGATTAATAACATTATTAGTGTTTATTCACATTACTTGTATTTTGGATTTATTAAAAATTATAGGTTTATTTAACATTTGAACATACCCAAAACTAAATGGAACCCAGAAAATATATTATAAAATATAAAGAATCAAATATTTTTTTTATTTGAATAAAAAAAGGTTTGAAAATTGATTAATAGGTTTAGAAATTAAGTTTGTTATTTTTAAATTCATTGTTTTAATAATTCAATAAATTTTAATTCATGAAAAAATATAAATTATTAAGTCATCTTAATATCATGTTGATTTTATAAAGCTTACAGTATATGTAAAAACTGTATTTTTTATGATTCTCCAAAAAAAAAATTTAAAAATCACAGTAAGATAATTTATATATGGTGACTCCAAAAAATGAATTCTATTTTATCAAATTAGTGTTATATATTTTATAAATTTAAATTTTATATAAAAACACATAATACTTGGGAAAATAATTTAATGGTGAATAAAGACTATTTCATTTGCTATGAGTGATTACATTTCGATTTAAGATTATTTCTTAATAATTATATTACTGATAACTAATTGTAAAATATTTTTTAACTAAATTAAGTTTCAAAATTATGTAATTCTAATATTTATATTTTAATATAAAAATAAATATTTTATTAAATTAGTCAAAACACTCATTAAAATGTATACTTATTTATGATTTCAACTACATAATTTAATAAATAATTTTATAGGGTTATGGTATTTATAATTAATTATTTTAATCATTTAAAATATTATTTTTTAGGTATTCCACTGCTTTCAATGGTCAGGTTACTATTTCAATGGTCTATTATTTTCAATGATCATTTAGCATTATAATAGTCATATAGTTTTTATACTACCTATAAATAAATCTTATTTACTTCATTATTCAGTCATTATATTTTTTATCAAAGTTATTTACATTTCATTTACAAAATGAAAATATTTTTTTAATATTTTTTTCTATTTATGTTGATTTTTGGGTCTGTGATAATTCTAGAAGACTACAATGCACTAGAATTTAAAATTCTAGTTATGTTATTAGTTTTTGTTTATTATCCTATTGTACTATTTTCAATTTTATATATAATACTTATAATTCATATGTAATGTTTTATATTGATGAAATAAAATATATATTTTTTATTATATTATGTATGTGATGTGTACAATAAATTATTCTTTAATATAACACATATATATTTAGAGAAGGAAATTTAGCATATTTGAAAAGTCTATGTCATTACATTATTCCCCCCTTGATAAATTTTTTCATTGAAATTTAAACTCAAACCCCAATATGATAATATATTAGGGAACTTTTTTTCATTACATCATCAAGTTATCATGTCACCTTTTTGTACTTATGATTTTTTATAGTGCTTTGACAACATGAGTTTTCTTATTTAATAAAACTTTATCTCTATGATCTATGATTTCATTAGTTTAAATACCCTATACTTTTAGGTTAGTTTAATCTTTAATTTTAGTCATTATATATCCTTTTAGGTGTAATTACTGATTATGGTAGAATCAGAGGGTATTAGAGGAAGGGGGACGATAAGGGACCCAATTTTTTATAGTAGCAGGGGCACCCAGTGGAATAGAACCATGTATATGATAAACTAGTGTTGGGTACTCAGTGTACCTATATTGGGTGTAAGGAACTTGATATCCTCGCCATTTACTTGGTGTTATTAGACTAGGTACTCAGTATGATAGTAGGTTGTTTTTTAATTTTAGGGTCATTTTGGTGTTTTTCCATCTAAATTAACCCTTAATAAGACCCATTATTGGGATTTGTATTTCATTAAAATATTACAATACCTAAGTGAAGTTCTCCATCACTTATCATCATTTTCAAATGGATCCTTTCATAACTTATAATTGGGTTTCCTCTAATCGGCTATAAGATCACTTTATTAGTAATTTGAGTCGTAATCCTCCTCTAATATTTTATTTCCCCCTAATTATTATTCTAAGTGGGTATAATATTTTATATTATTAATCTAGGGCTTGTATACTCTTTAAAATAATTCATAATCCTTATGGTCTAGTTATTGTGGGGGTTTATCCTCAATGAATCAAAGGTAGGATCAGAACTTTACTTTTCTAATTCACTTTTGGTAGTGAACTAAAACCCTAAAACCTCTTATGTTAGGTTTGTAAAGTTGGTTTAATAGTGAAATAATATTATACCTTGGGCATCGAAGAATCTTCTATATTTATTTTTTATAGGTGACCCCTGTTTTCTCTCATGCTCTTATAGGTCTAGTTTGGAAATGATATAAGGTCAAGTGAATTTAATCAAAATAAAATATTTCCAGACCTAATGAAATATTGAATCATTAATCACATGGTTTATAGGATATTTTGAGATTTTTTAATTTAAATTTGGGTATAGGCATGCTTCTAGTGATTTTTGTAGATTATTTTTTTTGGTTAGATCTATTAATCATGTCATTTTAGAAACTTAAATTTATTAATTCAAAAGATAGGTTAATTTTGATGTTGTTTTTTATCTCTTAGCCATTGGAATTATAAATTCAAATCATTATATGAATAATACTAAAATAAATCAATATTTTCCTATATGTACATTTTTATTAATTGTTAAATGTTTCACATATTTCTTGATGATTGGTATGTGTAGTATAAGGGGTACATAGTTTTCATATAAACTTTCAAACTTGCATCGCTTGATTTAGAGAGTGATGGATGGAATGGTCTTACAACAAATTAACTTAGTATACCCCTTAACACTTTCTCATGGTATGGTTTGAAATATTTACCCATCTCTAGTATACTCATTCCCCTTTCCCACATGATGGGGATACACCCTAACTCTAGTATAAGTTCTTCCCTATATGAGATTAGATATAATATTTTCCAACCTCCAACCATGACATCAATACAGATATTGTATCTAAGTAGGTGAGTGCATGTATGGATCCCCCTAGTATAAGGGGTTACTTTTTTAGCTATTCATTCCTATCTCTCAATGAAAAATTATACTTGTTTTTTTATCTTCTTTTATTTTACTCTAGTAATTTATTTTTGTTGCATGCACTTGAATTTATTATAGGAAGGTAGGGTGAGGTGGTGATCATATACTAGGTATATAATACTCATACACTATCATGCCCCTGTAGGATATGTAAATATTCTATTATTTGTGATCCAGGTAAGGGAAATTATTTAGAACATGAGAGTTAGTTCTACATGGAGTATGAAATTTTAGTGTAATATTTTGATATTTTATGGCAGATTTGAACTGTGGATATGTAGGGTTTGATTATATATTTTTTCTTGTGAGTTCCTACGCATAGATCTCTCTTTCGAATTCCTTATGACCTGTTTGGTTGGTGTGCATTATATACACTATTTTTTTAGTTTCACACACTTCATTCACTATATAGAGATTTTGGGTTATGGTAATATTAAATGCATGTAAGTTATCACATGTTATTATTTCCATTCATCATTTTCCATATACTTTTGTGTAGGTTGACCTAAGTATGGATGTGTACCTTCATCCATTTATTATATTGTAACATGAGTTAAGACCATATCTCATACATTGTCCCTTCATCCCTCAATGTTTATTATAGCCTATAGAGATCTAGTGGTGCACCTTAGGTGTTTTGTTAGACTATTCCATTACCATTCTAGTATTTTTATCACTATCATTAAAAAATGGTTTTAAATTTTACCAAGGGGTTATTGGATTAAGATAATCTGAAAGACGATATTATCAAGAATCAAGAAGTAACCCACAAATATGTTTTTCCAACATAATTATGGTGGAAGCCTAAGTAACCAGGGGTGTTTTGGGAATTTTTTTCATTTCCTCCTTGGTTAATACTAAGTTAATATAGCCTCATGCATCATAGAAAGGTTTCTATAGGTATACATAGATAAAACAACATATCATCTATCATGTTTTATTATGTTTTTTTATATAATAATCAGAATAAATTAAAGGTTCTTATTAACTAAAAAATTAATAATAAATAAAAAGTTTTTTTAATATATTTATTATTAATTATTAGAGTAATGTGGACCGATAATTGATTCCCTGATTCAAAAAAATATATTTATATATGTTTATTTCTATTTTTCCATGTTATGTTTTAATCATGTCTTATATACCAATAAATTATGTTCAAAAACATGAAAAAATATTTTTATGGATTGATGAAAAAAAATTAAGTGAAGGTGTTTTGAAAAATAAAACAAAGGGAGAGAACAAATTGGGTTAGATATGATCTTGTCAATGTAGTTCTAAATTATTAGTTTTTTCAATTATGAAAAATCTGATGTTATTATATTATTTATTATAAAGTATGTCACCCAGATGACCACATCCTACCATGAAGGAAGGGATATATGATCAAGCATAACTAGATCAACCTGAGGTTGATTCCCAAGTATTATAGGGGCTCATTCAATTGCTCCAAGATATTGGTCAAAGAGTTCCTTGGAAGGAACCAACAACCACTGATATCATGAGAGTATTCCAATTTCATCATCATTTGGATTTATAGGGTGATGAATATCTATAGGAATATAAGGATTGTATTATCTATATAAATCATATATTTGTGAGAATCAAGAAACAGGAGTATCACTAGGTCATCTTAGCCACCATAATGATAGAAGGTATGGCTCGTCGTTTGTGGGAAGTTATGCTCAAGGTGAAAAAGGCCTTAAATGGGATAATTTCTAGGAAATATTATTCAAGTGATTTTACCTTAATTAACTATGTCAGGTAAATGATAAAGAGTTTATGAATCTTAAAATGAGAAATAAATTTCCAAAAGATAGTTAGATATCCTAAGAAATAAAAAAAAAGGATAATAGAGGTGCTTGATTAACCTAAAAATATTCTTAATAAATATAGTTATTTGAGAATAGCTTATATGGATTATTGTTTTTGAAGATAATGAAGAAGTTAAATATCTAATTATACCATTTTTGTACCACACAACATTGATGATAATTTTTAAATAATTATATATGGTTCAATGACAAAAAAATTATATAGTTCTAATACAGGTTGGATCCAATATTTTTTTCAAGTTTGAATTCATTACCTTACTTGTAGCTCCTTATTAATAATAAAATGAGAGTTTATAAGGTAAAAAAACCATACATCTGGTATGTATTAATCCTTCATTGAGATGAACCTCATTAAAAAACTAGTTTTTTTCTATTTATTTCTACACTATTGTTAGTTTGGGAGGGATACAATGAATAATAAATATAGAGATTGGTATTTGAAAAAATATAAACACCAATTCACCCCCTTCCCAATGTTTAGCATATACTATGTTGTCCCAAAATTTGGAATCAGAGTGTGGTTCACTCTTAGTGATATCTCTTGAAGACTATTATGAATCAACACAACTCAATCAATAATAAAGGTATTCCAAAATTCAAAGGAAGGTTTTTCATATTTATAAGGATAGAATTATACCCTATCTTTTCTCTATTAGTCTAGATGTTCTTGATTTTGTTCAACAATGGTTCAAAATACCAAGTGAGTATTTTACATGGTCTCTATTTGATAATTAGAATGTTTAAAGTGATGTAAAGGTAAGAAATGATTCGTTTTCTTATTTATCTAAGGAATAATTAACAAAATTCATGGTCTTAAAAACAAAAAAAAATGATTTGGGAAAAATATCATAGTATTTTTTAAGGAAATGAGAAGGTGAAGGAAGATAAGTTTCAAATTTATAGATAACAATTTGAAGATATTAGAATGCATAAATTGTAATTAGTTGATGAATTATTTACCGGATTCAATGTGATTTTTTGAACCATTGGAGTATTTGGAGAAACTATTAAATATTTTACTATGGGTAAGAAACTTATGAGAATTTTACCAGAAAAGTCTGATGATGTGATATCAGCACTTGAAGATAAAGACATTGATGACTTTATTATTGATGATATTCATATCACTCTTATTAATTATGAGATGAGAATAATAGTGGCTCTCAAAATAAAGGATATGAAATAAAATAAAATTTATTTTAAGGATTTAAAAAACATGAAGATTGAATATAAGAATACTTAGTATAATAATTAATAAAATATAAAGTATTTTTATGAGACACTTTCCATAATTTTAAGAAGTTTTAAAAAAGGAACGTTATTATAAAGGGAAACTTCCCTTTAAATACATCAACTATGGAAATATTGGTTACTTATCTACCAATTTCCCCATAAATATCAAAAATGAAAATAAATATGATGAATTTATGAATTAATTATCTAGGGAAAATGATTTTTTAAGGGTAAATCAATCTATATCAAAATTTAAGAATAAAATTACATCCATGTTCTTTAGAATGATTTTGTTATCAAGTGATAAAGGAATTTATGATATCTATAAGAGTTGTGATGGTGAGGAAACTCATAAATATTCTCAAAATGTTCTCATGGAATAAGAAGGGAAAGATATTGACACAGCAGAGGATGAATCTCCAATTGATAGTTATTTTTATACTAAATAATAAGAATCATCTAAGGAATACACCATGAGAATGGATATCAAGATGTTATTCATTGAGATTAAGAGATTAAGAGATTAACAGATGGAATAAGTTGATAGGTTGAAACTTTATAATACTAAGAAAAAGAAAATCATTGATGACATGACTTCCATTATCATAATTAGGGATTATGAGGTAGAACAGAAAAAAATGAATATTATTGAAGCAGGGAATAAAAAATAAAAGAATCAAATATGGCTTCAATATAGATATTTCATAAAAAGTTGAGGTTTCTAGAAAAAAAATCAAGTAATATCAATTATCAAGATGTTATAAATTAAGTAGGGAATATTATGGTTACTCTTTCACAAAATAAAATCATGCTTTCAGAAAAATTTTGTGAAAAATAAAATTCAAGATTAGTTATAAAATCTAGAGAAAAGGAAAAACATTCTCATATTTTGAAGGATAAAAAACTGGGTAAATTTTCCAAACTATACTCAAACACCCAAATAATAGATCCAAAAAATATTTGGTGAAATAAACTCCTTAGAGGTATAATAATGGAGCTATATATAATCCCATCAAGTAGTATAATTTATATAAAAGGATAATATTTCAAGGTTACCATTGGTGTTGTAGTCTATTTGGATACAATTCATACATTCATTGGTATAACACATATTTAACTGGATAAATAATGGATCATCTCTAAAGGGTAAGACAACAATAGTATAGAACAAATAAGCAAGTGCAATAGGTTGAAAAGAATATTGAAATTGAAATAGTTTTTAAGAACTTAAAGGAAGTTTATGGAATGTTTAAACACAAAGGAAATATCTCAAATGAGTTTATTATGACCTATCTATCTTAATTAAATTAAAGTTTTAAAATATATATTTTTTAGAAAGTAATTCATTTCAAACTATGATAAAATATTATTGAAGTTGCATTCAATGAATGAAAATATGGGAGGGCATGGATTATGTGTTGGTGTTGGTTCCCTGGAACAAACTTCTATGTACTTTATGATAACCTTTATCAATTTTTTTTAATATTAATAAACTTCTTATTACATTATTATTGTTCTTATGTGTAACATAGTATATGATAATTTCTTAATAGTAGTTGTTAT
Organism: Viscum album; assembly: GCA_963277665.1. Taxonomy (NCBI): domain Eukaryota; kingdom Viridiplantae; phylum Streptophyta; class Magnoliopsida; order Santalales; family Viscaceae; genus Viscum; species Viscum album. Next base: position 314,024,691 of record OY728161.1, read on the forward strand.
GTGGAAAGGTTGTAGTAGTTCCCCACTTTGATGAGAAACAATAAGTGTCATGAAAATATTCTTAAATATATATTATATATCTGGATGAAATAATTTGAGGGAAATAAATGATGTAGGCTATTAGGGGTAGAGAATCATAGGACTTTGAGGTACCATATCATGGTGTATGCCCTTGGTAATATCTAGTGTAGGATATTATGAGAACAAGACCCACTAGAAGGAAATACACTTTTATATGTGTCATTACATGTTCCTATCTGAACATGTGTGTATTGATCCTTATACTTTAATATTATTATTAATTAATATTATAAGTCGCATACTTTGATGTATTGATGAAAACTGTGATGACATGTGCTCTCAGTGAGGTAGTATGTGTTTGGTGTATAATGAGTAATATTTCATTAATTGATAATATGAGAAAGGATTTGTCCCTTCTATTATTTAACAGAAATTGACATCTCAAGACCTTTTATGGAAATGATATAGCGTAAATAAATCCATGTCCATGGAGTTCTATAGGAAAGTTTGATTTCTGAAAAGTCAAAGAAAGAGACATCAAGCATATAGGTTGATGGCATAGGCTTACAACCTACATGATTAGAGATATCATGATAAAGGTATTATATTACATAGTAAGCATCCATATGAGGTATTATGTCATTACGAAATTAAATTATTTTTCTATGGGTGCCATGGTGTTTTTATAGACACTAACCTTATACATTAAGCTGATTCACCTAATTCCACTAAGAAAAATTCCAAGAGGGTCACACACTAAGGGTATTCAGAATCTGAGTTAAATAGTATATATTATTTGTTATTTAACAAGTTGAATAAATATTATTCCTTTGCATGGTTTAATAATTATTCATTTTTTCTTGATTTGATATATTCTGTAAACAGTTATTCAAGAGAATATTATATGGGTATAATATTTAATAAATATTTATTTTTTATTTAGTGATTATAATATTTATATATTTATTAGCTAATAATGAAGTGAAATTTATTTATTAAGTAAATACTCATTATTCAAGGACCAATAAATATTATGGAGGAATTCAATACTAGGATTAATGGTCTATTGAGAAATAATATATATTGAATATTATTTGAATAAATAATATTTAATTTAATTCATGAGTTTATCATGCATCAAAAAATAATAAAATTATTAGACATGGGGTTATATAATGATTATGGAAATAATAAGGGTTTATGTTCAATTATTATTTTCTAACCCTAGCAGTATATAAACCCAATTATATTATTTTCTTAATATAGCCAATTCATTTTGTGTAATTCACAATGAGATCTAGAGAGAATCATATCAAATACCTAGAGATCTCCCTCTCCAAGAATGATCTCAAGAACGTAGATCGATACTCCTCCACCACAACTCTCAAGTCTATAGAGATCAAAGAGAATCCTTCATTGAATCAATTCTAGGGGTGACCAAAGGAGAATGACACAAGTGTTGGTATCTTTCATACTAGCACCCATAGATTCCGACGGTGACATTTTTATGATTTGGAACATATTTGGATCATTAATAGAGGAAATGTGTTCTTGATTCCTACAAAATAATGAGGGTACGACGTAGACAAATTTTCATATCCATCAATAAAGAAAGAATTTCCTGTAAGGTAATTTTTTAATTGCCTAAATTAATTATAAATAATATGTTATGGTCCTACTCTTTAGTTATTTAATTTATCTATTTTATATATTCTTTGATTTAATTACATTGATAATGAAATTTATTATCATGTAAATCTCAGATTAATCATAGATCATGGTAAAAAGTAGATTTGGGAATGCCCCATCTGACGCTTCTACTATGCCCAGAACCTAGAAGTGGTATCAGAGTGATTTTACTAATTATTTATAATTATTTAAATTTTTAATTGATTTACACATTTTTCATTAGTTTTAAATTAAATTTTTATTATTATTTAATCCAAATTGTGATATATGCTTTCTTACTCTTCATTTATTGAAAATATAATCAAATCAGTTAATTTTATGAATGAAATAAATTTGAATATCTCATCTGAATGTTCCAAAGAGTCTTTTCAGAAAACATAATAGTATAAATCATGTAACCTAATGGTACACATGTTGTACTATTATTTAATGAACCCTGAAATAATTCATAATTAATTCAATCCAAGTGAATTTATTACACATAGTGAATTTAATTACAAATTGTGTGTTGATCGAGCCATCCTGGCGCACGGTCAGCTGGATTACACTCCATGTAACTTCTATAGATGATGTGTAGTCCTTTAGGCATAGACATATCATGTATCTTCTTACAAGGCCTGCATGACTAGTGGTCATTTAACTCGGAGATCACACAACACATATCCCATTTACATGTTGTATACTCCAATATTTTTTAAGACATGGTTACTTACCGAGTATCTAGGCATGTGTGTTGGATAGATGGTGAGATTAATATTCAATATATAACTCCAATGTACACACTTTGTACTTTTACAAAATTACACTAAATTAAAAGTTAATTTATTATATTGTTCAAACCATATCAACATGTGTTATGAATTTTCATTAAGTTGATAGTACACTCCATGTGATAGGTTTTACATATATAAATGCCTAATTAATTTTTTTGTAATCTTCATATTTTCATATCATGTATAAGATGTATTAAAATTATTAATCTATTATCATTGAAGAATAACACACTATTTAAATACCATGTGTTATATGTGGTCATTAATTTGATAGTAAAATACATGAAATTACATGATAATTAATGTATTCCATATGTCACAAGAGTAAACAGTATATGAGTATAATACACATTGGGTAGTTTGGACAGTTACTCACCATGTTGCCTCTAAGGTGTATTCATTTTTTACATAGTTAATTTTAAATAAATTTATTTAATTTGTTTAAAATTATGATGGATGAGAATCTAAAGAATATTCAAATGAGAATTAAGATAAAATAATTGACTAATTAAAGAAAATAATTAATTGATTCGAGCATGATTTATCTTAAATGAGAATGATTATAATTGAATGATAATTAAATATGTAATTCATTTCATGCATGTGAGTGTTCATGATCCTAGAACAAACATTTGTGTGGTATTATTTTCTTTTAATTTTTTATTAAATTAAATTGTTGGTCTCTGTGTCATCCCTCCAATCATTATGTTAAGGCCTACATTTCCATGGTTTCTTTTATGTAAACCCATTAATAAATCCTTTTTCCCCTCTCATGTGTGTGAGTAAAATCATATGTAATGGATGGATCTCCCAAGATAATGGATTTGGTTCAAGTTTGGAGCTGAGGAAAAACCAATCCAAGAGAGATATATAGGTGGATAGGTGGAAATATTCAACATGAACCATAAATGGTTCATGGTGTTTTCCCCTAGGTCAAAGGTTAGTTTATCTTCCACTAGATAAACACACCATTAGTAAAATCTCATGGCCATACCACTTTATTATTTTATTTATTTCAAGTTGCATGGTTATTTCATTATGAATGTTTTTTCATGATCACATGAATTAATGAATTAACAAGTATGCAAGATATAACTAAAATAAATTGTCTTATGCATAAAAATTATCTAAGACATGTTTAATCACTTAAGTAAATCCAATTAATTTTAAAAATAATGTAATAATTGGAAATTTACCCATAAAAGATAAAATCCATCAATTATATATATTAATTTGGTATAGCCTTCTACTACTTTAGTTAAAATTGAACCATCATTCAAAGTTCTTTAACATCCAAATTTAGGGTTCTTTCAATTATCAAGGAATTCTAACTTGAATTTTTGGGTTGAATTAAATTAGTTCACATCAAGGGTTTACTTTTAAAGAAGGACTAGTCTAACTGAGGAGAAAAGGTTGAGGAAATCAAATTTATGTATTTTAGGACTGGGGATTCCACTCAAAAGATCAAGGAAATATGAGTTAATGCAGTTATAATTTTTAATGCCTACCTAAAACCATTAAAATATTATAACCAAACAAATTTTAGGTGATGAGAAGGGTAATATAGATCCTTGAAACTTGAACGTCCAAGAAATGGGATATTTTGAATCCAATGGTGAGAGATATTGGGTTTTGATTAAATAATGGGAGATTGATAAATATGATATTTATTTATTTGACTAAATTTTATTTAATAAAGTATTAAATATATGATCATCTTGTTTTTAGAAACATAAATAAAATTTACTTCAAACAAATCACTATGATATATACATGATAAGTATAACCTTTTCACCAACACAAATTTCCAAGAGTAGAAAAGTCACTTAAACTTTATCCTATGTCGTGAAGGGAAATTGATAGTGTTGTAGGAACCTATTCATGATGAACCTGGTAAAGAATCTAGTGATAAAGAGTTATCTCTCTTTAAGGAACATTTTAATGATTCCAAATATGTTTATTGTTTCATTCTATCATCCAAGACCAATGATATTTTGATGTGACATGAGTACATGGATATGTATAGCATGATTTCTCACCATCGGGATCTCTATCAAAGATAAGGTGAGATGAGAGAGATATGATATCTCTAATGTTGTGTTTATAACTAATATTGGAGATTCAGCACCATCTAGGCCTCATTTAGTCATTTTTATTGTCTACATTGAATTCTTATACATATTAGGGACTAATTCCTAGAAGAGTTGTGAAAATATTGCATACTTTTCTCACTACCTAAATCCATATCTAGCTTTATTGTTAATTATAACATGATAAATAATGAGAAGATTTTTTCATAACTTCTTACTCTAATTCTCCATGTGTATAAGGACATAGGGAATGAAAAACTCATAGTCCTTATGGTGAATAAGAAATGGAACAGCAAGGTGAAGGGGCACAAGACTCATAACAAGTCTAAATCTCTAGAGCATCATCGTTCCAAGTAGAGGAAGATCTAGAGACATTGTAAGGAAAAGGAAGTAGTATATTTTTCATGTGGAAACAAAGGATTCTGTAAGAGTAAATGCACCTAGAATCAAGTGGAAGCTAAAGTTTCATTCATTATTGAGTTAAATATTTCAAAATATACACATAGGTTATTAGATATATTTTTTTGTATTGAAATATGTATTCAAATAAAGGAACTAAGTAGATTTTGAAATATATTTAGAGGAGAGGTGGATTTATGAGTTTCTAATGGTGTGAGGCTTGTAGCTCTAGCCATTGATGAATACCAACATTCATTACCAACAAGAATGATATTGGTTTTAAGATATTATTATTATGTATCAATTGTTACCAAGAAGATAATTTTCATGTCATTCCTAGATATATATGTTTTTATTGTCATATTTGGAAATAAAAGTTGTTTCTTTTATAAAGATAATAATGTTATAGTATGGAGAATTTAAATAATTCTATTTATGTATTAAATTAAAAAACCCAAGTATTGGAAATAGATAAAGAATCATGTTCATATGAATCATATAACAACCTGATATGGCATCGCTATCTTGGTCATATAAATGATAAGGGTTTGAAAAATATCTAACAAGATGGTTATTTAGACTCTTTTTAGCTAAAACCACTTGAAATATGCCATTATTGTTTACAAGGAAAAATAACCAAACCACCATTCATTTAATAGGGTGAAAAATATAAATATATTATAGGATTGGTACACATTGATGTGTGTGGACCATTTTTAGTAGAATATTGAGGTGTGTGGTCTTATATCAGGACTATAATACTTTTACTGATGACTAAAGTAGATATGCTTATGACTACTTAATGTGGTAAAAGTAAGAGACCTTTGATAAATTCAAATAACTCAAGAATAAATTAGTGAATTAACTTGGAAATAAGATAAAGAAGTATTGATTAAATCATGGAGGTGAATATCTTAACCAAGGGTTCATTGAATTTCTACATGAGTTTTGGATTCTATCTCAACTCACTCCACCTTACACGCCATAATCGAAAGGTGTTAGTGAAAGGAGGAACCGTACCTTTTTAGACATGGAAAGTTTGATGATGATTCATTCAAATATTTCATTTTTCTTTTGGGGGTATTCATTAAAAACTAAGGTATACACACTAAATCTAGTACCAACAAAAGTATAAAATGGAATTCCTTTTGAGTTATGAGGTGGAACGAAACTTGTTTTTTCACATACATCGGTATGGGTTGCGATACTATAACGACCCAAAATTTTATCAAGGGAAATTCCCTTCTTATAATTATTTCTTATATTATAAATCACATAAAATGAATTTGAGAACACAATAAAAAATTTATAAATAAATAATGAATAAAATAAGAGGTATTTCTATAAATTAAGGAACCAATACTGATGGAATTGTAACCTAACCCTTGGAATAGTAACATAACCATTAGGAATAATAATTCATCTAACAGAATAGTAAACTCATCTATGAAAGTGTAATTAAAATTTAGGCTTCCTATAAATGATAATATGATATAATTATATCATAGTATAAGTAAATAAATATTTCAAAAATTATTAGTTAAGTGTTGGTATTTTTATAAAACATAAATTTATATTTATAATTTATAATTAATATATTTATTTAAAAGAAAATTTATTTTCATAAAATAGATTCATAAATTAGAATTTTTTTTTCTTATGATTATATGATAATTTTATGAGACCTTAAGTAATTTTTGAAAGTGCTGTAAAGTCGGTTTATGTTTTAAAATCAGTATTTTTTATTAAATAAATATTTTAAAAAAAAAATAAATTTATCATATTTAGAAAATTCTTTTCATAAAATGGAGTTCATTTTTTAATTCTATATTTAAAAAAAATGGGTGAATTTTTGATATTTTTCTAAAATACTTGTTTTTTTGTGAATAATAAAATATGATAATTTACGATAAAAGATAAATACATGAATTATTGAGTCATATATTATGTATAGATAATTTAATCCCAAAATATGGAAATATATTTCATTATTTTAATATATTTAGTGATAATTTGAAAACTATTCACTGTCTTGAAAAAAAATAATTAAATAATGAATAAAATAATGAGAAAACACCTCTCTCCTCCACTATATATACCACTCCTCACCACCTATTCTACTCACACCTTAAAAGACTTGAATATTTTCCAAGTTTATCCCAATAATCTTCCCAATCCCATCCCCCACATCTTGGAGCCTTTGGTCTCATCAAAATACTAAACCCTTTTCCCTAAGGAGGTTCTCAAGGAAGAGAAATTCAAGAGGTAAAATCCTCTTTCTTTTTCTTTTTTTTATTTTCAATTTCATTTATTTTCTTATCATCTCGTTTCATACACCCATAAAAGAGGCATGAAAACTAAAATATCTTTTTTATACTGTAATTTTATTATGTTAATGGAATAATTCATCTTCTAATCGCTTCCCTTTTCCTTTTTTTCTAAAAATTAAAATATTGTCCACAGTGTGATGATTTACCACCACTGAGGACGGTGTGTTTTCATTATTCAATACCGCATTCAAGGATGGTCATAAAAATATAATTATGGTTAAATAAGATTTTATTATACATATTATAAGTTAAATAATATTACTTAATCAATATATAAACATGATACTAAATAAAATGATTTGAGTTCGTGGTGGTCGTAAAATCCTCCAAATAAATTAAATAATTTTCTTTAACTATTTATCTAATGATTCATCATCATACCATATAAAAAATTATATATAAGATAATTTAATATTCTTCAAGTTCATTAATAATATATAATTTCAATTCTGGATAATTTTTCCAATTTACATGAAGTTCCATAATCATAAACAAGCAAACCGATCATGAATACCAAGAAAATGAACACTCTCAGACGATGAAATTGAACTCTATAACTCATCATAATGGTTAAAAAATAACTTAATAAAATTATAATAAATAAAATACATGTATAATATGGTTATGGTTTTATTAATTAATGAATTTAATTTTATTATCCAAGATATTAAAGAGAAGAAATAATTCTGACATAAGGTAAGGGGATTCTCAAACCCAACCCTCTTTCTTTGGGTTTTCCCTATTTCACTCCATGTTCAATATGGATGTTCATTTAATGTTCCTTAAATATAATTTATTTTCCCTTACCTTTTATTTTCTGGGATATAAATTCTTTCATTCTAGTTTTATGACAAATACAATTATTTTTCAAAAAGAACTCTTCTTTCCAAAAATACATTTTTCACTTCTCAGGAGGCTGCTTCTTCTTCACTCAAGATTGATGATATTTGTACAAAGTATGTTATTACCTCTTTAATTTTGGAAACAAAAGTTTTATTCATGAGTGTATTATTTTTAAAATTAAATAAATTTCTTTACATGGGTTATTTTATTTCCAAGAATGATATACGTTCTATGTGGAATGCCTGATAATTTAAATGTTATGATGTGACTGGTGTGCCCATAATTATATAGCGCATGAAAATGTTATGATGTGATGGGTGCACCTGGAATTATAAATCACTCCAAAGCATTGGTTAATTTTATGTATCTCATGGTATAAATTGAAATATGCATGAACATGATGCTATATTTGTTCACAAATATGTGTGGTATTTTACCACTAAGTCATGATGTTTTATTTTTTATTCTTTGACACATTCCATGAATTTATCTAATACTTACTATAATGATAATGATTATGATTCTTTTCTTATTTCATGATTATGATGATTATTCTCACCCATGATTCATGTCACTTATTCATCCTCTTAATGGTATTTTATCTCACCCCTTATTTTTATGTATATCCTCAGGTGAATACTTGTACGAAGGAGAATCCCTACGGCCAATAAGAAGCTATAGAAGAAGAAATTAAATAAATTTTTATTTTTTATTATGTAAAATTTATGTATGTTCCTAATTTTTCCAAGTCACTAAACCTTTAGATCCCATTTTTTTTATCACTATTATTTTTTTTATCTTTAAAATGACATAATAGTCATGTAATAAAAAAATAGTATCATTATAGTTGGTATCAGAGCACGGTTTAGTTAATTTGGGAATTAAGATTAGAGAACATTAGTGAAAACCCTTGGTATTAGGATAATTATATGTAATCACCTAAGAAGATTTGTTTTAGAAAATGATAAACTTAAGGATCCTACAAGATATGGATTTAGAGTTAATATCACAAAGGAATAAATTATTTATTCTTGACTTGTTGACTTATGTTTGGTTCAAACCTTTTATATTTTATAAAATGTTAGGAACCATGAGAAACCAAGCCAACAACCCATGTAAGGGAAAATACAGTGATTGAATAAATGACATCCCCACTTCCTTAGGAGGTGGAGTTAAAATTTTCATATAGATTCTTACCCATTTGTCACAGACTATGAATAATAACTTGAACAATGTGGGGCATCCGCCTTCACCTAAGAGGGAACAACTAGATATCGATTATTTTATGTAATAATGGCCACCAAGATTTAGTGGATCTGTTGATCCACTCATCATGGAATAGTGGATTAACTCAATAGAGAAGATTTTTTTTTGTGCTTCTTTATTCATAGATGGAGAAGGTGAATTTGTCCATTTATTATCTATATGTAGAGGCCAATAAATGGTGGGAATTGATTAAGAACACCAAGATAAGGGATTAAATTGAATAGATAGAGTGGGAAGACTTTAGGATAATGTTTCTTAACTAGTATTTACCCTGGACTCTTCATAAAAATATGGAGAGATAATCCATAGAGATGAATTGAAATAAAAGTGAATCTTTCAAGGCCTATGAAGAAAATTTCACAGGGATTCCTAGGTACAATTTAGGTTTTGTTATTAATAATGATAGAAAAATAGATAGATTCTTAAGTGGTTTAAAACCACACCTTTGAAAGGATATAGAAATTCAAGACTTTGGGAGTTATGAAGAATTTGTTAGATGTGATTTAAAAGTGGATATGAATTTTGGAGAATAGTCCCATGGCAATGGTGTTAAGAATGGAAATATGTAATTTCAAGCTAGAGGATCTAATGAAAAATGTGGAAAGAAATCCCAACCACTCACATGTCAAAAATTTGGGAAGAAGAATCATGGTAACAGCCTAAAAGGGATGTGGAAATTCTATTAGTGTGGGAGAGAAGGTTACTAAGATCATGAATGTCGAAGAGATGTGAGGAAGCTGGACAATGTGGTGGAAAAAAGGAGAGTACTACCCATGGTTCAATGCTTCAACTGTAGGGAGAAATGACACTATGTAAGCCAGTGCACTAAACCTATAAGGACCCCGACCCCAATTTCCCAAATATAATTCCTTATTTTAATACATTTTAATATAAAAAAGGAATTCAAATATGAAAGGAATTAATATTTAAGTATCATTGGAAAACCAGGTACATATATAATAGTTTCATTACAACTTGAAATGAAGTAAACATAATAACTATATTGGAGACACCAATATATTTCAAGATTATCCTCGCCAGTCATTCATAATATAAATCTTCACATCCTAGGGAAAAATAAAACATAATAAATGGTTTACATTAGATTCTTATTAAGGGAAAGTAATACAATGAAAGAAAAAATATAAATCATGGTGAATAACTAAAAGGACACAAGTCATTAAAATTAAAATTGAGCCTAAAATAGGAGGAATTAAAAACCGATAATGCCATGAGAGAACATAACCATGGATATTATACTAGTCAAATAATCACATGGAAAAATAATTACTAGCTTCATAATGAGGGAATGCATAATGCCAGACATCATAATCATACCATCAAGGCCTCAGCTAAGACATCATACATAATGGGTAAAAACCTAGACTAGTTTGTCTCATGAGACCTACCAATGCATCAAGGGGATATAGAAGGACCCACCCATCACTTAATAAGTACAATTCATTGACTGAAAATTGTTTTTTATTATGAAAACACTTTTAAGGAAAAAAGTAAGAAACCATACATAAATTCACCACATCATCCCTTCACCACATCACCAATTCACCACTTCACCACTTCACCACTTCAAACCATACAAGAACTATGGATGAACAATCCATACAAGAATTCATACTAACAAACCATCATAGCTAGAGCCCAAATCACTAAGAGAAGGCAGAGGTACCATGAACTAGGGAATACGAACATCAGAAAAGTTGGAAAAACCTCAGAACTTGTCTCCTCAAATGCCCACCGATGTGACTGTTGACCCCAGACCAAATCCAAAAACCCACCGGCGGACTCCAGTAGGATTTCACCCAAACCCTACAGCGATGTGAGATGGACCCTAAAAATAGAACAACCACAAAGGGAAATGAAGAAAATAGATCTAGGAAGACCAGGTTTTCCGAACACTGCACCCTACTTTGAAGACAACCGCAGTGCAACCTCGAACCAATTAACACACCACTGGCCCATTTCTAACATTTCTAAAGAAATGAAAACCCAAATACAGGAGAACACGGCAGATCAAAATCATCTAAAACAAAACCTCAAACCATCCACAACCGTACCCAAACCCAATTCAAAGGATCGAAAAATCAAGGCAAAACAAGAACCACGAAGGCATCCACTGGGCCAAGATGCAAAAAGAACCAGATCTCATCGTCACCTTCATGTTCACGCCTGGATACCACCTCGACCTACCGCAAGTGCACCTATCTCGGAACAGAACCGCACAACTGCCACACCCACAAAGAAGATTCCCCCCTTAGAGAAGAACCACCATCACAAATCACTGAGTTGAAGCTCTAAAGAGAAGATTAGAAGTCAACATGAGGCGGAAGAGAGGCAATGACCGACTCAACCAGTCACCCAAACACTAACACGCCAAAAGAATGGTCCACCGTAATATAGAACCGAACTCCCATAACCACCTCTAAGACCGCACTCAAATCCCACAGCGAACCTCACAACACACCCAGAGTAGCCACAGATGCAACCCACGGACATAGAACATGGCCTTCGATCCTTCACTACACCACCTTGAAAATCCCTATCAAATTTAGGGATAGGGAAAGAAGACAGGCTGTTAATGGAGGAATTGTTGGAAGGAGAGCCCCAAATTTTCGGTCCACATACTGATTTTCCATGATGAAATACTGAGGTAGAACACCACCATGTTGAGCCGGAGAAGAGGGAGGCAATGGCAGGGGGAAACCCTAGATTTGGGGTGCCCCTTACGGGATCATCCTACTAGGTACTCCATCGATAAGTACGATTCATTACTCATATTAAAGGGGAGAAACATAATCAACATATACATTCATATTGAAACTAACATATGAAATGTAAATAAAATTTTCTAATTAGTAAACATAAACACCAACCATTCCGAGTAATATGGTGAATGATATCAATATAGAACATCCATAGTCAAATTAATCATATAACATTCAATAAAATATGGTATATTATATCATAAAATATTAATCCCAATAAATTATAAGAATCAATAAGAGTGTTTAAATAGATTGAAATATTCTTATAAAATCATTGAGTGATACTTGAGAGAAATACTCTTTTACTTGGTTAAGAAGAGTTCTTTTGGAAAAATAATTTTATAAAACCTGAATTGAACTAATATATATTTTTCATAATAAAATGAGTGATTTTAGAAAAATAATGTTGGACTAAAATAGATTATATATTGTACTTGAAAATAGGTAATAATTTGATAAATTTCTTTGAATCGGGCTTGTTTATCAGGAAGAATTTGAGAAAGATATTTTTAAAACATTTAAATCTCCATAAAATAGAGAAGGAGTATGATATATATAGAACATTAATACATAATTTATTAGGATTACATAATAATAATTAATAATTTAATTGGTTTAAATATAGAAAAATAGTAACCTGAAATAAATTGGAGGTTCGGGCAGAAAACTCTTACCTTTTGTCCGAATTTGTTCTTCACTTGACATTAATGTCCTGGATAATCAAATTAAATCCATTAATTAAATAATTAATAACCTTCTATATGTTTATTTTATTTATTATAATTTTATTAAGTTCATTTATGTACATTATTATGAGCTATAAGATGCAATTTTATTGCTCAAGAGCGTTCATTTCCTTGTTTTTCACGATTAGTATACTTGTATATGAGTAATGAAGTTCATCTAAAATGGGTATAATTATCTAGAATTAGGATTAAATTTTATTAATGAAAAACCATAAATTTTAATTTTTTTAATTATTTTTTTCATATATGATGATGAATCATTAGATAACATGTTAATGATAATCGTTTAGCTTAATTTTAGCCGTTTTTCGATCATAATGAACTAGATTTGTTCTTTTATTAAATATAATGTATATATAATGGTTATTTAACCTTAAATAAGATATAATATATATTTTATAATCTTTTTCAAACATAAAAATGGTTTCATTACTAGTATATAAGGATAAATTAATTAATTAATGTCCTTTATCCATGAAGTTTGCAAATCGGCACCTCCTGAAAAATGATTTTATTTTTTAAATAAAGAGAGAGGGAGTAAGGAGTTTAATAATGGGTATTCCATTAAGATTATATTATTATAGTATATATATTATACTGGATTCATCATTATCATTTTGACATTGGAGTTGAGTAGAGGATAAGAAAACAAAATAAATTGAAATAAAATAAAAAGAAAAAGGAAGAGGGTTTAGCTCTTGAATTATCCTCCTTGAGAACCTTCATAGGGGAAGGGGTTTTTGTCTTTTGGAAAGAAAAATAGCTTCTATAAGTGGGGAGATACTAGGGAAGAGGATTTAAGAATAATTTTGACAGTCTTCAAGGCTTATCTTTTTGAAGATAACTGGGGGTGAGAGGTGGTTTTATAGTGGAGGAGACAGGTAAATTCTCATTAGTTTATTCATTGTTTTATAATTTTTCTCAAGAAATGAAATATTATTGATTATTGTGACTAAATATAGTAATAAGTGTATGTGATTTCTATCTAATGGTACTTACATCATCCAAACACCATCCATGGCTCTATAATTGATGTATTTCGTATTTATCGTAAATTATCGTATTTTACTATTAACCACGAATTCAAGTATTTTAGAAAAATCACAAAAATTCACCCTAACATTTTTTAAACTTGTAGAATAAAAAATTAACTCCATTTTATAAAAATAATTAACTAAATATGATAAATTTAATTTTTAATTAAAATCATAATATACTAAAAAATACAGTTTTTAAAATTAAAACTCATTTTATAACACCCTGAAAAATTAACTAAGGAATTATTAAATTATCCTAAAATAATAGGACAAAAATATTCATTTATGAATAAATTTTATGAAAATTAATTTTCTTCTAAATAATTTTATTAATTATAAAATTTAATATTTATTATTCAGAAAAATAGTAACACTGAATTATTAATTTTTAAATATTCACTTACTTATGTAATGATATAATTGTATCATAATTTCATTTATCAATTTCCTAAATTTTATTTATACTTTCATGTGTGTGTTTATTATTCATTAGTCCAATTTACTATTTATAAGGGTCATAACACTATTCCTAAGTTCAAGTTATTAATCCCCAAAAATTTAAGTCGATCTTATCAGACTCAAAATATCTAACTGATCGTAACCATGTATGTATGTTTTTTAAAATTCAAATTAGAGAAGAGATAAAATTATGTTTAACGGGTAGGTTATAATAACAAAGTGTTGTTTCATAGAGACTCAGGGTTTTTTTCATTTTATATTAAATTTATTTGTAAATCCTTAGGGTGTTACATTCTTAATCTCTTACAAAGATTTCATCCTAAAAATCTCTAGAATGTTGCCACATAAAAAAGTATTGGGTAGGTCTTCAGCATAAGTTCCTCAAGATCCCACATCGCCTATTCAATTTTATGATGTTTGCAAAGTACCCTTACCAACTGAGTCCTCTATTTCCTCAACACATGTTATTTTGTGTCCAAGAATGGGATATTCTCTTCATTGTAAGATAAATCAGGTTCCAATACTATTCCTTCATAAGTGAGTACATGTGTTGGGTCTGGAATGTACTTCCTTAAAAAAGAGATGTGGAAAACAATTTTTACCTTATAAATTCTAGGCGGAATTTCCAAATGATAATCTGTATCTCCAATTCTCTTTAGAATTTAAAAAGGACCAACGTACCTAGGGCTCATTTTTCCTTTCTTCCAAAATCTTATAACAACCTTACATGGAGATACTTTAAAGAAAATATGATCTCCCAATTGAAATTCCAAATCCTTCCTTTTATTATCGGTTAATCTCTTTTTCCTACTTTGATCTACTTTGATATGGGATTGAATAGTATTTACCTTTGTTGTAATTTTCTCAATAATCTCTCGGCCTACAAGCTTTCTTTCACTAACTTCATCCCAACATGTTGGTGTACAACATCTCTTTCCATACAATGCTTTATATGATTCCATTTTAATACTAGAATGGAAACTATTGTTAGAGTAAAACTCTACCAAAGTAAAATACTGATCCTACATACCTTGAAAGTCTAGGGATCATGATATCAACATGTATTCTATTGTTTAAATGGTCCTTTCAGACTGCTCGTCAGTTTGAGGGTGATAAGCAGTACTCAAATGAAGCTCAGTATCCAAAGATTTATAAAGACTTTTCTTGAGTTTCAATGTAAATCGTGGATCACTATTAGACACAATTGAGAGAGTTTATCTATAAAGTCTTAAAACTTCATTAATATAGAGTCATGAAAGGTTCTCTAGTGGAAAATCCTCCCTTATAACAATTAAATGTTCAAATTTGGTAAGTCAATAAAAAATTACCCATATTACATCATTATTTCTTAGAGTTTTGTGTAATCCAGTGAAAAAATTCATAGTAATATCATCCCATTTCCTTGTAGGAATTGGAAGAGGTTTCATGACTCACCTAGGATGTTGTCAATCATACTTCAAATATTGACAGACTAAACATCTTCATACATAATCGGCAATTTTATGATTCATAGTATCCCACCAAAAATGATCCTTAAAATATCTATATATCTTAATGCTACTAGGGTTTATAGAGAAATTCAAGATATGAGCATCATCCAATAACTCTCTTTTTATATCGGGTAGAGAGGGAACACAAAACCTGCTCTAAAATTTTAGAATTCCATCCTCACACACAAAGTTTGGAATCTTCCCATCATTCACAACATTAATTTTTTTATGAATATTCTCATCATCACACTGAGAAATTTTAATTATTTCCAATAAATATGGTTGGGTAGCCAGTTGAAAAATTAATTATGTTTCACCTTCTTTGATAATTCCCATATCCATATTTACTAGATCCATGAACACATGATCCATTTTAATCCTCATTTTTTTAAAACTCCATAATCCTTCCTGCTAAATTCATCTTCCACCTTATTTGCCTTACCTAGGTGGTAGTGTATGGGAAAATAACAATCCTTGAGTAGCTCAAGCCATCGTCTTTTCCTCATGTTGATTTATTTATATGATAAGATATATTTCAAATTCTTATTATATGTATATATCTCACATATTTTACCATAAAGATAATGTCTCCATGTCATTAGGGAAAAGATTACAGATACTAACTCAAGATCCTGAGTTGGATAATTTTGTTCATGAGTTTTTAACTACATTGATGCATAGGAAGTTACTCTATTATTCTAAATAAGGAAATAGATAGGTCCTTTCTTTGATTCATTACTATAAATAACAAATCCTCCATTTCCAAATGGTAGAGTTAGGATTGGATCATTCACTAATATCCTCTTCAATTCTTCAAAAAATTCTTCACATTATTTAGTTCATACAAACTTAACCCCTTTATGAGTAATATTGGTTAACGGGTTAGATAATCAGGTGAAGTTATAAATGAAATGTCGATAATAACCTGCTAAAACAATAAAACTATATACCTCAGTTATTTTCATTGGAGTAGGCCATTTTCAAATTGCCTTTGTCATTACAGGATCAACTAAGATTCCATCCTTAGAGACAATATGGCCAATAAATGAAATTATTTGAAGCTAGAATTCACACTCTCTAAACTTTCCATATAACTCACTTCTTCTAAGTTTCCTTAGAATAATGCGCAAGTGATTCTCATGATCTTCATAAATTTTGGATTATACAAAGATATCATCAATAAATATCACAAAAAATTCATTTATATATTCCTTGAAAACTCTATTAATTAGATCTATTAAAACATAGGGTGTATTAGTCATTCCAAAAGGCATTACTGTAAACTCATAATGCCCATACCTGGTTCAAAATTTGGTCTTTAGAATATCTTTATTCCTCACATGCAAATGATGATATCCATATCAAGGGTCAATATTTGAAAAATATTGGGATCTATGAAGTTGATAAAATAAATCATCAATATGAGGTAGGGGATATTTTTTCTTTATCATAATAGAATTTATTTGCCTATAGTCAAAGAACAGCCTCATGGATCCAAATTTATTCTTAACAAAGAGAATAGAGGATCCCCATGGAGAAACCCTTGGGTGGATAAATCCCTAATCAATCAATTATTCTAGTTGTTCCTTTAGTTATACTAATTCCATCGTCTCCATTATAAAAGGAATCTTTGATATAGGTCTTTAACTAGGAATTAAATCAATAGATAACTCAACTTCCCTCTCTAGAGGATGTCTAGGTAAATCCTCTGGAAATAAATAAATGTATTCTTGTACAATAGGTACATCCTAAATTTGAAGATTTATTTATATATCCATAGGTATTGAATTCTCTTCCTCCCAGAGAATTGAATTCAACAACGTTGCTGGGGTGGATCTATATAGGAATCAGATGGTGATGTTTCTTCTCTAAAGATAAGGGATTCCACACCATCCTCATAAATCATAATTTTCTTCTTCTTGCAATATATTTTTGAATCATATTTTCAAATCCAATCCATACCAAGGATTATGTAAAATTAGATCATACGTATGAGGATAAAATAATTAGATGAAAAATGTTTATATGCCATAATGGGAACTGCCTTATACTTATTTTTTGCAATGAGACTTCCCTTAGCGGTTTTGATTGACAACTCCATTGTTAAGGAGTATTGGAAATATCTAATTTTTAATGAAAACTAGGAATATATAAAGAAAGTTAATGATCTAGAATCAAATTATTCATTAGCTAAATTTGAGGAGATGATTAATATGCCAGCAACCACATCATTAGAAACTTCAACCTCTACTGTTGTAAATTCATAAGCTTTGTCTTTATCCTTAGCCTTATTTGGGGAAATATTCCTTTTCTCTTAGGAAAATATTTTACATAATGTCCCATATATTTACAATTTTAGCATTTAACATTGGTAGATTATTTATTTCCCTTACAATCATGGTCTTTGTGGTATTTTCCTCCAAACTTGTAACAAACACTCATACCATTCAGGAAAGTACCAGAGTGTTACTTCCCACAATTATCACATGATGGAAAATCAATTCTTCCCTTCTTCAGATTTTCCTTATTTACTTTTCCATAGTGTTTATAAGACCTATTATTCTCTTTAATTCTGTTAAATTCATAAGATTTATAGAATTATTTTTCTATCTTGATAGCACATGGGACCATATCCTCATATGATGAGAAATTTTAGGATAATAATGACCTTTGTAGTAATGGTTTTAAACCATCAAATAATTGATCAATCTTGATCCCTGTATTATGTATGTAATCCATAGCATTCCTTGCTAATTTTTTTAAAGTTGGATTCATACTTGGAAGCATTTTCATCCACTTTCTGCTTCATATTAAATAACTTCTTTTACATATCTACTCATTGTTCATGTGAAAAATATTATTCTGGGAAAATTTCCTTAAAATTACTCCATTACATATTTTTTATTTCCTCCTCCTTCATGTTTTGAATTAACAACCACCATTTATCCACATCTCCTGATATACAATAAATTTCAATGAAATCCTTCTCCTTTTTGTTACTTCTCAAAGTGATAAGTATCTTCTCTAAGGAACTTATCCAATACTCTACTATGAATGGGTTTGTAGTCCCATTAAATGATGGATGTTATTGTTCAATAATGTATTCTAACATTATACCTACATGTTTTGGATCAGGATGTTTCATACAGGTAATTTTATTGTTCATAACCCGAGTTAGGTGTCCCAGTATAGTTATAAGTTTCTCAAGACCAGTGGAAGCTTTAGAACCAACACCATTATCTTGCATAGGAGGTAAATCCATACATGATATATGAGTGTTTATTCGGTTTTCATTCCTTCCACTAGGTTCCATTTCTAAATAATGGCATACACTAAATTAGGTTATGAACCATAATGTATAATGTTAAACTAGAAAAACACTTAAAATAAATTGAAATTATTTACATGTCTAATATCATAATTATCAGCATGATTTTTTTTGGGGAAATATTTACATTTAAACCCTTTATAATGTTTTGTATAAAAAAATTGAATTATCCTAAGTATATCCCCCATGAGTGTCTAACTAGGTTCATAGTATGCCATGTTTTCATATTCCAAGTTACACCGAGTCAGGTCTGGAACACCTTGTCAGAGTTGTTACTTCAAGCTATATCTATTCTAGAACCACGTCTACTTATAGTATCTAAATAAGGATGTATTTTCTAAGAAGGTCCACATAATATATACCTTAGAAAAATTTAGGATGTTCTTGTATGATTATCCTGGAATTCTATCTTAGGGTTATGTTCTCTAATCAATGTTTTCAAAATCTAGTTTCCAAGGTTTCTACAAAAATTCCTATGATACCAATTGTAAGGACCCCAAACCCAGTTTCCTAGAGTCGGTGCCTTATTTTATTACATTTTCATGTAAACAAGGAAGTCATATCCCAAAGGAACGAATGGTTTAGTAGCATTGGAAAACCAGATACATACATAATATTTCCATTATAACTTCAAATGAAGTACAACATATTAACTATGTTGGAAACACCAACATACTTCGAAATTATCCTCACAAGTCATTCATAATATGCATCTTCACATCCTAGGGAAAAATAAAACATAATAAATGGGTGATCTTAAATGATAAATAATGGTAAGTAATACAATGGAAGCAAAAAATATAAATCATTGTTAATAACTAAAAGTACACATGCCATTAAAAGTAAAATTATTCATAAAATGGCCGGATTTAAAAACTGATAATTCCATAATAGAATGTAACCATGGATAATCTACTATATGAATAATCACATGGACAAACAATTACTAGCTTCATAATGAAGGAATTCATAATTTCATACATCATAATCATACTATTAAGGCCTCAGTCAAGAAACCATACATAATGGGTAAAAACCCAAGTTAGTTTGTCTCATGAGACCTAATGATGCATCAAGGGGCTATATCGGGCACCACCCATCACTTACTAAGTTCAATTAATTTATCGTATGAAAGGGGATAAACATAATCAACATGTACATTCATATTAAAACTAACAAATGAAATATAAATAACTTTCCCCAATCAGTACACATAAACACTTACCATTCAAAGTAATATGGTTGATGGTATCAAGATAACACATCCATAGTCAAACTAATCATAAACCATTAAATAAAATATGGTATATTATATCATAAAATATTAATACCAATTAGACATAATAATCAACAAAAGTGTTGAAATATATGGAAATACTATTATAAAATCATTGAGTAATACTTGAGAGTAATATTCTTTTCCTTTTCAAATAAGAGTTATTTTGGAAAAATATTATTATAAAACCTGAAGTGAACTAATATAGTTTTTTCATAATAAAATGAGTTATTTTATAAAAATAATGGTTTCTTAAAATATATTATGCAGTGTACTTGAAAATAGGTAAGAATTTGAGAAATTCCCTTGAATCAGGCTTGTTTATCGGGAAGAATTTGATAAAGATATATTTAAAACATGTAATTATCCATAAAATAAAAAAGGATTATGATATATATAAAACATTAAGACATAATTTATGATTATTAAATAATAATAATTAATAATTTCACTGGGTTAAAGATAGAAAAAGAGTAACCTGAAGAAAAAAAATTATAGGTTCAGGTAGAAAACCCTTACCTTTTGTCTGAATGTGTTTTTCACTTGACCTTAATGTCCTGGATAATCAAATTAAATCCATTAATTAATTCATTAATAGAATAATATATATGTATTTCATTTATTATAATTTTATTAATTTAATTTATTTCCTTTTCATGAGTTATAAAATACAATTTTATTGTTTGGGAGCATTCGTTTCCTTGGTTTTAACGATTGGTATACTTGTATATGAGTAATGAAGTTCATATAAAATGGGTATAATTTTCCAGAATTAGGATTAAATTTTATTAATGAACGACCAAAAGTTTAATTGGTATTACTTATTATTTTGTTTCTATATATGATGATGAATCATTAGATAACATGTTAATGATAATCGTTTAGATTAATTTTAGCAGTTTTTCGATCACAATGAACTGGTTTTGTTATTTTATTTAATATTATGTATATAAAATGGTTACAAAACCCTAAATAAGATATAATATATATTTAATAATCTGGTTCAACTATAAAAATTATTTCATGGATAGTCTTGAAGGATAAATTAAAGAATGAATTTTCTTCGTCCACAAAGGTTGCAAATCGGCACCTCCTGGACGATGATTTTGTTTTTAAAATAAAGAGAGAGGGAGTAAGAAGTTTAATAATGGGTATTCCATTAACATTATATAATTATAGTATATAAATTATACTAGAGTTATCATTATCCTTTGGACACATGAGGTGAGGATATTATAAGAAAAGAAAATAAATTGAAATGAAATAAAAAGAAAAAGGAAGAGGGTTTACCTCTTGAATTATCCTCCTTGAGAACCTCCTTAGGGGAAGGGTTTTTGGTCTTTTGGAAAGAACAAGAGATCCTTGATGTGGGGAGAGACAAGGGAATAGTATTTGGGATGAATTTTGAGCAACTTCAAGTCTTAATTGTGTGAGGATAAGTGGGGGTGAGTGGTGGTTTTATAGTGAGGGAGAGGGGTAAATTCTCATTAGTTTATTCATTATTTTATTATTTTTCTCAAGATCAGAAATAGTATTAATTTTTGTGAAATAATATAGTAATAATTTCATCTAAGTTTTAACTAATGGTTCTTACATCATCCAAATATCATCCATGGCTCTATAATACATGTATTTATCATTTATCATAAATTATCATATTTTACTATTCACCAAAAATTCAAGTATTTTAGAAATAACACAAAACTACACCCTAACAATTTTTAAACATGTAGAATCAAAAATGAACTCCATTTTATGAAAATAATTTTATAAATATGAAAATTTTAATTTTTAATTAAAATCATTATTTACTAGAAAAATATAGTTTTTAAAATTAAAACTGATTTTATAACACCCTAAAAAATAAACTAAGGTCTTATTAAATTATCCTAAAATAATTGGAAAAAAAAAATTTAATTTATGAATATATTTTATGAAAGATAATTTTCCTTTAAATAAATTTATAAATTATAAAATTAAATATTTATTATTCACAAAAATACCAACAATTAATTATTAATTTTTAAATATTCACTTATTTATATCATAATATAATTATACCATACTTTTATTTATAAGGTGCCTAAATTTTATTTATACTTTTATGGGTGTGGTTATTATTCATTAGGTTGATTTACTATTCATAAGGGTTATATTACTATTCCTAAGGTCAAGTTACTAATCACCAAAAATATAAGTTGGTCCTATCAGACTCTAAATATCTTACTGCTCAAAACTATGTATGTCTATTTTTTAAAATTTAAATTATAGAAGGGAAAATTAAGTTTAAAAACTAGGTTATAATAACAAAGTGTAGTTTTTCAGAGACTCAATGTTTCATGCATTCTATATTAATTTTTTTTTAAATCCTTGGGGTGTTACTTCCCCCCCCCCTTAAAAAATATAATAAGTTCCTCAAGATTCTGCATCGCCTCTTTAATTTTATAATATTTCCAAAGTACCTTTACAAGTCGAGTCATCCAATTCCTCAACACATATTCTTTAGTATCCAAGATTTTGATAGGCTCTTCACATTAAGATAAGTCAGGTTCTAATTCTATTCCTTCCTAAGTGAGTACATGTGTTGGTTCTGGCAGTACTTCCTTAACAAAGAGATGTGAAACACATTGTGTACCTTAGAAAGTATAGGAAACATTGCCAAATGATAAACCACATCTCCAATTCTCTCTATAATTTCGAAAGGACCATTGTACATGAGGATCAGTTTTCATTTCCTCCCAAATCATATAATACCCTTTCATAGAGATACTTTCGGGGAAACATGATCTCCCACTTGAAATTCCAAATCCTTCCTTAAATTATTATCAAAGCCCTTTTTCTGCTTTGAGCTACTTTGATATAGTCTTCAATAGTCTTTACCTTTACTGTTGTTTCCTCTATAAGCTCTGGGCCTACAAACTTTCTTTCACCAACTTCATCCTAACATGTCAGTGTACAACATCTCTTTCCATAAAATGCTTCAAATGATGCCATTTGAATACTAGAATGGACACTATTATTATAGTGAAACTCTACCAAAGTAAAATACTGATCCCACATACCTTGAATGTGGTGGGAGCATGATCTCAACATGTCCTCTAATGTTTGAAGGGTCCTTTCAGACTACCCTTCAGTTTGATGGTGATAAGAAGTACTCAAATGAAACTTAGTATCCAAATCTTTCTGAAGACTTTTCCAAGATTTAAATGTAAATTGTGGATCATGATCAGACACAATTGAGAGAGGTTCTATGTAAAGTCTTAAAAATTTATTAATATAGAGTCACGCAAGGTGCTCTGGTAGAAAATCCTTCTTTATAGCAAGGAAATGTGTAGATTTGGTAAGTCAATAAAAAATTAACCATATTGCATCATTCTTTCTTATAGTTTTGGGTAATCTAGTGATAAAATCCATATTAATGTAATATCATTTCCTTTTAGGAATATAAATAGGTTTTATGACTTCCCTAGGATGTTTTCTTTCAGCCTTTACCTATTAAAAGACTAAACATCTTGATACATCAGCAATTTCATGCTTCATATTATCCCACCAAAAGTGTTCCTTCAAATATCTATACATCTTAGTGATACCAGGGTGTATAGAGAAATTCAAGAAATGGGAATAATCCAATAACTCTCTTTTTGTCTTAGTTATAGAGGAAACACATAGCCTCCTCCCAAATTTCAGAATTCCATCCTCACACACAAAGTCTAGAAACTTCCCATCATTTATAGCATTAATTTTCTATTGAATATTCTCATAATCACACTAAGAACTTTTAATTTTTTCTAATAAATATGGTTGGGAAACCAATTGAAAAATTAATTATGTTTCACCTTCTTTGATAATTCCCATACTCATCTTTACTAGATCTGTGAACATAGGATCCCTTTTAATCCTCATTTTTTTTAAACTCCATGATCCTTCCTTCTCAATTCATATTCTACCTTATTTTCCCTCCATGGGTCATAGTGTATGGAAAAATCATAATCCTTGAGTATCTCGAGCCATCTCATTTCCTCGTATTAAGTTCTTTCTATGAGAAGATATATCTCAAGCTCTTATTATCTGTATATTTCTCACATATTCCACCATAAATATAATGTATTCATTTCTTCATGGAAAATATTATAGCTGCTAACTCAAGATTGGGATTTGGATAGTTTTTTTCATGAGTTTTTAACTACCTTGATACATATACAATAACTCCATTATTCTGTATAAGGACACTAACAAGTCCTTTATTTGATGCATCCCTATAAATACCAAATCCACCATTTCCTGATGTTAGATTTAGGATCGGATCATTCTCTAATATACTCTTCAATTATTCAAAACATTCTTCACATTCTTTAATCCATATGAACTTAACACCTTTACGAGTAAGCTTAGTTAATGGGTAAGCTAATTAGGTGAAGTTCTCAATGAAACACTGATAATAACCTGCTAAACTAATAAAACTATGTACACTAGTTATGTTTATTGGAGTATTCCATTCCAGAACTACCTTTTTTTGTAGGATCAACTAATATTACATCCATAGAGACAATATGTCCAATAAAGTAATTTTTTTGAAGACATAATTCACACTTACTAAACATCCCATATAACTCGTTTCTTCTAATATTATTTATAAAAATGCACAAGTGATGATATTCATAGGTTTAAGAGTATACCAAGATATCATTAATAAGTGACAAAAAAATTATCAGGGTATTTTTTGAAAACTCTATTCGTTAGATCCATGAAAACATAGGGTGCATTAGTCAGTCCAAAAGGAATTACTATAAACTCGTAATTTCCATACCAAGTTTAAAATGATGTCTTTAGAATATCTTTCTTCCTCACACACAATTCATGATATTCCGATCGAAGGTCAATCTTCAAAAAATATTGGGCTTCATGAATTTTTTCGAATAAATCATCAATATAATGTAGGGGATATTTGTCTTGTATCATAATAGAATTGATTTCTCTATATTCAATGCATAGCCTCATGGGTCCATATTTCTTCTTGACAAAGAGAACAGGGGCTCCCCATGGAGAAACACTAGGGCAGATAAATCTGTTATCACTCAATTCCTATAGTTTTTTTTCAGTTATACTAATTCCACTGTGGACATTCTATAAGGAGTCTTTGATATAGGTCTTGAACTAGGAATTAAATTAATAAATAACTCAACTTCCAGATCTAGAGGATGTCCAGGTAAATCCTCTATAAATACATCAATATATTCTTGTACAATAGGTACATCCTAAATTTGATTATTTATTTCTTTATCCATAGGTATTGAGTTTTCTACCTCCATAAGAATTTAATTCAATAGAGATACTAGGGGTGGATCTAGATGGGAATCAGATGGTAATGTTTCTGCTCTAAAGATAAGGGATTCCACACCTTCCTCACAAATCATAATTTCTATATTCTTGCAATAGATTTTTGCATCATATTTTAAAATACAATCCATACTGAGGATTATGTAAAATTATACCATAGGTATGATGATAAAATCAGAAGATAAATAATGTTTATATTCTATAATGGGAATTGTGTGACACATATTTTTTGTAATGAGACTTTCCTTAGGGGTTTTTACTGAAAACTACCATGTTATGGAGAATTGGAAATATCTAATTTTTAATGAAAACTAGAAAGATATAAAAGAATGTGATGATCCAAAATCAAATAAATATTTATCTAAATTAGAGGAGATGATTAATATACCTATAACCACATCATTAGGAACTTCAACCTCTGCTGTTGTGACCATAAAAGCATGTCCTTGCTCCCTTGGCCTTCTTTAGGGAATGTTTCCTTGGGGATTAGGAAAATCATTTGGATAATGTCCATATCATTAAAATTGTTTCATTGAACATTAGTATCTTCTTTATTTCCCTTGCAATCGTGGGCTTGGTAGCCTTTTCCTCCACACTTTTAACAAACACACATACCCTTCAAGAAAGTACTAGGGTGTTTCATCCCATATTTATCATAAGATGGAAAATCAATTCTGACCTTATTCCCCTTTTACTTATTTCCTTTTTTTGGAGTGTTTAGTGGCCTAATTCTTCTCTTTCATTCCCTTAAATTTATAAGACTTAGATAATTCATTTTCTATCTTGATAGCACATGAGTCTATATCCTCATATGATTAGAAATTTTGGGATACCAGTTCCCTTCATAGGAATGGTTTTAAACCATCAAATAATTGATCAATATTGCTCCTTGGATTACATATGTAGTCCGCAGAATGCCTTGTTATTTTTATTAAGTTGGATTCATACTTGGAAATATTTTCATCCTATTTCTACCTCAGATTCAAGAATTGCCTTTCCATATCCACTTGTTGTTCATGAGGTAAATATTTTTCATGAAAAAATTCCTTAAAATCCCTCTATTACATATTTTTAATTTCCTCCTCCTCCTTCATATTTTGAATTAACGACCACCACTGATCTGCATCACCTAATAGGCAATAAATTTTTATTACAACCTTCTCCCTTTTGTTACATCTCAAAACGATAAATATCTTATCTAACGAACAAATCCACTGCTTTTTTATGAATGGGTTTGTAGTCCCATTAAATGATGGAGTCTGTTATTACATAAATTGGTCTAACATTGCTCCCCCATATGGTGGATTAGGATTCTCCATATGGGTAAAGTTTTTTTCCATAACCTGAGTCAGTTATCCCAGTATAGTATAAGTTTCTCAAGATCAGTCACAACTTTAGAATCAACATCATTATCTTACATAAGAGGGAAATACCTAAATTATATATGAGCATTCATATGGTTTTCATTCCTTCCACTATGAGCCATTTCTAAATAATGGCATACACTAAATTAGGTTATGAAACATAATTTATAATGTCGGACTAGAAAAACACTTTACATAAATTGAAATTTTATGCATGTCTAATCTTATAACTATCAACATGGTTTCTTTGGGTACATATTTACATTTAAATAATTCATAATATCTTGTAAATAAAATTTAAATTATCCTCAGAATATAACCTAGGAATGTCAAACTAGGTGCATTTTAAGGCTCATTGTTGTGTACCATGTTACCCCGAATCAGGCCCAGAACACCTTAATAGAGTTGTTACTCCTAAGTATATTTGTTCCAGAACCATGAACACTTGTAGTATCCATACATGGATTTATTTTCTAGGAAGGTATATATAATTTATACCATACCAAAATTTAGTATGTTCTTGTATCATTATCCCTGAAGTATATCTTAGGGTTATGTTCCCTAATTGATGTTATCTAAATCTAGTTTCCATGGTTTCTACTAAAATTCCTCTGATACCAACTATAAGGACCCCGACCCCAATTTCCCAAAGCTGGTGCCTTATTTTATTACATTATCATATGAACAATTAAGTCATATCCTAAAGTAACGAATAGTTTAGTATCATTGGAAAAATAGATACATAAAGAATAGTTCCATTACAACTTTAAATGAATTAGAATATATTAACTATATTTGAAACACCAATATAATTCTGGATTATCCTCTCAATTCATTCATAATATACATCTTCACAACCTAGGAAAAATAAAACATAAGAATTGGGTGAGAATAGATTATTAGTAAGGGTAATTAATACAAAGGAAGCAAAAATATAAAGCATGGTGAATAACTAAAAGTACACAGGACATGAAAAGTAAACTTGATCTTAAAATGGTAGGAATTAGAAACTGATAGTGCCATAATAGAACATAACCATGGATATTCTACTAGACAAATAATCTCATGGTTTCTCACTTTTTCCATAAAAGTGTTTAAATAATAAAATTTTAATTTTAATTCAATCATAATTCCATACATTATAATCATATCATCAAGGCCTCAACCAAGACACCATACATGATGTGTAAAAATCCAAGCTAGTTTTTCTCATGAGACCTACCGATGAATCAAGGGGCTAGAGAATTCCCCACCCATCACTAAGTCCAATTAATTACTCATAAGAAATGGTATAAATGTAATAAACATGTATATTCATATTGAAAATAACATATAAAATGTAAATAACTTTCCCCAATCAATAAATATAAACACTAACCATTCAGAGTAATATGGTGAATGGTATCAAAATAAAACATCCATAATCAAACTAATCATAAACCTTTAAATAAAATATTTTATATTATATCATAAAATATTAATCTCAATTAAACATAAGAATCAACAAGAGTTTTGAAATAGATGGAAACACTCTTATAAAATCATCAAGTAATACTTGAGAGAAACACTCTTTTACTTTTCAAAGATTTATTTTGGAAAAATATTTGTATAAAACCTCAAGTTAACTAATATAGTTTTTTCATAATAAAATGAGTGATTTTAGAAAAATAATTTTGGCTTAAAACTGATTATATAGTGCACTTGAACATAAGTAAGAATTTTATAAATTCCCTTGAATTGGGTTTGTTTATTGGGAAGAATTTGAGAAATATATTTTTAAAACATGTAACTCTCCATAAAATAAAGAAGTATTATGATATATATATAACATTTAGACATAATTTATGATTATTTCATAATAATAATTAATAATTTTATTGGGGTAAAGAGATAAAAAGAGTGACCTGAAAGAAATTGGAGGTTTGGGTAGAAAACCAATACCTTTTGTATGAATGTGTTCTGCACTTTACCTTAACATCCTGGATAATAAAATTAAATTCATTAATTAATTAATTAATAACCTCTTATACATTTATTTTATTTATTAAAATTTTATTAATTTCATTTATGGTCTTTTTTATGAGTTATAAGATACAATTTTATTGCTTGAGAGCATTCATTTCCTTTGTTTTTACGATTGGTATACTTTTATATGTGTAATGAAGTTCATGTAAAATGGGTATAATTATATAGAATTAGGATTAAATGTTTTTAAGGAAAAAACATAATTTTAATTGGTATTGTTTATTATTTTTTACCATATATGAGGTTGAATCATTAGATAACATGTTAATGATAGTCGTTTAGCTTAATTTTAGCAGTTTTTCAATCACAATGAACTAGTTTTATTATTTTATTTAATATTATGTATATAAAATGGTTCCAGGACCTTAAATAAGATATAATATATATGTTATAATCTTTTTTAACCATAAAAATGGTTTCATGAACACTATTTAAGGATAAATTAAAGAACAAAAGTTTTTCATTCGCAAAGGTTGCAAATCGGCACCTCTCGAGTGATGATTTCATTCTTAAAATAAAGAGAGAGGGGGTACGGAGTTTGATAATGGGTATTACATTAACATGATATAATTATAGTATATTGATGATAATAGAGTTATCATTATCATTTGGATATTGTAGGAGAGTAGATTATAAGAAAAGATAATAAATTTAAATGAAATAAAAAACATAAAAAGGAAGAGGGTTTACCACTTGAATTATCCTCCTTTAGAACCTCCTTAGGGGAAGGGGTCTTGGTGTTTTGGAAAGACCAAGATATCCTGGAATTTCTTAGATACTATGTAAAAGTATTTGGTAATAATTTTGACAAGCTTCAAGGCTTAGGTGTGTGAGGAGAAGTGGGGGTGATATGTGGTTTTTATAGTGGAGGAGAGGGGAAAATTCTCATTAGTTTATTCATTATTTTATTATTTTTCTCAAGAAAAGAAATAGTATTGATTATTTTGACTAAATATAGTAATAAGTGCATATTAGTTTGAACTAATGGTTCTTACATCATCCAAACATCACCCATGACTCTATAATTCATGTATTGAGCATTTATTGTAAATTATCATATTTTACTATTCAGGAAAAAATCAAGTATTTTAGAAAAATCACAAAAATTCACCCTAAATTTTTTTTAATGTGTAGAGTAAAAATTGAACTCCGTTTTATGAAAATAATTTTATAAATATGAGAAATTTAATTTTTTATTAAAATTATCATTTACTTGAAAATTACAGTTTTTAAAATCAAAACAGATTTTATAACACCCTGAAAAATTAACTAAGGTATTATTAAATTATCCTAAAATCATAGGATAAAAAAATATTGATTTATGAAGACATTTTATGAAAATTAATTTCCCTTTAAATAAATTTATTGATTATAAAATTAAATATTTATTATTCACAAAAATACTAACCCCTAATTATTAATTTTTAAATATTCACTTACTTATATAATTATATAATTATATAATACTTTCATTTACGAGGTGCCTAAATTTTATTTATAATTTCATGGGTGTATTTATTATTCATTAGGATAATTTTATATTCATGAAAGTCATATTAATATTCCTAAGGTCAAGTTTATAACAACCCTTCTCTTTTTCACACACTTAAACATGATTTATTACATAAAACCTTCACTTGATACGACATAGAAGATAAAGAGTTATAGTTTATTTTGGTCTTATGATCATTAAATAACAACTTAAAACATTAAATACAACATATTTATTGAAAACTTCCTTTACTTGACCACTACATTCCCTCATACATAGCATTGCATGAGATAACCTGAGGACGTGCATTAAAAAGGGTGAGCTATAAAGCCCAATAAGGTCATAAACATGGAATAACATGAGGAATACAATACATGTAAAACAATACACATATCAATGGATCATAAGATAAACATGAACATAAAGGCATTCTAAATCATGATAATCATAACATGGAGATTGGTAACAACACTTAACATGGAATTAGCATGAGCCAAGGCTCATTGCACATGGAGCATGAGTAAACCCTCATTTCACATGAAACATGAGTAAACCCTCATTTCACTTGAATTATCATGATTCAACACTCATTCAACATGACTTATCTTGATATTATACTTTACCCAATGCATTGGAGGGCTATCAGGGCGCACCCTTCTTAAACATTTCATTTCATGCATAAGTGTGCAACATGGATCATAAAACATGGAATAAATCATCATCATTTATTCCATGATAAATGGATTTTGAATACATATATTAAGCTTTATAATCAATAAGTAAATGTTCATAAAGGTTAATAACCTTGATAGAGAAATGGGTATGGTATTCACTACATAATGACACTGGCTTGGAATATCATAGTGCAATTTCGGCAGCATAATGGCGTGAACTAAGAACTCATAAAAATTGTTTAATGAGATATAAAGGGTTGTATCATCATATTTAACAGAAATGGATAGTAAGGGGGTCATATAGATACATGTCCCAACAAATTTAATGGAATTTAGATTCATAATACAAAAGAATTACTTGGCTGTAAAAGAGGAGAGAGAAATCCCTCACCAAATTTTATCATGGTAACAGGTGTACATGAGAGGAATTAATGAGAGATAAAGGGGTCTCCCATCATCCAAACATAAAGAGGAAAGTATTTAGGAGGTTAAAAATCATACCCCAACATTTTTAATTGAAAAAAAAATAGTATAACAACTTAAATTAAATTGGACAAAATGAGAAAGGAAGAAATCCCTTACTTGGAAGTGTGATCCAAAAATATTGGGAGAGGTTTGAGAGAGGATTCTTGGAATATTGGGGCACCTTGGTAGTATTCTAGAGATATAAGTTCAGAGGTTTGATGAACTCCAAAGGATTTTAGTGAAGAGTAAGTGGGAGATTGGGTGGGTTTATATAGGAAAGGAGATGGAATTCTTTATTATTTAGGATTGGGACACCTCACATTAAACTAATCAAGACCAAAAACCAGACCATGTTTTTTGCCTATGGTTTTTTTAAAAGGGGAGTGGAAAAAAATATTTTATAATTCCAATGGACTAACTTCTTAAAATAATAGGGTTTATTATGTAGAGGTGAGTCACACTCTCAAGGAAAAAAATTTAAAAAGACAAAATATTTTATAATCCTTAAAGGGACCACTAAAGCTTTGTAAAATAAATAAAACAAACCCAAAATCACATTATTTTAATTTTAAAACATATATTGGCCGAAAATAATGTTTATAGTATTTTATTACATCACTGTTGGGTCATTATGATGTCATAAAACACATTATATATTTAACCAGTATTTAACTTTTACCCAAAAATTCGACTGTCTTAGAAAATTATGAAAAAGTAACCATTAGATAATTGTGATGTTTTGATTCCAAAAATAATATTCATTTTATCTAAATAATTTTCTAAATATATTAATTTTTACTTTTAAATTAAAAAGTTACATTTATCGAAAATTCATGGGTTTTGATAAAAAAAAGCTTTCAAACCATAATAAAAATTACAATTGCATTCATAAAATTATACAATAATTTATATTTAATAAAATTTAATTTAATAATAATAATAATTTATTAAAATATTATTTATTTCAAAAATCCATTAATTCATCAAAATAGATTTCTTAGTTGAATATTAACTAAAAAATACTATTTGTGCTTTAAAAACTATTTACAAAGTAACAATAAAAAAAGAATGTATATTCTCTATACAAGAATAATGTATATAATTTTATTACTAAGTTATTGTTACATAACCCCTTAAAACACCCGCATGAGACCTTAGGGTAAGGTGTGTGATGGTGAAAGACTCTTAGGGTGGCTCGGATAACATTGCTCAAGTGTTAATCTCTATCAACTTCCACTTCTCTCGTAGGCGGTTCTGCTCAAGATTTATGTATTCAATCTCATCTTGGGCTTGGTCAAGAGCGAAGCCCAATTATTCCACCTCCTTTCCAAGCTCCGAAAAATGGGCTTCGTATGGGGCAAGTCTACTAGATGAGGTCATCACTTCCTTTGAGTGAGTAAATTGGATTTGTTAAAGACCTATATTTATACAAATCATGTGATCACTATTCAATAGATATATTAGCAATGGTCACAATTCTTAACGGTATTTTAAAAAAAAATTAGAACCAAATAAGTGCATATATTTTACATAACCATAAGGAGACATTTAAATAGACCAAGAGGAATTTTTGTTAATAAATTTTTTTTGGTCATTACAATATCCCCCCTTAAGAAATTTATACCTAGAAATTTCATTTTCCTACTCTAAAACAAATTTGGGTAACTATTATTCATCACTTACTCTGATTCCCATGTCGCTTCTTCAATATTTTGGTTTTTCACAACACCTTGACAAGGGGAATTGTCTTATTTCATAGAACTTTTTCTTTATGATCTAAGATATTCACTGGTTTCTCCTTGTAAGAAAGATCATCCTTTAGTTTTACTACCACTGAAGAGAGTACATGTGAAGGGTATAGTATGTACTTCCTTAAGAGGGATACATGAAATACATCATGTACTCTGGCCATGGTAGGTGGAAGTTCTATTCGGTAGGCCACAGCCCCAACACGATCAAGAATCTCGAAGGGGTGGATGTACCTAGGACCTAACTTCCCTTTATTTCCAAACCTCATGACCTTCTTCCAAGGGGATATGCGTAGAAATACCATGTATCC
The DNA here is from genome assembly GCA_963277665.1 of Viscum album. Taxonomy (NCBI): domain Eukaryota; kingdom Viridiplantae; phylum Streptophyta; class Magnoliopsida; order Santalales; family Viscaceae; genus Viscum; species Viscum album. Next base: position 314,058,637 of record OY728161.1, read on the forward strand.
AACTTTAAACTCAAAGTCTCGTCGACAATTATCTACATAACTATTCTATTGACTCCAGACTTCCTTGATATGCTACTGAATTGTTTTCACCTTCTCTACCATTTCTTCAACCATTTCTAGTCCTAGCAGCTTACGCTCACTAACTTCATCCCAACATGCTAGTGTTCTACACCTCTTCCCATAAAAGGCTTCATAAGGTGTCATTCGGATGCTTGAGTGGGAACTGTTATTATAGGAGAATTAAACTAGAGTAAGATGTTGATCCCAAACTCCTTTAAATTCCATTGAACATGATCTTAACATATTTTCCTGTGTCTGAATAGTTTGATTAGATTGGAAATCAGTTTGAGGATGATAGGTCGTACTGAATTTCAGTTCAGTATCTAGAGCATTTTGAAGACTCTTCCAAAACTTAGAGGTGAATCTTGGATCTCGATCGGATACAATAGATAGCGGTACTCCATACAGCCTTACCACTTCCCTAATGTATATTTGTTCCAGTTGATCCAATGAGAAATCCTACCAAATTTCAATGAAGTGTGAAGACTTTGTAAGACAATCCACAATAACCTAGATTTTATTTTTGCCTTTGGATGTCTTTGGAAGTCCAGTGATAAAGTCCATGGTGATTTTCTCCCATTTCCATGCCGGTATGGGCAATGGTTGAATCATCCCCTTAGACTTCACCTCTCTACCTTCACTTTCTGACAAACCAATCACTTTGATGTATACTCAGAGATATTCTTATTCATATTATCCCACCAATAATTATCTCGAATATCTCAATACCTCTTTGTGTTTCTTGGGTGAATAGAGAAATTTGAACTATGTGCATCATCCAAAAGTTCCTTCTTCACCTCTGGACTTGATAGAACACATAGTCTTTTCCAAAATCTCACAATTCCTTATTCATTAACATTGAACTATGAGGATTTCCCTTTTCTAATAGATTCCAATTTCTTTTGAATTCCCACATCATCCTTTTGATAATCCTTTAACCTTTCCAAAATAGATAGTTAAGCAATCATTTGTGAAAGGATTGATGATGTTCCCTTCTTTATGATTCCCATGTCCATCTTCATCAAATATAAGAATATTGGATCCTTTTCAATTCTCATCAATGATAGAATCATTATGTACTTTCTACTTAAGGCATCCACCACCTTGTTCGATTTCCCAGGGTGGTAATGGATTGAGCAGTCATAGTCTTTGATCAGCTCTAACCATCTCCATTGGTTCATGTTAAACTCTTTCTGTGTGAATATATACTTGAGGCTTTTGTGTTCCATATATATTTCACACTTCTCTCCAAAGAGATAATGCTGCCAAATTTTTAATGTGAAGATCCCCTCAGCCAACTCTAGATCATGTGTTGGATAATTATGCTCATTAAATTTCAATTTCCTTGAAACATAGGCAATGACATTGTCCTTTTGCATCAATACACATCCCATTACCTTCTTCAAACCATCACTAAATACCACAAAAAATTCTCCACTTGTGGGTAAAGTGAGCACGGGCGTAGTGATAATCCTTCCTTTCAACTCCTTGAAACTTTCTTCACATTCATCACTCCAAGAAAACTTTACTCCCTTCTGATTTATCTTGGTAAGAGGGTTGGACAATCATGAGAAATTTATTACAAATCATAAATAATATCTAGCTAACCCCAAGAAGCTATGGATATCTTTTACCGACATTGGCCTCGACTATCCCTCTATTGCAGTTTTCTTAGAGGGATCCACACATATCCCATTACTTGTGATGATATGGCCCAATAATAAGACCTCCTTCAACTATAACTCACACTTTATATACTTTTAATAGAGCTTCTCCTTTATCAAGGTCTCTAGTACAGTTCTTATATGCTCCTCATGATCCTCCTTGGTTTTAGAGTATATTAGAGTATCATCTATAAATACTACCACAAATTTGTCGAGATAATATCTAAAGACTCTATTAATCAAGTCCATGAAGATTTATAGAGCATTAGGAAGTCTAAAAGGAATTAATATGAATTCATAGTGCTCGTACCTTATACAAAAATAAGTCTTGGGGATATCTTCCTTCTTCACCCTTACTTGATAATATCCCGACCGAAAATATACCTTTGAGAAGTATTTTTCTCCACGTAGTTGATTGAACAAGTCATCAATTCATGGTAAAGGATACTTGTTATTTATCATGATTCTGTTAAGCTCGCGATAATCAATGCAAAGGTGCATTGACCATCCTTCTTCTTGACGAAGAGGACTAGTGCACCCCATGGTGAAGCACTTGGGTGTATAAACCCTTTATCTAGATTCTCTTATAGTTGTTTCTTCAGCTCTTCAAGCTCAACAATAGCCATTATATACAAAGTCTTGGATATTGGGAATTCCCCAGGTATAAGATCAATTGATAATTCAACATCTCTTCTAGGAGGAAGACCAGTCAATTCCTTGAGAAACACTTCAGCGAATTCCTTCATAATAGGAATGTATTTGAGGATAGTTGCCTCCTTAGACTCAATCATCTGAGCCAAATATGTGTGCTCATAGGGCAGTAATATCTACACTTGAGATGATGTAGCTAAAGAAGATTCATCTCCCTCCTTGCACTTGTACAGAATTGGGGGTCGATTCTCCACATGGAGATTGATTTCCCACTTACGGAAATTTATGTTGGCTCTATATAGGGAAAGCCAATCCATGCCAAGAATTTCATAAAATTACACTATAGAGGGTGTGATGATATTTTTTAGGAAGTTCAATCCATTTATTATGATAGGGGAGTAGTTATATTCATGGGATGCAATGATTTCCCCATTTGTTGTAATCACCGACATCTTTAATTCCATGATTTGTGGTGGTGTTGGGATTGTTCTACTAAACATTCAGGATATAAAAGAATTCCTAGAACCTGAATCAAAAATTATGTTTGCTATTCTTGAAGGAATGACTAGCGTACCTGTCATCACTTCTTTGTCGGGGTTCACTTCAGTAGTAGTGATGGAAAAATATCACCCTTGTAGCCTTGGAGGTTGTTGGTTGCCTCCGAAAACCCTTGGTTTAGGGACCTGATTTGCAAGGTTCCCTGGTTCTATTTAGTTGAAGAAATTAACAACACGTTGAGAGTCTAATGGAGCATTCCTCTCCTTTGTCACATCTGTGAGTTTTTCTTACTGATAGTTAATATCCAGGTTTCCTTATCTTCAACACCTAAAACATTTCCTCATCCCCTTAAGGAAATTTACAGGGTGCTTCTTTCCACACCTTTGGAAAGTGGGGTACTATATTTTCTTATCACCATTGGATTTATCCATCAGACCCCCGGAATTGAAGTCCACCTTACACTTCTTATCCCCATGACACCCCTAAGTTTCATCAATCTCTATTTTAACCTTGAGGGAACATCGGACAATTTCTTCATAGTTGTCGAAATCGCGAATTGTCAGGGATTTCCACAGGCTAGGTTTCATCCCACCAAAGAAGCGGTCAACCTTGCATTTGGGGGTAACGACAAAGCTGGAAGCGTATCGTGCAAGCCTTGTGAAGTTTTCCTCGTACACTCTGACAGATTCTTCATCTTTTTTCTTAAGGTAATGTAAGTCCCTTTCCATCTTAAGCCAGAGGGTGCGTGGAAAATATTTATCAAAAAACATCTTCCTAAAATCCTTCCATTCCAACACCTCGATCTCCTCCTTAGGTTTTGTATTTTTTTATCAATTTCCACCATTGATCGGCTTAACCCTCCATACAATAAGCATCCAGAAGAACCTTCTCTTGTTTAGAACATTGAAGGATATAGAATATCTTTTCAATGGATTTTATCCCTTGTTTGGTGATTTAGGGATCAGATGATCCATTAAAAGTAGGAGTACTTTGCCTCATGAATCTATTGATAGTGACTTGTTATTTCTTAGGGGGTATTGAATGTTCCTCTTGACCCATGTTTCTATTCAAATCTTGAGTTAACTGAGAGAGAATCGTGATAAATTTTGCGATTCCCGCTCCCATCGAATTGGGAATCTCATTAGAGCAATCATCACATTGATCTTCACATCAGTTGTTAGCTCGAGTCTTTCTATTACTAGACATTGGCTAGAATAAAAGGAAATTTAGGGGTAAAACATAGAGGGTAATCTAAGGACAAAACAGATGACTTATAAATAGATTTTATTTCCTAAACTTATGAATCTATAGGCTTCAATCTATGTTATCCAACATATATTCTTAGGGAATTTTTTTAATTCCCTTAATAATGGTTCATAATAAGCTTGTGAATTTAATAATGCATATCCCCCAGGAGTGTCATAACTGAGAGTGCATAAAATCCTGTTGTCATGTACCAGGATACCCCAGGTCAAGCCCGAAACTCCTTGTTGGGTTTTTCATCCCTAGGTATATATGTTCCAGAGCCGCCTCTACTTGCTCATATCCATACATGGATGTATTTTCTTGATAAAACACTTACTCAATACCCCCCAAAAATTAGGGATGTTTTTATTATACTTAGTCTTGTCTCTAAGACTTCACTGGGGTTTTCTAATCCTAATCCCAAAAATAATTAAACTTATCCTTTGATACCAACTATAACAACCATGCTCTTTATTACACACTTAATTATGATTTATTACATAAAACCTTCACTTTATACAACATAGAAGATCAAGAGGTATAGTTTATTTGTAGCTTAGGATCATTACATAACAACTTAAAACATGAAATACAACATCTTTATTAAAAACTTCCTTTACATGACCACTACATTCCCTCGTACTTAACATTGCATGGGATAACCTGAGGACATGCATAAAAAAGGGTGAGCTACAAAGCCCAGTAAGGGAATAAAAAATAACATGAAGAACACAATACATGTTAAACAATAATCATATCAATGTATCACAATATAAACATGAACATAAAGTCATGATAAATCATGATAATCATAACATGGAGATGTGGCAATAACACTTAACATGGAATTAGCATGAGCCAAGGCTCATTGCACATGGAGTATGAGTAAACCCTAATTGCACATGAAGCACGAGTAAACCCTAATTTCACTTGAGTTATAATGAGTCAACACTCATTTCACATGACATATCATGATACTATACTTTACCCAATGTATTGGAGCGCTATCAGGGCGCACCCTTATTAAACATTTCATTTCATGCATAAGTGTGCCACATGGATCATATAACATGGAATCAATCATCATTTATTCCATGATAAAAGGATGTGGAATAAATACATGAAGCTTTATAATCAATAAGTAAATGTTCATAAAGGTTAATACCCTTGATAGAGAAATGGGCATGGTATTCACTACACAATGACATTGTCTTGGAAAATCGAAGTGTAATTTCGACAGCATAACGGCGTGAAATAAGAACTCATAAAAAATGGTTTATGAGAGAGAAAGGGGTTTCTCATAATATTTACCTGAAATGGAAAGTAAGGGGGAATATTTATACATGTTCCAACAAATTTAATGGAATTTAGATTCATAATACAGAAGAATTACTTGGATGTAAAAGAGGAGAGAGAAATCTCTCACGGAATTTCGGCATGGTAACGGGTGTACATGGGAGGAATTAATGAGAGAGATAGGAATATACCATAATAAAAACATAAATAGGTATGTATGGGGGATTTTTGAAATCATACCCCAAAATTTTTAATTGAAAACAAAAGGGCATAATAACTTAAATAAAATTGGACAAAAATGAGAAAGGAAGAAATCCCTTACTTGGAAGTGTGATGCCAAAAGCTTGGGAGAGTCTTGGTAGAGGCTTATTGGGAGCTTGGTGAACCTTGGGAGGATTATAGAGAGGTTATGTCAGAGGTTGGAAGAACTAAAAAGTCTTTTAGTGAAGAGGAAGTGTGAGCTTTGGTGGGTTTATATAGGAAAAGAGAGGGAATTCTTTATTATTTAGGTTTGGGACACCTCACATTAAACTAATCAAAACCACAAACCAAACCATGGTCGTTGCCCATTAGTTTTTTCAAATGGGATTGGAAAAAAATATTTTATAATTCCAATGTCCAAAATTCTTAAAATAATAGGGTTTCTTATGTGGATATGAGTCACACTCTCAAAGAAAACAATTTAAAAAGACAAAACATTTTATAAACCTTGAAGGGTGCACTAAAGCTTTGTAAAATAAATAAACCAAACCCAAAATCACATTATTTTAATTTTAAACATATATTGGCCTAACATAATGTTTATAGTATTTTATTACATCACTATTGGTTCGTTATGATGTCATAAAACACATTATATATTTAAATGGTATTTAATTTTTATCCAAAAATTCAATTGTCTCAGAAAATTATGAAAAATTCACTGTTGGATAATTTTGATGTACTGATTCCAAAAATAATATTCATTTTATCTAAATAATTTTATAAATACATTAATTTTTATTTTTAAAATAAAAACCGACATTTATCGAAAATTCATGGGTTTTGACAAAAAAAGCTTCCAAACCTTAATAAAAATTACAATTGCATTCATAAAATTATATGATAATTTATATTTAATAAAAAATAATTTAATAATAATAATAATATTTTATTAAAATATTATTTAATTCAAAAATCCATTAATTCATCAAAATATATTTCTTAGTTGAATATTAACTAAAAATACTATTTTTGCTTTAAAAATTATTTACAAAGTAACAATAATAAAAAGAATGTATATTCTCTATACAAGAATAATGTACATAATCGTAGTACTAGATTCTTGTTACATAACAATTTAAAACGCTTTCATAAGACCTTAGGGTAAGGTGCACGATAGTGAAAGACTCTTGGGGTGGCTCAGATAACATTGCTCGAGTGGTAATCTCTATCAACTTCCAGTTCTCTCATAGGCAGTTCCACTCAAGCTTTACGTATTCAACATCGTCTTGGGATTGGTTAAGAGAGAAGACCAATGAAACCACATCCTTTCTGAGCTCCGAAAAAATGGTCTTTTTATGGGGTAAGTCTATTGGATAAGGCCATCGCTTCCTTTGTCTAAGTAAATTGGATTTATTAAAGCCCTATATTTATACTAATCATATGATCACTATTCAACGACTATATTAGAAATGGTCACAATTCTTAATGATATTTAAAAAAACATAGAACCAAATAAGTACATACATTTTACATAACCATAAGGAGACATTAAAATAGACCAAGAGTGATTTTCTTTAATAAATTTTTTTGGGTCGTTAAAAAGTTACTATTTACCAAAAAATTAAGTTGATCCTATCAGACTATAAATATCTTACTGATCACAATTGTTTATGTCCATTTTTAAAAATTCAAATCATAGAAGCAGAAAAAATATGTTTAACAGATAGGTTATAATAACGAATTATTTTTTCATTGAGACTCAGTTTTTCATGAATTATATTTTAAATTTATTTGTAAATCCTTAGGTTGTTACATTCTTCCCCCCTTAAAAAAATTTCAACCTCAAAATTTCTAGAATGTTACATTATAAAACCTTTTGGGTAGGTATTCATCATAAATTCCTCATGATCCCACATCGTATCTTTAATTTTATGATTTATCCAAATTAAATTTATTAGTTGAGTCATTCGATTCCTCAACACCTATTCTTTAGTGTCCAAAATTTGGATAGGTTCTCCACAGTAAGATAAGTCAGTTTCCGAATCTATTCCTTCATAAGTGAGTATATGTGTTGGTCCTAGAATGTACATACTTAACAAATATATGTGGAACACAATGTGTACCTTAGAAATTCTAGGTGACATTAACAAATGATAAGTTACATCTCCAATTCTCTCTATAATTTCAAAAGGATCAATGTATGTGGGGCTCAATTTTCCTTTATTACCAAATCTTATAACACCCTTCCATGGAGATACTTTCAAGAAAACATAATCCCCCACTTGAAATTCCAAATCCTTCATTTGATTATCCACATATCTCTTTTTCCTACTTTGAGATACTTTGATATGGACTTTAGTAGTCTTTACCTTCGTTGTTGTATCCTCCACAAGCTCTAGGCCTACAATATTTATTACACCAACTTCATCCCAATATATTGTTGTACGAAATATCTTTCCATACAATGCTTCATATGGTTCCATTTTAATACTAGAATGGAAATTATTGTTGTTGGAAAACTCTTCCAAAGAAAAATACTAATCCCACATACCTTTAAAGTTAAGGGAGAATGATCTCAACATGTCTTCTAATGTTTGAATGGTCCTTTCAGACTGCCCGTCAGTTTTACGGTGATAAGCAGTACTCAAATGAAGCTCAGTATCCAAATCTTTCTAAATAATTTTCCAGAATTTCAATGTAAATCATAGGTCACGATCAGACACAATTGATAAAGTTGATCCATAAAGTTTTACAACTTCATTAATATAGAGTCATACAAGGTGATCAAGTGAAAAATCCTCCCTTATAATAAGGAAATGTGAAGATTTGGTAAGTCGGTCAACAATTACCCATATTTCATCATTATTTCTTGGATTTTTGGGTAATCTAGTGATAAAATCCATATTAATGTCATCCCATTTCCTTGTAAGAATATTAATAGGTTGCATGAATCCCCTGGGATATTTTCTTTCATCCTTCACCTGTTAAAAAATTAAACATCTTGATACATAATCATCAATATCACACTTCATATTATCCAACCAAAAATGTTCCTTAAAATATCTATACATCTTCAGGATACCAGGGTGTATAAAGAAATTCGATCTATGGGCATCATCCAATAACTCTCTTTTTAGCTCAGGTATATGAGGAACATGTATCCTCCTCCCAAATTTTATAATTTTATCCTCACACACGAAGTCTGGAACCTTCCCATCATTCACAGTATTAATTTTCTTTTGAATATTCTCATCATCACACTCAAAACTTTTAATTGTTTCCAATAAAGATTTTTGGGAAACTAATTGAAAAAGTAATGATGTTTCACCTTCTTTGATAATTCCCATATCCATCTTTACTAGATCCATGAACAGAGGATCCATTTTAATACTTGTTTTTTTATAACTCCATGATCCTTCCTTCTCAATGAATCTTCCACCTTATTTGAATTTCTTGGGTGGTATTGTATGGAACAATCATAATCCTTGTGTATCTCAAGCCATGGCTTTTACCTCATGTTGAGTTCTTTATATAAGAAGATATATTTCAAGCTCATGTGATATGTAAAAAATACTCACACCCTTTAGGAAAGTACCATGGTGTTTCTTCTCCCAATTATCATAGGATGGAAAATCAATTCTTTTGTTCTTCCCCTTTTCCTTATTTCCTTTTCTAGATTGTTTAGAGCCCCTATTCTTCTCTAGTGTTCCATTAAATCCATAAGACTTAGAGAATTATTTTTCTATATTGATAGCACATGAGACTATATCCTAATATGATGATAAATTTTGGGATGCAGTGCCCTTAGGAGGAATGGTTTTAAACTATCAAATAATTGATTAATCCTTCTCCTTGGATTATGTATGTAGTCTGCAACATGTATTCATAATATTGTAATGTTTTCTTTATACTAGGAAACATTTTCATCTTCTTTCTGCCTCAGATTAAATAATTTTCTTTCCACATCCTCTCCTTGTTCACGAGGAAAACATTTTTTAAGGAAATTTTTATTAAAATACATCGATTATATATTTTTAATTTCATCCTACTCTATCATGTTTTGAATTAATTACCACCATTGATCCACATCTCCTGATAGGTGATAAATTTTCATGATGACCTTCTCCCTTTTGTTACTTCCTAAAGTGAGAAATATCTTCTCTAAGGAACTTATCCATTTCTCTATTATGAATGGGTTTTCAGTCCCATTAAATGATGGAGGTTTTTTCGCATAAATTGTTCTAACATTGCTTCTCTATGTTGTGGGTCAGGATTCTCCATATGGGTAAGGTTATTGTTCATAACTCGAGTCAGCTGTCCCATTATAGTTATAAGTTGATCTGGACCTGTCGCAATTTCAGAAAAAACATCATTATCTTGCATAGGAGTTAAATACCTACATGATATATGAGTGTTCATTTGGTTTCAATTCCTTCCACTAGGCTCCATTTCTAAATAATGGCATACACTAAATTAGGTTATGAATCATAATGTACAATGTCGAACTAGAAAAATACTTATCATAAATTGAAATTTTATGCATGTCTAATCTCATAATTATTAGAATGGTTTATTTTGGTACTTATTTAAATTTAAATCCTTAATAATGGTTTGTAAATAAAATTTTAATTATTCTAAGAATATCCATTGGGAGTGTCAAACTAGGTGCGTAGTAAGGCATGTTGTTGTGTACAAGGTTACTCTGATTCAGGGCTAGAACACCTTGTCGGAGTTGTTACTCCTAGATACATATGTTTCAGAACCACATCCACTTATATTATCCATATGGGGATGTATTTTCTAGGAAGTTACACATAATATATACCTCAACAAAATTTACAATGTTCTTGTATGCTTATCCTTGAAGTATATCTTAGGGTTATGTTCCCTAATCGATGTTTTCTAAATCTAGTTTCTAAGGCTTCTACTAAACTTCACCTGATACCAACTATAAAAACCCCAACCCTAGTTTCCTAGAGATGGTGCCTTATTTTATTACATTGGAATATAAACAAGGAATTCATAACCCAAAGTAATGAATAGTTTATTAGCATTGGAAAAACATATATATACATAATAGTTTCATTACAACTTGAAATGAAGTAAAATATATTAACTATATTGGAAACACCAATATACTTATAGATTATCCTCACAAGTAATTCATAATATACATATTCACATCCTAGGGAAAAATAAAACATATGAAATGGGTGTGCTCAGATGCTCAGTAAGGGTACGTAATACAATGGAATAAAAAATATTAAGCATGGTGAATAACTAAAAGTACACATTCCATTAAAAGTAAACTTGAGCATAAAATGGTAGGAATTAGAAACTGATAATGACATAATATAACATATGTATGTATATTATACTATTCAAATAATCACATTGAAAATTTACTAAATTTATAATGAGGGAATTCATAATTTTAGACATCATGATCATACAGTCTAGGCCTTAGCCAAGACACCATACATAATGGGTAATAACCCAAGCTAGTTTGTCTCTTGAGACCTACCGATGCATCAAGGGGATATAGTAGGCCCCACCCATCACTTATTAAGTCCAATTAATTACTCATATAAAAAGGTAAAAATATAATTAACCTTTACATTAATATTGAAACTAACAAATTAAATGTAAATAACTTTCTCTAATCAGTAAACATAAACACTAACCATTCAGAGTAATATAGTGAATGGTGTCAAGATAGAACATCCACAGTAAAACTAATCATAAACCATTAAATAAAATATGGTAGCTTATATCATAAAATTTAATACAAATTAAATATAATAATCAACAAGAGTGTTGAAATAGATGGAAATACTCTTATAAAATTGTCGAGTAATACTTGAGAGAAATACTCTTTTACTTTGAAAACAAGAATTATTTTGGAAAAATATTTGTATAAAATATAAAGATAAATAATATAGTTTTTTCATAATAAAATTTTTTATTTTATAAAAATAAATCTTGATTAAAACGGATTATAGAGTGCACTTGAAAATAGGTAAGAATTTGAGAAATTCCCTTGAATCAGGCTTGTTTATCGAGAATAATTTGAAAAATATATTTTTAAAACATGTTACTCTCTATAAAATAAAGAATTATTATGATATATATATATATAGGATATTCAAAAATAAATTATGTTTATTACATAATAATAATTAATAATTTCATTATAGTAAATAGATAAAAGAGAGTAACCCAAAAGAAATTGGAGGTTCTGGTAGAAAACCCTTACCTTTTGTTTGAATGTGTTTTACACTTGACCATTAGATCATGGAAAATAAAATTAAATACATTAATTAATTAATTCAAAACCTCCTATACATTTACTTGATTTATTATAATTTTATTAAGTTAATTTATGTCCTTTTATGAGTTATAAGATACAATTTTATTTCTCATGAGCATCCATATCCTTTGTTTTCATGATTGGTACACTAGTATATGAGTAATGAAGGTCATGTAAAATGTTTATAATTATCCAGAATTAGAATTACATGTTATTAAATAACAACCAAAATTTTAATTGGTACTATTTATTATTTTGTTTCCATATATGAGGATGAATCATTACATAACATGTTAATGATAATCGTTATGCTTAATTTTAGCTATTTTTTTATCACAATGAACTAGTTTTGTTCTTTTATTTAATATTATGTATATAAAATGGTTCCAAAACCTTAAATAATATTTAATATATATTTATAGTCTTTTTCAACCATAAAAATTGTTCTTTGACCAGTATTGAATGATAAATTAAATAATTAAGTTTATCGAACACAAAGGTTGCAAATCGGCACCTCTGAGACGATGGTTTTGTTTTTAAAATAAAGAGAGAGGGAGTAAGGAGTTTTATAATGGGTATTACATTAAAATGATATAATTATAGTATATATATTGTAATAGAGTTATAATTATCATTTTTATAGATGATTTGATGATAGGATAATAAAATAAAATAAATTTAAATGAAAGAAAAATAAAAAGGAAGAGGGTTTACCTCATCAATTGTCCACCTTGAGAACCTCCTTAGGGGAAGAGGTTTTGGTCATTTGGAAAGAAAAATATCTCTTGGACTTAGGGACAGACTATACAAGATGATTTGGGAATAATTTTGATAAGATTAAATGCTTATCTGTGTAAGGATAAGTGGGGGTGATATGTGGTTTTTATAGTGGAGGAGTGGTGTAAATTCTCATTAGTTTATTGATTATTTTATTATATTTCTCAATACAAATAGCAGTATTGATTCTTGTAACTAAATACAGTAATAATTGCATGTGATTTACAACTAATGGTGCTTAAATTATCCAAACATGTTCCATGACTCTATAATTCATGTATTTAGCATTTAACGTAAATAACCGTATTTTACAATTCACCAAAAATCCAAGTATTTTAGAAAAATCACAAAAAAATAAACCGGAAAATTTTTATATGTGTAGAGTAAAAAATTAACTCCATTTAATGGAAATAATTTTCTAAATATGAGAAATTTACTTTTTAATTAAAATCATTATTTACTCAAAAAATGGAGTTTTTAAAATTAAAACTGATTTTATAACACCCTAAAAAATTAACTAAGGTATTATTAAATTATCCTAAAATCATTGGACAATAAAATATTGATTTATGAATAATTTTTATGAAAATTAATTTCCCTTTAAATAAATTTATTAATTATAAAATTAAATATTTATTATTCACAAAAATAACAACACTTAATTACTAATTTTTAAATATCCACTTACTTGTATCATGATATAATTATATCATACTTTCATTTACGAGGTGCCTAAATTTTATTTATAATTTCATGCGTGTGATTATTATTTATTAGGTCTATTTAATATTCATAAGGGCCGTATTACTATTCCAAAGGTCAAGTTACTATTCACCAAAAATGTAAGTCATCCCTATCAAGCACTAAATATCTTACTGATCAAAACTGGGTGCAGTGATTCATATGGTTCCATTTGAATACTATAATGGAAACTATTGTTGTAGGAAAACTATACTAAAGTAAAATATTGATCCCAAAAACCTTCAAAGTTGAGGTAACAAGATCTCAACATGTCTTCTAATGTTTTAATAGTCCTTTCAGACTGCCCTTCAGTTTGAGGGTGATAAGCAGTACTCAAACGAAGCTCAGTATCTAAATATTTCTGAATAATTTTCCGTAATTTCAATGTAAATTAGGGATCAAGATCAGACACAATTAATATAGGTTCTCCATAAAGTCTTAAAACTTAATTATTATAGTGTCGTGCAAGGTGCTCATGTGGAAAATCCTCCCTTATAGCGAGTAAATGTGAAGATTTGGTAATTCAATCAACAATTACCCATATTGCATCATTCTTTTTTGGAGTTTTGGGTAATCTGGTGATAAAATCCATAGTAATGTCATCCCATTTACTTGTAGGAATTGGAATAGGTTGCATGAATCCACTCAGATATTGTATTTCATCCTTAACCAGTTGGAAGACTAAAAATATTATTATATAATCATCAATTCCATGCTTCATATTATCCCACCAAAAATGCTCCTTCAAATATCTATACATCTTAGTGCCACCATGGTGTATAGATAAATTTTAGCTATGGGAATCATCCAATAACTCTTTTTTTATCTCAGGTATAGAGGGAACACGTATTCTCCTCCCAAATTTTAGAATTCCATCCTCACACAAAAAGTCTCGAAAATTACCATCATTCACAACATTATTTTTCTTTTCAATATTCTCATAATCGCACTGAGAACTTTTAATAAATTCTAATAATGATATTTGGGAAACCCATTGAAAAAGTAATGATGTTTCACCTTCTTTGATAATTCCCATATCCATCTTTACTATATCCATGAACACAATATCCCTTTTAATCTTTATTTTTATTAGAACTCCATGATACTTTATGTTCAATCCATCTGCTGCCTTATTTTCCTTCTCTGGGTGATAGTGTATGGAACAATCATAATCATTGAGTATCTCAAGCCATCACTTTTTCCTCATGTTGAGTTCTTTCTATTAGAATATATATTTCAAGTTATTATGATCTTTATATATCTCACATCTTCCACCATAAATATAATTTATCTATATGTTTAGGGAAAATATTACATATGTTAGCTCAAGATCATGAGTTGGATAGTTTTGTTCATGAGTTTGTAACTGCCTTGATGCATAGGTAATAACTCTATTATTCTGCATAAAGAAATAGCCAACTCCTTTCTTTGATGCATCACCATAAATCACAAATCCATCATTTCTTGATGGTATAGTCAGCATCATAGCATTCACAAATATTATCTTCAATTATTCAAAACATTCTTTTCATTCTTTTTTCTATATGAACTTAACCCCTTTATGATTAAGCTTGGTTAATGGGTTAGCTAATTGGGTGTAGTTATGAATGAAATTCCAATAATAACCTGCTAAACCGATAAAACTATGTACCTCGGTTATGTTCATTATAGTAGGTCATTCTTAAACTTCCTTTTTCTTTTTAGTATCAACTAACATTCCATAATTACTGAAAATACATCTAAGAAAGGAAACTATTTGAATCTAGAATTCTCCCTTTCTAAACATCCCATATAACTCATTTCTTCTAACTATATTCATAATAATTCACAAGTTATTCTCATGTTCCTCATAGCCTTTGAAGTATACCAATATATCTTCAATAAATATCACAAAAAAATTCATCAAGGTATTCCTTGAAAACTCTATTCATTATATCAATGAAAATAGAGGGTGAATTAGTCAATCCAAAAGGCATAACTTTAAACTCGTAATGCCCATACCTGGTTCGAAATGATGTCTTTGTAATATCTTCCTTTCCCACACACAACTGATGATATCCAGATCGAAGTTCAATCTTTGAAAAATATAGTTCTTCATGAAGTTTATCAAATAAATCATCAATACAAGGTAGGGGATATTTTTTCTTTATCGTAATAGCATTGATTTCTCTATAGTCATTGCATAGCCTCATGCATCCATATTTCTTCTTAATAAAGAGAACAGAGAATCCCCATAGAGAAACACTAGGGTGGATAAATCATTTATCACTCAATTCCTCAAGGTTTTTCTTTAGTTATACTAATTCCACCATGGCCATTCTATAAGGATTATTTGGTATAGGTATTGAACTATGAATTAAATCAATAGAGAACTCAACTTCCCACTCTCAAGGATGTCTAGGTAAATCCTTTGGAAATATATCAATGTATTCTTGTACAATAGGTACATTATAAATTTGAAGATTTATTTCCTTATCCATAGGTATTGTGTTCTCTTCCTCCCTAATAATTGAATTCAACAGAGCTACTGTGGGTGGATCTAGATGGGAATCAGATTGCGATTTTTCTGCTCAAAAGATAAGGGATTCCACACCTTCCTCACAAATCATAACCTCCTTCTTCCTAGAATAGATTTTTTTCATAATATTTTGAAATCCAATCCATACTAAGGATTATGTCAAATTATACCATAGGTATGATGATAAAATAAGAAGATAAAGCATGTTTATATGCCATAATGGGAACTACTTGACACATATTTGTTGCAATGAGACTTCCCTTAGGGATTTTGACTGACAACTCCCTTGTTAAAGAGAATTATAAATATCTAATATTTAATGTAGACTCAGAAGATATAAAGGAATTCAATGATCCAGAATAAAATGAGTCTTTAGATAAATTTGAGGAGATGATTAATATACCTCCAACCACATCATTAGGAACTTCAACCTCTACTATTGTGATCACATAAGCTTATCCTTGATCCCTTGGACTTCTTTAGAGAATTTTTTCTTAGTGATAAGGAAAATAATTTGAATAATGTATCATCTATTTAAAATTGTATAATTAAACATTGGAAGCTTATTTATTTCACTTACAATTCCAGTCTTGGTGGCCGTTTCCACTACACATGTAACAAGAACCCATACCCTTCAATAAAGTACTAGGGTTTTTCTTCCCAAAATTATCATAGGATGGAAAATAAATTATTCCCTTCTTCTACATTCCCTTAAAGTCATAATACTTAGAGAATTTGTTTTCTATCTTGATAGCACATGATACTATATCCTCATATAATAAGGAATTTTGGGGTACCAATGTCACGACCCCCTCCCACCAAAGATGCCCCTCCTGAGCTGGCAATGGTGAAAGGGAGATAATGACCCCCGATTCCCACCTCTAGCAGGCCCCGGGGTGGTGACTAGAAACAAGGGTATGAGTTTTCACAAAATATAGGAGGCATTACCCTTTTTATTATTTAGGATCGGGAAATAGAATGAGTCAACCACCAAAAAGGAAAAGAACAAGTGTATAGAAATAAACCCAAACCAATCCCACATGCATGTTTAAACAATTTTATAGCAAGGTATAAGTACAAGAAAGCTCAAAGTACAATACCAAAAGAAAACAAAGGTACATCAACAGCAACAACTCTAACTGTCCGGCTAGTAGGGTCCCGCACGGCCCTGGTAGTCCTCCTGGAAACCTGAAAGTAAACGTAGGGTGAGCATACAAGTATACTCAGTAGGGAAACTTAAATCTCTCGTGCACAAGTGGGGTGACATCCTAATGTTTTGTGAGAACAACAGAAGAAACCTAACAAGGAATTCTATCCACCCAACCTCACTAGCCACACTCACCAAAACACAATCACAACAGGTAGTAGTAGTATAAGAACAAGAGTATTTGGGTACCCCGCACCATTTCCCTTTTAGTTGGTTGCTCTTCCTAACGAAGAACATCCTGACGATGCCACACTCTCCCCGCCCGCACACACCTGTGCCTCACAACCACATATCCCGCCCGCACACACCTGGGCCTCACAACCATGTATCCTGCCCACACACACCTGGGCCTCACAACCACGTATCCTGCCCGCACACACCTGGGCCTCACAACCACGTATCCCGCCCACACACACCTGGGCCTCATCCCGAAGATTCTTGGGAAACAGTAGAACCTGCCCGAAGAGTCTTGGGCTAAAACCACCCCAATCGAAACCTACCCAAAGAGTCTTAGGTGTAAGGTCACCTCAATCCATCACATCCTAGGGGAGAAGGAGCAGTAAGGAGCTAGTGACTAATGGAAAAACACCATCTCCCATTAAATGGGAGTGTTCGACACTAAGTGCTCAACATGGGTGGGGTGCGATAAAACACAAAAGATACAGATATATATATGTATACAAAAACACACATCCCAACCTGTGGCTTCTAAACAGAGAAACTGAGCACGTGCCTCAGCACTGCTACCGCGAAGTATGCATACAACAAACAATCCCAACCCCCTTTAGGTTTTCAAGTTTCGGTAGAAATTAGTTTTATTTAGTTCCTTAACTACTGGGCAACTATCCACAACCAACCACATCAATCATTCATAAAACATATCCCTGTCATCCACAAATCAAGTTAGGAAAACACAAGCAACACAACCATGCCCTTATTATCAACCAACCAACCCCATTGATTATTAACTCTGTTTCATTACCACGCCCCACCATTCATTAAATCTTTCACATTTATTTATTATTCACAACCCAAAGTCCGTTCACATTCAACCCATCTCTCAGCCCCGCTGCCAACCACCATAACCACAACACAACGAAACTCGTACAGCATCATCCCTTTAATACCATTTATCACAGCCCCGCTGCCCGTTACCAACACAACACTCACACCAACCCACAACCAAGACAATCATTGCCCTGCTGCTCACCCTATCCACAACAACCCATGAAACACCCCCATCACATGCCACGAAAACCCAGACAACACCCACATGTTCATTATTCTTTTTTGTTCAACCGGGGTGATCACACAAGGGTTCCAGATTTTCATTTAATCAGCCAAATTTACGTGATTAACCAATTTCCACATTCCAAAAGGTTTCCATCCATAAGAAAATCTAGAAGGAGGGGGAAACATTTAATTTTGTAATCAAAGGCCCCCAACGACCGTTATTTTCAGTAGGTAGAAGCTCATTCAATTTACAACATAATATCACAGAATATAAAGTAACAGAAAAAACACAACTTCCCAACCCCATTATATAAGTCTTTTATTATCTTTATTTAATGGTTCAACCATTTCTCATGAAAACAATATGATACCCACCCCACATGATGCACAAAAATTAGAGAGACAAAGTTAAGATACCTACTTCAACAGGTTCCCGATCACAGCGCTCCCCCGGATCAACTTAGAAGACATCTGTCGGCGTCCATCACTTATGTTGGGTCCCGGAAAAACCTCCTCAGGTGGAAGTCGGAAAGGAAAGGATGAAGGAAAGACAATGGATCCATGATCAGAAGTTCCTCCTCGTCGTTACGATCCCATAGCCGCTAATGGATCATAAATCGGAGCTCGGACGAAGAAGTTATGGAAGGAAGAGCCTTCGAGTATCTTGAGAGAGCTCTTCTCAGAGGAGAGGGGAGGAGAGGGGAGGAGAGGTGTGTGTTGAAAAGGATGAGGGGACCCCTCCTTTTATAGGCGTGAAAATCAAAAGTACATGGCGTGTACTTTATGGTACACGGTGTGTACTCGATTCTTTCACACGGTCTCCACGTGGCTTCCAACACGGCTCTGCGGTCGTTGACTGGTCAACACATGGTTTGAGGGTAACTCATACGTGGGGAGGGACTATATGGAGTGTAGTTTAGACACACAGTGTGTACTCATTTATTTCACACGGCAAGGACACGGCTCCAACACGGTACATGGCCATTGACTGGTAACGCGTACGTGGGGAAGGACTACACGGCGTGTAGAACAGGTCACACCGCGTGCAACCATTTATTGTACACGGCAAGGATACGGCTCCAACACGGGGTATACCCGGAAAGGGGGTACACGGCATGTACTCAAACTACACGGCGTGTAGTTTCAAAATTCTGGAAAGTGTGTGAAAAGTCCATTTTACCCTCTAGAACACTTCTTGACCTTCTTTTGACAAAGGAATGGGCCGGAGAGGTCCAGGCCATTACATCAGATACCTCTTAAAACATTATCGTCCCCAAGAATTCAAAAACCAACCCAGAGGAACCCAACAAGATACCTCTTAGGGTTCTCGTTATAACAGGAACCCAACCACCAACCCTAATTATAGGTGTTAGGAATTCCTTCTCCCGTGTCGAGATATTATCCGCTTTAAGCGGCACTGACTCACCTGCAAGGGTTTAATCGCATCCTCATTAATGTGTCTCGATTAAGAATCGGGTCTTCCCACTTCCATACATTAGGATTTTTCAACTCACACTGCCCCCAACATCGCACAACCTACACACTGCCCGAACACATGGTTTTGGGAAATTCCTTCTCCTATGTCGAGATATTATCCGCTTTAGGCAGCACTGACTCGCCCGCATGGGTTCAATCGCATTCGCATTAATGCGTCTCGATTAAGGGTCAGGTTTTTTCCTTTCCCACACATCCGAACATGTTACACATTACCAGGGAACAAGGAAACAAAAGGTCTCACAACTGACAAGCCAAGCATTCCATATAACAAGGGTACAGAGTACAACATCAACACAAGCTTAGAAGAACAAGGGAAAAACACAAGTCAAAACAACTCTGGGTACTGAGCGTGCATCTGGGTCTCCTGCTCCCAAGTGCTCTCCTCGAGGCCGCCATGCCTCCACAACGCACGAACCAAGGGAATGGTTCATCCACGGAGAACCTTCTCTTTACGATCTTCGATTCTAACTGGTCGTTCCTCGAAGGTCGCGTTGTCCCCCATATCTAGCTCTCCCTAGTCGATAACGTGGGAGTCGTCGTGTAAGTACCGACGAAGCTGGGAGACGTGGAAGACGTCATGAACCTTCTCCAACTGAGGTGGCAGGGCCAGCTGATATGCCACCTCACCGACTCGCCTCAGCACCTCAAAAGGTCTGATGAACCTAGGTGAGAGCTTGCTCCCCTTCCCAAACCTCTGTTGCCCCCGTCGAGGGGAAACCTTCAAGAACACATGATCCCCCACCTCGAACTCCAAGGGCCTCCTCCGATGATCAGCATAAGACTTCTGTCGGTCCTGAGCCACTTTCATCCTCTCACGTACAAGATGGACTTTCTCTGTGGTGCTCTGCACTACCTCTAGCCCAAGAGCACTTGTCTCACCAACCTCTGCCCATAAAATGGGTGAACAACATGGCCTTCCATAAAAAGCCTCAAAAGGTGACATGACAATAGTAGAGTGGAAGCTGTTTTTGTAGGCAAACTCTACTAAAGGCAAGTGTCGTACCCATGATCCTCCGAAATCCAGAATGCATGCTCGCAGCATGTCCTCCAACGTCTGGATAGTCTGCTCCATCTGCCCATCGGTCTTTGGGTGGAAAGCAGTGATAAGGCATAGCTGGGTGCCAAAATCATGTTGTAACCCCCTCCAGACTCGTGAGGTAAACCAAGTATCCCGATCTGAGACGATAGTCCTCAGAACTCCATGAAAATGCACCACCTCATCTACGTACCTCTATGCTAAGGTACTCACCGGTCCCGACTCCTTGATTGCTAAGAAGTGAGCTGATTTCATCAGTCAATCCACCAATACCCAGATAGCATCATAACCTCCCTGATCTCTGGGTAGTCCTGTGACTAAGTCCATCGAGATTTCATCCCACTTCCACTCGGGGACATCTAAAGGATGCAACAAACCACTGGGAACACGGTGTTCAGCCTTCACTTGCTGACACACTAGGCATTTAGCCACAAACTCTGCCACTTCCCATTTCACCCCGGGACACCAAAACTGTTCCTTCAGGCCTCGGTACATTTTCAAAACTTCTGGATGTACCGCTAAGGCTGAGCTATGGAACTCACGGAGAACTCCCCCATGCATCGCCCCCGGAACAAAAAACCTTCCATGGAAAAGCATCCAATGTCAGCTATCCTCTGACCATCCTTCTAGAGCGTTCCCTTGATCGACACGATCCTGCATCACTTCCGCCTCGGAGTCCCCCCACTGAGACTCTTCCACCTGATGCATCAAGGAGGACTGCACCGTCATCTGAAACAAACAGCCTCTAACACCTTCTACCATGGCATCCAAGTGCAAGGCAGCCAACTCTCCCATCACCTTCCAAGCATCAGCAGATTCCCGAACCACTTCCTGACGTGACTTCCTGCTCAGGGAATCAGCCACAATGTTGCCCTTACCTTCAGTTTAAGAGATATCAAAGTAATAGTCTTAGAGAAACTCGACCCATCTCTGTTGTCGTAAGTTCAGGTCACGCTGGGATAAGATATAATGTAGGCTCTTGTGATCTGAGAAGACCACAAAGCGCTCCCCAAAGAGATAATTTCGCCACAAATTCAGTGCGAACACTACTGCTGCAAGCTCCAGGTCATGGGTGGCATAGTTACGCTCGTGGGGGCGCAACTGCCTAGACCCATAACAGATCACACCCTTCTTCTGCATCAGCATGCACCCCAGACCAAGGCCAGAAGCATCACAAAACACCTCATACAACAACCCTTCCTCTGGAAACCTGAGAACTGGAGCACTGACCAACTTCTTCTTCAGTTAGTCAAAAGCTTTCTGGCACTTCTCACTCCATAGGAAGGCCTGGTTCTTCCTCTTCAAAGTTGTCAATGGAGAAGCAACTCGAGACAAGTCCAAAACGAACCTCCGATAGTAACCTGCTAACCCCAGGAAAATACGAACTTCTTCCACACTCTTGGGTGCTGCCCAAGAAACAACTGCCTCCACCTTTGATGGGTCCACTGACACTCCATGCTGAGACACCACGTTCCCAAGGAAGTGTACTTCTTGTGTCAAGAACTTACACTTCGAAAATTTCCCATAAAGCTGGTGGTGTCAAAGGACTTCCAAGACTGCCCTGAGATGCTCAACGTGCTCCTCCTCTGATCTTGAGTAGATCAGGATGTCATCGATAAACACAATGACGAACCGGTCCAGAAACTCCCGGAAGACAAATTTCATAAGTCCCATGAACACAGCAGGTGCATTCGTAACTCCAAACGGCATCACTACAAACTCGAAGTGCCCATACCTGCACCTGAAAGCCATCTTCAATATGTCACTATCCTTCACCCTCAGATGATGATATCCTGATCATAGATCAATCTTATAAAACCAACCTGCTCCCCTCAGCTGATCGAAGAGATCATCTATCCTTGGAAGGGGGTAACGGTTCTTGACCGTTATCTGGTTCAACCTTCGGTAGTCTATGCATAGCCTGAGACCACCATCTGCCTTCTTCACGAACAAAACTGGAGCACCCCATGGCGACACGCTGGGTCGAACAAAACCTTTCTCCATCAGATCATCAATCTGAATCCACAACTCCCGCAACTTCGAAGGTGCCATCCGATAAGGGGCCATCGAAATCAGACGGGCACTAAGCTGTAAGTCTATCCCGAACTCAACGACACGTCAGGGGGGGGGGTAGATTCACATCCTCCTCAGGAAAAACATCGAGGAGCTCCCCAACAACCTCTGGGATATCCATCATCTCTGTATCAGTTGGAACCACTGATAACCCACCCAACAAGGAAAGGAGAGGCTCCACACGCCAACTTCCAGCCTGGAAGCTCCTCTCACCGACAAAAGATACGCCCTTCCCATCCACGTCGGAGAACACGACTCTTCTCCGAAAGCAGTAGATAATGGCACTAATAGAAAACAACTAGTCAATGCCTAGGATGACATCGTATGGCTGCATCTATAACAAAAGAAGGTCCCCACTAGATCGATGTTGTCCCAACGTCAGCCCACATCCCCAACAATCAAAAGATACGCTAGTCTGGCCCCCAACTGGTGTACTCAGTATCAGTGGTACGGAAAGTCTCTCTAGGTCTAGTCCCAAAGCATGGGATAGACTAGGTGAAACAAAGGAGTGCGAGGCTCCCGAATCAAACAAAGCATAAACAAGAGTGCTGAACAAAAAAATCGTACCTCGTACCACCTCTGGTCCCGCTGGAGCTGCCAACTCTAATGTGTGCAACTGTCCACGCCCATCTCCTATACCTCTCTGATATCGTCCACCTCCTCGACCACACCCTAGTCGAGGTCCCTGAGGAGCACCCTGAGGTCAGCTCCCTCCCGCAAAGTCTGCCCTCGGAGGAGCATGGTCCTGCTGCTGCTAGAAGGGCCTCGCTGGCAACTGGTGCTGCTGAGGTGAGCACTGAAACTGCCCACCTCCACCATACTGAGCTCAGGTCGGGCACCGACTCTGAACGTGCCCGAAACCTCCACAAGAAAAACACCTCATTCCTGGCCTCGTGAAAAAGGGACGAGGACCCGAAGATCTAAACTGGAACTGCTGGGGCCTACTCCCCACTGGCCTGAACCTGGAAGGTCCCGTCGTAGGAGACATGCTGCTGACCGCCTTCCCCTTCGACGAACCTGGCTGGATCCCCTCTCGGGGTGCACCTCCCAGCGAGTGCATCCTCTCTAAAACCTATGCCTTCTTCTATACTACCAATTATGTCGGAAGGGTGAAGGGGGTGACAGCATACTGGAGCGAAGGACGGAGCGCCTCCTCCAAACGTCTCGCCCGAGACTCCTCATCCGGAAAGAGATCCGGAGAAAAGCGCAGGAGATCTTTGAACTTGATCCCCAGATCTCGTACCGTCATAATCTTCTTCTGAAGGGAGAGTAACTCATGCCGCTTCTCCGCCTTGATCATGGAAGAAAGTAATTCCTCTCGGAATTACTTCTCAAAGTCAGCCCATAGAACCTCTACCTCTATCCTCTCTCCGAGGTAGAGCGTCCACCACTGTCGCACCGCACCTCTCAGCTGACTGACTGCTAGGGGAACCCAGTACTCCCTCAGAGCACGGATCAAGGTAAAAGCGATCCCTAGCTCCTCAAGCCACCCCTCCATCTCTGTATTGGAAGTACTACCCTCATACTTCTTGAGGGTCTGCCGCTGGAAAGAACGGAGATTCTTCTACCACTGGCTATCTTCCTCCTCTTGGTCAATCCTCAGCTGATCGACCGCCTGAATCTGATGGGCCTCGGCCGTCTGAGCCACCCGGGGATGATGTCCAGGTGCCATAGCTGTATGGTAAACAAGGATCTCCTAATCCCAAGTAGTAAGGAAAACTCAAGGTTTTATTTTTATCATCTTATTTCAATTTCTTTCCTAGAACACCCAAATCAAGTAAAACACAATCATGATGATGCATGTATCTTTCCTAGGATCTCTACCCTGCAATCAATGTAGCCTCACTTGGTCATTCGGTAGGCTCAGAGTCCTTGCATCGGATCACGGGGGGCCCTAAAATCCAGTGTCCTAGCCGGTCTTCCCTGGACTATGTCACACACCAAGATTAACTAACATTGTCACCCTACTATCCCATGCAATTCATACTGTGCCTAACTCCAGACTCCATCCTATCTCTCAACCATCAGCTCTGATACCATTCTCTCATGACCCCCTCCCACCAAAGATGCCCCTCTTGAGCTGGAAATGGTGAAAGGGAGATAATGACCCCTGATTCCCGCCTCCAGCAGGCCCCGGGGTGGCGACTAGCACCAAGGGTATGAGTTTTCACAAAATATGGGAGGAATTACCCTTTTTATTATTTAGGATTGGGAAATATAATGAGTAAACCACCAAAAAGTAAAAGAATAAGTGTATAGAAATAAACCCAAACCAATCCCACATGCATGTTTAAACAATTTTATAGCAAGGTATAAGTACAAGAAAGCTCAAAGTACAATACCAAAAGAAAAAAAAGGTACAGCAAGAACAACAACTCCAACTGTCCAACTAGTAGGGTCCCGCACAGCCCTGGTAGTCCTCCTGGAAACCTGAAAGTAAACGTAGGGTGAGCATACAAGCATACTCAGTAGGGAAACCTAAAGCACTCGTGCACAAGTGGGGAGACATCCTAATGTCCCTTGAGAACAACAGAAGAAACCTAGCAAGGAATTCTATCCACCCAACCTCACCAGCCACACTCACCAAAACACAATCACAACAGGTAGTAGTAGTATAATAACAAGAGTATTTGGGTACCCCGCACCATTTCCCTTTTAGTTGGCTACTCTTCCTAATGACGAATGTCCTGACACTGCCACACTCTCCCCGCCCGCACACACCTGGGCCTCACAACCACGTATCCCACCCGCACACACCTGGGCCTCACAACCACGTATCCCTCCCTCACACACCTGGGCCTCACAACCACGTATCCCGCCCGCACACACCTGGGCCTCACAACCGCGTATCCCGCCTGCACACACCTGGGCCTCATCCTGAAGATTCTTGGGAAATAGTAGAACCTTCCTGAAGAGTCTTGGGCTAAAACCACCCCAATCGAAACTTACCCAAAGAGTCTTAGGTGTAAGGTCGCCTCAAGCCAGCACAGCCTAGGGGAGAAGGAGAAGGAAGGAGCTAATAACTAAGGGAAAAACAACCTCTCCCATTAAATGGGAGTGTTCGGCACTAAGTTCTCAACATGGGTGGGGTGTGATAAAACACAAAAGATACAGATATATATATGTATACAAAACACACAGCCCAACCTATGGCTTATAAACAGAGAAACTGAGCACGTGCCTCGGCACTTCTGCCACGAAGTATGAATACAAGAAACAATCCCAACCCCCTTTAGGTTTTCACGTTTCAGCAGAAATTAGTTTTATTTAGTTCCTTAACTACTTGGAAACTATCCACAACCAACCACATCAATCGTTCGTAAAACATATCCATGTCATCCACAAATCAAGTTAGGAAAACACAAGCAACACAGCCAAGCCCTTATTATCAACCAACCAACCCCATTAATTATTAACTATATTTCATTACCACGCCCCACCATTCATTAACTCTTTCAATTTTATTCATTATTCAAAACCCAAAGTCTGTTCACATTCAACCCATCTTGTAGCCCCGCTGCCAACCACCATAACCACAACACAACGAAACTCTTACATCAACATCCCTTTAATACCATTTATCGTAGCCCCACTGCCCGTTACCAACACAACACTCACACCAACCCACAACCAAGCCAACCGCAGCCCCGCTGCTCACCCTATCCACAAAAACCCACAAAACACCCCCATCACATGCCATGAAAACCAAGACAACACCCACATGTTCATTGTTCTGTTTTGTTCAACCGGGGTGATCACACAAGGGTTCTAGATTTTCATTTAATCAGCCAACTTTACGTGATTAACCAATTTCCACATTCCACAAGGTTTCCATCCATAAGAAAATCTACAAGGAGAGGGCAACATTTAATTGCGTAATCAAAGCCCCCCAACGACCATGATTTTCAGTAGGTATAAGCTCATTCAATTTACAACATAATATCACAGGATATAAAGTAACAGCAAAAACACAACTTCCCAACCCCGTTATATAAGTATTTTATTATCTTTATTTAATGGTTAAACCGTTTCTCATGAAAACAATAGGATACCCACTCCGCATGATGCACAAAAATTAGAGAGACAAAGGTAATATACCTACTTCAATAGGTTCCCGATCACAGCGCTCCCCCGGATCAACTTAAAAGACATCTGTCGAGGTCCGTCACTTCTGTTGGGTCCCCGAAAAACCTCCTCGGGTGGAAGTCGGAAAGGAAAGGCCGAAGGAAAGAAAACGGATCCAAGCTCAGAAGTTCCGCCTCATCATTATGATCCCGTAGCCGCTGACGGATCGTAAATCGGAGCTCGGACGAAGAAGTTATGGAAGGAAGAGCCTTCGAGTCTCTTGAGAGAGCTCTGCTCAGAGGAGAGGGGAGGAGGGGTGTGTGTTGAAAAGGAGGCGGGGACCCCTACTTTTATAAGCGTGAAAAGAAAAAGTACATGGCGTGTACTTTATGGTACACAGCGTGTACTCAGTTCTTTCACACGGTCTCCACGTGGCTTCCAACACGGCTCTGCGGCCGTTGACTGGTCAACACACGGTTTGAGGGTAACACATACGCGGGGAGGGTCTACATGGCGTGTAGTTTAGACACACGGCATGTACTCATTTATTTCACATGTCAAGGACATGGCTCCAACACGGTACACGGCCGTTGATTGGTAACGCGTACGCAGGGAAGGACTACACGGCGTGTAGAACTGGTCACACGGCGTGCACCCATTTATTGCACACAGCAAGGATACGGCTCCAACACGGGGTATACCCGGAAAGGGGGTACACGGCGTGTACTCAAACTACACGGCGTGTAGTTTCAAAATTCTGGAAAGTGTGGGAAAAGTCCATTTTACCCTCCAGAACACTTCTTGACCTTCTTTTGACAAAGGAATGGGCCGGAGAGGTCCGGGCCATTACAACCAATGCCCTTCGAAGGAATGGTTTTAAACCATTAAATAATTAATCAATATTTCTATTTGGATTACATATGTATTCCATAGTATTCCTTGATAATCTTGTAAATTTGGATCCATACTTGGAAATATTTTTATCCCCTTTCTAACTTATATTCAAGAATTTCCTTTTTATATCCCCTCATTGTTCATGAGGAAAATATTTTTCTAGGAAAATTTCCTTAAAATACAAACATTAATTATTTTTAATTTCCAACCCCTCATTTATGTTTTGAATTAATGACCACCACTGATCAAAATCTCCTAATAGGTGATATATTGACATTACAACCTTCTCCCTTTAGTTACTTCCCAAATTATTAAATATATTCTCTAAGGAACATATCCACTACTTTGTTATGAATAGGTTTTTAGTCCCCTTAAATGATAGAGTTTTTTATTGCATAAAGTGTTCTAACATTTCTCCTCTATGTTGTGGATTAGGATGCTCCATGCAGGTAAGGTTATTGTTCATATCCTGAGTTAGTTTTCCTAGTATAGTTATATGTTTCTCTGGACTAGTTAAAGCTTCATAACCAACATCATTATATTTAATAGGAGGGAAATCCCTACATGATAAATGAGTGTTCATGTGGTTTCCATTCCTTCCACTATGATCCATTTCTAAATAATGGAATACACAAAATTATCTTATGAATCATAATGTATAATGTCGAACTAGAAAAACACATAACATAAATTGAAATATTATGCATGTCTAATCTCATAATTATTAGTATGGTTTCTTTAGTGACATATTTACATTTAAATCCTTAATAATGGTTTGTAAAAAAAAATTGAATTATCCTAATCATATACTATGGTAGTGACAAACCATGTGCATATTAAGGCCCATTGTCGTACGCCAAGTTACCCCGTGTTAGGCCCGGAACACCTTGTTAGAGTTGTTACTCCTAGGTATATATGTTCCAGAAGCATGTCCACTTGTAGTATCTAGACAGGGATGTATTTTCTAGTAGGGTTCACATAATATATACCTTACTAAAATTTTGGATGTTCTTATATGATTATCCTCAATGCATGTCTTAGGGTTATGTTACCTAATCAATGTTTTCTAAATCTATTTTCCAAGTTTTCTACTAAACTTCCTCTATTACCAACTGTAAGGACCCTGACCCTAGTTTCCCAGAGCCAGTGCCTTATTTTTTTACATTGGAATATAAACAAGGAAGTTTTATCATGAAGGAATTAATAGTTTAGTATCATTGGAAAAACAAATACATACATAATAGTTTCATTACAACTTGAAATAAAGTACCAAATATTGACTATATTGGAAACACCAATATACTACGAGATTATCCTTGCAAGTATTTCAAAATGTACATCTTGACATCCTAGGGAAAAATAAAACATAATAAATGGGTGATCTCATATGCTCAATAAGGGTAATTAATACAATGGAATCAAAAATATAAATCATGGTGAATAACTAAAAGTACACATGCCATTAAAAGTAAACTTGATAATAAAATGGTAAGAATTAAAAATTGATACTTCCATAATAAAACATAACCAAGGATATTATACTCATCTAATAATAACATGGAAAAAAATTACAAGCTTTATAATGAGTAAATTCATAATACCGGACATCATAATCATACCATCAAGGTATCGTCCAAGACACCATATATAATTGGTAAAATCTCGGGCTAGTTTGTCTCATGAGACCTACAGATGTATCGAGGGGATATAGCAAGCCCTAATCATCACTTAATAAGTCTATTTCATTCCTCATATTAAAGTAAATAAACATAATCAATATATCCATGCATATTGAAACTAACATATGAAATGTAAATAACTTTCCCCAATCAGTAAACATAAACACTAACCATTCAGAATAATATGTTGAATGGTATCAAGATATCACATCCACAGTCAAATTCATCATAAACTATTCAATAAAATATGGTAGATTTTATCATAAAATATTAATCCCAATTAAACATAATAATCAACAAGAGTGTCGAAATAAATGAAAGTAATCTTATAAAATCATCGAGTAATACTTGAAAGAAATACTCTTTTACTTTGAAAAGAAGAGTCATTTTGGAAAAATATTTGTATAAAACCTCAACTGAACAAATATTTTTTTTATAATAAAATGAGTGATTTTATAAAAATAACAGTGTATTAAAATAGATTATACATTGCACTTAAAAATAGGTAAGAATTTGAGAAATTCCCTTGAATTAGGCTTATTTATCAAGAAGAATTTAAGAAATATATTTTTAAAACATGTAACTCTCCATAAAATAAATGGGGATTATGATATATATAGAAAATTTAGACATAATTTATGTAGAGTATATAATAATAATTAATAATTCAATTTGGTTAAATAGAGAAAAAGAGTATACTGAAAGAAATTTGAGGTTTGGGTAGAAAACCCTTAACTTTTGTCTGAATGTGTTATGCACTTGACTTTAAAATCCTGGATAATCAAATTAAATCTTTTAATTAATTAATTAATAGCCTCATATACATTTATTTTATTTATTATAATTTTATTAAGTTTATTTATAGCCTTTTTATGAGTTATAACATACAATTTTATTGCTTAGTAGCGTTCGTTTCTTTAGTTTACATGATTGGTATACTTGTATATGAGTAATGAAGTTCATGTAAAATGGGTATAATTCTCCAGAATTAGGATTACATGTTATTAATGAAAAACCAGAAGTGTAATTGGTATTATTTATTATTTTTTCCATATGTGAGGATGAATCATTAGATAACATGTTAATGATAATTGTTTAGCTTAATTTTAGTGGTTTTTCGATCATAATGAACTAATTTTATTCTTTTATAGAATATTATGTATATAAAATGGTTCCAGAACCATAAATAAGATATAATTTATATTTTATAATCTATTTCATCCATAAAAATGGTTTCATGACTGGTCTTAAAGGATAAATTAAAGAACGAAAGTTCATCATCCATGAAGGTTGTAAATTGACACCTCTCAGATGATGATATCATTTTTAAAATAAAGAGAGAGGGAGTAAGGAGTTTGATAATGGGTATTCCATTAACATGATATCATTAAATTATATAGAATATATTAGATATATCATTATCATTTGGACATAATAGGTGAGGATAGGATAAGAAAATAAAATAAATTGAAATGAAATAAAAATAAAAAGGAAGAGGGTTTACCTCTTGAATTATCTTCCTTTAGAACCTCCTTAGTGGTGGAGGTTTTGGTATTTTGGAAAGACCAAGAGCTCATGGACATGAGAAGATACTAGGTAATAGTATTTTGGAAGAATCTTTACAATCTTTACGACTTAGGTGTGTGAGGAGAAGTGGCAGTGAGATGTGGTTTTTATAGTGAAGGAGAGGGGTAAATTCTTATCAGTTTATTCATTATTGTATTATTTTGATCAAGACAATAAATATTAATGATTATTGTGACTAAATACAGTAATAAGTGAATGTGAGTTCAAACCAATGGTTATTACATCATCCAAACATCATCCATGACTCTACAATTCATGTATTTAGCATTTATCATAAATTATCATATTGTACTATTCACCAAAAATTCGAGTATTTTAAAAAAATAATACAACCAATGGTTCTTAAATATTTATTATTCGAAAAAATACCAACACTTAATTATTAATTTTTAAATATTAACTTACTTATATAATGATATAATTATATCATACTTTCATTTATAAAGTGTCCAAATTTTATTTATACCTTCATGGGTGTGGTAATTATTCATTAGGTCAATTTACTGTTCATAAGGGTCATATTACTATTTCTAAGGTCAAGTTACTATTCACCAAAAATGTAAGTTGATCCTATTAGACTCAAAATATGTTACTGATCATAACTTTGTATGTATGTTTTTTAAAATTCAAATCACAGAAGTTGAAAGATTATTTTTAA
Organism: Viscum album; assembly: GCA_963277665.1. Lineage (NCBI taxonomy): Eukaryota > Viridiplantae > Streptophyta > Magnoliopsida > Santalales > Viscaceae > Viscum > Viscum album. Next base: position 314,090,530 of record OY728161.1, read on the forward strand.
CGGATGGGTTATAATAACAAAGTCTTGTTTCGTAGACTCGGAATTTCATGAATTCTATATTAAATTTATTTTTAAATCCTTGGGGTGTTACATTCTTCACCCCTTACAAAAATTTCATCCTCAAAATTTCTATAATGTTACCTCATAAAAAAATTTGGGTAGGTCTTCATCATTAGTTCCTTAGGATCCCACATCACCTCTTCAATTTTATGATTTTTTCAAAGTAACTTTACCAGTTGAGTTGTTTGATTCCTCAACACATGTTCTTTAGTGTCCAATATTTGGATAGTCTCTTCACTATAAGATAATTCTGGTTCCAATTATATTCCTTCATAAGTGAGTACATGTGTTGGGTATGGCATGTACTTCTTTAAAAAATAGATGTGGAACACATTGTGTACCTTATAAAGTCTAGGAAACATTTCCAAATGGCAATCCATAGCTCCAATTCTCTCTAGAATTTCAAAAAGGACCAATATACCTGGGACTCAATTTTCATTTATTCCTAAATATTATAACACCCTTCTATGAAGATACTTTTAAGAAAACCTGATCTCCCACTTAAATTTGATATCCTTCCTTCGATTATCAGCATAGATATTTTCCCTAATTTGAGCTAATTTAATATGGGATTGAATAGCCTTTACCTTTTTTGTTGTTTCCTCCACAAGCTATGGGCCTACAATATTAATTTCACCAACTTCATCCCAATATATTTGTGTATGACATCTCTTTCTATAAAATGATTCATATAGTTCCATTTGAATACTAGAATGGAAACTATTGTTATTAGTAAACTCTTCCAAAGGAAAATACTAATCCCACATACCTTGAAAGTTGAGGAAGAATGATCTAAACATGTATTCTATGATTGAATTGTTCTTTTATAATGCCCATCAGTTTGAGGGTGATAAGCAGTACTCAAAAAAATCTCAGTATCCAAATATTTATAAAGACTTTTCTATAATTTTGATGTAAATCATGGGTCACGATCAGACATAATTGAGAGAGTTTCTATATAAAGTCTTACAAATTCATTAATATAGAGTCATGAAAGGTGCTCTAGTTGAAAATCCTCTTTTATTGCAAGGAAATGTGGGGATTTGGTAAGTTAATAAACAATTACCCATATTGCATTATTATTTCTTGGAGTTTTGGGTAATCTAGTGAAAAAATCCATAGTATTGTCATCCCATTTTCTTTAAGGAATAGGAGGAGGTTGCGTGACTCCCCTAAGATGTTGTCTTTCACCCTTCACCTATTGAAAGACTAAATATCTTGATACATAATCAGCAATTTTATGCTTCATATTATCCCACCAAAAATGTTCCTTCAAATAACTATATATCTTAGTGCTACCAGGTTGTATAGAGATATTTGCGCTATAGACATCATACAATAAATCTATTTTTAGCTTGGGTATAGAGAGAAAACATAACCTCCTCCCAAATTTCAAAATTTCATCCTCACACACAAATTCTGGAAACTTCCCATCATTCACAACATTAATTTTCTTTTGAATATTCTCATCATCACACTAAGAAATTTTAATTCTTTCCAATAAATATGTTTAGGAAAAAAATTGAAAAATTAATAATTTTTCATCTTATTTGATAATTCCCATATCCATATTTATTATATCCATGACCAAAGGATCCCTTTTAATCCTTGTTTTTTTATAACTCTATGATTCTTCATGCTCAATTCATCTGTTACCTTATTTTCCTTCCATGGGTGGTATTGTATGCAAAAATCATAATCTTTGAGTTTCTCGAGCCATCTCTTTTGCCTCACGTTGATTTCTTTCTATGAGAATATATATTTCAATCTATTGTGATCTGTATATATCTAACATATTTCACCATAAGGATAATGTCTCCATATCTTTAGGGAAAATATTATAGCTGCTAAATCAATATCATGAGTTGGATAGTTTTGTTAATGATTCTTTAACTGCCTTGATGAATAGGCAATAACTCTATTATTCTGTATAAGGACACAGCCATGTCCTTTCTTTGATGCATCAATATAATTAAAAATTCAACTATTTCTTGATGGTAGAGTCAGGATCAGAGCATTCAATAATATCCTCTTAAATTCTTCAAAACAATCTTCACTTTCATTAATCCATACAAACTTAACCCCTTTATGAGTAATCATCGTTAACAAGTTAGCTAATCGGGTGAAGTTCTATACAAAATGAAAATAATAACCTTCTAAACCAATAAAACTATATACCTCGGTTATGTTCATTAGAGTACGTCATTCCTGAACTACCTTTTTCTTTGCTGGATCAACTAAGATTCCATCCTTATTGTCATGACCATCCTTCATCAAGATGAGGGAAGTGATGGAAAAGTGGCATGACCTTCCTTCTTAAAGATGAGAATTAGATAATGACCCCTAAGTCCTACCTCTAATAGGCCCTAGGGTGGCGACCAGCACCAAGGGTATAAAAATCTCAAAAAATGGGAGGCATTACCATTTTTATAGTAACTAATATTAGGAGATAAGATGTATCAACCTAAAAACTACTCTAACACATATATATTTGAAGAATCTAAAATCCATCACATAGTCATGTTTAAATTAAAACTTCTATAAATACAATGAAAATCTTAAAAAGTAAATACCAAAGGAACAATGCGAAGTAGAAATAGAGCAACTATCCTGATATTAGTTACTATAAAAAGGGTAATGCCTCCAATTTTTTGAGATTTTTATTGTCACATCCATGGATTTTTTAAAGTTATTTTTTATTTAGTTTCTATTATTTCTTTATTTTGCAGTTTTTCCATGCATTTTTGGGGGAAATGGTGGGTTTTCAAAATTTGGGCCAAACGGTGAGCTCATTTCCAGATTTAAACATAAATTTTGTTTCTTTTATAACTCTTTAATTTTTCAACATTTTATACCCATTACACTTCCAACATGGCCTAACCTAACCTAGTAACACCACCATATAAATTTGGACACTTTAGGAATCCATAATCATGGTGGATTTTGGTTTTTATTTAAGGAATTGGGCCAACCCGTAAGCTCATTTCCAATTTTAAAAACAAATTTCTTTTATTTAATAGCTTATTCATTTTATACTCATTTTCAGTGATTCTATCTCCCACTTGAATCCAACATCCCTATACGTGACTCCAACTTCTATTCTCCCTATTTTGAGCTCATGTTCATCACGGATTAGGGAATATCTTCTCGAGCTTTCTCAAATCGTCCCAATTTGAAGATTTAATTTGTTTCCTTCATAACTCCTTCATTTTTCACTATTTTTCCCCATTCCAGTTCTTATATGACCTCCTAATCCTTATTAGAACCTCACTTTCATATTTTTCTATTTATAAATTTAGATACTAGTGTATTTTGGGAGATTTCTTCAAGATACCTCAAGTAACTGGGTTTCCTTCCTTCTTGCTCCCATTTCATTAGGGTTTATTCCATTATTCTTGAAGTTCCTAATGTCTAGAAAGTAGGGTTTCAAAACTAGGGTTTGATATTGTGTTTCATGGTCTGAAATTCTGGTTTTAGGTCTGTTTTAACTCCTTTTTGGTGCGAAGGTAGTAGGGTTGAACTTTTGCACCAATATTTGAGGTTTTTGACACTTGTGGTAGGTGATTCCTTGGGTAATCAATGCTATATGAGTTAGAATTTCTTAATTTATATTTTATCACACTTCTCCTTCATTATCCTTGATGAGAAATCTAGTTTTTGTGAATTTTGTTAAGCAAATGATTTTTAGGTACCAATTTTTTGTTAAATTGGGTGTTTTACATGTCTATTTTATGTTATTCCAATTGGTGTTGTTTCATAAATCATGTAATGGGTTTATAGAAATTTTTTGGGTGATGAAAATTCTTTTTTGGTGAATTTGGGTATTCACACAGTGTTCAAAGTGGGGTTTTTAAGGGATTTTGTGTGCAAAAAATTTTTAAATTTTGTTTATTTTATTGAAATTCTAAAGGTTTTATTGAGTGGTGTAAGTGGTCAAAAGCATGTGTAGCTACTGTTTTGAATTTATTATGACCATAAATTATGTTTTTATGTGATAATGGATTTTTTATCATGAGATAATGGTTTGAGCACAAATGGGGAAGCTTGGGTATCTAGGATGGAGGATATGTACTAGTATGCTAGTGATTCAGATGGGTTTTATCCCCATTTCACTGAGAAAAATGGATAAAGACAACACTAACAAAACTATATTGATGATTATTTGGGACCACTAGGTTATGGGTATGTTCCTTACTAGTGGATCATGCATGAGAATGGATTTTTCTTTTGTTACTTTACACTGAGGTACGAGGTACATGGGGTCCGAGACTAACTAGTGCCTAAGGGTGTTCCCAAGATTAGTGCTCATTGGATCTTTTGTAATTATCTTTGGCATATGGTGGTTTTTTTTTGGAAAATACTGTAGTTTACATGTTTTACTTAATTTTTCTCACTCATGGAAAATACCCTTTGAAAACTTCTTACATTCAAAAGTTGTATTCTTTAGAAATTATTTCCGACGCTTCTTATTTATAAAAAATTGCGTTTTTTTTTTGTCTTGTATTGTTTACTATATGGAATTTATTGGTTGTATTTTATTGGTATTAGGCTCAAACCCTACTTACACCCCTTGTTTGTAAGTAAACTTGATCATGTTTCACACAGGTAAAGGCAAGGCCTTGGGTGATGGTGGTTCGGGTTGTTAGTCCCCTTCCTTGGTGTGGCGTTGTGGAGACGGCTTGTGGGTGAGGACCCCTAGTTGTGTGGAGTCCTTGGGGATTTTTTTTTGATATTGATATGTGTCTTTATACCTATTGTATTGTGTTTATACCTATTTATTCAGTTCTTGATTTTTTTAGATCTTGTTTGGTATGAATTTTTCTGATTTGGTTTATCGATTGGTTTTGATGTTTTATGTTTCCATACTCAGGTAAATCATTCCCAAACAAAAATATATGATACCCAAGCACTTGTTCAATCTTTTTGAGATAGGTAAAGCCCTTGGGGACTTATCACAGGCTGGTATTGGTGCCGGTTTTGGTGGCGACCAGATTTGATTCATGACAAAATTGTATCATAGGAGGTTAATGTTTTTGGGTTATATTATTAATTTGGGATGAGTCGGGCTAGAAAGGAGCTAGGACTATCAGGACCCAGAGTTTTGGTCATGATTAGGGTGATTGTCCTGCACCTTTATTGGCAGGCCTCAAGTCACCATGGGGCATTGGAATTGTTTGTTTGATTTCACTTTCAGGTGAGGCGTGTAGCCTGCAGACTACACGTGGACATCAGGCAGGGGTGAAGTAGTGGTTTATTTTATTGTTGTAATGTTTTTGGATTCATTATATTTGATGATATTGGTGGAATGTTTTAGAACTATTGTACTGATTTTTTTATCTTGTTACTGTTGCCTTTTTGAAGCAACATGCCTCTCGGGAAAGTACACATGCACCCACAGGAGGAAGCCAGATAGAGTTCTCCCTCACCGCTTGATCAGAGGCTAGTAGAGGCAATGATTCGGGGTATCCATGATCTAGGACATGGACCAGATCTTTTTCCATATCTTATTAGAGAATATGAGACCGGTCCTGGGAAGGAAAACGCCCAGAAGTTCCTAATAAATAAGCCTTATACTTTCTGAGGTAGCATAGAACCCCATGAAGAAGAGGAATGACTCGAAACGATCGAGCGCATGTTCGAGTTCCTGGATACACCCAAGGAGCTTAGGGTGAAGTGTGCATCTTTTTTTTTGGAGGGTCCTAGCCGTAGGTGGTGGGAATTGGTAATTCAAATTGGGAAGAATGAGCATATGCGCTGGGGAGATTTCAAGGTCATATTCAATGAACAGTACTTCCCTGATGTCTTGGAATATGCTAGATCTAAAGGGTTTATGGATCTTGTTCAGGGGGATCTTTCTGTGTTGGAGTACGCCAACCGTTTCACTGAGCTGGTTCGGTATGCTCCAGAAATCATCTCTAATGAGAAAGAGAAGGCCCAGAGGTTTGAGAAAGGCTTACGACCATAGATATACTCTTAGGTTTTCTTTTTTAAGCTAAGGACATATAATGAGGTGGTTGACCGGATGTGTATTGTGTATATTAACCGAAAATGGAGGGATGGTTTCTTTGGGACAATATCAGTAGTGGAAATTGGAAGTTCTTCAGAGAAGAAATGGAAGCAAGAGGATCAAGGGAAGAAGGGAGGTGGTAGTTCAAGCCACTCTTCCAGATAGTTTTCATTTATTTCTTCTGATGTGGGATCTATTGTGTGCCACTAGTGTGGTAGGCCAGGTCACATCCGACCATCATGCCCATTTCCTTCGAAGCCATGTTATCAATATGGAGGTATGGGTCACTTGTAGTGATTTTTCAGGGTGGCACTTCCACTTAAAAGTGGGGTAGGATCAGTGTCTTCAAGAGGATTTCCAACTCAGGAAGAGCTGTCGAGGATAAGAGGATCATGATTTGGTGGCCATGGTGGTAGGGTTGGGTAATCTTCTAGGCAGATCCAGTTTAAGGAACAACCACAGACCAGCGGTCTTCCTCAGGTAGAGACCAGAATTCTCCATGTGGTGGATCAAGCACCAGCAGGATCAGAGGTGGGACCATTGATAGTTTGAGGTACCATTTTGATTTGATATTCTATATATAATGCTCTTTTTGATACTGGTGCCTCTATTTCATTCACTTCTACCAATTTTTTAGACACGCTGAATTTTCCAACCAATTTATTATCTTTTGTGATGGAGTTGGTGATGCCGCTAGTAATGAAGGAGCAGGGTCTAAGGTTCCCGTTGTGGGTGCTTTCCTTTTTAGGGGTTGAGATGGAGTGGGAACTCTTGGTCTTAGATATGGATCTATTTGACATAATAATTGGCATGGATAGGCTAGTACACTTTCAGGTGCACATCAATTTCTATAGGTAGTGGGTCAGTTTCATGCCACCTGATGAGAGTCATCAGGTTTTTCGTAGGGAATGGGATCCTTGGTTGAGTTGTGCGGGACCTCCACTCCCAGAGTTGGGAGATCTTGTTTTTCAGTTATTGTTCCTCATGATAGAGGAAGATGGTCATGCTCCTGACGGTGGACTACCTCATGTAGTTAATGAGTTTCTAGAGGTATTTCTAGATGATATTTTAGTTTTCCTCCAGAGTGGGATGTGGAGTTCTCAATTGATCTGGCGTTGGGAACACAGACAATATCTCTTCCCTCATATCACATGGCCCACGCTGAGTTTATGGAATTAAATATATAGTTATAAAACTTAAAATCCAAATGATTCATTTACCCGAGCATCTCTCATTAGGATGCTCTTATGTTATTCACGAAAAAGGATGATGGATCCCTTCGGTTGTGCATTGACTACCAGAATCTGAATAAGGTAACAATCAAGAACAAATATCATTTTCCCCAAATAGATGACTTGTTTGGTCAATTGAAGGGGAAAATGTTTTTTTCTAAAATTTACTTTCATTTGGGATATCATCAACTTAGGGTGAAAGAGGCAGATATCCCAAAGACAGACTTCTGAAGAAGTTACAACCACTTCGAGTACTTGGCCATGCCCTTTGGATTAACCAATGCTCCTGCGGTCTTTATGGAACTCATGAACAAGGTGTTCCATCAGTATCACAATTCTTTTTTCATGGTTTTTTTGGATAACATCCTATTTTATTTGGGATCTAAGGATGAAAATGAGCATCACTTGTGGATCATTCTAGGAACTTTGCGAGAGCATTGTCTTTATGAAAAGTTTTCCAAATTCACTTTCTGGATCAGGGAGGTGAAATTTCTGGGGTATGTGATCTCGGAGTAGGGTGTTTCAGTGCACCCTGAGTAGATCGGTGTGGTTATTTCGTTGAAGCAACCGAATAACGTGTTTGAGATCAGGATTTTCCTCATCTTGGCTATTTATTACAGGAGGTTTGTTCAAGATTTATCTCGGCTTGCTTCACCGATGATCGTGCTCACCCGGAAAGGGGTGAATTTTTTATGGGGCTTAGAATGTTATGCATAATTTGAGGATCTAAATAGTTGTTTGACTAAATCCCCCATACTAATTTTTCTAGAGGCTGGAAAGGGGTATGTTTTGTATTTTGATGCTTTAGGTATGGGTCTTGGGTGTGTGCTTATACAGGATGATCACGTTGTGGCATATGGATCTTGCTAACTCCGACCACAAAAAAATAATTACCTGACTCATGACTTGGAGTTAGTAGTTGTGATTCATGCTTTGAATACTTGGCATCACTACCTATTTGGGGAGAAGTTTTTGGTCTACTTTTATCACAAAAACTTGGCCTATATATTCTCGCAAAATGACCTCAACATGAGGTAGAACAATTTTATCGAGTACTTCCAGGGGTTCAACTTTGATATTGTCTATACCCCAGGCAAGGGTAACATGGTGGCTGATTCCTTAAGAAGAAGAGCCCCGTTGTGGGTTTTGAGGAAGTCCAGTGATGAGTGGAATCTGATGGCACTCTTTTCTCTGATGCATGTGGAGACCAAGGAGAAAAATGGGGGTGCGTTCTTGGAGAGCATTTAGTTGACTCATTATCTGGTGGAGCTAATTCAGCGAGAACAGCCTAGTGATGGGCTTTGTTAGTGATTGAATTAGTTTCTTCATGGTGGGGAGATTTATTCGGATTGGGCATTATCTCCCAAGGGTATCTTGTGCTTTCAGGGTCGTTCAGTAGTGTCATCGTCTCTACGAAAGGTGGTGATGTAGGATAGCCACCAATCTTAGTGGGATGTCCATCTGGGTTCTACCAAGATGTATTATTATGTTCGTCTATATTATTGGAGGTCTGGTATGAGACGAGACATCGCGGACTTTGTGTCGAGATGCTACACATTCCAACAGTTTAAAGTAGAGTATCAAAGGCCCTCTGGTTTTCTCCAGTCGTTACCCATTCCTACCTGGAAGTGGGGCGATGTCATCATGGACTTAATTGTTGGATTTCCTCGTACACCTTGAGGTAAGAATGCCATTTTGGTGGTGATTGATCATCTGACCAAATTATCCCACTTCATTCCGATCATAGATATAACAAAAGTGGATGAGTTAGGCCATTTGTATCTTTAGGAGGTGGTAAGGCTCCATGGTGTGTCATTAGAAGTTGTCTCAAATAGAGACCCTCGTTTTGCTTCTCGGTTTTTGGAAGGCCTTCAGAAAGCCTTGGGGTCTTAGATTAAGATGAGAATAGCATATCATCCTCAAATGGATGGTCAGACAGAGTGGGAGAATTAGATTTTGCAGGACATGCTCTGTGCATGTGTTTTGGACTTTGGAGGTTCCTAGGATAACCATTTGGGATTGGTTGAGTTTTCTTATAATAACAGTTACTAATCCTTGATTCTAATGCCTCCTTTTTAGGTTCTCTATAGTCGTCTTTGTTGGTCCCCCCCCCCTGTGTTGGGATGAGGTAGGTGAGACCTCACTGTTGGGGCCAAGTCTGATGCAGGAGACGTCTAAGAAGGTCAAGTTGATCTGATAGCACTTATTGACAGCTCAGAGTCACCATAAATCATATGTTGACCAGTGGAATCAAGACCTAGAGTTTTCTATGTGTGAAAAGGTATTCTTGAAAGTGGCCCCTCATCTGGACCATCATCGATTGGGAAAGCAAGGGAAGATGACGTCGCGGTATGTCAGACCTTTTGAGATCACCGAGCATATTGGAAAGGTGGCATATAGGTTGGCCTTACCGTCTCCGTTGACATCCATCCATGATGTCGTCCATGTCTCCCAGTTGAAAAAAATACATCCCAGATCCATCCCATGTACTGAATTGGGAGGAGTTGGATATAGAGCCTGATTTATCTGTTTTTTAGCAGTCGGTGTGAATAGTGTACTTCCAAGAAAAGGTGCTTCGGGGAAAGTTTATTCCACTGGTCTAGTTTTTTTGGAAACATGGGAATGATACACATGAGACATGGGAATGGAAGTCATGGGTTGATGAAGAGTACCCATTCTTGTTTTCCGATCAAGCTTTAGGTTGACTTTTCAGGGAGGAAAGTATTTCATGGTGGAGATAATTGTCACATACATGATTTATTTTAAAGGTATTTTTCATTTAATTTCCATTATTGCTTTTCTTTGGGGGTTTCCTATGCATTTTTTTGGAAATGGTGGGTTTTCAAAATTTGGGCCAAACCGTGAGCCCATTTCCAGATTTAAACATAAATTTTATTTCTTTTATAACTCTTTCAACTTTCAACATTTTGTACTAATTACACTTCCAAAATGGCCTAACCTAACCTAGTAACACCAGCATATCAATTTTTACCCTTTAAGAATCCATAATCATGATGGATTTGGGTTTTTATTTAAGGAATTGGGTCATCCCATAATCCCATTTCTAGTTTTAAAAAAAATTGTTTATTTAATAACTTATTCGTTTTTACTCTTTTTCAGTCATTCCACCTCCCAATTGAAGACAACATCCATAGGAACGACCCCAGATTCTCTTATCCCTAATTGGAGATCATTTCCATCTCCGATTAGGGAAAATATTCTCAATATTTCTAAAATCGTCCAAATTTGAAGAGATAATTTGTTTGCTTCATAACTCCTTTATTTTTCACGTTGTCTCCCCCATTCTAGTTCCTACATGACCTCATAATCATTATTAGAACCTCACTTGAATTTTTGGATGTTTGGAAATTCATATAGTAGTGTATTTTGGGATATTTCTTCAAGATCCCTCAAGTAAGTGGGTTTTCTTCCTTCTTGATCCCATTTGGTTAGGGTTTCTTCCCTTATTCTTGAAGTTCCTAATGTCCAAAAAGTAGGGTTTTGAAACTGGGGTTTTATATTGTGTTTCATGGTTTGAAATTCTGGTTTTAGGTCTATTTTAACTTCTTCGTGGTGTGCAGGCGGTGCGGTTGAACTTTAGCAAAAAGATTTTAGGTTTTTGACACTTTTGGTAGGTGATTCCATGGGTAGTCAATGCTAGATGAGTTAGCGTTGCATAATTTATATTTTTAGCAGACTTATCTTTCATTATACTTTCTGTGAAATCTGGTTTTAGTGACGTTTGTTATGGAAATGATTTTTAGGTACCAATTTTTTGTTAAATTGGTTTTTTTACATGTCTAGTTTATGTTATGCCAATTGGGGTTGTTTTATAACTCATGTAATGGGTTTATAGAAATTTTTTGGGTGCTTAAAATTATATTTTGGTGAATTTGGTTATGCACATGGTGTTCAAAGTGGGGTTTTTAATGGATTTTGTGTGAAAAACATTTTTAAATTTTGTAAAGTTATTTTATTGAAATTCTAAAGGTTTTATTGAGTGGTGTAAGTGGAGAAAAGCATGTGTAGCTACTGTTTTGAATTGATTATGACCAGAAATGATGTTTTTATATAATAATGTCATTCAGTATCATGAGATAATGGTTTTATCACAAAGGGGGAAGCTCGGGTATCTAGCGGGGTGGATATGTACTAGTATGCTAGTGATTCGGATAGGTTTTATCCTTATTTCACAGAGAAAAATAGATAATGATAATAATAAGAAACTATATTGATGATTATTTGGGACCAATAGGTTATGGTTATGTTCCATACTAGTGTCTCATGCCCGAGAATGGGTTTTTCTTTGGTTACTTTACACCGAGGTACGAGGTACATGGGGCCCGAGACTAACTAGTGCCTAAGGGTGTTCCTGAGATTAGTGATCATTGACTCTTTTGTAATTATCTTTTTCATATGGTTGTTTTTGTTGGAAAATAAATTATCTTACGTTTTTTACTTAATTGTGCTCACTCATGGAAAATCCACTTTGAAAACTACTTACATTCAAAAGTTTTATTCTTTAGAAATTATTTTCGCCACTTCTTGTTCATAAAAAAATTGCATGCTTTTTGTCTTGTATTGTTTACTATATGGAATATCTTGGTGGTATCCTATTGGAATTAGTTTAAAACCCTACTTACAACCCTTTTGTGTAAGTATACTTGATCATGTTTGATACATGTAAAGGCAAGGCCTTGGATGATGGCGGTTCGGGTTGTTAGTCCCCTTCCTTGGTGCGGCGTTGTGGAGACGGCTTGTGGTCGATAACCCCTTGTCGTGTGGAGTCCTTGGGGATGTTTTTATACTATTCATATGTATCTTTGGACCTCTTTTATTATGTTTAGACCTATGTATTTAGTTCTGGATTTTGTTTAAATCTTTTTTGGTATGAATTTTTCAGATTTGATTTATCGATTGGTTTTGATGTTTTATGTTTCTATACTCGGGTAAATCGTTCTCAAACCAAAATCTACGATACTCAAGCACTTGTTCCAGACCTTGGGGATAGGTAACGCCCTTCAGGCCTTGTCACGGGCTTGGTTTGGTGCCATTTTTGGTGGTGACCAGATTTAGTTCGTGACATGTATACCCTTGGTGTTGGTCGACACCTTGGGGCCTATTAGAGGTGGGACTCGGGGGACATTATCTCTTTTTCAACTTGAAGAAGGAAGTTCATGGAACTTTTCCATACCTTACCTCATCTTGATGAATGAGGTTCATGATAAAATGGTATCAGAGCTGATGGTAGAGAGATATCATAGATTCTATAGTTAGGCACTATGAGGATTGCATGGAATGGTAGGGAAATAGTGTCTGGTGATCTTGGTGTGTAATGTAGGCCAGGGAAGACCGACTAGGACATGGGATTTTAGGTAACCCCATGATCTAATACAAGGACTCTGGGATTACTGAATGATTAAGTGAGGCTACATCATTTGGGGGGTAGAGACCCAAGGAAAGGTACATGCATCATGATCAATTTTGTTCTTGTTTTTTTTTTGTAATTTTTGGGAAATTAAAATAAAAAATGAGTTAAAATGAATCCTAAATAAATTCCATACTACTTGAGCTTAGGATTTCCCTATTTTCTTTTCATCTATGGAACTCGATCATCATCTGCATGTGGTATGAGCAGTGGAGGCTCAACATTCTCACCCAATCGACCGACAGAGGGTTGACCCAGTGAGGGAGGATGATCAGTGGAAGAAGGCACTATGTTATTTATGATTGAATACTCTAGGAAAGTTTGATGGCATCTTTTTAGATACAGAAATGGAGAGTTGGATTGAGGAGCTAGTGATAACTTTCAACTAGATCTTGGCTCCGATATAGTATTGGTTTCCTCTAGTGGTGATCCAGATGTAGGGTGTTACGCATCAGTGGTGGACACTCTACCTAGGGGAGAGGAAAGAGACCATTGTTCTATGGGTCGATTTTGAGAAGGATTTATAGGGGTAATTCCTGTATTCGACCATGAAGGATAGGAAGAGGTATGAGTTACTCTCCCTCCAGTAGGGAAGTATGTCAGTATGGGAGTTGGGGATCAAGGTCAAGGATCTCCTTTACTTTTCTTTGGATCTCTTTCTGGATGAGGAGTCTCAGGTGAGACACTTAGAGGAGGCACTCTGTCCTTCCCTCTAGTATGTAGTAACTCCCTTCACCTTTCTGATATACCAAGAGGTCCAGAATAAGGCATAAGTGGTTGATAGGATGAAATCACGAGGCAACATACCATGATAGGGGAGCCAACATGGTTCTAAAAAGGGAAAGTCTTCCAGTAGTAGGTCTTAGGCACTAGGGCCTTCGAGGCAATGGCCAGCTAGGAGTCAACCTTAGAAGTTTTAGTTTCAAGCTTCTAGTCCTCTTGATCTTCTTATAGGCTTGGGACTGAGGTGTTTTTCTTTTAGAGGTTAAGGACACCTTTAGAGTCAGATCTCGTTTCAAGATTAGTATTGTGGAGGTGGGAAGGTTTATCACCCACCTCAGTAGCAGTTTTTGGCCAGGCTGTTTCAGTATTAGGGGCAGTAGGCTCTTGATCTACCGAGGGGAGATGGAGTAGGTGGAGGTCAACCTCGGGGTACTCCTCAGGAAACTCAACCCAGATGTGTTTGAGGACGCGTTCAACAATAGAGGGGTATAGAATCTCGGTGTATTCAGTTTCATGTCACTGAGGTTGTAGTTCCAGTAGGTCCATAGATTATTTGAGGTACGATCAGCTTGTTTTGTACTCTTTTTTGTGCCTTTTTTGATTTAGGAGCTTCGCACTCCTTTATTTCATCCAGTCTATCCCATGTTCTAGGAGTAGACATAGAGAGGATTTCCATGCCCCTTATGTTGAGTACGCCAGTTGGAGGTTAGACCATCTTGTTTGATGTGTGCCAGGTATGTAGACTAATGATGGGACCACACTAGTCATGTGGAGATCTTTTACTATTATATATGAAATAGTATGATTTTATCCTTGGAATCAACCGGTGGTACTCTATGCATACTTTTATCTACTGATTCCAGATAAGAGCCATGTTTTTAGACATGTATGGAAAATATGTGGCTTTCATTAGTTAGTAGAGTTGTCTGATAGGAAATCAGAGTATGGAACCTCTTATTTACTTATTGTTCAAGATATCAGTGGAATCAGTGGATACTGAGATGGAGGAGGTTCCCGGCATTTTTGGTGAATTCTTGGATGTCTTACATAAGGAGGTAGTGACTCTACACCCTCAACTTAATGTGGATTTTAAAATAGACTTGCAGCCTAGTGCTTCTCTGATTTCGATGGATTCTTATCAGATGGAAGCTTCTAAGTTGTGGGAGCCACAGATTTATATTGAATAATTGATGAAGAAGGGATTTATCCAGCCTAGTGTGTCTCCATGTAGTGCTCTGGTCTTGTTTGTAAATAAGACAGATGGTGGTCTGAGGTTGTGCATAGATTATCGTAGGTTAAATCAGGTGATGGTCAAGAATGGTTACCCTATCCTAAGGATATATTATCTTTTCTATGAGATTAGGGGGAAAAGTTGGTTTTCTAAGATCTATATGTGGTCTGGGTATCACCAGTTTAGGGTTAAGGAGGGTGACATCCCGAAGACTGCTTTCAGATGTAGGTATGGGTACTTCGAGTTCGTATTTATGTTATTCAGTGTTATGAACACACTAGTCATGTTCATGGGGCTTATGAACTTTGTATTTCATGAGTTCCTAGACCAGTTCATCATCATATTCATCAAAAACATCTTGATCTACTCAAGGTTAGAGGAGGATCATTCCCAACACCTCAGGACTATCTTGCAAGTTCTTCGATGCCACCATCTCTATGGAACGTTGTCCATGTGCAAGTTTTGTACAATATAGGTACACTTACTTGGGCTTATAGTGTCTCAACAAGGTGTAGTAGTGGACCTATCAAAGGCCGAGAAATTTTTTTCATGGGAAGAACCCAAGAATGTTGCATAGTTTCGTAGTTTTCCTATTCTGGAAGGCCATTACTAGAGATTTGTACCCAATTTCTCTTGATTTTCAGCTCTGTTGATATATCTGACTTGAAAGGGCCAAAATTTTGTGTGGATCAAGAAGTTTCAGGAAGCATTTGTCTATCTAAATGGGAAGTTGGTTAGTGCTCTAGTTTCCAAATGAGGTTGTGATGTTTGAGGTGTTTTGTGATGCTTTCTATCTAGTCTTAGGATGTGTGTTGATGCAGAAGAAAGGATTGACCTCTTATGGGTCTAGGCAGTTACATCCCCATGAATGTAACTATGCCACTCATGATCTGAAGCTAGCATCAATTATGTTCACGCTCAAGTTCTAGTGACATTACCTCATTTGGGAGCGCTTTGTGGTCTCCATGGATCACAAGATCATGAAGTATATCTTTTCCTAGCGAGGTCTAAAATTGCGGCAGTGGAGTTGGATGGAGTTTATATAGGATTAAGAATTTTATATCTCTTACACCTCAGAAAAGGGGAATATTTTGGCTGATTATTTGAGCATGAATTCATTGAAGGAGGTTTTTTGGGAATCTTCGGACACTTAGAAGGGGATGGAGGAGTTAGATACCTTGCACTTAGATGCAAGAATGGATAGCAGCATAGGTTGTCTATTTTAGATGATGGTGCAGTCATATATGAGTCAGTAGGTGGAGGATTATCAGTGTGGAGACTTTGAGATAGAGGTGATGCATGATCTCATGGACTAGGGTGATGCTCTAGAGGGATGTTCAGAGGATGGTCAACGTAGGATGTGGTTCTGTGAGAAGTTTTTTGTTCCATTGGTGATGCATGAGGGAGTTCTCCATGAGTTTCATATCTCACTACTAGCATTACACCCGGGAGTTTCCAAGATGTATTGTGGCTTGAGGGAATAGTTTTTGTGGACAAGGGTGAAGTGAGTAGTGGCAGATTTTGTGGGGAAGTTCTTGGTGTGACAACAAGTGAAGGATGAGCACCATGTTCCTAGTGGTTTTTTGCAGCCCTTAGATGTCCCAGAGTGTAAGTGGGGTGTCATCTCAATGGATTTCATCATAGTATTACCAAGGTATCTGGGAGTATGTGATGAAATCTGGGTAATAGTGGATCATCTGATTAAATCAGCTCACTTCTTAGCAATTAAGGAGTTGGGCATATCATATTCCTTAACACAAAGGTATGTGTATGAGGTGGTTCAAATGTATGGAGTTTCAAGATCCATTTTCTTGGATTAGGACACATGTTTTACCTCATGATATCAGAGGGGATTACAACATGCTTTGGGAACCCAGTTACACCTCAGCACTTCTTTCCACCCTCAGATATATGGGTAGACATAATGGATAATGAAGATGTTGGAAGACATGTTGTGGGCATGCGTCTTGGACTTTTGTGGGTTTCGGAAATCCACCGCCATGCTTTCTACCTAGTTTTTAGCTCGGAGGAGGATTCTTTCCATTCCTAGTGTCGAGCTCCGCGGTCCATGGGGAGGTGGCGTTTTAATCTCTCTCGGTGGTCGCTGGATGTGCACAAGGGAAAGGAGAGTCCCCAGGCGGCGGTGTGGCTATGTATTCCTAGAATTCCTCTCCTGTTTCAGAATGAAGGCTTCCTCAGGGTTATTGGTGACTCCCTGGGGAGTTTCCTGTGCTCGGATGCTAGGACCTGGTGTTGCTCATATGTGTTCGAGGCCCGGATCTGCATGCAGCTGGACATCTCTCGTCCTCCCTAGGACAAGATCGCCATTAGGGTGAAGGGATCCTTTGCCTGGTCCCAAGTCATACTGTACCCTGTCTACCCTCGGTTTTGTTCCTCCTGCCTTATACGGGGCCACTCTATTCAGGTGTGTAGGAAGAGCATTTAGGGTGCTCTCTGGCATCTTCCTTGGGCGGCCCTGGCTCATCCACCGGCGCCTGAGTTCCCTCCTCCTCCTCCAGCTCCCCAGTCCCTACCTCCAGGTGAAGTCGTGGCCTCTTCTCCAGCCCCTATGCTCTGAGTTTCTCCTTCCCAAGAGGCCCAGCCCCTGGTGCATGAAGCAGCGTTGGGGCATTTGGTCCCTTCCAAGTGGAGTAGTCCTACCATCCTAGTTGGACTGTTCACTCCCTAGTTTTTTAACCTATTGGTGACCCCCAGGGTGCTCGGTTTGTTTCACATGTTTGGTCTTTCACTTAGCCCCTGTCTCCCATGAATCTCCTGCAGCTGCCCAATGGCTTTCCCTAAAACCCCACCCTTCTCTCTTTGGTAGATGATGAGTTCTTCTAGCTTCCCTCTTCCCCTAATCCTAGTCCCCTGTCCAGAAGTTCCTCCGGTTGCATCCCCTTGTCCAAAGCCTCCTCCCCCATCTGCAGAATGAAGATTGTGGATTATCCTCCTCAGTCCCCAGGAGAAGGCCGTGTATTGGCTTCTCTCATCTCCTCGGGGAGTCCTGAGCTAGCTCTGTCTCCCTCCCCCAACAGCACGGGCATGCGCACCTATTCCCAATTAATAATTTTAAGGATGAACTCTCCCTCCTATCAGCTGAAGGCCAGAAGTCCCGAGGCCAGAGCTGGGTCACACCTCATCCAATGATTCCTATGATCATATGGAATGTGCATGGCCTTGGTGGCCGAGTGAAGATGAACTTCTTGGTTTCTGAGACTCAGAAACATAAGTCCCTTATTGTTGTAGTCCTTGAACACAAGCAGGATATTTCCAGAATCTTAGATTTCTCCCGTAGACTTAGAATTCATGCTTTTATGCATGCTGATCCCTCAAATAGTCATATCTGGATTTTCTAGAAAAATAATTTGCAAGTGGATCTTGTACAGTCGGGTGACCAGTCCATCATGACCAAGGTTAATCTAGACGGTTGTTCCTTCTTCACCTCTTTTGTTTATGCAAGCTGTGATGCCCAACTCAGAGCGGTTCTCTGGAATGACCTCAACAATTTTGACCCTGGAAACTACCCCTGGATTGTGGGTGGTGATTTCAACATTGTTGTGGATCCAGAGGAAAAGAAGGGAAGGGGACCTTTCCCCAGACAGGCCAGTTTTGATTTTCGCATCTTCATGGCAGGCAAAGGCCTCTTGGACCTTGGTTTCACTGGTGATCCCTTCACATGGTGCAATAATTAGCGCAGAACTCACCGGTCCTGGAGCCGGTTGGATCGGGGTCTAGCGAACATGCATGCAGTGGTTTCATTCCCTAACATCAAGGTGTCCCATCTTGTGCGAGGCGTTTCAGATCACTCCCCTATCCTTGTTACGTTGTCCTCGTCGCAGGACAACAGGGACTCCCTCAGGTTTTCTCAGCTCTGGAGATCTCGGCCTGGATATCAAAAAACAATTAATGATTCCTGGGCTAAGCCTGTCCAAGGAAGTCCTTGGATTGCGCTCCATTCTAAATTATGGAGGTTTAAGACTCATCTTCAGACCTGGGCAAATAATTTCCCACCAGATTATAACGACTTAGAAAATGTTATTCATGAAGTGGAGTGGTTGGAGACCTCTCTTGAGGAGGCCTGGGACGACCAGGTGTTTTACAATCTGTCATCCAAGAAAGTCTCCCTCCCAGACCTGAACCTTCATCAGGAGAAAATGACAAGGGAAGCCTCGAGGATCCGATGGATAGAGGAGGGGATAGGAACACTGCATATTTTCACGCGTGTATCAAGGAGAGGAAATGCTCGGCTGCTCCCAACATCTTTATGGCGGATGGTTCTTTCTCGAATGACAGAGATGTTGTGGGAAATCTGGCGCTCAATTTTTTCAAGGATCTTTTAGCAGGTCCAAATCCTAGCATGCCCAATGGTTACCCCGGAGGTGCGGTGGAGGTCTTGGTTGATATCATGAAGATTATGTCCCTCTAGGATAATAATAGGTTGGTGGCTTTACCTGATGAGGTAGAAATTCACAGGGCTATCTTGAGTCTCAAACCCGATAGTGCGCCCGGTCCAGATGGGTTCCCCAGTTCTTTTTATAGAGACTCCTGGGAGGTGGTTAAGGGTGATCTCTCCAAATCCATTCAAGACTTATTTAGGTGTGGCCTTATTCCTAGGGTCGCGGTGGCCACCATGCATGCCCTTCTTCCCAAGATTAAGAACCCATCCCCCATCCTTCATTTTCACCCGGTTAGTTTGTGCAACTTTACTTACAAAATTCTTTCCAGTATCATCAATTCTAGGTTGGTTGCTCATCTTCCTCAATGGGTCTCTGAAGAGAAACATGGCTTCATGAAGGGCCGGTCCATTCAGGGTGCTATTGCGCTGGCACAGGAAATGTTGTGGGACCTCAATATCAAGTCCCATGGTTCCAATATGGTTATTAAACTGGATATGTGTAAATCCTATGATCATGTCTAATGGAGTTATGCCAACAATATGTTGATAGGTATGGGCTTCTCCCCCACTTCCATTGATCTCATCTTCCACTGTTTTAGCTCCTCCTGGATGGCAGTGAACTTCATGGGCAAGACCCATGGTTTCTTCAAAGCGACTTGTGGCTTACGGCAGGGCGATCCTATCTCACCTAGTCTTTTCACTCTCTCCAAGACTTCCTTAGACGCCTCATTCATAGAAGCCTCAACAGGGGGGAGGTGTATCCTTTTAGCAGGAAGGGGAACCTTCCCTCAATCTCCCATCTCATGTATATAGATGATACTCTTATCTTCCTCAATTCCAGCAGGAAGTCGATTCATGGCCTGATTAAAGCGGTTTAGACTTACAGCAAGTGGAGTGGCCAAGTCATCAATAAGTCAAAAAGTGAACTCTTCCTTTCCAAACGCTGCCCTCCTCACCGAGCGGAATGGATATGCAGTGCGGCAGCCTTCCCAAGTCTTATCTTGGAGCCCCTATATCCTCAATCCGGCTTCAGATTAGATACTTTGATCTGGTTGTTTCCAAGATTGCAGATAGAGTTCTCAACTGGAAAAACAACTTTCTGTCCTTTGGGGGACACATTCCTCTTGTCAACAGTGTTCTTATGGCCACTCTGATTCATGCCTTGTCTGCTATCAAGGTTCCAAAAGGAGTCATCAGAAATATCGACAGAATCCTTGACCACTTTGTCTGGGATGCCCGCGCGGAAGGGAAGCGCCATTGGGTGGCTTGGGAGAAGATGTCTAATCCCATTCGGGAAGGCGGGATCAATGTCTGTAGCATGACTGACACTCTGTTTTGCAGGCATGCAAGCCTAGCCTGGGATATCATTTAATGTAGAAATATTTGGGGTAAGATCAGTAGCAGGGCTCTGGAGTGTAACTCGCTGAAGGGGACATGCCACATGTCCCCCTTCCTTTCGTCGCTTCTCCCCACCTTCTCGGCCCTTCAACTCCTAGCCCGCTGGATCATTGGGGAGGGATATGTTTCTTTCTGGCATAAAAACTGGTTGGGGGTGAGTCTTGGTTTTCCTGGGTGTCCAGCCTACTCAATTAGGTTTAAGTAAGCCAACAGTTTTCCTGATTTCATTAAGGTGGTCCTCGATATGGAGTAGAAGTGATCCTTCTAATTTATTGAAACATCCACAGATCCTGACAGGTGTGTTTTCACTCTTACCAACTTGGGGGCCTTCTCAGGTAGTGCTTTTTTCCAGTAGTTGTTAACTCAAGAGTAGGGTGACCGCTGGAATGAGGTTCTATGGTTCAACAAGGCCCCGACTAAGTACAATTTCCTCCTATGGAGGCTTTGACATAATTTCATCCCTACTGATGAGAACGTCCGGAGATGCGGCATTCCCCTGGTCTCATGTTTCCCATGCTACAAACAACACCAGGAAGATATCACTGATCATATTTTCTTCAAGGGGGAATGGGCACGTGAGGTTTGGAATTTCTTTGGCACGTTCACCACTCTCATCTCCCCGACTTCCTCTGATGCCTCTTTCCTGGACCTCTGGTTTCATAACTCGGGGGATAGAGGACCAGAGAAATAGGTGAGAATTCTCATCTCCTTGTAAGATGTTGGTGCCTCTGGCAGGCCAGAAATAAAGCTAGGCACGAGGGGGTTCAGCTCTCTGGGAAGACTATTATTTCAAGGATTTGAAGTCTTCTCCTGGATCTGGTCAGGAAGGTTGAGACCTGGAGGGACGCTCCCTCGTTCCATATCTTGCAACCGTATTCCTAGACTCCTGTTCAGAGGGACTTTTCGAGAGGTCAATGGGTCTGTTGGTTACCTCCGATGTGTGTCCTGAAACTTAATACCAATGGCTCCTGATCCTTGGGGGTTATGAGAGGTGGTTTTTTGGTACGTAACACCATTGTCCTGGTCGTTTTGGAATTCACTGCTTTCTTTCGCCCAGGATCGGCTCTTCAAACGGAGGCTCTTGCCCTCCTCACAGGTCTCTCTCTTTGACATCAGGGCGGTATCACTATTGAGAAAGTAGAAACTGACTCCATGATTCTAAGCAACTCACTACTTGACATTTTTAATCCTCCGTGGTCAATCACTTATGTCATCCGGAAGTGTCGTCGCCTAATCTCAAATAACGTCTGCTTGATACATATATGGCGTGAAGGCAACATGGCGGCTGATTTTCTGTCTACCATGGCGGGCCAAGGTTCTGGTGTCTCTTGATTTTATGACTTGAATTCCCTAAAATCGGAGGGGGTGAACATCATTAGAGTATATTCCTTTAGTCTTCACTACTTTTGGCCCCCTTAGGTCCCGACTTCCATCGTTTTCCCTCCTTGTAGCATCCTTTCTCCTTTTTCAATAAAATAAATAATATTGATGATGATGGGAAACAAAGGTTTGATTGAGTGAGGAAGATTTCTCCCAGGTTCAGAAGACCCTTCGAGGTGTTGGGGTGAGTTGGTGAGGTGGTATACTAGTTGGAATTTCCACTATAGTTAGAGAGGATCCATAATATCTTTCATTTTTCCCAGATTTGTTGGAATCTATATGATGACTCCCACATTATTTATTGGGGGAGTTGGATATCAAGGATGATGCAACATTCATGGAGTGTCTAGTGGAGGTCTAGGATCATCATGAGAAAGTGTTGAGTGGACTAACCATTCCTTTGGTTCATGTTTTGTGGAGGCATAGTGGCCTAAAAGAGAGTACTTAGGAAAGGGAGATGCAGATGCGTGCCCAGTACCCAAAGTTGTTTTGAGTTTTTCTTGTGTGTTTTTATTTGTGATTCAATGATCGAACCTTGTTTATAAGATTATTTGTTACCTTGTACAATAAAGTATTATAAATTCCTAACATGTGAAAAGAGGGAGACCATATTCCTAATTATGACACCTTAATTGGGATGTGATTAAACATGTGTGGGCGAGCCAGTGTCACCTAGAGTAGATAGTATCTTGACATAGAGTAAGAAATTTTCTAATTAATGTGTCCAGACAGTTGGTTCTTATGTAGGGTATCTTTTGAATTTTTGGGTTATTAGATGTGTGAGGAGTTTTTCTTGTATGTTGAGGTTTGACTCTAGCTTTCGAACAATATAGGGTGTTTTATCCATGTAAGGAATCTTACGAGGTGGTTGTTTAGACCCCTCTTTCTTCTAGGCTTGGTTTTGAATTCTCAAGGGTGAGAATAGTTTGAGAGGTATCTGATGTAATGGACCAAACCTCCCCGGTCCATTACTTTGTCAAAATCCAATGTTTGGGGTGTTCTTGGAGGCAATGGTAGCTCATTTCAGTAGTTTTCCAAAATTCTAGGTTTTCCATATGTAGCTCAGCATCGGTGGGTTAGGGCATCAGTAGGTCGAGGCATCGTTAGGTCGAGTATTAGTAGCATAGCATCGGTGGATCAACATCAGTACCTCACATCAGTAGGTCAGGTAATTGGTATGTCGGGTATCGATAGATCGGCATTGGTGGCTCAGTGTCGGTACCTCATATCGGTAGCTCAATATCAGTGGCTTAGTTTTAGTAGGTCGGGCGTTGGTAGGTCGGTCGTTGGTGACTCGCATCGATGATTTAGGCATCGGTGGGTCGCATAAGTGACTTGCTATCGGTGCGTCATGTTGGTGACTTGATGTCAGTGAGTCGTTGTCGATGACTCGCATCGGTGACTCACCCATCGATGAGTCATTTCCAGCTTTTTCTAGTTTTTCCAGTTTCACCCCCCTTACATTTTATTTAACATAAACTGAGTTTAAAACCTTGTTTGATCATTTATAATGGAATTTAAAAGGATATTAATTATATATTTAATATCCTAACACTCTTGGGGATTTGAAATAGTCAAACCACATAATATTGACCATGATCTGACTATAATGGCCCTTGAAACAGTTTACATTCCATTGATATAGGATCTGGATCTTCTAAGTTGAGATCTTCTCTTCCCCATGTGTCTCCATTTTTCTCTTGGTGCACCCATAGCCTTTCTTCCCATCAGAGTCGTGTTTTGTGATGTGGCCTTCGGATTTGGTCCCCCTTAGATTCTCCTAGTACTTGTGTGGCCCCCTATTTTGGTATAATAAGGAGTTGTTGATCGTCTATTTTTTAAGGTAGGAATTTGTTTGTCCCTATTTTAATTGTGTATCATATGGGGTGGGTAAAATCATGTCTCCTTGAGAATATGGTCGAATCAAAATCTTAATTAATGTTATTATGAAGATGAATGGTCTTGTTACGATAATGGGTTTGGGTAACTTTGTAATAAATAAGGGGTGGGGAAGATGATGATGATGATGATTGTGTTGTTTTATCTGTTATCTTTGATCCATGTTGTGAATTGTGTTGGTTGTATGCCTTCTGAAAATCATGGTTGTTAGTGGTCTCTATTTGTGCACCAGACTCATGAATTCTTGTTATTAATCTTCTTTTGAATGGTTGTGAACATGAAATCATGATTAATCATGTATATCTGGATAATAAAATGGATTCCCTAGGATCAAACTTGTTCTGTGATAACCCATGATTTATTAAAGTGGAATTAAATAATGAGTGTGAAAAATCTGAATACACTTTTCCTTGTTTGGTGTGGTTTTGTACTATGTGTGGATATTTTTTTCTGTATTATGCTTCTTACAAGTCATTTGGTGCTTCTGTTGAGAGAATGGCGGTGTGTGCAGATGGTTTGAGGTTGAAATGGTATCTCATGTTGAGATATTTATTTATTGTGGAATGGATGAACTTGTTGAATAGTGGGTTGCATATGGGTTGTGTCATGGTTGTTTGGCATGGTTTTTTTTGTGTAGTGGGAATGCAATATGGTTGAGTTTTTTTATTTTGCTAGATGTGGTGATTTTCGAGCAGTGGGGTTGCTGAGGATGGTTTGGGAGGGATAATTTTGAAGAAATATGGTATTACCTTATGTGGGCCTTTCACCCAGGGTTTCCAGATACTTTTTTGAAGTTTTTATGGGTTATGATGTCACTTGTAGTGTGATTTGTTTGGTAGTTTCCCATGTAGGGATGGAATAAATAAATGAATGAATTATTTAAATAAAGAATGATAATTGGTTAAATTAATTGGTTGGTATTATGAATTAAGTATGTGGCTAGTTGTGTGGTTACGCATTAGAGGTGGAAGCAAGGGTAATTCTGTGTGGGCTGGTTGTTTTGAAAACCCATAGTTTGGACTGAGTGTTTGGTACCTATATATATACATGTAGTTCCTTGTGATTTTCTATACACACCTCACCCATGCAAAGCACTACGTGTTGAACACCCCCATTTTTATGGGGGGTTTCCTTTCCCAACATCACAGTGGGATGATTGATTGCTAGTTATTGGCTTTTATTTTCTCCCTCTTCTAGGCATTGGTATCCCAAGACTCTTTGGGCAGTTTGTGGTGCAGTTATGAGTCCCATTTTTCTACAGGAAAGGTGTTTTTTCCCAGGTGTCTTTGGGATGAGATGTGTTGTGCTTTCCTAGGTGACTTTAGGATGAGTTTGTGGTTTTTTTTTCAGGTGTCTATGGGAAGGATGTGATTTGGTTGTGGATCAGGTTTTTGTGGGTAGTATGTGGTATGTGTATCAGGTGTGTGTGGGAAGGTTGTGGTAGTGGGGCTTGTGGAAGAGCGTGGTAGTGTCAGGAAATTCACCATTAGGGATGACCAGTTAACCAGTGGGAAGTAGTGTGGGGTACCCAAATATCGATGTACTTACTACTTTACTTTACTTTACTTGAGTTATTTGGTGAGCGTGCCTTGGTGAGGTTGGGGTGGATAGTATAACTTGTTAAGTGATTTTGAATTTTTATTGTTTTTCTTAAAAGGTAATTAGTATTCTTCTCCTACTTGTGCATGGGTGACTTCAAATTCTCCTACTGAGTATACTTGTATGCTTACCGTACATATATAAAACTATTTTCAAGTTTCTAGGGAGATTACGCAAACAGTGTTGGACCCTACTAGCTCGGGCATCTGGATAGTTACTGTATCGCTTCTTATATTTGTTCTTTTGGTATTTACTTTAGATGTTTTCATTTTATTTCTAGTAGTTTTACTTAAAATGTGCATATGGGATAGATTTTTTATTCTTTTAATATATATTTCTTGGAGTTATTTTGAGGTTAATACATCTCATCTCCAGATCTTGGTTACTATAAAAATTGTAATGCCTCCCATTCTATGAGATTTGTATACCCTTGGTGTTGGTCTCTACCCTAGGGACTACTGGAGGTAGGACTTAGGGGTCATTATCTATTTTTCATCTAGAATAATTAAGGTCACAACAATTTTCCATCCCTTCCCTCATCTTGACGAAGGAGGGTCGTGACACTTAGAGACAATATGTCCAAGAAAGGAAACTATTTGAAGCTAGAATTCACACTTTCTAAACTTCCCATATAACTCGTTTCTTCTAAGAGTCTTCCGAATAATGTGTAAGTGATTACCATGATCTTCATAGATTTTTTATTATATAAAGATATCATAAATAAATGCCACAATAAAGTCATCAAGATATTCCTTGAAAACCCTATTCTTTAGATCCATGAAAACAGAGGGTACATTAGTCAGTCCAAAAGGCATTAATCTAAACTCATAATGCTCATACATTGTTCGAAATGTTTCCTTTGGAATATCTTCCTTCCTCGCATGCAATTAATGATATCCAGATCGAAGATCAATCTTCAAAAAATATTGGGCTCTATGAATTTGATTAGATAAATCATTAATACGAGGGAGGGGATAGTGGTTCTTTATCATAAAATCATTTATTTCTCTATATTCAATGCACGGCATCATGGATCCATATTTCTTCTTGAAAAATAGAATAGGGGCTCCCCATGGAGAAACACTAGGGCGGATAAATCCTTTATCACTCAATTTCTCTAGTTGTTTCTTCAGTCATACTATTTCTACCATGGACATTCTATAAGGGGTCTTTGATATAGGTCTTGAACTAGGAATTAAATCAATAGAGAACTCAAATTCTCGCTCACGAGGATGTCTAGGAAAATCTTCTGGAAATAGACAAATATATTCTTTTAAAATAGTTATATCCTAAATTTTAAGATTTATTTATTTATCCATAGGTATTTCCTTCTCTTCCTCCCCATGAATTGAATTTAACAGAGCTATTAGGGAAAATTTTGAACATCATAATCATACCATCAAGGCCTCGTCCAAGACACCTTACATAATGGGTAAAAACCCAGGCTAGTCTGTCTCATGAGACCTACTGATCTATTGAGGGGCTATAACGGGACTCACCCATCACTTAATAAGTCCAATTCATTCCTCTTATTTAAGGTAAGAAACATAATCAATATATACATTCATATTGAAACTAATATATGAAATTTCAATAACTTTCCACATTCAGTAAACATAAACACTAACCATTCAGAGTAATATGGTGAATGGTATCAAGATAGCACATCCATATTCAAACTAATAATAAAACATTAAATAAAATATGGTAGATTATATCATAAAATATTAATCCCAATTAAACATAATAATCAACAAGAGTGTTGAAATAGATGGAAATACTATTATACAATCATCGAGTAATACTTGACAGAAATACTCTATTACTTTGCAAAGAAGAGTTATTTTGGAAAAAAATTGTATAAAAAATCAAGTGAACTGATATATTTTTGTCATAATCAAATGAGTTATTTTATAAAAATAATGGTTTTTTAAAATAGATTATAGAGTTTACTTGAAAATAAGTAAGAATTTGAGAAAGTCCCTTGAATTAGGCTTGTTTATAGGGAAGAATTTGAGAAATATATTTTTAAAACATGTAAATCTCCATAAAATAAAGAAGGATTATGATATATATAAAAAATTCAGAAATAATTTATGAGTATTTAATAAGAATAATTAATAATTTCATTGGGTTAAAGAGAAAAAGATAGTAACCTGGGAGAAAATGGAGGTTCAGGTAGAAAACCCTTACCTTTTGTCTAAATATGTTATGCACTTGACCTTAACGTCCAAGATAATCAAATTAAATTCATTAGTTAATTAATTAAGAACATACTCTACATGTATTTGATTTATTATAATTTTATTAATGTCACTTATGTCATTTTTATGAGTTATAAGATATAATTTTATTGCTCAAGAGCATTCATTTCATTGGTTTTCACGATTGGTATACTTGTACATGAGAAATGATGTTCATGTAAAATGGGTATAATTCTACAAAATTAGGATTATATTTTATAGATGAATAAACAGAAGTGTAATTTTTATTATTTTTTATTATTTTTTTATATTAGGATGAATCATTAGATAACATGTTAATGATAATTGTTTAGCTTAATTTTAGCAGTTTTTCGATCACAATGAACTAGATTTGTTCTTTTATTGAATATTCTGCATATAAAATTGTGTAGAACCTTAAATAAGATATAATATATATTTTATAATCTGTTTTAACCATAAAAAAATTTCATGACCAGTCTTGAAATATAAATTAAAGAACAAAAGTTCATCATCCAAAAAGGTTGTAAATCGGCACCTCTCGAACGATGATTTCATTTTTAAAATAAAGAGAGAGGGGGTAAGGAGTTTAATAATGGGTATTATATTAGCATGAAATAATTCCATTATATATATGATACTTGATTTATCATAATCATTTGGACATAGGAGGTGAGGATAGGATAAGAAAAGAAAATGAATTAAAATGAAATAAAAAAAGGAAGAGGGTTTACCTCTTGAATTATCCTCCTTCAGAGCCTCCTTAGGGGAATGGGGATTTAGTCTTTTGGAAAGACCAAGAGCTCTTGGACATGGGGAGAAACAAGAGAAGAGGGTTTGGGAACAATTTTCACAAGCTTCAAGGCTTACATGTGTGAGGAGGAGTGGGGTGAGAGGTAGTTTTTATAGTGGAGGAGAGGCGTAAATTCTCATTAGTTTATTCATTGTTTTATTATTTTGCTCTAGAAAAGTAATATTATTGATTCTTGTGACTAAATATAGTAATAAGTGCATGTTATTTTGAACCAATGGTGCTTAAATTATCCAAAAATCATCAATGACTCTATAATTCTTGTATTTAGCATTTATCATAAATTAACATATTTTACTATTCGCCAAAAATTCAAGTATTTTAGAAAAATCACAAAAATTAACCATAAATTTTTTCTACATGTAGAATAAAAAATGAACACCATTTTATAGAAATAATTTTATAAATAGTAGAAATTTAATTTTTAATTAAAATCACCATTTACTCAAAAAATACAGTTTTAAAATTAAAACTGATTTTATAACACCCTAAAAAATTAACTGAGGCCTTATTAAATTATCCTAAAATAATAAGAAAACAACATATTTATTTATGAAAAAATATTTTCCTTTAAATAAATTTATTAATTATAAAATTAAATATTTATTATTCAAAAAAATACCAACACTTAATTATTAATTTTTAAATATTCACTTACTTATATCATTATATAATTATATCGTAATTTCATTTATAGGGTGACTAAATTTTATTTATACTTTCATAGGTGTGGTTATTATTAATTATCCAGAATTACTATTCATAAGGTTCAAATTACTATTCCTAAGGTTAAGTTACTATTCACTAAAAATGTAAGTTGATCCTATCAAACTCTAAATATCTTATTGACCATAATCGTGTATGTCTATTTTTTAAAATTCAAATCAAAGAAGCGGAAAAATTATGTTTAATGTCTAGGTTATAATAACAAAGTATTTTTTAGTGGAGACTTAGTTTTCTATACATTCTATATTAAATTTATTTATAAATCCTTGGGGTGTTACATTCTTTCCCCATACAAAAATTTCATCCTTGAAATTTAAAGAATATTAACTCATAAAAAAATGTGTAGGTATTCATCATAAGTTCCTCAGGATCCCACGTCACCTCTTCAATTTTATGATTTTTCTAAAGTAACAATACCAGTCGAGTTTTCCAATTCCTCAACACCTATTATTTAGTGTCCAAGATTTGGATAGGCTCTTCACAGTAATATAAGCCATGTTCTAATTCTATTCCTTCATAAGTGAGTACATGTGTTGGGTCTGGCATGTACTTCCTTTACAAAGAGATGTGGAATACATTTTGTATCTTAGAAAGTCTAGGTGGCATTTCCAAATGATAAGTCACAACTCCAATTCTCTCCAAATTTTCAAAAGGACCAATGTACATGGGGCTCAGTTTTCTTTTCTTCCCAAATCTTATAACACCCTTCCATGGATATACTTTCAAGAAAACATGATCTCCCACTTGAAATTCTAAATCCTTCCTTCGATTATCGGCATATCCCTTTTTCCTACTTTGAGCTACTTTAAAATGGGCTTAAATAGTCTTTACCTTTGTTGTTATTTCCTCCACAAGATTTGGGCCTAAAATAATTATTTCACCAACTTCATCCCAACATGTTGGTTCATGACATATCTTTCTATATAGTGATTCATAAGGTGCCAATTGAATACTATAATAGAAACTATTATTTTAAGTAAAATCTACAAAAGGAAAATACTGGTCCCACATACCTTGAAAGTCAAGGGAGCATGATCTCAACATGTATTTTGATGTATGAATGGTCCTTTCAGACTATCTTTCAATTTGAGGGTGATAAGAAGTACTCAAACAAATCTTAGTATCCAAATATTTCTTAATACTTTGCAAGAATTTCAATGTAAATCGTGGATCACAATCAGACACAATTGATATAGGTTCTCCATAAAGTCTTACAACTTCATTAATATAGTGTCGTGCAAGGTGCTCCAGTCGAAGTTATTACTCCTAGGTACATTTGTGATAGAACCACATCCACTTGTAGTATCCAGACAGAGATTTATTTTCTAGTAAGGTCCACAAAATCTATACCTTACAAAAATTTCGGATGTTCTTGTATTCTAATCTCCAAAGTCTATCTTGTGGTTATGTTCCCTAATCAATATTGTCTAAATACAGTTTCCAAGGTTTCTACTAAACATCATCTAATACCAACTATAAGGACCTCGACTCCAATTTCCTAGATCCATTGCTTTATTTTATTACATTGTCATATCAACAAGGAAGTCATATCCCAAATGAACGAATAGTTTAGTAGCATTGGAAAAGCAGATATATACATAATAGTTTCATTTCAACTTGAAATGAAGTACAACATATTAACTGTATTTGAAACACCAATATACTTCTAGATTATCCTCGCAAGTCATTCATAATATACATCTTCACATCCTGGGGAAAAATAAAACATAATAAATGGGTGATCTCATATTATCAATAAGTTTAAGTAATACAATGGAAGAAAAAAAATATAAATCATGGTGAATAACTAAAAGTACAAATGCAATTAAAAGTAAACTTCAGCATAAAATGGCAGAAATTAAAAATTGATAATGACATGATATAATATAACCATAGATATTCTACTAGTCTAATAATTACATGGACAAAAAATTATTATCTTCATAATAAGGGAATGCATAATTCCCAACATCATAATCTACCGTCAAGGCCCTGGCTAAGACACCGTACATTATGGGTAAAAACCTAGGATAGTTTGTCTCAAGAGAACTACTGATGCATCAATGGGCTATAGTGGGCCCCATAAATCACTTACTAATTCCAATTAATTCCTCATATTAAATTGGAGAAACATTATAAACATATACATTCATATTGAAACTAACTTATTAAATCTAAATAACTTTCCCCAATTAGTTAACATAAACACTAACCAATCAGAGTAATATGGTGAATGGTCTCAAGATAGAACATTCATAGTAAAACTAATCATAAACCATTCAAAAAAATATGGTAGATTATATAATAAAATATTAATCCCAATTAAACATAAGAATCAATAAGAGTGTTGAAATATATGAAAATACTCTTATAAAATCACCAAGTAACACTTGAGAGATATAATATTTTACTTTAGAAAGAAGTGTTATTTTGGAAAAATATTTGTATAAAACTTGAAGTGAACATATATATTTTTTTCATAATAAAATTTTCTATTTTATAAAAAATAATGGTGGCTTAAAACTAATTATAGAGTTCACTTGAAAATAAGTAAGAATTTGATAAATTCCCTTGAATCGGGCTTGTCTATCGGGAAGAATTTGATAAAGATATTTTAAAAAAATGTAACTCTATATAAAATAAATAAGGATTATAATATATATAAAAAATTCAAACATAATTTTTTTGGATTAAATAAGAATAATTAATAATTTCATTGGTCTAAATAGAGAAAAATATTAACCTGAAAGAAATTGGAGGTTTGGGTAGAAAACCCTTACCTATTGTCTGAATGTGTTCTATACTTAACCTTAACATCCTAGATAATAAAACTAAATACATTAATTAGTTAATTCATAACCTATTATATATTTATTTAATTTATTATAATTTTATTAATTTCATTTATGTCCTTTTTATGAGTTATATATAATTTTATTTCTCGGGAGCATTTGTTTCCTTTGTTTCCACGATTGGTATACTTATATATGAGTAATGAAGTTTATATAAAATGAATATAATTATAAAGGATTAGTATTACATGTTATTAATTCAAAAACATAAGTTTAATTGGTATTATTTATTATTTTATTTCCATATATGATGATGAATCGTTAGATAACATGTTAACGATAATATTTTAGCTTAATTTTAACGGTTTTTCGTTCATAAGGAACTAGTTTTGTTATTTTATTTAATATTATGTATATAAAAAGGTTTTAGATACTTAAATAAGATATAATGTATATTTTATAATATTTTTCAACCATAAAAATGGTTTCTTGACTAGTATTGAAAGATAAATTAAAGAACAAAAGTTTATCGTCCATGAAGGTTTCAAATCAGCACCTCCCAAACAATGATTTCATTTTTAAAATAAAGAGAGAGGAAGTAAGGAGTTTGATAATGGTTAATCCATTAACATGATATCATTCTAGTATATAAATGATACTGGAGTTATCATTATCATTTGGTAATAGGAGGTGATTATAGGATAAGAAAATAAAATAAATTGAAATGAAATAAAAAGAAAATGGAAGAGGGTTTACCTCTTGAATTATACTCCATGAGAACCTAATTAGGGGAAGGGGTTCTAGTCTTTTAGAAATATCAAGAGCTCTTTTACATGGGTAGAGACTAGGGAAATTGATTTAGGAATAATTTTTACAAGATTCATGACTTAGGTGTGTGAGAAGAAGTGGGGGTGCGAGGTGGTTTTTATATTAGAGGATAGGGGTAAATTCCCATTAGTTTATTCATTTTATTATTATTTTTATCAATACAAGAAATAATATTGATTATTGTCACTAAATACAGTATTAATTTCATGTTATTTCGAACCAATGGTTCTTACATCAGCCAAACATCATCCATGACTCTATAATTCATGTATTTAGCATTTATTGTAAATTATCTTATTTTACAATGCACCAAAAATTCAAGTATTTTAGAAAAATAACAAAAATTAACCCTAAAAACTTTTCGATGTGTAGAATCAAAAATGAACTCCATTTTATGAAAATAATTTTATAAATATGAGAAACTTAATTTTTAATTAAAATCATCATTTACTCAAAAAATATTGTTTTTAAAATTATAACTGATTTTATAACACCATAAAATTTTAACTAAGGTCTTATTGAATTATCCTAAAATCATAATAAAACAAAATATTGATTTATTAATACATTTTATTAAGATTAATTTTCCTTTAAATCAATTTATTTATTAAAAAATTAAATATTTATTATTCACAAAAAATACAACACTTATTTATTAATTTTAAAATATTCACTTACTTATATCATGATATAATTATATCATACTTTCATTTATAAGGTGCCTATATTTTATTTATACTGTCATGGGTGTGGTTATTATTCATTAGGCTAATTTACTATTCATAAGGGTCATATTACTATTCCTAAGGTCAAGTTACTATTCACCAAAAATGTAAGCTGATCCTATAAAACTCTAAATATTTTACTGATCACAACTATGTATGTCTGTTTTTTGAAAATCCAAATCACAGAAGTGGAAAAATTATGTTTAACAACTAGGTTATAATAAAAAAAGTCTTGTTTCGCAAAGACACAGTGTTGCATGCATTCTATATTAAATTTATTTGTAAATCCTTTGGGTGTCACATTCTTCCCTCCTTATAAAAATTTCATCCTCAAAATTTCTATAATGTTTCCACATAAATATTTTTGGGTACGTATTCATCATAAGTTCCTCAGGATCCCACATTGCCTCTTTAATTTTATGATTTTTCAAAGTACCTTTACCATTCGAGTTGTCTGATTCCTCAACACTTATTCTTTAGTGTCCAATATTTGGATAGTCTCTTCACTATAAGATGAGTCAGGTTCCAATTCCATTCCTTCATAAGTGAGTACATGTGTTGAGTCTGGAATGTACTTCCTTAACAAAGAGATGTGCAGCACATTGTGTACCTTAGAAAGTCTAGGCGGCATTGCCAAACGATAAGCCACAGCTCCAATTCTCTCCAAAATTTCAAAAGGAACAATGTACATGGGTCTTGGTTTTTATTTCTTCCCAAATCTTATAACACTCTTCTATGGAGATACTTTCAAGAAAACATGATTACTCACTTGAAATTCCAAAAAAAATCATTCAATTATCGGCATAGCTCTTTTTCCACCATTGAGCTACTTTGATATGGTATTGAATAGTCTTTACCTTTTCTCTTGTTTACTTCATAAGATCTAGGACTATAAGATTTCTTTCACCAACTTCATCCCAACATGTTGGTGTATGACATCTCTTTCCATACAAGGCTTTATGTGGTGCTATTTTAATACTAGAATGGAAACTATTGTTATACGAAAACTCTAAAAAATTAAAATACTAATCCAACATACTGTAAAAGTCAAGGGAGCATGATCTTAACATGTCTTCTTTTGTTTTAACGGTCCTTTCAGGTTGTTCATCAATTTGAGGGTGATAAGAAATACTCAAACAAAGATCGGTATCCAAATCTTTCTAAAGACTTTTCCAAAATTTCAAAGTAAATCATGGATCACGATCAGACACAATTGGGAGAGGTTCTCCATAAAGTTTTAAAACATCATTAATATAGAACTGTGCAAGGTTATACAGTTAAAAATCCTCCCTTATAGAGAGTAAATGTGTAGATTTGGTAAGTATATCAACAATTACCCATCACTACAAGGAAATTTCCATTTATCGGAAGTTATTTTTTCATTTAGCGGCTGTTTAAACCACTACTACATGGGTTGGCGGTAGTTTACAGAAACCAACGATAAATTTGGAGTCTTCTAACTGTTAGCGGTGGTTTTTTTCCATTTAGTGGCAGTTTAAGGGAAGCATCGTATCTGCCTCATTTCGCGACGGTTCTTGTCAATTTAGCGGCGGTTTTTATGATCTTTGGATTTTATTTTATTAGCGGCGGTTATAACCTCTGCTAATAAAATAAAATCCAATGGTCCTAACACCACTGCTAAAGTCACGAGAACCTCTGAGGAATGCACGCGGGTGATGTGACTCTGTATCGGCGGTTAAAACCACCGCTAAACGTAAAAATACTTACATTTAGTTGCGGTTTTAACCGCTACTACTGTCTTACCTATATACTCTTCACGGCGGTTAAAACCGCCACGAATAGCTGACCAGAAAAAAAAAATTCTACTTTCACTGTGCCACTACCCTGAAAAACAAATCAAACCAGACACAATATCATAAAATAACATCAACTCAATGATGTGTTGGAATTTTCAAGGATGTTTTTGGATATATTGATGATGATTGGACTGGTTTTATGGCCACCCATGGGGTTTTCCAATCCCTTGAACATGTGAATTTAGTTATTAAATGATAAATTGAAGGGTTTTTGAGATTAAACAAATTATAGATATTTTTAGCATGTCAAAATGGAATAAGTGGTTGTTTATCATAACTTTTATGGTTAAATGGGTTGTGAGATAACTAAGGGGATAAATAATGAATAGAAAATGTGGGAATATCCATGTTATAATATGGAATTGAAAATATATACAATGGTTTTTGTTATGAATGAATAGTAAAATAGAATAGTTATGGAATTACGTTAAGTGCAGTGAAAGTGATAAACTATGTGAGTATTGGTGAAATGAAATAGGTTCACCCTTTATATTGTAATTTTTTAAAAAGGTCAAGTGTGTTTGACCTTTTGGAATGTGTATTGATGGATTAGTAAATGATGAGGGACACAGTAGATCCCACCCATGGGTAAGAATTTTTTTACAAGGAATTCCTTATCTTTGATTTGCGATGTCTAGACATGAAATTTGACATAATGGACTTAATATGATGTATATAGAGTTTCCTATGTTTGGATAGTGTATTGACATGGATTTCCAGGCACTAAAGCCTATGTGTATGATATGATTGAACTGCTTAGTGCACCACAGTATATGAATTTGAAATGATTAATGAATTACCATTGTTGTTAATAAAAATTTAAAACCCATTTATATTAATGGAATATAATTTTTACATGGCTGAAGAAGGTTTGGTGGGATTTGATGCCATCATAAAACCGAAGGATATACAGGGTTAAATGCTTGATATTTAATTATGGAACTTGTTTACTTTTTCTTCCTTATTCATTATTTAATTGTACTTATGTATACAGTATTATTGTTATTATAATATTTATTTGTTTAGACACTATTTATGGTGTCCTATTAACCTATACTCACACCCTTTTTAGGATGCCATTGATACATGAGTAGATCTTATGGTTGTAGGTAAGTATAAGGGAAAAATATTTTTGATAGATGGTTGGTTTGGGATATGGTATGGAGCATTTATGAGGGAACTAGATGGACATCAAGACCCATTTTAGGATTTTTATGGGGTTTTTTGTTTTGTTTTTTCCATAACACATGAAACTTGTATGAACTGACATGTTTACTATATTGGTTGCGTGGATTTACCCAATTTTTGGAATTAAATACATCATGCATGATTATTCTTATAACATACTTGGTTATCATTTAAATTGATTTATATTATTTTTTTACACTGGTAAAGATGGTATATTATCCCCACATACCTAATTGGACCCTCAATACTAGTAGGAAGCCTCTTGTATATGAGGAGGAATTCTTATGGTCATGTGGCACATTGGTTTGGGGAACCAATTTAGTGGAACATAGGTAATGGTGTCACAATGTTGTATTAAAGCCATTTTATTTTCTATTGAATAATTTTTTTGAAAGTTTTATATGATATTAAGGTGTTTCAGTCCTTGGTAATGTGTTTTTTTTGTGGGATTATCTAACCCATATATGGGGGAAAACCCAAGTTCTCGGTGTGGGATTGTTGTTCTTGTTGTTTTATGTTATAGTTGGATGTTATTTCACCTTAGGTGATACGTTAGCTGTGAGATATTATTGTTTTCTAAGGTTTTATTCATGAAACGACATGTAATTTTTTATATATTCATGAATAATTTTAGGAAATCAGGATTTATATAACATGAATCATATTAGGATCAAATAGAAAACAAGGTTATGTTTGTGTTATAGAAAATTAAAATCATTTTTTATTGGTTTCATAGAAAATAATTCCTAATAAAGAGTTATGAATCCACATGTTGTTGTGATTCACAGTGTCATAGGATACCAACGCCAGAAGGGTTTACCTTTTTGGATGATGATATTGAATAATTATATATTATAATATTAGGCATCAAGAATTTATTCAACACATCAACAATGGGTTTAACTCTTAGTCATCCAAAATCTCAACTACCAATTCAAACACAGGCCTAACAGTAATGATGTATACCACACTCGAGAAATCAAGACATAAAAGAAAACATTAGAAATAAATAAAATTCATAAAAGGAAACATGAGAAATCAAGAAAATGTTAGGACATGAAAATTTTTTCTGGAAAATATGTGTCACACATGGTACATATACAAACCAATTGTTCCCATATTTGTTCAACACATCAACAATACAACTACTCATGATCCGATGATGCATCGTCACCCTCTCTACCTCCATCTCCACTTTCTACTGTCACATGTAAGAACATTATATTGAAAATTAAATATTGTTGCATATTTATATGAAAACTTAAAACCAATGAAAGTTTTAAAACTAAATGATTTTGATTTTTTGTGATTTAGCTGCTGACCACCAATCGATGCACTACCACCAGGGGCATATCTGCTCATCTGCTGATGTATATCAATCATCGCTTTCTGCAAAGCGGATATCTGAGCCCCTTGATCTTGAACTATGGTTCGTAGAGAAGCAATATCCCTATGAGCATCTTCAGGTATGGATTGACTATAACTAAGAGTAGATGCAGCTGGAATCCCTGGTGGCATGCCAAAGACCTTAGATGGTATGGGTTTGAAACCCATCCCACACACTCTACCAGGATGCTCCTTCCCAAGGACTTTAGAAACTAGGTCATCCTGGGAGACTGAGTAGGAATGCCCAAGATTGGCATCCCATAGTTCGTTAATTTTTACCTATAAATCAAATATCAATATATATTAACACAATAAAAACGGATAATAAGTTATTATAATAAAAAATTGACTTCATACCCCAACTTCTTTGACAGGCTCATTAAAAAAACTTACATCTGATTTTTTGTGAACATCCAACCATAGTTTAGTTCGGGATACTTCATGCCCTAAAATATGTGACTGCATTAAGCAAAGATAAATCAACAATTCAATATATTAAACAGATAATATTGTCTTATAAATATTTAAAATAATTAAAATATTACCATTGACGTTCGGCTTCTAGAAAATCTTTTTGAGCCCGTAGTGTGAGGGATGACTTTCTTAGTCCGTTTTGAAGCATTCTGTCTTGAGAGATCCTGAAATAAATAAAATTCAATTTAACAGTAATGTATTCAATGTCATATCCTCTTCATATACATGTATAGATGTAAAATGAGGATAATATAATAATATATATTTCAATACCATTCGTTTCTCATCGCGATGTCTATCAACAAAAACTTTCCACTATTCTTTTGGTACCCCACTAGGTAGCTTCTCATACATTTTTTGCATGGTCAATGAAGTATTGTTGACATCACACCACAATCTCCATTTGAAATATTTCCATTTCTTAAAAATACTTTTCAATGTCCAATTTCGTGCTATCACATCAGCAACTGTAAAGTGGAAGAACATCTGTATAAAGAAATTCATTTTGAACATATTAGTAATATGACATTCAATTAAACCATAATGTAATAAAATTACCTTTATTTGGGAATCAAAAACTTCATTTTTCCAGCTTGGAGGCATATGTCTCCAATCATCATAAGAAATAGGAAGGGAAATGGGTTCCGCTACCAGCTGGCCTAGAATCTGGCCAAGTAACCCCGCGACGTCATTTGTAGGGACCCCATAAGAATCAAATGGCATGACTATATTCTCGCCATTCATATTCCAAACATCTCAAATTTTTAATTTTTTCTCCACGGTTGCATTTTTTTCATCTTCAATGAGAAAACAATTAGTATAAACAAAATGTAATAAATTTATTTAATTAAAATTTGTACCTATGACAGTGACACTCTAGTATATCTGTGATGAAGTGGAAGGGGCGTGCCACCGCCCCATTTTTGAGGATTCTGAAGGGGGATTTGACGACTCATCCTTTAATGGGACATCCGCAGATGGTGTGAGATATGATGCAGGGGGAGATGGTGTAGGGGTGTAGGCAGGTGGTGCCTTAGATGACGTGGGGAGGGAGCCAGATAGATCGTCATCTATCACAGAACTAGATGAAATAGTGTACTGCTTTTTCCTTGGAATTCCTATCATTTAATAAAATAAAATTTAGTTCAAAATATATATTTCAAAAAAATTATGCAGAAAAAAAATTAAAAATAATAATAGATGCCCAGTACTAACAGACAAAATATATATAACAATGATAATGAATGACTGTATAAATTAAACAAGTGGTTGTTGAATGAATAAATAATTGTACATACAATCATTTTCCCCATCAATCATGTCGGTTTCCTTCTCTATTGCTTCATCCACTACATTCATCCTTGCTAGACTAATATTTTCAATATCATGATAGACAAATAATTCTGCTTCCTGTTGTTGATGAAATTCAATTTTAGAGGTCAAATCTTCCACTTCATCACCCATATCATACAAATCTCTTTGTATTACGTGAACAACTACACTCCACCCTTCATCCACAACATCATTCACATAATATACCATTTTTTCTTGTGATGCTAAGATATATGGATCATGCAGTTCATGATCACCAACATCCATCAAGCAAGATAAGTTCACAGAATTAAATTGCAAGGAATCTCTTTTAAAACCTCTGATAATATCGAATCATTTTCATTTGAATAAAACAATAGAAAAATGTCTGTGGTAGTTTAATTAAATAATATCATGTAGATTTCCATAGTATCCCACTTTAGCAAATGTAAATATACCACTATTCTGTGTTTTCAAACCCACTTCTCGATCGACTATATGAAATCTAAATCCATTCACATTATAAGTGTCGAACTTTCTAACTTGTTTTATAAGACCTCTAGCAAGAAACTTCAAATATTCTGAAATGTCTACTCAAGTATCAGTATTCATGATCTGAAAAAAGAAATAAAATTTAATAGATTTACAAAATGTATTTGTCAAACTAATATTCGTATTTATTGTAATATTTATGAACTTACACGTCGTGCAAACCATTCTACAAGATCTTTATTCACAGCTTTCGTTATATCTTTCTCATTTCATGTTTGGCCTCTCATTAGTCTCTTTTTTTGTATCCTCAACTCTTCAATAAATGGATCTGCAATTTCACTATTCAACAGCACATATCTATGTGCTTGTAATAATTCCAATTCTGTCAGTGTCACATTTATTGTCCTCCCAACTAATCGGCCAATAGCAGGAAATATTTTTGATTTATAATGCATTTGAGATTGAGTTGATGTGTCTTCAACACTTACAACTCGATTAAATCTTGCCTCAATATCATCCAAATATCTGGAACAAAAGGTAAGACACTCCTCAGCCCAATAGCCTTCAGCAATAGAGCCTTCTGGTTGAGCTTTATTTCTCACGTATGCATTCAAATGCCCAAGATATCTGTGAAATAAAATAATAATATTATGCATTTATTTAAATGCCAAAAATTGTTTACTTAAATGAAAAACATATAAATAAAATACCTCTCAATTGGATACATTCATCGATAATGAACGGGGCCTCCTAATTTATCTTTCTCAACCAAATGCACAGTTAAATGCATCATGACAGTAAAAAAATATGGAGGAAAGATCATCTCCATTGCACAAAGGTTCAATACAAACCTCTCCTGGAAGTTGTCAATCAAAAATGGATGTAGAGATTTCTCACATAATTTCCTGAAAATGTGTAGAATTGAAGTACAACAGCAGTAACTTTTTCAGGTAATAATGTATGCAATGTCAATGGTAGCAACTGTTGTAACAAAATATGTGAATCATGACTTTTCAATCCATGTAACTTACGATTCTTCAATTCAACACACCTCAATATGTTACTCGAATACCCATCAGATACCTTCACATTCTTTAAAATTAGAAGGAATGTCTCTTTATCCCTATTTTTCATTGAAAAAATGGTCGGAGCATACTTTTCATTCTCATCTGGCCAGAGATCATGTTTTATGTTCATTACTTGTAAGTCTTTGCAAGCATTGAGATGATCCTTCGACTTTCCATGCTCATTAAGTAATGTGAAAATCAAATTATCACAGACATTCTTCTCAATATGCATCACATCAATATTGTGTCGCAAAAAATTAAATTTTCAATACGGGAGTTTGAAGAATATACTTTTTTTCTTCCATTGTTGCGTTCTGATTTCACCTGACGATGCACTTCGAACCCATTTTATGCTATAATTAAAATGATGAACCTTCCCAAATTCTGTTTCAACATTTTCAAGTAGTGTCAATATTTCAGAACCATTTAACAACTTTGGAGGTGGTCTACAATCAATGGAGCCATTAAATTTTGATCTGTTCAATCGAAATCTATGAGATGCATCAGGAAATCTTTGATGTCACAAGAAGTACAATTTTCTACTGTGAGGTAGCCGTTTGGGCTCAAAATCAAAGTTACAAATGGGACAATCCAAACCCATGTAAGTGTTCCAACCAGATAAATTCCCAAGCACAAGGAAGTCACTAATGGTCCACATTAAAGCAGCATGAATTTTGAACATTGTTTTAAAATAAGCATCAAATGTCTCAACATCGTTTCTCCATAACTCCTGTAATTCATCAATCAAAGGCTGTAGGTATACATCAATATCATTTCAGGCATTTTTTTTCTAGGAATAATCATCAAAATGATAAAAGATTTTTTTCGCATACACATCCACAGAGGCAGATTATAAGGGATCAAAACAACTGGCCAAATGCTATAACTGGTACTCAAAGTCCCAGATGGGTTGAATCCATCGACAGCCAATCCCAATCAAACATTCCTAGGATCAGTTGAGAAATCTAGATGTAATGAATCAAATGTCTTCCACAATTGGGAATCTCATGGATGTCTCATTAACCCATCATTGTTTTTATCTACAGAATTCCACTTCATGTGTTCGGCAGTTTTCAATGACATGAATAATCTTCGAAATCGAGGCTTCAAGGGAAATTAATGCAAAACCTTTGCAGGTGTGTTCCTTTTCTTCTTTTTTATGAAATTATGTTCATTCAGAATTCCAACATCACCCTTTGACTGCCATCTAGAAGAATAACATTTCTTGCAATTTTTTCTACTTGAATCCTCTCCTTAATAAAGCATAAAATAATTGGGACACGCATGTATTTTTGTATAATTTAGACCAAACTTGTTAAAAACTTTTTTCATATCATAA
This sequence comes from Viscum album, assembly GCA_963277665.1. Classification (NCBI taxonomy): domain Eukaryota; kingdom Viridiplantae; phylum Streptophyta; class Magnoliopsida; order Santalales; family Viscaceae; genus Viscum; species Viscum album. The sequence goes on from OY728161.1 coordinate 314,133,064, forward strand.
AAAGATTCTTGGATTTTTTCTTCAGGAAATGCATCAAGAATTAATTACAATATCATGGAAATTGCCTTATTTGTAATTCTATATAGACATTTTATATGGTACAACTTCAGCATAAATAAAATCTTTGAATATTTCAAACACCCACTCTATAACTCTTGATTTCCATCTTCAACTAAATCATGAAACGCATTTTTCTCAGTGAATTTTTCTCTTACATTTGGCTCCACGTAATCAAGAGGAGGATCCAATTATATGTTACAATCTTGGTTTTCTTGTGTTACAGTCTCAAAAACATCACTTGTCATGTTGCAATTTTTGCACCCTATTCTGGTTGTTCTGATATGTTTTGATGGTTATAGTGGTGTCTTGTAGTGCCGAATTCATCATTTATAAGGTTTTGAATTTCATTTTCCATTGTCGACGAACTTGGGACCTCTTTCTGTGGATTAACATCGGTACTCAATCTTTCTGTAACATTCGATTCTCCATGATAACCCTAACACAAATATTGACCAGGGAATTGCTTTAGTATTAAATGTTCATAAACTTCATCTCTCTTCAACCATGTTCTAAATTTATATTTACGATATGGACATCTTATTCTCCTTTTAACGGATCGATTAGAAATTGCAAAATCTAAAAACTCATTCAAACCCTTAACATACTAAGGTGTGTTCCTTGGTAATGTGATCCAGCTTTTATCTATGTATATCACAATGTGCCTACACAATAATAAAAAAAATTAAAACACATGGTTACTACTAAATAGAGAAATAGATTCTTATATATGATAGTGTAAGATTACAGAAACATAATATAATAAAGATGAGCCCCTGAGTTAGAACATGATTTTGTGGAAGTTGTTAAGGGAACTGTAAATGTGGAACTTCGTTAGGTAAATCATTTAATAGAACTTCTAAAATATAATCCACTAACATTTTAATGGGATTTTAGACCCAATAAATCAGATGTGTTTTCATATAGGAGGTCCAGTTTTTTTTAACATTGATGGGAAACCAGATGAGATAAACGTCAAAGTTGGAATGAATATTCTTGAGTACTTGATGCTCGAATGATTAGACATAGTTGTTTTGGATATGTTGTTTTAATACCTCACTTGGAAAGGATTTGTATACTTATAATGTAAAATAATTATTCTTGAAAACTATTGGGGTAATAAATGTAGAATAATTTGTTAAATTTGAACATGTATATGTATAAGAGATTAAATATACTTCAAAATTCGCTCACCTTGTTCACTGTTCATGAGAGGAAACACCTAGAAAAGGACTGAATGAATAGATCATTATTTAAGGTATCCAAACTAAGGTTCTATCTATATTTTTAATGTTCTATATTACATGCCTCCTAGAAATAGATAATAAGGAGTTGGTTGGAGGAAGTGAATTTGGATGGAATATTAGTGTAGGAGACACCATTGTTTAGCTATGTGAAACTAGGAGCATCAATATGGTATTTAAACACAATATGTAGAGTCAGTCCTATGATAGTAATGTAAGATAAAATCAATCAATGGGATGAGTTTCTTATAATCCATATCACATCAATTGACCAGGTTTTTTACAGTGCATCTTGAATTTACACATGAATAATTAATTCATACCACCACTATAGAATTTACACCATTGTTCCATGAATGGGAATCTTAAAAAAATATTTTCATAAAATTATATGACCAGTTGGTGAAACAAGATCAACTCTACCTCTGGTTTTGTATGCTCAGATGGAATAGTCCTATTAGACTAGTTCTTAACAAAAGACTTAGGAAAACTAAGAGGCGTCTAGGAACAATTAATTTTATTAGGATGGGCCTCATTAGAGAAGCAATAACTATCTTTTGAAATTTGATAAGTAGTTTTATACATAAGTTAAGGACATAATGAACAAGAAACATAATTCCTATATGGTTTGGGGTAACATTTGTCTAAATATAGAAATTATGGATATCATATATGATATTTTTTTATTGGATACATCCATCATTCTTCTATTGTTAATCAACATGTGGAAACTATTCCTCATACCATCAATGTCAACACATCTAATAGATAGTGGTAGTGAGGAGGATTGAAATGGATAGAATTCTACATGACTATTAATTCAGTATAATTTATCTAGTTTATTCAGATCATATACATGTATTTCATTGATTTAATCTTTTGTATGAACTATATGGTGGGATTTAAAGCTGGTATAGTCCACCAAGATTATTAGGTAGTGTTCACATCTCTATACATAGATCTTCATGAATTCACTTGGGATTTAGTTCTAAATACAGTTATAATTAAAGATATACTAATTGTGGTTAGAAAAATGAAGGACTAGTTAGTGTTAAAAAATTTGATTGCTGCTAATGAAACATGAAATGTAACTCTTCCTATCATAGTGGATTGACACACCAAAATCTTTCCAAATTATTTCTCTAGGTTACCATCCAAGAATGAAATAATATATTATATCAATCTACTTTAATGATCATTCTCATAACTGACTATTTATATCCCACTTATAATGAATAACCCATTAACAAATATTCCATTTAAAATTGCAACTCATTTATCACATATATAAATTCCATACCTTAACCCATTTAACACAATCACATTATACCAAATGCCCCCTTATGTTATGTCATCAAAAAAACACATTTATCACTTATTTCATTTAATAAAACAAGTTAACATGCCAACCTAATTGTCGGGGGTTCTATGTCACTAACCCATATATCATTTTAATGACTATGTTCTCAATATATCTTTAAAATCAAATCATCTAATAAAACAAAATTCAAGATACTAAATTGAAATAATCTTGAATCCACCCTTCAAAAAACAAGTCTTCCTCTTTTAAAAACTCAACATGTCCCAAGAATTTCATTTCTATTTACAACCATAAAAGGGGATTTTAAATCATTTTCAAAAAAGGGGAACCACACCATCATTTCTAATCACCATTTGAAATCTATTAAGATAACCCCTTTTTTACTATAACATTGAGGTCAACACCTCCTTTTCAAAACAATACCTACTTTCAAAACATTTTTGTCCTTCATGGAAAACCATAACCAAATAAAAGTGAAAAATTCTTATTTTAATCCATTTCAGAATCCAGCTAAGCATTTCAAAAAAATACCAATTCCATATTTCAAATATCCCATTAACCTTAACTACATACCGACTTACAATTCTCTACCCATTCACTTTCATAATTATATTATTGCAACATTTTAGAAAATATTTCACCAACCTTAAGGGGTTTTCATAACAAAAGGGTAGACCTAGGTACGATCTCAAACATCAATGGACCCAACAGAGTCCTTAGAGGGTTTCATACATCAATCTGAGTCCTAATATCACTTTTCTTACTTAGAAACACAAAACATAGTGAAGAAGTAAATTGGAACAACCACATATGCATATAATACATAACGTTTAGGACAAAAATCTTCAATACCACTTGGATTCGCAGGGTCGCTGGGGTCGCGGGGGGCCAGGGTTGCTGGGGTCGCAGGGTCGCGGTGTCGCCAGAGTCACGGGGTCACTAGGGTCACGGGGGGTTGGGGTCTTCGGGGTCGCGGGGTCACCGGGGTCGCGGGGTTACGGGGGTTTCAGGGATCCGGGTTTGCGGGGGAAGTGGGGGAAGCAGGGAGAAGCGGGGTCGGGGTGGGGGGGGAAGGGTCAAAAGAGTTAAAAAATGTTTCACGGTGGTTTATAATAAACCTCCATGAAACCATTTTAAAAAAATGTTTAGCGGTGGTTACCAAAACTTCCGCTAAAAAACCGCCGCTAAAACCAATATCTGTTGTAGTGCATGTTGTATCATTATTTCTTGGATTTTGGGGTTATCCAATGATAAAATCCATAGTAATGTCATCCCATTTCTTTATAGTAATAGGAATAGGTTGCATAACTCCCCTAGGATGTTGTATTTTGGCCTTTATCTGTTGACTGACTAAACGTCTTGATACATAATCAGTAATTTCAATCTTTATATTATCCCACCAAAAATGTTCCTTCAAATATCTATTCATCTCAATGCTACCAGGGTGCATAGATAAATTCAATATATGGGCATCATACAATAACTATATTTTTAGCTAGAGTATAGAGGAAACACATAGCCTCCTCCCAAATTTCAGAATTCCATCCTCACACAAAAAATTTGGAAACTTCCCATCATTCACAGCGTTAATTTTCTTTTGAATATTTTCATCATCACACTGATTAATTTTAATTATTTCCAATAAAGATGGTTGGGAAACTAGTTAAAACTTTAATGATATTTCACCTTCTTTGACAATTCTAATATCCATCTTTACTAGATCCATGAACATAAGATCCCTTTTAATCCTCATTGTTATTAGGACTCCCGGATCCTTCCTTCTTAATACATCTTCTACCTTATTTTCATTCCCTGGGTGGTTGTTTATTGAACAATCATAATCCTTGGGTATCTCAAGCCATCACCTTTTCCTCATATTGAGTTCTTTATGTGAGAAGATATATTTAAAGTTCTTGTGATTTGTATATATCTCACATATTTCACTATAAAGATAATGTATCCATATCTTTAGGGAAATTATTACAGATGCTAACTCAAGATCATGAGTTGGATAGTTTTTTTCATGATTTTTTAACTACCTTGATGCATAGCCAATAACTCTATTATTCTACATAAGTACACATATAATTACTTTCTTTGATGCATCACTATAAATCACAATTCCACCATTTCCTGATGGTAGAGTTAGGATCCGAGCATTCACTAATATCCTCTTGAATTATTAAAAATACTATACACATTCTTTAGTCCATATGAACTTAACCCCTTTACGATTATGTTTGGTTAATGGGTTAGCTAATTAGGTGAAGTTCTAAACAAAATTACGATAATAACATGCTAAACCAAAAAAACTACGTACCTCGGTTGTGTTCGTTAGAGTAGTCCATTACTAAACTGCCTTTGAATTTTCATGATCAACTAAAATTCCATCCTTAGAGACAATATGACCAATAAAGGAAACTATTTGAAGCCAGAATTCACACTTTCTAAACTTCTCAAATAACTCGTTTTTTCTTAGAGTCTTCAGAATAATGTACAAGTTATTCTCATGATCTTCATAGCTTCTGGAGTATACCAAGATATAATTAATAAATACCAAAACAAAGTCATAAATATATTACTTAAAAACTCTATTCATTAGATCCATGAAAACAGAGGGTGCATTATTCAGTCCAAAAGGCATTATAGTAAACTAGTAATGCCTATACCTGGTTCAAAATGATGACTTTGGAATATCTTCCTTCCTCACACACAACTGATGATATCCAGATCAAAGTTCAATCTTTGAAAAATATTTGGCTCCATGAATTTGATCAAATAAATCATCAATATTAGGTAGGGGTATTTTTTATTTATCATAATAGCATTTATTTCTCTATAGTCAATGCACAGCCTCGTGGATCCATATTTTTTGTTAACAAAGAGAATAGGGGCTCCCCATGGAGAAATAATAGGATAGATAAATCTTTTATCACTCAATTCATATATTTGATTCTTTAGTTATACTAATTCCACCATGTCCATTCTATAAGGAGTATCTGATATAGGTTTTGAACCAGGAATTAAATCAATAGATAACTCAACTTCCCACTCTGGAGGATTTCCAGGTAAATCCTATACAAATACATCAATGTATTATTGTAAAATAGGTACATCCTAAATTTGAAGATTTATTTCCTTATTCATAGGTATTGTGTTCTGTTCCTCTCCAATAATTGAATTCAACATAGCTACTTGGGGTAGATCTAGATGGGAATCAGATGGTGTTGTTTTTGTTCTAAAGATAAGGGATTCTACACCTTCCTCGCAAATCATAATTTCCTTCTTCTTGTAATATATTTTTTCATAATATTTTGAAATATAATATGTACCATGGATTATGTCAAATTAATCCATTGGTATAATGATAAAATCAATAGATAAATCATATCTATATTCTATAATGGGAACTTCCTGACACATATTGTGGCAATGAGACTTCCCTTATGGGTTTTGACTGAAAACTCCCTTGTTAAGGAGAATTGAAAATATCTATTTTTTAATGAAAACTGGGAAGATATAAAGGAATGAGATGATCTAGAATCAAATAACACTTTAGCTAAATTTGAGGATATGATTAATATACCTACAACCATGTCATTAGGAACTTCAACCTCTACTGTTGTGATCACATAAGCTTAGCCTTGATCCCTTGGACTTATTTAGGGAAAGTTTCCTTGGTGATTAGGACAATAATTTTCATAATGTACCATCTCTTTACAATTTTAGAATTGAAAATTGGTAGCTTCATTCTTTCTCTTGAAATCTCAGGCTTTGTGGCCTTTTCCTCCACACTTTTAACAAACACCCATACCCTTCTGGCAAGTACCAGGGTGTTTCTTCCCATAATTATCATAGGATGGAAAAACTATTCTTCCATTATTCCCCTTTTCTTTATTTTCTTTTATAGAGTGTTCATCATCCCTATTATTCTCTTTAATTCACTTAAATTCATAAGTATTAGATAATTATTTTTCTATCTTGATATCTCATGAGACTATATCCTCATATGATGAGAAATTTTGAGATACTAGTTCCCTTTAGAGGAATGGTTTTAAACCATCAATGAATTGATCAATATTTCTCCTTGGATTATGTATGTAGTCTATATAATTCCTTAATAATATTGTAAAGTTTTCTTCATACTTGGAAATATTTTCATCCTCTTTTTGCCTCAGATTCAAGAATTCCATTTTCATATCCTCTCATTGTTGATGAGGAAAATATTTTTCCAGGAAAATTTCCTTAAAATCCCTCCATTCCATATTTTTAATTTCCTCCTCCTCCTTCATGTTTTTAATTAATGACCACTACTGATTTGTATATCACGATAGGTGATAAATTTCCATGACAACCTTCTCCCTTTCGTTACTTCCCAAAGTGAGAAATATCTTCTCTAAGTAACTTTTCCACTGCTCTGCTATGAATGGGTTTTTAGTCCCATTAAATGTTGGATGATGTTTTTTCTTAAATTGGTATAACATTTCTCATCTATGTTTTGGATTATGACGCTTCATATGGGTAAGGTTATTTTTCAAAACCTGATTCAGCTTTCCTAGTATATTAATAAGTTTCTCTGAACCAATAGCAGCTTCAGAACCAACATAATTATATTGAATAGTAGGGAAATACCTATATGATATATGAGAATTCATGCAGTTTCCATTCCTTCCACTAGGATACATTTCTAAATAATGGCATACACTAAATTAGGTTATGAATCATAATGTATAATTCCAAACTAGAAAAACACTTAACATAAATTGAAATTTTATGTATGTTTAATCTCATAATTATCATAATGGTTTCTTTGGGGACATATTTACATTTAAATACTTCATAATGTTTTGTAAAGAAAATGTGAATTATCCTAAAAATATACTCCAAGAGTGTCAAACCAGGTGTGCAGTAAGGCCCATTTTCATGTACCATGTTGCCCTAATTTTGGCTCAGAACACCTTATCGAGGTTGTTACTCCAAGGTACATCTATGCAAGAACCATGTCCACTTGTTGTATCTAGACAAGGATTTATTTTCTAGGAAGTTCCACATAATATATACCTTACCAAAATTTATAATTTTCTTATATACTTATCCCTAAAGTCTATCTTAGGGTTATGTTCCATAATCGATATTTTCTAAATATAGTTTCCAAGGTTTATACTAAACTTCCTATGCTACCAACTATAAGGACCTCGACCCCAGTTTCCTAGAGATATTGTCTTATTTTATTACATTGGAATATAAATAAGGAAGTCTTATCCAGAAGGAATGAATAGCTTAGTGTCATTGGAAAACCAGATACATACTTAATAGTTTCATTACAACTTGAAATAAAGTACAACATATTAACGATATTGGAAGCACTAATATACTTCTATATTATCCTCACAAGTAAATAATAATATACATATTCATATCCTGGGGAAAATAAAACATAATAAAGTTGTGAGCTCAGATGCTCAATAAGGTAAGTAATACAAAAGATTCAAAAATATAAAGCATGGTCAATAACTAAAAGTACACCTACCATTAAAAGTAAACTTGAGCATAAAATGGAAGGAATTAAAAACTAATAATTCCATAATAGAACATAACCATGTATATTCTACTAGTATAATAATCACATGGCCAAATAATTACTAGCTTTATAATGATGGAATGCATAATTCTGGATATCATAATTATATTTTCAAGGTCTTGGCCAAGACACTATACGTAATGGGTAAAACTCTGGCTAGTTTGTCTCGTGAGACCTACCAAAACATCTAGGGGATATATAAGGAACCAACCATCACTTTATAAGTCCAATTAATTCCTTGTATTAAAGGGAATAAACATAATCAACATATAAATTCATATTGAAACTAACATATGAAATGTAAATAACTTTCCCTAATTAGTAAACATAAACACTAACCATTAAGAGTAATATGGTTAATCGTATCAAGATAGTACATTAGTAGTAAAAATAATCATAAACCATTCAAAAAAATATGGTATATTATGTAATAAAATATTAATCCCAATTAAACTTAAGAATCAACAAGAGTGTTGAAATATATGGAAATACTCTTATAAAATCATCGAGTAATACTTGAGAGAAATACTCTTTTACTTTGAAAAGAATAGTTCTTTTGGAGAAATATTTGTACAAAAAATTGAACTAGTATAGTTTTTTAATAATAAAATTATTGATTTTATAAAAATAATTGTGGCTTAAAATAGATTATATAGTGTACTTGAAAATAGGTAAGAGTTTGAGAAATTCCCTTGAATCGGGGTTATTTATCAGGGAGAATTTGAGAAAGATATTTTTAAAACATATAACTCCCTATAAAATAAATAAGAATTATGATATATATATATATATATATATATATAATTCACACATAATTTATGATGAGTACATAAGAATAATTAAGAATTTAATTGTGGTAAAGAGAGAAAAAGAGTAACCCGAAATAATTTGGAGGTCCGGGTAGAAAACCCTTACCTTTTGTCTGAATTTTTTCTAAACTTGACCTTAATATCAGGGATAATAAAATTAAATCTATTAATTAATTAATTAAAATACTCATATACATGTAATTTATTTATTATAATTTTATTAAGTTCATTTATTTTCTTTTTTATGAGTTATAAGATACAACTTCATTGCTCAGGAGTGTTTGTTTCCTTGGTTTTCATGATTGGTATACTTGTATATGAGTAATGAAGTTCATGTAAAATGGATATAATTATCCATAATTGGTATTAAGTGTTATTAATGAATAAATATATTTTTAATTGGTATTATTTATTTTTTCCCATATATGAGGATGAATCATTAGATAACACATTAATGATAATCGTTTAGCTTAATTTTAGTCGTTCTTCGATCACAATGAACTAGTTTTGTTGTTTTATTTAATATTATGTATATATAATTGTTCCAAAACCTTAAATAAGATATAATATATTTTTTATAATCTGATACAACCATTAAAATGGTTTCATTACCATACTTGAATTATAAACTAAATAAATAAAGTTTGTCATCCATGAAGGTTACAAATCGGCACATCTTGGACAATGATTTCATTTTTAAAATAGAGAGAGAGAGAGAGTAAGGATTTTGATAATGGGTATTCCATTAAAATTATATCATTCTATTATATATATTATATTAGATTTATCATGATAATTTTGATAGAATAGGTAAGGGGAGGATAAGAAAAGAAAATAAATGGAAATTAAATTAAAAAAAGGAAGAGGATTTACCTCTTGAATTATCCTCCTTGAGAACCTCCTTAGGGGAAGGTTTTTTGGTATTTTGGAAATAAAAAGAGCTAAAAAACATGGTAAGAGACTGGGTAAAAGGATTTTGGAATAATTTTTATAAGATTCAAGGCTTAGGTGTGTGCGGAGAAGTGGGGGTGAAATGTGGTTTTTATAATGGAGGAGTGGGGTAAATCGTCATTATTTTATTTATTATTTTATTGTTTCGGTCTAGACAAGAAATAGTATTGATTATTGTGACTAAATATAGTAATAAGTGCATGTGAGTTCTAACCAATGGTTCTTAAATTATCCAAACATCATCCATGGCTCTATAATTTATGTATTTAGCATTTATCATAAATTATCATATTTTAATATTTACCAAAAATTCAAGTATTTTAGAAAAAACCCAAAAATTCACCCTAAACATTTTTCAAAATGTAGAATTAAAAAAATAAAATTAATTTTATGAAAATAATTTTCTAAATATTAGAAATTTAATTTTTAATTGAATCATGATTTACTCAAAAAATAATGTTTTTAAAATTAAAACTGATTTTATAACACCCTGAAAAATTAAGGTCTTATTAAATTATCATAAAATTATAGAACAATAAAATATATATTTATGAATACATTTTAGGAAAATTAATTTTATTTTAAATCAAATTATTAATTATAAAATTAAATATTTATTACTCATAAAAATACCAACACTTAATTTTTAATTTATAAATATTCACTTACTTATATCATGATATAATTATATCATACTTTCATTTATAAGGTGTATAAATTTTATTTAAAATTTAATAGGTGTGGTTACTATTTATTAGGTCAATTTACTATTCATAAGAGTCATATTACTATTAATAATTTTAAGTTACTATTCACTAAAAAATGTAAGTCGATCCTATCAGACTCTAAATATCTTACTGATCGCAACCGTGTATGTCTGTTTTTCAAAATTCAAATCATAGAAGCGTAAAAATTATGTTGAATTTCTAGGTTATAATAACAAAGTGTGTTTCTAAGAAACTCGGTGTTTTATGCATTCTATATTAAATTTATTTGTAAATCCTTGGGGTGTTACAAAACCTCGAATCCTCAAGTGTAATCAGCATCATCAACCACCAAAAATAAAGGAGCAAGGGAAGGCTTATTCCATCACTATTGCTGATTTGGAGCCTAAAAATGATGTGGAGATAGGTATGCTAGTTATTCATTCAAAAATAGAAAATTTACTATTTGATTCTAGTTCTACACATTCTTTTCTATTTTGAAAGTTTAATAGAACTATTAAAACACCACCTCAAAATATGGAGGTTGAGTTATCTATGAGAACCGAAAATTGGGAACTTATTGCATCCAAAGTATATAAATCTTCCTCGGTTAATTTTTGTGGATATAACCTCCCAAAAAATATTGTCTTGCTTCATTTGGTGGATTTTGATGCTATATTGGGAATGTATTTTCAATATTTATACAAAGAAAACATCAACTGTCGGGAATGGGAGATCACTCTTAAAATCATGAGGCATCCTTTAATTTTGTACACTACTGGAAAAACGGCCTATACCCACGGTTCAAAACCGTGGGTATAGCCCCCAAAACCGTGGGTATAGCCTATACCCACGGTTTTGGGAACCGTGGGCTGGAACGCCGTCGGTATAGGTCCCCAGCCTATACCCACGGTTTTGGAAAACCGTGGGTATAGGTGTCCTGCCACCGTGTCACCGAAACATAGACAATTTCCATGGTGTCAACGACCTATACCCACGGTTTCAAAACCGTGGGTATAGGTCCTAAAAAAAATGCAGGCGCTGAGTTTCGATCCCGCAACCTCTTCGCTGTAAACACCGCGTCTAACCACTACCCTAACTTCACGTATATGTATATATATATATATTTAGTTAAATATAGTTATAAAAACCGTGGGTATAGAGGTAAGAACCGTGGGTATAGGGTTCCCGCCAAAAAAAAATCCTTCCCGCGGAAAAAAAAATTTCCCGCGCACACAAAATTGACCTATACCCACGGTTTTTCATAACCGTGGGTATAGGTATTTTATCCCAGACCTATCCCCACGGTTTTCACCAAAACCGTGGGGATAGACCCCCCCTATACCCACGGTTTTGGGAAACCGTGGGTATAGGTGACTTTTCAGGACCTATCCCCACGGTTTTCCAAAACCGTGGGGATAGAGCCCCCTATACCCACGGTTTTGGCAAACCGTGGGTATAGGTCATGAAAATTCACCTATACCCACGGTTTTCCAAAACCGTGGGTATAGGGGGGGTCTATCCCCACGGTTTTGGTGAAAACCGTGGGGATAGGTACATTTTCCAGTAGTGGTATAAGTGTAAGGAGGAGGATGAATCCTCTTCAGAGCCATTATCTCATGTGTGGATATTATTACCTTATGAGCACGCATATCAAGCTCAAATGATTGATAAAAAACTGAGAGAATCGTGCTTGAAGACATGCCCGTTGTAAGGGAATATAGTGATGTGTTCTCTAAGGAATTTCATGGTCTTTATCCTGAATGAGAATTTGAGTTCTCAATTGAAATTATTCCTGAATTTATAACTATATCAAATAATCCTTATAGAGTGTCCATTATTGAGTTAGAGGAACTGAAGAAGCAGTTACAGGAGAAGTTGGACAAGGGTTTTATATGCCCAAGTGCTTCACCATGGGGTGCACCAATCGTATTTGTCAAGAATAAGGATGGATCAATTTTCCTTTTCATTGATTATCATGTGATCAAAAAAATCATGATAAAGAATAAGTTTCCCCTTCCTCAGATATATTACTTGTTCAGTCAACTATGTGGGTCCAAGTATTTCTCTAAGGTGGACCTTCAGTTGGGATATCACCAATTAAAGGTGATTAAGGAAGATATTCCCATGAATTCCTTTCAAACAAGGTATGGACACTATGAGTTTATAATGTTACCTTTTAGACTCACTAATTCTCTATAAATATTCATAGAATTAATGAATATAGTATTTAGATATTTCCTAGATAAATTTTGGGTAGTCTTTATTGGTGATATTATGATATACTCCAAGAGAAATGGGGAATATGATGAGCATTTTAATACTATTCTAAAGACTTTGTGAAGGGATAAATTTTATGAAAATTACAGTAAATGTGAGTTTTGGATGGAGTAAGTATCATTCTTGGGACATTTTGTCACCATTAAAGGAATATATGTGTAACCTTTCATGAAAAATGAAATCGAAGAGTGGCCCATGACAACATCTATATCATAGATCTGTAGTTTCCTTGGTCTATATGGGTATTACCAGTGATTTTTGAAGAACTTCTCTTGATTTTCAAGCCCGCTAATCAAGCTGACTCATAAGGGAGAAAAGTTTTTCTTGACCAATGAATGTGAATATTACTTCAAAGAGTTAAAAAAGAGGCTTATCACTGCACTAGTACTCACACTTCTGAAAAGTGGGGAACTTTTGTGGTATACAGTGATGCTTCAAAGAAGTTATTAGGTTTTTTACTGATGAAAAATAATAAATTGATATCATATGCCTCAAGGTAGTTTAAAATTAATTATAAAAACTATCCCATCTATGATTTGGAGTTGGTATTTGTGACCTTCACGTTAAAAATATAGTGGCATTATCTCTATAGGGAGAAGTGTAAAATATATAATGAGCATAAGATCCTTAAATATATATTCACACAGAAGGAGCTTAATATTCACTAGTGAAGATAGTTAGAGCTCATTGAGGATTATGATTTCTCAATCCACTATCATCCTAAAAAATTGAATAAAGTAGCAGATGCTCTAAGTAGAAAGGATCTAGAAACATTATCAATGATGATAATTGATAAGGATGCAATCTTCTTATATTTTAAAATGATGGACATGGGAATCATTAAGGAAGAAACATCACTAATCCTTTATCAAATGATTTCTCAACCGTCCCCCATGGAGAAAATAAAGGATTCTCAAAGAAATGATGTATAAATTCAAAATAAGGTTGAATCTATGAGAAAGGGTAAATCCTCATATTTTAAAATTAATGAGGAAAGAATTTTAAGATTTGTTTCACGGCTATGTGTACCATCTGATCCAGAGATAAAGAAGGATATTCTAAACGATGCACATAACTCAACCTTCTCTATTCACCTAGGGAGAAAAAATATATATCAAGATCCCCGAGAGAACTATTGGTGAGACAATATGAATAAGTAGATTAGTGGATAGTCATCAAAGTGCCCGGTATGTCAACAAGTGAAGACTAAAAGAAAAAAGTATAAGGGTATGATGCAACCATTACTCATACCAACATAGAAATGGGAAAAACATCACCATGAAATTTGTCACCGAACTTATGAATACATCCATAAGAAACAATTCTATATGGGTTGTTGTGGATTGTCTTACAAACACAGATCACTTTATTTCAATTAGAGAGTAATTCTAACTAGATCAAATTGCATGTATATACATTAGAGAAGTGGTAAGGTTTCATGGAGTACCACTATCGATTGTATCTGATTGAGATTCAACATTCACCTCCAACTTTTGGAAAAGTCTCCAACATTCTCTAAACACTGAGTTTAACTTTAGTACATATTATCAACCTCAAACATATATTCGATCTAAAAACACTATTTCATATACTATAATACATGTTAAGGGCATTTTCTATTGACTTAAAAGAAGGATAGGACCAACATCTACCTCTGATTGAGTTATCTTACAAAAACAATTTCCACTCTAGCATCCAAATGGATCCATATGAATACCTTTTGGGTAAAATATATAGAACATTGGCATGTTGGGAAGAAGTTAGTGAACATAATATTTTAGTATTAGAAATGGTCAAAGAAATAGTGGAAAGGGTGAAAACCATTCGACAACACATCAAGGAAACCTAAAGTTGATATAATATCTATGTATAAAATCATCAATAATACCTAGAGTTTAATATTAGAGACAACTTATTCCTCCACATATATCCATGTAATATGGTCATGAGATTTGGGAAGAAAGGAAAGCTGAGTCTCAGGTATATCATCCCCTTTGAGATTCTTGATCGTGTCAGAGCTATGGATTATCAACTGGAACTTCCACCTACCATGTCTCAAGAAAACAATGTATTTCATGTATCCCTCTTGAGTAATAACATACCAAATCCCCCACATATACTAAATCTATATGTGGTATAGTTGGAAAATGATCTCTCTTACAAGGATCACTTTGTGAAGATCTTGGACCGTAGAGATAAAGTTCTATGCAACAAGATTACTCACCTGGTCAAAGTACTATGGCATAACCATAAGTACTAAGAGACAACATGGGAACTGGGGAAATAAATTAAGGAGAATTATCCTCACTTTTTTTAGCTTATAATGTAAAAAAAATTCAAGGATGAAATTTCATTAGGGGGAAGAATGTAATAAGCCAAAATTTTATCAATGTAAGTTATCTTCTTATAATTATTACATATAGTATAAACCACATAAAATCACTTTGAGAACACAATACAAACTTTATAAATAAATAATTAGTGAAATAAGTGGTATTTCTAGAAATTAAGGAACCTATACCGATGGAATAGTAACCTGACCCTTGGAATAGTAACATGACTATTAGGAATAGTAATTCAACCAATAGAATCATAAAATCATCTATGAAAGTATTATTAAAATTTATGAACCTTATAAATGATAATTTGATATAATTATATCATAGTATGATTAAATAAATATTTTTAAAATTATTAGTTAAGTGTTGGTATTTTTGTAAAACATAAATGTTTATTTATAATTTTATAATTAATGTATTTATTTAAAATAAAATTTATTTTCACAAAATATATTCATAAATTAACAATTTTTTTCTTGTGATTATAATATAATTTTAGGTGACCTTAGGTAATTTTTCAAAGTGTCATAAAATAGGTTATAATTTTAAAAGCAGTATTTTTCAAATAAATGATGATTTTATTTAAACACTCAATTTCCCATATTTTTTAAATTATTTTCATAAAAGTGATTTCATTTTTTAATTCTAAATGTTGAATATTTAGGGTTAATTTTCTATATTTTTCTAAAATACTTGAATTTTTGTGAATAGTAAAATATGATAATTTATGATAAAATCTAAATACATGAATTATTGAGCATAGAATATGTATAGAATATTTAAGACCAAAATATAAAACTCTCATTAATTATTTTAATATATTCAGTGATAAGGTTCAAACTATTCATAGTCTTGTTCCAAAAAAATAAACTAATGAATAAAATAATGAGAAAACACCCCTCTCCTCCACTATAAATACAACCTCTCACCACCTCTTCTCCTCACACCTTCCAAGCCTTGAATCTTATCCAAATTTTACCCAATTCTATTATCAATATACTCACCCATGTTAAGGATCCTTGGTCTCATCAAAATACTAAAACCTTTTTCCCTAATAAGGTTCTCAAGGAGGATAAATTCAAGAGATAAAATCCTCTTTTTTTCTTTCATTTTCCTTTCAATTTTATTTCTTTTCTTATACTCTCCTCACCTCCACCCATCAAAGAGGCAGGATAACTTTTTTATACTTTATATACTATAATTATATTATATTAATGGAATAATTAATCATATAATATCTTCTATTTTCCTTTTATTCTAAAAATGAAAATATTGTCTGTGGTGTGACGATTTACCACCACCAAGGATGATGTGTTGTCATTTTTTACTACCGCCTTCAAGGATGGTCATAGAACCATAATTATGGATAAATAAGATTTTATAATACATATTATAAGTTATATAATGTTATATAATCTATATATAAACATGATATTAAATAAAATTATATTATTTTGTGATGGTTGTAAAATCCGCGAAATAAATTAAATCATTTACATTAACTATTTATCTGATGATTCATACTCATACCATATAAAAAATTATATATAAAATCATTAATTATTATATAAGATCATTAATATTATATAATTTCAATTCTGGATAACCATTCCAATTTTACATGAACTTCAATACTCATACACAAGAGAACTAATCAGGAAAACCAAGAAAATGAACACTCTCGAATGATGAAATTGAACTCTATAACTCATCATAATGGTCAAAAATGAACTTAATAAAATTATAATAAATCAAATACTTGTATAATATGGTTCTTTATTTATTTATTAGTGGATTTAATTTTTTTATCTAAGATATTAAATATAACAAAGCATTTGGATATAAGGTAAGGGGATTCTCAAACCCGACCCTCTTTCTTTAGGTTTTCCCTACTTCACTAAATTTTCAATATGGATATTAATTTAATGTTCATTAAATATGATTTATTATTCCTTACCTTTTATTTTCTTGGATATACATGTTTCTAATCTTGTTTTATGACAAATGCAAATATTTTTCGAAAATAACTCTTCTTTCCAAAAAAACATCTTTCACTTCTTCTAATATTATTTCTTCTTCACTCAAGATTTATGATCCTTATACCAAGTATTTTATCCCATCTTTAATTTGGTAACCCTAAAGTTTATTCAAAAATTTAATATTTTTTAAATGAAACCAATTTCTTTCCATGGGTTATTTTATGTCCAATATTGATATATGTTCTATATGGCATGCATGATAATGTAAATTTTATGATGTGATAGGTGCACCTGGAATTATATAGCGCATGAAAATGTTATTATATGGTGGGTGTGCCAAGAATTATATATCACTTCAATTCATTAGGTAATGTTATGTATCTCATGAAATAAATTGAAATATTCATGAACATTATGCTAGTTCTTTTTACAGTTATGTGTGGTATTTGACCACTAATACACGATGTTTCATTTTTATGCATTGGAACATTCCATGACCTTATCTAATGATTCCTCTCATGGTTATGATTATGATTCTTTGATTATGTCATGATTATTATACCTATGTTCATCCATGTTTCATGTCTTTTATTCATCCTCTTAATGAGCTTTTATCTCGGCCATTATTTTGATGTATATCCTTAAGTAAATACTTATACTAAGGAGAATCAAGAGGGCCAATAAGAATCTTGAGAAGAAGGAATTAAATAAATGTTTATGTTTTATTATGTAAAAGTTATGTATGGTCCTAATTTTTCTAAGTCACTAAACCTTTGGATCATGGTTTTATATCACTAGCATGTTGTTTCAAATAACATAATAGTCATGTAATAAAAAAACAGGGTCATTATAGATATATTTGTTAAGGCCTTCTTAGGCAACAAACAAGCACCCTGGGTCACAAAGTGTATCTTTATAGGGTATCCTAATAAAAAAAGTATAATACCTATACAACCCCTTCAGCAATAAATTTACTCTCACTAGATAATTCATCTTTATTTAGAGGGATAAAATCATTAAAAATTATAGTGGGAGTAAGATTTAATTTAATGAAGTTTATTATCAAGATACATGAGAGTTTTTATAGGAATAGATTCCACAGGTCCCCATGAAATAATTAGTTACTGAAACACAAGTGCACCATAGGATCACTAGTTAGGTAAGATAACTAGAGAGATATGGTTTTATAGTCACCAAATATGGTGACTCGTTATTGGTTGATAATGATAAACCTCTCTCCTACAAAGAGGTGGTTGAGAGTTCATAAGATGCAAGATGGCAAGAATCCATGAATTCTGAAATGGATCCCATGTATTAGAACCATGTTTGGGTCTGGCTCAATGCAAAAGTTGATGTAAATTATATAGGTTATAAATGGGTATTCAAAAGAAAAATAGAAATGGAAGGTAAAGTAAATACTTATAAAGTAAGTCTAGTGGCTAAAGGGTTTAAAAATCATTAAGGAATTGACTTTTATGAAACTAGTTTCCATGTTTAAATTCATAAAAATTATACTTTCTATAATAGCTTACCATGAATATGAAATTTTGAAGATGGGTGTCAAAATATCTTTCCCTAATGGTATCCTTTAGGAATATGTTTACATGACACAACTAGAAGGGTTTGTGACTCTAGGTGATGCCAAAAGTATATACAAGCTACAGAGATCTATACATGGATTGAAGAAAGCATCTAGGTCATGGAACATTGGATTTAATAAATATATAGAAGAATTTGGTTTCATCAAGAATTAATGTTATCCAAGTGTTTATAAGAGATTTAGTGGGGATGAAATAATTAACCTAGTAGTATATATTGATGACATATTACTTATTGGAAATGGAATACCGGTTTTATAGTTTATTAATGACTGTTTAAACAAGTGTTTCTCATTGAAGGACTTAGGTGAAGTAGCCTATATTCTAGGGATTATGATAATTCATGATAGATACAAGAGTCTTCTTGTACTAATCCAAAGTATATACATTGACCAAATAATAAAGATATTTATTATAGAAAAATACAAAAAGGGAATTGGTTCCGGTGTCACATGGTATACATATTTCTAAGAAAATGTTTCCTCGGACACAATAGAAGAAAGATATAATGAGTAAGAACTCATATTCTTAAGAAATAAGATCAATCATGTATGCCATGTTTTCACTATACTTGATGTTTCCTATTAATTGAGCATGGTGGGCAGATATCAAGCCGATTCAGCATAATAACATTAGTCTATTGTTAAGGATATCCTCAAGTATCGAAGAAGAACTGGGTATATATTATTGGTTTATAGAGGATACAGGGAGTTAGTAATCATGGGTTATACTAATTATATTTTTCAAATAGATTATAATGATCTGAATTCTGAGTCAAGATATGTTTCTTATCTCAATGGAGGAGCTATGAGCTGGAAGAGTTCAAAGCAGCAATTTGTCGTTGATTCTACAATGGAGTCCAAGTATATAGATTATTATGATATATATAAATAATCCATTTGGATATGAAAATTTATCTAGGATCTTGATGTGGTACCTATCAGTAAAGACCATATCATAGTGTATTGTGATAATACTGTAGTAGTGGCTCTTGAAAAAGAGTTAAGGTCACACCAATGGACAAAGCACATACTTAGGAAGTATCACATATTTAGGGATTTTTCTATGAGGGGTGAAGTTTCAGTAAGAAGAGTTATCATATAAGAATACATGGTGGAACCCTTTACATAAGGCATGTCTTAGAAGAATCATGAGTATCATGTGAGACCTAATGGACTGAAGGTTGTTAGTAGTTGGCTCTAGTGAAAGTGGGAGTCTATTATAGTTGGTGTCCTGGAACCAAATTTTAAGTACTTTATGATAACTTTT
This sequence comes from Viscum album, assembly GCA_963277665.1. NCBI lineage: Eukaryota > Viridiplantae > Streptophyta > Magnoliopsida > Santalales > Viscaceae > Viscum > Viscum album. Next base: position 314,153,196 of record OY728161.1, read on the forward strand.
TTTTAATATTAATAAACTATTTATCATGTCATTACTATTCTTATATATAACATAGTATATGATAATTTCCTTAGAGTAGTTGTTGCACTGAAATATCATAGTAGTTCTCTATTATGATGAGAACCCAAAAGTTCCACGATGGTATTATTAAATATATGTTCTATAGCCATATGAAATAATTTAAGGGAAATAGATTATATAGGCTATCAATATTTGGAGACTCATAGGACTTTGAGGCATCGTCTCATAGTCTACTCCTTTGGTAATATCAAGTGTAGGATGTTATATGAATGATACTTACGAGTAGGAAATATATATTTATATATTTCATTGGATGTTCATATCTATGGATGTTTCTATTAAACCTTATACTTTAATATTATTATTAATGAGTATTATAAGTCACATAATTTTATGTATTTATGAAAATTGTGATGACATATGCTCGCAGTGAGGTAGGATGCGTTGGGTGTGACATGAGTAATATTTAATTAATGAATAATGTGAGAAAGTATTTGTACCTTATGTTCTTTAATGTAATTTGATATCTTAGGACCATTTATGGAAATTATATAGCCTAAATAAATCCATAGAGATGGTTTTATATAGGAAATTTTAATTTTGGGAAAGTCAAAGAAAGATACATCAAGCACATAGGTTGATGGCACCAGCATGTAACATGCATGATTAGAGATGTATCGATAAAGGGATTATATTACACAATAAGAATCTGTATGATATATTATGTCATTACGGAATTAAATTTTTTCTACATGGGTTCCATGGAGTGTTTCAAGATGTTAACCTTGGACTTTAGGTTGTTTCACCTAATGTCACTGAGAAATAGGTCTTCTGGGTCACACACTAAGTGTATCTAGAATATGAGTTAAATAATATATTATTATTTATTATTTATTAATTTTAATAAATATTATTCTTGTATTTGGTTTAATATTTATTAATTTATTCTTAACCACGTATATTTTTTCACCAGTTATTCGAGAGAATATTATGTGAGCAGAATATTTAATGAATATTTATTTATTATTTAGTGAATATAATTTATTTATTTATTGAATAATAATACATTGATATTTATTTATTAAATAAATATTCATTATAAAACCCCAATACATTAAAATATTTTCCTTTTATAATAAATTAAATTTTCTTTCTATCTTTCTTTATATGCAACACCAAGTTGATCTTACACTACACACAATACTGAAATTAGCTTACGGAAAATGCAACACTAAGTATATAAGAGAATATAAGATCCCAAGAATTTAAGGTGTATTTACTATTTTAAATATATTCAATCAAACTTTTTGACATTCATCCAATATATTTTATATACATATGATAAGAACAAATCCAATTTTACGCCTAAAAATATGTATTTTTTTGTAGGCATTTTTGTTTCCTCTTAATGGTGCATCAATTTTAAAACTAAGTTTTGAACATTTTATAAATTTTATCTTTAAAAATAAAGTTCATTTTTGAATTAAAAATTTCAAAATTATCTTAGAGTGAACATTTTTATGAGAATTTTCATTTTTTGATGAATAGTGAATAATACAGTATTTTAGTTGAACATTTCCTTTTAGTTTTAATAATTATTAAAGTTACCTTATATTTTAAATTAATTTTAAATTCAAAATATATAAATTATAAAAATATTAATACAATTTAGGTTATTGGAATCATTTTTATACTGAATTTATATATAAATACATAATTAACTATTGAATATTTATCACTTTAAAACCCCCTTTTCTTACCACATCTGCGGGATTAGATTTAAATTTAATTTTTCGAGTTATTTGAATTGAATTTTTAAAAATGGATATAAATAGTTGGAATAAGTATAATGTTTATATTTTAATAAGATCAATTTAGTTTTTGATTAAAAAGATTAATGAATGTGATTAAAATTAATTATAGCGATTAAGGTTCAAATTAGTTTACTTAGTGGTTAAACTTTAATATTTATTCCCATATTTATACCATATAATATATTTTTTCTAATTTTATGAGTTATTTGGATACTATTACATGAAAGTGACATATATAATAAGTTAAGTAAGGAAAAGGAAAAAAACGAACCTTCCTTACCTTTAACATTTATAAAGCCTTGAGATATTGAAAAAATATCATATTTTAAGTTATACATATAATTTTGAAAGATAAATTAGTAATTATATCATAACAATTTATCATTAATTTTTATATATGAATTAGTTACTTAAAATACTAAATAAAATAAATGATACTAAAAATATTAAAAGTGAGCAAAATTGAATGAATTATTATGTTCTATTATTTTTTTAGATGAATATTTCATTTTAAATAGATTTTAACTTAATATATTTGAATTAAATTATTTTATTAATATTTTTAAACTTAAATTAATTAAATAATGTCAAAATTTACATTAATGTTATTTATAATAAAGGATATTTTATTTAAAGATTTAAAATTTACTAAAAAACTATCTTCTATAATTGATTTTTAAATGTTAATAGAAATAAAATATTTTATATTAATATACTATTTTATCTTTTATAATGAACATATTGAAACCTAAATAGTAAATGCATTGTTAGCATAGTTTGGGTTAAAGCAATGTTTTTTGCGTGTTACATGCACTTCTGTTAAAATTAATTTCAAAAAACATGGGATTTTTATTTTTTAAATTATATATCATATTTAAATTTCATTGGGTATATATTTTATAATAAATCTAACTTTAATTTAGTATTAATTTTTAAATTACTTAAGTTAGAAAACTAGTTACCTTAATAAAAATTGAAATGGTAAAAGTGGGGAAACCTAGAAGTTAAGGAACAAAATTATAAAAATTATCTTATTTTTATGTGGTGGAGATTTCCCCAGACCATAATTTTTTTTTCATTTTTTAATCACATGAGGTAATGTAGACCTCACAATAGTTTTTACCTTTTATTATTTACAAGAATGGCACTTCTCCTCCACTATAAAAAGGAATTCACTCTTCCCCTTCCTAACACCTCTCAAGACACTTTGGCTCATCCAACCTCTACAAGAATAAGATCCCAAAATCCCTACCATAAAATTAGAAACCTAAATTTGGGAATAAATAAAATCAAATAATACTTTTGGTATAAACCAAAAGGAGTTACCCGAAAAATAGGTAACGTTCTTCAACGATCACTTTAGTTTTATTTGTTTATTCAATCTTTAATTATTATTATATCTTGATTATATAATAACATAAGTATCCTAAATATACTTATATTTTTATATCTTAAGGTTACTACCTAAACCAAAACACACTTCTATAAAATGGGATACACAATCATCCTTTGCATGTACAACAGACTACAGCCTCACGAACTAATGTTATTTGTTCTTCCATTTCCACCTTTCAAGGTTAGGAATAGTGATGAATTTATAGTTTATATATGATATATATATTTTTGTTATGTATTTATTCTTATTTAATTTTTACATAACACATACCTTTATGCTTTACATTTTTTGGGAATACGATAACTTAGTTTGTGGACATGTGGACTACCACCTCCTCAAAGCGATGTGATTCATTCACACTATACATGGAATGTATACAGGATGGTTTTAATAAAAATATGTGATATATATGATAAAATTATTATAATAGAATTATAATATACATATATAATATGTACTTTTAATTTTTTTAATATGATAATAAAATGATAACGGTGTTCATGAGTACGTACGACCTACCATCTCCATGAATGGTGCATTTCATTTATATCATCAAATTTTATGAATTATTATAAATACATATACATTGAATATATATGATAATTAAATCATATTTTACACTATTAATATATTTAAATAATTATCTAATTGATATTAACAACAAATAACAATTCAAAACATACTTGAGAAACTAGGTAATTAACACCCGAAATAGTGAAAATAACAAAAGATTACTAAAAAACGGGTAATAATATATTACAATAAGATTATTAATGATATAAAAAATATTAATATGGTTCTTTTATAATTTAATAACATTCATAAAACCATTATATAGGATCTTTAATAGTGTTCAACCAAAAGTGTGTGTAAGGTAAGGGTTTTTCATCTCACTTTTTACATCTGTGAGATAAATGTCATATTCACCACCAAATTCTTTTGTGTGGTGTATATATTGACCCTTTTTATATATTATATCATTAATCCTTTTATATTAATGGTATTTAAATTTTTACTATGAATTATCTCATATAATGGATTTTAACTTGAAAATTACCAACTGGTAAAAGTTATCTTGAAATATCACTTTCTTTTATGATTGTTAAATTTATCTTAAAACAATCAATTTCTTATAATAATTTTTCATTGGAAATTATAATTATTTTTTATATTAATATTCTTTTATATATTATATGACTATTTCCTAAACCATATACCATTTTTATATATGGTGTTTACTTTGAAAGTTATTTGATTAACTTTGGAAATATTGATAAATCTGTATCTTTTATTCAATATAGATATTTTATGATAAGGAACGTTTTTTATTAATTAAATCAATTATTATACATATGAGGAATGATTTATAATATTATTACATGGTTGGTTCCTGGTTATAGATAATCCCTAGATTCATTGATAGGTTCTCAAGAGATGAATCAGTTGTCCAAATCAGAGTAGTTTAAACTATCTTGAGAATATATCTTGATGGTAAAGGTACCATGTACCTAGGAAACATGGCATCCAATAATAAATAATTTCATTCATTTATATTTATTAATTATATACCCATGATATTGTTTCTTTTAAATTATCTATGTATGCATTTCATTCTTAGTTTATGTATTAAATGGCATATGTTTCAGTTATTTACCTTGTCATATTGATTATGCCTTATCCAGTTGTTTAAATGGAAAATGTGTTTAGTTATTTACCTTTACATGTTGATTATTCTTATTTATTCATGATTAATTAGATTATATGTTTACCCTTACAAATAATTTTATCTCATCCTTATTTTTTTTCCTTTCCTAAGGATTTGAAGATGAATTCTTGTAATGAGTTTCAATGATGAAATTTATTTGTCTTTATTATGTATTCTGTTTTTTTATTTTCCCATTGTAAAATGGGTATCATGTAAGTAATATAGTTTTAAAAAACATCTAAATCGACCATTCCTTCAATATTTTATTCCTTATAATCATTAAAATTTAATAAATTAAGGCATCGACTATATTATTCTGGGGTCGGGTCGTTATAATCATAATTCAAGGCATGATAAATATTATGGAAGAATAGAGGACTGAGTTTAATGGTTTGGTGAGAAATAATATATATTTAATATTATTTAAATAAATAATATTTAATTTAATTTTAGAGTTTAGTTCATTTCAATTAATAATAATAATATTATTATTATAAACATAAGGTTCCATAAGGATTAAGGAAATAATAAGGTCACAAGTTCAATTATTATTTTCTAACCCTAGCGGTATATAAACTCAATTATATTATTTTCTTAATAGATTAATTTTTTGTTGTGTGCAATGAGATCCATAGAGAATCCTCTCAGATCCATAGAGATCCCCCTCACTAATAATACTCTCAATAATAGAGAGAGATCATCCTCCACCACTACTTTCAAGTCAAGAGAGATCAAAGATAACCCTTCATTGAAGCGATTCTCGTGGTGATCAAAGGAGAATGACACAAGAATTGATATATCTCATTCTAGAATCTAGAGATTCGTATATTTATGTTCAAAGTTTCATGTAACACATGTGGATCATAGCTTGATGGAATCTATTCTTGATTCCAGCAATGTAATGATGGTATGACATAGAGACGTTGTCATATCCATCAATGAAGAAATAATTTATTACAATTTAATTATTTAATTTATTTAATTAATTATAAATAATATGTGATAATCTTATGCATTAGTTTTATCATTTATCTATTTTCTATATTATTTTATTCAATTCTGTTGATCATGTAATTTATTGTTATGTAAATCTCATATTAATCATCGATCATGACAAAAAGTAGAGTTGGGAATCCCCCATCTAACACTTACACTATTCCTAGAACCTACATTATAGATAGTGGTTTTTCTTCCTATATGACAGGTGATTTTAATAACATGAATAATTATGAAAGGTATGAAATAGGATATGTTACTTTTGGAAATGATATTTCATTAAAGATCAAAATTTTTAGAGTGGTTCAAATTAAGAAAAATAATATGAACTTTAACAATGTTATATTTTTTGATGTTATGTAGAATAATTTTTCAAGCATATCCTAACTCTGTGATAATGAAAATAAGGTGATCTTCATAAATAATGGTTATTTAGTGAAAATACTAAAATATGGGGTTGTGATGACAAGAGGATTGTGTGACATATCGCTACTTGTTTATTTATGGGAAGCATATAGTTTATAATGTAGTAGGTTAGACTAGGGAGTGGGTATGTGATTAAGGATAAAGCTAGAGACTAGGGTAGAGTTTGTTTCCACTATTTATAATCTTATGTTATTGTATTTTCATATTTCAATCTTGTTGATCATTGTAAAAGCCTTATCTATGAGGGAATTTTTCTGTCCATAATCCCACTAGATGAAAACACCATTAATCCCCTCACGTCACAGATGATGTTGTTGCCTCTCATGATGCTCTAGCTACATGATCCATTAGTGTTAATCTTTATTCCTATGTCAGGAGGGTTCTAAAAAACCCAACAACATTGAGATGCACTATTATCACCCACTTTTAATTGGATCTGTTACAAACACATGATATTTTTACTTCTTTAAAAACATGTCAAAAAGGGAAGATACTGAGTAAAATTCAAAATAAAAATATTGAGAGTTTTTATTAAATAATTTTGCATTGGAGGAAACTAGAGGAGTGTCTACACCAATTCAAAAAGCACCAATATGATCAAGTATGATGAAGGGAAATTTATTAATGAGAAATAATTTAGAAAGTTGATTCATAGTCTCTTATACTTGATTTCCTCAAGGATATAAATTTTATATGTTATTACTCTTTGTTATTGGTATTAATCAAATCCAAAAGAATCAAATATCCTAAAACCAAGATAATTTTAACGTATGTCTTAAATAATTTTTTTAAATAACCCAACTTTATTATCCCAAACTTGGTGGTTACTTTATTACATTAGTATAAGATATAATGAATCACATCCTAAAGGACAGAACTTTTTAGTATCCTTGGTAAACTAGATACATACTTAAAATTCACATTAAATTTGAAACATAAAATACAAAAAGAATTTTCTTTTATAATTTCATTATTCCCCTTAGTGTATCACTACATATTAATCAAAAAATACTTTATCATAAAATGGGGAAAATAAAACATAAGAAAGGGGTCAACTTAGATGTTTGGTAAGGGTAATCATATAATAGAATCTATGGATAAATAAGGAATAATCAGTATATAAAAGATAAATAACTAAAACAAATTTCATTTAATCAATAACTTGATCATAATATTGCATGAATAAATAACAAATAATTTCATATAAATAATAACATGAGCATAAAACATAACTGTGTATATTGTAACTAATCGAATAACTTCTGGAATATAAACAACTGAATTAATAATTATGGAATGTATAATTTTGAACATCTAAAACATATTGTTGAGGTTTTATTCCAAGAAATTTAATAAATGGGTATGGCCTTATCCAAAACCCAATCAAGTTTTCCTCATGACACCTACCGATGCATCGAGGGGATATAGAAGGACTCACCCATCACATACTAAATCCATTTCATTCCTCATATAAAAGTGGTATAGAATTATCAACATAAACATTTGTTTTGAAAAACTAACATACAAAATTTTAATAATTACCATAATCAATAAACATAATCATAAACTATCTAGAATAATATGAATGGTGTCAAACAAAAACATCCCCAATTAAACTGATCATAAAACATTTGGATAAATAAATAGGATGGTATCATTACAACATATACCTAGTGAAGCATTAAGTACAATAAGGGTTATCAAAATTGAGGAATAGAAATTCCATAAATAGATCATTAAAAACATTTTTGAGGAAAATATATTTTTCACTTTGAAATTCATTTTTTAAAAAGAAATTGTACAAATACAAAGGAAAAAATTTATTTTAAAATAACCTTGTAATATTGTATTGGAAGCTTCAAAAAATTAAATTTTCATGACATTAAGAAAAAAATTATTTTTTATAAGTTAAAAAAATATTCCTTTTGTATTCTTTTCAGAAAAGTCACAAAGTACCTTGTTTGGAAAAATACATGAAGATTTATTTTAAAAAAAATTAGAAATTAAAGCATGGTTATAAATTAATTTAAAAAATTGTATAAAAATAATAAATAAACTTTTTAAAAAAAATTTAAAACCAGGATATGTAATAGAAATATTTCCCAGTGGGTACTTAAATATAAACAATCCCAAACAATCAAGAGATTGTGAAATAAAACCTTGTTTCTTTGTTAACATTCATATCATATTCCCCATGATATAATAAATTTAAAATTAACTTTAAATATCTTTAATATAAGTAATTTCATGACATAACATTTCTAAGGGAAGTATATACACTGCACAAAAGAAACAAGTGATGAATATGGAATAAGTCTCCCATAAATAAACGTGAGACTAAAAATCCATTACCTTGTGCTTTCCTTTAGTTAAACATGCTTTAACCTCATGTATAATGGTTTAAAACGTGTTATTAATTAATAATATAATCATATTAATATTTATTATATCATATATAATTTTTATATAACATCTTACTGTCATCTCATTAATAATATTTCATTATTATGATTGTTTCGGGTGTTAACTACTTTATTTTTTCATGCATGTTTTGTCACGTAAGTTCTATTTTAGGTGAATAAGATATAGATTAATCATATCCATAATTTCATTAATTATAAAAAAATAATTTTTAATGATTTAATACATTTTAGAACCATTATTGAAAGTTTTATATGGAAAATGAGTCACATCGCTTCGTGGAGACGGTAGGTTGTACGTACGCACGAGTGATGGAATTATTCCATTAATGGTGAATGGGTAGGGAAATGGATGATATATTAATTTTAAAAAATAAATATTATGTTATAATTATCTTATATATCCCTTATTTTCATTATTATAACCATCCATGTAAAGTGGTGATGGGTAACGAATTACACTGCTACGTGTAGATGTTAAGTCATCCATACGCACATGCGGTGCTTTAATTTTTCATATGATGGATAAAAGGTGTAATATGGTTCTCTTATAATAATAATTATATATTAGTATATATATTATATTTTATTTATAAATTTAGTATAGAAACAACACATAAATAGGATGTAGAAGAAGAAATAAATGTGAAAGAGTCAGTAAATACAATTCCCTCTTCTTCAGTGGATTCCCTTTGTATCTCTTCTTAAGGGACTTAGGGTTGATATTTTAGAAGGGTAATAACCTCTAAAACTTGTATAAGGATTTTAATAATATTAATTTTCATGTTTTTTTCAATCTATATTTCTCAAATTGGTATAAATAAGTGAAGGGGTGCCTTTTCATAATTGAGGTGAAGGGAACTTTTGGAATTTCACAAAATATTAAAATATAATAAGACTATTCTAGAGCCAAATGGTTAAAAATGGCCCATAAATTCACATGGGATTGAATTTTAGACCATATTTTATCCCATTTTTCCTTATTTAATATTTTTATGAATTTTAAATAATTTAATAGAATATTGTATTCATAAAATATCATTATTATCAATTTTGACATTATTCATTACTTTGAATTTAATAATACTAATAAAAAAATATAACTTCAAACATAATATTTTAATACATCCCTAATATGTCATATTAATCTATAAAATTCGTGTATCATATTAATTAACTCTAATTATATTACTTTTAAGATTTTCAATATCATTTATTTTATTTTTCTAATTAATTGAATAATTATTGCATCAGCATTGTGTAAGCATTTAAAGTAATTATTTCTTCACTAAAGAATAAAAATAAATTACCATGATGTATAAAAATATTTTATATTTCAAAAGAATATTTATAGTTGAACATTTTAAAAATATTAAACTAATTAAAAATAAGAGTGTGACATATTTGACTTTTCATTAAAAAAAATATTATAAAGGCTATAATCTTATTCATGTGGCCCAAAAAATTCATAAATTCTAACCTTATATGATTATTTTTTAAATATAATCATAAAATAAGATATGGGTAACTTTTTGGGTCATTTTATGATTCTTATCATTTTATTTTTAACCTAAATTACTCGATTTACACTTTACCATGGTAATAAAAAATAATATGGTTACTATTTATATTGTCAAAAAAAGAAAAAGGGAACAATTTTATAAATTTATACCTCATGGATCCTAATATGGATTCAATTTTTTAAAATTAAAAATACCTAATTTTTATAATTTAATTTAAAATTAAACTGGTAAAATGCAATGAAAAACATTTTTTCAGAAGAAAAAAAATCCTTTTTAAGTATAAAAATCTTTTTATTCCAAATTAAACCATGAAATTGATAAAAATGAACTTTATTGTATTATTAATAATATAATATAACTAATTTTACTTTGAAATAATTTTAGAATTAAATTAAATTTTTCAAATGGTTGAAATAAAAATATAGTTTTCAATAAAAATCGGTATTTTCACTATTCAATAGAAAATAAATCTTTTCAAAAAAAATTACAAAATTTCAAACTAATATAATTTTTATGTTTTTATTTAAAAAATTAATTTCATTTTATCAAATAAATTTTCTAAAATTATCAAAAATTAATTATATTATTTTCTCATATAAAGTAATAAAATTCATTTTTGAAGAAAACGTATAGCATGACTTTAGTAAAATTTGAGTATTTATTTCCTAAGAATTAATCAATGAATTTTTATTGGTTAATACCTATATATATATATATATATTTCATAATATGTTTAATACTATTCACACTCTTTAATTTAGCAGCTAGGTTATAATAGTCCTCTTAAATAATTATTATTTTATTAGTGTATCATGGTTCGTTTAGGCATAGTATTGCGTATTATATATATATATCAAAAATAGAATTCTTTCAAAATCTCAGGGTGTTACATAATACCCTCATTAAATAAAATTTATTCTTTTTAGTTTAAACTTTTGATCAGTAATCAAAGGTTTGAAATTTTAAACTTCATTTGTGGAAATCTCACATCGTAAAAAGGGTCAATAAAACTTCCACTTGAAAAGAGAGAAGGGAAAGTACAAAGATCATATGGGATAACACATAATAGGTTTCCATATATAAAAACATATGTGGGAAGTGAAAACATGGATATATAAGATAAAAATAACTCTCAAGGAATAGTTTATATTGATAGAGAACATGGTCATGAAAAATTTAACCATCACAAAACCATAAATCTTTGATGGGTTAAAAGATAATTTATTTCTTGATAAGAAGAGTATATGGTTAAAATTTTTATTTCAAGGTCCTTTTCCTAGAGTCAATGGATTATTTTACTATCCTTTTAATGAACTTTATAAAATAAAGTTACTTGATTTCATTCCATGTCATAAGCATAATCTCATCTATTTTTTATGCTTAGAGCCATTTTCACTTCATCTCGTACACTAGGAAATGGATATACACAATGAATTTTTTATGACTGAAGAACTTTTAATAATTCATAAGATCCAAAATTTATTCCTTCATCCTCGAAATATTTACTAAAACCAAAATGGTTAGCATGGGTTATCCAATATGATAAATCATACTTTAACCTTAAACAATAATATCAAAAATTCAACTTAATCCATTCCATAAGTAGTTAACCTTGAGACTATTACTAAATATTACTGAAATATTCCAAATCCAAAAATTTGATCAAACATCTATCCCTAGACAACATAAAGTGGTTCATAATGTCACATTATAAATATGTGAATACTTATATCACATATTATTTTAAAACATAGTAATAACTTGAATCTTTATAAAACATTAATGAAAACATGAATACTTAAAAAAATCTTATGTTGTTGAATATATTCCTTAAATAAAAACATATAGTAAACTCTAGAAAATATAACATAAACCATCAAATCACTAACCAATTTCATGGTCGCCAATGTTATCCCAAAATCTTCTCTTTATAATTATTATCTCAACATCAGACACATATTAAGTGTTTTCCACCCTCAATATTTTGTTTTCTAAGAGGTTCAACTTTTCACTAAATCCCTTTTCTTGGTCATTTATGAAGTTAAACATATGATCTCAAATACTTTAAGAAATGGTATTGAAATACATTCCTTATATATTTCCTGATTCTTATAACAAGAATAAAATACTATTACAACATATTTATTGGATCCAAATACACAAGAACGGTAATCATTACACTTTAATTTTATCAATAGAATAATCTTTACCTTGATCCCCCGAGTTATTCTAAGGTATATTCCACGATACTTGGGGAATTCACCTACATTATGCCCCATCTCCTAATAGTTGAATAATTTCACATTGGAAAATTCATTCTTACCCTTCAAATCACAAGCATGGTGGCCTTTTTCCCCACACTTTAAAACAAACTCTTTTTCCTTTTAAACATTTACTGATGTTTTTTCGTCCACAAGTATCACATATGGGAAAATCATTCTTTCCCTTCTTCCCTTTATCCATCTTTTTCTCTATCATCCTACTCTTCTCTTTCTTCCCTTCAAAGTCATAATACTTGGAGAATTATTTCTCTATATTTATATCACATGATACTATATCCTCATATGATGAGAAAGTTTTGGATACTAGTACCCTTCAGAGGATTGGCTTAATCCCATCAAATAAACAATCAAGCTTAATCTTTAGATTATGTATGTAGTTTCTAGCATGAATTCTAGCCTTGTAAAGTTGGATTCATACATAAACAAATCCTCTTCTATATATCTTTGACTCAAAAACTATACTTCCATATCCTCTTTTTGCTTACAAGTAAAATAAGTTTCTAATAAGATTACCTTTAAATCCTTCCATTGGATGCTCGTTATTTCCACCAAATCATTAGTGTTTTGAATCAATGACCAATGTTGATATGTATCCTCTAAGATATGATAAGCTCCTATGACAACCTTCTCTTGTTCATTACTTCACAAAGTGAGAAAAATATTCTCTAAGGAACTTATCCATTTCTTAGCTACAAATGGATTTTTATTCCCATTAAATAATGGAGGTTTCTGACACATGAAGCAATCTAACATTCTTACTCCACATTTTACATCATCAAGTTACTCCATAAGGAAAAGTTTATTTCTCATAACCTTAGTTATTTGTCCCAATATAGTTATAATTTGTTCATATCCAACTACATATCCCACTACATATTCATTATATTTCTTGGGAGGTAAATCCCTACATGGATTACATGCATTAATATGGTTTTCATTCCTTCCACTAGGTGTCGTTTATAAAAAATTTCATACACTATATTTTATCATAACATTATGAAACATAATGTATAATCTCAAAAATATTGAAACACTTAACATAAATTGAAATTTTTGTTATGACTAATCTCTAAATAATAATATTTGTTTCTATGGGAATATTTTAAAAAAACATAGAGTTTTATTATCTAATATATGTTTTCCTAAATCTAGTTTCCAAGTTTTTCACTAAACTTCCTATAATGATAACTCTAAATACCTCAACTCCATTAGCCTAGATATAATGGTTAATTTATTACATTGAAATAATATACAATGAATCGTATCCTGAAGGACTAAATAGATTATTAGTCTTGGTAAACTATATACATACTTGAAATTCATATTAAATTTTAAAACATAAAATACCCAAAAAAGTTTCTTTGATAATTCCATTATTCCCCTTATTGTATCCCTTTATATAAATCACAAAACACATCCTCATAAATTAGGGAAAATAAAACATAAGAAAGGGGTAATCTTGGATTCTCGTTAAGGGTAAGCATATAGTGAAATATTTGAATAAATACTGAATAATAAATATGAAAAGGTAAATAAATAAAATTCATTCCATTTAATCAACAACTTGAGAATAATATGGCATGAATAAATGATAATCAAATAATTTCATCTAAATAAACACATGATCATGAAATTAACAATGGATAATATAACTAATTGAATAATCACATAGAATATCAACAACTAAATTCATAATGATGGAATGTATAATGTTGTACAACAAAAAGATATCATCAAAGATTTATTTCAAGACATTTAATAAATGGGTAATGTCGTAGCCAAAACCCTATCTAGTTTATCTTATGAGACCAATCGATGCATTGAAGGGATATATCAGGCCTCACCCATCACTTAATATGTCCAATTAATTGTTTATATGAAAGGTTTTAAGTATAATAAACATAAAAAAATTTAGTGAAAAACTACAATACAAAATATAAATAGTCACCCCAATAAATAAACATAACTATAAACCATCCAAAATAATACGAATGGTATCAAACTAGAACATCCCCAATCGAATTTATCATAAACCATACAAATAGATAAACAGAATATTACCATTAAAACATATCCACAATGAATAAAAATTAGAACAAGGTTTATTATTGTTGATGAATAAAAATTCCATAAATATATCATCAAAAAAATTGAGGAAAATATATGTTTCACTTTGAAATTCATTTTTAAAAAGAAAATATGAAAATATAAAGGAAAAAAATTTCCTTGAAAATGAACTTGTATACTTGTAATGGAATCTTAAAATCATTAAATCTTCATGATGGATGGAAAAATTACTCACTCTAGAGAAACTAAAAAAACATTCCTTTCAAATTTTTTTAGGAAAAGTCATAAAGTACCTTATTTGGAAAATGACAGGAATATTCCATTTAGAAAAATTGTAAAAAGTAAAACATGGTTAAAAATGGATTTAAAAAATTATATAAAAGTAATAAAAACATTTTTGAAAAACATTTAATAAAACATCGACATAGAAGAAATATTTCCCAATGGGGACTTAAATATAAACAATCTCTAATAATAAAGAGATTGTGAAATAAAACCTTATGGATTTGGTAACATTTGTGTCCTAAGAAACATGAAATTAAAACTTGAAAAATAAAATTAGATACCCTAAATATAAGGAATTTTATGATATAAATTTCAAAGTGTAGTATATACACTACATAAAATAATTGAGTGGTGAATATGGCATAAGTCTCCTATAAGTAAAAGTGATACTAAAAATCTCTTACCATGCACTTTCCTTTAGTTTAAAATGTTTTAACCTCATGTATAATGGTTTAAGTATTGTTATTAATTTATAACATAACCATATTAATATTTATTATATCGTATATAATCCTTATATAACATTTTACCACCCTCATATTGATAATAATTCATTATTATCATTATTTTGGGTGTTACTACTTTATTTTTTATTGCATGTTTTGTCATGTAAGTTCCAATTCATGTGCATGGGATATGGATTAATCATCTCCAGAATTTTATTAATTCTATAAATATCACATTTAATTATTTAATACATTTTTAGAACCATTATTTAAAGTTGGATATGGAAAATGAGTCGCACTACTCTATGGAGATGTTAGGTCATACGTACACCCGAGCGATGGTGTCATTCCATTAATGGTAAATGGGTAGGGAAATTGATGATAGATTAATTTTCAATAATCAAAATAAAGTAATTATTATCATATATATCTATTATTTTAATAATTATAACCACCCATTTAAAGTGGTAGTGAAAAATAATTACACTGCTACATGGAGACAATAAGTCGTACAGACGCACATACAGTGCTTTCGTTTTTCATAGGATGGATAAAAGATATAATATGGTTTTATCATAATAATAATAATAAGATATTATTATATATATGATACTATATTTATCAATTTATTATGTAAAAAACACATGAATAATAATTATAAGAATAAATAAACTTAAAAGAGTCGATAAAGACGATTACTCTTCTTTGATGGATTCTCATTGGATCTCTTCTTAAGGGACCTAGGTTTGCTATTTTGTAAGGACCATAACCTATATAACATGGATAAGTATTTTAATAATAGTAATATTCAGGTTTTTTTCTATATATAAGGATAAAAGTGATGTAAATAAGTGAAGGAATGGGTGTCCTTTTATAATTACAGTGAGGGGAACTTTCAGGATTTCACAAAATATTAAAATATAATAAGACTGTTTTGGATTCAAATACTTCAAATGGTTTATAAATGAATATGTTACTATATTTTATACCATAAATTATCTACTTTATCCTTATTTAATATTTTTATTATTTTAAAATAATTTAATAAAATATTTCATTCATAAAATATCATTATTGTCAATTTTGACACTATTCATTACTTTGACTTTAATAATACCAATAAAATAATATAACTTAAAAAATAATATTTTAATACATCCCCAATATGTCATATACATATATAAAATTATTTTATAAAAAAATTAATTCAAATTATTTTACTTTTAATATTTTCAATATCATTTATTTGATTTTTCTTTTAGTTGAATAATTACTACATCAGTGTTGTGTATGCATTTAAGGTAATTATTTATTCACTAAAAATTAAAAGTAAAGTACCATGATGTTGATAAATATTTTATATTTAAAAATAATATTTATATTTAAATATATCCTTTAGATAACACCATATTAAAATATTAGACTTGTTAAAAACACGAGTGTGGCATATTTGAATTTTCATTAAATAAAATATTATAAAGGAAATAAATATGAAAAAAAATGTTATAAATTAAACCCTTGAATGATTATGTTCTATATATACTCATAAAATAATATTTAGGTAATTTTTTGGGTCATTTTATGGTTCTTATCATTTTATTTTTAGCCTAAATTACCTGATTTACCATTTATCGTGGTAACAAAAATTACTAAGGTTACTATTAATATTGTCCAAAAATAAAAAGGGACCTATTTACTAAATTAGGATATCCAGAATCAAAATATGGAATCCCTTTTTCAAAATTTAAAATACATAAGTGGTTTATTTAAACTCGGTGTTGCGTGTTGTATACGCTATCAAACATAGTGTTATTTAAAAATCTTAGGTTTTTACACTTTTATTTATGGAATACTGTATAAGATAAAGGTTATCTTTATTTAAATGGATTTACGGATGTTGATTGGGATGGTGGTGTTGATGAAATAATGTATACCCCAAGTATAGCATTAATTTTGTTAATAAATGGTGTGTAGTATGGTATTCTAATAATTAATCATAAATCACCTTGAGATACACTAAGTCTGAGTATTTGGATGCATCAAAATTAACTAAATAGATTATTTTTATGAATACTCAACTTAAGGATGTGAATGTGAGTGATAGATACCCCTTGGTTATTTTTTGTGACAACAAAAGTTCCATAAATTTGTCCAAGAATATAGCGTAAAATTCTATATCAGAGAACATTTATATTACGTATCATTTTATAAAGGAATATGTAGATAAATACATATTGAATCTAGAATTTATTTCATTCAATAATCAGGTTGTTGATATTATTACAAATCCACTTCCAACTGAGTCTTTTGAGAATTTGAAGCTTTAAATAGGTGTGTAGCCCACTTTCTTGAATAAAGGAAAGTGTTTGAAAATAGGTTTCTAATTCATAGACTGGGGATTTTTAGCTAATATCATTTTTTAATTGTTTATAGAAATATTTTATGTATAAATTAATCACTCTTTTTTTATATTGATCTATCCTAAGTATAGTTTGAGTTAACTAGTTTTAGGCACACTTCTTTATATAAGTTGATACCACCCTCTACACAAAATATCTTTTTCTATACTATCAATAAGGGGGAGAAAAAAATTATATTTCAGTAGATTTTTATATAATTAGGAGGTATATTGCAGATTTGGAATGAAATTTAAATGTATGGTATTGAAAATGAATCCAAATGGGGAGATTGTTAAACCCACTTGAGGATGATTTAGTATTTTTTGTCAATGCATGTGAATGATTTCTTTTCTTGTTGAGTAAGAATTGAAGTAATGGGGGTAGTAAAATATGATTCAAATGATCTAAAGAGTATTTATCTACTATATAAAGCTTTATAATTTTTCAAGTATTTAATGAATATGGTTTAAAGATATTTTAAATTTTTTTGAAATGTTAAAGAAGTTTTTTGGAAGTGATTTTTTTTTAAAGTTAGAAGATTGAAGAAGGCAGGGAAAATATGGGTTGCAAGTTACTAGAGAATTAAAAAATTATTGAATATGTATGATTATACTAGTGGATAAAGAATTTATTAGTCCACAAGTGCCTTAACCTATGATAAAATAATATCCCTCCATGATGAAAAAATTGTAAAGGTACAAGTTACCATGTGAGACATAATATTCTTGAAAATAAATATGTAGGAATTTTGGATTTTAATAAAATAGAAAATGAAAGAACCACCATGAGATATGTAATATATTCTCAAGATGAATAATTTTCCAATGTTCTTAGAGTTAACTATGATTAATAATAAATTTAATATGTTACAAAAGATGCTTTACTCCAGTGTCTCCTTATCGATCCCCCCCCAGCATTGGGCCTTAGCTCGGCTGGATCGGTGACTCGTACCAAGGCTCGCAAAGCTACAAAAGTCAAGGTATGTGGCGGTTCATCTCCCTTCGGTCGAGAGATCGGATCTTTTTTTTAGTTATGTTGTCAGTTATTATCTAGAATACGAGAGGTTTGGGAGTACATGCTTAAACTGCATTGTTATCTTCTGAGTCAAAGCATCACTACGTTTCTATGGCTGTCATTCTTAATCCCAAACATGAGGTGTCTTGTATGGGTTTGTTTAGAAGTAGGATGGGTTTACCTCATCACATGAATGCATTGCCTCATATTAATTACATATGGGTCTTCTGGAAACAAGGGTTTGATGTCGATATTGTGGACATATCATCTCAATGCATCACCACCAGGGTATCTTTGAGCTATTTGGATATCATCTTCACTTTCATTTATGCAAGTTGTAACCTCGGGGAATGGCTTGTACTTTGGCATCACATTGATGGTTTCCAACTAGGCAGTAAGCCTTGGTTTATTGGTGGTGACTTCAACACAGTGGCAGAGGTGACTAAAAATAAGGGCAGTTTGGGAGGATATTCCAATGAAATGTGGGACTTCCATATCTACATGGTGACCAAAGGGCTTATGGATATGGGTTACAATGGAAACAAATACACTTGGTGTAATAATATAAGAGGTTTACAGCATTAGTGGAGGCTCCTGGATAGATGTCTATCCAACCTCCAAGGTGTTTATTATTTTGTTCAAGCTTCGGTCTCTCATCTTCCTAGGCTCCTTTCTGACCATGACCCTCTACTAATAATGTTGAAGAGAATCTTTCCAGGGTCACGCCAGTTCTTCTACACCTCTGAATGTCATAAAAGGGAGGGGTTTCTATCCATGTTGAAGTCCTTATGGGAATCATAGGTTCAGGGGGAGCCCTGGGTGAATCTATTTTATCACTTAAGACACCTAAAGTACTACATCCAGGAGTGGCTAAATAATAATCCTAGAGAGGATGCTAACCTCGAGGACCTGAAGGAGGAAATAAAGAATATGGAAGAGGGACTACAGGAAAGGTGGGATGATGATGTCTTCTCCCTTCTCAACTCTAGATTCTCTTTGCTGACTGAGAAAATTATGGAGACTGAGAGGATCTATCGTGCGATGTCTAGGGCTTTGTGACTAAGGGATGGGGACAAAAACACATCCTTTTTCCATGCCTTCTTAAAAGAAAAAAAATAATAAGGGGCATATCAACATCAAGATGGAGGACGAATCATGCACCTCATATATTGAAGTGGTTTGAAATCTCACTTTGGCTCACTTTAAAACACTGATGGTCGACCCGATTAGCAGCAGGGGGTGTTACGTTGTCAAACAGTAGGGATGATGGATTCTTGAGTTCCATTTAGGATATGGTTGGAGTTTCGAATAATTAATCCCTTGTCGGTATTCCAAAGGAGGAGGAGATCAAAGAGGCTACCTTTGGATTAGATCAAGAGAGTTCACCCAGACCGGATGGTTTTTCGGGAGCCTTCTATATTACTGCTTGGGATTTTTTGAAGACTTTCATTATCCGTGATATTCAATATTTCTTCAGGGGAGGTTCTCTCCCACGTGGGGTGTGTGCTTCCCGCATTATCCTTATTCCCAAATACAAGGATCCGACTGCTATCTCCCAATACCAGGTGATATGTCTTTTCAATTTTTCCTATAATATCCTCTCCAGACTGATGTACAAAAGGTTGGAAATCATGATCCCAAGGCTTGTGCCAGCTGAATAGAATGGTTTTTTGAAGGGAAGAAGAATCCAAGGGGACATTGTCATTGCAAAGGAATTAGTGAGGGACATTAACAAGATAACAATGGGTTAAAATGTTATTATTCAAGTGGATATAGACAAAGCCTATGATAGGCTTGAGTGGGGATTCAACATCCGGGTGATGAGGAAACTTGGTTTTCTGGAATGGTTCTGTGACTTGTGCTTTAGATGTTTCTCATCACCATGGATCTCTATATCCTTCATGGGTAAGGTTTTCGGGTTCTTCAAGAGAACCAGAGGATTGCACCAAGGGGATCCACTCTCTCCTTTCCTTTTCCTTCTGGCTCAAGAGGTACTCTTTAAAAGGTTCCACTCCAGCCTGGTGGAGGGTATAGTTATCCCTTATGCCACCAAGTATGGGAGTCTCCCTATCTTCCACCTCATGTTTGCGGATGACGTGTTGATATTTACTAATGGAAGGCGTATATCCCTCCAAAATATCATGGGAATCATAGCAGCCTACGGGGAAGAAAGTGGTTAGATTATTAACTTTTGGAAGAGAAAGGTTTACATCTCTAACAAGTGTTCGGAGAGGAGAGCACACGCCATTAAGGAAAGTTTAGGTATGTACAGGATCCATCTCCCAATGATCTATCTGGGAGCCCCCATTTTGAAAGGTAGAATCAAGAAATGTCTCTTTGATGATATTATCAACTGCATCATAGGCAGAATCTGCAATTGGAAGATCAAATTCATTTCTTTTGGGGGAAAGGTAACTCTCATTAATAATTTCCTTTCATCGATTCCTATGCACGTACTCTCAATTATCAATCCACCAAATGCAACCATTCAAAAAATGGAGAATTTGATGATGGCATTCTTATGGGATACAAATCAAGTTGGTAGGTGACATTGGGCCTCTTAGAAGCGTATGGCCAAACCGGTGGAAGAAGGTGGAGTGGGTATCTGTAGCATTATAGAGACCATGCTCTCCATGCAAGCCTACCTGGCCAGGGAGGTTATCAAAGGGTCCTCCCTTTGGGCTCAGTTTATCAAGAACATGTATGGAGAGAGATGGGATGAATGGGAAGGAAGTAAGAGAAGCATCTCAAGCCTAGCCAAATGCATGTTGTCCCATTTTTCTATCCTCCAAGACCATTCTCGTTGACTGGTTGGGAGGGGTGATATCAATCTCTGGAAGGACAATTGGGCTGGTGTCAAGCTCTTTTTTCCAGGGTGTCAAGCGCTGAATCTCTCATTCAAAGAATCTAGTAGGCATGTATTTCTGATGAAGGCTATCCTTAATTATGACCAGATGGCCATTTTTCTAGTATTTTTCTCAGTGATGAGACGGACCACTACTTCTTCATTGGTGCGCCCTTCGGACGACGGTCTTGCAGAAGTCACAGAGCCACGTTAGGTGGCAATGGTTCATGGGATGAGATGGTTGTGGACCTTAGGTGCAAGTAAATTCTCGTGGAATACTTCTTCCTTACCTAGTGCATCTGGCACTATGCCCTTCTGATGGACGATAACATACAACGTAGAGGGGTGAGCACCGCTTCACATTGTTTCTGCTATACGAATCCATAGATGGAGAAAATTAAGCACCTCTTTGTCTATGGAGACTGGAATAAAAATCTATGGGTGTCTATTGGGTCTCGCATGAACATCGTCTATCAAGGGTAAACCTTCTAGAAGATGATAGAAAAATGGTTTTTCTCACCTGGTGCTTCAGAGTCAGAGAGGAAAGGCTAGGATGTAATGGTTGCGGACATTTTTTGGACTCTCTAGGATGCCAGGAATAAATCAAGAGAAGGCTCTTCTCCCTCCGCCAGGCTCCTCTATGTTCTAACGTGTGCACTGGTTTTGAAGCTGGGCCAACTCATTTGCAGAAGCAAGAGATTTTTTACGCTTCTCTCTTTTCTTACAGGTTCTCATCCTACTGTCAGCCTGCACCCCAGAAACTAGGGCTCGTGGGTGAAGTGGACATTGCCTTGTAGCGGTCTGAAACTTAATATTGATGGATATCTTATTAATAGGGATATTAGGGGTGTCGGTTTGGTTCTCAACCCATTCAGGTCGGTCTTCTTTGTCTTTAGTGCATTATATGGTAGGGTCTCATCCTTGGGTGCAGAGATTCAAGTTCTTCTCACCGGTTTAACACTGTGCGAGATCTTTAACCTCAAGGTGGAAGAGATTGAATCAGATTTTATGGTCACTTTATAGTTGATGAAAGGAAGGTTAGATACACCTTGGGAGATTTTATATTTGGTTCATCAATTCAGGAGTAAAATCAAGGAAGGCATGTCTATTAAGCACACATGGTGCAAAGGTAACCATGAAACAGACTTCTTAGCATGGGAGGGAAAATAAGAGGAGAAACTTATTATTTACAGTTGTTGTCATGACCTGTCCCTTGGGGCCCATATTGTGACCACCCCAAGCCCGCCTTCCATAGTCCAGGGGATGGCGACTAGCACCAAAGGCGTAAATCCCTAAACTGGGAAGGAATTGCCTTTATAAACTGAACACACACAACAGAGTACGCAACTGGAAGTAAAACACTAAGTAAAAATGTATACAAAATAGAGTTTTGAAAGTAAAGGGGGCGGTAATACAAGCCCAATAGTAAAGTACAAAGAAATGGAAAAGTACAAGTACAACTGAAAGAAGAAAAGTAAAGTAGCCATTGGGTCGTCCTCCGGGGTTCCTACCTAAAGGGTAGGTACATATGTTCTCTTCAGCACTCCACGTCTGCCCGTACACTCTGTGTACCATCTCGCCGAGTGGTCCACCTCTGGGTATCATCCAGTCCTACTACCCTCTACCTCAGTCAGCACTGTCCGTCATCTGCAACCAACATAAGCAGGTGCGGACATAGCCCGTGCAGGGGTGAGTATAACAATACTCAGTAGGGACCCCAAGACCCTCAAGGTCTCAAAAAATCCAACAAGGATAAACCACAAGGTATGAAATCAACAGATAACCATTACTTAGGTATATGCCCATACATATACCTAAGTTATCTAGTAACCCATCTCAATGATGAGGAAAACACTAATGTCATTGACTCAACTCAAACCACAATTTCATTCTAGGGGTAGTATCAAGTAACAATCCCCACTCACACTGTCAGAACCTCGGATGATGGTATACTCCTCCTCAATTGAGTACAGTGGGCCCGCCGCATCACAGAGAGGTTCTTCCTACTATCCTTGGACTACTGAGGTACTCCTCATATTGAGTACCGTGGGTCTGCTATGTCACACAGAGGCGCTTCCCACCATGGGTTTGTCGCGCTCACACAGAGGTGCTCCCCCTCATAGCCTGCTGAGGTACTCCTTCTGTCGAGTACCGTGGGTCTTCCGTGTCACACATAGGCGCTCCCCACTGTGGTTCTTCTGTTTCACATAGTTGCGCTTCCCACTGGGCTAGTCAAAACACTCTGAGTCGAAAGGTCAGCAGTTGTTAGGTCTCAGCCAGCTACTAGGTCTCCGTACTCCGCTTGCTCGTCTCTGGGAGGATTTGCTCCATGAGCTACTATTCAATACTCCAACTCTCACTAAGTCCCATGTAGAAGTATCTCAAAGGTCCTCCTCATCATAGGGGTCTCAAAACAATATACGGCGCGTCAATCGGATGCCTGGTCTGTGAGTTATTGGAATTTCAATTCCAGGGGCCCAGTTGGTTTTTATGTTCAAACCAACCCGACCATATCCTAACTATGTCCAAACCTCAAGTGAAGTATGTCAAGAGAACTATCTTTCTCTAATATTTCTGTCGTTGTAGACGGTTCGTCGAACGGACACTCGTAGCCCAAGATATGGGCGAAAAGGAGAAAACAAGCCAAAGAGGGTCTGGGTCCGGTCCGACTCAGTCGGACTGACCCGGCCCGACCCGGGTCCAGACCGGGGTCCGACCCGGTCCGCAGGTCTGACCCAGCCTGAGGGTGGCCTGGCCTAAGTGGGCGGCTCGGCCCGAGTGGGTGGCCCGGCCCGGCGGGCTAGCGGCCCGCGTGGCCCGGCTGGCGGCCAGCGTGGCCCGGCTGGTGGGCCCGCGTAGCCTGGACGGCTGCCCTGTGTGGCCCGGTTGGCCACGCGTGGGGGGGTGTCACTCCCCCCCTGCTGGTCGAATGGAACCAGCGTTATGCGCCGGTTCAGAAGCTGCGACACCTAGGTTGGTCCCGCCTTGTCCGACTGGCTTAGCGGCCAGCTAGTTCCGCACCACCGGCAGTCGGCCCGACGTCGGTTTCCCCTTCTCCTCCACTGCGGCCTGCCCTGGCTGTAGCTCACCTCTACCGTGTGGTGCTACGGCGCCGCGCCACCTCCGTCACGGCCCGGCCTGGCCGCAGCCTGCTGCTCCTCTGCCTGGCGCGACGACGTCGCGCCCCCTCCGCTACGGCCAGGCCTGGCCGCGGTCCCCTGCTCCTCCGTACAACACGAAAGTGTCATGCCTTTCTGGCGACCCGGTGGCCTTAAGCCACTGGTTTCATTCGTGGATGGATTTCTTCACGTCTGGTATCCTTTGCGGTTGGCCCGACGCCGGCTTCCTATGCTCCGCCTTCATCATCAACAAACGAGAACAACAAGGGGAAGGGTTGTGCCATGTTTGTGAAGCCCGAGACCTCCTCGTTATGGTGATATTAATTGGCAATTATCAATCCATAAATTGAACGACATAGAACGAGAATAAATTCAACTCAAACCCCTACCTCATATGACGATGATCGTTGACAAAGTTGCATAAAGGTGACGTCGATTCGTTAATGTTGGAAAAGGAAGAGTATATCCATTGTTGGAACATGAGCGTTCGGAGGTGAAGAAGTTGAAGATGGCATTCTTCACGGTCAACTCCTTTTCTTTTGGCACGGTTGAAGATCGTTCTTTGTTGGAGAATTTGTTTCTCCAAAGGTTCTCCAAGTTCTTCCAAGCCCTTTCTCAATGCTCCACCAAAATAATTTCCAACCGAAAATAATTGTTTAAGCTAGACCATTATTTAATTTGTTGGCCAAAATATTCAAAAGAATTAAAAAGGTGTTTTAATTAAATGAGTTATCTCACTTAATTAAATGGGTGGAGTTGGCTCAATTAAATGGTGGGGAAGGTGAAGATTTTTCTCCCCCTTTATGGGGAGTTAAGGGGGTTTAAAGCCCATGTGGTCCCCACCAAGGATATCCTCCCAAGGGAGGTTATGTGTGGGTGGGACCCACCACCATAACCTCCCATGGGAGGTTAGGGTGTGGTGGCCCTCACCACTAAACACCTCTTTGAGGTTTTAACCTCCTCAAAAATAAAAATAAGCTAACACTTATTTTTATTTAACTTTATTAAAAACCCCAAAATCTAACTTCCATTCTCGACCATCTGTCGTCGAGGCAAAATCCTTATTAAGTGAATATCAGCGCTGCAAGTTCAACGGTGCCCTCAGATTTTAGTTCTGAGCACTGGTTCAAAAGTTATAAAATCTCACCTGTACGTTTACTGAACGTACCCGAACAAAACTTCAGAAATTGATTCCAGGCACCCCAGGCGTCAGAATCAAGCGCTATAAATTTTCGTGGACTCATAAAATTCCCATGTATTTAAGAAAAAAAATTCCTTAGAAATTTTCAGGTCTCTAAATTCTCCCCACCTCAGGGATTTACGTCCCTGTAAGCTAAAACTCAAACTAAGGAAACAAATGGGGGCACTAAGCATGCATCTGAGCCTCCCACTACCATGTGCTCTCCTGGAGGTTCCCATGCTGCCAGCATACGCGCACCAGAGGTATCGAATGTCCACATAGGACCTACTCCTGTCGATCCTCAATCTCCACTGGAACCTCTATGAAAGTCTCCCCATCATAGATGTTCAGCTCTCCATGGTCGATGATGTGGGAAGGGTCGTGTAGGTATCTCCTCGGCTGAGATACATGGAAGACGTCGTGCACCCAGTGCAACTGAGGTGGAAGAGATAAGCAGTATGCCACCTCTCCTACTCTATTGAGGACCTGGAAAGGTCCGATGAATCTCGGAGATAACTTGCTGCCTCGGCCAAATCTCCATAGACCTTGTCGAGGTGAGACTCGTAGAAATACGTGGTCACCATCCTCGAACTCCAGAGGCCTCCGTCTCCTGTCGACATATGACTTCTACCTTCTCTGTGCAGTCATCATCTGCTTCTGGATGATCTGCACCTTCTCTGTGGTAGCCCATACCATATATGGTCCCACTAGTGCTGACTCCCCTAGGTTTGTCCAGCATAGTGGTGATCTGCAAGGTCGAACATACAAGGCCTCAAAAGTTGTCATACTGATGGTGGAGTGATATATGTTGTTGTAGGAAAACTCCACCAAAGTTAAGTGATCCTCCCATCTGTGACCAAAGTCGAGGACACATGTACGGAGCATTTCCTCGAGGGTCCGGATGGTTCGCTCGGTCTGGCCATCTGTCTGAGGATGGAAGGCGGTGCTCAGACGTATTTTCATCCCGAAAGCCTCCTGCAACCTCTTCCATATCTAGGAAGTAAATCGTGCATCATGGTCGAAGACAATAGAAGAAGGTACTCCATGAAAACGCACAATATCCTACACATAGAGGCGTCACAATCTCTCTACTGAGCTCTTCTCTCTGATCAGTAAGAAGTGGGACGACTTGGTCAGTCAGTCAATGATCACCCATGTCGAATCATGACTCCTAGATGTATGTGGAAGACCCGTCACAAAGTCCATGGATATCCCATCCCACTTCCACTCTGGGACCTCTAAGGGTTGTACCAATCCTGCTGGTACCTGGTGCTCTGTCTTCACTTGCTGAAAAGTGAGGCACCCAGAGAAAATCTCAGCTACTGACTTCTTCATACCTGGCCACCAGTGCTGTCGTCTGAGGTCCTGGTACATCTTATCCACTCCAAGATATACCGCTAAAGGGGAAGTTTGGAACTCCCTCAACACTTCCTCCTGAAGTGAAACTGGTACCAAGATACATCCTCTGAAGAGGATGACATGCTCCCCACCTTTAGAAAATCCATAAGGTGCATGCCCTATGGATATCTGATCACGTCGTGTCTCGCAGTCAGTGTCCCCATGTTGCGCCTCCCGGACTCGCTGAATAAGTGGAGGTGTGACTGTAAGAGACTGCAGATAGGCTGCTCCATCCATATCCACAAATGATATCTGTAAGGCAGCCAACTGCTCTGTCACCTCTCCTAGAATATGTATACCATATCTCCTACTAAGAGAATCTGCAACAACGTTCCCCTTCCCAGAAGTATAGACTATCTTGAAGTCATAATCCTGGAGGAACTCAATCCATCATCGTTGTCTCAGATTCAGGTCCTTCTGAGAGAAGATATACCTGAAACTCTTGCGATCAGAGTACATGGTAAAACGTTCACCCATCAAATAGTGTCACCACATCTTCAAGGCAAAGACCACTACTGCTAACTCCAAGTCATGGGTAGCATAGTTCTGCTCATGTTGTCTCAGCTAATGAGAACCATACGCGATCACAGTTCGCTCCTGCATCAGGACACACCCGATTCCGGTCCCTGATGCATCGTAGTAGACTATGTACCCTACGTCTTCCTCTAGAAGCCTCAAGATGGGGGCACTATTCAGTCTCTACCTCAGCTCCTGAAAGCTCTGTTGGCATCTATCCGACCATATGAAGGATTTCCTCTTATTCGTCAAGTCTTATAGTGGTGCTGCAACCCTGTAGAAGTCTGGAATGAATCTCCAGTAGTACCCAGCCAAGCCCAGGAAACTTCGTACCTTTTTCACACTCCTGGGTGGCTCCCAAGAAAGTACCGCCTCAATCTTCTCTGGATCCACTGCAACTCTAGCCTCTGAGATGACGTGTACCAAGAAGTGAACCTCTCGAATCCAAAACGGGAACTTCAAGAGCTTACCATAAAACTGGTGCACTCAGAGTGTGTCCAGTACTACATGAAAATGGTAGGCATGCTCCTCCTCAGTAGTCGAGTAGATCAGTATGTTGTCGATGAATACTACGACAAAATGATCAAGGTATGGCTGGAAGATCCTATTCATGAGACACATAAACATTGTTGGAGCATTGTTTATGCTAAAGGGCATAACCAAGAACTCATAATGGCCGTACCGAAATTTGAAGGTCGTCTTCTTCACATCCTCATATCGAACTCTAAGCGGATGATAGCCTAATCTGAGGTCTATCTTCGAGAACCACTATGCTCCCTTGAGTTGATCAAAGAGTTCATCAATCCTCATGAGTGGGTACATGTTCTTCATAGTCACCTGGTTCAGGCGATGGTAGTCAACACAAAGTTGCAATCTCCCATCTTCTTTCTTGGTGAATAAAATCAGGGCTGACCAGGTAGAAACACTAGGCCAGATAAATCCCTTTCCCTGCAAGTCCTCTAGTTGTACCCTCATCTCGTGAAGCTCAGTGAGAGCCATCTGATATGCTTAAGTAGATATTGGTGTCATCCTAGGGTATAGATCAATGTAGAAATACACCTCTCTGTGAGGAGGTAGTCTTGGGACATCGTTAGGAAAAACATCCGTGTACTGGTCCACCACTACAGGATAAGTTGGACTCTCCACATCAACTTCTCTGAGGGTAAGGCAAGCCAACTGGTGAGTGATCGGATACACCCTCCTCTGAGTAAGTCCCTCATGTGCTGCAAAGGTTCCATTCTCGCTGGTGAAGGTGAACCTAGTCCCATCCGTGTGGACACACCGCACTTTTTTCCTAATACAGTCAATCTGAGCATGGACTGTAGATAAACAGTCCATACCCAAGATGGCATCGTAAGGCCTCGACGCCGCTACGAGGAGATCCCAGCCTAAGATCTCGCCTCCTAGAGTAATCTCACACTGTCGACACTAGTGCGTAATAGTCGAGTCTACTCATGTAGGAGTCTCTAGCTGTAAGGATTGAGCCAACGGATCTGTCAGAATCTCCAAGCTCTGAACGAGGGTAGTGGAAATGAAAGAGTGACTGGCACCTGTGTCTATAAGAACTGCAGCTAAGGTGGAGTAGACATAGATAGTACCTTGAATCATATCCGGAGATCCATGGTTGTATGCCTCAACTCTCTGAATCTGAGCTCTCCCCTGTCCACCTACTCCCTACGGTCGGGGTGGACCTCCTAGTGGTGGTGGCGGTAGCACCTCATAACATCATCCACTGCCAGCTTCTCGACCAGCTCCTCTACCACATCTGCATACTCCCTACGGACCGCCTCGATAGAACCTATGCCTCTACCAGGGAGGTCCCACAACTGTCTTCTGATCATCTAAATAGTGGGTCGGACAGTCATGATCCATGTGACCCTACCCACCGCATGAGAAACACTGCCTGATCCTGGTAGGTAATTCACTGCCCCGGGTGCCCCGCACAATAGATCCTAAGTCATGCGGTCATCCACCCATGGGTCTGGTCCTCTTGGACCTCTGTTTCAACTGTCTACTGCCAGCTGCAGAAGACTCCACTACAAGTCGACTAGTAGTGGGTCTCGCTGCTGGTGACTGCTCAGCAAGGAAACTCTCTACTAGGAGGGCTCTCTATAACACCCTCGCCTGTGTCGATATGCTGAGGGAGATCATCTATGACCTGATCACTCGCCTGATCCCATGCTCTAAGGTTTGGTCCCTAAAGAATGGGTCTCACACCATATCTGTGGAGTAGCTCAAGAGGTCGGTGAACCTCACTAAGTACTGTACCACTGTCATGCTACCCTGTTTTAGATGCAGTAGCTCCTATATCTGTACCGCTCATAGGGTCTCTGAACAAAATCCACCTGGAACAGGCTCTTGAAGTCTGCCCAGAGAAGTGTCGCCTCATTGTGGACCTGGAGCATCAGGCTCCACCATCTGCCTGCTGCTGCCTGAAGGAGGTTGGAAACAAGGATCACCATGAAGTCTGTTGGTGTCCCTACTAGCCTGAAGACTCTCACCACAGCCTCCAGCAAATCCTCAGTCTCCTGTGGGTCCGTCTCTCCCCGGAACCTGGGTGTCCTCTAGCGCTGGAACTCATGAAATGCGCTCAAGCGGCTTGCATTGTCTACTGCTGGGGATGGTGGAATCGGTGGCCCAACGAAAAGTGGTACCGCTGGTGCCTCAATTGGAAAAGGGCCCTGCACTAAGGCCTCGTTGCTCGGTGGGATGTCAGAGCGTATGACTCTTGGGGATCTCTGGGGAGGCATCCTGAAAGTAACAGATGTGACATGGTCAAAATATTTATATAGGGTGAGCTAACCTGGTTGAGCTAACTTAAAGAAAAAATTTTGAAAACACACACGCAATCAGTGTTTTCGTGCACTGAGTCAGAAATCAGAATTCAGGGTCCTGGTGTATGGATACGTCGATTGCCCGCACCAACACTGGACTCCCTGAACTGAAAAGCACACTTAGTACCCTTAACACTATTGTTTTACAAAAAATAAATATCAGAGTCCTAAGTTATGTGGTAGAACTGACTCCTCTGATACCAATTTGTCACAGCACGTCCCCTGGGCCCATATCATGACCACCCCAAGACTTCCTTCCATAAGCCAGGGGCTGGAAACTAGCACCAAAGGCGTAAATCCCTAAATTGGGAAGGCATTGCCTTTATAAACTGAACACACACAATAGAGTATGAAACTGGAAGTAAAACACTAAGTAAAACTATATACAAAAGAGAGTGCTGAAAGTAAAGGGGGCCGGAAATACAATCCCAACAGAAAAGTACAAGTACAATTGAAAGAAAAAAATTAAAGTATCCACTAGGTCGTCCTCCGAGGTTCCTACCTGAAGGGTAGGTACAGATGGCCTCCTCAGCACTCCACATCTGTCCATTTGCTTCATGTACCATCTCGCCGAGTGGTCCACCTCCGGGTACCGTCTATTCCTGATACCCTCTGCCTCAGTCAGCGTTGTTCCTCATCTGCAACCAACACAACCAAGTGCAGGCATAACCCGTGCAGGGGTGAGTATAACGATACTCAGTAGGGACCCTGAGACCCTCAAGGTCTCACAAAATCCAACAAGGATAAACCGCAAGGTATGAAATCAATGGATAACCATTACTTAGGTATATGCCCATACATATAACTAATTTATCTAGTAACCCATCTTAATCATGAGGAAAACACTAATGTAATTGACTCAACTCAAACCAGGATTTCATTTTAGGGGGTAGTATCAAGTAACAATCCCCAGTCACACTGTCGGAACCTCAACTAATGGTGTAATCCTCCTCAATCAAGTATAGTGGGCCTTCCGCGTCACACAGAGTTGCTTCCCACTATCCTTGGACTACTGAGTTACTCCTCCTGTCGATTACCGTGGGTATGTTGCGTCACACAGAGGCGCTTCCCACCATGGGTCTGTCGTGCTCACACAGAGGCGCTCCCCCTCGTAGCCTACTGAGGTACTCCTCCTATCAAGTACTGTGGGTCTGCCGTGTCACAAAAAGGTGCTCCCCACTCTGGGTCTGCCACTTCACACAGAGGCTCTTCCCACTGGGCTAGTCAAAACACTTCAAGCCGAAAGGTCAGAAGTCGTCAGGTCTCAGCCAGCTACTAGGACTCCGTACTCTTCTTGCTTGTCTCCGGGAGGATCCGCTCCACGACCTACTGGTCGATACTCCAACTATCATGAAGTATCATGTATAAGTATCTCAAAGGTCTTCCTCGTCATAGGGGTCTCAACGCAACAGACGACGCGTCAATCAGACGCCCGGTCTGTGAGTTATTGGCATTTCTGTTCCAGGAGCCCGGTTGGTTTTTAGGTTCAAACCAACCCTACCATATCTCAAATATGTCCAAACATCAATTGGATTTTTCCAAAAGAACTGTCTTGCTCTAACCTTTCCGTCGCCATAGACGATTCGTCGATCGGACACCTGTAGCCCAAGATATGGGCGAAAAGGTGAAAAAAGGACAAAGCGGGTCTGGGTCTGGTCCGACTCAGTCGAATTGACCCGGCCCGACCCGGGTCCAGACTGGGGTCTGACCAGGTCCGTGGGTCTAACCTGGACCGAGGGCGGCCCGGCCCGAGTGGGCTTCCTGGCCCGAGTGGGCGGCCCAGCCCGAGGGGGCAGCCCGACCCGAGGGCGGCCCGGCCCGGCTGGCTGGCGACCCGCATGGCCCAACTGGCTGGCGGCCAGCGTGGCCCGACTGGCTGGCCCGTGTGGCCCGGATGGCCACGCGTGGGGGGGGGGAGGGGGTTTTCGCGCCCCCCTTCTGGTCAAACGGAACCGGCGCTATGCACTGGTTTAGAAGCCGCGGGACCCAGGTGGGTCCAACCTTGTCCAGTTGGCTGAGAAGCCAGCCGTTTCCACACCACCGGCTGCCAGCCCGACTCTGGCCACCCCTTCTCCTTCGTCGCGGCCCGCCCTGTCCACGGATTATCTCTATCATGTGGCACGACAGTGTCGCACCACCTCCGCCGCGGCCTGACCTGGCTGCGGCCCGCTGCTCCTCTGCACGACGCAACAGTGCCACGCCACCTCCGCCACGGCCTAGTCATGGTCCCCTGCTCCTCCATGTGGCATGACGGTGTCGCACCCTTCCAGAAACCCGGAGTCCTTGCGCCACCGGTTTCCTTCGCGGCCGGATTTCTTCGTGGCCAGTTTCCTTTGCGGTCGGCCAGACGTCGGACGTTGCCGCTCCGCCTATGTCGTCAACAAATGAGAACAATATGGGGAAGGGTCGGGCCATGTTCGTGCAGTCTGATCCATCCTCGTTATGGTGATATCAATCGGCAATTATCAATCCATAAATTGAACGACGTAGAACGAGAATAAATTCAACTCAAACCCCTACCTCGTATGACGATGATCGTTGACAAAGTCACAGAAATGCGGCGTCGATTCGTCAATGTCGGAAAAGGAAGAGGATATTCGTCGTTGTAGGATGAGTGTTCGTAGGTGACGAAGTCGAAGACAGTGTTCTTCATGGTTGATTCCTTCTCTTTTGACATGGTTGAAGATCGTTCTTCTTTGGAGAATTAGTGTCTCCAAAGGTTCTCCAAGTTCTTCCAAGCCCTTTCTCAAAGCTCCACCAAAAGAATTTCTAACCAAAAATAATGGGTTAAGCTAACCCATTATTTAATTTATTGTCCAAAATATTCAAAATAATTCAAAAGGTGTTTTAATTAAATGAGTTATCTCACTTAATTAAATGGGTGGAGTTGGCTCAATTAAATGGTGGGGAAGGTGAAGAGTTTTCTCCCCCTTTATGGGGAGTTAAGGGGGTTTAAAGCCCTTATGGTCCCCACCAAGGATATCCTCCCAAGGGAGGTTATGTGTGGGTGGGCCCCACCACCATAACCTCCCATGGGAGGTTAGGGTGTGGTGGCCCCCACCACTAACCACCCCTTGGAGGTTTCAACCACCTCAAAAATAAAAATAAGCTAACACCTATTTTTATTTAACTTTATTAAAAACCCCAAAATCTAACTTCCATTCTCGACCATCTGTCATTGAGGCAAAAGCCTTCTTAAGAGAATACTGGCGTTGTGAGTTAAACGGTGCCCTCGGATTTTAGTTCCAAGCACTGGTTCAAAAGTTATAAAATCCCGCCCGTACTTTTACGGAACATACCCAAACAAAACTTCATAAATTGATTCCGGGCACACCGGGTCTCGGAATCAAGCACCGTAAATTTTCGCAGACTCATAAAATTCCCATGTATTTAAGAAAAAAATCCACGGAAATTTCTGGGTCTTTATAGTTGTGTTGGTTCCTTACTAAAGATATGCAACCAGATTATCCTTGGTGATGCACTCGCCCTCCACCCATAATCTTTTTTTCCCAACTCTTGTTTGGTTTTCCCGAAAAGATAATAAAAAATAATTTTCAGTCGGTCAAGAATCGTATGTTGACATATAAGAAGGTAAGAGATCACAAGGTGATATTTAAATAGAATTAATTTCTTATATAAGATACATTAATTGGTTAAAATGTGAGGATCATAAAGATATTTCAAAAGAAATTTTTGAAAGTTAATTTAGATTATGCTTGATATATTCTTCAACATTTTAAATATCATGATTGTGGTTATAATCATGATTCCAGCCAAGAATATTTTTTATGCTATTATAATGATATTCGATTATTTAAATATTATGATGTTAATGTTGATTAGCTATGATTCAAGCAGAGATGATTTTTACAATAAATATTGAGGAATAATGAGTTGTGCTAGGAGAAAAAGGTCATTCCATGGTTCTTAATGAACAATATATTACAATATTGTGTCACATCATGATGTTATGGCATAAATATTATGTGCCGCATTGGAATATTATTGTATATTATATCACAACATGACATGAGATTTCATGATTTATCCTTGGGAAGATCAATAGAATCCCACATCATGTGGAAGTCCCTCGTGACTATGATAGGAACTGATGCATATTATCATGCAGATATGAAGAAAATGATGAGAGTATCATGGAGAGATAAAGTAATGATAATTTTTCTTATCGCATGGAGATTAAAAACCAAGTCATCATGAGAATAAAAAATATAATATATGTGATCAATTTAAATTATATTTTATAACTGAGATTGATGGAGATTTAAATGAGAAATCAATATCCAAAAGATGATTGGAGATCCTGAGAAATAAAAAAAATATCTAAAATAGAAGATAGTGAGTACAAGTCTCAAGAAAAATATCTCATGGAGTTATTAAATAAGTTTGTCATGAAATAAATAATATGAGTGTCTACAACGATTCAAGTAAGCGTCAAAATGATCAAGGATGATTAAGGGGAAGTTATTAATGAGAAATAATTTGGGAATTTGATTGGTAGTCTCGTATACTTGATTACATCAAGTATAAACATTTTCTATGTTGTTTCTCTTTTCTTTAGGTATCAATCAAATCTAAAACAATAACATCTCCTATAAACCAAGATAATTTTAAGGTATGTCTAAGATACTTTCAATTGTTTCATGTTCTATAAGAGAAAGATGTGTTGTATTTAAATGAATTTATTGATTTCGATGGGGCTGGTGGTGTTGATAAAATAAATTGACCATCAAGTAGATAATTTATTATGTTAATGAAATGTGTGTAGTATGTAATTATAAAAATTAATTAGCAGTCACCTTGAGATCCATTTAATCTGAGTATGTGGCTACATTACAAGAATATACACAGATGATTTATATTAATATTAAACTTGAGGACATGAATGTAAGTAATGGATACCCACTGGTTATTGGTTGTGACAGTTAAAGTTCCATATATATGTCCAAAAATTCTGTTCAAAAATATAGATCAAAGGGAATTTATATTAAGTATCATTTTCTAAAGAAATAATTTTCTAAAAACATATTGAATCTAGATTCTACAAGTATATTGTTTATATTCTTACAAATCCACTTCCAACTAAGTCTATTAAGAAGTTAAAGTTATAAATATGAGTGTAAACCACTTCTTAACACTAAGTATATTATTTTAAAATCAGTTTATAATTTCTAAACTAAGTATTTGGAGATTGTATCATTTGTTTAATTGATTATAGATTGATTATATGTCTAAATTAATCACAATTTATTTCTATATTGAGTTATCCTTAGTATAATTAGAGTTAATTGGTTCATGTCTCATTACTTTATAGAAGTAGATACCAACTTATGCATAAACTCTCCGTGTATCTATTATCAATAAGGAGGAGAAAATAAGTTTCACATTTTGGTCACTTTGTATAGATTGAGTGGGATTAGATTTTATATTTGGCATGAAATTGAAATGTATAGTGGTGAAAACAAATCCAAATATGGATACTGTTAAACCCATTTTAGGGTGATGTTTTATTTGTTTTCAATGCATGTGAATGAGAATTTTTCTTTTTGAGGAAGAATTAAAGTTTTGGAGGTAGTGGAATACCATTAAAATGACCTAAGAAGTATTTAACTTATATATAAAGATTGGGAATTGTTAAAGTGTTGATTGAATATGGTTTTAAGATATTTTAAAGTCTTTTTAAGTGTTGAAGAAATTTTTTGGAAGCATATTTTTTCTTTTCAAGAAGTTATAATTTTAAATAAGGCTAAGAAAATATGGGTTACAAGTTGTTGGAGAATTAAAAAATAATTGAATATATATGGTTTTCTATTGGATTGAGAATTTAGTAGTCCCTGAGTATCTTACAACATGATAAAATAATATCCTTCTATGATGAAAAAATTGTAAAGGTAGAAGTTAAAATGTGATAAATAATATTATTAAAAAATATGTAATATTTTTTAGAGTTTAAGAAAATAGATAAGGGGAGAACCACCCATAGATATGTAATATATTATTAGGATGAATAATTTTATAGAGTACTCAAGGTTCACTATGATGTGTAATAAATTGAATATATTGCATAATAAATTATACTCCCAGAGAAGTATAAAACTTTAAAGTCATGGGATTCATAAGATATTTTATATTTGTAAGAAATCTGTTGAGGATCTCACTTGAAATTGGAAAAGTCAAGAATTTTATGGTGAAATGTAAGAAAGTTGTTTCTCACATAGTGATACATAAGAAATTTAATTTCTTAAATATGATAAATAAATTGGGGAAAATTAAAGGATCGTGAATATTTTTTAAAATAAATTTCTAGAAGTTAATTTAAATATTTCTTGAACTATTATTTAATGTTTTAAATATCATGATTAGGAATATAATCATGATTAAAACCAATACTAATTTTGATGGTGTTGTGATAATATTCAGAGATTTAAATATCATGATGTTAATGGTTATTATCTATGATTTAAGTTGATATGAGTTTAATGATAAATATTGAAGAGGAATAAGTTGTACCATGAGAAGAAGATTGTGCCATGGTGTTTGGTAGAGGGTATGTTACAGGTGAACTTCATGTTATAATTTTCTATCATGAATATTACATACTACGCTATAAGAAGATTATGGATTGTGTCACATCACTATATGAGATTTTAAAACACATCCTTAGGAAGATCAATATAATCCCATGTCATAAGGATGTCACTTATGACTATGATAGGTCTTACTGCATATTATCATACAGATGTGAAGAAAATTATGTGAGTATAATAGAGTGATAAATTCATGATAATTTTGGTTATCAGATGGATATTAAAAGATTGAGTCCTCAATAGGATTAAAAATATAATATATTTGATCAATTTAAATGTAGTTTTATGACTAATATTGATTAATATTTAAAAGAGAAAGAAATTTCAAAAAGATGTAGGTTCTGAGCGTAGCGGAATCATTATTTGATGGTATAAGCAACTTGGATTTTAGTGTTAATTTATGTGTAATAATTTTTTCACATGATAGAAACATCATTTCCAACAAAAAATATATATTACATGACTAGATTAAAATTATAGAACCCTAAGTAGAGGATTTTGACATGTAATTTATAATTAATTTATATGAAGACATAGAATTACCTCAACTTGTAATTCCACTTTCAATAATGATCTAATGGAATAGATCTTCTTGAACCATCATTACACTATAGGATCCAAGTACAGAATCCCTATATTAGTGATCCACACATGCACCACAATCTATAAACAATGTCATAGAATCATTGGGTGTTATCACGACTGATCCTGATCACTTGCATTGTTTGTGGTTGATCATAGAATAATTCTTCTTGAGAGAGGAATAACTCTTGATCTTATTATCTTGAGAGAGGAAGGTATTATAGAACTATATATCTCTTTATCTCTCTATAGGTCTTGATAGAGTCTCTCTATATCTATTTTTCACACCTATTGTATTTTATAAACTGATATAATAAGATATTTATTATGGTGGGTTTAGGGTTAGAAAATTACAAACTAAACTCTTTCCATATTTATAATTATTAAATGACCCCATGTCCAATAATAATAATATTATTATTATTATTAATCTCTTGAAATGTGAAAAACCTTTAATAATATATAAATAAATATCATTTATATAATTTCGAATCAGGCCATTAGACTCAGTCCTCTTTCCCTCATTAACATTTACTGATCCTTGAATAATAACTATTTAATAAATAAATGTACCTACATTATTCTATAATAAATATAATAAATATTACATTAACCAAAATTGAAAGTAAATATTTATTATTATTATTTAACTCACTTATTATTTCAAATAACTTGTGATTATGGAAATAAACCAAACCTAAATAAATATTATTTATTCTAACATGTAAAATTCAATACTAAAATTTAACTGAGATTGTGGATACACTTAATGTGTGTCCATTCAGGCCTCTTTATCAGTGTAATTAGGTATAATCACATAAAGTACAAGGTTAACATCTAGAAACATGTCAATGCATCTATAGAGTAATAAGTTAATGTCAGAATGACATTCAACCTCACATGAACATTTACCGTGTAATATAATCTATTTATCACCATATCTCTAATCAAGAAGGTTGTATGTCAGTGCCATCTACCTAAATTCTTGATGTATATTTATTTAAATTTCTTTATATTAACTCACCAACCAAATACTGTGGCCATGGATTTATGTAGGCAGTTCCATTCCCATCAAAGATCTTGAGATATCAACTTCCATCAAGGGATGAAAGGGATAAATCCTTTATCACATTATCCATTAATGAAATATCACTCATGACACACCCAACATATCCTAATTTAACATAATAATATTTAATCATTTTTTTATTCAATAAATAAAAGCATGCAAGTCATGATATCCATTAATGGTCATCTTAAAGTCTAAGGATCAATACACATGCCCACAGATAGGAACATCTAATGACACATGGAAATATGGATTTTCTATTAATGGTTTTGTTCTCATAACTACCTATCTTGGATATTAATAAGGGATAACACCGTATTAATGTATTATGAACTTCCCACCCCTAATATACTATATTATATGTGTCCCATTAGAAAATAGTGTCCCTCTATAGAACAAGGTTCAAGAATAATGTTGTGGCACCTATGGGTTCTCATCATAGCGTTGTGACCATTCAGTAGGACATATATTCTAAGGATATAATCACATATAAATATCATGTATAAAAATAATCATGATGTGATAAGAAAACTTGTTTAATAAAAAACATTTAATCAAGTAAAAATAAAGTCAGTTCTAAGGCACCAACTCCAGTAGAATCCCTCTTGCACAAGATCCAAATGGAAACAGATTTCAGTCTTCTAGATCTCACATGATACCCATGATTCTGCTAAAATAAATTATTTATTAAGGTTTTCTACATGTTTTCCTCTATGGATACTCTTATCACTACAAATTCACCTTGTTGGAAAAAATACATCAAGATATGAAACTTCTGAAGTCTATGCTTTGGCCCTTAGTGTGACCTTGTATTTTTAGATAGATACACTATTGCAGTGTTATCATAGTAAATTGTGATAAAATATTTATTTCTAGGTACCAAATCAAGATCTTGGACAAAATTTTGAATCCAAACTTATTCCTTAGTTTCATTGGAAGCTGCAATATACTAATAACCTATTATAGAATTAGTGACAACTAGATTTTTTGAACTCTTTAAACTTAAAGCTCCTTCGTTGTGACAAAATATATATCCAGACTATGACTTCAGATCATTATGATCTATCTAAAAACTATCATATATATAACCCCTAATGACTAGTTCTTCATCTACTCTATACACCAGGAACATATCCTTAGTATGCCTCAGATACTTAAGGGTATCCTTAACAACAATATAATGTTGTTCACCTAGATCTTCTTGATATATTCCTACCATTCTCAAATCATATTCAACATCAAGCCTCAAACATAACATGGAATACATTATAGATCTTATCACAGAAGTATATAGGATCTTACTCACTCTCTTTATTTTCTATTATTCCTGAGGACATATTAACTTTTAAAGATTTACACCATGTGACACTAGAACTAATCCCCTCTTAGATTGTTCCATACTGAATGTCTTCAGTATCTGGTTGATGTATGTACCTTAACTTGGTTTGATTAGCATCTCAGATCTATCATGCATGATCTTGATCCGTAGAATGTAGGCCTCTTTACCTAAGTCCTTCATAGAGAATCACTTTCTCAACCATGACTTAACCTCTTATAAGGAATGTTTATTATTTCCAATTAGTAATATTTCATCAAAATACACTACAATGAAAAAAACCATACTCCCACTAAACCAATTTTAGACACATGGATTGCATTCATTCTTAATGAAATCAAATTCTTTTATGGATTCATCGAATAAAATGCTCCATGACCTGGATGCTTTATTTAATCCATAAATTTATCTTTGTAACTTTTATACCTTTTGGAATTTCATGAAGTCACAAAACCTTTGTATTTTATCATATACACATCTTATTTAAGGTTCCCATTAATGAATGCAATTTTGAAATCCATTTTTTAAATCTCATAGTCAGGGTAAGTTGTTATAGCAAACAAAATTTTGATGGATTTAAACATGGAAACTAGATAAAAATTTACATTATAGTTAATTCCTTAATGTTATCTAAACCCTTTAGCCACTAGTATTTCTTTATAGGTATTTATTTTACCTTCCATATCCAAATTTCTCTTGAATACACATTTACACCCAATAGTATTTAAATCAACTGGTGGATCGATCAGAACCCAAACTTAGTTTTAATTCATGGGATCCATCTTATAATTCATTGATTCTTTCCACCTTGCAGCTTATGATCTATATACTACCTCCTTATAGGAGAGAGGATCATCATAGTTAACAAATAATGATTTACCATTATCAGTAACTAGAAAACTATATCTCTATGGTTCTATTACCTATCTAACACTCATACATAGTACTTTTGTTTTAGGAACAACATATTCTACGAGGACCTATGAAATTGATTCCATAACAAATCTTGTGTATATTGAGAATCAACTTCATCGAAGCCAATCTTGTTCCCACTTTCTCCTTGACGATCTACTCCCTCTCATGAAAAATAGTTTGTCATGTGAAAGTTACTTTTTTAAGGGTTTAATAGGTAGTATCCTCTTATTTCCTTAGGATACTCTATAAAGATACACTATGTGCTTCATAGTTCTAGATTTTTTCTTGAAACAGCCTTAAGATACACATCATAACCCCATTCTTAAACATGTGATAAAATGGATTTATTTCAACTCTATAACTCAAATGGAATATTGTTTTCCACTTTAGTAGGTACTCAATTTAGTAATTATAATTTATATTGAAATTCATATCCCTAAAAGTATAATGAAATACTATGTGACTCATCATTGACCTTACCATGTCTAAAAAGGTATGGTTCATCCTTTCACTAACACCATTCCACTGCATTGTATAAGGTGGGTTGAGTTGATAAAAAATCTCATACTCCTGTAGAAATTTGATAAAATCTTGGTTAAGATATTCACCACCTTGATCCAATTTAAGTTTCTTTATCTTCTTACCAAGTTAATTATAATCCTAATTATTGAAATCTTTGAACTTCTCAAAGGATTAAGGCTTATACCTCATTAAGTAGATATAACCATACCTAATCTAAAGTCATCAATAAAAGTAATAAAGTATAAAAATACACCTCTAGCCTCTACTTGAAAAGGTCCACACAAATAATTGTGTACCAAATATAGAATCTTTGTGGCCCTTTCTCATTGAATAATGAATGGTGGTTTAGTGATATTGTCCTATAAACAAGCATGTCATATTTCTAGTGGCTTAAGCTAAAAAAAATATAAGTAACCATCTTGATAGATATTTTTCAAATGCTTCTCATTTATGTGACTAATAAAGTTATTTTATAACTAGGGGTTATATGATTCACGTGTATTTGTTTTTTTATCAATTTACAATATTTGGTTTTTATAATTTAATACATAAAGAGAATTATTAATCTATGTCATTCCATGACATATTCCATATTTATAAAAGTATCAACCATTATTTCCAAATATGAAAATAATTTCATCCATATCTAAATAAGAAATGTAAATAATGTTCCTTTTAACATTACGCACATAATAATTGTTCCTTAAAACCAAAATCAATCTTGTCTGCAATGTGAGGTGGTATTCTCTAATATATAGAGCAACTATCCTCACTCTATTGGCAGCCTGAATATCCACATTACCTCTTGAAACCTTTTGAAATATACTTTTTTCCTGTATTTGGATATTAATGTGATCACCAAATGTAGTATCTAATACCCAAATTATAGATATAAAAATATTACACTCAATAATGAACACATGTGAATATTACCCTTTTTTATTTGGTAGGGTGCAATTCCTCTTTCAGTGGACCTACTTTCCACATGAAAAACATACCACATCATGTTACTTTCCTTGTGTCTGGATCTTAATCTTTTTGGAGGGATGGTGCTATGGAGTTGGAATGATTATTCATCCCATTTTCCTTATTCCTCTTCTTATTATTCACCATAATGATAGTGGGTTTGTCACACTACATTTATTTATCAACTTGGAGAATAATTTTAAGAAGTCCTAAATGTTTTGTCTCACTATTTCTCATAATATAATTCATAATAAAACTTGAGCATTTTTTAGGTAGTGAGGAAATAATGAGATCTGTTTGAAGCTCATCAGGGATCTTAAAACTCAAGATGTCCAGGTGCTCAATGTATCCAATCATCTTGACTACATATTTCCCAGCTAGCATCGAATCTCCAAGCTTTCATGTGAATAGTGAATTGGAGATCTCATACCTCACTGATCTCTCCTTATCTTGATATAGATTCTTAAGGTGAGAAAAAATATTATATGCATCCATATCCTTATATTTCTTTATAAGCTAAATGGACATGAAGGTTGACATGAAACATTTGAAATCCATATAATTGTATATATTTTTTACATAGAGAGATACTTTTCCTCATTAGTCTCTTTATCAAGCAACATAGGAAGTGGGGTTTCCAACACATTTGATTTTCGTTCATGGCATAGTATAATGCACAAGAAACTATACAATTCCTGGTAATTATCACTCGTGATAAGGTTATCCTTCTCTAGTATGGATCATAGTGATATTGTTTAAGTTATTTAATTTTCCATTTTTTACAAATTTAGAGAAAATAATTAGTACTTGTTTTGATTAAAAAAACATATTGATAAATTTAAATTTAATTAAATCACATTAATCTCACATGATTTTTTGAAACCTAATATACATCACCATTAGTTTTGGCATATCTTATTACATAGATATTCTAGTGTAAAGGATCTATATTCCTTCTCATAACCCATAATTGGGCCTAGAAACCTATTTGAAGGGATTAGGTAAGTGTAACTTGTAAATTACATTAACTCATAGTTCCTTGATTTTTTGAGTGGAGTCCTCAATACTAAAATACAATTTAAATATTTCCTAAACTTTTGCTTCTTAGTTACACCAAGTCCTTCTTGGGAATTCAAACCTTGATGTAAACTAAGTTTAGTCAACCCAAAACTTCAAGCTAAAATTTATATGATAATTGAAATCACCCCAAATTGGGTTGGTTGAGCACTTTGAACTATGAGTTTGATTATAACTTAAGTAGTGGAAGGATAAAGTGACTTAATATTTTAATTTTATGGATTTTTATTCTTATTCATAAATACCCTTTTTATCCTATTACATTCCTTTTTTATATTAATTGGATTTTACTTAAGTGATTAACCATGTGTGATAAAAAAATTATACATTATCTGGTTATATTTTATTACATATTACATGCTTGATAATTCATTTATTATGTGATCACACAACATTAAAAAATATAAATAATTAACTATGAAACTGTTATAAATAAAATATTATTGTAATTATCATGATATTCTTTAATGGTTAGTTTATCTAGCAGATGATAAACTAACCCTTGACCCTAGGGAAAACACCTTGAATGGTAGCTTGGTTCATGTTGTATTATTCCACCTTGGCTCATGTGTATCACCTTGATTAGTTTAATCTTGGATCCTTAACTCAGATTACCTCCACTCACTTTGGAGCTACATCCTTATGTAATATTTTACTCACACATAAGTGAGGGAATATAATAGACTATATAAATGGGACCCATAGGCATGTAGTCCCTTACATAGTAAGGATGATGGTATCACGCATAGGCTATAAATAATAATTTTACCATAATAAATTAAAAGAAACCATCTACATAAAAAGGGTTGTTCTAATATCATGATCATCCACACATCAAGAAATGATCATACATTTCTAATCCAGTTATCAATGAATTTAATTCATTATTTAATTAAGATAATGTTTCATGAATTAATCCAATTAATTCAATTTATCTTAATTCCATCCAACCATCCTTAACTCACCATCATCTATAATTTTAAACAAAATTAACGTCATTTAAAATTAATGTAGTACACAAGTGTACTTGGAGACAACCTCATGTGT
Organism: Viscum album; assembly: GCA_963277665.1. NCBI lineage: Eukaryota > Viridiplantae > Streptophyta > Magnoliopsida > Santalales > Viscaceae > Viscum > Viscum album. The sequence continues at coordinate 314,198,001 of OY728161.1, forward strand.
TCATCAAGAAATTTTAACATAGAAATTAATTTAATATATAATTTTTAATCCTATGACAAAAAGTTTACTTTTGAATTAATGACACGTGAAACACATAATCAATAGGTTTAATTATATATTTAATTCTTCTTTATGTGAAAATTTGAGAACACTACTGACAAAAAACTACATGGAAGGTAAAAAAGTACATGGTGTGTACATGTCTTCTTCCTGTGTCCACATAACACACCTTGGGTCTAGCTGTGACACCTGTCATGGATGTGTTCAATGTATATGGTGTGTTCTTGGAATACACACCATGTAAACTCAATGTTTCATGGAATGTATGTACCCATGTTTTGTATCTAATACATGGCATGTTGGGATACCCCTTGTTCTTATCCATGAGAAGACAAGGACTACATATTGTGTATATTTGTTACACTATGTGTAGTTCAACATATCTTATTCCATTTTTTTTCAGATCTACACATCAATCCACTTTTTCAGATTTTAGATTTGATTGGGTTAGATCTATCTGAATTTATCAAGGGATACACACATGAAAAAAATACACAAAATGTATATAGGAAGTACATAGTGTGTACTCTTATTTTGTTTAGGAATATCCTTTGGCCCCTCTATGTGGTGTGAATTGAATACTTTATCATCTTTAAACATTAACTTATTACCAATTAAGTTATCAGGAATGAATAAATAGAAGATATGATGATGTAGGATATTAAAATGAATCATTTTAAGTAAAATAAATCATAAACACATGAAAACAATCAATTAATAATAAATAATTATAAATTAAACATGTGACTGCTCTAGTGCAACTTGTATTTTTTGATCCCAGTGGAAGCATACTTCGATTGTACGAACAACTCATATTTTAGTCATATTTTATGTGTAATAATTATTTCACATGATCAAAACATCATGTATAATGAAAAAAAAGTAGATTAATTGACTATATTAAAACACTAGATCCAGAATTATAGGATCTTCACATGTAATTTATAATTAATTTATAAGCTAATATAGAGTTACATCAACTTGTAATTCCACTATAATTAATGATATGGAAGAATTGAACTTGTTTCACCATCATTTCACTATAGGATCCAAGTGTATAATCTCTCTATCATTGATCTAAACATGAACCGCAATCTCTAAACAATGTCCTAGAATTGTTAGGTGCTAGAATGGTTTATCCTAATCACTTATGTTATTCATGGTTGATCTTAATATAATTATTCTCAAGAGAGGAAAAACTATTTATATTCAATCATTATATTGAGAGAGGAGGGGATGAGAGCACTCTAGATCTCTTGATCTCTCTCTAGGGGTTGAGAGAGTATCACTTTATTTGTTGTGCATACCAATTATATTTTGGAAATTGATATAATAAGATATTTATTATGATAGGTTTGGGGTTGGAAAATTACACACTAAACACTTTCCATATTTATAATTCTTAATTGACCCCATGTCAAATAATAACAATCTCTTTACATTTGAAATGAATTAAAGAATATATAAATAAATATCATTTATAGTATTTCCAATTAGACCAAGACTCAGTATACTTTTCCTCATCAACGTTTATCTCCCCTTTAATAAGAACTATTTAATAAATAAATTTCACTACATTATTCTATGATAAATATAATAAATATTACATCTCCAAACATGTAAAAAAATATTTATTATTATTATTTAACTCGCTTATTATTTTTAATAACTTGTGATTAAATTATGATGATTAACTAAACTATAATAAATATTATTGATTATAACATTTTAAATTAAATACAAGAATTTAACTGAGATTTTGGATATACTTAGTTTGTGAACCTCTAGGCCTATTTATGAATGGCATTATAAATAAATAAATAAAGTATAAGGTTAGAATCTAGAAACATTACAAGGAATCTATAGTGAAATAAGTTAACGTCGCAACAATGTTCAACCTCCCACAAATGTTTACCATGTAATATAATATCTTTATCATGATATCTCTAATCAAGAAAGTTTCATGTTGGTGCCATCAACCTAAATTATCGATCTCTATTTCTTTGAATTTTTATAAATGAAATTTCCCATCAAATGTTATGGCCATGGATTTATGTAGGTATTTTAGTTCCCATCAAAGATCCTAAGATATCAAATTCTATTAAGGGGCGTAAGGAATAAATCATTTCTCATGTTATCAATTAATTCAATTTCATTCATGACGCACACAGCGTATCTTAATTCACCACAAGCATGTTTCATTTAGGTTTTCATCAATACATTGAAGCATGTGATTCGTGATATCCATTAATGATAATATTAAATTATAAAGATCAATACACACATTCACAAATAGGAACATACAATGACACATGGAAATGTGAATTTCCTATTAACGGATCTGTTCTCATAATCTTCTATCTTATAGATTAACAAGGGATAAAACTATATGAAGGTTTCATAATTTCTTATGATCCTCATAACCTTGATATCCTATATTTTCTATGTCCCATTAGACAATATCATCCGACCATAGAACAAGGTTCAAGAATAATGTTGTGCAATCTCTGGGTTCTCATCATAGTGGGGAACTACTATGACCTTTCAGAGTGACATATATTCTAAGGATGTTATCACATTAAAAATATAATATAGAAAAATAATAAAAATGTGATAAAAAACTTATTTAATAAGAAAAATTTGTAATAAAGTGCTAATAAAGTCTTTTATAGGGAACCAAATCCAAAAAAAATAGATTTTGAGATCCTGATAAATAAAAAATGAAGGAGAATATAGAAGCTTGATTATGATGCAACTATTCTAATGAAATATATTTAGTTGAGAATAGTCGGTGTCGATTTTTGTTTAAGAGGATAAGGAAGAAGATCAATATCATATTAACCCATTTGTGGCTCACACAACACTAGAGATCTTTTTCAAATAAGTTTCTATTTTGATTACAAAAAAAAATTCTAAAATTTTGATTGAATCCATCATTTGTAGAATTTAAAATGTCATTAACTTACTTATAGATACTTCTTGGTAATAAAAGGAGGGTTTTGGGGGTATAATAACCACCATACACTAGAGGCATAGTCATCCTTCATGAAGGTGAGCCTCATTTACAAAATAATTGTGTTCTTTTTATTTTTGTAGCATTGTGAGTTTAAGAGGATTATGTTGAATAATATATAGAGTTATTAGGATTTGAAAAAATATAAACCCTAATTCAGCACCACCACCACCCAATAGTATTTATCAAATCCCATGTAATCCTAAAAAAGAACCTAAAGTACATATTCTCCCAATGATAATTTAATATTAGGAAGTTATGGTAAAAACATCTCCAATATTTCTATTTTGATATCCAGTGTACTTGTAAAGGCAACATATTTGTAGATGCTCTTAGTAGGGAAATTCACCTTCAAAAGGAAAAAGATAGATAAAGATTGAAATTGTTACTATATTAAGTACACATGGATATGACTAAGGATTGAAGAGGGATACATTTACACCACATAGATATTATATCATATATCATGTAGAATATCAAGGACTCTCATATATCTAATTCTAAATGTATCTTTGTTCAATAGAAACTTGATGGTGGTAAGATATTTAAAGGATGGTTCCAAGATACTTTATGTTTTCTATATATTATTGGAATATTCATCATTACAATTGGTATGAGAGTGGATGTAATGAAGGAATATCATTCATCTAGGTGGCTAATACACCCTAGAATAACAAATATGTATTTTAATTTCCATTTCTAGTTCTACTGTCCAAGAATAAAAAAGGATATTATGGGGTTTTTTTATAGATTTTCTCCTTTAAAAGGGAAAAGTTAGAGCATTAGAGGCATGTATAATCTCTTCATACACTTCCTCTACTATGAATACCTGACTAAAATCACTCTATAGTATTCTAGTCGGCATTCTATGTGACCTCAAGCGTACCTCCCCATACACCAAAGGCTGCCAACTAGTATCTGGGGCCTAAATCAAACATTCGGAAGACTATGGCCTAGATATCATAAACATAAATAAAAAATAAATAATGAAAAAATTAAAAATAAATAATCAGTGTAGATATAATAAATAACTCAACAAGTTATAAAAAATGTAATTTAATCATATAAGCATACATATCAACTAATCTTCCACCGAATTGATCACATATGTAAAGCATCAACACTTTTGAGGTATTTTTTCATTTATTTTTTTTTCAAAAAAAAGAGTGTAGTTTACTCATTTATATGTGTTAAGGGGGTTGGGAATATCTTGATATGCGTTTCGAGGTAAGCAGGAAGACCTGTAGTTGTAAAAATATATGGTGCAGTAGGGACATGGTGTGAAGAATTGATTTTCATCATGAAATAAGTAGATATAGGGGAGGATCCCCCTACCTAAATGATTCGTGATATAAACCTTGGGGTCAATCCATGAAACCCTCCTACTGATTTTTTTAAGTTTTTAAGTTCTATTATTTTTTTACATGTTTAATGTTTAGGGGAGTCCTTCCTTGGAATAAGCGGTGACGGACCTCCCCCTTGGCCCACCTATCTTACAAGTTAGGATATCCCTTATTTCTTCACAAAATCATACATCGTCTATTATGAATTAAATATTGAGGTAATTCCATCCCTCTGTCATTAATATTTCTTAGTTTCTCTTACAGACTTTTTGTCTCTTGTTATTTCAACTAATATGCCCTATTTTTAGTGTATTCTTATGTTTTTTAATTTTTATCAAATTATCATGAAGTAAAGACCAATACTAGAACATTTGTAATATATGATAATATGTTAGGTGGTTCTAAAAAATTTCCCTAAAATTCTTGTCATTTATATATGCATGTGAAGTGTGGTCACACCAACACACCACATGTATGACCAAAAAATAATTTAATATTATTTTTCCCTAAAACATAGAATGGAAATTCTCCACATTCCATTGGTGGTCTATTAGTTTTTAAACCAATATTTTTACCACCCTTCAAGGTGTTCATGACTTCAGGTATAGAAATGGGTAATTAAAAGGGTGACCCTAAGGGGTGTCTGTGACTTGATATATGACAAGGGTAAGTGACCAGGCTTTCCTAGGATGTATATTAGGGTCCAGTAAACTTGGGTATCATGGTATAGTGATTTAATGAAATGAATTAAATTACTTGTTGATTACTGATACAATTTAAAAAGATAAATTCTAACTGGAATGCCTTGGGTGTAACCCCTTGGGTTTGGTGATCAATTTTGTTGCCCAGAATGCCTTAGGTGTAATCCCTTGGATTCAGATATGACACATGTTACCTATATTACCTTGGGTGTAATCCATTGGGTTCAAAAATGAAGCATACTACCTTGAATTCCTTGGGTGTAATCCCTTGGGTTTGGTGATGATGCCTACTCTTTTAGAATGTCTCATAGTGATTCCCCCTTAGGTTTGGAAGTGTTTTTTGATATCGCTTGACCACCTAAGATTAACCCCATGGGGATGGTATTTTTTACTTGAGTTACTATAGATAGATACATCCTAATTAGTCTAAAGTAGGTATGGTTAACCTTGGGTGTTACTAAGGAACTCAACTATTGAAGTTTTTTTATTTATGTAAATTTATATTTTTTTCCTTTATTTATGAACCTCAATATACACTTATTAATAATACTAGATATGTTTTAGAAATCATTGGTGGCGGTCTACTGATTCCTACCCACACCATGCTTGGGATGTTGTTGGGTACTCAAGCAAACTTCATGGTTGTAGTTTAGGATAAGGGGAATTTCATTGTGACTGTTGCATGATTTGGGTTGTTAGATTAGAGTACAGGAGATCGAGATCAAGCTAGGACTCGGGACTAGTTTTGAGGAGTCTTCATGGTTTTGTTTTGTTCCTTTTGGGGTTTTTTATATGACCTAGTGGTTTCTAACTGTTTAACATCATAGATTGATCATTTTGATTTGGAATGGGTTGAAGTTATTTATTGGTGATTTACTTCATGTTTCTCTTTTGTTTTATTAATTTGGATAGATTTATCTGATTTATATTATTTTTTTATTTAACTTTGATATGTGATTATAATTCCCCTTTATACCACCTCAGACTGTGCTTCTAGTCGGGATCCTCTAGTATATAGGGAGGCATACCTAAGGTCCCATTAACCCTATGGTTTAGAAACTTATGAGTGGTTGTGGGTTGGGGATGGTACAACATATAAAAAAACCAAAAATAAAAAAAAAACCATTAATATGATCTACTACCAATCACGAGCCTCACATACATTCCAACTCCAAATTATCATCGAGCTTCTTCAGCCTGATCTACTACATAACTTGTTCTAAAACCAATATAATAGATATAAGGTCTATACATGCACCAGGGTGCCTATACAAGGTGTGATAAATACATATCAGTAAAGTCTCACCAATTTACCCTACCATACACAATCATATACATGTATATTCATGATAAAAATAAATAAAGAATCATAAACACATAATCATATGCATCAGGTCATCGTGTGCTAACCAGGACACCATGATACCTGGTGTTACCTGCTTAACCATTATCATAGAAGAATTCATCTTGTTCCATAATCCTAACAAATACCCAATGAATCTAGGTAGGGTGTCATAACATGATAGACCCATACCTAAAGTTTCAGGGTATTATTTCTTACTACATCTCAACCCATACCTAATGATTCATGGTAGAGTTTCATACTAAGAATAGACCACTTCCATCTCTCTCTCTCTCTCAGGGTAGGGTCATATACTAAACCATTTTCACATCATACCAATTATTGAACTCCTCCCTCTCTCTTAGGTTAGGCTCTTGGATCCATATTCTAGACCATACCCTCCCACTTAGGGTATCCCTCTTGTATATTCACACTCAAGGTGGGGCCATACATCCCTGTCTCATACTATATAACATCGACCACCCCCTCTCATGGAGAAAGGGTCACACACCACATCACCACACAAGTCATACCTTCTCACTCAAGATGGTTCTTCCATCACCTTCTAACTCAAGGTGAGTCTTTAAAACACCTTCTAACTGAAGGTGAGGCCATACATCGAGATATCATATCAAATCACACACCACATCACATCCCAACCACTATCTTCTCACTCAAGGAACAATTATGTCAGCACCATATCACTTAAGGTGGGGTCATACCTTGAGATCGTGTATCCCATAAAACATCATAACCCTACCACAACCTTTATGCTAAAATTAGGGACTTTCCATCACCTTATCACTCGATGTGAGGCCATCATTCTAGTCTTGGCATACAATATACACATAACTAGGAATGCACATGAAATAACAACTAAGGAATCATATCCCACCCCATAACCTCACCAGCTCATCACTAGGGTGTTATTAACTCAATACCAAGTCATGTATCTCAAATAAAATAACACCATCCATCTATCCTCGTAGGATAATTTCCTCAAGACTATCTTGATCACATGATCATAAAATTTCAAACTTATCATTATTATAATCATCCCCATAATGTCATCTAATTAGTTCCCTAATCTAACCCAATATATAGTCATTGATATAAACACACCCTCATCACCCCATAGTAACTTTACAAACCAAAGGCCCTTTATGGACCTAGACTTAAAAGTCTAGTCTGATCCTCTTTCAATTCCAAATCACAACCCAATCCTACTAACCAAGGATCATCATGACCTATCTCGCACCATGCTTCTTGGAGATCCAATTCCAGTTCATCTTGAAAATTTCCTCAACCCATACTTGGGTCCAATCCCACATCTCCCCTTAGAAATATCTCAAGTGCTTAATCCAAAGAAAACTCTTCATGTCACACTATATCAATCCCTAAAGGAATTTTCATGCTCATGGAACATGTTAATTCTCCAATAAATACTAAATAGGGTGTTCTTAACCAATCATGAGACGTAAGTGTTGAAGTTGGTTCTCTAGAACCAACACAAATTGTACTTTTTATTACCTATATATTCAAAGACGTTAATATTAATAGATATATTATCACATAATGAGTGATCATCTATGAAACATTATTATGATAATGTCCTTAGATTTTTTTTCACATATAAAGGTCGTAATTAATCCCTATTATGATGAGAACCTTGAATTTATATGACAATATTCTAATACATATGTCTTATGGTCTAAATGAGATATTTCGATGGGATATAAATGATGTTTTGAAAATCAGGTGATGGATGCTCATAACCTGATGAGGCTTTGTCTTGTGAAGTTTTATACTTGGTGAACTCTAAGTGATTAGGTTATAAGGACAGACCTATCAATGGGAATTATACACCTTATATGTTTCATTGTATATTCCTTGTTAGGTCCAACTAGAAATGTAAATAGAAAAGAGCAGGGTGAATTGTCAATTTCAAAATAATCAGGGTTAATTAAATTTAATTGAAAAAATTGGTGGATGGTAAAAATTAAAAAATTAATCCCTTTAATTAAATTGAAGTCTGGGTAGTGATTTTAAAAAATTAAAGAGATGAAAATAAGTAATTTTATAGTATTTTTTGATCTAAATGGTCCTAGGTATTCTCTTCACACTCCAACCAATGTATTATGGAACCCACTATAATATGAGACTAAATTTTACAAGGGGTAATCCTAAACCCAAACATTTAAAATGGGAGAAATCCCAACCCAAAATTTTAAACAGAATAAATCCTAACCTTTCACTTTTTTAATGATTATCCCCAAACCTACATCCTTTTGTGGGAGTATTCAGAACCCAAGATTTTATAAAAGGATATGCCCCAACCTAGTGATTTCTGATGGGATTAAGAACAACCCTTGTCACTACCTTTTAGTTAGGTGGGTAGAACTAACGATGCCTTTTAAGGGTAGTATAACCCATAATGTTACAGTGTATCCCCAAAAAAACTACCTAGATAAGAAATAAAATAGTGAAACCTCTAGAGATATGTGAACAAATATGATGGGATAATATTTTTCTTATCATCCCATTGATGATGATTATGATGATGAATGATAAATTCTTTGTGATCTAGAATCACATTAGAAAATTAGTGAGAGCTATAAATCTTCTTATGATCGAATAATAAGTTCTAATACAATAACACTTTAAATTGAATAATGAATATCATACACTTTATCCCTGTTCACTATTGAAAACCCCATATTCTTATGGGTGTTTTAAATTCAAGAGAATAATGAATTTTTTATTTAGTGGATGGTTTATTTTAAGAACCAAGGTTTGTAATAGCATTTTGATATTTTAAACATTGTATATGGGTGTTTTTAGGTTAGGAACAAGGGTATAAGGGCTCCACGGAGCAACAAGAAGTCATTAGAGGTGAGTTGGGTGTTTAGGGATATAACTTATAGCCAATAGCTAGCTAGTTCTTAGTCCCATGGCCTTGATGTCTTATAAGTTCCATTAGCTAGTCGGTGGCCCTGTACCAATTTTCCAGTGGTGTTTGGTAGTGGCATGAGAAATTAATTGCATCCACCATCCATCCAGTGGGGTTTTTAGGGGGGGGATTATAATTTTACCCCTCATGTTTTTAGAGTTTCATCCCTTATTTTCCCTTTTCTTTGGATCATATGGAACATAGGTGGATCCATATATCCTCTCTTGGTTCCCTCTTCTTGTTGGGATGGTTTTTACATAATTTATTGGTGAATCTTAGTAAGTTTCTACATCATGTGAAATCCATTCCTCTCCTCATCACTCTCTATCTATCATATTTTAGTTATCACACTTACTTATTTTAGTGTATATTTCAATAGAGAATAATGGAATCATCCTGAGATGATGTAGATTCTATATATCTTAGCTATAGGATTTCTTGATACACCTCCTTCACATTTTCTCCCATCATTTTGATGGAGTTATGTCATCATGTAAGTTGTTCAACTATTTTAATTTAAATTAAATGTTTTTATTATGTTTTTTGTTTTTGTTGATAGGTATTTGGAGAAAGTTAGTGTCAAGAGCATGGTATAGACCTCATAAGGGTGGTTGGACTCAGTTTAGGTGTAGCAAGAGTATATGGTGGGTAATTGTGCATTTATACCTAAGCGATTTATTTTGGGTAATTAATTATAAGTTGTTAATTGATTATAATTTTATTATAATTAATTAAGTTTGTTGTTTGGAAGAAATTTAGGCTCTTGGGTGGTTTGATTTTGGGTCATTGATATTATAAAATCACAAGAAATGGTTTTTCAAGTAGATAATTAAAGGGAAGATGCTTCAAATGAATTAGGTGGTCCCTAAATTTTACCCAGATATTCACTTTATTTTTAAAGTTCATGTGTTGGGAGGTCTCGTCAGTCTTCCAATCAGTGACCTTAAACTTAAAATTGGAAATTTTAATATGGATTGGATTGATCTAATACCCCTAATAAATGTATTAAATGACCTATATAGTGGGAAATCCCAAATGGGTTACCTACTTTAGAGTTTTACCCCAAATAGCTAAACCCTTTGATGATATTTATGTGGATCCCTTTTATGAATTATTATTAAATTCTTTGATGTTATGGGAGTTGAGAAATGATAAAAAAATAAAGTGTCCTAAAAATGGACTTGTGTACTATAAATGTAAATTGATGATGTATTCCATAGTTTAGTTTTATAACCTTGGGTGACTAAATGTCATAGAGTTGGAAAGGGACTATGTAAAAAATGAAATGGAAAGTTTATGTTTATGTTTTGGTATAGTGAATTGATAAGTCATGGATTATAAAAAGGATAATGATTATTATGGTTTGAATTAATGACTTGTGAATTGAAATTAAATTTTTATGTGAATTAGTAATTGTAAAAAATGTAAAATGGGATCCATGTTTTAAAGAGTATTGCATTGGGAGTTGGAATTGTTTTTAAGAAATGTTATTATGACACATGTTGGATAAGGAACACTCCCTTTGGGAGGTTGATGATACTCTAAAGAAAAATATCATTGGGGTAGTCTATGATGCTCTAAAGAAAACTCTCTCAATAATTTTGTGATTCTCAAAATAAAACTCTCATTAGGGAGGCATGTGATGACTATTGAAAACTCTATAAGGGGTGGTCTTTGATGACTAAAGAAAACTCCCATGGTGAGGACTGTGATACTTAGAAAATAGTAATATGGGTATTCTATGATACTTATTTAGAAAACACTTGAAATGGGTGGTCATGATAATATGGTTGGCACGGTACACATTAAATGATCATAGACACACTAAAAATGGCCGAAGTACATATGGTCTATCTAATTCATGGAATTGAGGATCAAAAATGGTCTGGACTGATATTGAGTGTCACCATGGAGCCTGATCCTCAGTAATTATTTTTACTGCTTTTGAATTAAATTCTTAAGCTATTTAAATTGATGAATTTGTTTATTTGTAGCACCTCACGTGAAATTATTTTATCAAATTGGTTATATTTAGGGACATCATTGGTGGTGGCCTACTGAGTTTTACACACACCCTGCTTGAGCTAACATAGCACTTGGGTACCCAAGTAGATGCTACTTGATTACGGGTTTAGGCCTTGGTAAGTTTGATGCTTGATGTTTTGATCTTCTAGGATAGAGTATGGGAGTTTGGGACTAAGCCAAGACTTAATATTATTTTTCTAAGTTTCCAAAATTTTATCTTTTAGTCTTTTGGTTTTTTTGTATGATTTTATAACATGTACTGTATTTAGTTTATTTATTATTACATGGTTCATTTTGATTTTTTGTTGGTATTTTCCTAATAATTTGTTTTACTACTTTGTTATTTTGATTTTTTATATGATTACATTTATTTATGTTGTTATCTCGCTATGATATGTGAGTATAGTATCCCCACCATACCACCTTATACGTTCACTATTATTCAACATCCTATGGTGTATAGGGAGGTGCACCTAAGGTACGTTAGTGACTGTCAGTCTGGGAACCAATTAGTGGACCAGGGTAGTAGGATGTTATAAATTAGTATCAAAAGATCCTTTTTTACTAAGGTACCATATAAAATCAAATATTCTTTCACATAGGTATCTTGATTCCATATTAAACATCCCTCAACATATTTTAATGCATACACTAACCTTCTATAATGAGGATCATGAACCCATGACCAATTTGATGCTTCACACCATAGGACTATCCTTATTTTCACTTCACTAAACCAAACACCTGATCTCCACTACCCACATCCTATATATTACTGAATGTAATGAATGAATGTGACCAACCCACTCATACTTGAGAACTAACACAAACACCCATCACCATCCATTCCTAGCTTATCAGGAACATCATCCTAAAAATTATTCAAAGTTCACCTACAACAAGGGACAAACCCACTAATAAAAAATGGTGTACTCCCCACAATATGAATTTCATTACACCATTTCTCAAGTGAAACAACTGATAGTTCCCAAAATTGAATGGTTTTTGCTCCTCCCCGCACATAATCATACCATTTTAGAAGACCCCTGTCATGATTCAGTCTTGAAACAATTTTTTTTTAGCAAGAAAATCAGGATCCAGCGTGAGCCGGTCCTCAGAAATAATAAATAAAAATAAAGAGTCAGGCGTACAAGGGGTTATTACATAGGCGAGTGTACAACACACCACATCTATCCGCATCCACCATTGGAGCACAAAAATCAGGGGTCCTGAAGGACCATATCGTATCAGAATCAATAATAGCCTGTCTTGCCAAAGAATCAGCAACCTGATTGGCCTCCCGATACACGTGAGAAACAACCACCTGTATTTGACTCGAAAGGTGGAGGCACTCAACCCACTGTGGGAGCACACGCCAAGGCACATTACGCGTTCTAGTATTCAAAGCATGCACTGCAGTCATCGAGTCATATTCAATCCAAATCCATATCCAATTATATTGTACAGCATACCTTATAGCATGAATCATCGCCCATAGCTCAGCTTCCAAAGCAGTGCCAATGCCAATGTAATGGTAAAAGAGTCCCTTGACAAACCCACGAAAGGTGCGGAAAACACCTCCACATCCCGATGGGCCCGGCGCACCTGACGCAGCTCCATCAACATTCACCTTGAGGCATGGTGAAATCGGTGGTATCCATCTAATATATTTCAGCATCCGAGGTTTGCGGGGACGGCCAGAAACTCCAAGCATCCTCAGGGTTTGTAAGTCAGAAATGGTATTATCCATCACACCATCCTGAGTCATTGACGCAGCGTACACATCCCTATGGATGGAGATCATTCCCTTCCGAACAGCATCATTCGCACTGCCAAACACAGCCACATTCCGTGACTCCCACAAGGATGCAATACACGCTGCAATGGCAGCAGTGAGAAGATTACCCAGCTGCTCACTACATCGCATATGCAGCAGTCCGGACAGCATGTCAACGAGCAGAATTTCCGAGTCAAACGTAACTCTGAATAGCATTCCCATGTAATTCCAGAGTTTCTGGGCCTGCCTACACTCCATAAATATGTGTTGCGTGGTGTCCTCCCCAGACCTGCATAAAGCACACATGGAAGCCATCTGAAAACCAGCTTGCTTCAAATGTTCAGATGTGGGAAGTCTGTTCTTCCAAATCCTCCAAAGCAGGAGAAACCGGGCTGGCCGAATGAAGGGAGCCCTGAATTTCATGATCCATGTTGGGGCATGATTAGTACCGCCACAAGCAAACCTGTAGAACTCCTTGGGGTCAAAATTACCAATCCTGCTAGGAAGCCAGATCAGCCTATCACAATCCATAAAAGCATAATTATTAATTTTGGACAGCATATAGTCAGAGATGTTCAGCTCTTGCAAAGTCTGATCTGATACAAAGACCGAGATGGGCAATGAGGCAGCTTCGGCTGGAACACCCATGGAGTGCAAGGGCTGATCCAGCCACAAGTTATTCCAGCAGCTAAGAGTGGAATCTCTACTAAAAAGCCATTTAGTATCCTTCATAATCATTGCATAAGCCTGCTTGAGGGAAGCCCATACCGAGGATTGGAGGTAATATTTATATCCATTCATGAGCCGTTTTGTGAACCTGCTCGACAGAAATTCATCATTAATCTCATTTGATATCAGCCTCCAAGTGAATTTTCCAATCAGACCATCATTAAATGTACGAAGGTCCTTAACCCCAAGTCCTCCCATTTCCACAGGCTTTATGCAGTCTTTCCATTTCACCGTGACCAACTTCTTTTCAAACATTGATCCTGTCCAAATAAAGTTTCTGACCAGGCATTGAAGCTCCTTAATAAGCCCTTGCGGCCATTTGTAAATTGAAAAAGAGTAAACACATTTGGATGTAATAACCGAGTTCACAAGACATACCCTTCCAGTCATGGACATAGACTTCCCTTTCCAGCTAGAGAGCTGATTGGTAATACCAGCATAAATTTCTTCCAGATATTGTCGTTTCACCCTTCCCCAGAAAAGAGTCACCCCAAGATATTGAAAGGGAAAATCTCCCCACTTAACCCCAAGATATCGGATGATCCTGTTCCTCTTTCCAGCAGAAATTCCATTGCCAAAGACAATTGAGGATTTCTCCCAGCTTATGGCATGTCCAGCCACAGCCTCATAATGATCAAAAAGAACCTTGATATAAGATATCGTTTTCTTTGAAGCTTGTCCCAGCAGTAAGATATCATCAGCATAGAGGAGATGGGATGGGGCGTGAACATTAATACCAGCTTTAATCCTCTTATAAATACCCATCTGAGAAAGGTCATTGAAGCATCGACTTAGGTAATCCTCCGCAATAGCGAACAAAATACCCGATAGGGGATCACCCTGTCGTACACCCCTTGAGCAAGGAAAGAACCCCCTTGGCACGCCATTAATAATAATTGACATCCGTGAGGATCCAAGAATAGTGTTAATCAGCTTCAGAAATCTATCCGAAAACCCATGCCTATGAAGGATCTCAGTGAGAAAGCTCCATTTGAGGGTGTCAAAAGCCTTAGAGATATCAATCTTAAGAGCAAAGCTCCCCTCCTTTGTCTTCCGTTTCATGAGATTCACACTCTCTGAGGCCATGAAAAGGCATTTTTGTATGTTCCTTCCAGGGACAAAACCAAATTGGTTTGCTGTAATCAGGCTATCAACAATCCCACTTAACCTGCACATAATGATCTTGCTAATAAGCTTGGGTATTGTATTTCCAAGGGCAACAGGTCGAAAATATTTAATGTCAAGGGCATTTTCCTTCTTTGGAATAAGGGAAATGAAGCATGAATTCATCCCATGGGGCATGTATGAATGACAGAAGAAATCCCTTATGGCACGCTCAATATCATCCTGCACAATATCCCAGTAAAACATAAAGAATTTATTAGTAAAGCCATCTGGACCCGGCGCACTCTCAAGATTAAGAGAGAGAAGAGCAGATCTAATTTCTCCCTTGGAAGGTGGGGTTGTAATAAATTGATTCATATGCTCGTCAATACATGGGCTAATATTGTCCACCAGGCTGGAGGTGCAGGGCTGTCCATTATCAGAATATATTCCATTGAAATAATCAACCACACCTGCAGCAATCTCATTCTCATCAGAGTAAATGTGGTTCCCAATTCTGATCACCGTGTTGCAAGCACGCACTTGCCTCGCCTTATGTAGCCTATTAAAAAGCTTAGAATTTCTATCACCATCTTTAAGCCATTTCACATCCAGCTGATTCCTGACCAGTCTGTCCTTCACCATGAGCAGATCATCCAGCCTATTCCGCGCCAGGATTTCATCCCTGGATAAGATGGGCTGATTTTCATGATCAATCTGAATTCTTCCGAGTTCCTCCTCAGCAATTTTAATGTCATCATCAATTTTAGAGAACGATTTCATACTCCATTCCTTAAGAATCCCTTTCAGGTGCTTTAATTTGACAGCAATTCTATGAAGAGGGATCCCAATGGGCTCAATCCTCCATGCCTCCAAGACAATTTCCCTGCATCCAGGGGTCACAAGCCAAGCATTATTAAATCGGAAGGGTTTAGGGGCTGACCGCATCCTCTGAAAGTTGACATCCACAATGAGTGGGTTATGATCAGAGTGATACTTGGGGAGAGTAAAGCCAGAGACCCCCTGGACAACATTCTGGTCATCAATTTGTACAAGGCATCTATCAAGTTTGCTGGCCTGCTTCCCTTCCCATGTGTATCTGCACCATGTGAAGTCAGCTCCAGCAAGAGGGATCTGAAGCAAATTACAGGAATCAATGCACTCAGAAAAGTCATGGGCTGCTGTCCCATGAAAATTAGTCCCAGTTTTTTCCCCAGGCATTAAGACGGTGTTAAAATCACCAACAAGCAGCCACCTCTGGTCCATCCTTAGAGCAGTAGCTTTAAGGTCTTCCCATAACTCTCTCCTCCTTAAATAAGATGTGGAGGCATAGACAAATGAGACGCAGATATTCTGTCCAGCACTGTTACAGCTAATCAGAATATTCTGGGGCCTATTAGCAAAAGAATTAATCTGAATACTATCATGTCTCAGAACCCATAAGTGATCCATGTTCAGGCTGTGCTGGTTGCTGGATATAAGAGAAAAACCAAGAGAACTCCATTTGAAACCATTCCAGTTTCCAATAAGAATCTTTGGCTCTGCAATCCCAACTAGCAGCGGCTTATAGGTCACTTATCATGTTCATAAAAACATAATTTATCCATGCCCATAGGTTCCTCATAGAATCCATTAGTCCTTGACCAGCACATGGCCTCTCAATGATCCATATAGCATCCCGTCTTTTTATCACATAAACTTTCATTACATTTTACAAAAACCGAGGATCTTTAAGTTTTAGTGTCTTGGAAACCAGGAACATAAAACATGAAAAGAACAAAAACACTCTTCAAAAACACTTGAAAGGCTTCTCCTTAAGTTCATCCTAGGTTCATTACTGCATCTCATAACCTGGGGACATACATCAAAAGAAAGGATGAGCAGAAGGCCCAGCAAGGGAAACAAGTGAAACATTTTACATATGAACTTGAGATACATCAATAAAGTCATGAAAAGAACTTTAAGGCATGAAAATGAAATCATGAGGCATATCATAATAAAAATAAAACATTTTCATAACTTGAAGATGTGGCTGCAACATTTAATATTGACAATCGTTTCGTTTCACCAAGGTCCATCCCCAAGGTGTCGTTAAAAATTACCAAGGTTATTCACCAAGGCGTCGTTAAAATGGTCATCTCTAGAGATTAAGTCATTACCCAATGCATTGGAGCGCTATCAGGGTGCACCCTTAAATTTGACTTTGTTATAATGTGAGCCACATATATCATCATCAAACATTTCATAAATAACCCATATAGCATAAAATAAATGGGTTTCATTTCATAATCACAACGTTTTAAAAACTGCTTTAAAGACATGATCTTTACGTCACTTTAAAACCCACAGAAAAGGAAGGTGGGTCTCATGTATGTAAATACCAGAATTTAAAATAGAACATTTTGGTATATATGTGAATACCCCTTTAGAAGAAAGAGCTTTTAGTATTCACTTAATAATATAAAAGAACTTTAGAAAAAGAGAGAGACATTTTGAGACGGAAATTCTGCAGCATAACGGCTATGTTACGAGGTTTTAGAAGACATTAAAAGGAGAGGGAAAATGGATCAAACATTCATAAATGACCCATAAAACAGTATATGGACAGAATAAGAAGGATACATGATCATGGTAATGAAATTTCAAGGACATACCATTTGAAATGAAAAACATGGAAGGAAGACAAAAATTAGATTTCTCTTATGAAAGTTCGGCAGCCCCACGGCGTTACTTAAACTTCAAAAAAAATGATTTGAAAAGATCAAATAGGATATCTCATCATGTGAACATAAGATTTCAGTATGATAGATATAGAGATAATGCCCCAACATAATTAAAAAGTAAATTGAAAGACGTGGCATGAAAGTAGAACTTTGAAAAGAATGAGAAGGGTGAAAGAATCCCCTAAAAAAATTCGGCAGCCTAACGGCGCCACTTAAAACTTCAAAATACTGAATTGAAGAGATCAAATGGGGTCTCTCATCATATGAAAATAAGAGTCCAGTATAATAGATATAGAGATCATACCCCAACGTAACAAAAAGGAGCTTGAAATAATTGACATGAAAGTAGAACTTCAAAACGAGAAGGGTGAAGAACCACTTAAAAATCCGGCAGCCTAACGGCGCCACTTAAACATCAAAGTACTGAATTGAAGAGATCAAATGGGGTCTCTCATAATATGATCATAAAAGATCAGTATGATAAATTTAGAGATCATACCCCAACATAATACAAAGGAACTTGAAATACTTTACATGAAAATAGATCTTGAAAAATGAGAAGGGAGAAAGAATCTGTTACAAAAATTTCGGCAGCCTAACGGCGCCACTTAAAACATCATAAAACGAAATAATGAGAGTAAAAAGGGGACTCTCATTATATGAACATGAAAAGGGCAGTAAGAGGAGTATAAAAGAACATCCTGTAACATAAGAACATGGAGCATAAAAGAAATGACATAAAAGAGATCACTTGAAAAGAAAGAGAAAGATCGGATCCCTTACCTTAAAATGTAACTCTTAAACCTCAAAGGTTGGGACCTTGAGGGCTTGGGGGCACCTTGGGAGGGCTCCTTGGGAGGTAATGAGACCATAAATTCGTTGGGAATGAGTGGGGAGTCGAATGGATGAGAGGAGGGCTTGGTATTTATAGGGAAAGTGAGGGGACAAGGCATTAATGGCCAAGGGACACCTCACATGTGCTTTTCTCAAACCCATGTGCTCTCCCTTGGCATTTATCATGGAGTTAGGCCACATGGGGCCCCCAAAACAATAATTCATCACCCTTGGCTGGCCAACCCTTAAAAGATCTCATGACATCATCATGACACAATTATGATGTCATTAAACATACCGAAACCCTAAAACTGCATTTTTACTATTCACTGAAAAATTCATCTTTCTCAGAAAAAATCCCAAACTTTCACCTTAACTAAATATCGATTCCCTAATTAAATTTATGAACTCCATTTTATAAAAATAATTTTCTAAATATTTTTAATTCAATTTTTAAATAAATTCACTATTCACCGAAAATTCATTTCTTTCAGAAAAATCCCCAAAAATTACCTTAACATAATATCGATGCTCTGAGTTCAAAAATGAAATCCATTTTATAAAAATAATTTTCTAAATATTTTTAATTAATTTTTTAATTAAAAAAAACACTATTCACCCGAAAAAACTAATACTTGAATAATAATTAATGAAACTGTTATTTAACCATTTTATTGAATCACATTACTTAATCAAGGTGCCTAGATTATTTTAAAACTTTCTTTAAGTGAGATTACTAATCCATTTGGTCACATTACTAATCCTAAGCGTAAAATCACTATTCACAATTTACTATTCATCAAAAATCAAGTTGATCTTATTAGTCTCTAAATTTCGTACTGGACATAATTGTAGAAGACCGTTTTTTAAAAATCATTACACGTTTTTAATTATTTAAGGTTTACACAACCATTTTTAAAATATCCTTTTTCTAAAATTCATCAAAAATATGCATACTATATTTATTCGGTCATTTCAAAATTCATAAACTTCATCATAAGAAGAAATCCCAATTTTTATTTACAACAAGGATTACACAAGGCAGTTACGGTCTCGTTACATAGCCCCTTATAATACCAGCATAGGACCTAAGAGTAAGGTGTGCTAGGGTGATAGAATCTTGGGGCGGCTCAGTCAACATTGCCCGAGTAGTAATTTCTATCAGTTTGAACTTCTCACGAAGGCGATTCCATTCTAGCTTCACATGATGAAGTTCGGCTTGGATTTGATCCAGAGCAAAGCCCAATGGTGCTACCTCCTTCCCAAACTCTGTTAGATGGGCTTCGATCGGTCCAAGACTACTAGGTGAGGCCATCGAATCTTCTTTCTATAATAATTAACCAAGATTACTTTTATTTAGAGACAATAATCAAAACATTTTGTTCACAGTGGTCATATTGACCGATGGTCATATAACAATCAAAACCCAATGGTCTCATTTTAATTATAATCATGTTTATCAAATAAAACATTTTTGTTGAGTATAAAAATAAAATAAAATAACACATGAAATTAGGAAACAAGATTTATTCAAAATTTCGGGCCGTTACAATCTTCCCCCCTTAAGAAATTGCGTCCTCGCAATTTTTTTAAAATTGGGTTTTGAAATTTCATTGAAAGTCCCACATCGGAAAAAGAGTCAGTAACACTATTACTTTAAAAGAAATAAAAGGGAGTACAAAGGCCACCCGAGTTTACTCATACTAGGATTCCATGTAGGAAACATGGACATGGAGGAGAAAAAAAAGGGTCACGTTCTGAGGGAGAGTGATAGAGAACATTATTAGGAGAAAGTTAACCATAAGAAAATCCCAAACTTATGATGTGTGTAAGCGGTCTTTGATTAACTTGTAGGAAACGTAAACCAACAACGTTTTTGTTTTACGTTCCTTTTAATAACTTTGAGGAATTCATTTACAACATAGGACAAAAACATAAGGAAATATATCTACCTTCATGTAGAGTTTCATACTTTAATAAGTTTCTACCAAAAATAATCTTTTCTCCAAACGATGAGCATTCAAAACTACTTGGTCTCATCAAAACACAAGAATCATCTTCTAGAGAATCACATAATCCACAAAAGATCAACTATCTATTTCTTCTATCTTTAAACATTATCCCAAAAACTGAAAGGGTAAGGTAAAACAACTCTTCAAAAAGAAAGAATCCCATTGGAATGGAAACTACTTTTAAATCTTCAAAGTTCCATGGTACTACCCAAAGTTCATCATAGTCCATTCCATAAATAACGGTCCTTAAAATTCCTCAAAATAAACCAAACTAACATTGAAACCCAAATACAAGAAGGATTTGATAACATAGTCTTCCAAAATAAACTTCATTGTTCATCTCCAAACAACATCAACCACTCCTAACATCTTATAACAAAAGTATCTAATCTAAACATATTTAACCCAATATAGGTTAATCATTCCCAAAAGTAACTTAAATTACTATAAATCCACCTTAAATTCATCGATTCTTCAAATATAAATCAACCTTACTCCTCAATGAAAATACCGTTGTAATCTATTTACCTCGATCATATAGGGTCCCCAAAATAGTGAATGTATTCCAAAATAAAAATCATATTTTAATCCCCTAATCATCTCTGTCATATTAATACGGCAATCGTAGCATTTCCTATCACATTGGTTGTTGAGACATGTTCTTCCATTTCCCGCCATTAACTAAGAAAAGAAACTATAATTAGGGGCTTAAATACTTAGCCAATAATCATGAAAAGAAACTTAAAGCATATAAGGATAACTTGCAGTTGAAAAGTATACCCTAACTTGTGATCCCCAAGGTTCCCATCTAGGTTATCCATGATCATATATTCTTATGTGAATCTTCATTTTATTTTATCTTTGTTCCTTTAACAATGGTTCATACTAAGCTTATGAATTTACCAAAGCATATCCCCCGGGAGTGTCGTAACCAAGAGTACAGCAAGGCCCGTTGTCGTGTACCAGTTCCCGTTCGAGTCTAGCTCAAAGCAGTGTTTTCGGGTTTTACCCCTATGTACATTTGTGTCAGAGCCACCTCTACCTGCTCGTATCCAGACAGGGATGTATTTGCTTGGCAACCCCTTACTCAATACTCACCAAAATACCAGGAATATTTCCTATATTTTAACTTTTCTATAGGCTTCTTCCTAAAGTTTTCATATCCTAATTTCCACAAATAACTAAACCATCCTTTGATACCAACTATAGCATCCCGTCTTTTTATCACATAAACTTTCATTACATTTTACAAAAACCGAGGATCTTTAAGGTTTAGTGTCTTGGAAACCAGGAACATAAAACATGAAAAGAACAAAAACACTCTTCAAAAACACTTGAAAGGCTTCTCCTTAAGTTCATCCTAGGTTCATTACTGCATCTCATAACCTGGGGACATACATCAAAAGAAAGGATGAGCAGAAGGCCCAGCAAGGGAAACAAGTGAAACATTTTACATATGAACTTGAGATACATCAATAAAGTCATGAAAAGAAATTTAAGGCATGAAAATGAAATCATGAGGCATATCATAATAAAAATAAAACATTTTCATAACTTGAAGATGTGGCTGCAACATTTAATATTGACAATCGTTTTGTTTCACCAAGGTCCATCCCCAAGGTGTCGTTAAAAATTACCAAGGTTATTCACCAAGGCGTCGTTAAAATGGTCATCTCTAGAGATTAAGTCATTACCCAATGCATTGGAGCGCTATCAGGGCGCACCCTTAAATTTTCCTTTATTATAATGTGATCCACATATATCATCATCAAACATTTCATAAATAACCCATATAGCATAAAATAAATGGGTTTCATTTCATAATCACAACGTTTTAAAAACTGCTTTAAAGACATGATCTTTACGTCACTTTAAAACCCACAGAAAAGGAAGGTGGGTCTCATGTATGTAAATCCCAGAATTTAAAATAGAACATTTTGGTATATATGTGAATACACCTTTAGAAGAAAGAGCTTTGAGTATTCACTTAATAATATAAAAGAACTTTAGAAAAAAAGAGAGACATTTTGAGACAGAAATTCTGCAGCATAACGGCTATGTTACGAGGTTTTAGAAGACATTAAAAGGAGAGGGAAAATGGATCAAACATTCATAAATGACCCATAAAACAGTATATGGACAGAATAAGAAGGATACATGATCATGGTAATGAAATTTCAAGTACATACCATTTGAAATGAAAAACATGGAAGGAAGACAAAAATTAGATTTCTCTTATGAAAGTTCGGCAGCCCCACGACGTTACTTAAACTTCAACAAAAATGATTTCAAAAGATCAAATAGGATCTCTCATCATGTGAACATAAGATTTCAGTATGATAGATATAGAGATAATTCCACAACATAATTAAAAAGGAACTTGAAAGACGTGACATGAAAGTAGAACTTTGAAAAGAATGAGAAGGGTGAAAGAATCCCCTAAAAAAATTCGGCAGCCTAACGGCGCCACTTAAAACTTCAAAATACTGAATTGAAGAGATCAAATGGGGTCTCTCATCATATGAACATAAGAGTCCAGTATAATAGATATAGAGATCATACCCCAATGTAACAAAAAGGAGCTTGAAATAATTGACATGAAAGTAGAACTTCAAAACGAGAAGGGTGAAGAACCACTTAAAAATTCGGCAGCCTAACGGCGCCACTTAAACATCAAAGTACTGAATTGAAGAGATAAAATGGGGTCTCTAATCATATTATCATAAAATATCAGTATGATAAATTTAGAGATCATACCCCAACATAATACAAAGGAACTTGAAATACTTTACATGAAAATAGATCTTGAAAAATGAGAAGGGAGAAAGAATCTGTTACAAAAATTTCGGCAGCCTAACGGCGCCACTTAAAACATCATAAAACGAAATAATGAGAGTAAAAAGGGGACTCTTATTATATGAACATGAAAAGGGCAGTAAGAGGAGTATAAAAGAACATCCTCTAACATAAGAACATGGAGCATAAAAGAAATGACATAAAAGAGATCACTTGAAAAGAAAGAGAAAGATCGGATCCCTTACCTTAAAATGTAACTCTTAAACCTCAAAGGTTGGGACCTTGAGGGCTTGGGGGCACCTTGGGAGGGCTCCTTGGGAGGTAATGAGACCATAAATTCGTTGGGAATGAGTGGGGAGTCGAATGGATGAGAGGAGGGCTTGGTATTTATAGGGAAAGTGAGGGGACAAGGCATTAATGGCCAAGGGACACCTCACATGTGCTTTTCTCAAACCCATGTGCTCTCCCTTGGCATTTATCATGGAGTTAGGCCACATGGGGCCCCCAAAACAATAATTCATCACCCTTGGCCGGCCAACCCTTAAAAGATCTCATGACATCATCATGACACAATTATGATGTCATTAAACATACCGAAACCCTAAAACTGCATTTTTACTATTCACTGAAAAATTCATCTTTCTCAGAAAAAATCCCAAACTTTCACCTTAACTAAATATCGATTCCCTAATTAAATTTATGAACTCCATTTTATAAAAATAATTTTCTAAATATTTTTAATTCAATTTTTAAATAAATTCACTATTCACCGAAAATTCATTTCTTTCAGAAAAATCCCCAAAAATTACCTTAACATAATATCGATGCTCTGAGTTCAAAAATGAAATCCATTTTATAAAAATAATTTTCTAAATATTTTTAATTAATTTTTTAATTAAAAAAACACTATTCACCCGAAAAAACTAATACTTGAATAATAATTAATGAAACTGTTATTTAACCATTTTATTGAATTGCATTACTTAGTCAAGGTGCCTAGATTATTTTAAAACTTTCTTTAAGTGAGATTACTAATCCATTTGGTCACATTACTAATCCTAAGCGTAAAATCACTATTCACAATTTACTATTCATCAAAAATCAAGTTGATCTTATTAGACTCTAAATTTCGTACTAGACATAATTTTAGAAGACCATTTTTTAAAAATCATTACACATTTTTAATTATTTAAGGTTTACACAACCATTTTTGAAATATCCTTTTTCTAAAATTCATCAAAAATATGCATACTATATTTATTCGATCATTTCAAAATTCATAAACTTCATCATAAGAAGAAATCCCAATTTTTATTTACAACAAGGATTACATAAGGCAGTTACGGTCTCGTTACATAGCCCCTTATAATACCAGCATAGGACCTAAGAGTAAGGTGTGCTAGGGTGATAGAATCTTGGGGCGGCTCAGTCAACATTGCCCGAGTAGTAATTTCTATCAGTTTGAACTTCTCACGAAGGCGATTCCGTTCTAGCTTCACATGATGAAGTTCGGCTTGGATTTGATCCAGAGCAAAGCCCAATGGTGCTACCTCCTTCCCAAGCTCTGTTAGATGGGCTTCGATCGGTCCAAGACTACTAGGTGAGGCCATCGAATCTTCTTTCTATAAAAATTAACCAAGATTACTTGTATTTAGAGACAATAATCAAAACATTTTGTTCAAAGTGGTCATATTGACCGATGGTCATATAATAATCAAAACCCAATGGTCTCATTTTAATTATAATCATGTTTATAAAATAAAACATTTTTGTTGAGTATAAAAATAAAATAAAATAACACATGAAATTAGGAAACAAGATTTATTCAAAATTTCGGGCCGTTACAATCCACAAACCCAATGATCACCACACATAACCAGTCTATGATTACCCTCACACATAGAGTATTTTCTCAAAAATTAATTCTAGTACTCACTCTTATATTTTATGAAGATTTAACCTCTAAGAACCCTCTCATAAGTTCTTTCACACTATCCATCCCAATATCATCTAAATACAATATGTGTATGCCTTCATATAACTTGATCACACCACCAAACTCAAGCTCTAATGATTCACATGACATAAAATCTAGGCCATGTTCCTAGAAAACTAATCATGAATCAAACTGATCATGCATATTTTCATGTCAATATCATCTATCTAAAATCATCCTCAGTGATTTATTTCCAATAAAATTAAGTCATCTCATTCATGCAAAGGCCTATGTCATGACAAAACACCACTCATGCATCATTCCAAAACCATGAAGCATCTACACATACTTTACTAATTATAGAAATGGATATCTTGGATCACCCTCTAACAGGTCTAGGCATCAAACCAATCCTTCACCCTAAACCCAACTTCAATACAAAAATCACTTAGAGTGATTGGCATCCCGGTAGCCCAAGTTAACACCTAGGTCATTCCACATGCCTTTCCTCTACCCTCTCAAGGGTATCTACATCCTCAATCAAACTTTTTATGATCTAAAACCATCTCCCAATGCCTTGCCTATACCAAACAGACCAGGGTTCATTATCAAGTCATATGATTCTTATAATGACCCATTAAGGGTTACTATACATCTATTTCATGGTGGGACTATATAGTCATCATCAGAGAATATTTCATCATAATATCTACATGAACTTTCATTGAAAAAATATATCATTTTCTAGATGAATATAATTCCACCATTAAGTTATATAATAAATAATTATATAAGTTTTTTTGAAACATTAAACAACTAAACCCCTATCATTAGTGAAATAAATCACACACAAGTATACATATGTCATGTAAATACTATGTGATGAAAATGATGCATGTACATATCCCTATTTACAATATGGTCCAAGAGATAAAAACATAAATAATAAAATAAATAAACTCATTATACTTTGAATAAATCGATAGATCAACCATAATAGTGAAACCCAAGAACTGTAATTTCATAACCCTAGTAACCTAGAATTCCCACCATAAAGGTGTTCATGACTCATAAATCTAAGGTTCGTCAAAAATTATAACACCTTAATATTATCTATTTACCATATCCTAAATAGTAAGATAAAATAAAATATTCCCTAATAACACTTTGTGATACCTCAACTGAAGTCACTCTACAATATCCCGATCGATGTGTTACATGACCTCAAGTACATCTCCTTGTATGCTAGAGGCTTCTGACTAGTGGTGGGGTCTTAAATCATACATTGGTGAGACTATTACATCAATATCATAACCATCAATAACATATTAAAAACTAATAAACAACCGCAACAAATCATCAAGGTACACATAATCAAAAATACAAAGTGTTGTAATAAAATATAATCCAGTCATATAAAAATACATCTCAATTGATTTCATACCAGATCAATCAGATATAAAAAAACCAAAAATAAATAAAATACATAGTGTATCTACTACCATTTCCAATCCTTGAATTTATCTCAACTTTAAATCACCGTTGAGCTAGTCCAATCCAATCTATTACACAACCTATTCTCAAACAAGTACAATGGAAATTATTTCTTTGTGCACACTGGGGTTCCCATGTAGGGTGTGAGAAATTCATCTCAAGACTTTGTAGATAATTCATCCTTCACGAAGCACCCCCCAAATACATGTGGATCCCATTCCTAGGTCAGGTCGGAATACATCACGAAGCACCTCCCTTTGTGAAGCCCCTTTTCACCATGATTCACAAAGCACATACCTTTGAGAATCTCCTCTCAGTGTGGCCTCCTGTTTCATGATACCCTTTCTGTACGGACCTCTGGGATCGTACGCTGTGATTTCCTGATTCCCCATGTGGTTTCCCTTATCACATTGTCCTACATCTTACTTTTTGGAATAAGTTCCCTAATGGATCTTTCTTTTTTGGAATATCCATGCTAACTTGGAACCCATGATTGACCATTACTCTACACCCCTCATGTTGGTCCTTACTAATTCCTTCCCTTTCCCAATTTCAGGTAGGTATCAGTCATGTAAGTCCAGGGGTAAGGAGTTAATCATCCCCGTCTAAGCTACAGGATGTTAAAATTCCAATCACCATCAACCTTAGAACATGACATTAAATTGTAGTCTCTTCCCATGCAATGTACATGGGGTGTTCCATCTTGGGCATTCTCAATGAACAGTAGTCTCCAAGAGTGTGAGCTCTTCCTCACCCTACTAGCACAGAATGACATCCTCCACTCATAGGAATAGATACTCCTTAGGCATCTCTCCTAGAGTAAGTCCCAATATCCATATCCCTGGGCTGTTATCCATGAATAAGCCCCAGACCATCTCTCATGGCCACACATTTCATGAAACAACTGTCAGGTCTACTGCCACCTCTTGTTTCTCACACCAAGTATGACTCATGTGGGCTTAGAGTAACAATGACCATGACATCCTCTTTGGGCTGCTAACCATGCGTAATCCTAAACAAGTCTTTGGGCCGCTAACCATGCATAAGCCCCAACATGTCTTTGGGCCGCTAACCATATTTAAACCCCAACATGTCTTTGATCAACTAACCATGCATAAGCCCCAACATGTCTTTGAGATGCTAACCATGCGTAAGCCCCAGCATATTTCCTGGACACTGTCCATGTGTACACCTCGATTCTATGCCCCCCCCCCCCGCCCACCGAACTACATGGACTTTGATCCTTGTATTCTAAGCAAGGTATATAGGAAGCCTCTTTGAGGTTAAATCATATCACTCTCCACAATATATTTGTTCCATCTATTTCGCATCGGTTCACTTGTCCTTCATGACGTTAAACTGCATGCTTCAAACTACATGGTTTTTATCCCTTTCAAGTACGTAAGAAGCCTATTTGAGGTTTAATCCCAACTAATGGTAAACTCTAGTGCTACCTCCTAGGGAAGTACCCTTCTAATGTGGCATCTTCCCTTTTTGGGATACATCTCCCAGATCCACCCCTAGAGGTGTTCTAATCCATTCGCTCGGGCCACTAACCATGTGTAAGCCCCGCACATATCACATCCATCTAACCAAGAATGATCCTCTTGCGAAGGGCCTCTAACCATGCATAATCCCCTGGCATATCTCTGAGTCACTTTATATGTGTATGCCCTGATTCCCTACCTCCATCACGAACTACATGGACTTTGACCCATGTATTCTAAACATGGTATGTAGGAAGCCTATCTTAGGTTCAATCCCATCATCCATTCTCATCTTGATCTTTCCCTTGGGTCTCTATTTCTCGGGAGGGTCATTCCCTAACCTGTAGGTTCCTTTTACTTCAAGTCCCTATCTATGCATTAATTCTCACAGGCTTCCTCTTTAGGTGACCCAACACCCCGCTTCCTAAACTACATGGACTTTAATTCCCAGCCACTGGGATATGTAGGAAGCCTCTCTGAGGTTCAAATACATCACTCTCCACACTCCGCCCATTTCATCATCACTTTATCCATACCCATCCTGATTCTTACCCGAGCTGCTACATCCTGGTGAGATCATGCCATCTACTTCATCATTACTTCTAGCAACACCTGGGCATCTAACAATGCATAATCCACATACAATTCATATTCCTCTAACCAAGAGTGATACTCTTGCAAAGGGATTCTATACATGTGTAAGCCCTAAATCACCCCTTCAAACTACATGGGTTTGGATCCCTGTCTTTTATATAGGGTACGTAGGAAGCCTCCCTAAGGTTAAATCACATCCAATGAAAAACTCTGGTGTCCCCCTCCATGGGGTCCACCTCCCTGATCCTCCCTTAGTGGTGTTCAAATCAGCCTTCATGGTGTGACATCTTCACTTTATGGGACACACCATCCTTGGTCCACTCTCATTGAGCATTCTGATCTATCCATCTAGTGTTCCCCTCATTAGGGTCTACCTCCCTAATCCACCCTCAGTGGTGTCCAGATCATCCGTCACAGTGTAAAACCTTATCTTATTGAGATACACCACCATGGGTCTGCCCTCATTGGTCATTCTGATCTATCCATCCATTAAACCTTCCAGGTGATCCCTCCTATGGATCCACCTCTCTAAACCATCTCTATGGGATATTCTAATCACTCTCATTCCTTCTTCATCAGACATTAAACTTGCAACCCTCCATCACCACAAGACGTTAAACTCATGGAACACCCCATGTAAAACATGGGAAGATGAGGAAAACCTCATAGACATGACTATGGCATAAGATACCCCACGGTCAACATAGGAAGCCTCAGGTTTCTATACCCTTGAGAAGCCCTCTGACGAGGAAGAATATAGGTGTTCTAGTGTTTCAGCATCCATGTAACATCCCAGGTATATAAAGAACATGAAATTTTTTATATTAATTAATATTTTTAAATTAAATAATTATTTTAATTTAAAGGGGATTCTATGTTCGATAGCGTACCCAATACGCAACAGCGGGTTTCTTTGAAATCTTACTTTGCACACTAATAGTATAATATTATTATTTTAAATGGTAGTTAACGCCTAGCCATTGTATTGGCGGGAATGGATAGAACTAACTACAATATTATTATACATGTTTTTTGAATATTTTTACATTTATCCAATAAAATTTAGAGGCTTAAAATAAGTAAATAATTTGATTTTAATCATAAATACTCTAGTATTCACTAAAAGGTCGATTTACCGTCTTTTAATGGTGAACCCTCTTTAAATATAGTTTTTGTCAATTTTATATGTTATATTTGACAAAATAAAATTCCTCTTCAGAATCAGGAAACCAAAAGTTACTTTGGATAAAATTTTGGTATTTTTCTGATAATGTTCATTTTTTTTAAGGAATAGTGAAAAATACTATATTTTAATTCAAAAGTGCCTATTAATATAATATATTTATATGGTTATATTATCTTTTTAATTGGTTTTAAAGTGTAATTAGAATATATTTTTACCATTTAATATAATTTTGGTCATTGGATGTAATTTTATTTTAAAATTGGACATAAACAAGTGTCAATATTTTGATAGTTAATATTTCTTAAAAACACGCTATTTGTTTTAACAATGGGAATTAATTTTAAATTAATTTCTGCCACTTCTGTGTCTTGAATTTGGAAAAATGGATTCCATATTTGGAATCAGTAGGTCTAAATTTTTTAAATAGGTAACTTTAATTTTTAGACATTTTGAATATTTACTTCAGTAAATATTTTATTTACCATGATTAAAAGGTAAAAATAATAAATAAGGTAAAATATAATATTATAATAATATTAAATTACCCTAACAAATGTCATAATACTATTGGATAATATATATCCAACCATGGGAATCCTTGGGTTGAATTTGGGACCCCATGGAGCCACATGGGAGTAATAATGACACTTTATATTAATTAATTTAAAGTAAAGACAAAACTGTCATAAACAAATATCTTTTAGTAAATAAATTTTTACATGGAGTTATATAAGATATCTATTCGAATATAAATATTCTTTGGAAAGATAAAAATATTTCCTACATCATCTTTTTTTTTATAATTTTTGGATATCAAATAAATTAAATTATTTATGACACAATAATGATGCAATATTTACCTCATTAATAAATGATTTAAATAAATAAGACTATAAATATTAAAACAATATCCAAAACCTATCCAATTCTTATTGGATTATTTTATTTTGACCATTAGTCATATTAAATTTGATATTAACAAATATTTGACCTTTTAAAACTGAATATGAGGTTATAATAAAATAATTGTTTCAAACTTTCCTAAAGAGCTCCTCCTCTCCCTTATAAAAATCTCTCACTTCTAACCCATTTATCACACTTCTCAAGACTTTGGATCATGAAAACTCTGCTCCAATAAGCTAAAAATATCCCTCTATTCATCTTATAATCCTTTACTTAGGCATAAAACACTTCAAGAAACCCTTTTGGTTTAAACCAAAGGGAGATACCCAATTTAAAGGTAATGTATTCTCTTAAGTTTTTTTGTTTTATTTTACTTCTCCAACCCCCTAAAATATTTTTATTATTTTATTTTATAACAACACAAGTATACTAAATATACTAGGATATTTTTATGATAAGGATTCTAACTACACTTACACACACCTCCATCTAATTGGTGAAGAACATACTGTTTCTGTGGATGGAAAACTAACGCCTCACGAAGCGATGATTGTTCAATTATCTCCTACCACCTCTCATGGTGGCCATTATGAGAAAACTGTATTTATATATGATTTATATTATGTTTTTGTTTTCTATATTCTTCTGTAATTTTTATTTACAAACATACCTTTATGCCTTCCAATATGTGTAAAGATGATAATTTCATTTGAGGAAGTGTGGACTATCACCCCCTCAAGGTGATATGATTCGTTCTTGACATACATGGAACGTATAAAGATAGAGTTAATGAAATTATGTAACATATATATCATATGATATTATAATGGAATTATAATATACCTATGTATCATTAATTTTTCATTCCATTAAATATTAAATAGAAATGAAAGTTGCGTTCATGCGTACGTACGACTTACCATCTCCATGAACGGTGCATTTCATTTCTTATATCCAAATTTTATGTACTATTATATATATATATAATCAATATATATGATATATATGATATATTATTCACTAATATCATTCTGGAGATAATGGAGTTTTGACCACGTGGACATATTGTAATTATAACAAGTTCATTTTTAACTCAAATTCCGAACATCGACAAAATGTCCAATATGAACTCAAATAATTAAATAACAGTTATTGAAAGGTAATAAATGATATAAAAGTAATAATAAACATTAAAAAAGTTTATTAATAAAGTATAAATTAAGTTAAGTTTATTATTCAGTAAGAACAAGGAACATACGAGTCAATTCAGACACAAGGTAAGGGATTTCTTATCTCACTTTTAATTCCGTGAGATTTCCATTGTTCGCCACTTATATATTGCATGTGGTGTATTTTGTACTTCCATTTGATATATATTATCATGATTCTATTTATATTAATGTTATTCTTTGATTAATTTGGTTGTTATTAACTTTTCTCAAAGGACTCGATTGATTACAATGTGGTAAGAGTTTTTCATCTCACTTTTTATTCTCATGAGATTCATGCTACATTAGCCACTATTTCCTTTTGTGTGGTGGATTTACTTCCCATGATTGTATTATTTGTGTAATATACTTTAATTTATGGGTATTTATATATTCATTGTGTTATCTTTCATTCATGGGGTGCATGTTTCGTAAGTTACCAAATCGGTAAGGGAACCTTTCACCCTCCTCTTTTTTAAAAGACTTATTTTTTTATGTATTTTAATTTACATCTTATTATATTGGAATATGTTATTCTATATCCTTATTGATTTAAATTTTATTTCCAAGTGATGATATATCCTTTTCTCTCTCATCAACTTATTTTATGAATTTTAAAGTAACGTTGTTAGGCTGTCAAATTTCTGTAAGAAAACTTCTTAACCCAATTTTAATTTTTGGGTTAAACATCTACTTCTTGATTATGGCATGCTATGAATATGTGTGAATAACCTCTGATTGTTTTACAATTAATATCCACTTATATTGGGTGTATTTATATTTTTCACACATTATTATGTAATTGATTTATCCTTAATCTAAGGATACCGTCTTTGTAGAGAACCGAAGCTTGACATACATGGATATTACATTACTTTTGTGGAATACTTAATACATAACAAATACAGACACACAAGGACCGTAATAGTTTAGTGTCTTTGGAAACTTGGAACGTAATCTTCTAATCGTGGTGAAAAATCTTCAACATCTCCCATAAAAATCTTCCACTTTTTGTTTCCTTACCTAAAACCTTTCTTTTAATCTTGGGGGAAAATAAAACATAAAAAGGGTGATCTCAAATGCGCAGTAAGGGTAAGAATGGATAAAATAAAACATACCATGCACATTTGAACCTAAAAACATGAACATAATGTTTAAACATCAAAATATTTAGCAACGACTTAAAACATGTAAGTACATAAGTCATAGATCATAATGGAACATAAATAATGATAACATAGCATGGGAATAAAACATGTAATTGTGGAATCCATTAATCACATGTAATTATTTCCATAGTATCCAAGGCATTGCTTCCAAGACCATCTTAGTGGACAAAGTCCCTTTCTGAATCGAGTTCACTCCTCGTTTCAGTCCTGTAACACTGAACCGGATTAACTTACCGTTCCAGCCATGTCTATCTCATGAGATATAAATCTTTACCCAATGCATTGGAGGGAGATATAGGTCCCACCCATCTCATAATGAAATCATTCTTACTTGTGCCACAACATAAACATAAATCATTTATCATAACCCAAAGAATAAAATGGGTATCATAAACATCATCCCATCATAACATAATCCATATAAAAAAATGGATATCATTTCATCATAAGAACAGTGAAACCATGTAAATCATAGAGACATTATACTTGAAACATACACATATGAAATAATGTCATCTTAGATGGAAAATGATTTTGATAAAACACTTGAAATGAATTCTTGAGGAAAATATCCTTTCTTCTTCAAAATCAATTTCTTTTCACAAAACATCATGCAATTTTAAAAGAAAATGATTTTTTTTGAAAATAGTCATGAAATATTTTGGAGGAAGCTTCATGAAAATAAGGATTTATAAAACCATAAAAATCCTTTCATGCAGTATACGTTAAAAAACATTCTTCTCGTACTTTTGTCAAAAAAGTCAAAAAAAAGTACCTTGTAGGGTAAATAAAAGAAAGATCCCTTCCATAACAAGGGGTAAAAGTCAAAATGGGTAAAAATTAATTTAAACATACATGAATACACTTTTATAAAACATATACATGGATGATAGCAATAACCCCAGTAAATACTTACGAATAAGCAATCTCAGATAAAAATGAGATTTGCAAAATTATCCCTTACCGTAGGTCCGATATGCTTCGTACGTATCTGAACCTCATGTATAATGATTTAAATAATGTCATTGAATTATTACAGAATCATATTTATTGTTATTATATCATATATGGTTCACTTATGACTTTATATTACCCTTTCTTTTGTAAATTCATGTTAAAGTAGCGTTTTGGGTAAAATTGTTTCATTTGTCGTTCGTGTTTTAACTTGTAATTATTCATATGATTAATTAGATCATGATTACTTACATCCAGAATTTAAAACATGATTTATATATAATATATATTCATAATTTACATATATATAATGGATCGATAAATGGAAAGAAATACACCGTTCATGGAGACGGTAGGTCGTACGTACGCATGAACGCTGTTTTCGTTCCCTTATTGAATTGAATGGAATTAAGTAGATGACATAAATATATATATACATAAATACAATATCATTATTATGTCATATATTTCATGATTACTTATTATATATACTTTATAATCATTCTTGAATGGTTATCATGGAGAGTGAATCTCATCGCGTAGTGGAGACAGTATTCTGTACGTACGCACGAGCGATGATATCATTCCCATGATCATAGAACTGTATTAAAGTGTATGTATAATATTACATAATCAATATCACTTTAAAATAATCATATATATTCATTACTTTCACCATTATACCCATCCAAGTAAGGTGGTGGTGGAAAATAGATTACACCACAGCGTGGAGACGGTATTCCGTACGTACGCACACGCGGTGATTTTGTTTTCCGTAGGATGGATAGATGGTGAAATAGGGTTGTTTCATACTTATAATAACATATCAGTATATGAGTGATACTGATGATATTACTTTATAATAAAACAACCTAAGAAGAATAAGTGGAAGAAGAAATAACGGTGAAAGAATCGGTAACGGACATTACCTCTTCTTTGAAGCGCCTCTTTGAGACCTCCTCTTAGGGAACTAAAATTGGTCTTTGAAGAAGACCAGGACCTATAGGATGTTTCTAGGGAAGTGGAGAAGATAATTTGGTAGGTTTTGGCCGAGTTTGAAGGCTCAAAGTGTTGTGAGGAAGAGAGGGAGGAGTTGCCCTTTTATAAGGGAGGAGAGGGGCACCTTTGGAATAACTAAAAATATTATTTTATTATAAAATCATATTCGGTTTTTAATAGCTCCAAATTGATTTATTTCGAATATAAGATTGGTATAGGTAGAAATACTCTCATTAAATATAATTTAGACAAGTTTAGGTCATTATATTGACCTTAACTTTTAGTTTTAACTCTTAGTTAATTAGATTGACATTTACCATGTCACTTTGTACTTTTATATTATATGGTTAATAAACATACCATATACATCCAAGTGACCCCCAAGTGGTCCATTAATGATACACCTATAATGATATAAGTATATTTTCTTAACCTTATATTTTTAGGAATATAATAAAAAAATTATATAATATTTGTTTTAAAAACTATTTTATGTCAATTTTGACACTATTTGGTAATTCATTTTTTTAAAAATCATAACTGAATGATTAGTTCAAAATAAGTTAATTAAATCAATAATAACATGTCATATTAACACATAAAATTATTTTAATTCATAAAAAGTCTCAAATTACATTTATTTGGGTATTTATAACATCAATTATGTCAATATTTCATTAATAAGATAATTACTGCATCATAATTGTTTCATAAATAAATTAAATTATTTTAAGTCTAAAAATTATAAATAAAATACCATTATGTAGGAAATATTTTTATCTGTCTAATGAATTATTATAGTCAAATTTATCTTATGTATAACCCTATATTAAAAATGAATTAGTTATTAAACTTTGATTTTAACTATTTTAACCCTTCTTTAAATAAATTAATAATAAATGTCCTAATCTAATCCAAGTGGGCCTAAATGGTCATATTTTATTTCTAAGGTTTGTTTTGGACGAATTACACTTATCCAATAGAATTAGGACATGTGTTAGGGTAATAATAATATCATTTTTACCCTTAATTACCCTATTTACTTTTAACCGTGGTAAAAAAAGTAAAAAGTTACTATTCACCAAAAATTATTTTTATCTCATTGAACAAAATTTTAGTCCTTGATATTAAGTGTGTCTCTCGGATTTACGAAATTTCACTCACAGAAGTGGTAAAATTAATTTTTATGAAAAATTCATTTTTTTAACTACCACTTAGTGGTTTCACTATTCATCAAAAAATGAAAGTTTCCAGAAAAATACCAAAAATTAGGCCTAAGATATATTTGATATTATGAATTCAAAAATGATGTCTATTTTACCAAATTCAAAACATATCAGTTGCATTAATTAATTTAAAAATTATTTCCCGTCGTCAAAACAAATAGCGTGTTCTTAAGAGATAATAACTATCAAAAGATTGACACTTGTTTATGTCTGGTTTAAATGTGAAATTACAAACAATGACCAAAATTTTATTAAATTGTAAAAATATATTCTAAATATACTTTAAAACCACTCAAATTAATAATTTATCACTATTAATTATTTTGATTAAAAAAAGTTGTTTTTAATTAAAATTTAGTAATTTCCACTATTCATCAGAATATGAATGTTATCCGAAAAGTACCAAAATTTCACCCTAAGCTAATTTCGATATTCTGAATCCAAAAATGACGTCTATTTTGAAAGATAAAATTTATAAAATTTCAAAAATTGGGTATTACTATTCATAACGGCTAGTTCATAATAATATTATAATAATATCTCGTTTAGTGAAACTCGGTATTGCGTACTACACACGCTATCGAGGAAGGTCGTTATTGCGTGTAATGCATCCAATTTAGGGTTGCGTGTTGTGCAAGACTCCTTTATTGTAACGTACAACACTAGACATCAATAAAATTAAAAGGAATATTTTTCATAAAATCTTGGGGTGTTACATTCTACCCCCCTTAAAATGAATTTCATCCTCAAAATTCGTCGGGGTTATAAATGGTTTACTACTTGAAAGTTTCTTTAATAGAAACCCACATCGTAAAAAGGAATACTAAAACCAATCTTGAAAAACTAAAGTATGAAACATAACGGTTACCCAAATTAACTAATCACTGGGTTTCCACATAGGAGAACATCGGTGAAAATATGGATATGGAAGAGAAACCTAACCATCATGTTCTGATGGAGAGTGGTAGAGAACATGGCTATGAAAAATCCAACAATCACAAAGCTATAGATTTGTGATGATCTAAGGTGCCATCTGATTCATCGGATATAAGGGAACTAGGACAACATTTTTGGTTTTCAAGATCATTTCCCTAAAGTTGATGAATTAAAAGAAAAACTTACATGATTTTGGTACAATCTCATTATTGTTCGTGAATTGAACAATTTTCACTTTATCTCTTAAAGAAATGAAGTTGAATTTTTTATTCGTGATGTGTTAGCAGATCATGTGATAGAACGATGGGTCATTCCATCTGTTTCAAACAAAAGGTTAGCAAAATTTATAAGTCCATCTTATGGTTAGATTAATCGTATATGGTTCCAGAAATGAACTTATACTTCATATATCATACCTCTTAATAAAATAAAACTAGTTTCTACTAACCAGGGACTTCCTGTAGGCCAGTGGTAGGCGATAAAGGCCAGTCGCACTTCGGTTGTGGGTTCGATTCCCACAGCCTTGTCCGACGCGATGGGCTGTCGCCCGTCCTGTAGGTTGTCCTTTTTCTAAAACTATATTACTATAACATCCCATCAATAATATCGAAAAAAACTTCTATCCTTAAACAATAATAACTTATGTCCAACATAATCCATTCCAATCTTTAGGATTATCCATAATACTACAGTCCACTCTCATAATATAGTGAAAATGATTACCAGAGATTTAATACCATCGTTGATCCCCATATATCATAAGATATGTCTTATTGGTCACATTCCAAACATTCGAAGGCCTTAATCATGTATTCTCTTGAAAAATGAATACCCATTGAACCTTAGTGAAAACATGAATGCAGTTAAAAGTTAACACTTTCCACATACCAAAATCCTCAAAATTCTATATACTCAAACCATGATATCACTTAGTCCTTATATCAATCATGAGCTCATGAATACAATCAAACATCTCATTATCTTTTTATTCTTTCATTATGTGCATATCATCTACTTTACAGAAATATCTGAATAACCTTCCATGGTTACTGGTACCATTCAACATATACTTTCAAATACTTTTAGGAAAAACAATAGTGTAACAATCCTTATATGATTCTTTATTCCATAATACCATTAACTATACAACATAAATCTCGATAAACATACAATCATTCCACTAACTTCTAAAACAACTGACTGAGCTTCAACACTTCTTTCAGCTCATATATCATTTGTAGTCTCCTCATCATCATCCACATAAATACTACCCATATGACCATGCTGATTCTCTTCATGAGATTTTCCATTAGGGCATTGGTTTTCATAATGCCCGTACATTCCACATTTAAAACATCTAATCATTTTTGATGTTGTAGCAATACCATTATCCTTGTCCATGGTGTTAACTGAACCTTTTCCTTTGCACTTACTGGCTTTGAGTCCTTCTTTTCCACACCCAAAGCATCTTCCAGTTCCTTTGAAACAATCTCCCTGATGCCTCTTCCCACATGATTTACATGAGGTAAATTGAACTTTCTTTCCTCTATGATCATCATGAAACTCCATCTTTCTCTTATTATTTGAGTCGGGAAACTTACCAAAGTTGAGATTATTGATCATATTATGAGATTGCTGATTAGGAATAATAACAATGTTTGGACTTCCAAATACCGTTTCATTTGGTTTCTCATGAATAATATCATTCCATTCTTCATCATATCCTCTATTATCATGAATCTTCCTATTTCTAGCCATTTTCTAAAACCCAAAAAGAATAGTGTGAGAGGTAAAAATCATGCTAGGGAAAACAACATAGTAAAGGGGGAGCACCCTCAATATCTAACATCTTAGGTTAAATTATAATATCTTTACTGTAGTTCTTGGACTATATCCTATACGTATACTTATCCTTAGGGACATCCCTAGACATACCTTAGAAATATCTCTAGGGATCTCACTAACGTTTTCGCATCCTAGTTTCCAAAGGTTGACTAAACATTTCCTCTGATACCAACTGTAGAGACCTGAAGCTTGACATACATGGATATTACATTACTTTTTCGGAATACTTAATACATAACAAATACAGACACACAAGGATCGTAATAGTTTAGTGTCTTTGGAAACTTGGAACGTAATCTTCTAATCGTGGTGAAAGATCTTCAACATCTCCCATAAAAATCTTCCACTTTTTGTTTCCTCACCTAAAACCTTTATTTTAATCCTGGGGGAAAATAAAACATAAAAAGGGTGAGCTCAAATGCTCAGTAAGGGTAAGCATGGATAAAATAAAACATACCATACACATTTGAACCTAAAAACATGAACATAATGTTTAAACATCAAAATCTTGAGCAACAACTTAAAACATGGAAGTACATAAGGCATATATCATAATGGAACATAAATAATGATAACATAGCGTGGGAAAAAAACATGTAATTGTGGAATCCATTAAGAACATGTAATGATTTCCATAGCAGCCAAGGTATTGCTTCCAAGACCATCTTAGTGGACAAAGCCCTTTCTGAATCGAGTTCACTCCTCATTTCAGTCCTGTAACACTGAACCGGATTAACTTACCATTCAAGCCATGTCTATATCATGAGATATAAATCTTTACCCAATGAATTGGAGGGAGATATAGGTCCCACCCATCTCATAATGAAATCATTCTTACTTGTGCCACAACATAAACATAAATCATTCATCATAACCCGAAGAATAAAATGGGTATCATAAACATCATCCCATCATAACATAATCCATATAAAAAATGGATATCATTTCATCATAAGAATAGTGAAACCATGTAAATCATAGAGACATTATACTTGAAACATACACATATGAAATAATGTCATCTTAGATGGAAAATGATTTTGATAAAACACTTGAAATGAATTCTTTAGGAAAATATCCTTTCTTCTTCAAAATCAATTTCTTTTCACAAAACATCATGCAATTTTAAAAGAAAAGGATTTTTTTTGAAAATAGTCATGAAATATTTTGGATAATCTTCATGAAAATAAGGCTTTATAAAATCGTAAAAATCATTTCATGCCGTATACATTAAAAAAACATTCTTCTCGTACTTTTGTCAGAAAAGTCAAAAAAAGTACCTTGTAGGGTAAATAAAAGAATGATTCCTTCCATACCAAGGGGTAAAAGTAAAAATGGGTAAAACGGACTTTAAACATACATGAATACACTTTTATAAAACATGGACATGGGTGATATCAATAACCCCAGTAAATACTTACGAATAAGCAATCTCAGATAAAAATGAGATTTGCAAAATTATCCCTTACCGTAGGTCCGATATGCTTCGTACGTATCTGAACCTCCTGTATAATGATTTAAATAATTTCATTGACTTATTAAAGAATCATATTCATTGTTATTATATCATATATGGTTCACTTATGACTTTATATTACCCATTCTTTTGTAAATTCATGTTAAAGTAGCGTTTTGGGTAAAATTGTTTCATTTGTCGTTCGTGTTTTAACTTGTAATTATTCATATGATTACTTAGATCATGATTACTTACATCCAGAATTTAAAACATGATTTATATATAATATATATTCAGAATATACATATATATAATGGATCGATAAATGGAAAGAAATACACCGTTCATGGAGACGGTAGGTCGTACGTATGCATGAACGTTGTTTTCGTTCCCTTATTGAATTGAATGGAATTAAGTAGATGACATAAATATATATATACATAAATCTAGTAGCATTATTATGTCATATATTTCATGATTACTTATTATATACTTTATAATCATTCTTGAATGGTTATCATGGAGAGTGAATCTCATCGCGTCGTGGAGACGGTATTCTGTACGTACGCACGAGCGATGATATCATTCCCATGATCGTGGAACTGTATTAAAGTGTATGTATAATATTAAAGAATCAATATAACTTTAAAATAATCATATATATTCATTACTTTCACCATTATACTCATCCAAGTAAGGTGGTGGTGGAAAATAGATTACACCACGGCGTGGAGACGGTATTCCGTACGTATGCACGCGCGGTGATTTCGTTTTCCGTAAGATGGATAGATGGTGAAATAGGGTTGTTTCATACTTATAATAACATATCAGTATATGAGTGATACTGATGTTATTAAT
Source organism: Viscum album (assembly GCA_963277665.1). Lineage (NCBI taxonomy): Eukaryota > Viridiplantae > Streptophyta > Magnoliopsida > Santalales > Viscaceae > Viscum > Viscum album. The sequence goes on from OY728161.1 coordinate 314,239,661, forward strand.
TCATAATGAAACAACCTAAGAAGAAGAATTGGAAGAAGAAATAACGGTGAAATAATCGGTAACGGACAGTACCTCTTCTTTGAAGCGCCTCTTTGAGACCTCCTCTTAGGGCACTAAAATTGGTCTTTGAAGAAGACCAGGACCTCTAGGATGTTTCTAGGGAAGTGGAGAAGAGAATTTGGCAGGGTTTGGCCGATTTTTAAGGCTCAATGTGGTGTGAGGAAGAGAGGGAGGAGGTGCCCTTTTATAAGGGAGGAGAGGGGCACCTTTGGAATAACTAAAAATATTATTTTATTATAAAGTCATATTCGGTTTTTAATAGCTCCAAATTGATTTATTTAGAATATAAGGTGGGGATAGGTCGAAATAATCTCATTAAATAGAATTTAGACAAGTTTAGGTCATTATATTAACCTTAACGTTTAGTTTTAACTCTTAGTTAATTAGATTGACATTTACCATGTCACTTTGTATTTTTATATTATATGGTTAATAAACTTACCATATACATCCAAGCGACCCCCAAGTGGTCCATTAATGATACTCCTATAATTATATAAGTATATGTTCCGAACATTAGATTTTTAGGAATATAATAACAATTTCTAATATAATATTTGTTTTAAAAACTATTTTATGTCAATTTTGACACTATTTGGTAATTGATTTTTGTGAAAATCATAACAGAATGATTAGTTCTAAAGAAGTTAATTAAATAAATAATAACATATCATATTAAAACATAAAATTATTTTAATTCATAAAAAGTCTCAAATTACATTTATTTGTTTATTTATAACATCAATTATGTCAATATTTCATTAATAAGATAATTACTGCATCATAATTGTTTCATAAATAAATTAAATTATTTTAAGTCTAAAAATTATAAATAAAATACCATTATGTAGGAAATATTTTTATCTTCTAATGAATATTTATAGTCGAATTTATCTTATGTATAACCCTATATTAAAAATGATTTAGTTATTAAACTTTGATTTTAACTATTTTAACCCTTCTTTAAATAAACTAATAATAAATGTCCTAATCTAATCCAAGTGGGCCTAAATGGTCATATTTTATTCCTAAGGTTGTTTTTGGCCGAATTACACTTATCCAATAGAATTAGGACATGTGTTAGGGTAATAATAATATCATTTTTACCCTTAATTACCCTATTTACTTTTAACCGTGGTTAAAAAAAGTAAAAAGTTACTATTCACCAAAAATTATTTTCATCTCATTGAACCACATTTTAGTCCTTGATATTAACCGTGTCTCTATAATTTACGAAATTCCACTCACAGAAGTGGTAAAATTAAGTTTTATGAAAAATTCATTTTTTTTAACTACCACTTAGTGGTTTCACTATTCATCAAAAAATGAAAGTTTCCAAAAAAATACCAAAAATTAGGCCTAAGATATATTTGATATTATATATTCAAAAATTATGTCTACCAAATTTAAAACATATCAGTTGCATTAATTAATTAAAAAATTAGTTCTCGTCGTCAAAACAAATAGCGTGTTCTTAAGAGATAATAACTATCAAAAGATTGACACTTGTTTATGTCTGGTTTAAATGTGAAATTACAACCAATGACCAACATTGTATTAAATTGTAAAAATATATTCTAAATATACTTTAAAACCACTCAAATTAATAATTTATCACTATTAATTATTTCGATTAAAAAAAAGTTGTTTTTAATTAAAATTTAGTAATTTTCACTATTCATCAGAATATGAAAGTTATCCGAAAAGTACCAAAATTTCACCCTAAGATAATTTAGATATTCCAAATCCAAAAATGATGTCTATTTTGAAAGATAAAATTTATAAAATTTCAAAAAGTGGGTATTACTATTCATAACGGTTAGTTCATAATAATATTATAATAATATCTCATTTAGTGAAACTCGGTATTGCGTACTACACACGCTATCGAGGAAGGTCGTGATTGCGTGTAATACATCCAAGTTAGGGTTTCGTTTTGTGCAAGACTCCTTTTTTGTAACGTACAACACAAGACATCAATAAAATTAAAAGGAATATTTTTTATAAAATCTTGGGGTGTTACAGTCTTTATAAGGGATTTCGTCTCAATTTACATTTACATTGAGAATTCATTGTTGATATGCCCTAATTCACTCTTATATGGTGTATATACTATCCTTTGTCATATTATATCATGAATAACTTTATTCTCATGATATTATTAAGTTCTTATTAAATTTTATTCCTCAATTATTTCTATTCTAGGGTCCCATTTTGTTAAAAACTCTTTAACTAAAATATCGTTTTAAATGTTTTAAAGGTTTATTCTTCTAAATATTTCACATTAATGTCCATTTTTTATATATGGTTTTAAGGATTTATTCATACGGACATGAATTTTTTGAAATTGAAATTTCTTTCAAAAGCTTCAAAGTGGTATGGGACACTTTGATTCAAAAATCTCTTTATTTGATATTTTAAATGGTTTTGAAAATGGTTTGATAAAAGATTTGATTTTTTTCAATGTCTTGAAATGTTTTCTTATGACTTAAAATGAAATGTTATTAGTGAAATGTTTGTATTTTCAATAATTTATGTGTTATGATTTTATTTTATGGGTGGTTACATTATAAACCAAATGATGGGTGGTGTCGTGATAAACCAGGATGGGTGGTTACGTTATAACCTCCAATGCATTGGGTATGGAAGTCGGACATATGGATATTCTATTTAGTGATATGTGTGGAAGTTGACCATATGGTTATTCCATTTAAGTATGTTTATGTCCCAAGACACCCGGGTTCAAAACCGAGTGGAGGCAAATTTCCGGGGTACTGTAGCAGTATTGTAGCAGTTACTGTTCGGCACTGTAGCAGCCAGAACTATTCACCCGATTTGGGACTTCGGGCCACCGGTTTGGGCCTACGGGTCTCCAAGGCCTTCGAGTCATCAAAGGCCTTTGGTCCACAGGGCCTTCGGGTCACGTAGACCATGGAGTAGCCCAATTCACATAGAACAGGCCCCATAAGAGGATCAGAGCAGCAGGAGTAGCAGCCACCAGATGTGGAGCTAACCGGATTGGAAGAATGAGAGGGTATGGCAGCCGCAATCAGGACCAGGCACCGTGCAGCTTTGTATGTGAAAATGCTAGCTGATCAGCAATTCAAGGTGGGGAGATAAGGGGATCAATGATGCAAGACGCTGGGGAGGGTCAGTTCTATTGGGATGGGCCTACAGGTCATGTATGGTCATGGTATGCCTCTAGGCCTTCGGGTCATGTATTATGGGTCATGTCAGGCCTTGTGCCTTGGGCATACGGGTCATGTACGGGTTCCCCTTCAACCCTTAAAAGGGGGATTATCTATAATAAAAATAAAAATAAGGCCTTCAGGCCATTCTGAGGATATTAATTGAAGATTATTTACTACTTCATAAAAGTGAAAAGTATTACTTATGATAAAGTATTAATGGTTTAATTGTTGTTTTGATAAACTAACAGTTTTCCTTCTTTGTGTATCCCTTACTGATCTTTTTGTGCTCATCCCAAGTTTTTGAAATGTTTTTCACAGGAAATAAAGTGGAATAGGGTCAAGGATGGAATCAAGGAAAAGTCATGTTGTCTAAAACATGGAACTATACATGACTCTTTTTTTCAAAAGTTTTTATTTTATGAAAAAATGGATACTGAGTAGAATTATCTACATGTAATATTCATGTTGTTATGAAAATGTTATGACCTAATTCTCTAAAACTGTAAACCTAAAAATATCCTCAATGTGAATTATCCATTTAATTCAAGATTATGTAATGTTTAAGGTCAGGTTCTTATAATCCATACATGCCATCAATTCCCAGTGTGACTAATCTCCTAACTGAAGGTTGCTACCCTGACTTGACCCCTTTTAATGTCCTAATAGAAGCAGTATAATTAACCTATTTCCACAAAGAGATGGTTCCCGGAACAAGGTTCATGAACAATGAATCAAATATATGAGGGAGACCCAGAGTAGGTGATGAATTCTGAGGATGATTCTACAGAAGTAGAAACCGACATCCCATCATCCCATTTCAATCAAGGAGTACGCATATCTAAAGAAGTGATGAATAACGCACACCTTTGGAAAGTAGGAATGAGGGGTACAATGCACCTGTCAGTAGGCGTCGTCAACAAAAACCCAGGCAAGAGAACCTCGGTGGAAAGCATCAAAAATAGGAGTCACAACCTAATTAAAACACATACATTATACAATGGGAGTAACAACTCTAATAGTCCTGAATTTAGAATCTAGAAGTCACGTCTTGAAGAAATAAAATTATTTTATACGTAAAATCATAAAAAAAATGTGAGATAAAGTGTGAGAAATGGGAAATGGAGTTGCAAACATGGGAGACTAGGATTAAAGATATAGGTGAATAAGTACAGGTGTCGGTTCATGGGTATTGAATCGGCTCATCTCATCAAGGAAGTATAAGTCAAATAGTGTAATTCAAAACTTGGTAGATCATCCAGATAATGAAACAAAGATTGTGCAGGACTTTATATATTGTACATCACTTTCAAAGTTCATAGTTTTATTCTCAAAGAAAAAATACAGTACTAAAAAATTTATCCATCATCGTTCCATATATCCTCTAATTCATTTATATAAATTCTATAAATCTTACAATAGCCAAAGAGATCTAATTCTAATCTTACCTGATCTCAATAAGGGGTATGTGGTTTTCAATGATGATTTTTCACTGGTTTTGGTTATGGGCTCATGCAGGATGATCATGTGGTAACTTATGACTCTCATCATATTTTAACACATGAGAAGAATTAACCCACTCATGATTTAGATATTTTTGCACTTATGCATGTGATTAAGTGTTAGATATAATATCTTTTTAGGGAGAGGTTCATAGTTGTTTCTAACTATAAGGTTTCATCTATATATTTTCCTAAAAAGACTTTAATCTAAGACAGAGGTGGTGGGTGAAATACCTTTATATGTTTGACTTTGATATCACCTACACTCTGGGGAATGGTAATTTCATTACAGATGCTCTCAGTAGAAAAGTTCCCTCGTAGGCTATTTAGGAATCAAGGTAAGAGTAGAAACTTAAGGGGTTTTTTTATCATTTGCATATATATGCTCAATATAATGTTTCGGGTATATTTTTGACCAATTTTCATTTATCATCATCTCTTATTGGGTCTATTATGCAAGGTTATTAGTAGGATGACGATTTTAAAGTAATTTGAGAAACCCTATATGGTGGGGAGACTATTTTTGGTTGGTCTATATCTTTAGATGATGTTCTTAATTTTGGGGATCAATTTATCATCCTAGAATTAGTGAGGAGATCAGTTTTATTTGATTGTAATAGTTCTTCATAATCCATTCATATAGGAATTATAAAGATGTAATATGATATGATATGGTGATTCTGGTGGTTAGGTATGAAGCATGACATTGCTAATTATGTGTCATGCTATTACACATTCAAAAAGATAAAGGCAGAGCATCTAAAACCTCACAGTTTGATCCATCCTATTCTAGTTCCAATTTGAAAATGGGATAAGTTATCCATGAAATTTGTTTTTTGGATTACCATGGACTCCCCAAGGGTTTAATTCTATATGTTTGTTGATTGATTGGTTGGAAAAACAATCTCATTTAATTCTTATCAGGGACACCACTAAAGTTGAATATTTTGGTAAGTTGTATGTGTAGGAGATTGTGAGGTTACATGGGTTTTCTTCATTCGTTGTTACATATAGGGATCCTAGGTTAAATTTTACATTCTAGAGGTCTCTCTAGGAGGTTATGTGGACTCAGATCAGGTTGAGTACAACTTATCTTCCATTGAAAGATGGTTAGACATAACATGCTATTCAGATCCTAGAGGATATTCTTTGTGCTCTGTCTTGGATATTAGTGGATATTGGGATAAAAATTTGGGACTGGTTGAGTTTTCTTATAACAATAGTTATCAGTCATTGATCAGAATGGATCATTTTAAGGCTTTGTATGGTTTTCTGTGCAGGTCAACTCTTTGTTGGGCAGAGGATGGTAAAGCTTCTTTGGTGGGACTGAGTTTGTTTTGGGAAATGTCTATGAGGATTCAGGATATACATTGGTGTCTGATAATAGCATAGTATCGACATAAATCTTATATGGATCAATGAAATCATCCTTTAGAGTTTTCCATAGGTGACCATATTTTCTTGAAAGTTTCTCCTTGTTTGGGTCACTATTGACTTGGAAAATAGGTAAAGTTAGCTCTGAGATATGTTAGACCATTTGGGGTCACTGAACGGATTGTTAAGGTTTATTATTAGTTTGAATTTCTAGTTCAGTGGATAGGATTTCATTATTTTTTTACATATCATAGCTTATGAAATAAAAAACTGATCCCTCTCATGTTCTGAGATGGGAATATATTGTTTTAGAGATATATTTTTCTATTATGGAGTATCTGGTAGAGATCATTAAATCTCAATTGAAATTATTGCATGGGAATTAAATTCTGTTGGTCAGAGTGTTATGGAAACATGGATTATATTCTCATATGACTTGGGAGTGTGAGTCGTTGATGAGGGAGTAATGGCCTCACCTATTTACCAGATTTCATTCTTTCGCATGACTTCAAGGGGGTGGGAAGTCTTATGGTTGGGACTTTGTAGCACATTGTTACCCACTTTTAGGTATTTCCCTTTTCTTTACTTATTTTTCTATTTAATTGGGTGTGTCTTGAGACTCTTGAGGGTAGAGATAATTTGTTGGGTAAAAATTCATAAAGTTTAGGGATGTATTATTATTTTAATTAATGGAGTACAAGTATAAACATGTAATGGATTAGTAGGGTTCTCCCCGAGTTCAAAGAATGTCTGAGGTGGTTTCAATTTTCATCTAAGAATCTAAAGTTTACACTATAATTTTGGAATTTACATACGGTTTAATGAGATTACACGATGTGTAATGTTTTCCAAGAGCATGTCATGATCTGGGTACATATCATGAGATATTACACGCAGTGTAAAAATTGCACACCGTGTAATGTTAAAAATCAGGTTTTTATTAAAAAGGTGATGATTTTTTGGAATATTTTGACCCTATGGATTACATGACATGTAAAGGGATTACATTCCATGTAAGTATCATGATTTTGGTTTTTAGGGTATTGATCGACTAATTTGTTTTATTATTCAGCCACAACCCTCCTTTCTCTCGACCTAGAGCCCTTCTTCGGTGATTTTAGAAACCTACAACCCTTTCGAATCAATTCATTCAGCATTTCATCATTAAGGTTGTGCATGGTGTCTCTCTGGGTGAGTAATTATTTTTATTTATTTATTTCCTTTGATTGTGGAAATTCCATTGTGTTGAATTATCAGATCCATTGATCTGTGTTGGTGATTTCTTAGATTCCTTTCTAGATCCATTGTGCGATCTTGTTTCGGGGGCCTATCCTTTTTTGTATATAGTGCAGTGGGTGTGAATTTTTGAGGTATGTTGTGATATTTCCTCTTTAATAACCCTTTTTTTAAATGGAATCAATTATGAGATCTTTAGATTGGTTTTAGGGTCCCCATTGTCATTGTGTGTTATTCCTTGTTGTTGGATCCCATTTCGAGGATGTGCGACTCGAGTTTTGAGATTGGTGGTTCCATCTTTAGCCTATGTCAATGAACTAAATTGCTCTGGTTTTTGATAAATTTTTTTATAAATTAAATGTCATGATTGACTAATTTTATTTATGTGTGTGGAAATGAGGTTTTTATAGAATATGGTTTCCCCTAGTTTTGATAAATGAAAAAGTTTTTTCAAATCACTATAGTGCAGATAGGTAAAACTATTTAAATTAATAATAAAAGAGTTAACCTATTATATCAGAGATAAAACAGACTCCAGAAAATATTGAAAGAATTCAAACTAAATTAAATATATAATTTGAATAATTAATATGTGTTAAACAGAAACAAATTCCAAAAAAATCATTCAAATAATTCCACAAATATCACAAGTATAAATACTTTCTAAATATTATGCATCAAATAGAAAAATATTGTAAATATAGGATTTGACCATATTTATAACTAATTGATTTCAATAAATTATACAAAATAAATTTTATTTAAAATAGTGATAAAAATAATAATAAAAACTAGGTAAAAAATATTTAAGAATAAAAAATAATTTAGTCTTAACAAATTCATAACCAGCGGTATAATTTTTTTTTTTTTTGAACTAATGGTAGAATAAAATTTGATTTGGTGGTATTAAAAAATTTGAACTAGCAATATTAAAAAATAACCAGTAGTACTTAGAAAAAATAAATAGCGATGGCATAAAAATTTAATCTAGCAATAACATAAATTTTTTACCTAGTGGCAGAAAGAGTCTATTATTGCTACTATTGAAAAGTGAGGTACCACTACTGGTTGAAGTTACTACCATCGTGAGAAATACAAAGGAATAGTCACACTAGAAGTGATACCATTTCTAATAAGTACTACCAATGAGAGGAAAATGGTGTTACTATTTAGTTTCATACATGCTACCATCGAAGTGGAGCATTTCTACTACCATCAAAGGTGGATAGTGATGCCATTAAAATATATTGAAGAATGAGATTCCATTGAACCTGATGCTCACTACCATTGAATGAATAAGGTGGTTCTATTGAACATATTTAGGCCACTTTCTTTGTGCATAAAGAAGAACCGGCCATATAAGCTACCATGAAGGATGGTCGAAAGAAGTTAGCATGCTACCATTTCATTTCATGATTTGATGATAAGATTCTACTATTAATTCCTAGTCACTGCTAATGTTATAGATTGAGGAAGGGAATAATACCAAAAAAGGGGATCCAGGGTGTACTACTATCACTGTAAATTGAGGTGATTTTGTCCATAGTAGAGGGAGATGAGCCACCTCCCAAGTAGAAGATTCTATGCATGTATTCATGGTCATATAGAGGCACTAAAGTAGTGGATAACCAAGCAAAAATCTTGAGAGGATTGAGAAGATGAGGTGAATGAAACCAACATGGAGGAGAATATGTATAGTGTGTATATATATATACACACACACACACACATATACGGGTATCATATATATGTAATGATATATATGAAAAAAAATATGATTTAAAATATTAAAATAATACATATGAAAGAATATATATATATAAATAAAACAATTTTTTGCATAAGATAAAATATTTAAAACATTAAACCATTAACGCATGTAATAATGTAACCCATTTAAACATAAAATGTACTTAAAATAAATACATGTGACATATGATAATATTAAGAAAGAAAGAGAGGAGTTATGATCAAACAAAACAAAAATACATATATGTGATGAACCCAACATGGATACCATATCAAACTAGTACCCAATCTGAATTTCCACATACCCAAAGGGCATTCCCAATCCCCATGGGATGGTGACTAGCAACTGGGAATCAACAAAAAAACATAGGGAACAATTAATACCAACCTAAATTTGACAACATGAAATATATATATATACATAAAGAAACAGTTGAAGAAAATATGAATATATATTTCATAATAGATAGAGAACAATGGAAGTGATACAACCAAAACGGTAACAAAAAAAATATCCAAGACATAATTCCAACTGTAAAAGATGAAAATATAAAGAGATACACCAACAGTATCCATGTGATAGTATGCAAAAAACTCTCACCATCTCACCATCCATCTACCCAAACCCAGCTGACAGAAAACCTTACTAAATCATTGTGACACTTTGACTTTCCTTACATCAAAATACACAACCAGGACTACGCACTTCCAAAGGGGTGCATAGGGTGTGAGCTTATGGGACAATTAGGGTCCCACTTAGGTGTTCTATAACAATTCACTGAAAAATAATCCAATCATTCTCAAATTTAAAGAAAAAAATCATGATTTACAGTTTAGTATTTTTTATATCAAAAGCATAGAAAAAAAAATAATTTCCCCTTTTTCCACATTTCCAAATAAAACAGGTAAATCAATTTAAAAGAATTTCATATACATATATCAAAACAAATATATCAAAACAAATATATCATGTTAAATCAAATCATGCATCACATATCATATCAAAACCATGGTAGTACAATTAAAATAGTGAAAACTAAAATATACAAAAACACAGGTAACATCACGCCAAGGGTCGCACTAGGTTAGGATAGCTAGAACACTAGAAACTAACATAGACAATTTCACACACATAAAGACTCTAGAAATATGCATCAAGTCTAGAGATAAGGGGAACACCCTAGAAAATGAACCCCCCCCCCCCAATATTTCCAACAAATTTCTATAATAATAGGCCAAGAGAGAAGGGGAACACCTCATGAGTGAACCACCCAATAGTGGACGAGGCCTATTACTACACCTTCCACCTAAGTACCCAATGCTTCCCATGTGATCTATTTTCCAAACCATTTAATCAAACCATTTCATCGTATCATACTTTGAAAACCATTTCATAAAATATCACAACATACCTCAAGAACTCACACCTTTAGAATAGAAACCAACAAAGGATTATCCCCAGAAACAAGATCAAATGACAGATCTAGAAAAGAATCCAAGGAATCACCAACACAGATCGAAGAATCTGATAATTCAATGTAATGGAACTATCATGGTCAAAAGGAAATGAGGAATCAAAAAAGGATTATTCACCCATAGAGACACCACCCACAACCCTGATAATCAAATGTTGAATGAATCGATCCGGAAGGGTTAGAGGTTCCCAAAATCATCAGAGAAGGGATCTAGGTTGAGATCAAGGAGGGTTATTGATGAATAATAAAACAAATTATCCAAGTATCACCCTAAAAAACTCATGATAAATACATGGTGTGTAATCCCTTTATATTTCATGTAATCCACAGGATCCAAATACGCCGAAAAACCCATCACCTTTTTATTAAAAAACCAATTTTTAACATTAAACAACATGTAATATTTACAAGGTGTGTAATATTTCATGCTATGTAATTGGCTCATGAAATGAACCTAGAAAACTTTACATATCACATACTACTATTACATGGCGTTTAAATTCTCAGCAGATAGCGAAAACTGCAAATTCTTATATGAAAACCCAAACCACCTGGGTCGTTCTCCAAACTCAGGAAGAACCCTTCTAATCTTTTACAAATTTATACCCATACTCCATTAATTCAAATAAATATATATACCTAAACTTTAGGTCATTTTCCCCAATAAATTATCTCCATCCTTAGGATTCCCAAGATGGAACCAATTAAGGATAAAAACAAGTCAATATAATGTAATTACTTTAAAGCAGGTACCGGGATGTTAAAATACAATAACATGCACAAATAATCTCCCCCTTTTTGTTTGATTAAAAAACTGAACCTTAATAACCAAAACGTTATCCCCCTTTTTATGAGTAAACAAACATAAAGAAAATTATTCTATTTAAACAAATATTATTAGAACAACCAATTATCCCCATTTTTCATTGTAATTAGATAAAAATATTAAAGAATATATTAACTATAATCAAATGGAGATTAAAAACATAAAATCCCCCCAAACATTTTCAAAGATAAAACAATTAAGATTCTAATATACTAAGTTCAAATTTAATTTTTTTCAAACTAAACAAAGTATAAAGGATTAATAAAGATGTCCGTAAGATGATTTTCAGTATGGATAAATTATAAAAAATATATCACCCTTATTCACATGATCTCTAATAAAATTAAATACAATATTGATATTATTTTTCCTAGAATATTGTAAAGGATTTCTAGAAATATAAATTATAGATGTGTTATCATAATAAATATGAAATTTATAAAGATAAATAGAAAAATCACATAAATTTTACTTAATACATAAACTTTGAGCACAAAAACTATCACTAGAGATATACTCAACTTATGTGGTGGATAGAGAAATAGATAATTGGTTCTTAAAAGAGCAAGAAATTAAACTTTTTCTAAGAAAATGACACATACATGATGTTCTTTTTCAATCAATTCTACAACCTCCAAAATCAGATTCATAATAGGATATTAAATCAAAATAGTTATATTTATCATAAAACAAACCATAGTTAACAATTACTTTAACATATTTAATTATTCTTTTCACATCTTTAATGTGAGTCTATTTAGGATAAGCTTGAAATATTTCACATAAACAAACACTATAAATTATATCATGTCTATATCAAGTTAAATAATGAAACTTGCATATCATGCCTCTATAATCTTTAATATTAACAAATTTACTAGATGTATCGATAACTAATTTATAACTAATACTCATAGTATTTTTCATTGACTTACAGGAATCGGAAAAAATATATTTAATAAAATATTTAGCATACTTGGATTGATTAAGAAAGATCCCATATTTCCTTTGATAAATTTGAATTACAAGAAAAAACATTAATTGTCTCATTAATCTCATGTCAAAAATTATATGGAATTATAATATAAAAATCATTACGAAGTAATTCACTAGAAGAACCAAAAATCATATCATCAATATAAATTTTCACAATTAAAATATCATTAGAAATTATTTTACTAAAAAGTGTAGGATTAACATTACCTTTATTGAAATCATTATTCAATAGAAACAAATAAATCCTTTCATATAAAGCATCAGGTTTTTATTTGATATCATACAAATATTTATATAATTTAAAAACATGATCAAGAAATTTTTCATTTTCAAAAAATGGGGCTTGAGAAGCCTAAAATTCTTTAGTTATAAAACCCTTTAAGAATGAACTTTTAACATCCATTTATATGATTTAAAACCTTGAAGAAAATAAAAATCTAAAAATATTCTAATAGCCTATAACCTGGAAATATGTGAAAATTAATCTTCAAAGTCTATACCTTCTTATTGGGAATATCCATGGGAAATAAGTCTGGATTTGTTTTTGAAACTTTTTATAGATTCATCTAGATTTTTTCTAAAGATCCATTTAGTTACAATTTCCTATTTATCCTTACGTAATTCTACTAAAGACCAAAAATTATTTCTAACAAACTGATTAACCTCATCTTCCATAGAAAATGTAACGACCCAAAATTTTAAATAAATCTTGTTTCCTAATTTTATGTGTTATTTTATTTTATTTGTATACTCAACAAAAATGTTTCATTTGATAACATGAGTATAATTAAAATGAGACTGTTGGGTTTTGACTGTTATTTGACCATTAGTCAATATGACTGCTGGAAACTAAAAGTTTTGACTATTGTCTCTAAATACAAGCAATCTTGGTTAATTAATATAGAAAGAAGATTTGATGGCCTCACCCAGTAGTCTTGGACCAATCGAAGCCCACCTAACAGAACTTGGGAAGGAGGTAGCACCACTGGGCTTTGCTCTGGACCAAACCCAAGCTGAACTTCATCGTGTGAAGCTAGAACGGGATCGCCTTCGTGAGAAGTTCAAACTGATAGAAATTACTACTCGTGCGATGTTGGCCGAGCCTCCCTCAGATTCTCTCACCTTAGCACACCTTACACTTAGGTCCTATGCTGGTGTGATAAGGGGCTATGTAAGGAGACCGTAACTGCCTTGTGTAATCCTTTGTTTTAAATAAAAACTGGGATTTCTTCTTATGATGAAGTTTATGAATTTTCAAATGTCCAGATAAATATAGTATGCATATTTTTTATGAATTTTAGATAAAGGATATTTTAAAAATGTTTATGTAAACCTTAAATAAATAAAAATGTGTAATGATTTTCAAAAAAATGGTCTTCTACAAATACGTTCAGTATGGAATTTAGAGTCTAATAAGATCAACTTAATTTTTGATGAATAGTAAATTATGAATATTGATTTTATGCTTAGGATTAGTAATGTGACCAAATGGATTAGTAATCTCACTTAAATAAAGTATTAATATAATCTAGGCACCTTGATTAAGTAATGTGATTCAATAAAATGGTTAAAAAACGGTTTCATAAATTATTATTCAAGAATTAGTTTTTTCGGGTGAATGGTGTTTTGTTAATTAAAAATTAAATTAAAAATATTTAGAAAATTATTTTTATAAAATGGATTTCATTTTTGAACTCAGAGCATCGATATTATGTTAAGGTAATTTTGGGGGATTTTTCTAAAAAAAATGAACTTTTGGTGAATAGTGTATTTATTTAAAAAATATATTAAAATTATTTATAAAATTATTTTTATAAAATGGAGTTCATTTTTGAAATCAGAGCATTGATATTTGGTTAAGAAAGTTGAATTTTCAGTGAATAGTAAAAATACAGTTTTAGGGTTTCGGTATGTTTAATGACATCATAACTGTGTCATGATGATGTCATGATATATTTTAAAGGATGTTCGACTAAAGAGGATGAATTATTGTGTGGGGGTCCTCATGTGGCCTAACTCTATGGGAAGTACCATGGGAGGGCCCATGCTTTTGAGAAAACCACTTTTGAGGTGTCCCTTGGCCATTAATGCCTTGTCCCCTCACTTTCCCTATAAATACCAAGCCCTCCTCTCATATTTTCGACTCCAAAACCATCCTCAACTAAGTTATGGTCTCCTTACCTCCCAAGGAGTCCTCCCAAGGTTCCCACAAGCCCTCAAGGTCCCAACCTTTGAGTTTTAAGAGTTACGTTTTAAGGTAAGGGATCTGATCTCTCTCTTTCTTTTCAAGAAATATCTTTTATGTAATTTCTTTTATTCTCCATGTTCTTATGTTAAAGGGTGTTCTTTTATACTCCTCTTACTTCCCTTTTCATGTTCACATAATGATATATCCCCTCTTACTCTCATTATTTCGTTTTATGAAGTTTTAAGTGGCGTCGTTAGGCTGCCGAAATTTTTGTAACGGATTCTTTCTCCCTTCTCATTTTTCAAGATCTATTTTCATGTAAAGTATTTCAAGTTCCTTTTTGTTATATTAGGGTATGATCTCTAAATTTATCATACTGATCTTTTATGATCATATTATTAGAGACCTCATTTGATCTCTTCAATTTAGTATTTTGAAGTTTTAAGTGGTGTCGTTAGGCTGCCAAATTTTTAAGTGGTTTTTCACCCTTCTCGTTTTAAAGTTCTACTTTCATGTCAATTCTTTCAAGTTAATTTTTGTTATGTTGGGGTATGATCTCTATATCTATCATACTGATCTTTTATTACCATATTATGAGAGACCCCATTTTATCTCTTCAATTCAGTATTTTGAAGTTTAAGTGGCGTCGTTAGGCTGCTAAATTTTTAAGTGGTCCTTGCACCTTTCTCCCTTTTCAAAGTTCTAATTCCATGTCAAGTCTTGCAAGTTACTTTTTATTATTTTGGGGTATGATCTCTATATCTATCATACTGATCTTTTATGTTCATATGATGAGAGACCCTATTTGATCTCATCAATTCATTTTTGGTTGCAGTTTATGTAACGTTGTTAGGCTGCCGATTTTTTATAAGAGAAATCTTATTTTTTGTCTTCCTTTCAAGTTCTTCGTTTCATATGGTATATCATTAAAATTTCATTAACATGCTCTTAAATACTTTATATTCTGTCCCTATACTGTTTTATGGGTCATTTATGAATGTTTGACCCATGTCCCCTCTCTTTTCAATGTTTTCTAAAACCCTGAAACGTAGCCGTTATGCTACAGAATTTTTGTCTCAAAATGCCTCTCTCTCTTTTCTCAAAATTATTTTATGTTATTAATTGAATACTCAAAGCTATTATTTCTATAGGGGTATTCACATATATATCAAAATGTTCTATTTTAAATTCTGGTATTTACATACATGAAACCTGCTTTCCCTTTCTGTGGGTTTAAAGTGACATAAAGATCATGTCTTTAAAGCAGTTTTTAAAACGTTATGATTATGAAATGAAACCCATTTATTTTATGCTATATGGGTTATTTATGAAATGTTTGATGATGATATATATGGATCACATGATAATAAAGGCAACTTTAAGGGTGTGCCCTGATAGCAATCCAATGCATTGGGTAATGATGTAACCACTAGAGATTACAATTTTCAGGATACCTTGGTGAATAACCTTGGTAATTTTCAAATGAAACCTTGGGGATTGACCTTGGTGATATTTTCATGATTGTCTATGTTAAATGATGTAGCCACATCTTCAAGTTATGAAAAATGTTATTTTTATTATGATATGTCACATGATTTCTTTCTCATCCCTTAAAGTTCTTTTCATGACATTGTTGATGTATCTCAAGTTCACATGTTAAATGTTTCCCCTTGTTTCCCTTACTGGGCCTTCTGCTCACCCTTTCTTTTGATGTATGTCCCCAGGTTATGAGATGCAGTAATTAACCTAGGATGAACATAAGGAGAATCCTTTAAAGTGTTTAAGAAGAATGTTTTTTTGTTTCATGTATTAAGTTCCTGGTTTCCAAGACACTAAACCTTAAAGATCCTCGGTTTTGTAAAATGTAATGAAAGTTTATGTGATAAAAAGGCGGGATGTTATAGTTGGTATCAAAGGATGGTTTAGTTATTTGTGGAAATTAGGATATGAAAACTCTAGGAAGAACTCTATAGAAAAGTTTAAATATAGGAAATCTTCCTGGTATTTTGGTGAGTATTGAGTAAGGGGTTGCCCAGCGAATACATCCTTGTCTGGATACGAGCAGGTAGAGGTGGCTCTGGCACAGATGTACATAGGGGTAAAACCCGAAAAACCCGCTTTGATCTAGACTTGAACGGGAACTGGTACACGACAATGGGTCTTGATGTACTCTTGGTTACGACACTCCCGGGGGATATGATTTGGTAAATTCATAAGCTTAGTATGAACCATTATTAAAGAAACAAAGATAAAATAAAATAAAGATTCACATAAGAATAGACGATCATGGATAACCTAGATTGGAACCTAGGGGATCGTAAGTTAGGATATACTTTTATTCTACAAGTTTATCCTTTTATGCTTAAAGTTTCCTTTTCATGATTATTGGCGAAGTATTTAATCCCCTAATTATACTTTATCTTCTTAGTTAATGGTGGAAAATGGAAGAACATTTCCCAACAACCAATGTGATAGGAAATGCGATGATTGCCATATTAATATGACAGAGATGATTAGGGGATTAAAATATTATTATTATTTTGGAAGACGTTCACTATTTTGGGGACCCTATATGATTGAGGTAAATAGATTACTACGGTATTTTCATTGAGGAGTAAGGTTGACTTATATTTTTAAGAATCGATGAATTTAAGGCGGACTTATAGTAATTTAGGTTACTTATGGAAATAATTAACCTATCTTGGGGTAAATATGTTTAGGTTAGTTACTTTTGTTATAAGATGTTAGGAGTGGTTGATGTTGTTTGGAGATGAATGATAAAGTTTACCTTGGAAGACCATGTTATCAAATTCTTCTTATATTTGGGTTTCAATCTTAGTTTGGTTTATTTTGAGGAATTTTAAGAACAATTATTTATGGAATGGTCTATGATGAACTTTGGGTAGTACCATGGAACTTTGAAGATTTAAAAGTAGTTTCCCTTCCTATGGGATTCTTTTTTTTTAAGAGTTGTTTTACCTTACCCTTTATGATTTTGGGGATAATGTTTAAAGATAGAAGAAATAGATAGTTAATATTTTTTGGATTATGTGATTCTCTAGAAGATGATTCTTCTGTCTTGATGAGACCAACTAGTTTTGAATGCTCATCATTTGGAGAAAAGATTAGTTTAGGTAGAAACTTGTTAAAGGATGAAAATTTACATGAAGATAGGTATATTTTCTTATGTTTGGTTCTATGTAGTAAATTAATTCCATAAAATTATGAAAAGGAACGTAAAACAAAAATGTTGTTGGTTTATGTTTTCTACTAGGTAATCAAAGACCGTTTATACACATCATAAGTTTGGGATTTTCTTATGGTTAACTTTCTCCAAATCATGTTTTCTATCACTCTTTCCCAGAACTTGACCCTTTGTTTTTTCTTCCATGTCCATGTTTTTCTACATGGAATCCTAGTATGGGTTAACTCGGGTGACCTTTTTACTTCCCTTTATTTCTTTTAAAGTAATAGTTTTACTGAGTCCTTTTCCGGTGTGGGACTTTCAATGAAATTTCAAAACCCAATTTTAAAAATTGCGAGGACGCAATTTCTTAAGGGGGGAAGATTGTAACGACCCGAAATTTTAAATAAATCTTGTTTCCTAATTATATGTGTTATTTTATTTTATTTGTATACTCAACAAAAATGTTTCATTTGATAACATGAGTATAATTAAAATGAGACGGTTGGGTTTTGACTGTTATTTGACCATTATTCAATGTGACCGCTGGAAACTAAACGTTTTGACTATTGTCTCTAAATACAAGCAATCTTGGTTAATTAATATAGAAAGAAGATTCGATGGCCTCACCCAGTAGTCTTGGACCGATCGAATCCCACCTAACAGAACTTGGGAAGGAGGTAGCACCATTGGGCTTTGATCTAGACCAAACCCAAGCTGAACTTCATCGTGTGAAGCTAGAACGGGATCGCCTTCGCAAGAAGTTCAAACTGATAGAAATTACTACTCGTGCGATGTTGGTCGAGCCTCCCTCAGATTCTCTCACCTTAGCACACCTTACACTTAGGTCCTATGCTAGTGTGATAAGGGGCTATGTAAGGAGACCGTAACTTCCTTGTGTAATCCTTTGTTTTAAATAAAAACTGGGATTTCTTCTTATGATGAAGTTTATGAATTTTCAAATGTCCGGATAAATATAGTATGCATATTTTTGATGAATTTTAGAGAAAAGATATTTTAAAAATATTTATTTAAACCTTAAATAAATAAAAATGTGTAATGATTTTCAAAAAATGGTCTTCTACAAATACGTTCAGTACGGAATTTAGAGTCTAATAAGATCAACTTAATTTTTGATGAATAGTAAATTATGAATAGTGATTTTATGCTTAGGATTAGTAATGTGACCAAATGGATTAGTAATATCACTTAAAGAAAGTATTAATATAATCTAGGCACCTTGATTAAGTAATGTGATTCAATAAAATGGTTAAAAAATGGTTTCATAAATTATTATTCAAGAATTATTTTTTTCGGGTGAATAGTGTTTTCTTAATTAAAAATTAAATTAAAATTATTTAGAAAATTATTTTTATAAAATGGATTTCATTTTTGAACTCAGAGCATCGATATTATGTTAAGGTAATTTTTGGGGATTTTTCTAAAAAATGAATTTTCAGTAAATAGTGTATTTATTTAAAAAATAAATTAAAAATATTTAGAAAATTATTTTTATAAAATGGAGTTCATTTTTGAAATCATAACATTGATATTTTGTTAAGAAAGTTGAATTTTCAGTGAATAGTAAAAATACAGTTTTAGGGTTTCGGTATGTTTAATGACATCATAATTGTGTCATGATGATGTCATGAGATATTTTAAAGGATGTTCGACTAAAGAGGATGAATTATTGTGTGGGGGTCCCCATGCGGCCTAACTCTATGGGAAGTACCATGGGAGGTCCCATGCTTTTGAGAAAACCACTTTTGAGGTGTCCCTTGGCCATTAATGCCTTGTCCCCTCACTTTCCCTATAAATACCAAGACCTCCTCTCATATTTTCGACTCCAAAACCATCATCAACGAAGTTATGGTCTCCTTACCTCCCAAGTAGTCCTCCCAAGGTGCCCCCAAGCCCTCAAGGTCCCAAACTTTGAGTTTTAAGAGTTACGTTTTAAGGTAAGGGATCCGATCTCTCTCTTTCTTTTCAAGAAATCTCTTTTATGTAATTTCTTTTATGCTCCATGTTCTTATGTTAAAGGGTGTTCTTTTATACTCCTCTTACTGACCTTTTCATGTTCACATAATGAGATATCCCCTCTTACTCTCATTATTTCGTTTTATGAAGTTTTAAGTGGTGTCGTTAGGCTGCCGAAATTTTTGTAACGGATTCTTTCTCCCTTCTCATTTTTCAAGATCTATTTTCATGTAAAGTATTTCAAGTTCCTTTTTGTTATATTGGGGTATGATCTCTAAATTTATCATACTGATATTTTCTGATCATATGATGAGATACCTCATTTGATCTCTTCAATTCAGTATTTTGAAGTTTTAAGTGGCGCCGTTAGGCTGCCAAATTTTTAAGTGGTTCTTCACCCTTCTCGTTTTGAAGTTCTACTTTCATGTCAATTCTTTCAAGTTCCTTTTTGTTATGTTGGGGTATGATCTATATATCTATCATACTGATCTTTTATGACCATATGATGAGATACCCCATTTTATCTCTTCAATTCAGTATTTTGAAGTTTAAGTGGCGTCGTTAGGCTGCTAAATATTTAAGTGGTCCTTGCACCTTTCTCCCTTTTCAAAGTTCTAATTCCATGTCAAGTCTTGCAAGTTCCTTTTTATTATGTTGGGGTATGATCTCTATATCTATCATACTGATCTTTTATGTTCATATGATGAGATACCCTATTTGATCTCATCAATTCATTTTTGGTTGAAGTTTATGTAACGTTGTTAGGCTGCCGATTTTTTATAAGAGAAATATTATTTTTTATATTCCTTTCAAGTTCTTCATTTCATATGGTATATCATTAAAATTTCATTACCATGCTCTTAAATACTTTATATTCTATCCCTATACTGTTTTATGGGTCATTTATGAATGTTTGACCCATGTCCCCTCTCTTTTCAATGTTTTCGAAAACCCTGAAATGTAGTCGTTATGCTGCAGAATTTTCGTCTCAAAATGCCTCTCTCTCTTTTCTCAAAATTATTTTATGTTATTAAGTGAATACTAAAAGCTCTTATTTCTACAGGGGTATTCACATATATATCAAAATGTTCTATTTTAAATTCTGGGATTTACATACATGAAACCCGCTTTCCCTTTCTGTGGGTTTAAAGTGATATAAAGATCATGTCTTTAAAGCAGTTTTTAAAACGTTATGATTATTAAATGAAACCCATTTATTTTATGCTATATGGTTTATTTATGAAATTTTTTATGATGATATATGTGGATCACATGATAATAAAGGCAACTTTAAGGGTGCGCCCTGATAGCGCTCCAATGCATTGGGTAATGATGTAACCACTAGAGATTACAATTTTCACAATACCTTGGTGAATAACCTTGGTAATTTTCAAATGACACCTTGGGGATGGATCTTGGTGATATGTTCATGATTGTCTATGTTAAATGATGTAGCCACATCTTCAAGTTATGAAAAATGTTATTTTTATTATGATATGCCACATGATTTCTTTCTCATGCCTTAAAGTTCTTTTCATGACATTGTTGATGTATCTCAAGTTCACATGTTAAATGTTTCCCCTTGTTTCCCTTACTGGGTCTTCTGCTCACCCTTTCTTTTGATGTATGTCCCCAGGTTATGAGATGCAGTAATGAACCTAGGATGAACATAAGGAGAAGCCTTTCAAGTGTTTAAGAAGAATGTTTTTTTTGTTTCATGTATTAAGTTCCTGGTTTCCAAGACACTAAACCTTAAAGATCCTCGATTTTGTAAAATGTAATGAAAGTTTATGTGATAAAAAGGCGGGATGTTATTGAAAAAATCCAGTTAGCATCATTTAAAGAATCAACAACATTATTAGTAACATGATCAGAAACAAAAGTAGAGTTATAAACTAAGTTTAAAATAGAGCTTATGGTTTTCATACTAGAACTAATAATACCAATCACATTGTCAATGTGATGGCCTTTATGAATCCTACAAGATCTATTATTATATTGAGAAGCACTTTTATTCCCCCTCAATAGATACATTATCTAGAGGTTTTTCTTCACCAAAATTTAAATCCCTAAAATCTTCTTCAATATTTTCCAAAATAGATCTCTGAACATCACATGAATCATTAAACCTTATATGTACAGATTCTTCAACATTCATATTATGCTTATTATAAACTCTGTGAGATTTAATATATATTAGAAGACTAACCAAGGAATATACCTCTGACACTTTTAGCATCAAACTTATCTAGATTATTTTTTTTATTTGTGATACAAACTTTACAACTAAAAACCTTAAACATAGCCAAAATTTGGTTTTCTACAATTAAACCATTCAAAAGGGGTTTTATTCAATAAAGGTATAACATAAACTCTTTTCAAAACATACCAAGCGCCATTAACAAATTCAGCCCAAAAATATTATTGTAAATTATATTCATTAAGCATGGTTCGATCCATTTCTTGAATAATTCAAGTTTTTCATTCTATAACACTTTTTTTGTGGTGTTCTAAGAGTAAAAAAAACATGAGCATAACCATTTTATTCACAAAAAATTTTAAAATTAAAATTGAAAAATTCACCTCTATTATCACTTCTAATAAAACAATTTAAACCCCTTTTGTATTTTGAACTATCTTACAAAAATAAATAAATCTAACTAAGGTTTCATGCTTATGAGACATAAAATAAACCCATGTAAATCTACTGAAATCATTAACAATAATAAAAACATATTTCTTTCCACTTAAACTATCAATTTTCATTGGACCAAATAAATAAAGATTCAATAATTCAAGAGGCCTAGAACTAGAAATATTATTGATATATTTTAAATATTATTTGTCTTTATTACCTTTTAATTATAAATCACAAACAAAATATTTTCATATATTTAACTTGGGTAAATCTAGAATGTGTTCATTCTTGGATAAAATGTGTATCATTCAAAAATGAGCATGAAAAGGCATCATATTCCAAATAACATCATCTGTTTCCATATCATTAATACAATTAACATTTTTATTAGATAGATCATAGAAATTAATAGAATAAATGTTATCCTTTTTATTAGCATAAAATGAAATTGAATTATCTTTAAACAATAAACATTTATCAACTTCAAAATTAACATGCATGTTATCATCAAAAAGTATAGATATGATAATTAGATTATTTTTAATCCCATAAACATATAAAACTTTATAAATTAAAATGACATTTGAAATACCTAATTCTACAAAACCATTAAAAATTCCATTAGAATTATCTCCAAAAGTGACAAATCATCCATTGCATTTGGAGTGAGAGTAAAAATTCTATAAGTTTCTGGTCATGTTATAAGAACAACCAATGTCCATGTACCATGTTCCTTTGAGATTATTAAGGTGGTTATCTTGAAAAGATAAATTATGTAGAGAACAATTTTGATACCCATGTTATTTTGGGTTCAACTGGGTTAGTAATGGAATTATTAAGTACCCAAACATATTTAAAACACTTATTTTAAGGCACTCTAGTAGATAAATCTTTTGAAATAGAATTCTTGGTATATCTAAGAGATTTATTATATCTAATATAAAATTTATTAGGATAATTTACTTGCATACAACATTTAAAATATGTAATAGAAGAAACATTTCTATAAAAACTTTTAACAAATGTAGTCGTATATAAATTAGGAATATATGGATTATAACCAAAACCCATATTATCTTTATTTAATTTCATTATAGATACCATTTTATGATATTTTTCCTTTTTTTGAATAAAAGTGGATAACGTCTCTTTTAATCTTACAACTTACTTTCTAAGATCATTATTTTCCTTCTGAATATACTAAAAAGGATCATATATCTTACTTTTAAAACATATGGAAGAATTTTTTATTTCTTATTTAAGAGAATAATTCTCCTTATTGAATGTAACAACTTGGGTTTCTCCCGGTAATGCTTTGAAATATCTCTAGGAATATTTTTAAAGACAGGATCTGATTCGTCGCGAGATTCTGGGGCCTAGAGAGCCTCGGTGTGGTGATATTATAAATATTTTATATTTTATATCATTCTCACATAGCTATTTTTGAAATGTGGTTTAACTCCTAATCAGAGTATCGAATTGGAAATATAAGACCACATTTAACTATGGAATATGGGTTTTACCCCAGGTGTGACATAAAGTTTTTTAGTGTTGGGTGCTCAGTTGGAGGCATCCATTGGTAGGATGTTGATGAGGTTTTTATTAATTTAATAAAATTAAATTAATAAACCCCCACCCCCACCCCCCATTTTGATTCCTATATACGAAAGGGGGGTGGGAGATTCTATCCCATAGAGATGGATAGACTGAGGAGGAACTGAGGTGAGGAGGTGTTTCCAAACCCCGTTTTTTATGCTAATCATCACCAAATCAAGATGTAGCAGTTTCCAGGCATCGTGTTGGACCTAAAGATTTAGTGTTTTTCACAAGTCAGTTATATTATGATACTTACATCATAATCCCCATTTATGAATTTTTTTTAAGGTTTTAGAGACCTATTATGACTGCTAGAGATACCTTGGGGGTAAATATATGGGTTTCAGGTGAAAATCGGGGGTTTAGAGAGGCTAGTGGGGATTTCCCATTTGGAAGTCTTGATCACACGGCATGTAGTGCAAGATCAGATTCTGTGTGTTCTTACTATTTAGGTAAGATGGTCTTTTGGGGACTACACACCATGTACTAGGGGTACACACCATGATGTGATCCCAAACCATGTAGTTGAGGACATGGGTTGGCATTCCATTTAAGGGTACATGATTGTGTGGAAGTACACAACTAGATCCCGGGTGTACACAGGTCGGAGCATGCGGCCAGGTACCTGGGCACGACCAAGGATACGGGCTTGGGATGGGCCAAGAGGAACACATTGTGTTCCAAGGGTACACATCATGTGTGGTGACATTTTTCAGTTAGGTCGTGTGTAGGCAATGACATTACTATAGGTTCAGGCAAGGTCACACGTGATGTGACATAGAGTGAACACTATGCATTCACCTTATACATGCCCAGCACCGAGGCTGGAATGACCAAGGTCTAGTTTCAAGAGACATATCACGTACTATGGGTACACACCATGTATTCCCCTTAGAGACTTCTTTCTCACACGCCTCTATCTTTAGGACTCATATTGAGGCCTGCAAGTAGTCTATCCTAATTAGTTTTCTATATGGGGTACGATGGTGGACACAGTTTTGGAATTGGATATGCGAAGAAAGGTGAGGCTATCAGGACACTTCTTTTAACATCTATTGGACTGGTATCATCTAATTGGGTTCCCTTGGTCCATTCTTATGAGGTTACAGTGTGTCATTATGTCCTCCATACAGAATTGTTATCCCCTCTATAGGATGATTTCAGAAAAAATTCATGTATCCCTCAAGGAGGCTAGGTTTGGATCCTTTATTTTATTTTATTAACTAGGAATGTTTCATGGTATTTTCATGACCATCATACACTGGGTGGTCATCCTCTATCTAGAATGTTGTCCCAATAGGTTTTTTGGTATCTTTGTGTGTATGATATGCTACTTATCGAGGGGTTTTGGTGGGGTTTGTGGTGTCCTCGTACATACGATCTCCTACTTAGTGAAGTTTTATATAGGGTTTGTGGTATCCCATAGTAGTCCTAAGTGTGATCTTATATTTATGTATCATGGTTATGGGTCTCATTAGAGTTTTAAAAGTCTCCCAGAAGACCTGGGAGTGATCCCCTATTTAAGTGTTGTGATCTATAAAGTTCTAGATTTGGGTTCATAGTGTCCCCCAGTGGTCCTGGTTGTGATCTTTTATCTATGTGATGAGATATTTTGAGTTGTTAGTAGGTTTAGTGAAGTCCCCTGTTAGTGATGAGTGTGATCCTCTATCTAATTATCAAGATATGATGGGTTACAGTGATACTTTCTTCATAGAAAGACCCAAAAATCATGTTCTTTTGGATGTACACCATATGAGATTTTGGGGATGGTCCATTGGCTTAGTGATGCTTGATGAGTGAGATTTCTCATATGAGTTCCATTGGGATGGAAGGGCTTATAGAATTTACTCTCAGGAGAGTGATACCCTTGATCCTTGAGTAGAATCTTATGGTTGGTAGTGAGGTTGGGACCTCTTGAGACTTGGAATCTAAGACGAGTATATCTGGGATATTTTGGGATCCCTTATGGTAATTTCTATTTGATAAACCATATGGATATGATATGAATAGTCATGTATAGTTAAGGAATAGTCAATATGGAGTTTCTTGTACTCTCTCACTTGGATTTTCCTCTGGATATGGGTTGATCGGACTATTGCCTTTCAATTTATCCCTTTTATTTTGGGTTTTTTGGTCACCTAGTGGGTATTGTTAAACTCACCCCTATATGGGATCTTCCCACACATGTTGTGTCTTATGAATATAACAAGTCTTTTGATGGAGTTTCAGGAGGACACAAAGCAGGTAGAGCATAGAAAGCTAGACAGATCAAGGTATGTACCAATGGTTTCATTTGATATCAGTCCCCTCCTACTGAGTAGGTTGGAAACTTTTATCAGTATTTGGTGGGCTTGTATTTTTTCCTTTTCATTATTTTAATATTTTTTGTAATTTTATTTGGGATAGATGTTTTCATGAATTTTGGTATTAGTTTTTTATTATCTATACATCATTTCATAGAGATGGTTATGTGTGCATGTATATAGGTAACATAGGCTAAGGTCTCTCATGTTTGTGATATGTCTACTCGGTGCTGGTTTCTAGCTCCTAGCTTATTGGAAGTAGATTTAGGGTAATCGCACCCAACTTATCATATGTTAGGTAGACCCCAATGGGTTGGGTCGTGATAGTGTGGTATCAGAGAATCTCCTTCCTTGGGACTAGAGTAAATAGTTTTCTAGTTTTGATCTTGGTTTAGGATTCATGGAAATGGTTTTAAAATGTCTCGACTTTGGATTTTAGGATAGGGACTCCAATGTTGGTATGGAAACTGATGTATCCATTCACTAGGACTCAGATAAACTATTTTTTGTTTGAAAACATGTAGGCACTTATTGTGGGGAAACTTTGTTATATTCATCATATAGGACTGGGTTGTGATTTCCATTTCCTTGAGTTATCTCCCTATATAAACTCTTTAATTATGGTGCGTCTTGATTCTATTTCAGGATGACACCGTGATGATATCTAGATAGGGTTCCATGAGAGGATTGTGATGAATATTTTACTAGAGATGAGGCTTTGGTGCATGGGTCTACATAGGAGGCAATATCTCCATGTGGTTTTCTAGTCAATACACTACCCATTGTGTAGCGTCTAAGACCTGAACATCCACCCGAATAGTGCTAAATGGGTCGGGTGTTACGACCTTAGGTGCACCTCCCTGAATGTCAAAGGCTGCCGACTAGCAGTGAGGGTGTAACAGGTATAGTGGGGAGGTTATACCCTCTTATAGGATAATAATGGTACTAGTCTAAATAATGATATATAACATGTAGCAGAAATAAATGACTCGACAGACTCAAACCAGACCCACATAGCGGAAGCACAATCAATAGTAGACAAACAACGTAAGCAAAATAGAAACAACAACAGCAGAAAGTAAATAGAAAAAATGTCAGTAATCACTTGAAACCACTACTAAACAATAAGCATGCATCCATAATAGGAAAAACATGTCAATATATATAAATGGCACTAATTGTTAAATAACAGTAGCTACAATAAACAAGGTAAGCATTCTAATATAGGAAATAAATAAAAACAAAGTAAACTCTATCTAATCATGACCTCAAGGTCCATACCAGTCTCCATGCCAAACATCACTATGGTCCAGCTCCTAAGGTTGACCCTTTTCCTTCACGTAAATCCATAAAGTCTACACACATCCCGAAGGGCCCATGCAGGGTGTGAGATGAATCTTAGTAGGATACCACCCAATAGTGAATACCTAGTATAAGTGTTTAAGTAGGAATGAATTTATAAGGAAAACAATAAAGAGTTCGATTCACAAATAAATATAACTCTACTAGTGCTTAGCAGCCACCATGGAGTGTCATCTTCTTCGGTCAATGCTGGAATATCTATCATGTAATCGAGCACCATGTGCCTCCTTACACCTCATGTCTCAAGTAATGACATCCCAAAGGCACACCCAAACAATAGTAACCCTACTCGAAAACCCACACCTACCCCGGCACCACAATCGAAGGAGCAGTGATGTCTGTCCTCAAATAGGAACCGGAGGGACAGTGATGTCTGACCTCAAATCAATAACCAGAGGGATAGCGATGTCTGACCTCAAATAAGTAACTGGAGGGATAGTGATGTCTTCCATCAAATCATGATGATCCTCTTCCCCCAAACTGATAGCCTCAATGCTATCCCCTGAAGGCTCCTCACGTTCTACGTGGATTCCTATAGAAAACACCCCCAAACCAAGTGTACCTAACTGAATCTATCAGAGGACTCTACCCAACGAGTGGTCAAAACCACCTCATAATAGAGTCTACCAGTGTGTACACTACTCAAAGTTTCGGGTGAGTGGTAATCACCAAAATAAGTTCCCAATCCACAATATCTTTGGCACCTCATGTCCCTACAACCATGTTGCTCAAGTCTGATGGCCTCGCCATCCAAGTAACTTGGGCCATGCCTAACCTGATAGTCACACCGCCTCAGGTCGACGTCCATGATGCCCAATCCCATAGTCAGAACCACCCAATGTAATCCAGGCTAAGCCCAACCTGTGATCAACATAACTCAACGATATCCAGGCCATGCCCAACACAACCTGAAGGTTCTATCATATGAAATATCCCGCATCACATATATATGAGAAATATAAACACTTTAAACAGGAAAATTAATTAAATAGTTGAAATCCTAAAAAAATATTAATCATTCAATAAATAGTCTAAACTCAGCAATTCAAAACAAACGGTTCAATTATTACCATTTTGGCACCCCCATCCAAAATTCCCCAAATGAGCAACGGCCTATAACCCAGCCCCGGTTAAGCATAATAGGATAAGGTAATATCCAATGGCATCCCACAAGGCATACAATCATTTAAATATAATTAAACAAGGGTCTCTCTCAATACCCGATGTCACATTAAAAGGATGAAACCACCAAATGACCATTAAAATATGAAATAAGGTATGCACCACCTACTTGAGACTCGTAGACATAGGCATGTACAATATAGTTCTCCAATTAAAAGCCGGTATTTTTAAATCCACTTTTCTATAAAATCATGTAAATTATACTCGGATGGAAACTGTGGTGTGTAAGGTAAAGAAACTAGAATAAAAAAGGGTGTACAGGTTGAGGATTCCTGATGCGATCCTGCAGCCACCGACGGATTGAAGAATGGACGTCGGATGATGATTCTAGGGTAAGGTGTGTTCTTCAGGATTTCGAAACGGAGTTGTTTCAAAATTGGGGAAGAAGAAGTCATTTTCTGAAATTAGATGTGATTCCCTCCTGTATAAACGAATAAAAATAAAATTACACCAGGTATATGAAGGAATACACACCATGTAGTAGCCTTGTCTGTACTCCAACTTAAGTAATGGTAGCCACGTGACTTAGACTCACCACACGGGTCAGCACATGGCTAATATTTAGTCATTACGTTAAAGAAAGATACATTTCATATCAAGTAACACTACAAACTGTGTAGTAAAAAATTCTTACATGGTCACTACATGGCATGTACTCAGCCAGCATGTGGCCAATACACGCCTAACATACACATTGTGTGTACTTTAGAGTACATGATGTGTAATATTGAAATTTCCAAAACTTCCCATATTTTCCCCAGTTTTCTCAAAAACAAGTCAAAATTCAAACCGGGTCTGGATTTTGACCCATTCCAAAAACCAAGGTTCTTACAATCTCCCCACATTAACATACCTCATCTCCGAGCTATCAAACAAAACCCAAAGAGGGCACCGAACACAATCATCCCTACAAAGAAACATGGAATACCCTGGTCTCAAAGGTTCTGGATAAATTCCTTAAGGGTATACCCACCTTAGGAATTTCCTAACTTGGTCTAAACCTGACAAAACTCAAACCAAGCAAAGTTCCAACAACCTATTTTCTGGACCCATGGTCCTCCCGTGATGCATCATCATCCCTAAACCTCATTGGTGCTCCCGTGTCGTTTATGACACCCAAACATATCCCACCCTACATCAGTGTCCACCTCCATGAGTTATTATATCCCATGGATTATTAGAATAAGACCGGGTTCCATGCACCTCAAGTAACCTACATCCTCGATGCCCTGATGCCCACATCACCTTAAGTAACCTGCATCCTTGATGTTCCTGATGATATGCATCTCACACACATTTATATAAATATATCACACAGTTGATATGGTGTCAATCCCACTAACCAACATCTAGTCAATCCACATATATCATGTGCATCACGTACACTCAAAATAGACATGCCTCAATAGGTCATGCCAAAAAGAAAACAAGGAAGTCACATCCACACTCACTGTGTACCTCTAACCGTCACCAACTCACTGGCCTGCTTATCCCCCGGCAGCTCCATGGCATGCACCTGACCTAACACACAGCTACCTGAATATTATCCTCCTAGTGGTACTGCACCATTCGTCAGCCACTAACCCCTTAGATGGGTCCCGCTATCTCTATTGTTTCCTCCTCGTGTAGATGAAACTCGGCCACCCTCTCCTGGTACTGAACCTGAACCAACACCAAATGCCACAGTCTATCCTGGTCCCTTTATATTGGTTGTCTGAGAAGGATTCCTGTAGAACCTCTCAAGATGTTTGACCTATCCACATGCTTGGCACTCCTTTGGAGGCTTATCGCACTGATTCCAGACATGCCATGGCTGCCCACACTGAAACCAAACCACTGAATAACTACTATGAGGTGGTCTAGCTAATTCCTTAGCCTGAATAGCCTGATGGAATTCATCCCATCCTTTCTTCCTGTTATTTGAACCATCACCTGAAGTCATCTTCTAGCCTAAGTGAGTCCTCTATTTCTCATTGCCCTCCGCTATGAGCACCTGATTCACCCCTCTAAGAATGAACCCAACATGAAGATATTTACCTAGATCTGAATGGAATGTCTTAATACATCCTTTAAGTGCCTCACCCTTTCCAAGTCATCGCTTACCATACCAGGTGAAAATTGAGAGAGCTCAGTAAAGGTAGTTTCATAGTCCATGACGGACATGTCACCCTACCGGAGGCTTAATAACTCTTGAGCTCTCTCTGTCCTCAGCGTATCTAGGTAAAAGTTATCAAAGAAACTATCCTCAAAGTCTTTCTATGTTAGTCCCTCATGTGTACAAGCCTTAACCTTCACATCCCACCCATTATTCGTTGGTCCTCTCAGCATGTACATTGCTAGCTTGACCCTCCGACCTGGAGGCGTCTCGAGCTGCTCAAAGATCATATGCATGCTCTCTATCCAGTTCTCAACTGCCTATGGACCACCCTCACCCTGAAAAAGTGATAGGTTTTGTGACTGGAACTCCCACATCAGATATTCCAAAGATGGATATGTACCATGTGCACCTCTTTCGATCCCCTGTAAAACGCATACCAGGATATATCGAAGTTGCTCGTCGAGCCACGGCCCAAACACTATCAAACCTGGTAGCTTCCATGTCTATACTAGATCCTAAACCTGATCATGTTTCTGATCTTGTACCTGCAGATCATGCTCTGCATGTCCCTCAAGGTTCTGAACCTGATCATGCTTCTGCAGCACTGTATCATCACCCGCATGATGCTCCATCTGAATCATCTTGGAGGAACCCACTAAATACCATAATGGTCAGATAGCCCATATATATATACAATATATATTCAACAAAGATAAGGAAAGCAGGGAAGAGGCATCATATAACAACTACCCTTACTCTCCCTTATCACAACCCATGTCCACAGCATCCCAGCCTCATGGCCTCCTTACCCGCCTTCAACAGATCCAAGTATAAAAAGTACCTTGGGCTATTCCCATCCTGAAAACCAGTGTTGCCTCAAACCTATGACCTAGTCGCCCAATCCTAGTGATCAAAATCACCTCAACCATAGTACCTACCTGCTCGTACAAGATCCATACCAAAATATCCTTCCATATGCAATTCACAATATATAAATCATGGCATAGTACATTTCAATAAACTAGAAATTCTATCATGAATTTCACCTAGTAGTTTTCAAAATAATTCAAAGCATGGAATTTGATATTTTTCACATGGTATTATCACTTCAGAAAGCATATGTGCAGTTATTAAATTGAAATACCCCAGAAATGTGTCTATCAAAAGCCAAACAATCACACCTTTCTATATCAATCCAAGGTCCAATTCTCCCTTATCGCATCGGTTCAAGGGTTACATATCATAATCAATAACATCACACACCAAGTGATCCATAAAGGTGGAAATCATATAAATTGTAATCTGAGAAAAAACAAAACAATAACTCCCACCCAAGGAAACTTGGTCCATCCCTCATACCTGGGGCTGTAGGCACCCAAGAACAAGCTAGAAACCCAGTTCTAACAATAACCTATCTCCAGTCTACCATATTCCAAATAGTAAAACCAGCATAAATAAAAAAGATAAGTCTCAATCTCATTAGTAGCCAGCAAATCACTGCTACTAAATCCCTATCAAGAACCCCTCTGATACCACTTTATAACGTCCCGGACCTGAAAATCCACCCGAACAGTGCAAAATGGGTTGGGTGTTACTACCTTAGGTGCACCTCCCCAAATGCCAAAGGCTTCCAACTAGAAACGATGGTGTAATAGGTATAGTGGTGAGGTTATACCCTATTAGATGATAATAATGGTACTAGTATGAGTAATAATATATAACATGCAGTGGAAATAAATGACTCAGCAGACTCGAACCAGACCCATAGAGCAAAATCACAATCAATAACAGACAAATAATGGAAGAAAAATAGAAACAACAACAACGGAAAGTAAACAGACAGCATGCCATCAATCACTTGCAACCACTACTAAACAACAAGAATGCATCCATAATAGGTCAAACGTTTCAATCTATATAAATGGAACCAATGGATAACCAACAGTAGCTACAATAAACAAGGTAAGCATGATGATATAGGAAATAAATCAAAACAAAGTAAACTCCATCTAGGCATGACCTCATGGTCCATACCAATCTCCATGCCAAACATCACTACGGTCCAGCTCCTGAGGCTAACCCTTTTCTTGCAAGTAAATCAATAAAGTCTACACACTTCCCAAAGGGACCATGTATGGTGTGAGATGAATCTCATTAGGATACCACCCAATGGTGCATACCTAGTATAAGTGTTTAAGAAGGAATTCATTTATATAGAAAACAATAAACAATACGATGCACAAATAAACATAACTCTAGTGGTGCTCAATAGCCACCATGGAGTGTCACCTGCTTCAGCCAATGCTGGAATATCTGTCATGTAACCCAGTACCATGTGCCTCCTGACACCTCGTGTCTCAAGTATCGACATCCCGAAGGCACACCCAAACAATAGTAACCCTTCTCGAAATCCCACGCCTACACATGGCACAACAATTGGAGGAGAATCGATGCCTATCCTAAAATAAGAACTAGAGGTATAGTGATGTATGACCTAAAATTAGTAACTAGAGGGACAACAATGTCTTCCCTCAAATCAGTAACTGGAGGGACAGCGATGTCTGCCCTCAAATCACAACGAGCTTCTTCCCCCAACCCGATATCCTCAATGTTATCCACTGAATGTTCCTCACCTTCCACCTGGGTTCCTATGGAAAGCACCCCAAAACCAATTGTACCTAACCACATCTATCAAGGGCATCTACCCAACGAGTGGTCAAAACCACCTCATCACATATTCTACCTGTGTGAACACTACTCAAAGTTCTGGGTGACCGATAATCACCAAAATACGTTCCCGAGCCACAACATCTTTGGCACCTCATGTCCCTATGACCACATCGCTCAAGTTTGGTGGCCTCAATATCCAAGTAATCCGGTCCATGACTAACCTGATAGTCACACCACCTCAAGCTGACATTCATGATTCCCAATCCCATGGTCAGAACCACCCAATGTAATATAGGCTAATCCCAACCTGTGATCAACATCACTCAACAATATCTAGGCCATGCCCAACACAACCTGAAGGTTCCATCATATGCAATATCCCGCATCACATATATATGAGAAAAAAGAAACACTTTAAATAGTAAAATAAATTAAACATTTCAAAGACTCAAACAATCTTAATCATCCAATAAACAGTCTAAATTGAGCAGTTTAAACAAACGATTCAATTATTACCATTTTGTAACCCCCGTCCAAAATGCCCCAAATGAGAAGCGGCCTATAACCTAGCCTCTCTTAAGCATAACAGGATAAGGGAATATCCAATAGTATCCCACAATTCATACAGTCATTTCAATATAATTAAACAAGGGTCTCGCTCAATACCCGATGTCGCGCTAAAAATTCGTAACCCCAAAATGACCAAAAAAACATGAAAGAAGGTATGCACCATCTACCTGAGACTCGTAGATGTAGGTACGTCCGATATCGAGCTCCAATTAAAAGATGATCTTTGTAAATATGTGTTTCCATCAAATCTTGGAAATTCTACTTAGATGGAAATTGCGGTGTGTGAGGTAAAGAAACAAGAACAAAAAAGGGTGCATAGGTTTAGCCTTCCCGATGCGATCTCATAGCCACCGATGGATCGAAGAATGGACATCAGATGATGATTCTAGGGTAAGGTATGTTCTTCAGGATTTCGGAATGGATTTGTTCTGAATTTGGGGAAGAAGAAGACGTTTTTTGAAATTAGACATGACACCCTCCCATATGAATGAATAAAAATAAAAGTACATGGTGTGTATGAAATACTACATATTGTGTAGTATACTTGTTTGTAATCCGACTTAAGCAGAGGTAGCCACATGGCTTGGATTCACCACACGGGTCATCACACAGCTAAGATTCATCTGGTTTGTGGAAGAAAGATACATGGTGTGTCAAGTAACACTACATGCTGTGTAGTAGGGGATTCTTACACGGTCACCACACGACATGTACTCGGCCAGCACGTAGCCAGTATATGCCCAACATACGCATGGCATGTACTTTTGAGTACATGTCATGTAATCTGGAAATTTCTATAAATTCCTAGATTTTTACCATTTTTCTTATAAACAAGTCAAAATTCAAACTGGGTTGGGATTATGGCCCATTCCAAAAACCCAAGTTCTTACACATTGAGCAACAAGTTATGATAGCAATACCAATTGAGTATTTTTATATGCTGAGTGCACTACATGAGTTTCAGAGGTAGATACCTCCCAATTATCAGGGTGATCTAGTCCCCCAGGCATTTGATGACTGGTTTGAGATAGTCATGCATATTTTCCACCTTTTGAGGAAACCTCCTAATCATATGGTGGTCCTAGTAGTGATTCTTTTTTTGGTTTATGTTAGATGGTGGTGGAGTCTAGTGAAATAGACCCATAATTTGATGATGCTCGCTTGGGAAGAGTTTGATTGACCCTTCAGGGAAGACTTGTATCTAGCCACATTGAGATCAGTGTATATCCAAGAGCTTCCAGAGCTTCGATAGTGTAGTATGATTGTGGGTGAGTATTCTAAGAGGTTTACAGACCTCTCAAAATACTTTCTATATATGGTTCAAGATCCATTTTTTTAGATAATGGACCTTAGAGAAGGGATTATGCTGAGATATCAGGGCACCATTGAAATCTCTATGTATTCCCACTTATGATAGAGTACTCAAGAAGGCCTTGTTAGTGGGGATATTTTTAGCTAATAAGATTATTACTGATGGTGTTGGGCACACGGGAGCTAAGACATTGATAGTAGGTAGTCGATGAAAATCTCAAGGATTAGATCATGTGAGATGCTTCAATAGAAGATTTGAATATGGAGGGTATTAAATTCATGGCTCACAATATTATTCTATTCAACCACAAGATAGGTGGTGTTTCACCTGTGATAAAAAGGGACATCTCATGCAAAAAAAATTGACCTGTTGTGCTGTTAATATGGATATGTTCAATGAACCTCCCTATTAGAGGTAGTGATAGGAGCATGGAGTTTTGTATGATGGAGAACATGGAGGAGGGGTGAGGAGAGTAGGAGGAGATGGAATGAGGTTTGATCTATTTCTACCATCACCCCCAGGTGGTTCGTTCCAGGCTCAAGGAGCTGGGGGATAGGGGTGAGGACATCTGTAGGATGAAGAGACCTATAACTCAGAGGATCCAAGGATTATTAGAGGTATGATATATATCATATCTACTTTTTTAGTAGTATTTTTATATACATATGTGAGATCCCCTTTTATTTACACTCCTTGATCAAGGTTTATATAGGTTGAAGTGGGGTGTCAGTAGAGCACTGTGGTGGTGATGTTTGATGAGTCTTTGGACTCGCAAGGAAGAGGGAAACTTCCCCCATCAAGATGAATTATTATGATGAAATAAAAAACAATACAGGAGAGTTAGTTCCACCCAAATAGGATAGTTTCTAGGTGTGGAGGATGGGTTCCTTGGACTTGTGTGTTTGGGTAGCTTGGTGGTTTGAGGTGTTAGAGTAGGCCCTAGTTGTGGCTGATAGGTGGGAAAGGGAAAGGATGAGTTGTAGGTAGAAGGGGCTTCTGTCCTGGAGGATTGAGTTTGGTTTGGGTTGTGACATGTGAATTTGATGCCATAACTACAGTATAAAAAGTTCATGATCTACTTTTCCCTAAGTCTATCCCCTGTTCAAGACCTATAATTAGCATTGGAGCCTTTTTATTGACCCTTATTCTTGGAGGCTCCAATAGAGAGGATCGAAGGTCATGCACTCTTGTCCATAGTATGAACTGAATCTGGTGTAGGTAGAGCCTCACATAGAACCTTCCCATAGTGGAAAAGATAAACCCTATGATTTTCTTCCTCAATATGGATTGTTTTCCTACCATCCATGCTCAGATGGTTACCACCTATGTGAGTAGAAATGTTTCTAGCTTTTGGGATGGAGTTCCTCCTTTGATTAGGAGTGATCTTAGGCTGAGTGGGATAAGATAATTTTTGGGAATATACAATCAAATTTTATCAAATATCTAGTATGACCATTGGAGTAGTAGTGTTATGATCTTTCTATTCCCTATAGTAGTGGTGGGGCTGTGGATGTCTCCTTAAGGACGAGTCGGATTTACCTCACCACTGAGAGTTAGAATTATTCATAGACTGGAAACTAGGGAATGACCTGATATTTGTTTCATCATATCAGTTGACTCTCATGAAGCTTCTCGATCTATAGTAAAGTTATAGTTTTTCAAATGGATGGCTTGGTAAGACCTAATGTGTACTCTTGGGTAGCTCGGTGTTTTCCTGAGAGATAGATGAGAGACTTATGGACCGGGTTTTTCACCCCTTGTGGATTAGTTCATAGGAGTGTTCTTAATTGGTAAATTCATGTGATCAGTGTCAAATTTACATGTGTGACACTGAGTATGAATTCTATACATGTTTATAGAGTACCGTCTTCTTGGGGATATCTCATAGAGATAGGTATAGATTCTAAAAGTCCACTTATTGTGATATGTTTTCTTAGACATGGGAGTGATAGTGGACCTATAAGAGGTTGGGGTCATGCTAGATTGAGATCCACCCAAGGGTGTTTACCTAGTATAAAATGATCATAGTGAGGGTTTTTTCCACTATTATTGAGCGAGGTAATGGAGTATTTAACCTCTTTTTAGTTCTCCCTTGTGGGTGAGGAAGACGCGACATGTCTTTAGTTGTTGGTGGTTACCCCTCCACTTTTTCAATGAAGTAGGGAGGCATGTATAGGAGAGTTTTTTCAATGTATCTCATGGCCGAATGTCCATTGGACATGTTCTTGGTGAATTTTCTAAAGGTGGGGACTATGTTAACCTTCTGATAATTGATGATGATAGCAGTCATGCTTCGTGATGAGGTGGTGAGGAAACTTATTTCCCTCAGTAGACACCCAGGTGAGGGGTGGTTATGCCAAATAGAGTGAACCATTCAAGTTATAGAGAAAATGATTTGGTTTTACATGTTGGTGTGGTGTATTTGTTTCTCCACAATCAGTATAGCACCATTTGAGGCCATGTTCGGGAGGTCCTGAAGGTCATTGTTGTACTAGTCATAACTAGTAGGAGACAATGTTTGTGGGCCTAGATTTAGTACTAGTGATGGATGTTGAGGATGAAGTTCATCTAGGGGTAGATGAGGACTGTTAGGATACATCATTATCTACATCATCTTCATAAGGTGTTGTACCTCTAGTCACTATGATCATAATTATATTGGGTTCTTGATGTTCATTCACCTGTCACAGCTAAGGAGACATGTACACACCATGTTGCATGATGTTTAACTGGTTTGAGATAGATCATAGGTGTGGAGTGTACTTTTTTGGTACCTATTTTTGTTTGTAATCTGACCATAGAGGACCCTTATTAGGCTTTTGGTTCCCTGAGTGTTTGTTTTAGATTGTACGGGAACCCTTTAGAGAGATCACTGGTATGGGAAACCCGATTGTGAGCTCAGTTTTTTACCATGTGTCTAGGATTTTGATTTTTAGGATGAAAGTTATGGAGTTGGGGAGAGTGTAATGACTCAATTTTTTATTTTTAATATTTTAGAATATTTCTAAGACTGTTTTTGAATCTAAGTGTTGAGTCGGTGTGGGATTTCGGATCCCAGATATCCTCAATGAAGTGATATTAGAAATATTAAATATTTTATATCACGTGTGTTTAGTTTTTCTAGAAATGTTTTTTAACTTTTGATTAGAGTCTCAAATGATAAATATGATACTATGTTTGAGTCTGAAACATGTGTTTTACCCCAGACACAACATAAAGTTTGTCGGCATTGGGTGCCCGGTTGGAGGTGACTATTGGTGGGACATTTATGAGAGGTTTATTAATGTAATAAAATTAAATTAATAAACCTATCCTCCCCCCATTTTAAATACTATGTATGGAAGGGGGTGGGAGGTTCTCTACCACAAAAATAGATGGACCTAGGAGGACCTAGGTGTGGAGGTACTACTAGACCCCATTATTTGACACCAATCGTCACCAGATCGTGGTGCAATAGCTTCCAGGCATCATGTTGGACCTGAGGATTTAGTGTTTCTCAATGAGGTAAGTGTATTTACAAGATTTATGTCATGATCTCTATTTATTCATTACTTTAAGGTTTTAGAGTCCTATTATGTCTACTAGATATCCCATGGGGGTAGATTTGTGGGTTTTAGGTGGAAATCGGGGGTTTTGAAAGTCTTATAGGGATTTCCCATTTGGAAATCCCAATCACACGATGTGAAATGAAGGAGAAAACACCATGTGTCTTCCTATTTTGGTAAGATGATATTTTTGGGACTACATGCTATTTACTACGGGTATACACCATGTAGTGAGACCATGTCATGTGGCTGAGGGTATGGCAGGCATTCCATGTAAGGGGTCATGGTCATGTGGAAATACATGGTTAAATAACAGGTGTACATGGTATGAAGGACGTGTCCAAGTACATGGTAATGGACAAGGACACGGTCTTAGGATAGGCCAAGTGGAACACACTATATACCAAGAGTACATGCCATGTGTAATGACATGGTCATCCAGATCGTGTGTGGGAGAGGACATTCCCAGAGTTTCAGATGAGGTGACACACTATGTGACATGGGGTACACACCGTGTATTCACCTTATACATGACAAGTACCAAGAGGGGAAATGGCCAGGGGATATTTTCAAGATCCAAGTAGTGTACTATGGGTACATGTTGTGTAATACCCTCAGAGACTTATCCCTCAAACATATCTATCCTTAGGACTCGGATAGAGGTCCATAAGTATCCTATCCTTTGTAGTTTTTCATGTGGGACATGATGGTGGACACAGTTTTGTCATTAGAGTTGCAACATGAGGTAACACTAGCGGGACACTTATTTTAGTATAGATTGGACCAGTATCGGTTGAGTGGGTTCCCTTTGTCAATTCATTTGAGGGTACAGTGTGGAATTACATCCTCCATATAGAATTGTTATTTCCTCTACAGGATTAGTTTGGATAGAGTTTGAATATCCCTTCGGAGGGTAGGGTGGGATCCTCTATCAAATCATCTTCCCTATATGGGGTTTTTGGTATTTTCATGACCATCATACATAATGTTTTGATCCCCTATCTAGAAGGTTATCCTAATATGGTTTTTGGTATCGTCATGTGTAAGAACCCAGGTTTTTCTATGAAATACTTTGGAATATTCTTGATGATATTCCAGAGCAGCGCCTTCAGAAGGCGTGCGATTCCGAGCCCCAGAGTGGCAGAATTAAATTTTCAGTGCGTTCACATTGGAAACGCCAAATAAATTTGATAACTCCTAAACAGAATTCCGGATCAGAGATCCGAGTGTACGGATGGGTCCGGAATGGGGTGTTTACCCTAGGAACGACATAAAACTTGTCGGCACAGGATGTTTGGACCCCTCGCTCGCTTTCGGAAGGTTAAACGGATAAATTAATAAATTAATTTATTCGCTTAAAGGTGAAACGCTAGTATCTCTTAAACGGTGGCTCGGATTGGGAAACTGAGGGCACCGTTGAGTTCGGAGTGTGCCGTTTACCCTAGGAGGTGTATAAGTTTCGCGGGTGCGGGTCGTCTGTGAAAAATGGCCCCAGGGGCGTTTTTGTAATTTGGCACCCTCGGGCGTTGAGTTTAATAACTTTTGAACGGGGTCTCGGATTAAAATTCTGAGACCACCGTTGTGCTTGGGAGGTGGTTTTTACCCTAGGGGAGGTTTAATTTTGACCTCTCCAAAGGTTTCGGATGTGGGGAAAATTATGGGTTTAATTAATTAAAATTTCTTTTATTTTTATTTAAACCCTCCTTCCTCCCCTCCCTTGCTCTCCCCAGGCGAAACACCCCCCTCAAGGCAGCTCGTCTTCTCCCTCTCCCCCTCCTCCTCTGGCGAAACAGCTCTGGCAAGGCGCGGCTCCGGCGGATCGCCCGTGAAGCTTCGGGCAACGCCCCTACAGGTAGGATCTTGTTTAACGTTTCGTTTTAATCCTCGAACCTACTTTGATTCCAATTTGATGCGTCGAATTGCT
Source organism: Viscum album (assembly GCA_963277665.1). Lineage (NCBI taxonomy): Eukaryota > Viridiplantae > Streptophyta > Magnoliopsida > Santalales > Viscaceae > Viscum > Viscum album. The sequence goes on from OY728161.1 coordinate 314,280,616, forward strand.
GCTTAAACGTCGAGAGAATCCAATGAACGCGTAGTAGATTTTATCCCCTTTCCAATGCTTGTCTCATATTTGAAATTCGAGTTCGGAGAAGCCGCAGTGGTTCGCCGAAGGTTGCGGGAATTAGGGGGTTTTGGGGTGTTTTCCGGCGGGTTCCGGCGGCGGCAGGGGTTTCGGCTGGCGGCAGCGGCTTCCTCAGGCGGGTGGCGCGGCTCGGGATCGTCGGCTTCAGGCGGTGGCTCCGGCAGTGCGGGCGGATTCAGGCGGGCGACGCGGTGGCAGGCCGAGGCGCCGTGGCGGAGGGCTTCGGTCGGGCGGCCCCGACGTAGCGTGAAGAGGGACGGGGGCCGTGGGGTGCGCGACCCCGCGTGCGGCGACCGCGACCCGCGCGACGCGGTTCGCTGCGGAAAAAGGGAGGACCGGCCGTCAAGTCCGGTCGGTGGCAGTGGGCCGCAGCCACCTAGACGCGGCAGCTTGAACCGGACCGGCTGGGCCGCGGGCCGGCTGTGGGCGGACCGGCCGGTCCGGGCCGGTCCGGCCCAAGGGAGTGTCCCCTTTGAATTTCTGACGCCCGTAGCTTTCGCTACGGGCGTCCGTTTTGCGCACCGTCACCGGAAGAGAGGACCTTCTGTCGTGGGGACTGTTTAGAGCTAGTTTCAGGAATTTTTAATTCCCGAAACGAGGGGCCGCGGAGGCGCGACGTGTCCTTAAGTGGACGAGCGTATTCCCCGAGAATATTGTTTTGGACGGCGCGGACGCGTCCGACATCCGTTTTGAGCACCGTCAGCGGCATTACGACCCTGGCACTGAGGTGGAGGTTTCCAGGGTGGTTTCAGGCATTGAGGCCGAAGTTGAGGCGTGGGCCCCACGGCTCGTCTTTTGAGCTGCCTGCAGCTTTTAGCGACTTTTTCCTCGGACGTCCGTTCGGGGCGTGCGAGCAGTCGATGTTGGGTGTTTTTCTGAGGGCATCGCATTGGCGCAGTCTGCCCACTGTAATTCCGCACGATGGTGTGGTCCCCATGAGAGCCGTTTCGGGAGTTGACGGTGATTTCTAGCTTTATCATCGGGCGACCGTTTTGGACAAGTGAATAGTCCATTTCGTGTACTTTTTCAAGAGGATCGCAACGGTGTGATCTGTTCGTTGAGTTTCGGGACCGGTATGCGGGTCCCATGTGGCACCGCTCGTGTGCGGTGCGCCGGGATGCACCTTTTTCTCCGGATATATGTTGCACTCAAGTGAGTAGTGCTTTAGACGTGTTTTCCCGAGGGGATCGCAATGGTGCGATGCGCCCGACTGTTTTCGGGGCTGAGGCTCGGGATCACGGGACGCCATTCGGGCGTGAGGCGGTGTTGGTGAATTTTCCGTCGGATATCTTTTGGAGGTGATTAAGTAGTCGATCTCACGTGTTTTTCCGCGAGGATTACAATGGTGCGATCCGTTTGGTGGTGTGGAGCCTCTTGCATGATCTTGTTAAATGTGGAGCATGAGAGGTGCTTCGGTGGTGGTTCGTCCTACCTTGTTTGTAGCGGACCCTTGGCGTGTGATCGTGCACTCTGGGGAGAGTGATATAATTGGTCCACGAGATGTGGTTGGCTGTACCTCAGTTGATGAGGTGGCAGGTTGGAGTTTTTATGTCACGCCTTCGCGTTGACGTTGGGTGCCGTGTGCACGATAGCCTATGGGCTGGAATGAGGTATACTCTAGGAGTATACGGGAGCACTTGGAGGTACGTGTGGTTGTTTGTACCTAAGGATGTTTGTGCGCTCAGTTGGGGTTAACTTGGGGCCACGCGTCATGTGGGCCCCACGTGCGTGTCGTGATCTGCTTTGCGTAATTGACCTCTCGCGACGTAGAGGGTCCCTCTGCGCTCGTTTTTTTTGACCAGCAGGGTGGAGTTTCCCCTGGCCTGGTGCTCTTTTGTCTGACCAGTCGGGTTGAGCGGTATCCCCCTGGTCTTGTTCTCGATGGTTTGGCCAGCAGAGATGGTTTCATTCCTCTGCTTCTTCAGCTGTGAGGGGTTTCAGTACTGTGCCCTTTCACCAGACTACGACACCGTATGCGACTATGGGTGTTCGTGCAGCATGGGCGTTTTCCCCACTTTCTGGGATGAGGTGTCTCGGCCTGCTTCGACAGTGACTTAGTGGATTGGAGCAGGATCACCTTGTGAGGCCTGGGGAGTTTCTCTCGTTGCTCTGTTTTCCCTGGTAGAGCTTGTGGTTTCGGTGTGACCAACACTTTACGCGGGCACTGATCCTCTACCCAGGAGGTTGTTCCAGTAGGGATGAGGTTGTTCCAGCAGGGCTGAGGTTGTTTCCAGTAGGGCTGAGGTTGTTCCAGCAGGGATGAGGTTGTTCCAACAGGGCTGAGGTTGTTCTAGCAGGGTTGAGGTTGTTTCCAGCAGGGCTGAGGTTGTTCCAGCAGGGATGAGGTTGTTTCCAGCAGGGCTGAGGTTGTTCCAGTAGGGCTGAGGTTGTTCCAGTAGGGCTGAGGTTGTTTCCAGCAGGGCTGAGGTTGTTTCCAGCAGGGCTGAGGTTGTTTCAAGCTGAGTTCGCCAGAGGGTTACCATCCGGCAGGGATGTCCAGTACAGCAGTGTTCACCGAGCAGTACCATCCAGCGGGGTTGGCCAGAGCAGTTCCGGGCTTACCTCCAGCAGGGCTGGGCAGTGGTCCTCGATGTCGGGCTTACCTCCAGCGGGGCTGGGCAGTGGTCCCCGATGCCGAGCTAACCTCCAGTTGGGCTGGGAAGTGGTCCACGATGCCGGTCTTACCTCCAGCTGGGCTGGGCAGTGGTCCCCGATGCCGGGTTACCTCCAGCTGGGTTGGGCAGTGGTCTCGTCGCCGACTTTAGCCGGGTCTCCCTCCAGTGGATTACCCTGTTACGGGACCGGGTAGTGTGGCACCCGTCGACTTTTCGAGTCTCCCTATAGTGGGAACCCGTTGACTTTCAGGGATCCTCCAACGAGGCTGGGTAGGGGGTCGCATGTCGACTTTGAGCAGACCTCTCGACTGCGGGGTAGTGAAAAGTTGTGGTTGACGTTCCCCCAGAACTCTCAAGTATGAGGATCGCTTTCCCCCACCAAGACACGTCCCTGTGACGTGACCTAAAACCGTGCAGGCGAGTCAGTGCTGCCCAAAGCGGATAGTGTCAAGGTGTGGTGATTGATCCCCTTGGCTTGCGGTTCGGGGCAGACGTGCGGGATGCTGGGCATCGATGGTGTTACTTCTGGGACTGTTGGCTACTCTTTCTTAGGCTAAGCTACGGGATGGAGATCCCATTACGACGTTGTTCGGGCTTCTTGTTGAGCATATGGACTTGTATATACCTTTTTATAGCACCCACTTCTTGGGTTTGGTTACTCTCCTTCCAGGAGAGGCGAAGACGCGCGGGGTATGCCACGTGCTTTCCGTGTCTAGCTTCTCATGTTTGGACGAGTCTACTCTCCTACTATAGGTAGTGAAGACTCTACGGGAAGTTCATCTTCTCACCGTTTCCATCTCCTTGTGTCTGTATGAGTCTACCTTCTTTCCTCTTGTTGGGTTGAGCTGGACTTTCTACTGTTACTCTTTTCTGCACTCTCTTTTGTTCTCCTTTACTTTTCCTATTCACTCTAATGCTCACCCTTAGGTACCTCCTTTGTTTCTCCCTCGAGCCTTCGGGGTATCCTACTGAGTATTTTTATACTCACCCCTGCTTGGGTTTTGCCCGCACTTGGTGTGCCCTTGCAGACGACGGACAGGTTGGTCGTGACTTCGGTGGAGCATAGGAGTTCGGGAGCTTGGACCGCGTGCGGTGGTCGTAGTCGGGTTCTAGGTGGGAGACCCGTCAGCTGTTTGTTTTGTTTACCTGTTGTCGGGTTGTGGCACCTTTTTGGTTGGGCGCCTGTTTTTCCCCTTTTCTTTTCAGCTTGTACCCTGTACTATTTAGAGGTCGATGCACTCTTGTGGTTTATTTATAGCTGTTTCCCTTTACTTTTCTTTTTACTCTGCACTTTTTCATTGAGTGTGTTGCGTGTGTGTGTACAGGTACTTAGGCAAATGCCTCCCCGAGTTATTGTGCCTTCGGCACTGGTCACCAGCCCCTGGCCTATGGAGGCGGGCTTGGGGTAGTTGAGGCTCGAGCTCGGGTAGGGTCGGGTCGTGACAAAGTGGTATCAGAGATGGTTCATTCCTTGGGATGTTGTGCGGATGTCCCTAAAAGAGGAATTGGTTGGGTTTTAGGGCAACAGTGTTAACGTGTCTCAAGAGCGGCTCTCAGGCCAGGGAGTCCAGTGATGGTGCGGCGGCCGACGTATCCATTCACCAGGACCTTGATAACCCGCTTGTCGACTCGGCATGCTGAGACACTTGTTGCAGGGAAATTTGTTTGTTCATCACATAGGACTGAGTCTTGACTGTCCTTCTTGAGTCAGCTCCCCATCGTTGTTGTTGTTGGTATATACATTATGCTCATCTGACCGCGGCACTCCTTGATAATATTCAGGATGTCTCCGCGAAGACAGTCACCCAGGATACCAGCTTTGGTTCGTGACGACGACCCTGTGAGCTACGAGGCCACATCCCAGGACCCATCATGTGAGCCCCTTTTCTCTGGGTGGGCCGGTAGCAGCACCCCCGCCTGTTGAGCAGTAGGTAGTTTCAGCAGAGTAGGCTGAGCTTGAGCGCAGGTTGAGCGCGCTCCGTGAGTTCCAGCGGCAGAGACCGCTGAGGTTTAGTGGTGAGCCAGACCCTCAGGCAGCAGAGGGTTGGCTAGAGATAGTGGTTCACCTTTTCAGGCTTGTGTAGACGCTTATGGATCAGAGAGTGGTTTTGGCAGCCACCCTTTTTCGTGGAGCAGCTTGGCGTTGGTGGAGTTTGGTGACTCAGTTTCTTGACGAGTCGTCGCTTTTGATGGACGACTTTCAGTTTTTGTTTAGTGAGGAGTTTTTCCCCTCCTGCTTGCGCTCCTTTCGGATTCAGGAGCTCCTGCAGTTTCAGCAGGGAGGGATGAAGGTGGCCGAGTATGCAGCTAGTTTTGCAGACCGTGCACGCTTTTACCAAGACTTGGTCCATGACGATAACCTCTGATCACGGAAGTTTGAGCAGGGTCTATGCTAAGAGATTCGTGTTGTCATAGTACCCTTGGGCATTTCCACATATATCGGGGTGCTAGAGCAGGCGCTGGTGACAGAGGGCTTCCTATCATGTTTTGCGGTTGGTAGTGGCAGTGGGCGCGACGGAGCCGGGACGTCTACCGTAGCTATCAGGCGCCAAAGGACAGGACCTCGATGCAGGTGGCCTTCCTACTGCCGGTTTCGGAGACGTGGTCATATACCACTGTGGAGAAAAGACGCAGGGCCTCAGCCGAGGATGCCCTTCCGTGAGTGGATCTCGGGCCGTGGTCGTACACCACAGTGGCACCGGTGGGCACCAGTGCAGTCCAGAGAGAGTCGGTGCTATGCTTGTGATGGGAGAGGTCACTTGGCACGAGACTGCCCAACCCGAGTTGCTGAGAGCTTTGGGCAGGCAGCAGGCGCACCACCACGGCAGAGTCAGCGCCGTGATCAGAGTAGTGCCCAGAGAGGTGGTTCTAGCAGTAGAGCGGGAGGAGCTGGAGGTGGGGGATGACTTTACGAGATCTCACCATCACCACTAGGTGGTCCACGTCAGGCTCTGGGAGCTGACGGTTGGGACCACGGACAACCACGATCCTTGGATGTCTACGATCCTGCAGAGCAGGGGATGATGAGAGGTACCCCTTGCAGCCCTTCTACTTTTTGTAGTAGAATTGTTAGGCTCTGCATGTGAAAGGATTTTCTCCCTGCTCCTTGTTTGAGGTGTTACCAGGGTGACGCAGGGCGTCGGGTGTAACCCTGTGTTGGTAAGGAAAAAGGCGTGAGACCTTTTCCTTTAGTCGATGGTGTTGACTACTTCACCTTTTCAGCGTGTAAGAGAGCATCGACTGTGAAATCTTGCGTGACCAGATATCCTTGGGTGTTTCACTATATGGATATTCTGAAGGAGGTAATCATCAGGCCTTGTTCCAGGTGCGGGCGGTGATTCCAGTCGCGGCGTGCGACGTGGAGGTTCAGTCGGGGAGGTGAGCTACCCCTGAGAGCCTTCGGGCCGTTTGAGACCGTGCAAAGGGATGGCGAGGTACCCTACTGCCTTGCCCTAATCCCAAAGTCTGGAGTGGGTACACGACGTCGGCAAGGGCTGACCTCGCATGAACGGATCAACTCTTTGGTCTATGTGTGGTGATGCAGAGCTGTGCGTGGGTTCTTCTGGGTATGGGAAAGCCAGGTGTGGGCTTAGTACCCTGTGTTGCTCCCTAGTTTTGCTTTTCGGGGACGAAAATCTTGAAGGATGGAATGATGTAAGAACCTGGGTTTTTCTGTGAAATACTTTGGAATATTCTTGATGATATTCCAGAGCAGCGCCTTCAGACGGCGTGCGATTCCGAGCCCCGGAGTGGCCGGAATTAAATTTTCAGTGTGTTCACACTAGAAATGACAAATAAATGTGATAACTCCTAAACGGAGTTCCGGATCAGATAACCGATTTTACGGATGGGTCCAGAATGGGGTGGTTACCCTATTAATGACATAAAACTTGTCGGCACGGGATGTTTGGACCCCTCGCTCGCTTTCGGAAGGTTAAACGGATAAATTAATAAATTAATTTATTCGCTTAAAGGCGAAACGCTAGTATCTCTTAAACGGTGGCTCGGATTGGGATACTGAGGGCACCGTTGAGTTCAGAGCATGCCATTTACCCTAGGAGGGGTATAAGTTTCGCGGGTGCGGGCCGTCTGTGAAAAATGGCCCCAGGGGCGTTTTCGTAATTTGGCGCCCTCAGGCGTTGAGTTTAATAACTTTTGAATGGGGTCTCAGATTAAAATTCCGAGACCACCTTTGTGCTCGTGAGGTGGTTTTTACCCTAGGGGAGGTTTAATTTTGACCTCGCCAAAGGTTTCGGATGTGGGGAAAATTATGGGTTTAATTAATTAAAATTTCTTTTATTTTTATTTAAACCCTCCTTCCTCCCCTCCCTTGCTCTCCCCTGGAGAAACACCCCCTCAAGGCATCCCCTCTTCTCCCTCTCCCCCTCCTCCTCCGGCGAGATAGCTCTGGCAAGGCGCGGCTCCGGCGGATCACCCGTGAAGCTTCGGGCAACGCCCCTGCAGGTAGGATCTTGTTTAACGTTTCGTTTTAATCCCCGAACCTAATTTGATTCCAATTTGATGCGTCTAATTGCTGCTTAAACGTCGAGCGAATCCAATGAATGCGTAGTATATTTTATCCCCTTTCCAACGCTTGTCTCGGATTCGAAATCCGAGCTTGAAGAAGCCACAGTGGTTCGTCGAAGGTTGCGGGAATTAGGGGTTTTTGGGGTGTTTTCCGGCGGGTTCCGGCGGCGGCAGCGGCTTCGGCTGGAGGCAGCGGCTTCCTCAGGCGGGTGGCGCGGCTCGGGCTCGTTGACTTCAGGCGGTGGCTCCGGCGGCATGGGTGGCTTCAGGCGGGCAACGCGGCGGCAGGCCGAGGCGCTGTGGCGGCGGGCTTCGGTTGGGCGGCGCCGGCGTAGCGCGAAGAGGGACGGGGGGCCGCGGGGTGCGCGACCCTCCGTGCGGCGACCACGACCCGCGCGATGCGGGTCGCTACCGAAAAAGGACGGACTGGCCATCAAGGGAGGACCGGCCGTTAAGGCCGGTCGGTGGCGGTGGGCCGCGGCCACCTAGCCGCGGTGGCTTGAACCGGACCCGCAGTCGGGCCACGAGCCGGCTGTGGGCGGACCGGCCGGTCCGGCCCAAGGGAGTGCCCCCTTTGAATTTCTGACGCCCGTAGCTTTCTCTACGGGCGTCCGTTTTGCATGCCGTCAGTAGAAGCGTGGACCTTGCGTCGTGGGGACTGTTTAGAGCTAGTTTCGGGAATTTTTAATTCCCAAAACGAGGGGCCGCGGAGGCACGACGTGTCCTTAAGTGGACGAGCGTATTCCCCGAGAATCTTTTTTTGGACGGCGCGGACGCGTCCGACGTCTGTTTTGAGCACCGTCAGCGGTGTTGCAACCCTGGCACTAAGGCGGAGGTTTCCAGTGTGGTTCCAGGCGTTGAGGCTGAAGTTGAGGCACGGGCCCGTCTTTTGAGCTGCCTGCAGCTTTTAGCAACTTTTTCCTCGGACGTCCGTTCGGGGCGTGCGAGCAGTCGATGTTGGGTGTTTTTCCGAGGGCATCGTGTTGGCGCAGTCTGCCTGCTGTAATTCCGCACGATGGTGCGGGCCCCGCGAGGGCCGTTTCGGGAGTTGACGGTGATGTCCAGCTTTATCACCGGGCGACCGTTTTGGATAAGTGAATAGTCCATTTCGTGTACTTTTTCGAGAGGATCGCAACGGTGCAATCCGTTCGTTGAGTTTTGGGACCGAGATGCGGGTCCCACGTGGCACCGCTCGTGTGTGGTGCGCCGGGATGCACCTTTTTCTCCAGATATCCGTTGCACTCAAGTGAGTAGTGCTTTAGACGTGTTTTCCCGAGGGGATCGCAATGGTACGATGCGCCCGACTGTTTTCGGGGCCGAGGCTCAGGATCACGGGATTTCGTTTGGGCGTGAGGTGGTGTTGGTAACTTTTCTATCAGATATCTGTTGGAGGCGAGTAAGTAGTCGATCTCGCGTGTTTTTTCGTGAGGATTACAAAGGTGCGATCTGTTTGGTGGTGCGGAGCCTCTTGCGTGATCTTGTTAAATGTGGAGCATGAGAGGTGCTCCGGTGGTGTTCGTCCTACCTTGTTTGTAGCGGACCCTTGGTGTGTGATCGTGTACTCTTGGGAGAGTGATATAATTGGTCCACAAGATGTGGTTGGTTGTGCCTCAGCCGATGAGGTGGCAGGTTGGAGTTGTTATGTCACGCCTTCGCATTGACGTTGGGTGTTGTGTGCACAATAGCCTATGGGCTGGAATGAGGTATACTCTGGGAGTATACGGGAGCGCTTGGAGGTATGTGTGGTTGTTTGTACCTGAGGACGTTTGTGCACTCAGTTGGGGTTGACTTGGGGCCACATGTCGTGTGGGCCCCACGTGCGTGTCGTGATCTGGTTGTGTACTTGACCTCTCGCAACGTAGAGGGTCGCTCTGCGCTCGTTTGTTTGACCAGCAGGGTAGAGTTTCCCCTGGACTGGTGCTCTTTTTTCTGACCAGTAGGGTTGAGCGGTCTCCCCCTGGTCTTGTTCTCAATGGTTTGGTCGGCAGAGATGGTTTGGTTCCTCTGCTTCTTTAGCTGTGAGGGGTTTCAGTACTGTGCCCTTTCACCGGACTGCGACACCGTCTGCGACTATGGGTGTTCGTGCAGCGTGGGCGTTTTCCCCACTTTCTGGGATGAGGTATCTCGGTCCGCTTCGACAGTGACTCAGCGGATTGGAGCAGGATCGCCTTGTGAGGCCTGGGGAGTTTCTCCCACAGCTCTGTGTTCCCTGGTAGAGCTTGTGGTTTCGGTGTGACCAACACTTTACGCGGGCACCGATCCTCTACCCAGGAGGTTGTTCCAGCAGGGCTGAGGTTCTTCCAGTAGGGCTGAGGTTGTTTCCCGCAGGGCTAAGGTTGTTCCAGCAGGGCTGAGGTTGTTCCAGTAGGGCTGAGGTTGTTCCAGTAGGGCTGAGGTTGTTTCCAGTAGGCCTGAGGTTGTTCCGGCAGGGCTGAGGTTGTTTCCAGCAGGGCTGAGGTTGTTCCAGCAGAGCTGAGGTTGTTCCAGCAGGTCTGAGGTTGTTTCCAGTAGGGTTGAGGTTGTTTCCAGCAGGGCTGAGGTTGTTTCGAGCTGGGCTCGCCACAGGGTTACCATCCGGCAGGGATGGCCAGTACAGCGGTGTTCACTGAGTAGTACCATCCAGCAGGGATGGCCAGAGCAGTTCTGGGCTTACCTCTAGTGGGGCTGGGCAGTGGTCCCCGATGCTGGGCTTACCTCTAGCGGGGCTGGGCAGTGGTCCCCGATGTCGGGCTTACCTCCAGCTGGGCTGGTCAGTGGTCCCCGATGTCGGGCTTACCTCCAGCTGGGCTGGGCAGTGGTCCCCGATGCCGGGTTACCTCTAGCTAGGCTGGGAAGTGGTCCTGTCGCCGACTTTAGCCGGGTCGCCCTCCAGTGGATTACCCTATTACGGGACTGGGCAGTGTGGCACCAATCGACTTTCCCGGTCTCCCTGTAGTGGGAACCCGTTGACTTACAGGGATCCTCCCACGGGGTTGGGCAGGGGGTCGTCTGTTGACTTTGAGTAGACCTCTCGACTGCGGGGCAGTGACGAGTTGTGGTTGACGTTCCCCCAGAACTATCAAGTATGAGGAGCGCTTTCCCCCACAGAGACGCGTCCTTGTGACGCAACCTAAAACCGTGCGGGCGAGTCAGTGCCGCCCAAAGCGGATAGTGTCGAGGTGTGGTGATTGATCCCCTTGGCTTGCAGTTCGGGGAAGACGTGCGGGATGTTGGGCATCGATGGTGTTACTTCTGGTACTGTTGGCTACTCTTTCTTAGGCTGAGATACGGGATGGAGATCCCCTTACGACGTTGTTCAGGATTCTTGTTGAGCATATGGACTTGTATATACCTTGTTCTAGCACCCACTTCTTGGGTTTGGTTACTCTCCTTCCAGGAGAGGCGAAGACGCGCGGGGTTTACCACGTGCTTTCCGTGTCTAGCTTCTCATGGTTGGACGAGTCTACTCTCCTACTATAGGTAGCGAAGACTCGACGGGAAGTTCATCTTCTCACCATTTCCAGCTCCTTGTGTCTGGATGAGTCTACCTCCTTTCCTCTTGTTGGGTTGAGCTGGACTTTCTACTGTTACTCTTTTCTGCACTCTCTGTTGTTCTCCTTTACTTTTCCTGTTCGCTCCACTGCTCACCCTTCGGTACCTCCTTTGTTGCTCCCTCGAGCCTTCGGGGTATCCTACTGAGTATTTTTATACTCACCCCTGCTTGGGCTTTGCCTGCACTTGGTGTGCCCTTGCAGACGACGGACAGGTTGGTCGTGACTTCGGTGGAGCATAGGAGTTTGGGAGCATGGACCGCATGTGGTGGTCATAGCCGGGTTCCAGGTGGGAGACCCGTCAGCTGTTTGTTTTGTTTACCTGTTGCCGGGTTGTGGCACCTTTTTGGTTGGGCGCGTGTTTTTTCCCTTTTCTTTTCAGCTTGTACCTTGTACTGTTTAGAGGTCAATGCACTCTTGTGGTTTATTTATAGTTGTTTCCCAATACTTTTATTTTTACTCTACACTTTTGCATTGAGTGTGTTGTGTGTGTGTGTACAGGTACTTAGGCAAAGGCCTCCCCGAGTTATTGTGCCTTCGGCACTGGTCGCCAGCCCCTAGCCTATGGAGGCGGGCTTGGGGTAGTTGCGGCTCGAGCCCGGGTAGGGTCGGGTCGTGACATCATGCATATGACCTATTTCTTAGCATGAAATTTCATTAGGGTTTATGATATCATTATACATATTATCCCCTACTTAGTGGAGTTCAATATGGGTTTTTGGAATCCCTTAATGGTACTAAGTGTGATACTCTATCTATGTTTCATGGTTTTGAGTCTCAATAGGGTTTGTGATGTCCCCCATTAGACTTGGTATTGATCCCATATTTGAGTGTTATGATCTCTATAGTTCCATATTTGGGTCCATGGTGTCCCCTAATAGTCATTGGTGTGATCCCCTATCTATGTGATGAGATATTCTGGATTTATGGTAGGGTTAGTGGAGTCCCCCATCTGGGATGGGCAAGATCACATATCTGAGTATCGACATCTGGTAGGTGGTAATGAGACTTTATTCATAGCGAGACCCAAAAAGAATGTTCTCTCAGATGTACGTCATTATGTATAGTGGGTATGGGTCATTGGATCAGTGATACCTAATGAGTGATATCTCTTGAATGAGTTCCATCTGGGATGGTAGGGCTCGTGGAGTGACTCCTAGACAAACAATACCCTTGATCCTCGAGTAGAATCATGTGGTTGGTGGTGAGGTTGGGACCTCTTTAGACTTGGAGTCTCAGAAAAGTATATCTAGGATATTTTGGGATTCCTTATGGTGATGTTTTTTTGAAAACTCATGTGAAGATGGGCTTACTAGTCATGTATAGCCGAGTAATGGTTGAGACAAAGTTTCTTATACTCACTCGCTTAGGTTTTCCTCTGACTATGGGTCGAGAAGACTATTTAATTTCAGTTTATCCCTTTTATTTTTGGTTTTGGGGATGACTACTGTGTATTATTATACTCACCCCTATATGGGATCTACTTGTACATGTCATGTCTTATGCAGATGAAAGGCCTTTCGATGGAGTCCTAGGAGGACCCAGAGTAGGTGGAGTATGGAGAGCTAAACTGATCGAGGTGTGTACCCATGGTTTCATTTGACATCATTCCCCTCCTATTGATTAGGTTTGACACTTTTATTAGTTTCTAGTGGGATTTTATTTTTCCCTTTTCATGATTTCAGTACTTCTTTTTACTCTAATCATGGGATAGATGTTTTCATGAATTTTGGTATCATTTATTTTATTATATATATACTTGTAAGGTATTGGGTCCATGTGTACCAACCCTTTTCATGTTTTCAAGTCATATAGTTATCAGAGGAGGCTTGGAAGTGTTATGAAAGTTTTTGGCTATAAAAGGCTAGAAGAAAAAAGAATTCATGTTGTGTAAAGTTACACGATGTGAAAGGGTGTTCCACGTCTTTTGTAGGTCTGGTTAATGATGTGTAAATTTTTTAGGTTAAATAATAAAAGGAAATGCATTTTTTTATGTAAACTTAACCCTGAGGATTACATGACAAGAAAGGGGATTACACGTCGTGTAAATCCCCTGTGTAGTGCATCTTTAAATGGTGCAGCCGCTCGGATTTTTCACAAATCCTATGGACTTCAGCACCTCCCTCTCTCATTCTAGGAAACCAATGGATCCATCCCTTATATTTTTTATATCCCTTTGATGATAATCAATCCTTGGCCTTCTTTATTTTATTCATGGTGATCCAAGGTGAGTTTTGCCTCCATTTCTTACGATGACTCCTTTGTTTGGTCTCATTTTCCTCTCGTTATTCTTTACATGTGATGATGGATGATATGCCATGTTTATAATATTTTTTTATTAGTTTTTTGTTGGTGAAGTTGTGGTTAATATCCTCGAATGGATGTAGTTCTTATGGTATAGGTGATCGAAGATCCACAACATGGTACATTCTCGTGCAAAGAAAATTGACATATTTTGAGGTAGTAGGTTTGTTTCTTCTCTATTTATTTACATGAAATTTTAAATTTGTCATTATTTATCCCTTTGTATGTAAATAAAATTGAACTAATAATTATTTATGTAGATTAATAAATTGGATAGTGATCGCGTGTTAATAATGTTATCGCTTTATATGGTGATAGCGGTTTGCCTCTTGTTTTGCTAGATAGTGTGATATCTATGTTGTATAATTTTTTATCATATTGTTATTCTTATAGTAACATATTTAAATTGATAAAGAATGTAAATCAATAATTAATTAATAATGAATTGTCTTGATAAATTAAATAACATGCATGTTTGAAATATGACGGTTAATGTAATTTGATGATAATCAAATTGATGCAATGCACATGTTTAATTAAAATTGATCTTACATATGATAAATTTAATTTATAGATAATGTGAATCATGTTTATTCTTGATGATAATAATTGAAAAGTCATGTTAATTGAGAATAGTACTTGTCTAGGTTATTGAAATTGGAAATAAATGTTAAGAGCATGTTTTGTCTTTGATGGATTATTATAGATTGATGCCTTAGGTTGACTATAGTTGGAACCTATAAATAATGAATTGGTTAATTAAATATGAAATAAGAACTTATTGTGTGATAAATATAATTTTCTAGGGCCTATGTTTCCCATTTTCTTGAGAAGGTCAAGTGCCTTGTTTTGGATCTATGAGAGCTCATTTGCATGAGAAGGTTGAATACCTTGTTTTAAGGTCCTAGTTTTTCTATTGATTGTTTGTTTATTCCTTATAATTTTATGATGTTCTATGGATATGATCCTTGTGATATGATCTTGATATGGCTGAGCCTGGGATGGTTGATATGGGGTAGGGATGCCCAGATGTGATTTGATCCTAGTACGGCTGAACCTAGGATGGATGATATGGGGTAGAGAGGCATGGATGTGATGTGATCCTCATATAAATGAGCCTGTGATGGATGATGTGATATATGTGGGCATGCAGAGCCATATGATGTGGAAGTAGTTGACATCTGTGATGGAGAGATGCATTGGTATATGCATGTGGGTGTCGGGAATATTACTAGAGGTGATGAAACAGGTTAAAGATGGGCTTACCTATTGATGAGATGTTTAGAGATGGTATGCTCACTTAGGAATATATTTTATGGTCGATGGTTGATTTTCTTATTTTATCTACATTCATTTTATCACTGCTTGAGGCATCTATATGTGTTTTGTTGCATGTTTCCTCTTGGTGGTATCTTAGGATGGTTAACCTAGAGTACCTGGTTTATATAATAATGATTGAATAATTCTCAATCCATAGGGTTGTTTGATTATGGAATGAAAATGCTTAAAAGATGTAATGTAATGTAATTTAATGTAATGTAATGTAATGTAATGTAATGTAATGTAATGTAATGTAATGTAATGTAATGTAATGTAATGTAATGTAATGTAATGTAATGTAATGTAATGTAATGTAATGTAATGTAATGTAATGTAATGTAATGTAATGTAATGTAATGTAATGTAATGTAATGTAATGTAATGTAATGTAATGTAATGTAATGTAATGTAATGTAATGTAATGTAATGTAATGTAATGTAATGTAATGTAATGTAATGTAATGTAATGTAATGTAATGTAATGTAATGTAATGTAATGTAATGTAATGTAATGTAATGTAATGTCATGTCATGTCATGTCATGTCATGTCATGTGATGTGATGTCATGTGATGTGATGTCATGTGATTTCATGTCATGTCATGTGATGTGATGTGATGTGATGTGATGTCATGTCATGTCATGTGATGTCATGTGATGTCATGTCATGTAATGTGATGTGATGTGATGTGATGTGATGTAATGTAATGTAATGTAATGTAATGTAATGTAATGTAATGTAATGTAATGTAATGTAATGTAATGTAATGTAATGTAATGAATGTAATGTCATGTAATGTCATGTCATGTGATGTGATGTGATGTGATGTGATGTCATGTCATGTCATGTGATGTCATGTCATGTCATTTCATGTCATGTCATGTCATGTCATGTGATGTGATGTGATGTGACGTGATGTCATGTGATGTGATGTGATGTGATGTGATGTGATGTAATTTAATGTAATGTAATTTTAATGTAATGTAATGTAATTTTAATGTAATGTAATGTAATGTAATGTAATGTAATGTAATGTAATGTAATGTAATGTAATGTAATGTAATGTAATGTAATGTAATGTAATGTAATGTAATGTAATGTAATGTAATGTAATGTAATGTAATGTAATGTAATGTAATGTAATGTAATGTAATGTAATGTAATGTAATGTAATGTAATGTCATGTGATGTGATGTAATGTCATGTGATGTCATGTGATGTGATGTGATGTGATGTGATGTGATGTGATGTGATGTGATGTGATGTGATGTGATGTGATGTGATGTGATGTGATGTGATGTGATGTGATGTGATGTGATGTGATGTGATGTGATGTGAGGTGATGTCATGTCATGTGAGGTGATGTCATGTCATGTGATGTGATGTGATGTGATGTGATTTGATGTGATGTGATGTGATGTGATGTGATGTCATGTGATGTGATGTGATGTGATGTGATGTGATGTGATGTGATGTGATGTGATGTGATGTGATGTGATGTGATGTGATGTGATGTGATGTGATGTGATGTGATGTGATGTGATGTGATGTCATGTAAGGTGATGCGATGTGATGTGATGTGATGTGACGTGAGGTGATGTAATTTAATGTAATGATGCGATGTGACGTGACGTGATGTAATGTAATTTAATGTAATGTAATGTAATGTAATGTAATGTAATGTAATGTAATGTAATGTAATGTAATGTAATGTAATGTAATGTAATGTAATGTAATGTAATGTAATGTAATATAATGTAATGTAATGTAATGTAATGTAATGTAATGTAATGTAATGTAATGTTATGTGATGTGATGTGATGTAATGTAATGAATGTAATTTCATGTAATGTAATGTAATGTCATGTCATGTAATGTAATGTCATGTGATGTGATGTGATGTAATGTAATGTAATGTAATGAAATGAAATATAATGTAATGTAATGTAATGTAATGTAATGTAATGTAATGTAATGTAATGTAATGTAATGTAATGTAATGTAATGTAATGTAATGTAATGTAATGTAATGTAATGTAATGTAATGTAATGTAATGTAATGTAATGTAATGTAATGTAATGTAATGTAATGTAATGTAATGTAATGTAATGTAATGTAATGTAATGTAATGTAATGTAATGTAATGTAATGTAATGTAATGTAATGTAATGTAATGTAATGTAATGTAATTAATGTAATGTAATTAATGTCATGTAATGTCATGTAATGTCATGTGATGTGATGTGATGTGATGTGATGTGATGTGATGTGATGTGATGTGATGTGATGTGATGTGATGTGATGTGATGCCTGCCTGAATGGACCGAAGGCCTTCATTTTTTTATTGATTTTGATAACCCCCCTTTCAAGGGATGAGAGGGAACCCTTACAAGGCCTGTAGGCTCAGAGATTACATTGCCCGTAGGCTTAAGAGATTACATGACCCGAAGGTCTTAGGGAATTCAACCAGACTATCTACAAGGAACTGCCCCTCCCCAGCATCTGCATCTTGATAGTAGCACTCCACCTTTGCATGACCATCTGGCTAGGCTTCCCGTGAAAGCACAGGCTGGTACCGATGGCATAATCATACCCTCTCTTTCTAACAATCCATTTGGCTCTGCTCTGGTGAGTGTACCTACTCTGAATCCTCTTCTGGGGCTGCTCCTTTTTTGTAGTGTGTCTGGGCCTGCATTCATGTGGCCCGAAGGCCTTGGGGTGGCCCTAAGGCCTTAAGGTGGCCCGAAGGCCTTGAGAATCAACTGGCCCGAAGGCCTTGGGTGGCCCGAAAGCCTTGCAGGACCCGAGAACCAAACCAGTGGCCCGAAGGCCCAGATGGATGAATAGTTCCGGCTGCTACAGTACAGAACAGTGCCTGCTACAGTACTGATACAGTACTGCTACAGTACTGCTATAGTGCCTGCTACAGTACTGCTACAGTAACCTAGAAATAAGCCTCCACCAGGATTTGATCCTGGGTCTCTTGGATGCACCTAGCGAGTCCTCACCAACTGGGCTGAGGCTCTTGTGCGATGTGATGTGATGTGATGTGATGTGATTTTATGTCATGGCATGTTATGTGATGTCATTTTATGTCATGTCATGTCATGTCATGTCATGTCATGTCATGTCATGTCATGTCATGTCATGTCATGTCATGTCATGTCATGTCATGTCATGTCATGTCATGTCATGTGATGTGATGTGATGTGATGTGATGTAATGTAATTTAATGTAATGTAATTTAATGTAATGTAATGTAATGTCATGTAATGTAATGTAATGTAATGTAATGTAATGTAATGTAATGTAATGTAATGTAATGTAATGTAATGTAATGTAATGTAATGTAATGTAATGTAATGTAATGTAATGTAATGTAATGTGATGTAATGTAATGTAATGTGATGTAATGTAATGTAATGTGATGTAATGTAATATAATTTAATGTCATGTGATGTGATGTGATGTGATTTGATGTGATGTGATGTGATGTGATGTGATGTGATGTGATGTGATGTGATGTGATGTGATGTGATGTGATGTGATGTGATGTGATGTGATGTGATGTGATGTGATGTGAGGTGATTTCATGTCATGTGATGTAATGTGATGTAATGTAATGTAATGTAATGTAATGTAATGTAATGTAATGTAATGTAATGTAATGTAATGTAATGTAATGTAATGTAATGTAATGTAATGTAATGTAATGTAATGTAATGTAATGTAATGTAATGTAATGTAATGTAATGTAATGTAATGTAATGTAATGTAATGTAATGTAATGTAATGTAATGTAATGTAATGTAATGTAATGTAATGTAATGTAATGTAATGTAATGTAATGTAATGTAATGTAATGTAGTGTAATGTAATGTAATTTAATGTGGAATAATGTTAATGGTTAATTAATGGATAATTAATTAATTAACATAAGAAATTTATCAGAAGAAAATAAGTAATTAATATATCTCCTTTATATATACTTGTGTGCTAATAGGATATCTGGTCTTAGCATTGGTAGTTGGGATTCTGAGTGGCGTTAGCTGCAGTTAAGTCTAAGACTAGGTTATGCCCATAGTGTGGTTATGAGTTATATTATATCATGTATATTCTATGATTTCATATGCTACCCCACCCATGTTGGTTAGGGATACTAACAACCAGTGGAATCTGGGAGGGTGTTTTCCCCAACATCATGGTAGGAGGATAGATGGTTGATTACCCCCTCTAGTCCTATTCCCTTCTCTTGGTGGCTACTTTTGCTGGTATGCATGGTTGTTAGTTTTCCATATATGTGTATAGGGGGTTGTAATTTATTGTGGTTATTTTACACACATGTATTACCAGATATAGTATCCAAAGGATTATTATCGGTATGATGGGTATAGACTATGATGGCTTGTGGTACTTACTCAGGGTATAGGCTGTAATGGATTGAGGTATAATACCTGATGTTTGATATACATCATATGGGTTGTGGTGGCTCCCAAAAACTACTTGGTTACTATATATGGATATGTGGATGAGATGATGTGGTGATTTGATGCATAAGGTGCATGCTGTGATTCCTTAACCTAGCATTTTCAGGTCGGTCAACTTTTGGAGAGAGATGGATCTGGATGTGCGATGTTGGGGAAGAGTGAAAAGCCAGTGGGGAAGCGGGAGTGGGGTACCCTTGATTTTTTATCACTATATTATATACTCTATTATATGTGATACTTGGTGAGATATATCCATGGTAAGGATGGAAACTTAGTATACCTATTTAGGTGACGAGTTAGTTTCATTATTGTTCATTATGGTTTAGCATGATTTTTTTATTTTTCGCATGAGAGGCTCTAGGGAGGATCCTATTGATTATACTATTATTATCACCCTATGAATATATAAACTATCTTTTAGGTCATTTATAGTAGGTTAGATATCGAGTTTTATATTACTAGCTTGTGGTTTTTCAATAGTTGTTTGACTTTGTGGTCGCTGCCTCTTTACCTTTTTAATACTTGTAGTTTTCCTTTTAGTTGTTCAGAATTATATGGAATTTCATGTTTTCACTTAAAATTATATATATGTGTGTGTGTGTGTGTATAATCGGGTGTTGGTTGTTGTATCCTTATCTCTCTCTCTTCTTCATGTTTCTCTTAGAGGGTAATGTCGCCCATATGCATGTTTATCATACCTTCGGTGATAGTTGGAAACCCGGGGCCTACTGGAGGTGGTAATTGGGTAGTCACTATCTCACTCCTCTCATTGAGGTATCTTTGTGGGGAGGGGTCGTGATAGAGTGGTATTAGATGTTTATTTTTGAGGGATAGTATGGAGTTTGGAGTTTGGAATAGGTGAGGTTGCATGAGTTGGTAGCGTAACGGTGTCAGCTAAGTCTAGTAAGTGATGTAAACAAAAAATACTAGTCGATACATAGGTATTTAGGGTCCCCTGTGATCTGATATACAGACCTTTAAGTTCACTGAACCTATTAAATGAATTGATAATGGTTGAAGGGCAGATACCTAGGAAAATATCATGCATCATTCTTCTGTGTGCATGTGTTTAAAATGGGTAGACCTTGGAATAGGTTAAAACCTTAAAAATATATTAATTAATTAATTAATTAATTAATTAATTTTAAATATTCCATATTCTAGTTTTAGGAGTTCTAAAAAGTTTGTTTTTTTTAGGAATGGCTCTAAGTCGACGTCCTCACCAGGTTCACACCAAATATATTTAGTAGGATATGCCATCAAATCACTATAGAGTGGAGGTTGACAATGAAGATACTTGGAGGAGGAAACTCTGAGTGTTTTAGTGCCAGATTTTATAGAAGTATGAGGGATCCATTTTAGATTCAGTCATAGAATAATGGTTGGAGGAGTTTGAGATAACTTTTGGTTTGATTCGTACTCAAAAGGAGCACTGGGTTTCATTGTCTATGAAGATGCAACATGGAGCAGTAAGGTAGTGGTGGATCTTGTTCCTCGGGAATCAAAAGGAGTCGAAAGTCTCATGGGATAAGTTTTGAGACCAGTTTAGAGAAGATTTTATTTCTTATACCTTGATGGTAGTCAGTCTCCATGAGCTACTTACCCTTCAATAAGGGAGCTCTAGCGTGCGAGAGTTTGGGATCCATTTCAAGACCCTTTTATGATATGCTTCAGACCTGTTGTTAGATAAGGAGGCCAAAGTGAGGCATTTCAAGGAGGATTTTCATCCAAAGATCTAGTTCCAATTCACCCTATTTGTGATGAATACATATCTTGAGGTGCTAGTGATATTAGTGGTTATTGAGAGGATGCTTTTCAGAACCAAATCATCATGAGAGGGGAGTTTTCAAGATTCGTCGTGAAGCAAATTTGTGCTATGGGGTCCCCAATTTCCTAGACATAAGAGATTTCAGTCATCCATGGTCAATTCCCATCCCTCATCGTCTCATTTATCCAATTTAGGTGGCTCTCAAACTTATTCCAAAGAAAAACATGCATGTTTTTCTTGTAGAGGTTGAGGTCATCAGTGGTAAGAGTTCCTGAACTTTCTGAGCAGTTAGTGTGTGACATGTGTTCCACTTCAGCTTCCACCATTGAGGCAGTTTCATCCTAGGTAGTAATAGTAGTAGGGTGGTCCAGTTTGGGATCAGTAGAGAGGATATGTGGTAGGTATAGTATAGCCCCAAGATGCTTCTCATCCTTAGAGATCAAAGTGCGGTCATGGAGGTGGTCATCAGTTGGGTCAGAGAGTTCATGGAGAAGGTCGTGGTCAGCTTCATGTTTTAGCATTACCAGTTCTAAGCAATCCAGGTTTCATTTGAGGTACCCTTTTCTTATTTTCTACATGGGTTTATTATTTGTTTGATTTAGGAGTGATTTACTCTTTTATAGCACCTACCCTTGTCCGTGATTTGGGACTTGAGATAGAGAGGTTTCCAATTCCTTTCGCATTGACTACACCAATTGGAGTTTGATCTAACTTATATGAATTATGTAAAGACTATGATCTAGTGATGGGGTATCACTATTCTTGGGGAGATTTCCTATGTTTTCAAAAACAACCATATGACATCATCCTTGGCATGTATTGGTTATATTTTGTGTAGGCTATCATGGATTGCTTTAGGAGGCGGGTTGTGTTTTATGATGATGATGGATAGCCAGTTGTGTTTGTTGGTAAGAGAGACTCTTGAATGGGTCAAATGAATGTTCCATCATTGTCTTCCTTGATTCCCGGGTTAATTCTTATCTCATCAGAGGTTCAACAGTCAGTGTTTCCCATGGTCATGGAATAATACCCTAATGTCTTTCCAGATGAGGTTGTAGTGTTACCCCCTCAATGAGATATTAAGTTTGGGATCGAGTTATAACTAGGAGTGTCTCTTATCTCGATGTCTCCATATAGGATGGAACCTTCTGAGTTTTGAGAGCTTTGAGTACATCACAATGATCTATTGTAGTGAGGTTTTATTTGGCCAAGTGTGTCACCTTGGGGTGCACCATTTTTTTTTGTGAAGAAGGTTGATAGAAGTTTTCAGCTTTGTATTGATTATCATCACATGAACCAAGTGATAATGAAGAAATGATATCTTATTCTATGGATTGATGATTTATTCGATCAGTTGAAATAATCAAGTTGGTTCTTGAAAATTAATTTTGGGTCAGGATATAATTAGATTCAAGTGAAGGATGAAGATGTTACAAAGATAGATTTTTGTTGTCTTCATGGGTATTATGATTTTTCTATAATGTTGTTCAGTGTGATGATTTTTCTAGATGTGTTAATGGGGTAAATTAATGAAGTTTTTAGAGAGTTCTTGGATAATTTCATGGTGGTTTTCATCAAAAAAAATCCTTGTGTACTCCATGTATAAGGAGGATCATACAGGACATCTATGTTCTATTTTGGGAGTTCTTTTTTGTGAGCAGCTATTTGGGAAGTTTTCAAAGTGTGATTTTTTGGCTTGTTAAGTCCATTTCTTGGGGACATGTGGTGTCCCGTTAGGGAGTAATTGTGTATACTTTTAAGATAGAGTCATTTTTACCTTTGGAATCCCCTAAGATAGTGACAGAGGTGTGGATTTTCCTTGGTCTTGTAGGATATTACAAGAGGTTCATAGCTAACTTCTCTCGAGTTTTGAATCCTCTGATAACTTTGAACTGAAAGGATTAAGTGTTCGTATAGACTGACCAATTTCATGTATCTTTTGAGTACCTGAAGGAGAAGTTGGTTAGTGCTCTAGTCCTTTTTTTTACCAGTAAAGGGAGCTTACTTTGAGGTTTTCTATGGCACTTCACATATTTTCTTGGGATATGTTCTAATTCGGCATAGATTGGTTGTTCCTTATGGGTCTCAATAGTTAAGTCCCCATGAGATTAAATATTCTACCCATGATCTTAATTTGGAGGCAGGGGTATTTTATTTGAATTTGTGGAAACATTACCTCATTGAAGAGCATTTTGTGGTTTTTACTAACTATAAGAGACTGAGGTATGTCTTCTCCCAATGTGACTTGAACTTTCATCAGAGTATGAGGATGGAATTATTTTAGTATTATAACTTCAATATTTCATATAAATTATGTAAGGGAAATGTTGTAGATGATTTTCTGATCAGGAAGACGTATATTGATGATGTTTGTAAAGTTGGGGATTCCTAAAGAGTGATGAAATCACTCTCAGTGATGCATCTTGATATGGGAGAGGTTAGAGGAAGAGGTTGTATTTTCCAAATGACAATGAAGTCTTATTTGGTGCAGTATGTGGAGGAGTCTCAGTTGGGGGATTCTGAGGTAGAGTTATGTAGGTACCAAGTTTTTTTGGGTGATTCCCCTGATGGTTGGTCTGAGGATGGACAACATCGATTGTTGTTCAAGGGAAGGTTTCTCGTTCCTTAGGTGATGTGTGATATGGTTCTTTGGGAGTTTTATTGTTAACCTTTGGTAGTAAATCCTAGTGTGACCAAGATGTACCAAGTGTTGAGAGGTTATTTTTTGTGTCCTAGGTTGAAGTATAAAATTGTAGAGTTTTTTTCTTTATGTTTGGTCATCTAGAAGGTGAATCCTAAGCACTGCGTTCCTAATGAGTTGCTCCAGCCATTAGATGTTCCCTAGTAGAAGTGGGAGGACATCTTGATGGACTTTGTTGCTAGTTTACCTTGATATTAGGGAGACTATGATTCTATATGGGTGATAGTGGATCGTTTGATGAAATCATACCACTTTATAATAATTAGTGAGTCGGTCTCAATGGAGGTTTTGTCGAGACAGTATCTGGAGGATGTGGTGATACTCTATGGAGTCCTAAGGATGATTATTTTTTAACTAGATCCCAATTTTACCTCAAGGGTGTGTAGAGGTCTCCATCATGATTTTGGTTCTCAGTTATGTCTTAGTAATACTTTTCATTCATAGATGAACAGTCAAACATAGAAGAACATCCAAAATCTTGAAGACATGTTGCGCTCTTATGTCTAGTATATTATTGGTTTTTGGATGAGGCACCTAGCCTTGGTTAATATTTATTATAATAATAGTTTCCAATCCATCATTGTTATGGAACCATTTGAATCTTTTTACATTCAACCTTTCCATTCTCTATTGTGCTGGATTGGGGTTAGGGAGGTTACAATTCTCAGGCCGGAATTGGTAAAGAATATGACATAGATGGTTCAGGTAATTAATGAGATGATGAATGAAACATAGGATCATCAAAAATCCTATGTCTATCATAGGGGGATACCTATGGAGTTCGATGTTGGAGATTATGTGTTTCTAAAGGTGACTCCTCATCATGGGCAGTAAAGGTTTGATCATGGGAGTAATATTTCTCCCCAATTTGTTGGGCCTTTTGAGGTGTTGGATTGTGTTGGAATTGTGGCATATTAGATAGAACTTCCCCCACAAATGAGCGGGATACACAATGTTTTTAAAATTTTGTAGCTCCATCGTTATCTTTATAATGACTCTCATTTCATTTATTGGTTCTAGATTGATGTTGACTATGATGTGACCTTCATGGAGTGTCTTGTGGAGATCTAGGACCACCAGGACAAGGTGTTGCACAGGCGTTTTACTTCTTTAGTTTATGTCTTATAGTGGCATGGTGGTATGGAGGAGAGTACCTAGGAACATGAGTCACAGATTCATGCTCATTACCCCAATCTTTTTTGTGTTTATATCTTCTCTTATAACATTGTTCCCTTGTAGATGTGGATACTTTTTAATTTGAGTTAGTTTTTCTCTTGTTTCTCATTGCGTCTTTACTCTCATTTGAGAGGTATCTGTAACACTCCAGGTAAATAAAGAATATGAAATTTTCATATTTATCTATATTTTTGAATAAAATATTAATATGACTTTAAAGGGGACGCTATGCTCAATGGTGTACCCAACACGCAACAACGAGTTTCTTGGGAATCTTACGTTGCACTCTAATAATAAAAATAATATTATTTTAAATGGTAGTTAACATGTAGCCATTGTATTGGCAGGAATGGATAGAAATAACTAAAATATGATTATATATGTTTTTAAATGTTTTTACATTTATCCAATAAAAGATAAAGGTTTAAAATACGGAAAGAATTCAATTTTAGGCGTATATGCCCTAGTTTTCACTAAAGGTTCACTTATCGCCTTTTGATGGAGAACCATCATTAAATATAGTTTTGTTCACTCTTATACATTATTTTGGACCAAATAAAACTCTTCTTAATAATCGGGACATCAAAATTTACTTTTTGTAAATTTTTGGTATCTTTCCGATAAAGTTCGTTTTTTTAATGAATAGTGTAAAATGTTGTATTTTAATTCAAAACCTCTTTTTAATCTAATTTATTTATATGATTAGATTATATTTTTAGTTGGTTTTAAAGTGAAATTAGAATATATTTTTACCATTAAATCCAATAGTGGTCGTTGGAATTAATTTCACTTTGAAATCAGACTTAAACTAGTGTCAATCTTTTGATACTTATTGTTTCATAAAAACACGCTATTTGCTCTGACAGCGGGAATTAAAAATTAAATTAATTAATGTGACTTATATGTTTTGAATTTTTTAAAATAGACTTCATTTTTGAATTCTGAATATCAAATATAGCTTAGGGTGAATTTTTGGGATCTTTCTGAAAAACTTCAATTTTTGATGAATAGTGAAACCACTAAGTGGTACTTATAAAAACTGATTTTTCTGTTTAAATGAAATTTTGCCATATTTGTGTTTTGAATTTAAAAAATCCTACATACATGGTTGTCATTAAGAAGTAAAATGTGGTTCAATGGGATAAAAAAAAATTGGTGAATAGTAACTTATTAAGTTTTTAATCGCGATTAGAGGTAATTAGTGTAGTTTATGGTAAGAATAATGTTTTAATAAAATTAAATGACCTAGACACATGTCCTATCCTCATTGTATGTGTCATGTCCGACCAAGAAAATCCATGGGTCAACTTGGGGACCCCATGGAGCCACTTTGGTTGGAAAATGACATAAATATCTTTTTATTTAATGTTAAAGTAAAAATGACACAAACATGATATGTTTTACTAAAACAATTTTTACATGGGGTTATACAAGTAATATTTTTGACTATAAATAGTAATTGGAAATATAAAAAGATTTCCTACATCATAGTATTTTTTTTATAATTTTTAGACATTAAATAAATTAAATTATTTATGACATCATGATGATGCAGCGATGACCTCATTATTTAACGATTTAAATAAAATGGAAAGATAATTTAATATCTAAGACCTAAACATGTCCAAAACCTATTTGATGAATGTATTTAGAACCCTTATCACCTTATACTTGAAATATATCAATGTGGGACCTTTAAAATCCGAAACTCTTTTGAAAATAAAGTAACATTTTGTAACTTTACAAGAGTGTCCCTCCTCTCCTCTTATAAAAGGCCCCCACCTCTACCTCCTTACCCACACTCCCAAAGCCTTTGGCTCGGCCAACCCCTGCCCATTTTGTCTCTCCAAATCCCTATATAACTCCTTGAAACCTCACTTTGGGCAGAAGTCTTCCCAAGGAAGCCTTTGAGCTCAAACCAAAGGGAGTTACCCGATTTTAAGGTAATGTCTTCACTTGTGTCCTTTTGTTTTATTTTGCTTCTCCAACCCCCTAAACTCTTTTTATTCATTTATTTTGTAAAAAAAAAGTATCTTAAATATACTATGATGTTGTTATAATATGTATTAGAGCTACACTTACAAACACCTACATCTAATGGTTAAAGAACATTCTATTTCCATGGATGGTGAATTTCTGCCTCCCGAAATGATGATTGTTCAACATTCTTTTAACACCTTCAATGGTGGCCATTAATATGTCACTATATTTATATATGATATATAAATGTTTATGTTTTCCTTAAGATTCTGTATTTTTAATTTATGGAATACCTTTATGGCTTCCATTATGGGTATACGCGATATCTTCATTTAAGGAAGTGCGGACTACCGCCCCCTCAAAGTGATTTGATTCGTTAATACCATATGTGGTACGTATAAAGGATATATTTAATGATATTATATATGATACCATACTGGAATTAAAATACTATTATGTATCATTATGTTTTAATTCCATTAAATATGAAATATAAATGGAAGTAGCGTTCATGCGTACGTACGGCTTACCGTCTCCATGAACGGTACATTTCATTTCTTATCTCAAATGTTATGTAATATTATAAGTACATATATATAATGGATGTATATGTAATATATTACATCTAAATTATGGATATCATTATGGAATTATAACATATATATATCTCTCTCATTTTGTTTTAATTCCATTAATATGACAAAAAATGAAAGTAGCGTTCATGCGTACGTACGGCCTACCGTCTCCATGAACGGTGCTTTTCGTTTTTATCTCCAAATGATATGGAATAGTATAAAATGAATATTTACTGGATACATATGTTATTTTAATCATTAATACTATTCTGGAAATTATTTACTTATAACTACATGGGCAATCATTTTTCAAACAAGTTCATTTTTGACTCATGTACCAAACATCGGCAAAAACGTCTGATATGAACTAACATTATTAAACAATTATTATAACATTATAATATGTTATATGAACTGAATAATAATATCTAAAGGAGGTACTTAGGAAATTAGTAATTGATCAAAGTTTATTATTCAGAAATACAAAGAAACGAACAAGACAAGTTGGACTTGAGGTAAGGGATCCTACACCTCTCTTTCTTTTTAAGTACACTCTTTTATGTCATTCCTTTTAAGCTCATGTTTCTTATGATTGGGATGTTATTTTATATTAATCCTACGGTAATTATTATGTTCATATGATGAGAGACCATATTTCCTCTCATCAATCCATTTTGGAAGTTTTGAGTGGCGCCGTTAGGCTGCCGAATTTTCGTAAGAGATCTAACCTCTCTATTTCTTTTTAAGTCCTCTCATTTATGTAACTTATTTTAAGCTCCTATTTTTTATGTTGGGGGATGTTATTTTATATTAATATTTCTTTAAAAATTATGTTAATATGATTAGAGGCCCTATTTGATCTCATCAATCCATTTTTGGAAGTTTTAAGTGGCGTCGTTAGGCTGCCGAGTTTTCGTAAGGGATTTTTCATCTCACTTTTATTCCCGTGAGATTTATGCTACATTTGCCACAATTTCCTTTGAGTGGTGTATGTACTGCCCATTATTTTACTCATTGTGTAATATACTTTCTTTTATGAGTATTTACATCAATGTTGTATTGTCCTTCTTTCACGAGGTGTATGTTTCGAAAAATACCCATGTCGGTAAGGGAACCTTTCACCCTCCTCTTTTTAAAAGACTTCTTTTGTTGGGTCTTTTAATTTACATATTGTTATGTTGGTATATGTTCTCATATATCCTTATTGATGAAAATTCTATGTCCAAGTTATTAGATACTCTTTTTTTATCTCTCATCAACTCATTTTGATGTGACGCCGTTAGGCTGTCAAGGGAACTTCTTAACCCAATTTCGATTTCTTTGGGTTCAACATGTAGTTATTGAATATGTCATCCTTTGAATATGTGTGAATGACCTTTGATTAATTTAAACTTAATATCCACTTATATTTGGTGTATTCGTTTGTTACACATAATTATGTAATTGATTTATCCTTAAACCAAGGATACCGTCTTTGTAAGGGACTTCGTCTCAATCTCCATTCATTGAGGCATATTTTGTTTTATACACAACCTTCTTTTATACGGTGTATAAACCCCTTTGACTTTTATTTTTATCCAAAAAGGAATCTTTTTTATACGAAGCGTTTTACTAAACGACAAAAGTGAATGTTTTTGTCGTACGTATGCGGCGACAACGACTTCTCTGCCTCAGTGACCATTATTTGAGTTTCGGCTTCTTCTATAAGCCATACCTTCTTTTTAAAAGAAAAATAAATACCATGTTTTAATTTTCTTTTATTTTAGTATTGAAAATGGTTTTCATAATGTTTTTATATCAATGTGTTGTATTGATATCTTGTTATTAAAAGGTGTAAATGTTATGTTTCCTTTATGCATGTTTTATGTGATAAGATTATGTTATGGTTCTTGAGCATTGTTATGAAGACGGGTGGTTCCGTGAAAAACTAAGGGCGGGTGAGCTCGATATAGCTCTCCAATGCATTGGGTAACGCGAAGGAGTGAAACATTAAGGTTTCTCCAAAGAGATTTAGGGAATATTCTGTGGTGGGTATTCCAAACGTAACCAAGAGGGTTACTCCCTACGTAAGAATGTTATGAATGCCTCAAGTTACCTTTTATGTCTTATTATTTCTATGATTTATTCATGATTTGATGAGGTATGTTAAAGTGCCTATGTTTTATGGGTAAAGTATGATTTCATTCTTATGTATATATGAACTCATGTTTCCTTTCCATATTTTTATAACCCTTATTGAGCTTTTTATGCTCATCCCAAGTTTTTGAAATGCTTTTCACAGGTCAAGGGAAAGGTACATGATGTGATGATAGTGTCAATTATGTTTCAAGAAAGAATTCATGTTTTATTTTAAATATGTTTCTGTTGATGGGAAGAATGAATACTGTCTTTTATGTAACCACTTTGTTTAAATGTGGAATGTAATGCAGGTTTCATGATCTAATTCTCTAAAACTCTAAACCTGAAAAGATCCTCAATGTGTAATATTGTAATAACTCAAGATTAAGTAAGGTTTAAGGCTGGGGCCTTATAGTTGGTATCAAAGGTCGGTTTAGATAACTTTATAGGTTAGGTTATTCTTTAAGCATAAGTGACATTACCATATTGGCTAGGATTTTTGAAAGTGTCATAGTTTTTAGATAAAGTGAATGAGTAAGTATATCTTAGTGTTTATCTTACTCATTAGTACATGATGGTTATTTTGATATACTCACACTGACCTTTTTGGTTTTAGTAAATGGCTGGATCTAGAAGGCACCAAAGAGACAACAGGTTTGAAGGAAACTGTGGTGGTTCTATGATTAAGATACTAGATAAAATGGGGGATTCAATGAGGAAACTCGTGGTTGTTCTAAACCAACTATCAAAGAGTCATGATCAACCACTTGAACCTTGGTATGATCTTTAATGCATCATGTACGAGATGACCAATCGATGTGTAATTTTAGGTAATAATTATAAAGGTAACCATTAGAGTTTATATGATCCTTAATTTTGAGGTAATTATGGGTTACTATATGTTATGATGGAAGTGAAAGGCATGAGATAAAATTCAGGTTAAATTATGTTATGGTTATTTTTGATGATTTTATCTCTTTTTGGGGAATTATTTTAGAATTATATAGTTTTGGAAAAAGTACAACACGCAGACCATGTGACTACCCATCGCGTCAGACAAAGCTGCGGGAATCGAACCCACAACCAAAGTGTGACTGGTATTTATCGCCTACCACTGGACTACATGAAGTCCCTGGTTAGTTTGACTGATTCTTTTTTAGTTAGATGATTTTATTAATTAATAGTAAGTTGATTTTGGGTTATCTATGGAAATTTATTAACCTATCATGGAGGATATGTGATTAGGTTAATTACTTTTCAATACGAGACATTAAGAGCAACTGATGTTGTTTGGAGATAAATGCTACGATTTAACTTGGAAGACTATGTGACTAAATCCTTCAACTATTTGGGTTTCAATCTTATTTTGGTTTACTTTGAAGAATTTTATGGACAAATTGTTTATCGAATGTTCCTCATTGAACTTTGGGTTTTGTTGGACAAATTTTGGAGATTAAGAATAGATTTTCTTTTTATAAAGGGTTATCCTTTTCTGGATTATCTAATCTTGTACTAACATTTTTGGTTTGGTTTTGGTAAATGTATAAAGACATGGGAAGTATATAGTTCTCTTTGGTGGATTAGGTGATTCTCTAGAAGTTGATTATAGTACTCTTAATGCGAACAAGTCTCCCTAAATACTCGTCTTTTGGAAAAAAATATGAGTTTGATTAAGGAATCTAGTAAAAGTTGAAAGTCAACATGATAAGTGATTATGTTTCCTTATGAATAAATTCCTCAATAAAAAGTAACTTAAAACAAAAATGTTTTCTATTAACTTTTCCTACTGGGGAATCGAATACCGTTTAACCCATCACAAGTTTGTGATTTTCTTATGGCTAACTTTCTCCTAGACATGTTTACTATCACTCTCCCTCAAGAACATGACCCTTTGATTTTTCTTCCATGTCCATGTTTTTCAACATGGAATCCTAGTATGGGTTAAATCGAGTGACCTCTGTACTTATCTTTCTTTATTTTAAAGTGATTGTTTTATCGACTCTTGTTTTGATGTGGGACTTTCAAGGATGTTTCCAAGCTCAATTTTAAAAATTGCGAGGACGCAATTCCCAAAAGGGGGGAAGGATGTAACACCCCAGGTAAATAAAGAATATGACATTTTCATATTTATCCATATTTTTGAATAAAATATTAATATGACTTTAAAGGGGACTCTATGCTCAATGGCGTACCCAACACGCAACAACGAGTTTCTTGGGAATCTTACATTGCACTCTAATAATAAAATAATATTATTTTAAATGGTAGTTAACATGTAGCTATTGTATTGGTGGGAATGGATAGAAATAAGTAAAATATGATTATATATGTTTTTAAATGTTTTTACATTTATCCAATAAAAGATAAAGGCTTAAAATACGGAAAGAATTCAATTTTAGGTGTATATGCCCTAGTTTTCACTAAAGGTTCACTTATTGCCTTTTGATGGCGAACCGTCATTAAATATAGTTTTGTTCACTCTTATACATTCTTTTGGACCAAATAAAACTCTTCTTAAGAATCGGGACATCAAAATTTACTTTGTGTAAATTTTTGGTATCTTTCCGATAAAGTTCATTTTTTTAATGAATAGTGTAAAATGTTGTATTTTAATTCAAAACCTCTTTTTAATCTAATTTATTTATATAATTAGATTATATTTTGAGTTGGTTTTAAAGTGAAATTCGAATATATTTTTACCATTAAATCCAATAGTGTTCGTTGGAATTAATTTCACTTTGAAATCAGACTTAAACTAGTGTCAATCTTTTGATACTTATTGTTTCATAAAAACACGCTATTTGCTCTGACAGCGGGAATTAATTATTAAATTAATTAATGTGACTTATATGTTTTGAATTTTTTAAAATAGACTTAATTTTTGAATTCGTAATATCAAATATAGCTTAGGGTGAATTTTTGGGATCTTTCTAAAAAACTTCAATTTTTGATGAATAATGAAACCACTAAGTGGTACTTATAAAAACTGATTTTTCCATTTAAATGAAATTTTTCCATCTTTGTGTTTTGAATTTCAAAAATCCGACATACATGGTTGTCATTAAGAAGTAAAATGTGGTTCAATGGGATAAAAATAATTTTTTTGGTGAATAGTAACTTATTAAGTTTTTAATCGCGATTAGAGGTAATTAGTGTAGTTTATGGTAAGAATAATGTTTTAATAAAATGAAATGACCTAGAAACATGTCCTACCCTCATTGGATGTGTCATGGCCGACCAATAAAATCCATGGGTCAACTTGGGGACCCCATGGAGCCACTTTGGTTGGAAAATGACATAAATATCTTTTTATTTAATGTTAAAGTAAAAATGACACAAACATGAGATGTTTTACTAAAACAATTTTTACATGGGGTTATACAAGTCATATTTTTGACTATAAATATTAATTGGAAAGCTAAAAAGATTTACTATATCATAGTATTTTTTTTATAATTTTTAGACATTAAATAAATTAAATTATTTATGACATCATGATGATGCATAGATGACCTCATTATTTAACGATTTAAATAAAATGGAAAGATAATTTAATATCTAAGACCTACACATGTCCAAAACCTATTGGATTAATGGATTTAGAACTATTATCACCTTATACTTGAAATACATCAATGTGGGGCCTTTAAAATCTGAAACTCTTTTGAAAATAAAGTAACATTTTGTAACTTTACAAGAGTGCCCCTCCTCTCCTCTTATAAAAGGCCCCCAACTCTACCTCCTTACCCACACTCCCAAAGCCTTTGGATCGGCCAAAACCATACCATTTTGTCTATCCACATCCCTATATAACTCCTTGAAGCCTCACTTTGGGCAGAAGTCTTCCCAAGGAAGCCTTTGATCTCAAACCAAAGGGAGTTACCCGATTTTAAGGTAATGTCTTCACTTGTGTCCTTTTGTTTTATTTTGCTTCTCCAACCCCCTAAACTCTTTTTATTCATTTATTTTGTAACAAATACAGTATCTTAAATATACTAGGATGTTGTTATAAGAATTATTCGAGCTACACTTACACACACCTACATCTAATGGTTAAAGAACATTCTGTTTCCGTGGATGGTGAATTTCTGCCTCCCGAAACGATGATTGTTCAACATTCTTTTAACACCTTCAATGGTGGACATTAAGATGTAACTATATTTATATATGATATATAATATGTTTATTTTTTCCTTAAGCTTCTGTATTTTTCATTTATGGCATACCTTTATGGCTTCCATTATGGGTATACGCGATATCTTCTTTTAAGGAAGTGCGGACTACCGCCCCCTCAAAGTGATTTGATTCGTTAATACCATATGTGGTACGTATAAAGGATATATTTAATGATATTATATATGATACCATACTGTAATTAAAATACTATTATGTATCATTATGTTTTAATTCCATTAAATATGAAATAGAAATGGAAGTAGCGTTCATGCGTACGTACAGCTTACCGTCTCCATGAACGGTACATTTCATTTCTTATCTCAAAATGGTATGTAATATTATAAGTACATATATATAATGGATGTATATGTAATATATTACATCTAAATTATGGATATCATTTTGTAATTATAACATATATATATCTCCCTCATTTTGTTTTAATTCCATTAATATGACAAAAAATGAAAGTAGCGTTCATGCGTACGTACGGCCTACCGTCTCTATGAACAGTGCTTTTCGTTTTTATCTCCAAATGATATGGAATAGTATAAAATTAATATTTAATGGATATATATGATATTTTAATCATTAATACTATTCTAAAAATTATTTACTTATAACTATATGGGCAATCATTTTTCAAACAAGTTCATTTTTTACTCATGTACCAAACATCGGCAAAAACGTCTGATATGAACTAACATTATTAAACAATTATTATAACATTATAATATATGATATTAACTGAATAATAATATATAAATTAGTTAATTAGGAAATTATTAATTGAACAAAGTTTATTATTTATAAATATAAAGAAACGAACAAGACAAGTTGGACTTGAGGTAAGGGATCCTACACCTCTCTTTCTTTTTAAGTACACTCTTTTATGTCATTCCTTTTAAGATCATGTTTCTTATTATTGGGATGTTATTTTATATTAATCCTAAGGTACTTATTATGTTCATATGATGATATACCCTATTTCCTCTCATCAATCCATTTTGGAAGTTTTGAGTGGCGCTGTTAGGCTGCCGAATTTTCGTAAGAGATCTAACCTCTCTCTTTCTTTTTAAGTCCTCTCATTTATGTAACTTATTTTAAGATCCTCTTTTTTATGTTGGGGGATGTTCTTTTATATTACTCTTTCTTTAAACATTATGTTAATACGATGAGAGTCCCTATTTGATCTCATCAATCCATTTTTGGAAGTTTTAAGTGGCGTCGTTAGGCTGCCGAGTTTTCGTAAAGGATTTTTCATCTCACTTTTATTCCCGTGAGATTTATGCTACATTTTCCACAATTTACTTTGAGTGGTGTATGTACTGCACATTATTTTACTCATTGTGTAATATACTTTCTTTTATGAGTATTTACATCAATGTTGTATTGTCCTTCTTTCACGAGGTGTATGTTTTGAAAAATACCCATGTCGGTAAGGGAACCTTTCACCCTCCTCTTTTTAAAAGACTTATTTTGTTGGGTCTTTTAATTTACATATTGTTATGTTGGGATATGTTCTCATATATCCTTATTAATGAAAATTTTATGTCCAAGTGATGAGATACTCTTTTTTATCTCTCATCAACTCATTTTGATGTGACGCCGTTAGGCTGTCAAGGGAACTTCTTAACCCAATTTCGATTTCTTTGGGTTCAACATGTAGTTATTGAATATGTCATCCTTTGAATATGTGTGAATGACCGTTGATTAATTTACACTTAATATCCACTTATATTTGGTGTATTCGTTTGTCACACATAATTATGTAATTGATTTATCCTTAAACCAAGGATACCGTCTTTGTAAGGGACTTCGTCTCAATCTCCATTCATTGAGGCATATTTTGTTTTATACACAACCTTCTTTTATATGGTGTATAAACCCCTTTGACTTTTACGTTTATCCAAAAAGGAATCTTTTTTATACGAATTGTTTTACTAAACGAAAAAAGGGAATGTTTTTGTCGTACGTATGCGGCGACAACGACTTCTCTCCCTCCGTGACCATTATTTGAGTTTCGGCTTCTTCTACAAGCCATACCTTCTTTTTAAAAGAAAAATAAATACCATGTTTTACTTTTCTTTTATTTTGGTATTGAAAATGGTTTTCATAATGTTTTTATATCAATGTGTTGTATTGATATCTTGTTATTGAAAGGTAGAAATGTTATGTTTCTTTTATGCATGTTTTATGTGATAAGATTATGTTATGGTTCTTGGGCATTGTTATGAAGATGGGTGGTTCTGTGAAAAACTAAGGGTTGGTGAGCCCAATATAGCTCTCCAATGCATTGGGTAACGCGAAGGAGTGAAACGTTAAGGTTTCTCCGAAGATATTTAGGGAATATTCTGTGGTGGGTATTCCAAACGTAACCAAGAGGGTTACTCCCTACGTAATAATGTTATGAATGCCTCAAGTTACCTTTTATGTCTTATTATTTCTATGATTTATTCATGATTTGATGAGGTATGTTAAAGTGCCTATGTTTTATGGGTAAATTATGATTTCATTCTTATGTATATATGAACTCATGTTTCCTTTCCATATTTTTATAACCCTTACTGAGCTTTTTATGCTCATCCCAAGTTTTTGAAATGTTTTTCACAGGTCAAGGGAAAGGTACATGATGTGATGATAGTGTCAAGGATGTTTCAAGAAAGAATCCATGTTTTATTTTAAATATGTTTCCGTTGATGGGAAAAATGAATACTGTCTTTTATGTAACCAATTTGTTTAAATGTGGAATGTAATGTAGGTTTCATGATCTAATTCTCTAAAACTCTAAACCTGAAAAGATCCTCAATGTGTAATCTTGTAATAACTCAAGATTAAGTAAGGTTTAAGGCTGGGGCCTTATAGTATCTCCCTGAGGAAAGTGTTTATGAGCTATTTGTGGTTGGTTCATGGTTTTTCACCATTTTCCTCTAATTGAGGTGATAGAGCTCCTGAGATGTTGATATCTTTGAGAGGTATCTCATTGGTTGGTTGTTCAGACAACCCCTTTTCATTTTCTCTTTAGTTTAGTTTTGGATTATCAAGGATGAAAATTGTTTGAGAGGTATATAATGTAAGGTCCCAGATCCATGTGTTCCAACCCTTTGTGTGTTTCTATGGCTCGTGTTGCTCGTAAGAGGCTTAGAAGTGGTCTAGAGGGGTTTGGATGTAAAAGGTTGGAAGTAGGAATAATTCAAATTATGTAAAGTTACATGACATGAAAGGGTGGTTCACAGATTGTGTAGGTATAGTTCATGAAGTGCATATTTTTAGGGTTAAATAATAAAATGCAATGTTTTTTTATTTTAAACTTAATCCCAAGGATTACATGATGTGAAATGGTATTACATGTCATGTAAATCCCTTGTGCAACGCATCTTTAAAGGGTGAAGCTGGTTGGGTTTTTCATAAACCCTACGGCATGAAGTATCTTTCTCTCTCATTCTAGGAGACCAATGGATTCCTTGTCATTTTGAGATACCTTTTATTAGAATCAATTCTTGTAATTCCATATTCAATCTGTGGTGATCCAAGGTGTGTTCTACCATAATTTCTTAAATTTTCTCCTTCAACTGGTCTTGTTTTTCGCTCGTTCTTCTTTCTATGTGATGGAGAATGATCTCCCATGTTTATAATGGGTTTTTCTTGGTTATTTATTGGTTTATTTGTAGTTTTTAATCCTAATATGGATGTATTCCTTACAGGAGAGGTGATCGGAGATCTGTGATGTGTCCAGTTCTCGTTCGAAGAATGTTGATGGTTTTTAAGGTAAGGGATTCATTACTTATCTATTTATTTAGGTGGAATTATAAATTGATCACACTTTATCCCTTTATATGGAAATTAAATTGACTTAGTAATTATTGAACTAGATTATGAAATTGGATATCATTTTTATGTTGAATATGTTGTTGCTTTATACCATGATAGTGGTTTACCTATTATGTTTCTATATAGTGTGATATATATATTGTATGCTTTGTTAACATGTTTTTATGATTGGAGTAGCATATTGAAATTGATAAAGAATGTAAATCTGGAATTAATTGATAGTTAATTGGCTTGAAAAATTAAATAATAGGCATGTTTGAATTTTTTTGGTTAATGTAATTTGACGATAATCAAATTAATGCAATGTGCATGTTTAATTAAAACTAGAAATAAATTCCAAGAGCATGTTTTTCCTTTGATAGCTTGTTATAGTTTGATGCCTTATGTTACCCATATATGGAACCTATAAATAATGAATCGGTTAATTCAAGATGGAATAAGAACTAATTTTCTAATAAAGATAATTTTTCAAGTCATGATTTTCCAATTTTCTTAAGAAGGTTGGGTGCCTTGTTTTGGATCTGTGAGAACTTGTTTACATGAGAAGGTTGAATGCCTTGTTTTAAGGGCCCAGTTTCCCTATTGATTGCTTGTTTCTTCCTATTTTTTATGATGTGATTTGGATACAAGCCTTGTGATATAAGCCTGATATGGTTGATCCTGGGATGGATGATATGGGGTTGGGAGACCCGAATGTGATGTGAATCTGGTATGGATAATCCTGGGATGGCTGATATGGAGCGGGGAGTCCCAGATGTGATATGATCCTGGTATGGCTAAGCTTGGGATGACTGATGTGATATATGTGGGTAGGGAGTCCTATATGATGTGGTAGTAGTTGACTCATGTGATGTAATGATGAATCGGTATATGCATGTGGTTGTTGAGGATGTAACTAGAGGTAATTAACAAGTTAAAGTTGGGATTACCTATTGATGAGATGTTGAGATTTGGTATGCTCACTTATGAATCTATTTAATGGTCGATGTTCAAGTTTCTTGTTTTATCTACATTCCTTTCCCCACTACTTAAGGTAGTTAGATGTGCTTGGTTGCATGTTTCCTCTTATTGGTAGCTTAGGATGGCATTCCTAGATTACCCGGTTTATAGAATAATTCTAATAATGATTGAATGATTCTTAATCAATGGGGTTAGATTATGATGGAATAAAAATACTTAAAAGATGTTAATCTTGATAAACCATGTACTTGATTTGGATTATGCTTTGAGGTCATGTACTTTACTCTAATGATTAATGTAATTCAATGTAATGTAATATCGAATGATGTTAATGGTTAATTGATGGATTATAAATTAATTAACGAAATTAATTTCTAAAAATAAAATAAGTAATTGATGTAGTTCTTTCATGTATGGTTGTGTTATTATAGGATATATGGTCTTAGCATTGGCAACCAAGAGTCTGAGCGATGTTAGTTATAGTTGAGTCTAAGATTAGGTTATGACCATAGTGTGGTTGTTAAATATATTATATCATGTATATTTTGTTATTTCATATGCTACCCCACCCATGTTGGTTAGGGATAATGACACCCAGTGGACTCTAGGAGGGTTTTTTTCACAAAATCCCAGTGGGAGAATGGATGGTAGACTACCCCCCCTCTAGCCACGCTCTCTTCTCTTAGTAGTTACTTGTGTTGGTATGCATGTAAGTTAGTTTTCCCATATATGTGTGTAGAGGTTTGTGATGGATTGTGGTTATTTCACACACATGTATTACTAGATATAGTATCCAAATGATTATTATAGTTATGACAGATATAGGCTGTGATGTCTTGAGGTACTTACTCAGTGTATGGGCTGTAATGGATTTGGGTATAATACCCAATGTTTGATATACGTCATATTAATTTTTATGCTCCAAAAAACTAATTGGTTTATATATATGGATGTGTAGATGGTGTGATGTGATGATGTGATTCATGGGTTTCATGTTATTATGCCTTTCCTAGGTGTTTTCGGGATGGATTACTTTTGGATATAAATGGATTAGGACATGCGGTGTTGGGGAAGAGCGGAAAACTAGTGGGGAAGTAGGAGCGAGGTACCCTTGATGTTTCATTACTATATTATATGCTCTATTGTATTAAATACTTGGTGATAGATATCCATGGTGAGGTTGAGAACTTAGTATACCTATTTAGGTGATGAGTTAGTTTCACTATTGTTCACTATGCTTTAGTATGCTTTATTTATCTTTTGCATGAGAGGCTTTGAGGAGGATCATATTGAGCATACTATTATACTCTCCCTACATATATATAAACTATTTTTCAGTCCAGTTAGAGTAGGGTGGAGATCAAGTTGTATATTACTATCCCGTGGTTTTTTAGTAGTTTTTTAGGCTTTATGATCACTGTCATCTTTAATTTTTTAGTCTTATAGTTTTCCTTTCATTTGTTCTGTATTGTATGGCATTACATGTTTTCACTTTTGATTTTATATATATATGTCTAATTAGGTGTTTATTGTTGTATCTTTTTTATCCCTATCTCTCTTCAACATGTTTATCTTTGAGGTTAATTCCACCCATATGCATGTTTATTATACCCTTCATGCTAGTTGATAACCCAGGGCCTACTGGAGGTGGGACTCAGGCAGTCACCATCTCTCTCCCCTCATTACAGTATCTTTGTGGGGAGGGGATCATGACAACATTGTTTCATGGAGACGGTCATGTGTACATGTGTATAGATATTATAGGTCAAGGCCTCCCATGTGTATGATATGCCTACTCAGCGTTGGTTTCCAGCCCCTGGCCTATTGGAGGAAATCTTGGGGTATTCACACCCATCTTATCACCGGCCAAGCGAGCCTCAATGGGTTAGGTTGTGATATTTACTTTCTTACTATCCTTGATAAGCCTCTTATTTTCATCCTTCAATTCTTTATACATATAAATAACTCTTGAATCTCCCCTTTGATGTTTTTAATTTTTTTTATACAACTCATTAAAGCTATAAACATCACTTTCGTAATAATAACTTGAATTATAATCATTACATACCTCATTTTTATTTACTATAATCAAGTAGAGGTTGGATGAATCTTTATCACTTCCAGATTCATTTCTTGAATTAGATTCTTTATTGTAAATCCATCCATTATAATAAACATGTTTCAATTCTTTTTTTTATTTCTTATCTCTATCTTCTTGCTTCAGTTTTGGAAAGTCGAGTTTGATATGACCTTTCTTTCTACATTCATAACAGGTTACATCTGGTCCATATGTAGTAACCTTGTTTTCTTTTTTTATCATTCTTTTGATCTTTACTTGGTTGCTTCTTAAAAATTTTCTTTCTCTTTATTAAATTATAGATACCTTTTTATATATTATAAATTTGTCCTTTTTCACTTTAATGTACCTCTATATTCATTGACGGATTCCTATATTACATTTTCTGTAGGGGAAATGAGACTCTGTATGATTCTTGTCTTGATTTTTTCTTCACTTTGATCATTTGGGTCCATGTTAGGACCTTCGGGCCATGTTTTTAAAAGTAAATTGTGCCTCTGTGTCTTGTATGGGTTCCCTCTTTACCCACTTCTCAATAGGGATTTCTTATTTTATGTTTAATAAAGAAGTTTTGACCCTCAAACTTTTAAAAAAAATCTCATTCCTTAGATTTAGAAGAGTTAAAAATAATATTTATATGTGATATGAAATCAATACCTTTCTTATTTTAAGTTTCTTGTTCTATGATATTCTTCAACTCAAGTTTATATTGTAACAATGATCCAATGAGTTCATCCAATGTGTACTCTCTGAAGTTATCACTTTCATCAATCACAGCCTTCTTTGCATTTCATTTCTTGGGTATATCTCTTAGGACTCTTTCAATAAGTATAGGGTTCTACAAATTTTTTACAAAGGAATTAATTCCATTCACAATGATTTTTAATTAGTGGAACATTTGGTTTATAGTTTCATCTTCACCCATCTTGAAATCTTGGTACTCCGCTCCAAGCATTCTGAGTTTGGTTCTGATAATTTTTTATGACCCAAGGTGAGTAACTTATAAAACCTTATAGATCTCATGAGCTATCTTACATGTATAAAATTGACTAAACATGATTCTATTAATAGCACAATATAATATATTTAAAACCTTTTAATTTAAAACATATTTAGTATCATCATTTCCTTAAGAGAATATGGGTCATCTTTTGGTATCTTGTAAGGTTTTTTCATGATCAACCAATGTTCTATACTTAGTTTTTTGAGGTATGCCTCCATTCTAGATTTCCAGTAACCATAATAATTTCTATAAAAGTGAGGTGGGTTCTAAGTAATATATCCATCATTTTATTCATTCACTCCATCTTATAGATCTTTTCCTCAGACTATGATGTTAAGGAAAATGTTAGCATAATAAAATATAAACAACAGACTCTAAAGAAAAATTGGATAAATTCCAAATGGAACTAGCTCTGATGCCAATTTTTAGGTTTGATGGGAAGATGACATATGGTCTAAAGGGGGTGAATAGTTCAAATTAAGATTTATTCGGTGAATTTATTAATTATCTCAATTAATTATAAAATTTAATTAATGTATTTAATTAAAATAAAAATAAAAGAATGAGCACAATGATGTTTTTTATAGTAGTCTGGTCCAAAGTGGACCTAGTCTACTATTATACCTCTCAACTTAGCTAGAGATACATTGTTCACTATACTGATTTTGAAGGGGAATCATAACTCAATTACAACCTAATTTTTCTAATGGAAGTATAACCAAAATGTCACATGAATTTTGTATGGGGATTCATAACCTAATTACAAAACTGAATCTAAATAATGGGATTCACAACTCGAACGGTCCTGAATTTAGAATCTAAGGGCCACAACCTCAAGAAATAAAATTATTTTGTTAGTAAAATCATAATTAGAAATTGAGATCAAGTATGAGAGATGGGGAAATAGTGTTACAGACAAAAGTGACTAGGATGGAAGAGATAGGTTAATAATTATAGGTATTGGTTCTTGAGTATTGAATCGGCTCATCTTATCAAGGTAGTGGAATTAAAAGAAGATGTAACTCGGTAATTGAGAGATTGTTTAGATAATGAAATAAAGATCACATAGTGCTTTATAAATTGAACAACACTTTAAAAGTTCACAGTTTTATTTCAAAGAAAAAAATAGAATGTTGAAGATGTTATCCATCATCATTCCATACATCGTCTAAAACCTTTATATAAATCCTAAAAAAATCACATCACCCAATGAGAGCTAGTGTAGAAGGTTAGAATTGTTTAAAATAATAATAATAGAGTCAACCTCGTTTATCATAGATAAAACATATTCTATAAAATATCAAAATAATTCAAACTAAATTAGATATATCACTTGAAAAATTGGAACAAGTCAAACAAGTTTAAATAAACCATTGAAACTAATTCCATAAAAACATTCAAATAATCCTGAAAATATTTCAAGTATAAATACTTTATAAATATCATATGTTAAATAGAAAAATAGTATAAATATAATCTTTGACCAAATTTATAAATAATTTATTTTAATAAAGTATACAACATAAATTGTATTTAAAATGGTGATAAAAATAATTTTAAAAATAAAGTATGAAAATATTATAGAATAAAAAATAATTTAGTCTTAAGAAATTTATAAATGAAGGTAGAAAACTTTTCTTTTGAACTAGTGTTAGAATAAAATTTGAACTGGTGGTATTAAAAATTTCGAACTGCAGTACTTAGAAAAAATAATTGGTGGTAGCATAGAAATTTAATTTGGTGGTAACATAAAGTTTTTACCTGGTGAGAGCAAGATTCTGCTAACACTACTATTGCAAAGTGAGATATTGCTATTGGTGGAAGCTCTTATCATCATAAAAAAAATAGGGGAACCATCACACTAGAAGTGCTATCATTGCAAAGTGTTTCGTTGAGTGTCAGACATGTTACCATCAAAGTGGATCATTGTTGCTACTATCTAAGGTGGATGGTTCTACCGTTAAAATAGAGTAAATAATGATTTGCTGTTGAACCCGATGTGAGCTATCGTTGCATGAAGAAGGTGGTACCAATGATTGAATTCAAGGCACTATCATTGTGCATAAAGAACCAGACACATAAGCTTCCATAAAGGATGTAAAAAAGAAGGTATTGTGGTATTGTTACACTACACAGTCTGAGGCCGAGCTTCTGCTACTGGTGTCAAGTAACTGTTACCATTACAGATTGAGGAAGGGAATATTACCATCAAATAGGGGAGATAGGGTGTACTATCATCACTATAAATGAAGGTGATTCCACCCATGGTAGAGGTAGATGAGTTGTCACCCGAGGAGTAGATTGCATTCACAGAGTCATGGTCATGTGGAAGTGCGGAAGTAGTGGAGAACCATGTGAAAAAGTTGATAGGAATAAGAAGATGAGGTGAATACAACCATCATGGAGGATAATATGTACAGAGCATAAATAAATATATATGTATGTATGTATGTATGTATGTATGTATGTATGTATGTATGTATGTATGTATGTATGTATGTATGTATGTATGTATGTATGTATGTATGTATGTATGTATGTATGTATGTATGTATGTATGTATGTATGTATGTATGTATGTATGTATGTATGTATGTATGTATGTATGTATGTATGTATGTATGTATGTATGTATGTACGTATGTATGTATGTATGTATGTACGTATGTATGTACGTATGTATGTACGTATGTATGTATGTATGTATGTACGTATGTATGTACGTATGTATGTACGTATGTATGTACGTATGTATGTACGTATGTATGTACGT
Source organism: Viscum album (assembly GCA_963277665.1). Lineage (NCBI taxonomy): Eukaryota > Viridiplantae > Streptophyta > Magnoliopsida > Santalales > Viscaceae > Viscum > Viscum album. The sequence goes on from OY728161.1 coordinate 314,324,619, forward strand.
ACGTATGTATGTATGTATGTATGTATGTATGTATGTATGTATGGGTATCATATATATATATATATATATAATGATATATGTGATAAAAAAAGAATATGATTGAAAATATTAAAACAAATACATATAAAATAATATATATATATATATAATAATGAAACGATATTTTTTCACAAGATAAAATAATTAAAACATTAAACGACTAACACATGTAATAATGTAACCCATTTACACACGAAATTTAATTAAAATAAATACATGTTACATGTGATAATATTAAGAAATCATGGGAGGAGTTGTGATCAAACAAAACAAAAATACATAAAGCACATGCACAAACAATACCATGTCTCAACCATCCCCCCCCCCCTCAAGGTAGGATCTTATACCAAACCTTTATTTCATCATAACAAGTATCAACCTCAACCTTATCTCTTAGGGTAGGGTTCCATGGTCATATATTGAATCTATACCCTCTTACTTGGGGCTTTCCTCTAATACCTTCTCGCTCAAGGTGGGGCCATACATCCACGTCTCCATATTAAATCAACCACTTCCCAATTGTAGGGTGGGTCACACACCACATTATGACATGGACTATAACTTATCACTCAAGGTAGTCCTTCAAGCACCTTCTCACTCAAGGTGTGGCCTTTCACTACTATCTCGCTCAAGGTGATTCCATGCATTGAGATATCATATCACATCACACACCACATCACATCTCAATCATTACCTTCTCACTAAAGATAGTGTCCTTCCAACACATTCTCACTCAATTTGGGGCCATACCTTAATATATCATACCAAATCACACATCAAAACCTAAATACTACCTTCTCACTCAATGTAGGGTCCTACCACCACATTCTCACTCAAGGTGAGGTCATCCAGCCAATCTCAATATCCTGTATACACAAAACTGAGCATGTATATATAATAACAAGCAGGACATCATGGTCCATCCAACAACCTAACTAGCTCATACCTAAGTTTTTAGTTACTAATACCTATCCATGTGTACCAAATCATAACACATCATCCTTATAGCCTCATAGGTTAATCTCCTCAATAACACATCGATCACATGATCACAACATCTCAAATATATTATCATTCTTATCATGCCCATAAGGGAAACTACTAGATTCCCTAACCCAAATCAGTCTCTAGTCATCGATGCTAATATTCGCTCATCGCCCCACAGTGGATTCACAACCTGTAGTCCCTTCCTAACCTTGGATTCAAGAGGCTAATCTAATCCTCTTATAATACTACATCACAACCTAGTCCTACTAACCTAGGACCATCCTAATATATCTCTCACCAAGACCCTTGGTGATCCAATTCCAAGTCGTCCAAGCAATTTCCCCAACTCATACTTGGGTCTCATCCCACATCTCCCCTTAGAGATCTATAAAGCATATAAACTTAATAAAACCTTCCATATCACACCACATCAATCCCTATAGGTCTTATCCCACTCATGGAACATGTAAAGTCTATAATACATCCTTAAGATGGTGTTCTCAACCAAACATGATAAATAAGTTTGTATCACCTTTTAACACTAGGACTAAGCCTCTCATGTCTATAAAACTAGCCTTAGGAAACACACCTAGGATATTTTCAAAATCATCTCACATCCCAAGACCTACCCTAGGTTTATCATAAACCCAACCTGCATCCTTATCCCCTTGGAAACATAGTGGTAGAGTGATCCAAAATACCCCAGGAAAAAAAACACATACTCTAGAAAAAGTAGGCTCAATATCGCCTTATCTTTTTTTACTTTAGGCACTCTCAGTCCCTATAACTTTTACCTTAACACATATCATCATGAGGGAATGCACATTCATGCATAAACTTTCATATGATTTAGTATTATAGGGACCACCTACCTCTAAAATGAAGTTATTATCCTTGTAAAGATTCACTCATCCTCATCCAAGCCTGTCCATTTCTCATCCAAGATCATGCCAACATATGAGCCTTTATCTCAAGCCATGATATCCAAATAATTAATTATAAAATTTTATAATTAAATATTTAATTTATACTAATGATTAATAACAGTCAAAAACTCATTGAGTAGTGTCATATCATAAAAACCATGTGTGTTCATCCTTTTAGGATTTCCTCTAGCCAATCCAAGAAAAGGCATCATCAATACATATTATTTACACCATGCTTCAGTCACCATACCCTCACCCAAATCATCATAAAATCAGAGGTAAATGAAGGGAAATAAGGAAAAAATAAGGAAAGGAAGATCATACCTTAAATCAATATGGAAAATGACCAATAATAACCCCTCACTAAAGGGTTTTAAATAGGAAAAGAATAATGGATCTAGCTAAAATAGTGCTTTTCATACCCCTCTTTCCTTCTAAATTGTGATGGGGTTGAATTAGAAATGATGGTTCTGCCCCTTATTTTTTAAAATTATAAAAATAACTCTCATATATTAACCCATATAGATCATGGTTTGATTCCTTCTTCTAGACACCCCTCATGGTATGTCCCCTAGGGTCATGACATGACACACCTGCCTGAGGTAGAATCGATATCGTGTAGCCCAAGCCTTCACGGTGTGTCCTCCTTACTTCATGGAATGATATCTTCTCATGACTAGGATCTATGGTGTAACCTTACACCTCACGAAAATCATCATAGCATGGCCCTAGGGGTTATTAAATAATGATCATTTCTCACATAATTTCACAAAGTCAATATGTAAGGATTTACTATTATGTATGGTTACGACGTGATGCCTTTCACCACGACGTGTCCTCCATATGTAAGATATTTTCATTTTCTAAAAATATAATATGTAACAATTATTACAATGTAACACCCCCTCACCATAGAATGACCCTTATACACAATGTTTTTTATTTTTCAAAATACCCTACACAAAACAACTATATTATGACACCAAATGGTCATTATGTGACCTAATTCCCTCATTATATGGTGCCTCCCATGGCTATAATGTGATCCATGATCAACCCCTCATCATGAAATGACCCTAAACCATCATGTCATGATGGGCTATCTATAACCAAAATTTTAACAAGTATCACCCTAACCCTACTAAAAGACCAAAAAATAAAATTCCCTATGAATTTCAAAACATGTAATGACATGGGTCCTTAAATATACTGATGTGGAAATGGGATGAAATTATGATGAACAACATGACTAGTATACTAAGATATTATAAAATCTATGATGTAGTGTGGGTAATCATGGATTTCCTGACCAAGATGTCCCACTTTTTTCCTATCAAATAGTCTTCTTTGATCGATGAGCTTAGGAAGTTATATGTCAAGGAGATTTTAAAACTAGAATTTTTAAAATTCTCTAAAAAATATAAAAATATAAAAATATAAAACATTCACTCTATGCTAATTTTGATATGCTGATTTAAAAAAATGAAGTCTATTTTTTAAAATTTAAATTCAAAATTTTAGAAATTTAACTTTTAAGTAAAATCATATAATACATGGAAAACAATTGTATCGTGAACAAAGACCTTTTTTTATTAAGTGATTACATTTTTATTTGTTATTATTTCTTAATTATTATGTATTTTATGATTAATTATAGCATATATTTTAACTAAAATAAGTTTCAAAATAAAGTAATTTTAATATTTAAATTATATCATAAAAATTAATATTTTACTAAATAAGTTAAGACACACCTTAGTAAAATGTATACTTATTTATACTTTAAGTTACATAATTTGAGAAATCATTTTATATAGTTATAATATTTAAAATTAATTATTTTAATCCTTGTATATGTTAATTTTTAGGCATTTTACTACTTTCAATAATGATGTTGATATTTTAATGGTTAGTTATTATTTCCAATAGTTAATTACTATTTCAACAGTCATATAGTTATTATACTTCATATAAATGCCTCTTATTTTCTTCATTATTCATTAACTCAATTTTCAATTAAAGTTATTTTCATTTAATTTACAAAATTTCAATATTATTTCTAATATTTTTTTATTTATAGTGTTGTTTGCATTTGTGATAATTCTAGGAGATTGTGGTGTATTATAATTTCAAATTCTATCTATGTTATTTGTATTTGTTTATTCCCTATTGTACTATTTTCAATTTTACAGAGAATATTTATACTCTATATGTAATGTTTTATGTTGATGAAATAAAATGGAGTTTATTTGAATTGTTTCATGTGTGTGATTTATACTATACATTATACTTAAATATGATGCTTGTTTATTTATAGAATATAATTTATTATATTTGAAAATTATGGGTCATTAAAATTGATACATTGATACACTGATAACTGTATACTCTTTTGGATGTAATCCATTTAGATGAATCAAGTACATTTTTTATCTATATGTTTATTGTTCTTTATTTTCTTTGTATTTAGATGTACATGATGTAATTTTCAAGTTAAATTAATGTTCATACTAGCCTGGAAACAAAATCTAGCCAAAGACGGTGATTAAAAGAAAAGGTTTTGATTGAATCCCACTCTAATTAACCCTATCTTAAGGTTTAGGTGGAATTGTGGGATTGTGACACCAACAATATATCATTTTACATTAAATTTATTTCATTTCATACATGTGATAAATTTATTTTTTTAAATATGTTTCATTTTTTGTGAAATTCATCTCATCCCATACATGAAATGAATTTTATTTCTTAAAAGATATAGCATCATACATGAAATTTATCATATAGAGTACATGATATATTTTTTATTTTTTAAAAGATATGACATAGTACGTGAAATTTTTCACATCTCATGCATGATAAATATTTCATTTTTTAAAAGTTATATGATTATGCATTAAATTATTATTATCCCATACATGAGATAGAATTTGTTTTTTAATATATGTATAATTATATGTTAAATTTATCTCATATTATATATGAGATAAATTTCATTTCATAAAAGATGTGATAATATATAAAATTCATCGCATCTTATACATAAGATAAATTTCATTTTTTTAAAAAAATTTACAATGGTACACAAAATATATCTAATTTCATACATTACATAGATTTTTTTTTAAAAAAAAGTGAATATTATTGTAAATGAAATATATATCATGATGTGAATGAGATGGATTTGTATTATACATACACACACAGATATATATATATATATTTAACTCACATTGCACTTGAAAATAATTTCATTTTTAATGATAAACAATTATAAATGAAATTTAACTTACATTTATAGAATTAATTTTGAGAATATAACCTCAAAAAATTAGGGGTGGGGGAGGGATTGATATCATCTCAGGTTTGAGGTATCGTCCTGAGATTCTAAACCCATTTCTAGATTATAATACCCCTACAATTATTCTTTTCTTTTTTCTTTAATTTTTTTTATAGTGTCACTCACTCATCCTATATCTATGTATTTATAAATACAATTTTATTTCAAAAGAATATAACTATAAATATAATAATATTTATATATACATTTACTATGATATTTATTATATATATGCACTATATAATATTTATTAATAATATAAATTTACATTTTTTTTAAAGGTTGGGGTCGAAGCCTCAATTTATTATTTGAAAGCAAAGACCTCTTTTTAAACTGGGTAGAGGAGACCCATTACATAGCCCGAAGGCCCAAGGCCAAGTGGCCTGAAAACAGGGCTCAAAAGCCCAATTAAATGGCCCAAAGGACCCCTCGGTGAACAGTACTACTACAGTACTTGCGCTGCTACAGTACCGCCACCGCTACAGTATCTGCTACAGTCCCTCCGCCGCTATAGTGTTGTCGCTGCTACAGTGCCGACGCTGCAACAGTACCTGCTACAATACCTGGGAAATTCGCCCCTGCCCGGATTTGATCCTGGGTCTTTTGGATGCCAAGCAGGAGCCTGTACCACTAGGGTACAGGCTCGTTGGCAATAATAGAAATTTACATAAAATATAAATATATATACCAAAATTATTATGTATATTATAAATTTTATTATACTGAAATTATTATATATTTTTTATTATTATTCATAGAAAATAATTATATATATATATATATAATTTGTGTATCTATGTTTACTTATGTACATACACATATGTACAAACATTACTCCAACAATCCTCATTACCCACAATAAACAACGGTGAAAATTGATACTTGAAATTTCATTTGAAAGTTTATAATGTATATTTTAATGAATATATACATGCATGTAATATGATCTTTCTAAATATAAATATCTAATGTAATTTTTTTGAGAAAATTTACATTATAAATATTTATTATATCACAATGTAAATTTTTACTAGTATAAATTTCTACTCAATATTTAATTTCTAATGAAACTTCCAAAATTCAAATAGAATTTTCCATTTTAAACTCATAGTGAAAATTTATAGTGAAAGTTTACATTAAAATTTTCCAGTACAAATTTATAGTGAATATTTCATAGTAAAAAAGTCGTGTCATATCCAGTGTAAGTTTGTACTAAAAAAATTCACTAAAATTTTACTATGGAAATTTTATTATCAAAATTCAAAAAAAAATACATTTTTAAATTTGGTTGGGCTTCCCAGGACTCCCACTTCATTTTTTCAAGCAGAAAGCACTATTCTCTATTTCTAGTTTATTTGGTCACCCAATTAAACTTGATTTTTCCATGCATAACATGTCTCAACCATCAGTGGCTCGAGTGTGTGCTGAAGTTGACATCTCTCAATCGCTGCCTTCTAGATTTTGGTTGCAAAATGGCTCAAATGGTTTTGTCCAGGAAGTTTTTTTTGAAAATGTTCCTGTTTTTTGTAAAAAGTTCTCTAGAATTGGACATCATCATGCTGAGTGTGAGGAGAAAAAGAGGATACCACCTCCCCTCCCCAAATGAAAATCAGTTTGGATAGAGAAGGATAAACCCAAAACCACCCAACCATTAACTATTGTTGGTAACAAAGGCACCCAGAATCCTTATGATGCCTCCATCTCCCTACCAGTTATGTAGAAGGATGTGGTCAAAACCTATGATGAAATTCCTACTGCAAAGACCAATATCAATGAACAAGGAGGAGATGAAGAGGTTCAATCTGAATCAGATGAATCCATTCATGATGAACATGATAAATCTTGTCAGCTAGAGGAAGAGTTTTTGAAATCAAGGTCTAAAAAAGGAAAGAAACCGATGGTTGACTCAGATGGTTTTGTCACTCCGAACTATAGACAAGCAAAAAAAGGTAAGGACCACTCTAAAACTGAAAGAACAATTATCACAAGATCCCTGGCTGCCCAGGTCAAGGATGAAAACTTCATCCCTCCACAGCCTATTCCAACTGAAATGGTGTCTGAGTCTGAAGCAACGGATTCAGAATCCTCCTCCAGTGAGGATGATGATAATGACCCTGCTTTTAGAGATGCTTATGTAATGGAAGAAAATTTGGACTTCCCAAAATATTTATACTCATGGATATATGAGAATGATAGAATTGCTTTTAGAAAATACAAAGATGGTGACATGAGCGCTGACACTTATCTGGAACTCCGGAAAAGAATGTTCATCTTTGTTGTTGAGGAATTCAAGAAGAATCCAAATTTCAACTTCAATGGGATTCCATGGAAATGATATCTATTATGATTTTGAAGACTAAGAATCCTAATTTTCTCTCTCTTTAGTTTTTCTTGTGCTAATTTTTCTTCTGTCAGTACTCTCCATCATGCAAAGTTCTATTTTGTTTGCTCTGGGCTTCTAATTGCTGGAATGTGACTGAGATTACATGCACTTTCATCCTGGACCTGAATGTTGAGTATTTTTTGATGAATTTGAGTCTGTGTCTCATATCTCTATCTCATGCTTCTTTTCTCATTTTTAAATCTTTCCTTTGGATGAAATTGTTTAGAACTTAATTTACCCAGTTATTTTTACTCTCTCTTGGATCTGGATTAGATTTGTTCAGTGGATTTCTAAATGGGTTTTGCTTTGAAGGAACTTCTATGTCCTATTTCAACTCTTCTTGTTTCCATTATGCTTCTGTTCTTGTCTGCTCACCTTGGCTTGTCTTGATTTTTGAGGCTTTTTGAAATCTATTTGCTGGAATCTTTAGGATACAACTCTCTTTTTGTTTTGACTTTGATTGATGTTGGATTTTTGAAGTATAGTTCAGGTTTCTACATTCAACTAGTCTCTCTATTTAAATTGAGGTTTGGGGATCTCTTGTCCAAATGTGAAACTGTTTGAAGGTTGTCTTCTCTATGCTTTAAGACTACAACTGGACTGATCTAAATCTGGTTGTTTGGATTTTTATTGTTGTGCTTTGAACCTCTACCTCTAGACTGGTTTGGAGGGGTATTGATGGAATATGAGGTTTTTTGTTTTAGCTTCACTCTGATGATTTTGAAAGGTCATTTAAGTCTGCTTCATTGATGCATTTTTAGAAGCTTCAATCAGGATAGTTATCTTTCATGCTTGATGTGAATAATTTGGATGGATGGATCACTGCTTCTGTTGGATTCTGTTTGAATTGAATGAAAGATTCATCTTCATTTTTCCTACACCCTAGAATTTAGGTTCTAATTCTCCTGCTTTTTGGCTTTGATTATATGTTTTAGTGGCAGCTTGGGGCATGTTTGATCTGCTATAAACTTATTCTGAAGTCTGAGTTTTAGGTTCTCCATGGATTCTAGAAAAAATTTATTTTAGAGAGAATCATGATATTTCTTTGTTGGAGAATCATTCATTCTGTTTGGCTGTTAGTTTTTGCTGAAGATTCTGAGGTTTTCAGTCTGGCTGGATCTTTCTATTTATGCGCTTGATGTGCGGAACATGGATGGCTGTATCTGGAAGTTTTTTGCACTCTTATGGAGGTTGTATACCACTACACTTTGAAGGATTTCATCTCGACAGATATGTATCTTTGTTTTTGTTTATTTTGCATGATTTACAATGTTCTCTCTTTAAATCCCCACTGGTATAAACACATTACACCTCGTGCTTGTACTGCAACTTTTTGATTTTAATAAATTCTCTTGATAACATGAACTGGGAAACTGGTTCATGTCATCACTTTTAAAAAAAACATAGATTAACAATGTAAATTTTTACTAAAAAATATTAATGAAAATTTCCACATGAAAAATTTATTGAAAATTTCCAATGTAAATTTGAATTAAAAATTTGTAGTGAAAATTTACATTGGGAATTTCGAGTGAAAGTTTACAGTGTATATTTGAATGAATATACACATACATACATATATGTATATGTACAAATATAATTATACAATGTAATTTTCTATAGAAAATTTACATTAGAAATTATCACATGTAAAATTATATTGGAATTTTTCACTAGGAATTTATAATTAAAATTTTCAATGAAAATTTTCATTTAAAATTTTTCATGTAAATTTTTGAACCTCACACTGGAAATTTCCAGTGTATATTTACTGCACAACATAAACATTGAATTTTTTCACTTAAAATCACACAAACACTAATATAAATATACAATATAATATTACAGTATAAATTTATAGTGAAAATTTAAATTGGAAATTTTTAGTATGCACATACATATATACAAAAAATATTAATACAAATAAATAATGTAAATTTGCATTGAAAATTTATAGTGAAATTTTACACCAAAAATCTCAATAAAAAGTTTTTAATGTATATTTAAATGAATATAAACATTCATACACATATTTATATGTTAAAATACAAATATATGATGTAATTTTATGGTGTAAATTTACACTAGAAATTTTCAGTGTGTGTATACATACATACATATAAATTTGCACTAAAAAATTAGTACATATTTTCTGTGTATATTTCCCACATAGTTTATACCTTTAAATTAAAGTATACATATACACATATACATAGAAAATTTTATATATGAATTTACATAACAATACACGAGAATATTCTTGTGACACCTCTATTTCGGGTACACCTCTTTTCAATTTTTATGTAGCTTTTGAGCTTGTTTTAAGTGTTTAGAGGCAAGTTAATGGTATTTAGGAGGTTGGGACTAGTTTGAGGAAGGTTTGGAGGACTTGGTGTATATTTTGGAGCTAAAATAGTCCCATTGTAAGTCCAGTGGTTCTCCTAGGAAGTACCATATCTTTCGAGTGTCCACCGAGTATCCAGTTGAGGCCACCAGCTAGTTAGTTGTGTCTAGCAGAGCCTAGTGAGGATTCTGATTTTATATATGTTTTTCTTAAAACTAGACCCCCACTCAATTTTTCTCATTCTCTCTTACTATATTCGACTCCTAGACCCCTGGGGATCCTCTTTGATGATTTTCAAGTGTTCTCTCTCCCTTTCAACACCTATTTTTGACACCCGAACAACGAATCAATCTTATGATTCCAATTCAGTGAGACTTTCCTTATTCTAGAATGATCATATTCTATTCTCCTTGACCAAAATTGATTATATAATGGATTTTTTTATCAAATATAGAGGTTTTGGCATGGTATAATGAGGGTTTCATTGATCATTTTTAGAAACACCACCCAGATTCAGGGAATTGACATCTGCGTATTAATTGGACCAAGATCATTGTCAATAGCATATCATCTTGAGTATGTTTGAAATTGACCTAACTTTAGGGTATGTTTTCTTCTAAACCTTCATCCTAGGGTTCTAAATCATATCATTTTAGAAATGTTTCTAGGATATGGTGGTGCATTTGGATTCAAATGGTGATCATTATTATTGATCATCGTTGTGCTTGAGGTAGGAAACCCTTGACTTCAGCGCATCTTTTCTATGGGTTATTGGCATGATTTTTGGCATGTGAGTGTATCCCAGTGAGATCTATTTTTAATGATTGATCACATGAGGTGTGAATTTTTATCCCTTTTGAGACCTATGTTTTATGTTTTCTTGCATGTGGATTATTATGGCTTGTGATTCTTGCTTGATACAACATGATTTTAATCTATCATTGGTGTCTTGTATCGTATGTGTTATTCTTATGTCATATGATGTTGAGTGTACAGGTTGAACTTATTGGAATTTTCCCTGAGATGTATTTTTCAAACATTGGTAAGTATGTACTTGGACAATACTAACTAACGGGATGTGTCACATGTGTTTTCAGACTATGCCATTGAGGGGGTTATGTCAGGATGGTGGTTGAAGTTCCTTCTAGCATGGAGTCTAAGTAAGTAGAGATATTATCTGAGGACATGACATATGTGATGTACTTGTGTGAGATATTTATTATTATATGTTATGTCTACCTTCATGGAATGAACCTGTATGTATTATACACTTATATTAAGGGTTATTGGTGGTTTCCTTCTGAGTCTTATACTCACACTCTACTAAGGAATTTCACTAAGATTATAGATTTCTTGGTCATGGATTCAGCGAAGGGTAAGGTCCCTATGGTAGAAATTTGTGCAAGTTAATGGGAGGATGTTGAATATTTTTGGATGGGTTTAGGCTGGATGTTTGTTGCTGATTTTTTTAATGTCTTAACCTTGTATGGTGCATCCTTTATTTAGTTTTGTTTATACATATGTCATTCCATATTGGTACCGCATAGACTGGTTTTATTTATTCATGTAGCTACTTTGATAATTATTTTTTTATTCATTATTTGTTGATTATTGCTTATCACTTCCTTATTTTCACTCTAATGTTTACCTGGAACCAAGATAATATTCTCCCCATTATATTCCATAGGCCCTCACCACTAGTAGGTGACCTCTTACATACGAGGAGGCATACATGAGGTCATATGGCACTTGGATCAGACCTGGTGGTTCGAGTCGGGATGTTGCAAAATGGTATCAGAGCACCAGGTTCACTAACTTGTTTCTTATCTTTGCCTTGATTTGGGATAGGAGAAAGGATGTTTGGGGCTCAGATAGGGGAACTATGTTAGTTTCTGTCTAGCAATATATAGTGGACCTCCAAGTTTCCACAAGTGGGAATTAGTTTTCTTTATATTTGATATTATCTTTGTTTAAATTCACCTTGGGTGATGTGCATGATGTTTGTATACTGATTTATGGGATTTAGTGTACATTCATGTATCATGTTTGGCATGTAGGGTCACATTCCATATACCCATTACTTACATTAGATAGAGCCTAAATAATTAATGTCTATTGAAATTTTGATATGTGCTTTGGTGCATTAATTCTTGTATTCTTTTATTTGAGCCTTTTGTATTCTATGATTGAGTGTATATATGTGTTTGTGACTCACATGCAAGTACTAAAGGCTTGTTATGGGTTTTGGGTACTTCTTAGGGGGTTATGACTTGTTCTTTTGGGTATCATCTTAAGTTGAATCTTGTTTTGAACCCTTATGTGTCTCTATGTTTTGTAATCAGTCTTCTTATTTAAGTTTTTGGTCTTTTCTAAGGTTTGTTTTGGAATTTGAGGAATGTTTCCTCATAGACGTGTTGCGCAGCCAGTTTCACTACCTATTATGCAGGAGGATGAAACTAATTTGGTTTCTCTAGCAAGTCATGTAATAGAACTAGTTAACCTGAGTCTCTTTTGACTAGTGTTTTTTTTAGGGTAGAGGAGCCATAGGGGCGGGCCGATGATGGTTGATTTTTCATGCAGCTTCCAACTCCAGCACTCCCCATCTTTTTAGGGAACTATAGGCCCTTAGGAAATGGAGGACTAGATACAGGTTATTGAGAGGATATTTAACCTGGTGGAGACCCTAGAGGGTTGGAAGGTTAAGCTTACAACCTTTATGCTTCAAGGTGTAGTAGGACAATGGTGGGATGTCATGTTGTAAGTGGTTTGATGTGAGGGGATGACATGGGTGACCTTCAAGGATCACTTATTTGAGGATTTCCTTTTAGTACTAGTGGAAAATAATATTTTAACATTAGTTTTTATTAATTTTTAACATCTATTTTTAACCAATGTGGATGCAGGATACATTAAAAATAACAGTTTTGACATCATTTTTCAAAAAACTGACTTCGAAACTTGAAATAAAAATCCAATTTAAGGGTTCTTTCAACATTGGTTTTATGAAAATATTGATTTTTTAAATTAAATTTCCACATTGGTTTTATAATAAAACTGATGTGTAAAATTCCAAAAAAAAATACAACCTTCTATGTCAATTTTATCATAAAACTGATGTGGAAAGTGGCTTTAAATGTCGGTTTTAAGTAAAAAATGATGTCTAAAGCTCTAAATTTATGATTCCACATCATTTTATTAAAAAATTATGTGGTAAAACCTTAAAAATTGGTTTTACCATAAAACCAATGTGTAAAGTGGCTTTAGACATTAGTTTTAAGTAAAAACCTATGTCTAAAGCTCTAAATTTATGATTACATGTCGATTTATTAAAAACACAACTTAGAAAGTTCTAATTTTAAAAACAAAAAAATATTAAATACATGTATTAATAACATCTGAAAATTTTTATTAGTAAAAAAAATAGAATATACCAACATAGACCAGAAAATAATTATCCAAATACTCATTTTTTAACTTTAATTAAAAGATGTATACATGAAAATTTACAAATTAACCATACCTAAAAAATAGTTTGCAAACAAACTTAGAAGGTGGGTAAGGTATACATTTATATAAAATTCAACATCATTGAAAACCTACAATAAAATTGATGTTTTAAGATTAAAAAATATAATATTTTTATATAAAACCTAAAATTAATAATAAAACCAACCTTATTAAATTCATTCATCGTCCCGGTTGTGATTACACCAAACATGAATCTTAAAACATAATAACCACATTCCACATTTATTTTTTGATGATGAAACTATATTTATGAAACATTAACTTGAAAATAAAAACTATAATATATATATAAGTGAAAAAAATATTTTATAATATAAAATTTATTTACCTTTACTTTCATGTATTTAATTTTATTTGGATCCTATATCGACAATTGATCATTATTAAACATTCCCCGTGACCTATATTTTTATATATAAACTAAAAAAACATGTATAAAAAGAATAATTGGGATTAAATAACTTATAAAAAAGAATAAAACTTACTTTTTTAACTATTTTCTAAAACTTTTACAAACTTGACCTAATAAAGAGAAAAACCAATATAATGTACATTCATGTGGGTAGAATACACCTAACATCTAATGACCGCTACAATATAAAAAGTTCAAAATTAATGAAATTATAATGAGTATTAGTTCATAATTATCTTACTCTTATTACCCATTAATGAATATAAAAAACCAAGTCCCAATATCAATGTTTTCTAATATGTCACATATATATATGCAACTCTAGCATCACCATTCAAATATTTCACAACCACTGAAATGTATTATGGATTTATAAAACCATAAAAAATAGTGCTCTAATTTTTAATGAAAATATTTTTTATATACCTAATTAAATAATTAGAAAATTAATTCACTTCAAGTCATATTTATTTAAATAAAGAAAAATTGAAATATAAATTTACTTACATGGAAAACAATTGCAGCAAAGGTACGATGAGTCATCAAAAATAACAAGATCCATGATATCTTTTTTAAATATTATCAATTCATAGTCTCTTACACATATATCAGATTTCATTGAAAACTCTTAAATATTATCTAAGAAAGAATAAATATAGGACATTCTTTTTATCCCATCAGAAATCTTATAAGCATCTGAAGTTGTTGGCTCCTTAACCTTTTGTTTCTTTGGTACTAATTATTTTGATTTTAGATAACCCTATGTAATTAAATATAAGAAAACATTATAAGTTATTTTCAATCAAATATAAATAATATTTAAAAAAACACATACCTAGTATGTTAGGTGAAAAAGAAAGCTAGCTGATCAGGGTAAAAAATGACTGACATAATCTCAAACTTTGGTAGCCACCTCTATAGGAAATGGAACTTGAGTATTTGGATCAATAATATCATGTATTGATACTCTTACCTAACCCAAATATATATTCTAGTAATGTACATAATCCCCCAAAATATGTATGACTCCATACACTATAGTATGTACATGGGGATCTTAGGTCTGGTCTAAATGAGGAGGTGGAAGATCTTAGTAGGAAGGTTGTGTAGGCTGTGATTGTCATATCATTTGTTCAAAAATAGTCTACAAAAATAACTTGATTTGATTTCCTATATACTGTTTTAGGTCTTTCACCTTATCTTTTAAGTAATATATTTATTTATCCCTCAATTTTTTACTTTTATGACCAAAAACATTATTAATACTGACACCCGCCTCATATCCTCTTACACAGCCTGGGTTTTTTCTTTACTAAAGAAATAACTAAAATGTTTATCCTAACCTCAAGGATAAAATTATCATGTGTTTATTACTCTTTAATTTCATCCTAAAATTATATATTAAAATGGTATATTAGTGATATTAATTTAAAAAATACAAAGATTCAAGAAAAGTAAAAATTAATTTCTTACAATTCTTTCATCTGCTTTTTATATTGATCTATAAGAACCCTTTTTTCATTCTCTCTCTTTTCCATTTTTCACGGTTAATGGGGTTGGGGTGGAGGATCAAATTGGACCACTTCTTAACCACTACTAGATTTATCTATTGATGCATTAAACTTTTCTACAATAATTTTCTCCTCTAGTAAATGATACCCTCTATATAATAAAGTACAAGGGTATACATTTTTAACTGGATATCTTAGTGAGATATCCTAGAGGCCTATTACATAAAAATAAATGAATAATTAATTTGATAATGTATAATAAATTTTACAATATAAAATAATTACCATACCATAAATTCTCTATCATGTTAATTATAGGCCGATTTATTCTATGCATTTGCATATAAAAACTCATACTTGAGTCATGAGTTTTCATTATGTAACTTTTCAAAAACATAGTTTTTTTTCAATTTTGTATTGAAATATCTCTATCAAATTACCACTATATATAGATATATTTTCTTAGTTTCTTTTATTTATTAAAAGTTTAATTTCATTTGTAATTAAATACCTTAAATATTAGTCATATAACATTTATAAAATTTGAATAATGAGATAAAAATAAATCAATTGAGATATTTTATCATTAAAGACTCCCATAGCTACGCTTTCATCATTTTATCAATGAACTTATAATCAGGATATAAAATTTTAATCTAATAATTTCTTTTTATGGTGATATAACTATTAAATTGATTTTCATTTAGGCCATTTGGGTTATTATTATCATCAAAATTAATATGCACCCACTACTCTCCATGAGCAAGTTAAAGTTTCAGAAAATGTGTAATCCTACATCTACTAACTCTAGAAATCATATTTTCTATATAATAAGAAGAATAATACAATATTGTATGAGATTCACTAGTAGTCCTATAAATAATTTTTAAAAACTTAAAGGTTTACTTTCATTAAATAATTTAATTATTGAATATTTGATAATATGTAAAAAAAACATACATATACCTTAGTAAATGTTCCTCTTTCTCCATGTACGTAATTTAAATAAACCAATGTAATTATATTTTGTGTACTTTCTTATTATTATAAAATTGAATATCTAAAAATAATGAATATAAAAATATATAAGTAAAAAAGTAGTGTCACATGTGTATAATTTTCAAAAAAACAATAATGTCGGGATTCTTAACCAAAAAAATATGTAACTTAAACTAATAAATAAAACATTAATTCAAAAATGATAAAAATGATCAATATTTATAAATTTAAATATTAGAGTTACAAAAAAATGTTTTTATATGCATAAAATTGACCAAAAAATAATGATGTACATTGGGTTTTTCAATCAAAAAAAGTTTAACTGGAACTATTGAATGTAAAATTTAATAAAAAAATCATATAAATAATTAATATTTATAGATTTAAACATCCAAATTAAAAGAATGGAGTTTTTAAAAGTGTATATTTCAATAAATAAATAAAATATAAATATTTACCTAAATAATTAGGAGAGTAACTTAGTGTTTTCTTATATCCCTTTAACATGATCATTTCATAGAGCATGGACTATGTATACATTATAGTCATTGGTATTATCCGAAAATTGCATGATAGATGAAGAAACCTGACATAAATCAATAGAATCATCACCATCCTCATAATCTAACTGAATTATTTTCCCTTACAAAACAATCGACCACCGATAGTTTGATGGGTTGGTAACATAAAATATTTTCTTTTCATGTGTCACCATGATAAATAGTTCCTCTTTGCAACTAAATATTTTCAAATCAACGACTGTAAATCCTTAATCATCATGTTTCAAGACATTGTTACTATCAACCCAATTACACTTAAACAATTTTACTCAAAATTTAGTATAATAAATTTCTCATATATCCTAAACAAATCCAAAATATTTCATTGATATAGAAATTGGATTTTTATCTTTTTCACTTGAAAAATGTGATTCTTTAATGACAAAAATTATCCCAATATTTTGAAAGGTACTCTTATCATCCTGATTTTTTGTGTGAAATGTATAACCATTAATATAAAAACTCTACTATGTGATCACATTAAGAGATGGTCCCCCTTACAACCATTTCAGTGCTTCTGATGTAGATAAATTTGTGTTAACTTTCTCTTTAAACCATGAAAAAAATGTCTTTTTATACACAACCATCAACCGCTTTTCATTTATTTTTATATATTGTACCTTTAATCCAGCAATATGTGATGATATATATGGTTGAACCTAATATATGTTCTTCCAAATTTATAAATTTTCCTGCATCACTTCATCACATGGAATAAAATTTAACTTTAATCCATGAATCCCTCTACCTTCAATATCAATTATCAAATGTCAAGATATAGGGAGACCAATGTGCTCCACTTAATACAAATAATTAAATAACTCAATCACCTCATCTGATATATATTTTTGAATAATATAGGCCTTTGGTCAGTGAGGATTTTTAAGATATCCCTTCAAAATTTTCATATATCTTTCAAAAGGATACGTCCAATATATATAAATAATCCCACATATTCTTATCTCTTGCACTAAATGAATCACCAAATGAATCATTATATTAAAAAACATTGGTGTGAAATACATTACTAGGTTAAAAAGTATGAGGGAAGATTCATTCTATAACACATATAACAAATTTGGATCAACAACTTTTCTATAAATGGATTTAAAAAAATAACATAACCTAATGATAGTCTTTCTGACAGGTGTCAACAGTATACCATGTAGTTCAACTGGTAATAGTTGTTGCATCAATACATGGTAGTCATGAGATTCTATACCTATTAATTTAAAATACTTCAATGACACAAAATTATTTACATTTTAAGAATATTTGATGGGTACTATAATACCATGCATACATTGACAAAAATTTATCTCCTCACTCTTACTTAATGTGTGAAAAGTCGGGGGTGAATATATTCCATTTTCTTTCATAGTGGGAGTTGACTCTAAATGTATTTCCATGGATATAATGTCTAATCTAGCATTCAATCCATATTTTGTATTTACTTATATATATATATATATAAGTTATAATAAAAATTTCAAATATGTTCTTCTCAACATACATAATGTCAATTTTATTATTTATCACTAAAAATATCCAATAAAGTATCTTGATTAAGATAGATTGTTTCTTCTAGATATTTTTCTGATGACTAGAAATTCCTTTCTTTCCAAATGTGAAATCGATATTTTTCACCCTGTCATAATATCATTCATATGAAAATGGTTTTGGGGGAATATTATATTCCTATAAACCATTAAATGTCTTTTTAAATCTATGATAAGGATAAACCATTCACAAAAATCTTTTATGTCTCATATATATTGTCTTTCTTCCATTCTGCAATTGATAATATGAAGTCTCTTATTCACAAATTGGACATGATTTATGTCCTTTAACAATTTATCCAGATAAGTGTCCATATGTTTGTTTATAGTGAAAATTATTATAACATGCAAAATAAAATACTCTTCCACATATACATAAAAAAAATTAACATCTATCACCCATATAAGTTTCAAATCATCAATCAATGGTGAAAGATACACATCAATATCAATTTCTGGTTTTTTTGGTCTAGAAATCATCAAGTTTATCATAACATATTTTTTATCCATATATATCTATGGGGATGAGTTGTAAAATAGTAATAAAATAGTCCATGAAATATATTGGCTATTGAGGCTCAAATATGGATTCATTCCATATATGTATAGTCTCATTATGATATTTCTAACTTCACTTCCAAAATTAGAATTTTTTTTATCAAATATCTTCCACTATGGTGAATTAGTAGTGTGAGATAAGTTTTCATCAGTGATACGCTCATATGTATGTCATATTAACCTTTTTTAGTCATTTAAATATGAAAATATATGATTCAAACAAAGAATTATTGGGAGATTATAAATTTTTTTAGTAGGAGGTTTGGTATTGGTACCTGAGAATGAATCAGACTTGAATTTTCCATCCATATTATATCACAATGTACCACATTTATTACATTTTGATAAACATTCTTATTTATTTCTATAGAATACACAATCATTAGGTAAAGCATGTATCTTTTTATACCTCCATCCTACTGGGTATAATATATTTTTTCATTATAATTGGAATTTGGTAGATCATTGTTTTCTAGAAGTATCTCTTGTAAAAGTTCAAGAAATTCTGAGAAACTTTTATCACTCCACCCATTTCTTTCTTTCAAGTTAACTAATCTCAGAACTATTGATAACACTATAAATTTAGTGTAACCTAAGAATAGTGGTTTCTCATAATCTCCATAGAATCACTTAATAGTTATTGTTTTTTATGGTTTCTATGCCTATGTCATGAATTAATTCATCAATATGATCCTCTATCTCATGTTGAATATTTTTATCAACATTTGATGTTGAATTTTCTATTATTTCACATTCTAAATACAATGTTTGTAATTATTATTAAAACCATAGAAAATATGATGACCTTTAATTTCTCTAGAATTTAACTTTCTCATATTCAAACACTTCACACATGGATAGAAAATCATATCTTTGTTTTGAAGATTTTGTTTAGAAAATTCCAAGAAATCGTCAAATCCTTTTTCATATTCATCAGTGGTTATTTGTAAATTTATCCAATTATGATCCATTAATTACCTAAGATCACAATATAAAAGGTGAATATATTAAAACATATAAACATTTAAAAATGTATAAATAGAGAAATTTAAAATGTAAAAACATATAATGAAAATAATAAATTAAGAATTTATTGATAAATATTTGATCAAAACAAATATTTATACAAAATGATCAAAGCATATCATTGAAAATTTTAAATATAATTGATTAAAAGGAGATGAAATAACAAATCACGAATACATGATTAAATGATATAACTTGATGAGATTAAATAAACATAATTTAATCATATTTATTTTAATTTATTCATTATGAATATGTGTGTGTGTAATTTAATTTAATTTAATTTAATTTAATTATTAATACTATTAAATAAAAATATATATTTTAATTGATGATTTTATGAAAAAACAATTAATTTTAAATTAATATGTTAAATAAAAATAAAAAATGTATAAATGAGTATATTCAAAAAATATATTTTTGGTTTAAAATTTGGAGTAATATATTGGAGAATTTTTATTATTCACTACCATTTTAGAGTAACCCTACTCCAAAATAGTGTATTACATCATAAATTCTCTAATATCAAAACATGAAACTCAATCTTAAAATATCTATTCTTCATCATCTAATTTTCAATAAGGTTAACTATAAAAAATAAAAATAAAAAAATTATAAATATAGACAATTATAAATACAAATAATTCCAATTACAAAGAAATTATACCACAATAAGAAACAATTTATAATCGCAAATACAACTATCATCAGAAACTACATATAACCATAAGAATTTATAATTGACAAAGATGTGTATATAAAAAAATAAAATGAATACAATTTAAAACTAACAAATACAAAATAAATATTTTAAAAATAAAAAATAAATATTACACTTACAAAATATAGATATTTAGGCTAAAAATTTGTGGTGGATAGATCTAAAATAGTGATTGACAAACCTTTGATTAAAAATAATGAAAAAATACGGATCTAAGTATAGATGAAATCTGACTATGGTAAAAATCGAACAAGATCAACAAAATAGAGATTGATGGACTGAATGAAGCAAATTATGAGCTGGGAAGATGTAATGGAGAATAAAAATGATGAAAATTATTCCAAAAAACATATCAAAGGAGGAAGATTGATGGATATGAAGAGGGGTTGTGAGTCACGTGTCGAGGGTATTAGGGTTTATAGAAAAATATTGATAGATGAATGAGGGGAAAGTGTGTAGGTTATTTTTTAAAAATGACTTTTGATATCATTTTTTATTAAAACCGGTGTAAAATTTTTTTAAAAAAAATTACTGCATCGGTTTTTATAAAAATCAATGTGGAAATTTAAAAAAATATATCCAATGTGATAAAAAAATATATTTGATATCAGTTTTAATAAAAAAAATCGATGTTGAATGTTAAAACAATTACATTGGATTTTATTAAAAATGGATGTTGAAGGTGGATTGGGAAGATATTTAATTTCAGTTTATTTAAAATTGATTCTTAAAGTATCTTTGTGTCCATTGTGAGATTAGTTTTTGAAAAAAAAATGATGTTAAAATTATGACATAGAATCATATATTTTCACTAGTGTAGATGCACTGAAGTTGGATCGTGGATAGGAGTTCATGGAGCTCTAGCAGGGGATGATAACAATGTCCTCCTATTTATCATGCTTCATAGAGTTGATTTTATTTGATCCTCTTCTGGTAGGGAATAAGGCACATAAATCTGGAAATTTTGTGATTGGTATTTGTCTAGAGCTGAAGCGACAGATTAGGAACTTGAATCTGACAACCTATAATTTATTTATTCATAAGGTACTAAAATCGAGAAGGTCTTTGAGTGATATCCATGTCTTCTTCCAGATACCAGTGGGATGATAGGTACTTTATCTATAATATACTCGGTTTCTTATTCTATGAATAAAACGAGGAATTAATAGGATGGATGTCAGGGCAGCGGTCTTCAATCAGAGAAGAGTATAGATTCCTTGACTCCCTTTATGGGAGAAGATTCTTCCAAGTGCTATAAATTTGGGGGGGAGGGACACTTCCTTGAAGAATGTACATATTCTACCAGAAAGTATCATCAATGTGGAAATATAGGGCATCAAAATCACTTCTGTGATAGGGCTATGAGGATGCACACAGTATGGGTAGGTACAAGACTTTATCAGTAAGTGCAGACCCTATAAGGGTCAGTAAATCAAGTGACTCGTGATCCTATAGGGAATTATGGAGTGGTGGCTAGTAGGTATTATGTAGTTGATCAGTCTTTAGCTAATAGTGGAGAGGGACCTTCCATAGTTTGAGGTATGGTCCTTATTTCTACTACACTATCTATTGCTTTATTTGATGTAGGAAAATATCATTCAACCCTATCGACCCAAGTGATTATTGGGTTTAATTTAATAGTTAAATTATCTTATGAGTTTTTGTCTATTGATACACCCCTAGTAATTAAAATATATCATTTTTATATCTATCCAGACTGTCCAGTGGTATTTTCTAGCTTTGATCATGTTTATAGCTTCACAATTTTGAAGATGATAAGTTTATACATGATCATTATCATAGAATGGTTGACTTTATACTATGCACTCATTAATTTTTATCAGATTTGAGGGACCTTTTTGTCACCTAAATGGTAAAATTTCATGTTGACCAGTGAATGGGACATCAAGGCAGGCAGAGTGGGACTGAATCCTCATCATAGATAAGTCTATTCATCACTAGTGGCCAGTGTGATCCTTACTATGGATCAAGGGGTGACTCCCTCCTCTTTTATTCTATTAGTATACCTATACTGATATGTCTTTATAAAGGATTTATCAAGGTTACCTCTATATAGGGGATTCAAGTTTGAGATTGTTCTTATGCCCAATGCATGACCCATATCGATTCCACCATATCGCATGACACCAATTGAGTTGAAAAAGCTTAAGGTGTAGCTGGATGATCTTGAGTTTAAAGGATTCATTAGGATGATCACTTCCCCTTAGGGTGCTTCGATGTTGTTCACCAAGAATGTGGATGGTAGTCTTTAGCTTTGTGTAGACTAACAAAAGTTGAATCATATCATTGTGAATAACAAGTACCCATTTCCAAGATTTGAAAACTTTTTTGATCAATTGAAGGGATCCCATTAGTTTTCAATTAATATATTTTCTGGATATAATTATCTTTGGTTCTAATAGAAATACATATTGAGGAAAAATTTTAGTATTATGTATGGGTTGTATGAGTATCTTACTATGCCCTTTGGACTAAAAGATTCTCCAGCAGTGTTCATGACCCTTGTGGAAAAGGTATTTCACCCATAATTTGACTTCTTCATCATTATATCCATCGATGACATCCTAATATATTATAATATGTTGGAATCACATTCTAGACACCATGATATCGTATTGAGCACACTTTGAGCACATCGGTATTACACAAAGTACTCAAAGTCTCACTTTGGGATATAGGAGTTGTGCTTCCTTGGGCACGTGGTTTCTCAAACGAGAATATTAGTTGATCCATAGAAGGTTTATGCAGCCATGTCTTGGGAATGACTGAGGAATGTGTTCGATATTCAGAGTTTTCTTGAATTTTATAGGTACTATAAGAGTTTCATTTGGTACTTTTCTCATATAGAATCACTTATTATTGTAATGGACAAAAAGGGGTAAAGTTTGAATGGAAAGAATAGTGTGAAGAAGTATTATTAGAGATAAAGAATAGGCACTACTGGAAATTCGAGCTATAGCCACGGTTCTAAACCGTGGCTATAGGCCCTCAAACCGTGGCTATAGGTAATAGCCACGGTTTGAGGAACCGTGGCCAAGTTTGGCGTGGCTATAGGCCTAGACCTATAGCCACGGTTCCAAACCGTGGCTTTAACTCTATAGCCACGGTTCCAACCGTGGCTATAGGTTTATAGCCACGGTTAAAACCGTGGCTGTATACCTAATGCCACGGTTTCAACCGTGGCTATACCAAAGGCCGGACAAAATCTATAGCCACGGTTTAAAACCGTGGCATTATGTCTATAGCCACGGTTTAAAACCGCGGCAATACATCAATAGCCACGGTTTTGAACCGTGGCTATAGGGTGTCCAAATTCATAAAAAAAAAATACCCCCTGGACACACCCTGGACACCCCCATGCCACCCCCGGCCAGTCCCCCCTGCCAGTACCCCCGGACAGCCCCCCGTGCACCCCCGGACAGCCCCCCGTGCACCCCCGGACAGCCCCCCGTGCACCCCTGGACAGCCCCCCCGGCCAGCCCCAGCCAGCCCCCCGTGCACCCCCGAGCAGCCCCCCGACCAGCCCCGGACAGCCCCCCGTGCACCCCTGGACAGCCCCCCCGGCCAGCCCCAGCCAGCCCCCCGTGCACCCCCGAGCAGCCCCCCGACCAGCCCCGGACAGCCCCCCGTGCACCCCCGGACAGCCCCCAGCCCCCAGCCCCCCTGCCCCCTGCTTGTCCCCCTGCCAGCTCCCCCCCTGCCCCCTGCTTGTCCCCCTGCCAGCTCCCCCCTGCTAGTCCCCCACTGCCCCCTGCTAGTACCCCCCCCCCCCGCCACCCCCCCTTCTTGTCCCCTTGCCAGCCCCCCCTGCCACCCCCCTGCCAGTCCCCCCTGCCCCCTGACACCCCCCCTGCTAGTCCCCCTGCCCCCTGCTAGTCCCCCACTGTCCCCTGTTAGTCCCCCCCCCCCGCCACCCCCCCTTCACATCTTGCGTATTCACCCTTTTCGAAATATTACTTGAATAACCATCCGGAACCTTCAAACTTTCCAAGACCTGAAGAAATTGTTTTTTCTCCACATTTGTCATCGAATAACAGGCAACAGGGACTTTCCACTTATTTTGACCAATTAACTCAGGATGAAGTCTTGCTCTTATACCCCAATCCATCAAATCACGACGACACCGCAAATCGTCTTTTGTTTTGCCTTTGACATTTAAAATAGTAGCAAGTAACATCTCACAAATGTTTTTCTCGATATGCATTACATCCAAACAATGACGTAATAAATTCGATGACCAATACGGCAACTCAAAGAATATGCTTTTCTTTCTCCAATTGCTGTTGGAATTGGAATTAGCATGCTTTCGCTTTCTGATATTTGATTGACTTTTGCCAAGAACATAATTCAAATCATCAAGTTCTTTAACAATATCAGTCCCTGACATTCGTTGAGGTGTCTCATCTGTCTCGATGGCATTATCGAACTGTCTCCGATTATTCCTGTATGGATGGTCCATTGGTAGAAAACGTCGATGCCCTATGAAGCTGAAAGTTCGTCGAAACTTCATTCTTCGGAAACGTGTATTTTTCATACAAATAGGACAGGATAATTTCCCTTTAGTACTCCAACCAGACATCATTCCGTAGGCAGGGAAATCATTTATCGTCCATAATAAAGCTGCACGAAACATAAAGTACTCCTTTCTGAATGCATCATACGCTTGTGCACCAACAATCCAAAGCTCATTTAACTCCTCTATTAATGGCTGCAAGTATATATCAATATCATTTCCAGGATCACTGGGTCCAGATATCAATATACTCAGGATAGTGCACGACTTCTTCATACACATCCATGAAGGAAAGTTATAAATGTGAATGAAAACAGGCCAAGTACTGTGTGCAGTATGCATTTGGCGAAATGGGTTGAAACCATCACAGGATAATCCCAATCTAACATTTCGTGGGTCGGCTGCAAAATCAGGATGTAACCTATCAAATTTCTTCCAAGCCAACCCATCTGCAGGATGCACTATTTCATCGTTATCCTTATTTCTTTCATCTGCATGCCATCTCATATTCATTGCCATTTGTTCTGACATAAAAAATTTTTGAATCCTGGGAATTAAAGGGAAGTGCCACATCACTTTCTGTGGTATGCGTGATTGAGATCCATCTTTATTAGTCTTCCACCTTGATGTGCCACACTGTTTGCACTGACTCAAGTTTGCATTCTCCTTCCAGAACAAACAACAGTCTTTGAGACAAGAATGAATCTTACTAGATGAAAATCCAAATTTGTTAACCAACTTTGATGCCATGTAATCATTTTCTGGAATACATGCATCATCAGGCAGTAAATCCTTAATAAATGTAAGGAGATAGTCGACTGCAGTATTACTAAATCCATACATTGTTTTCCCATGATATAATCGCATTAAAAACTCAAGTTTGCTCATTTTTCCACATGCTTGATATACTGGGGTATTTGCATCTTCCATCAACTTTCTAACACTCTCAACGTCATCATCCTGATTAATAGATGAGAACTGTGTTCCAGTATTCATTTCCTCTTGCACTGGTCTACATGAGGAGCTAGCTTCAGAAACAAAAGGAAACCGATCAGAAATCAGATTTTTCATACCAATCTTTTCTGCTGAATCGATGACATTCAACACTTGAGCTTTTTCTCCATTGTGATACCACACATGATAATTTTTTTGGAAACCACTTTTAGTGATATGGTAACTCACTTCCTCGCGAGTTAACCAAGGTCTTCCAACACAATCAAAACACGGGCATCGAATCAATCCGCCATCTGAATCATTATTGAATGCAAAGTCCAAAAAATATTGTAACTCCTTCTGAAATTCATCAGTGATCCGATCAATGTTGTACATCCAGTATCTATCCATTCTGAGGCAGATAAACATACATTAGATAAATAATCTAGAAAATGACTTAACATTGTATGTATCGTTTCATAAGATATTAAGTAATCATCAATAACAAGTTAATAAAAAAATTATAACAAATATATTAAAATTATGGTTTAGGGAATTCATAAATGTTTTAAATTATAAAAATTCACGAATAGTCATACATAAGTTCCAATAATGAGGACTGATTATAGTAAAAAGAGTTTATATGAAATCTAAGAGATAATAATAATCAATTCCCAAAAGTGTTTGGGTTAATTCATAACGAGTTCTGATGTTCTGTATTAAATCTACAAAGATTTATTGAAATTTAGAGACATTTTGAAAATATAACCCATATCTACAAAGATTTGTTGTCATTCTACTAAAATCCTTGGGAATTTCTGGTGTGGTTGAGTTGTTTAGTGATTTTTCTCAGTTTTCTTTTATGCCTTACCCCGCACCCCATTGAGTAGTGGTAGATGACGGAAAATATAAACCATATCTACAAAGATATGTTGTCATTATACTAAAATCCTTGAGAATTTCTAGTGTGGTTGAGTTGTTTAGTGATTTTTCTCAGTTTTCTTTTATGCCTTACCCCGCACCCCATTGAGTAGTGGTAGATGACGAAAAATATAAACCATATCATAAAGAAATTAATAACAGAAATCATCATTATTTATCTTTGATAAGGAGAGAGACATTTCATAGAAAATAGTTTTCTTCTTGGTTGAAATTGAAGGTGGAAATATTACTATAATAAATTAATTATATCAATATTTAATTATGTTCAATATCCATTTATATTATATGAACTAGAGGTAAATCCATTTTGCTCAAGGACTCCTAAGGATATTATTTTTTTGAAGGTTGGGGACCCACCTTACATCAAGTAAGTGGATGATGGATTGATCATCTTACTCTATTAGAATAGAGTCTCTACCCTCAACCCTACACCTATTATTATTTCCTAAAAGGGCATACCCTTCCAACTTCTTGAATAGATTCAAAAAAGACTCTATATATAGACACAAGTTACAATAATATCCATAGTTGAGGACCCACTCATGATTGAGTTTATGGATGGATATATTCCGGAATTCAATAGCATAATATCTTGAGTCAACCATAAAAGGCTGGTCAGTTGGTTTTTTGTGTTCTAACTCTCACATGAGTTTCCTACACTTGGGATTAATGTGCATGGGTTTAACATAGTGAAAACATGTGACTTTTCTATCCAAGGAACTAGTTTTGGATTTGGGTTCTTTATTACTCTTACTTTTGTATCTATTGAACTGTTTCTTTTTTACATTAAGTTTTAGGTCTTCCCCTTGTGAAAAACACTCAACCTCTCCTTTTATCTTAAGTTTAGAATGAAAATCCTTAGACCAAATAGATTATTTAACATCTTCTTTAGTTAAAGAATCTCGACCATATATCATGGTCTCAATTAGTGTGATGTAGCTATTGTTAAGAGGGATTAAGAGGATTAATTTCTGATCCTCATCATCTATAGAAACATTAATATTGGTTAAATATAATTTGACTTTATTAAACTCTTCTAAATAGGTTTTTATTGAAGTACAATGCTTTATTTTGAATGTGAACATATGATGATTCTAGTAAGTTATTCCTACTAATGAAGCAGTCATGTATAAATTTTTATGTTTTAGAAAATTTATACAGTGGTAGACTTATAATATACTTCTCTAAGGACCCCATCACCTATGTAAAGTAAAAGGGTTCTATGAGACTTAATATATATATTAGGGGTAACATCTTAGTATTCTACAATGGTCTGAACATTTCATTAACAGTCGTAATGGGTTTCTTGGGCCCATATAGGGATTCAATTCAGCCTTGTTGTCCGAGAAAGGCTCTCATTTTAATTCTTCATGTATTGGAATCTTTTTCTCCATTGAATTTCTCAATTTCATTTTAATTCTTCATATATTGGTACATATTCAGCACTAGAAACAGATGGAACAACTTTCTCCCCCGGGCTCCTTAGATGTTCGTGGTCGGATCACAATGCATTTTCATATGACAACCTAGGTCATGTGAATCATGCATCCTTTATAGGAAAACATGTAGATCCAAACTCGTCTACCCAAATCAACATTCTACTAATACCCACATTCCTAGTATTGATCCCTTGGGATGCAACCATTCCAATCCATTTAGAAGAAGACCATCAGCAGACCTGACTTAGGTGTCCAAGTTACTTGCAGATAGAGCAGAAATCATACCAAGATTTGTAATGGACCACGTAGAAACATCTATAATCCTCTTCAATGAAAATACACACTAATTCTACTAGTGGCTTCAAAACATCAACCTCAGCAGATATGAAACAGAAGGGGAAAACATGTAAATCTTACCTAAATCAAAGAAATCGAAGGTGCAAATGAGGCATAAAAAATGCAGATAACCAGAACTCGGGAGAGAAAAAAATAGAGGGAGATGGGGGTGTCGACCTCGAGGGCTTCGATGAGGAGGGCGCGACGAGGAAGGCGTCGGCGAGGAGGGCGCCGGCGAGGAGGGCGCGGGGAGGATGACGCGGCGAGGAGGGTCGCGGCGAGGAGGGCGTCGGCGAGGAGAGCGTCGGCGAGGAGAGCGCGGCGAGGAGGGCGTCGACGAGGAGGATGGCGCGACGTTGATGCGTCGTGGAGGAGGAGGCCGCGGCGAGGATGAGGCCGCGGGGAGGAGAAATGGCGAGGGCGAGGAGATGGAGCCCGACGCTTGGGGGAGAGGGCGAGGATGGAGCCCGACGGAATGGGGGAGAAAAAAACTGAGCGAGGGGATATAGCCACGGATAGAAAAAAAACCGTGGTTGTATAAAACCTATAGCCACGGTTCTATAAAACCGTGGCTATAGGTCCGTGGCTATAGCCCAGATTTCTAGTAGTGAGGTTGAAGTCATCTCTAATCCTAATTATTCCTGAACCAGGAGTTAGTATGTAGTGTATTGCAACACATCTGGCATTAGATTAGGAGAAGTTCTGATGTAGGTTGATAAGGTAGTTTCTTACAGGTCTCATCAACTATGATCACATTATAAGAACTACCCTATTAATGACTTAGAGTTAGTATTTGTGGTTTATGAGTTGAAATGTTGTTGAAACTACCTCTTCAAAGAGATATTTGTCATGTATACTAACCATAAGAGTATATGGTATATCTTCTCCTAGTGTGACTTGAACCTTCATCAGAGGCATTGGGTAGAGTACCTGTAGACATTCAAATTTTTAATGGAGTATGCTCCCAGGAAAGAGAATGTAGTTGCATATGTGTTGAGCATAAAGATGGAGGAAGTTAATGAGAGAACCTTAAATGTTGGTTGGAAGCTTGTGGCATGTTGGTAGACTGGAAGGTAGGAATATCTAAGGATCAAGGGGTAGTGTCTTGTGCACCCTTATTAATCACATCCTCATTGGTGGAATGAGTGATGGATAGTTAGGAACTTAATATAGAATATTTCACGATGTTTGAGAGGTTAGAAGGAAATAGATCCATTCCAGGTTGGGATTTGAATGTATGTGGAGTGATTCTAATTCATAGTGGGGTGATGGTTCCATATTTTATGAGAGAGGAGATGATGAGAGACTTTCATGCTTCACAATGAGAAGTTCACCTAGGGTTGACCAAGATGTATCATAATTTCAAGTGGTAGTTCTAGTGGCCCAAAATGAATAGATACATCATAAGCTTCATCTCTCATTGTCTAACTTGTCAGAGGATCAAGGATGGGCATCAGAGACCTTGAGGGTTTCTCCATCCACTTCCAATGCCTGTGTGGAAGTGATATGAGGTGACAACATACTTCATGATAGGTTTTCCTATGACACCAAGGGGTCAAGACACCATTTGGTTGGTAGTGGATCAGTAGACTAAAGTGACTAACTTTATACTGATCCAAGAGATGAACTCATTGGATGATCTAGGCAAGATATATGTTTGAGATATTGTGCAACTTCACAAAGTTCCTTTGAGCATGGTATCTAATAGAGATGCTTTATTTACCTTATAGTTTTGGTAAGGCTTATAAAAAGCTATGGAAACTCATTTTAAGATAAGTAAAACTTTCCATCCTTAGACCAAATGGTAATCAGAGAAAATAATCCAGAATTTAGAGGATATGCTTCGATTGTGTATTTTTTATCTCAAAGGAGCTTGGGATAATCACTTGGATTTATTGGAGTTCACCTATAATAAAAATTTCCAATCCTCTATTCAAATAACTCTGTTTGAGGATCTATATAGGATTCCATGTCATTCTCTACTGTACTGGCATGATGTAGATGACTCTTCAATTTTTGGTCCAAACATGGTACAAGAGACCTCAAAGAAGGTGTAGTTGATTAAAAAATGACTATTTATAGATCAGAATAGGTATAAGTCTTATATTAACCAAAGTATGTGACTATTGAAGTTTGGTTTGGGTGATAAGGTAGTAAGATCCTATCTTTTTTCAGGTACACATCTCTTTGAGTTTTTCATTAACTTTTTTTTCAAGTAAGTTTTTCCTTGTCTTTAAACCAAACATGGGAAAATTGGAGAGGATCAATGTGGAAATCCTTTGTTGAGGAAAATTAATTAAAGTTTAGGGATGTATGTTTTTTGAATTAATGGAGACTGGGTATAAATGGGTTAAGTGTTTCATGGGTTCTTGGTAAGTTGAGAATATTTAAAGCGGGTTTGGGTTGTTTAAAGGGGAAATGGGCTGAAAACCATTTACAAAACATTTACATGTCATGTAAATGGATTACACTTCATGTAATGTTTGGGTTTTTAAATAAAATAATCTAAGGTGATGGGTTTTTTGGTGTATCCCATTAAAAATATTTACATGGTGTGTAATTATGTTACACGATGTGTAATTACCCAACCTACTATTTTAAAGTATTTTTTGTGGAGGATATTTCATTATAACTCACTAAAACCTTATCCTCTTGAACCTAGGGTACCTTCCAGATGATTTTGGAGTTCCAACCTTCCTTCAGTATATCCCAATAACACCTTTCATCCCTAGTTAGTGGTTTTAGTCCAGTTTCCCCCTTCTTTTTCTTGGTTCTCCAACCGTTGTGGTGAAATCATTTGACTGTGTTCATTATTGGTTTTGATCTTGATTAGTTTTGATCTAGTATTATCTTTTCGATCATCTACACCTTCTTCCTCATGGAAGTTTACCATTAGAAGTGTTTTTGTATCTTCAGTTAAATTTAGGGGTCAAAAACGTAATCCTATGGTTTGATAATTGCCAAGTTTATGAAATACTGTGATTTCGTAAATGTAACATACACCCAAATCGATTAAATAATGATTGGTATTATTCCTTGGAGTCCTTTGGTTTCAATTGTATTCTGACCTGGCATATGGCTACCCATGGGGTGAGAAGACCTTGAATATAATTTAATTGGCTAATGTTTTAAAGTATGTTTATCATGAAATGAAAACTTAGGTGATTGCTTGATATATAATCCCTAAGTTATGTATTATTTCTTATTGTTATGATTGTTAATAAATTTTAATTTAATTGAAAATGGTAATTTACATAATTAACCATTGAGGTTTATGATGTGATATTGTGATATTCATGTTGTATGAAAGGACTTGTGTTCCATGGTTAAATGCTTATATATTAGGATTGGCCCTAGAACATGAACACTTATATATTATAATGCTGATATTGAGTAAGATCGACTTAGTCCCATGTTGCAATGCTTATAGAGAGTGGGATCTTCCCAATATCATGTTGTAATGCTTATAGAGATTTAACCCAGATGTTGTAATGCTTATAGGGCTATGACTGAGATTGTTGTGACTATACCATGGTTATATGGTGGTGTTTGGTGTGGTCATAAAACATGCTTTGAAATATTTCATAATGGTACCGAAGTAGGTTATTTTACCATGGTTATATGGTTGTGGTTTGAATGGTCATAAGACATGCTCAAAGATATTTCATTATGGAGCCAAAGTAGGTTATTGTTGTATTTTATTAATTATTGAATTAATTAATACACCTATTTATCTCATTATTGCATACACTTCTTGTCATGTTAGTTAGTTTAGACACGGTGGTGTTTAACTACTGAGTTATACTAACACCCTATTCAGGTTTCCATTTGGTATCTAAGTAGATTTTGTGGATGTAGGTTTAGATAAGGGAAAATGACCTTACTGTTGATTGTTTTCTTGCAGGATGAGATAGAGTTTATAGGAGGTGTCGATGTGGGGTTTGGAACTAGGGACTTTTGAGTATTTATTTGAGTATGATAGTATTTTACTTGTATTGTTTCTAGCATGATATTTAGTTACATTCTAGTATGTCATTTCATCATTCCTTTATTATCCATTGGATTATTCAGTTGGCTTTTATTATTGGTTTCTTCTATGTCTATACTTTGATTTCTTTCATTTATATGGTTCATTTATACTGTTATGACACTTCATACCATGGGTTATAGTTTCCCCATTATATATTTCATGCCCCTGCTATTATTAGAAAACCTTTAGTGTATGGGGAGGCATTCTTGAGGACTCATAACCAACCCTTTTGAGCCACATGAGAGAGTGTCAGATCGAAGGATGTTACAAAGTGGTATTAAAGAAGCATGTTTTCTTTTCTTCTACTTTACTATTTGAGAAAGGTATAAAGGATATTATGATGTGTCAAGACTTGGTAATGATCTTGTTCAGAGGATTATTTAACCCATGTATGGGGTAAAATATGATTTTCCAAGGATGATATTGTTGTTTGTGTTGTGTTCTTGTTACAGATGATGTTATTTCACCTTGGGTGATTCACATGTTGTGTGAGGTTTTTTATTTATGATGTTACTATTTCTTTAGATTTATAATCATAGCATGTTATGGAATGAGATGAGAATGCATGCATCATAATAGGCACATAGGGATATATTTATATTCATTGTTCATGATATGGGCATATCTATTTTTTCATTTGATATATACTTTCCTATTGAACTGTGATATGAGATATATATTTTAATGGACAAATGAAATGAATTGAAATGTTATGATAAAACACTTATAATCCATGTTTAGAGAGACCATGAGTTAGTGGTTCTCTATTGTAGTCACCTATTGAGGTTGACCTTATTGTTATCCAGTGCTCTAAGGTGTGCATTTGTCTTGTAGAGAAAATGACTCCTCGTCATATTTGACTTGAGTGTCAGGAGAGTGAAAATTAGCACACTCCTAACATATCTGAACCAGAGATTCATTTAGTTATTGAGGATTATATGGATGTTCAGCTTCATGGTATATTCCTGAGGGTTATGTGATCCATGGAAAGGGAGATTGTTCGTACCGTTCCTTTGATGTTTGAGCTGACAAGAGATTTTTAGTTGTAGCACCCACTAATGTTTACTGGGGAAGGAGGACCCTAGGAAGCTGAGTTCTAGATCAATTCAATCTAGATGATCTTCAAGCATATTGAGACACCCATAGATAGGAGGGATAATCTTGCTGCATATATAGTTTGTGGACCTACCAAGCATTGGTGGGATATTTTAGAGGAATTTGTGAAACAAAATGAGATATCTTGGAAGGACTTTAAGATGATGTTCCTAATACATTTATATCTTGATAAATTGAGGGTTTAAAAATATCATGAGTTCATGCATCTGATATAGGAGGGCATGTCTGTGCTAGAATATGTTGGACATTTCACCGACCTACAACACTTTGTGCCATATTTAGCATCTGATGAGATCTCCAGAGCGATATGTTTTCAAGATGGAATTCACTATGAGATCAGGTCATAGGTAAAAAAATGAGCATCTTTGAGGATGTGATGATCACTCATCATGGAAGGGAATCTGAGAGAATCCCCAAGCAGTGGCTAGTCTATTTCAGAAGGGCGGTCTGGGGGCTCTTCTTCGAGTGTAAAGAAGTGTTTATATGATAGTTTCCACCAAGGTAGTAGTGGGAAGAGTAGTTAGGGCAGTGGATAGCCATATCAGGACTATGTTCCATTCCAGTGCTATCAAAGTGGAAATTTTGGACATAAATGCCTGCATTTTCCTTACCCCATAGTCGAATATCTTATCTGTGGTAGACTGGGTCATCTTCAGAGATTCTATGAAAAATTTCCATGGTAGGCCGATGTAAAGGGATCAATATAGTCACCTGAGTTGGGAAGAGGCTTAGATACCCCTCAGTAGGCTGGTAGTTGGATTTACAATGGTTGTTCATGCTAAGGCAGGGGACGTGGTACCCCATTGTATGAGCAGTAGTACTAGGTAGGAGAAATAAATCAAGTTAGTCATACTGGAGCCCAAGATAGAGGGATAAGTCAGTTGTAGGTTATGAATACTACTTTGGATATTTTGGATGTAGGACCATTTACTATCAGAGGTACTAATCTTATATCATCTACCTTAGCTTTTTTTTGTTTAATATAGGAGTATCGCATTCTTTTTTTATCTTCTCTTTTTTTAAATGGTTTAGTCTTGGTTTTGGAAATCTTGGATGGTTCTTTGACCATCGAAACACTGTTGGGAGTTCGGTTATAGAATATTAAACATTGCAAGGCATGTTCTCTAGAGATTGGTGGTTACCATTTCTTTGAAGAACCATTCATGCTGGAAATGACAGGCTTCGACTTGATTCTTGGTATGGATTGGTTAGTTCTATACCATGATCATATCGACTATTATAAGAGGATAGTTACCTTTATATCTCTATAATGAGGTGGTTATTTTCACCAAGGTTAGTGGGATATTTGGTCTGGTCATGCAGGACCAATTCAATGCATATTGGATTGTCTCACAGATTAGATATTTAGTATTTATCTAGATGATGGTGGAATGAAATGGGATTCTTTTCCTCCATTGGTAGATCATTTTCAATATGTATTTCTATATGAGTTATATAGATTACTACCTAAGAAATGGATCAAGTTCATGATCGATTTGGTGTCAGGGGAAGAGCCAGTTTTTATCCCTCCTTACAGAATAGAACTAGTAGAGCTTCAGGGGTTGAAAGTTCAGTTGGAAGATCTAGAATCTAAAGGCTTCATACATCCTAGTACATCTCCTTGTGGTTTTTCAGTTCTCTTCACCAAGAAGTTTAATGGGTATTTATGCTTATGTTTGGATTATCATAGGTTGAATGAGATGATGGTCAAGAACCAATATCCTCTTCCATGAATTGTTGATCTTTTCAATCAATTGATAGGTGATAAGATCTTCTCCAAGATTTATTTGAGATCGGTTTATCACCAGTAAGGTTGAGACCATCATACATACCTCAAACTACTTTTAGGAGTAGATATGGATTGTATGAGGTTGTAGTGATGTCGTTTGGGTTGACTAATTCACTGGAAGTATTCATGGCCTTAATGAATAGGATCTTTCATCCTTTTTTAGACTAGTTTTTTGTGGTTTTGTCGATGATATCTTAGTGTACTTCCAGTCAGTAGATGATCATGTCAAACATATTGACATCATCCTGAGTACTTTGAGAGATCATCGGCTTTACGCCAAGCTAACCAAATACAGTTTTTTGATTAATAAAGTGCACTTCTTAGGTAATGCCATCTCAGAGGCAGGAGTGTTGGTGGATCTAGATAAAGTCACAGTCATGGTATATTGGGAAAAACCCAAGAATTTCTTTGAGATTCAGAGCTTTCTGGGTTTAGTAGGTTATTATCGATGCTTTATCCAATATTTCTCCCATTTGGCAGTATCGATTTTCGGGCTAACCAGAAAAGGGGTGAAGTTTTTTTGTCTGATTCTTGCAAGAGATATTTTTAGAAGTTAAAAGGAAGGATGACCTCAAAACCTATCCTTACTTTACCTATGTCGGGTAAAGCATATATTGTGTACTATAAATCATCTGGAGTTGGACTTGGAATAGTTCTAATACAATAGGATTGAGTGGTTTCTTATGGATCTAGGGAGCTTAGGCCACATGAGAGGAGTTACCTTACTCATGATTTGGAGT
The DNA here is from genome assembly GCA_963277665.1 of Viscum album. Classification (NCBI taxonomy): domain Eukaryota; kingdom Viridiplantae; phylum Streptophyta; class Magnoliopsida; order Santalales; family Viscaceae; genus Viscum; species Viscum album. The sequence continues at coordinate 314,361,371 of OY728161.1, forward strand.
TATCAATAGTGGTACATGCCCTGAGATGTTGGAGACACTGTCTAATGGGTGAGATATTTTTTTTATACACATACCATAAGAGCCTCAAGTGCATATTTTCTTAGTGAGACCTAAACCTTTGGAAAAGGAGGTGGGTCAAGTATCCATAGTATTTAGATTTTGAATTGGATTATACACTAGGAAAGGGAAACATCATTACCGATGCATTAAGCTAAAAGACCCATACAGAGGTAGTACAAGATTCTTGTGATGAGTGGTAGATAATATCCCTCTTTAAAATCATGCATCTATATGTTCAGGGGTCTTAGGGACAGGTAGTTATGACTTCAACATCTATTATACCCATGCTTTTAGACCAGATTAAGACTAAGTAGTTGTCTGATCTAAAGGGCTCAGTTCTAAGAGACAAATTATATGGTGTGGATACACCATCAGGATGGTCTCTTAGTGGTGGAAATTCTCTTATTTTTCATGGATGAGTATGGGTTCCTACGGGATTACTGGGGAGATAATGAGGGAGTTCTATGCTTCTGGATGGGCGATGCATCCTAGTTTAACAAAGATGTGTAGTGATCTCCATAGATAGTATTAGTGTCCAGGAATGAAGAAGGATGTGAAAGGATTCATGGATAGATGATTCACTTGTCAGAAAGTGAAATATGAGTATTAGAGGTCAGCTGGTCTTTTGCAGCCTTTTCCCATTCCTGAGTGGAAATGAGATGATGTCACAATGGATTTTGTGACAGTATTACCCAGTAAAACCCATTAGAATGATGTTTTATGGGTTGTTGTGGATCAATTAACTAAGGTATCTCACTTCTTTTCTATCAAGTAAACCTTCACAGTTGATGATATGGGTATTCTTTACGTGTGTGGGGTAGTTTAGCTGCATAGTGTTATAAGGAGTATCATTTCTGATAGAGATCCCCATTTCACATGGAATTTCTGTAAGGGTATTCAAAAGGCTCTGGGATCACATGTTCTTTTGATCATAGCCTATCATCCACGGATAGATGGTCAATCTAATTGAACTATTCAAGTTCTAGAGGATATGTTATGAGTTTGTGTTTTGGATTTTAGTGGTTCATGGAATAAACATATAAAACTTGTAGAGTTTTTATATAATAATAGCTTCCAAGCATCAATCTAAATGGAATATTTTGAGTATTTGTATAGAATGTCATGTGGTTCACCTCTTTTTTGGTTTGAAGTAGGTGATTCGGCACTTGTTGGACCTAGTCCCATGTAGAAGACATTTTAGCAAGTTTAGTTGATCATACAATGGTTGGTGACCGCACATAGTAGGAAGAAATTGTATGTTGACCATCAGAGATGACCTCTAGAATTTGAGTTTGTTCATCGTGTTTTACTTCAAGTGTCACCTGGGTTGGGTAAACGTTGTATCAAGAAACAAGGAAAGCTAGCACCCAAGATTTTTAGGCCATTTGAGATAGTGGTAAGGGTCGGTCCAGTGGCATACCATTTAGTTCTTTCATAGTGCTACAGTGCCATGCATGACATGTTCCTCATGTCGTAGCTATGGAGATATCATCCAAAACCTTCCCATGTGATATATGTAGTAGATGTCAAGATTTTTTCTGATGTATCCTTTAAGTAGAATATGATATAGGTTTTGGGTTGTAGTTAGAAATATATACAGGGTAGGACTATATCCTTGGTTCAAGTGTAGTGGAAACATGGGCGAGTTTGGGAGGAGACCTGGGAGAAGGAGCCTAATATATGAACATAGTGGCCAGACTTTTTCACTGAGACCTCACAGTGATGCTTAGAGCAGTTTGGGGATAAACTCTTATATGGTGTGGAGGTTTTAATATCCTATCTTTTTCTAGGTACGACTCTCTTTGAGTTTTTGTTAACTTTTATTTCGAGTAAGTTTTGCCTCATCCTTAAACAAAACTTCAGAAACTAGAGAGGATCCATGTGGAGATCCTTTTTTGGTGGAAATGGCTTAAATTTCATGGTTGTATGTTTGTTAGAATTAGTATATTCTAAGTATAAATGGGTTAAGTGTTTCACAGGTTCTTGGTAGGTTGAGAATATTTAAATGGGGTTCAGGTTTTTTAAAGGGAAAATGAGATGAAAATCCATTTTTAGAACATTTACACACTATGTAAGTGGATTACATGTCATGTAATGTTTGGGTGTTTCAATAAAATAATCTGAGGAAATGGGTTTTTCAGTGTATACCATTAAAAATATTTACATGCCTGTAAATATGTTACATGACATGTAATTCCCCGACCTGCTATTTTAAAGTATGTTTTGTAGATTAGTTTTCATTATAACTCATAGAAACCTTCTCCCCTTGACCCTAGGGATCCTTCTAGATGATTTTGGAGTTCCAAACTTCAATCTGGTTGTCCCGATAATACCTTTGATCCTTGGTAAGTGGTTTTGGTATTGTTTCTCCCTTCTTTTACTTGGTTCTCCAACTGTTGCAGTGAAATCCTTTGATCATGTGCATTGTTGGTTTTGATCTTGATCATTTTTTATCTATGATTCTATTGGAAATCATCTGAACCTTCTTCCTCATAGGCATTTTTTGTTGGAATTATTGTTGGATTGTCAGTTAAAGATAGGGGGTCTAAATCTTAACCCTATGGTTTGATAATTTTCAGGTTTATGCAATATTGTGATTGGGATAATGTAACAAGCACTCAAATCGATTAAATAATAAATGGGATTATTCCTTGTAGTCATTTGGTTTCAATTGTATTCTAACCTGGCTTATGGCTACCCGTGGGGTGAGTGAACCATGAATATAATTGAATTGGCTAATGGTTTAAAGTGTGTTTTGCATTACATGATACCTTAGGTGATCGCTTGATATAAAATCCCTAAGTTGTGGATTATTTATTACTGTTATGACTGTTAATCAATTTTGATTTAATTAAAAGTGGTATATGAAATACAAATGGTAATTATCATAATTAACCATTGATATTTATGATGTGATATTGTGAAATCTATGTTTTATGACAGAACTTGTGTTCCATGCTTAAATGCTTATATATCGAGCTTGTACTAGGAACATGCACACTTATATCTTATAATGATGATATTGAGTAGGCTTATCCTAGTACCATATTGTAATTCTTATAGAGATTAGGCTCTGCCCGGTCCCATGTTTTAATGGTTATAGGGATTTGATCAGGATGTTGTAATGCTTATAGGGATTTGACCCAGATGTTGTAATGATTATAAGTATTTGACCTAGATTATTGTGACTATACCATGGTTATATGGTGGTGGTTGATGTGGATGCAATACATTCTCTAATATATTCTGAAATGGTACCGAATTAGGTTATTTTACCATGGTTATATGGTTGTGGTTGGCATGATCATAAGACATGCTCAGAGATATTCTAGCACAAATCCGAAGTAGGTTGTTTTATTTTATTAACTAATTAATTAATTAATACATCAGTTTATCGCTTTATTTCATAAACTTATTATCATATTGTTTAGTTTAGATACGGTGGTGTCGACCTACTGATTTATACTCACATCCTATTTGGGCTTCCATTTGGTACCCGAGAAAATTACATGGATGCAGGTTTGGACAAGGTCAAAGGACCTTGATGTTGATTATTTTCTTGTTGGATGAGCTAGAGTTTGGAGGTGAGACCGAAGTGGGGTTTGGGACCGAGTACTTTTGAGTCTTTATTTTAGTCTACTAGTATTTTACTTTTATTGATTCTATCATGACATTTAGTTACATTCTAGAACATCATTACATCATTCCTTTATTATTTATTTGGCTTTTATTGTTTGTTTTTTCTATGTCTATACTTTATTTTATTTTATGTATATGGTTCATTTCTATTGTTATAACACTTCATACCAGGGGTTATCGTCTCCCCACTATATATTTCACACCCCCACTACTAGTCAGTAGCCTCTGGTGTATGGGGAGGCACACTTGAGGTATCATAACCAACCTTTTTTTTCATGTGAGAGAGTGTCAGAATGAGGTATATTACAAAGGTTTTATTATGGGTATCCTCTTAGTTGGGGAATATATAATTGAGGAGGAAAGGAAAGTTAGAATCATGGTATGTTTGTCTATTTTAGATTGTTGAACACATCGGGACTGTGGCCTACAAGTTGAATCTTACTCCACAATATCAAGGTATGCACAATGTGTTCCACATGTATCAGCTTTAGAATCATGAGAAAACTATTATGTGTTTGATTTACTATGAGAATATTGAGCTAGAGTAGGATATATCTTTTTTTGGATGACTTTTTTAGATAGTGGACCAAAGCAAGAAAGTGTTGTTAGTAAAGAATATTCCTCTTGTTCAGGTTATATGGTATCACAAGTGTATTCAGGAAGATATGTGGGAGTCAGAAGATGATATTTAGATACAATGGACAAAGTTTTTTGAGAAAACCTCTAGGGATACTTCTCTAGGATGAGAATTCATAAGAGGGGGGAATTGTGATAGGTTTATTTTATTTATTCCTATTCAATGTTTACATAGATTTTGATCTTGTTTTTTAAGTGTTTAGAGGCAGGTTATAGGCATTCAGGAGGTTAGAACTAGGTAGAGGTAGGGCTATGGGACTTTTTGTAGCTTTTTGAGCTACAGTGGTCTCACTGGTCAGCCAGTGGTACTCCTTGGAAGAACTAAATCTACCCAGTAGGCACTAGATAGCTGGTGGAGGCCACCTGCTAACCGATGGAGTTTGGTGGAGCCCGGTGAGGACATTGAGTTTATAGGCATCATTATTAAAACCCAACACTCATTCACTTTTTCTCATTCTCTCTTTCTATCTTTGACTCCCATACCCTTAAAGATCTTATCTAGTGATTTTTGGGTGCTCTCCCTCCCTTCCAACACCTATTTTTAATGCTCAAATGAAGAATTGATCATGTTCTTCCAATTCGGTGAGTCCTTCCTTGTTCTAAAATGACCTTTTCTCTTCTCCTTGACCAAAACCAATTAGATCATAGATATTTTGATTAGATATAGAGGTTTTAGATTAATATATTAAAGTTTCATTGATGGTTGATTGAATTCGCGCCAGGATTCATGGAATTGCTTCTTGTGCATCAATCAGACCAAGATTGTTGTCGGTGGTGGATCTTCTTAGGTAATTTTGACCTTGACCTACCTTTAGGGTGTGATTTTTTCTTATCCTTGATCTCAAGGTTCTAAATTGTATCATTTCATGGATGGTTCTAGTATTTGGTAGTGGGTTTGGACTCAGATAGTGACCTTTACTATCGATCATCTTTATATTTGAGGTAGAAAGTCCTTGACTTTAGAGCATGTTTTATATGGGTTCTTGACATGATTGTTGACATGCATGTATAGCCCAGTGATATCTATGTTTTATGATTGATCACATGATGTGTGTGTGTATAGACTTTTTGAGACCTATGCTTGATGTTTTCTCACATGTGGATTGTTATGGATTGTGATTCTTTCTTGATACAACATGACTTTGATTTGTCATTAATATCACGATCATATGTGTTTTTCTTCTATCATCTGTATTTGAGTATGTAGGTTAAGCCTATCAAACTATCCTCTGAGAGGGGTGTGTTAGAAATTGGTCGACATGTACTTAGACTATCCCAACTTGTGGGGTGTGTCACATGTCTTTTTGGATTATCCCATCGAGGGGGGTGTCATTGGATGGTCGATGTTCCTTCTATCATGGAGTTTAAGCAAGCAGAACCTAACTCTAAGGACCTGACATATGTGATGTACTTGTGTGTGATATTTTTTTTATTTATTCTATCTACCTTCATGTCATGCACCTATACATCTTATGCACCTATTTTACAGGCCGTTGGCGGTGTCTTACTGAGTATTGAACTCACACCCTACTCGAGAAATTTGGTGCACTTGTAAATTTCATGGTTAGAGATCCAGTGAAGGGAAAGGTCCCTATGGTGAAAGGTTAAATAGAAGTTGGTAGGAGGATGCTGGGTATTTCTAGATGGGTTTGGGATGGATGTGTGCTATTGATTTTTTTTGTTGTCCTTACATTTAATAATGGATCCTTTGTTTAGTTTTGTTTATGTATCTGGAATGTGTAATGAATCAGCCCAGGTATCCATCATACCTAACACCCAAACTAACTCATTATAATGCCCAAAGGTAATTTCCAATCCCCATGGAATAGCGACAAGCACCTGGGTATCACAAGAACTCCTTTGGGAATGGTTTTTCCCAAATCATAGATACAACAGCCAAATAAATAAATACATAAGAAAAATTAAATAACCAACATTCCAAACAGGTCATAACTAACTACCATGATCCAACCCATTTGAATATATATAAACAACATCCAAAAATAAAGATATATAGGTAGGAACAAAACTAACCAAAAAGAAAACTACCACAAACCAACCTAATTGAGAGAGCTTGAAACTAACTTCATGAAACCTCTAGTTGTTCACTACCACCCAACTCACCCCACGTTGACCATGATGAACAAGAAGGATCCAACTAAGAACCTGGAACCTAAAATTTTGTAGGTATGATCTAAAAATCCAAGTAGGTCACCACAACCCACTGAAACTATGTAATTTGTTTCATAAGTCAATTCATTAATACTAGTTTGAATGTAGAGATAAAAAAGTAAGCTTTACATATATACATTACATAGAAAACAAAACAATTCCATAACTTACTTTCAAAACATTTTCCCTTTGTTTCCCAAAACCAAATACATGCACTTTGAGAAAAAATACATCATCCAAAGTTGTTTCAAAACCACACACAACGTTAAAATTTCCCAAAAACAACTCATGCTTGTTTTATCTAAATGAAAATTGTTATTTTAAAACATTTCATCAATTGAATACACCATTTAAACAAAACCCATCTTGACACTCACTTTAAATAACTCACACAAGAGTCTTTAAAAACTCAAAACAAGATTTCACAAACATCTTTGAAAACTCGTTTTCAAAGGAAACAAACCAACCCACATGGGTTGAGGACAACAAATAGGCACCACATAAATATATCATAAGGCATAATAAAATGCAATATAAGCAATGAAGGTTCCATATCAAAGAAAGTAGGGGAAATGATAAAATCAATCTGTAAATCAAACTCCCATCAATCAATATCTCACTATGAAAACGAGTGTTTCATGGTCCTACCTAAGGTCACTAACGTGTCAAGCATCTAATCATATATGAGTATAACCACCCGTGAACCCACTATCGACCTATGCTAAAATCCACTCACATTCATCCAGGTAGCCCACACAAGCTTCATTGTGATGACAAACTCCACTTATCCCTATTCATGCTAATAGACCACTAGTGACGTGTAAACCAACTATAGGAACAAGTTATATCTTCAACTTAGTACCTGGGACCCCATGACCAATAGAGGAAGTGAGGCATAGTGAAAACGTACCAAGTATAACCCACAAGGCATAACCAAAATTACCCTCACCCTTAACACCCAATGATGGAAAACCCCCCATATACATAACATGAAAATAAGGTATAACATGAAAATTTTCACATAAGGGGATAAACAAGCATCACATAGTGATCACAAAACTTCCCAAAGGGGTACATGAGAAAGGGGAAATCATGGGGTGTCTTTCAAAAACTCTTTTTAAAAACAAAAGTTCCAAACAATCCTTTAACACCAAAACGTAGCACAGAATGCCAATATCTTTCACATTTCATAAACATTTTCCAAGAACCATTTTGAAAACGGATCAACCAAACATTTTAAATTCACCCTTATGCAAGGTATATCTTCTTTTAAAATCCAAAACATGTCCAATTCCTTTATTTCCATCACACTTTTCATTAAACGCCACTTAAAAAATTTAAGAGGTCTAAAGAAATCATCCATTTTTTAAAACTATTCAAAGCTACCCTTCCACAAGGTTCTTTCTCTTTTAAAACAAAAAAACCCAAAATCTCAACCATTTACACCAAAACCAAATTGAAACAAGCCAATAAGGCATTTCTCAAGGGATAAACTTCACACATATTTCAAATCTTCATTTGAAATACATTAAAACACCCCTTTAAAAATCATTTTGTGGACCACACCTCAATTCAAAACCAAATTCCCTTTAAAACCATTATTTTCACTCATTGAAAACCAAAACAAGGTTAGAACCCATTTCACCTCATGAAAACCATTTCAAAAATCTGTAATTCATTTCACAAGAATCCTAACATAATAAAACATTCCATTTTAAATAATAAAACATGGAATTCACATATAAACTAATTATGCCAAGAAAGAAACTCAATAGAATGGTTCCAAATCATCACATGGATACTATATATAATTATTATTTTCTAAAAAATGAATTTATAAGGTGCAAGGATGGTTAGAAATTCAAAATGAAATAATAGCATAGTAACACCCACCTCAAAGAAGCAGAAACCAAGTTGAAACATCCCGAAACAAGTCACCTTCAATGGAGACCACTCCCACGGGACTATCAACGGTGTCTAAAACCCCTAGACACCAAAATCCCTATCAATAAATCCACCTAGAACCCTAAAATTGATCCACATGATAACTAGGGTTCATGGGGGAAGACAAAACCAAAAGAAAAGAGGAAGAGAAGGAATAAGAATGTAAAAATAGGATAAACTCACCTCAAATCTCTTGGAAAACACCATTGGAATCCAAGAATACAAGGGGAGGAAGAAAATGGAGCTCTGCCCATGATCTTTAGGGTCATCCGACATGAAGGGGGACAATAGGGGAGAAAACCCCTTAAAAATGAGGAGGAAATTTTGGGAAAAACCCTAAAATTAAACACCTAGACAACTCACACAGTTTGGCCACAAGGCTAGGAAAACCGTGTTCCAACAATGCGGGCACCATTGCCTCTAAAAAAATTAAGAAACACGGTTACTTCTAAGAGGCTACATGATTAAAAAAACCATGCACCTCACTCTAGGACCACCCCAAGCCATGCACAGCCTCCTGGGGTTCCCCAAAAGGTTTGAAAAACTATGTAGAATCTGTTAAAATAACTCTATACAAAACTACAGAACCAAATGCACACTTTCCAAACGGTTTAATGAACAGTGTGAAATTCATGTGCCACACCTCAAATGCACCAGGTACCCCACACAGTTTCTCCTAGGGACTACATGGTTTGGACTTAACCGTCCACATCTTGTGCTGACAAACCACACACAAATAAAAATAAACTGGGAGGGATCCTCATGAAGTGAGGTCACACCGTTTCCCTCTAATATTGAACCTTAACCATGCATGGAAGTAAAACCTCACAAATTTCCAAGTTCAATGATGGAACTCCATATAAATGCAACTCGAACCTCCACTTCTCAAAAGAATGTGAAAAAAATACATTGTGACATGGGGGTGTCACGAACTCCCCACCATGCCACTTTCTACCCATATAAAGTCCTAGTAGAAATAAAGGCAGCATAAATAGATGATTCTAAGAGGTTATAACCAATTAACCACTAAAAATAGGCCTACCTCAAGGTTAATAATGGAAATACTCAAAAATGATCAAAATGATCAATCATAAGAGAACCAAACGTCTCCAAGAAGAACCAAAATAAGAACCCCAAACAGGAATCCTTATAAATTATGATAGACCTAACATGGTCTCCCCATCAGTAATTTCCAGAACCTTTAAGTGGTATCAGAGTGGTCGCATAATTATTTATAATCATTTAAATATTATTAATTTATTTACACATTTATTATTGGTTTTCAATTCTAGTTTAATCATTATTTAATCCAAATTGTGGGATCTATTTTATTTCTCTTAATTTATCATAAATATAATTAAATAAATTAATTTTATGAACAAAATAAATTTAAATATCTCATTCGGAGGTGTTATGGGGTCCAACTGGATAACACACAAGTACATGTTATGTAACCCGGAGGTATACACCATGTACTAGTGTTTAATGCACCAAGAATTAATTTGGAATTAATTCAAGTAATATGCATTTATTACACATAGTGAATTTAATTATACACCACATGTTGACTGATCCAAACTGACACACAATCATCTAAAGTACATATCATGTAACTTCAGTACATAATGTGTAGTCCCTTAGTCACAGACGGGTCATGTGTTCTCTTACACAGCCTACATGACTGTTGGTCATGTAACTCGGATACCACATGTCGTGTAGCTCATGTACACTTTGTGTTCAACATTTTTGATGTCACAGTTACATGTTGAGTCCCTGGGCATTTTCTATGGATAAACGGTGAGAAAAATACACATCATGTAGTTTTAATGTACACATCGTGTACTTTTACCAAATTACATAGATTTGAAAATTAATATAATATATTGTTCAAAACTTATCAAAATGTGTTTCGTGTGGTCATTATGTTGATAGTACATTCCATGTGATTATTTTTATATATATAAATGTATAATTAATTTTTACGTAATGTTTGGATCAACATATCTTGTACAAGTTATATTACAGTTATTACTGGACATAGTAGATTTTTGACCACACGAATGTTGATAGTACATTCCATGTGATTATTTTTACTGGACATAGTATATTTTTGACTATTAGGTGATGGGGTCTCATGAGAATTGAGACTTCTTCTCATGAAGTTCATACTTGGTGATCTCTAGTAGTGAGATCATGAAGACAAACCCACCGATAGGAACACCACATGATTTGGATGTCATTGGATATTCCTATATATGGATATGTGTAATGGTCTCATTACTTGAGATCATTTCCAATGTGTACCATTTGATCATGTATTTTTATGCAAAAAAAACCATGATAATGAAATCGCAATGAGGTAGCTTGCATTGGGTGCATCATTGGTGGTGTGACATTGGTTGAATGGTCAAGAAATGATTTGTTGCTTCTAGGTTAAGGAAATAATATATCTCAGGCCTCATTGATCAAGATGGAAGTACCTTAATAAGACCATGTTCATGTCATTTTAGGGTAAATCTATCTAGTTATATCAATAAATATTAAAGCAAGAAAGGATGATGACACGGGTGTGCATCCTACTTTATAAGATATCAAAGACATAGAGATTATATTACACAGTGCGTGTTCGTAGGTTGGTTGACATTGCTATGATTATACTTATCTCTTTAGGGGACATGATGGGTTGCTAGATCCCACTCTTGGTCTGTGAATAGTATTCACTACTATTGAGATAAGGGCCTAGAGGGTCACACACAGTAGCGTATTTAAGAATCTGCCCTATTCAGTTGAATAGGTAAATAAGACATTATGGAACCCACCAGTAGGGTCCAGGTTTTTTCCAAGGATATACAATCACCAAAGTAATAAATAAATTAATATTATTCAAGTTAAGAATAATTGGAATTAATTATATTTATTAATTTTATTTACAAGTTTTAAAGTCAATAAATGGAAATATTATTTGAATGAATATTAGTTTAAAATATTCAAGGTTCATTTAATATTTTTGGAAATGAATAATTGAGTTAATGGTTAGAGTATTATTACATAATATATTTATTATATTACAAGAAAGTGATAGTAATATTTATGACTTAGTATTATAGTCATAATATGTCATTTATAGTGTGTTAATTATTCGGAGTTTGGGGAGGAAATATCGGGTAATTCCTTAACACATTATAAATAGAAGAGGAGAGGTAATCGCCAATTACTATTCACTGCCTCTCTCTCTCCTTCTCTCGCTTTCATCCTAGAGGGAGAGACTCTAGATCCTAGTTTTCGGATTGAGCACACTCTCGTGCATCGTAAGTAAGGTAGTATGATGATCGTTAGAGCATCGAAGGTGTCATTGAAACTCCTTGTTAGCAGATTTTGATGATCAGCACCCCCGCATATTATTGAAGTTTATGAGAATTATCTAGATGAATTTAGCTTCGGATTCTTCGAGCAGTGATCACCAATGATGAGTAGACGTCGAACATGGATTCAAATTGAACCAGATATTTTATGGTTATTATTTTGTGCTTAATTTTCTCATGAGAGATCCTAGGGTGGTAATTGGGAAATGTTTCACTTACGACGAAGAAGTCTTGTCAATCATCGGTAATTTTTAAAAAAAATCCCATTTTTGGGTCTTCTGATGCATGTATGGTACCTTCAATTGGCATCATAATTACTCATGATGATTTTAAGCCAAATAAAAAATAATAATTTGCATTAAATTTCATAAAGGGAATCGTTCTGGTCTCAATGCCATAGACGGTGTGTGGATCCAACATTGGATGGCCAAGTTATGGCCATCTGAAGTTTCATGTCGGATTTGAATTTTCCAGTGAACCCCAACATCGATTGAAGTTCTCAGCTGGGATAATATTTTTTGGCACCAATAGTTTTATTATAATAAATTTTTTGTTATAATAATAATAATATTTTCTAAGCCTAAACTTTTAGGGTTTAGAATTTTTTTCCTAAAGTTGGTGTTTGTTGCAAAAAAAATCATCATTCCAAATTTGGAAAAACTTTCAATTTGGTGGGTCAATAAGAAAGAGAGAGAGAGAGGAAGGACAAGGAAGACCCCAAATCGGTTCTTATCTAGACAACCTAGCAATTTACCCCTCTTCCCACTAGACTACTCCTGACTGCCGCCCTAGACACGCCCGACGAACCGCTTCTCCTCTTCCCAGTGAGTCCTAGGTGGCCCTCATCACTTGGTCGATGACCTTACGATCATTTTCACTATATAATCCACTCAACAGTGGCCTGATAGTCTCGGTCTGACCCCATCTCCTACCAGGGAGCATAGCCACATGAACCCTTTTTGCCTCTCCCTTCCAGCATAGTTCATTCGCCCCTCTTTTATTATTTTAGATATGGTTGTGTGTGTCACCGACAAGGACCACTGCCACTTCATCCCACCAGATCACCGTTGTAGCCCACTAGTTAGTCTCACTGCTAGGCCCCTCCTTCCGGTAGCACACGAGTACCACCTACCTCTGGTCGACATCCACCTCGAGCAAGCTCCCCCTCTTTGTGCCTCTCGCGGCTTGCTGGACTGGCCTCCTCTGGGTTTGTCTCTTCTCAACCAGCTCACTCTCACCAACCTCCACCAGGTGGCGAACTCCCCCCCCCCAGCTACCCCTTTATGGTAACTAAACTTTCTCCGAAGGAACCCACATCATGCAGCTCGCCTCCCCTACCTCGAGAATCCATCGAACTAGAAGTCCTCCGCAACTCAAGATCTCACAACCAGTCATGACCCCTCCGGACGAGAATTGACATAGCCCGACGCCAGTATCCTACTTCATCGACCATATATGGTCGACTCCGGTGTCCGTGAACCTCTAGCTTGGCCAAACCCCAACCTGCTGCCTCGGGCGCCTCTGGTGAACCCCCGTGTAGAGGTATTTGACCTCGCACCACTATTTTTGGTCTCAATTCCATCTATTTTGATCCAAAGTTGTTTTTGGCGGGTCGGCCTAGTCCGTAATGGGCTTGGGAAGGCCTGCTCGGCCAAAAACACCCCTGCACGAGGTCTACAAGGCCTGGAATAGGCTTGCACGAGTTCAGCCCGACCCACGTGGGCCTTGCTCAAGGTTTTCTGGGTCATAGTATTTTTTATAATAAAAAATTAATTTAATTAATTAATTTAATTTTGGTTTTAAATTAAATGAATTAAATATTAATTTTTGGTTTAAAATTAGTACTACAGATTAAATTAATTTAATTTTTGGTTTTAAAATTAAATTAATTAATGGGACTGGACAATATAAATATTAAATTAAAATAAGAGTGGATTTTAATTCAATAAAAATTTCCTTGATTATTTTAATGCACGTTTAATTTTATTTCTGTATTTATTTTAATATGAAAGTTTAAAGCGTATTAGACTGATCATGAGCCATTAGCCGACTGATGTATGTCTAATGCATGTTTATTTATTTAATTTATTTAATTATTGCAATGGTTATTTGTAATAAATATTTTAATTAAAAGATGATTTGTGTGTCGTCTAATTATCATTAAATGTATAAGGGCATACGTGTCATTTTTTTAGTTGAAATTTATACTCCTAAGACCCCCTCACCTGCATGCGAGTATTGTTGTATAATAACGAGATGAGCAGTAACACACTTCACACCGAGATATGACATCACACTAGATAGGAAATTAATGCATTGGATGGGCAGGTGCTACAACTCGAGTCACAAGCAACGCGCCTCAAGGTATTACCCCTAGGGTCTAGGTTGATCCATTATTTATTGTTGGGAAAAAATCTCTCAAGGTAACATTGAAGCATTTTTGGCTTGATTGTGTTTGTTGATAAAGAGGGTTTCCATGGTTAGTTGTGGTATTCCAAAGATATTGTTGAAAATCTATGTTGATAAAGAACCATGAAAAAGGAATGGATGATGTAGAGGCTGTACAAAAATAACAGATACAAGTTTGCACCGTTTTCCGGTGTTTGCCAAATTTTTTGGCCTCAAAATAAAAAAATAGAGAAATGTGTTTTTGGAGAAGGAAGTTGCATGAAAGATTGAAGGTGATTTGTAAACTTGTGCATAAGGCATGTTTCAAGATCATAATGTTTAAATATGGAAAAGGAATGAAGTGCACGAAATATTGGGAAATGTGCGCGAAAGATGGGGTTGCGTGAAAGAGGCTTGTGCACCCAATGCGACTTCAAGTTGGGTTTTTCATGCTCGGAGGGGATATTGCATGATGCATCAGGATTTTGCATATAGGGGTCAGCGATGCCTATAAATAAGAGGTGACCCCCTCATTCTAAGGATCTCAAGACTTAGAGGAAATCTGAGATCTGAATCGCGTAAGATTTTCAAGCAAAGGGAGTTGCGTGAAAGAATCAGAGTTGCACACAAGCTAAGAAAGTTGTGTGTAAGATTTGAGTTGTGTGTTAAATTGAAGTTGCGCGCAAGAGGTGTTTCATGGAAAAAGTTGAATCTTGCACGCAAGGCATGAAAGTTACGCACAAGGCGCGGTAAGGGTTACACAAAAGATTTTCATTTTCCTAGTACATCTGTGGTAAAGTGGTATTAATCAGTGGATGAAAGTAGTACATCAATAGTGCATCTATATACAGTGGAGGATGCATTCATTTGAGATAATTAATGGACCTAAAAGTCTATAAAATATGATTGTATCTTCTGAAGAAGTAGTGAGTACACTTCAGTTGAGAGTGCAGTGAGCTTTCAAATTGAGATTGGTTGTAAACCAAGAGGAACAGTGAGTCAGCTTCAAACATTGTAAATAGCAGTGCACTTTTAGTGGATTTGGTACATCAGCACACCATCTTTGTATGCTCCTTAGACGTAACCTAGTGAGGGTGAACCAAGTAAAATCATTTTGTCTTATGCATGTTTTAATTTCTATTAATACCTTGCTACAGGAAATAGAGAGAAGAGAGTTTTGTTCAACAATGAAACAAGATCAAAAGGGGCATTTTTTTTAATCTGTCACACCCTAATTCACCCCCCTCCCCCATCAGGGTATTTGACCTAGTGGACCTAACATTCACTTAATGGATAAACCATTATTATCAAATCATGATCATGTAATCATTTTATTTTTCATGGTTTATAATTTTGTGAATGTTTAGTTTATGCATGACCATATAAAATAATAAACAAGCATGCACGGCTAAAATGAACATGTGACATGATGAATATTTTTTTATTTACTGTATAGTAAGTTGTGAGTGAGATCACGTATAACATTCTTATCGAATAGAAAATTATTTCATCCCATCGTTAAAAAATAGTAAAACTCTCAAAGAAATATTAAGTCATAAACAACCTTCCATCATTCAAATTTGGACAAAATTGGGTGTCCAGGGTGCTTGTTAGCCAAAGTTGAGGGTGCCTCTTACTATTGGGGAGTTCTTATTAGAATTATGGGTTGACTTAACTAAAGTTGTAGTAAGTATTATGAAAAGTGAACTTTATATCATTTTAGAGGCAAGCGTTGAGTAAATCAAGTTATGATTTTAGAAGCTAGGGCTTCACTTAATGGATCAAGGAACTGCAAGTTAATGTGGTTGGTCAGTCAAACACCTACCTTAAACCCTCAAAGTAGTGGTGTAGACAAAGCTTGTAGACTATTAGGGGAGGTTTAGGGATTTTTTCCACTATAATACTCAAGCGATGGAGTATTCCAATTCCAGTATATAGGGTTCCTAGAATTTGGTAAAATAATGGGAGGAATTTAATGATATAATTAATTAATAATGTCTAAATCAGGTAATCAATGTAAAAGTACAAATCTACTAGATTTTATTATTATAGAAAATGGAAAGTTATACCATAAGAAAAACTGTGATAAATAATGGATAAAGTAAATATCCAAATTTGCATGAGTTTTCAAGAGTAGTGTAGGCGCTTGCGCAAAATACTATAATATTATAAATTCCAAGTGTCGGTGTCCCCAATACCTATTAGGCCACATCAAGAAGTGAAGGTGTTTAAAAATTCTTATAGGAGACTCATGTATATATCATATGATGGTTATGTCATAATTTTATCACCAACTTTTAATTCTAGTTATGGTAACAACATCAGGACATAGAAGATAAAACATGTAGTCTCATCTCCAAGAATTTTACGAGGAGAAAGTGAAGAAAAAATTGAATGCAATGTTTACACTGGCTAGGAGTAAATTAGAAGTCAGACCACATTCTTTCAAAACATCCCAATCTCATTTACACCTGGGTACTTTAGTTTTGTTTAAGGTTACAAAATGAATAGGATGTTGTAAACGCTTCATTACCTTTTGGGTAAAGTTTGCCAAGTAATAAGAATAAAAAATACTATTTAATCTTAATTCTTATGGTGAAAAAATTGAAAGGAAAGGTGAAAAGTCCAATGAAAAGTAATGTCAGAAGCTCATTCTCATTGTACTTTAATGCGAGGAGGTTGGTCAATAAACATGAGGTTATTTTCTTCGCATATCATGAAATAAATCTATGGAAGTTTAATCTTAATGAACTAAGTTAAAGAAGAAAGTTACTGCTTCTTTTTCAGGAATAATCATTAATAAGATGTAATGTTTCAGTTATACTTATTGGGTATTAAATATAATATGTCTTTCACATATGTGTATTTAAATACAGTTACCAAGTTAGTATAGAACCATTATTAGAAGTAAGGTGTGTTCTCCAAGCAGCTGAGAAAAGGTGATTCCTAAGTCAACAGTGAGAAGTACACGACTTCTATATTTCCAAGTGAATGATTCTTGTAAAAATATTATTGATTATAACCAAAACATTGATCTCATGAGTCATTTAGACACAAGGAGACATTATTCCAGTTTCAGGATTGGATGTTGTTTGTGGTCTTTAATACTCAATCAATATTTCAATGATACATGAATCATAGGCAATATCTAATAAATATAAAATGTAAGACTTATTTACCCGGTTGTGGAAAGATAATATTTTTTAATAAAAACTAAACATACACATCTATTATATACCTAGTATGATATTTATACTCATTAGATCTAAAAACATTTGTTATTATTGACGTATATACTTAGTTTTGGATAAAGGAACCTTTAGAAATAAAGGTACGCTATAAGGCTTTTGGAATTAGTTCAACAAGTGAACATAAACTATTTCAAGGGTATACTAGTGGTAAACATACTTCATTAAATTCCTTTAAGTGATTAAGGAATATGAAAGTGAAGTATATTATTTTCATGGTCAAAATATATGAGTTGCTTTGGGCCGACATGTCTAAGAATATCTTGATCAAACAATCATCGGTCAATATAATGTAATGTGGAGTAATTACTAAACACATATTACCTTATCTACATCACAAAATTGATGTTAATGATGAGGATTGATGATGAAGTCTTACATGTTAACATTGATCAACAAAATGTAGCATGGAGAAATTCCTAAACACACATTTTATACATCAGAGTTATTATGTAAGTAGTATCAATGTTGAAACTTGCAAAAACTTACATTATATTTCATGATGTGCTTCACAAATAATAGTGAAATACCATAACCATATTCCAACTATAATGACTAATGTATGTCATAACTATTTTATGATGGAAATCCATTATGTTATAAGGACGTGTTTGGATGCAAAGAATTTGTTAGGATATAAACAAACTTGCATCAATCAAAACACAATGTGCATCTAAGTAATTATCCAAATGGTTGCTTAGGATATTACACAAATCCCTAAGATATAAAATTATTAGTCAAGTGATAGGATACATTTCTATATAAGGGTGTACATCTCTATTAGAGATAGTGGGAGCCAAATTGACTTGGATTTAGTCAATGCAAGAGATGCCCAAGTAGTTGTCATGGGAACTAGTTCCACAAGCGCATGTGGAATGACAATGTTTTAGATACACATATTGAATAGGAAGGTTAAAACCATAGTGATGGTTTTGAATTCACCGTTATCGGTGATCGATTATTCAATAAGAATAAAAATTCCTACAAGTAAATAGTGTATGGTAATTATCTAAGATTAACAGGATCAATTAAAATTCAATAATGGGTTCCATGTATCAAAATAAAAAGGGACTTATTATTCTGAATACTATGGTGGGTATTCAAGTGATAAGATACATGGATGGTATATGCGTAGTACCAATAAGGGTCGATTGGTTATACCAAGTTTTTCTACCTAAATTAATTAGAATTTTACTTATTATAGCCAATATTTATGATCATTATTGAGCATTGGATGTCATGACCACCAATCATGGAAGATATTATGTAACCAAAAAGGGATGGTCACATCATAGAATGCTAATAAAGGTTGAAATTTACTGAAATCCAGCTTTGGATTGAAGTAATCAACTTAATCATATAATATTCATTTGGAATAAATGTTTTTCATGTGTTTACCAAAGGTTAATTGGAGAGCCTTTTTGTTTTCCAAGTAAAATATGTTCAATAACATGTGGAAAATAGATATTGGTATTTAAGTTAGTTAAGATCATAATGAAAGTTATTCTATAGTGATTGACTTAAAGTAGCAACCTAAGTTTTAGGGAACATTATCACCTGAGGTAAATCTAAAGGTTGCTTGGACCTATTCAATCATACATATAGTGACATGGTATTGAAAAATATAAACTGGAACAATTTAAGAGAGAATTTTTACTAATGTCACATGTCATATATCTCTCTAGGTACACATGTTTGGGAAATGGGAGGAGATTAAAGTGGTGATTTTAAATCTATATAATTAAGAGATGGATCAATCATGTATGTCATGATATGTACAAAATTGATATTTCTAGGATATACTTTATAGTAGGAAAATATCAATTATATTTAGAAGTACTGTAAATGAAGCAGTTAGAACTATTTGATTGTACTTGGGAAAGTACAAAGGATATATAGTCGGTAAGTGGAGAGGAAAATATACTAGTTTTGGTGGGATACAAACTAGTCTTCCTTAGATCAATGTGATCTAATATTGAAATTAGGCTAAGGTGTTGTGCGATAAAATCTCATAAAATCCAATGGTATCCATACCTACAAATATTGAGTATGTTTCATCTTCTGAGGTAGCTAAGAATTAGTTAAATGCAATGATTTTTTCCAGTTCTTAGAATCACACCTAGTAAGTAAAGTATTATCATAATGTAAATTATGATATTCTTACTATCCAATATGTAAAGTTATGACAGTGTTCAAAAGGGATATACTTGAGGATACCATCTCTTGATAAGTTTTACTCAAGGATATGAGGTCGCATATAGCAGAGTTTCCACATGGAAGAATCATGGAAGACCTAGAAATTAAAGTTATGACTCATCAGAAACATGATATTAATCATGTGAGAGATAAAAAGTTTGGTTAGGAAGTTGTCTCTAGTGTAAGTAGGAGTTTTGTAATAGTGGGTTCCCTAGACCCAACTATGTAATAATTTTGATTATCATATCATGTATATAGTTATATATACATGATGTATTCTTACCATTATAGTGTATATATGTCTATGTCCACTATTTAATTGTAATATCCATAGATTAATTATCGTATCAAAAGGTTATAGAAGATCCAAGACTATAATGAGAACCTCGAGATACTATGACATTAATCTTAAACATATGTCATATGGTCTAGATACATATTAATGACTATACATAGAAGATGTATGACTATTAGGTGTTGGGGTATCATAAGCATTGAGACTTCTTCTCATGAAGTTCACACTTGGTGATATCTAGTAGTGATATCATGAGGACAGACCCGCTAATAGGAACACCATATGTTTTGGGTGTTATTGGACGTTCTTATCTACAGACATGTGTAATGGTCTCCTAACTTGAGATCATTATCAATGTGTACCATTTGATTGTGTACATTGATGTAAGACAAAAACCATGATAATGAAATCGTGTTAAGGTATCTTATTTTGGGTGCATCATTGGTGTTATGACATTGGTTGAATGGTCAAGAAATGATTTTTCACTTTTAGGTTAAGGAAGTAATATATTTCAGGAGGTGGGAACTGGGTAGAGGTAGGGCTAGGGGACTTTTTTAGCTTTTTTAGCTACAGTTGTCTCATTGGTCAGCTAGTGGTGATCCTGGGAAGAACTTGATCTACCTAGTGGCTACCGGATAGCCGGTGGAGGCCATCAGCTAACCAATGGCATTCAGCAGGGCCTGGTGAGGACATCAGGTTTATAGGAATTTTTCTTAAAACCCAACCCCCACTCACTTTTTCTCATTCTCTATTACTATCTTTGACTCCCATCCCCCTAAGGATATTCTCTGGTAATTTTTGGGTGTTATCCCTCCCTTCCAAAACCTATGTTTAATGCTCAAATGAAGAATTGATCATGCACTTCCAATTTGGTTAGTCGTTCCTTGTTCTAAAATGATATTTTTATCTTATCCTTGACCAAAACTAATTAGATCATAGATTTTTTTATTAGATCTAGAGGTTTTTGAATGATCTATGTGGGTTTCATTGATTTTTGATTAAATCGACACCCAAATTCAGGGAATTGCTTCATGTGCATCAATCATACCAAGATTTTTGTTAACAGTGGATCATCTCATGTACTTTTGACCTTGACCTACCTTTAGGGTGTGATTTTTTTCTCATCCTTAATCCTAGGGTTCTAAATTGTATCATTTAATATATGGTTCTGGTATTTGGTAGTGTGTTTGGACTTGAACAATGACCTTTTCTATATATCATCGTTATATTTGAGGTAGGAAGTCCTTGACTTTAGTGCATGTTTTTATGGGTTCTTAACATGATTGTTAACATGCATGTGTATCCCAATGATATCTATGTTTGATGCTTGATCACATGAGGTGTGCATGTATATCCTTTTTGAGACTTATGCTTGATGTTTTCTCGCATGTGGATTGTTATGGCTTATGATTCTTGTTTGATACGACATGACCTTGATTTTTCATTGATATCTTTTATTGTATGATTTGTTCTTATGTCATCTCCAGTAGAGTGTATAGGTTAAGCCTATTGGACTATCCTCTAAGAGGGATGTGTCATAAATTCATCAACATGTGCTTAGACTATCCTAACTTGTGGGGTGTGTCGCATGTATTTTTGGATTATCCCATCAAGGGGGATGTGTCAGGTGGATGGTCGATTTTCCTTCTATCACAGAGTAGATTCTGGAAGAACCAGCCTCTGAGGACCTGATATATGTGATGTAATTGTGTGAGATATTTTTTTTATTTATTTTATCTACCCACATGGCATGCACATGTACATCTTATGCACTTATGTTACAGACCATTAGTGGTGTCTTACCGACACCTGTACTCACACCCTACTCGGGAAATTTGGTGTACTTATAGATTTCATGGTTATAGATCCAGTGAGGGGAAAAGCCCTTATTGTGGAAGGTTAATCAGAGGCTAGCAGGAGGACGATGGATATTTCTAGATGGGTTTGGGCTAGATGTGTGATATTGATTTTGTTTATTGTCCTTACATCACACAATGGATCTTTTGTTTAGTTTTGTTTATGTATCTGGCATGTGTAATGAACCGGCCTGGGTAGCTATCCTACCCAACACCCAATATGAATCATTATAAGGCCTGAAGGGCATTCCCGATCCTCATGGGATATCGATAAGAACTTGGGAATCACAGGAAATCCTTTGGGAATGGTTTTTCCCAAATCAGAGATACAATAGTGGAATAAATAAATACATAAGAAAAATTAAATAACCAGCATGAAAAATAGTTCATAACCAATTACCATTATCCAACTCATTTTTATATACATAAACAATATCCAAAAATAAAGAGATATAGGTAGGAACAAAACTAACAAAAAAGAAAACTACCATAGTCCAACCTACTCGAGTGAGCCTGAAACCAACTCTATGAAACCTCTAGTTGTTCACCACTACCTAGCTCACCCCACGTCAGTCATGATGAAAAAGAAGGATCCAACTAAGAACCTAGAACCTGAAATTTTATAGGCATGAGATAAAAAGGTCAGTAGGTCACCACAACCCGCTGAAACTATGCAATTTTTTTCATAAGTAAATTCATTAATTGTATTTTGAAAGTAGAGCAAAAAAGTAAGATTTATATATATATTACAGGGAAAACAAAAAAATTCCATAACTCACTTTCAAAACATTTTCCCTTTGTTTCCCAAAACCGAATACATGCACTTTGAAAAAAAAAGTTATCATCCAAAGTTGTTTCAAAACCACACACATCGTTAACATTTCCCAAAAAACAACTCATGTTTGTTTTATCTAAATGAAAATGGTTACTTTAAAACATTTCATTAGCTGAAAACACCTTTAAACTAAAACCCATCTTGACACTCACTTTAAAGAACTCACACAAGAGTTTTTAAAAACTCAAAAATGGATTTCACAAACATCTTTGAAAACTCATTTTCAAAAGAAACAAACCAACCCACATGGGTTGAGGACAAAAATCAGGCACCACATACATATATCATAATTCATAATAAAATGAAACATAATCAATGAAGGTTCCATATCAAAGAAAGTAGGGGAAATGATACAATCAATCACTAGATCAAACTCCCATCAATCAATATATCACTGAGCAAATGAGTGTGTCATGTTCCTACCTAAGGTCACTAATATTCTAAGAATCTAACTATATATGTGTATAACCACCTGTGAACCCACTTTCAGCCTATGATAAAGTCCACTCATGGTCATCTAGGTAGCCCACACAATCCTCATTGCGATGACAAACCCCACTTATCCCTATTCATGCTAAGGGGCTACTAGCGATGTGTGAACCAACTATAGGAACAAGTTAGATATTCCACTTAGTACCCAAGACCCCATGACCAATAGAGTAAGTGAGGAATAGTTCAAATATTTCAAGTCTAACCCACAAGGAATAACCAAAACCACCCTCACCCTTAACACATGATCGGTGATGTTCGGCAATGTAGCAGGTGTTGTTCGGTACTGTAGCAGTCGAAATTATTCACCTTGGGCCACTGGTTTGGGCTTGGAGCCCTTAAGGCCTTTGGGAAACCCAGTAATTTGGGTCAGTAAGGATTTTGGGCCACCTTTAAGGCCTTTGGGCCACCTCAAGGCCTTCGGGCCACCTCAATGCCTTTGGGCCACATGATCAGTGCAGTTTCCCCAAACAGACTCTATAAAGAAGGAGCATCCCCATAAGAGGATTCAGAGCAGGTGAACTCATAGAGTAGAACCAATGGATTTGAAAGAATGAGAGGGTATAGCTATGCCATCGGGACCATCATGTGCTTGTATGAGAAGCTTATCCAGATGGTCATGCGAAGGTGGGGTGCTACCATCACGATGCAGATGTTGGGAAGGGGTAGTTCCTTGTAGTTATAGTCTGGTTGATTTCCCTAAGACCTTCGGGTCATGTAATGTCTCTTAAGCCTAAGGTCCATGTAATCTATAAGCCAAAATGCCTTTAAAGGGTTCCCCATCATCCCTTGAAAGAGGGATTATCAAAAATCAATAAAAATGAAGGCCTTCGGGCCATTCAGGTATAACATTCATATAAGGTATAACAAGCACACTCCCACATAAGGGGATAAAAAAGCATCACATAGTGATCAAAAAACCACCCAATAGGGTACATGAGCAAGGGGAAATAATGTGGTGTCTTTAAAAAACTATGTATAAAAACCAAAGTTCCAAATGGACCTTTAACACCAAAAAATTGCTCAAAATTCCAAGATCTTTCACATTTCATAAACATTTTCCAACCACCATTTGGAAAATGAATCAACCAAACATTTAAAATATTTCAAATTCACTCTTATAAAAGGGGTATCTTCTTTTAAAATACAAAACATGGCCAAATCCTTCATTTTCATCACACTTTTCATTAAACACCACTTAAAAAAATTAAGAGGTCTAAGGAAATCATACGTTTTTTTAAAATGATTCAAAGCTACCCTTCCACAAGGGTATTTATCTTTGAAAATAAAAACAAGGCCTAAAAGTCCAACCATTTACACCAAACCAAATTGAAACAAGACAATAAGGCATTTATCAAGGGGTAAACTGCACACACATTTCAAATCATCATTTGAAATACATTAAAAAATCCCTTTATAAATCATTTTGAGGACCTCACCTCAATTCAAAACCAAATTCCCTTTAAAACCATTGTTTTCTCTCATTGAAACCCAAAATTAGGTTAAAACCCATTTCACCTCATGAAAACCATTTCAAAAATCCGTAAGTCAGTTCACGAGAAGCTTAGCATAATTAAACATTCCATTTTAAATAATAAAACATGGAATTAAAATATAAACCAATTATTCCAAGAAAGAAACTCAATAGAATGGTTTCAAATCATCACATGGATACCATATATAATTATTATTTCATAAAAAAAAGGAATTTATAAGGTGCAATAATGGTTATAAATTCAAAATGAAATAATATCACAGTAAATCCTACCTCAAAGAAGCAGAAACCAAGTCGAAACGTCTCGAAACATGTCACCTTCAATGGTGACCATTCCCCAGGACTATCAACAGTGTATAAAACCCCTAGACACCAAAATTACCATCAATAAATCCACATAGAACCCTAAAATTGATTCACATGATAACTAGGGTTCATAAGGGAATCCAAAACCAAAATAAAATAGGGATAGAAGGAAGGAGGGAAAGAGAAGATAAACTCACCTCAAACCTCTTGGAAAATACCATTGGAAGCCAAGAATCCAAGGGGGGGAATAAAATGGAGCTCCTCCCATGATCCCTAGGGTCATCTAACATGAAGGGGGTAATATGGGAGAAAAAACCCTTAAAACCAAAGAGGGCATTTTGGGGAAAACCCAAAAATTAAACACCTAGAAAACTCACATGATTTGGCCACGCGGTTAGGAAAATCGTGTGCCAACCATGCGGGCACCACTGCCTCCAAAAAATTTTATGCAACACGGTTACTTATAAGAAGTCGCATGGTTAAACAAACCATGTGCCTCACTCTAGGACCACCCCAATCCACACACAACCTCTCGGGGTGCCCCAAATGATTTTAAAAACTATGTGAAATATATGAAAATAACTCTATAAAAAACTACAGATCCAATCGCACGCTTTCCGCGTAGTTTAATAAACTATGCACAAGTCATGCGCCACACATCAAACACACCAAGGACTCTGCATGGTTTCTCCTAGAGACTGCATGGTTTGGAATTAACTGTGTGCATCCTATGCTGACAAACTGTGCGCAGATCAAAATTAATTGGGAGGGATCCTCACAAAGGGAGGTCACACTGTTTCCCTCTAATCATGCACCTTAACAATGAATAAAAGGAAAACCTCAAAAATTTCCAAGTTCTAAGACAGAACTCCATGGAAATAAAACCCAGACCTCCACTTCTTAAAAGAACATGAAAAAACAACACCATGACACGGGGGTGTCATGAACTCCCCACCATGCCACTTTCTGCCCCTAGAAAGTCCCGGTCGAAAGAAAGACAATGTAAACAGAAGATACTAAGAGGTTATGACCAATTAACCACTCAACACATCCCTACCTCAAGGACAACAATGTAAATCCTCAAAAACAATCAAAATGATCAATCATAAGAGAACCAAACATCTCCCAGAAGAGCCAAAAAAAAGGAATCCCTATAAAGTGAGGGAGACCTAACATGGTCTCCCCACCATTTATAATTCCTCTAAAATAGTATCCCCACCATTTAAAGTTCATATAACACAGTGGAATAAAAGAAACACTACTGAGAAACTCATCCTCGAGCAACAAACAACCATGATAGAAACACCCTTTCAACCATAAGCACTTTTATGCCTGAAGGAAGGTAGAATAACCATGAGAGACTCAAAATAATGACAATATCACTCACCTTGGGTTACGACACATGTGGATAACCTAGGGTCAAACACCGGATCACCCTCACATAGTGCATCCCACAAAAGGCCCACAGTCACATACTAGTTAGTATAAAACACACAACTGGTGTATCACAAACCCTAGTTACCAAATAATGCACCCAAAGGACTCTCCCAAGTCCAAAAAACAATCACTACTTGGATCAACCAAAATAAAAAGCATGAACTACTATCACTAACAGAGGTTTCCCTAAACAATAAGGCTTAACAAAACAATACTCACAACCTAGCCAGAGAACACCCAAGAAGGAATGAGAGGGGTAAAACATTCCTCAATAGAAAAAAACATGCCATAAAACAGCATTAAAAACATTCCAAAAGGAACATTCCAGAAAGGGAAAACACCCACAAAATCCAACCACACAACTCGAAGCTCCCATACCAAGATTGTAGGACCCCGGGACACCCTGAGAGGGGAGGGGTGAATCAGGGTGTCAACTTTTTCTTCTTAAAGTTGTGGATCTTGTTCCCATGTTGGTAGGAACTACTTAAACCTGTATGATGGATATGATCAGCAATGAAACATTCACATTCAAAGAGATAACACAACAATTTTACTTGGTTTGCCACTAAGGGATACGTCCAAGGAGCATACGCCGACAAGTTGTCGGTCGTACCAAATTCCACTAATCTTCACTAGTTGTAGATTACAATGGTTCGGGCACAGTCACTCTGTCTCAGGCTCACTGCCTTTACAAAGGTTCAGGGATAGCTCACTGCTTCCCTCGGGTCACTCCCGTTGACTCCCCCTGGATCACTGTCGTTGGTGAAGTCCCACTCAGTTTATAGACGTGAAGGTCTCTTCAATAGATTTGCGTTGAAGTATTTGTCTCCTGTTCAGCATGAGACTTTGCTTGCATCAGAGTCCTGAGTTGATGCTCTTTTGTATTCAACCTTCTACTTTAGTGCAATAACTGAATGCACTATATCTTCTTCTTCTCTTCCTTTGATTCTCAATACTAACACCTGAGTGTATTGATATATTCCCCTCTTTCTGTGCAGATCTGATTTTATTTGCATGAACCATTCTTCTTCTATTCGCAAAGCACAATGAGGATGTTAAACATCAGTCATGTGTGTGCGGTACCACTTCTCTTCATAAAACTAAATTGTTCATTGTTCTTCCGTCTTTGTAAATGAATACATCATTTGTTGGACCAAAGGTATCGGGCAATCTCACGGCTTTTTTGCAGCTCCACGAAGACGGGCAAGCTCCAACAACACCTGGCGCTCTTCTCCAATCCTGGCGCGCAAGTCCCAATACGGCGCACAAGTCTCACTATGGCGCACAAGTCTCCGGCGCGCAAGTCCAAACTGGCGTGAAAGTATCACCAAACCACCTGCGCGACACTACCTTCCTCAACTTCTAACCCGCGCGACTTACTTTCTTTCTCTCCCAAACTGCCTTGGGCGCACAGCCAACAACCGGCGCGCAGCTTCAGATAATGACGCGCAAGTCCACCTGCACGACCACACAATACTTGCGCGACTTCCACACCTGCGCGACGGGAGCTCTGATTTTTCTAAGTGTTGAACTCCGTTAGAAATGAGGAGGGTTGGTCCAGTATTTATAGGCAAACTGGACCCCCTGCGCGATGGCGCGCAAGTCTCGGTGCGCAGCTCTCTTCCCCTGCTAGTCACTTGCACGACCAACTTTCAAACTTGCGCGAACCACTTTCCTTTGCCATATTTTGAAGTTATAAACTTGAAAAACCATAGGTGCGCAAGTTCTCAAGCTTCCAAGGCATTGGCGCGCAAGTCTCTTTCACGGCGCGCAAGTCACCTGCGCGACCTCACCAAAACTTGCGCGACCCTTATCCCTTTGCCATATTTTGATGTTATGATCCTCAAAAACATATGGCACGCAAGTTTCCAAGCCTTCAAGTACAAGGCGCACAAGTCCCTTTTCTAAAAACACTTTTCTCCATTTGTCGATTTTCAGGCCCAAAAATTTGGCAAACACTGGGAAACAGCGCCACCTTGTATCTTCTCTTTTTGTACTGCCTCCGGATCATCCATTCCTCTGTCGATGTTCTTGAATCAAACATAGATCATTGACCACAACTCTTGAACTCGACATGCCATCATGAAATCCCTTTTGTCAACAAGTTTGTATGTCGTTTGTTTGCTTTTTCAACAAGAACAATCACCTCAAAAACACTTCTTCTCGGTGATTTGAATCCTTCAGCAACTCTTCTGCTGTCATCACAAACTCCACTATCGTGATATGTATTCTTTGAAGGAACAAATTCAGAACCATCATCTTCTTATACAATGAGATGTGCATGGCCATCTCATAATTTCAATCTCTACATAGTCATCTCAGAAGTCCAATCCCTTGCACATTGTCTTCTTCTTCAGCCGTCATTATCTACTTCATGCAAAGCATATGAGTCAATTCTTCAAGAATTTTCTTGCATGGTTCTCATACAATCATGAGTAATTGCATGGTCTTCATCAAAAACCCATGGGTCTCATGCAATAATGAGGAATTGCATGGTCTTCATCAAAACCCATGGTTCTCATGCAATAAGGAGGAATTGCATGGTCTTCATCAAAAAAACCCATTCTTCGTTAATCATCCTCAGATGGATTGCACCTCACATTATTCATTGTTGTAAACAATGTATCACCTTTGACACATGTTCTTTGAACTTATGATCAGTACAACAATCGTCTGAATTATCATTCCTCCACTTCATCGGAGTACTTCTTGATCTCCTTCATTTTGATCTTCATTGACAATTATTGACAACAAATACAACCTTATACACAAAGTGGTTCCAACAAAGATTACGACCACCAAAAGAGTCATCCCAAAAGCAACACCATTGATTCCCTCCAAACTAGATTAAAACTAGTGAGCATGCTTACAATGGCTCTCAAAAAGTATGTTTTGTGTCCACCACTCCCTTCGGAGTCTGGGAAGGCACCAGAACTGAGGAAACCTTTCAACCATTCTAGGGGAAAACAACAACAAAGACATGAACTACCTTGAGTCATGTACCAAAGCAGAAACCAAATGAATCATTCACAAGTAAGGAAACAAAACCACAACAAAAACCCTCAAATGAGGCATGCCAAAAACACATCAAAAGAAACTTTTCTTTTAAAAAACACTATTTCTTAAATGAATTTTAAAACCACCTTCCACCAAGGTGTGCATTCGAAAACCAAGCCAACATAAAACAAAATCACATCGGTGGAACACACACATTTCCCTAAACAAGGAAAACCAAAAAATTATTTTTTTAAATCCCTTTCCACATTGAAAACTAAGAATCCATTCTTTTCAAAACCATCTCTATTTTTCAAAACACTTTCCAAGATTATTTCAAAAACAATCTTCCTTTTGAAAAATTTTAAATATTGTAAGGGAAAAACCACTATATAATACATTTCATAAAAATATGGGAATTATTTCTTCCCATTATTCATAAAACCAAGTTTGAAAATAAACATTTTAACAAACCCCGTTATTTCCAAAACATGGTTTGAAAAATCCAAGCACACACAAACACTGCATAAGAAACAACCAAAGGCTCAAGAACTACATCCTAAAAGGGTAACACAACACTCCTCATTCCACCTCCAATAAGTGAAAACAACTTTTAGAGAAATTCAGAATCAAGAGGATTCCAAATAGGCAAGTCTCAAATAAATAGTGTTATGCGTGCCTTGACCACCATGTTTTGGGAAATCGGGTGTCAACCAAGAAACAAACCTTGAAAAAGGGGAGACTCAACCACATAGACACCACATGGTTTCCTAATCCAAGTGAGATAACTATGTAGCTAGTGTTACCTTTCTCCTTAAAACCAAAGAGTGGTCCCCAATATCACTCAACCATAAAAGGGAATCCAACAACATCAACCACATCAAAATCCACCAGAAACAGCTTAAAGTGGTCTAAAATTCACAATTTGAAACCCAAAACCCATTGAATCTTGAGGTTCATGGTAAGCAGAAGCTAGCTAGCCTCTCCCCACCCTTACCTCTCAAGATCTAACAACCTTAATCTCCTTTCTACTAAGACATCCCTAAAGAACAAGGGTTATACAGGAAAATGTGGTTCCTACTCAAGGAAAACCCAAAGCTATGATGCCATTTTATAACGAACCGGCCTAGGATGTTATCCTACTCAGCACCCGACCCGACTCATCATAAGGCCCGAAGGGTGTTCCCGATCCCCACAAGTTGGCGATAAGCATCTGGGCATCACAGAAACTGATTTGGGAATAGTTTTTCCCAAATCGAAGATACAACAATAGAATAAATAAATACATAAGAAAAAATAAATAACCAACATGAAAAACAAGTTATAACCAACTACCATGATCCAACCAATTTGCATATATATAAAAAGCATCCAAAAACAAAGAGATACGTTCCAGAACAAAACTTACCAAAAAGAAAACTACCACAAACCAACCTACTCTAGCTGAGCTTGAAACTAACTCCATGAAACCTCTGGTTGCTCACCACTACCCAACTCACCCCATGTTGGACATGATGAACAAGAAGGATCCAACTGAGAACCTGGAACTTGAAATTTTGTAAGCGTGAGCTAAAAAACCCAGTAGGTCACCATAACCCACTAAAACTATGAAATTTGTTTCATAAGGCAATTCATAAATTCTATTTTGAACATAGAGTTAAAAAGTAAGATATATATATATATAAATTGCATAAGAAACAAAACAATTCCATAACTCACTTTCAAAACAGTTTCCCTTTGTTTCCCAAAACTGAACACACATGCTTTGAGAACAAATCCATCAGCCAAATCCATTTCAAAACCACACACATCATTAACATTTCTCAAAAAAACTCATTATTGTTTTATCTAAATGAAAATAGTTACTTTTAAACATTTCACCAGTCGAATCCACCTTTAAACCAAAACCCATTTTGACACTCACTTTAAATAACTCACACAAGAGTCTTTAAAAACTCAAAATAGGATTTAAAAATCATATTTGAAAACTAATTTTCAAAGGAAACGACCCAACCCACATGAGTTGAGAACAAAAAATAGGCACCATATACATATATCATAAGACATAATAAAACACAACATAAGAAATGAAGGTGTCATATCAAAGAAAGCAAGGGAAATGATACAATCAAGAACTAGATCAAACTTCCCTCAATCAATATCTCACTGAGAAAAAAAGTGTGTTGTGGTTCTACCCAAGGTCACTAATGTGCCAAGAATCTAACCATATATGGGTATAACCACTTATGAACCCACTATCGACCTACGTTAAAGTCCACTCACGGTCATCTAGGTAACCCACACAGGCCTCGTTGTGATGATAAACCCCACTTAGCCCTATTTCATTCTAAGGGGCTATTAATGACATGTGAACCAACTAGAGGAACAAGTTAGATCTTCCACTTATCACCTGAGACCCCATGACCAATAGAGGAAGTGAGGCATAGTGTAAGAGAGGCAAGTATAGCCTACAAGGCATAACCAAAACTACCCTCACCCTAACACCTGATGGAGAAAACCCCCCATATACATAACATGCACACAAGTCATAACAAGAACATTCCCACACAAGGGGAGCAACAAGCATCACATAGTGATCACAAACCCACACAAGGGGTACGTGAGCAAGGGGAAATCAAGGGGTGTCTTTCATACACACCATTTAAAAACCAAAGTGAAAAATGGGCATTTAACACCAATGCATGGCTCAAAATTCCAATCCCTTTCACATTTCATAAAACACTTTACAAACACCATTTGGAAAAGGATGGAAATCACCCAAACATTTAAAACATTTCAAAGTCACCCCATAAGGGTTATATTCTTTGAAAATCCAAAACATGGCCAAAGCCTTAATTTCCATCACATTTCTCATTAAACACCACTTAAAGAATTTTAAGATGTCCAAGGAAACCACCCATTTCTTTTAAAATGATTCAAATTTACCCTTCCACAAGGTTCTTTCTCTTTGAAAACCAAAACAAGGCCCAAAAGGCCAACCATTTAAACCAAACCAAATTAAAATGAGGAAATAAGGCATTTATCAAGGGGTAAACTACACACACATTTCAAATAACCATTTGAAATGCATTAAAACACCCCTTTCACTACTGGAAATAGCATATTTCCCGACGGTTCAGAACCGTTGGGATAGGCTGCAGAACCATTGGTATATCTTATACCAACAGTTCTGCCAACCGTAGGGAAGTAAGCCATTGGGAAAAAGTTTTCCCAACAGTTTATGTAGAACCGTTGGGATAGGTTGGTTACAGTAACCTATCCCAACGGTTTGGTTGAACCATTGGTATAAGTTTTGCCAACGGTTCAACCAAACCATTGGCAAAAACCTCTTTGAGGAACCTTTTCCAACGGTTTAAAAAACTATTGGGAAAGGGTTTTTACCAATGGTTCTCACTGAACCATTGGTAAAAACATCATACAAAGTGTATGCCAACGGTTTGAAACTGTTGGCATAGACTATGCTGTGCAAATTGCACAGCAGCCTGCAATTTGCACAGGTGTGCAATCCCATTCCTGTCAATTGTGTTGTAATTATCCATTCCCTCTCCTTTCTAATTATTTAACATATAATGCATACACATTTAAGATTTCACCCTAGAACTATACACATCCAGAATTAAATCATAATTTATAACGTAATTATAAACATACATAATTGATTTAGAATTCAATTTAAAACTTAGATGACAATTATATGTCGAATCTGGAATTCAATTAATAATTGAATACATACATAATTTAATTATCAATTATCAATAAAATACTTAAAAAATTGAATAAGTAATTATATGTGTTATACACAATTAAGAATACATACAAGTGGTTTTTACTAAAAATGATGTCCATTTTAAATATTATACATACACTTGGAGTGATACCGGCCACAACGTGTCTCGGATTGAGGCGGGGTTGACTCGTACGCATCACATATGAACCATGGATCATTTTACTAAAGTTTCAATGGAATATGAATGCATTTGGTCGGTTTTCCATATGTCATTTATTGTTTTCACTTTAAATAAAGTCCATTTTAAACGAAAGAGAGACAATTTGAGTGGTTACAGCCACACCGTGCCTCGTATTGAGGTGAGTTTGACTCGTACA
The DNA here is from genome assembly GCA_963277665.1 of Viscum album. Taxonomy (NCBI): domain Eukaryota; kingdom Viridiplantae; phylum Streptophyta; class Magnoliopsida; order Santalales; family Viscaceae; genus Viscum; species Viscum album. Next base: position 314,394,848 of record OY728161.1, read on the forward strand.
CATCACAAATGACCCATGGATTGTTGTACTAAAGGTTCAATAGAATCTGAATGTGTTTGGTCGGTTTTCCTTATGTCATTTGTTGTTTTCACTTAAAATGAAGTCCATTTTAAACTAAAGAGAGACACTTTGAGTGGTGTCGGCCACACCGCACCTCATATTGAAGCAAGGTTGACTCGTGCACGTCATATATGACCCATGGATCATTTTTCTAAAGTATCAACACAGTCAGAATCAGTTTGGTCAGTTTTCCATATGTACTTAAAATGTTGTCCATTTTAAACAAAAGAGAGGCACTTAGAGTGATCCCGGCCACACTGCGACTCAGATTGAGGCACGGTTGACTCAAACACATCACATATGACCCATGGATAGTTTTCCTAATGTTTTAATAGAATCTGAATGCGTTTGGTTAGATTATCATATGTCAGTTGTTGTTTTCAATTAAAATGATGTCCATTTTAAACTATAGAGAGACACTTCGAGTGTTTTTGGCCACTCCATGCCTCAGATTGGGGATGGGTTGACACGTACACGTCACATATGATCCATGGATCATTTTCCTAAAGTTTCAAATGAATCTGAATGCGTTTAGTCGGTTTTCCGTATGTCAGTTGTTGTTTTCATTTAAAATGTTGTCTATTTCAAATAAACCTGAGACACTTTGAGTGGTGTCTGTCACACCTGGCCTCATATTGAGGTGGGGTTGACTCTTACATGTCAAAAATTACTCATGGAATGTTGTCCTAAATTTTCAACAGAATCTGAATGTGTTTGGTTGGTTTTCCGTATGTCAGTTGTTGTTTTCAATTAAAATGAAGTCCATTTTAAACTATAAAGAGACAATTCGATTGGTTTCGACCACACCACGCCTCAGATTAAGGTGGGGTTGACTCTAAAACGTCAAATATGACCCATGGATCATTTTCCTAAAGTTTCAACGGAATATGAATGCATTTGGTCAGTTTTCCGTATGTCATTTTTTGTTTTCACTTAAAATGAAGTCTATTTTAAACAAAAGAGAGACAATTTGTGTGGTTACGGCCACACCATGCCTCAGATTGAGGCAATGTTGACTCATACATGTCACAAATTACCCATGGATCATTTGACTAAAGATTCAACAGAATCTGAATGTGTTTGGTCGGTTTTCCGTATGTCAGTTGTTGTTTTCACTTAAAATGAAGTCCATTTTAAACTAAACAGAGACACTTTGAGTGGTGTTGGCCACACGGCGCCTCAGATTGAGGCGGGGTTGACTCATGCACATCATATATGACCCATGTATCATTTTCCTAAAGCATCAACACATTCATAATGTGTTTGGTCAGTTTTCTGTATGTCATTAAAATGTTGTCCATTTTAAACAAAAGAGAGACACTTAGAGTGATCCCGGACACACTACGACTCATATTGAGGAGAGGTTGATTTGAAAACGTCACATATGACCCATGTATCGTTGTCCTAAAGTTTCAATAGAATCCAAATGCGTTTGGTCAGATTACCGTATATCAGTTGTTGTTTTCAATTAAAATGAAGTCCATTTTAAACTATAGAGAGACACTTCGAGTGGTGTCAGCCACTCCATGCCTTGGATTGAGGCTGGGTTGACACGTACACGTCACATATGACCCATGGATCATTTTTCTAAAGTTTAAACTGAATACTAATGCGTTTAGTCAGTTTTCCATATGTCAGTTGTTGTTTTCATTTAAAATGTTGTCTATTTCAAATAAACCTGAGACACTTTGAGTGGTGTATGCCACATCTGGCCTCGGATTGAGGCAGGGTTGACTCGTACATGTCACAAATTACTCATGTAATGTTTTCCTAAATTTTCAACAGAATCTGAATGCGTTTGGTTGGTTTTCCGTATGTCAGTTGTTTTCAATTAAAATGAAGTCCATTTTAAACTATAGAGAGACACTTCGATTTGTGGCGGCCACACCAGGCCTCGGATTGAGGCGGTGTTGACTCGTACACGTCGCATATGACCCATGGATCATTTTCCTAAAGTTTCAATGGAATCCGAATGCATTTGGTCAGTTTTCTGTATGTCATTTATTGTTTTCACTTAAAATGAAGTCTAGTTTAAACGAAAGAGAGACAATTTGAGTGGTTACGGCCACACCATGCCTCGGATTGAGGCAATATTGACTCATACATGTCACAAATGACCCATGGATCATTTCACTAAAGGTTCAACAGAATCTGAATGCATTTGGTCGGTTTTCTGTATGTCAGTTGTTGTTTTCACTTAAAATGAAGTCCATTTTAAACTAAAGAGAGACACTTTGAGTGGTGCCGGCCACATCGCACCTTGGATTGATGCGGGTTTGACTTTTTCATGTCATATATGACCCATATATCATTTTCCTAAAGCATCAACACATTAAGAATGTGTTTGGTCGGTTTTCTGTATGCCATTAAAATGTTGTCCATTTTAAACAAAAGAGAGACATTTAGGGTGATACCAGGAACACTGCGACTCGAATTGAGGTGCGGTTGACTTGAACACATCACATATGACTCATGGATCATTGTACTAAATTTTTAATAGAATCTGAATGTGTTTGGTTGGATTACCGTATGTCAGTTGTTGTTTTCAATTAAAATGAAGTCCATTTTAAACTATAGAGAGACACTTCAAGTGGTGTCGGCCACTCCACTCCTCTGATTGAGGCTGGGTTGACATGTAAACATCAAATATGACCCATGTATCATTTTCCTAAAGTTTCAACTAAATCCGAATGCGTTTAGTCAGTTTTTCGTATGTCAGTTGTTGTTTTCATTTAAAATGTTGTCTATTTCAAATAAACCCGAGACACTTTGAGTGGTGTCTGCCACACCTGGCCTCGGATTGAGGCAGGGTTGACTCGTACATATCAAAAATTACTCATGTAACGTTTTCCTAAATTTTCAACAGAATCTGAATGCGTTTGGTTGGTTTTCCGTATGTCGGTTGTTGTTTTCAATTAAAATGAAGTCCATTTTAAACTATAGAGAGACACTTTGATTGGTGTCGGCCACACCATGCCTTAGATTTAGGCGGGGTTGACTCGTACACGTCACATATGACCCATGGATCATTTTCCTAAAGTTTCAACGAAATATGAATGCATTTGGTCGGTTTTCTGTATGTCATTTTTTGTTTTCACTTAAAATGAAGTCTATTTTAAACAAAAGAGAGACAATTTGAGTGGTTACGGCCACACCATGCCTAGAATTGAGGCAGGTTGACTCATACACATCACAAATGACCCATGGATCATTTCACTAAAGGTTCAACAAAATCTGAATGTGTTTGGTCGGTTTTCCGTATGTCAGTTGTTGTTTTCACTTAAAATGAAGTCCATTTTAAACTAAACAGAGACACTTTGAGTGGTGTTGGCCACACGGCGCCTCGGATTGAGGCGGGGTTAACTCCTGCATGTCATATATGACCCATGTATCATTTTCCTAAAGCATCAACACATTCATAATGTGTTTGGTCGGTTTTCTGTATGTCATTAAAATGTTGTCCATTTTAAACAAAAGAGAGACACTTAGAGTGATATCGGCCACACTGCGACTCGTATTGAGGAGAGGTTGACTCAAACACTTCACATATGACCCATGGATCATTGTCCTAAAGTTTCAACAGAATCCGAATGCGTTTGGTCGGATTACCGTATGTCAGTTGTTGTTTTCAATTAAAATGAAGTCCATTTTAAACTATAGAGAGACACTTTGAGTGGTGTCGGCCACTCCACGCCTCGGATTGAGGCTGGGTTGACACGTACACGTCACATATGACCCATGGATCATTTTCCTAAAGTTTCAACTGAATCCGAATGCGTTTAGTCAGTTTTCCGTATGTCAGTTGTTGTTTTCACTTAAAATAAAGTCCATTTTAAACTAAAGAGAGACACTTTGAGTGGTGTCAACCACACCGCGCCTCGTATTGAGATGGGGTTAACTCGTGCATGTCATATATGACCCATGTATCATTTTTCTAAAGCATCAACACATTCATAATGCATTTCGTCGGTTTTCCGTATGTCATTAAAATGTTGTCCATTTTAAACAAAAGAGAGACATTTAGAGTGATCCCGGCCACACTGCGACTCGGATTGAGGTGCGGTTGACTCGAACATGTCACATGTGACCCATGGATCGTTGTCCTAAAGTTTCAACAGAATCCTAATGCGTTTGGTCGGATTATCGTATGTCAGTTGTTGTTTTCAATTAAAATGAAGTCAATTTTAAACTATAGAGAGACACTCTGAGTGGTGTTAGCAACTCCTCACCTCGGATTGAGGCTGGGTTGATACGTACACGTCACATATGACCCATGTATCGTTTTCCTAAAGTTTCAACTGAATATGAATGCGTTTAGTCGGTTTTCCGTATGCCAGTGGTTGTTTTCAATTAAAATGTTGTCCATTTCAAATAAATGCGAGACACTTTGAGTTGTTCCGGTCACACCAGGCCTCGTATTGATGTGGGGTTGACTCGTACATGTCACATATGACCCATGTATTTTTTTCCTAAAGTTTCAACGGAATCTGAATGCATTTGGTCGGCTTTCCGTATGTCATTTTTTGTTTTCACTTAAAATGAAGTCTATTTTAAACGAAAGAGAGACAATTTTGGTGGTTCCGGACACACTGTGCCTCAGCTTGAGGTGAGGTTGACTCGTACACGTCACAAATGACCCATGTATCGTTGTACTAAAGGTTCAACAGAATCTGAATGCGTTTGGTCAGTTTTCCGTATGTCAGTTGTTGTTTTCACTTAAAATGAAGTCCATTTTAAACTAAAGAGAGACACTTTGAGCGGTAAAGGCCACACCACACCTCATATTGAGGTGGGGTTGACTCTTGCACGTCATATATGACCCATGTATCATTGTGCTAAAGTATCAACACAATCAGAATCTATTTGGTAGGTTTTCTGTATGTACTTAAAATGTTGTCCATTTTAAACAAAAGTGAGACACTTAGAGTGATCCCGGAAACACTGCGAATCGGATTGAGGCGATATTGACTCGAACAAGTCACATATGACCCATGGATAGTTTTCCTAAAGTTTCAATAGAATCCTAATGCGTTTGGTCGGATTACCGTATGTCAGTTTTTGTTTTCAATTAAAATGAAGTCCATTTTAAACTATAGAGAGACACTTCGAGTGGTGTCAGCCACTCCGTGCCTCGGATTGAGGCTGGGTTGACACTTACATGTCACATATGACCCATGGATTGTTTTCCTAAAGTTTCATCTGAATCTGAATGTGTTTATTCGGTTTTCTGTATGTCAGTTGTTGTTTTCATTTATAATGTTGTCTATTTCAAATAAACCTGAGACACTTTGAGTGGTGTCGGCCACACCTAGCCTCAGATTGAGGTGGAGTTGACTTGTACATGTCATAAATGACTCATAGAACGTTGTCCTAAAGTTTCAACATAATCTGAATTCATTTGGTCAGTTTTCTGTATGCCAGTATTTGTTTTCAATTAAAATGTTGTCCATTTAAAATAAATTTGAGACACTTCAATTTTTGGTGGTCACACCAGGCCTCGGATTGAGGTGGGTTTGACACTTCAAAGCATAAAGGTACCATTAAATACTTACATTGGTCAACTTGTTTTGGAAATTTTTTATCTTCATCCGTGCCTTGTACTTGCACCCATGAATTTGAAGGTGAGTATGCATACACGATAGTTGACCTTCTTAGAGAAGAGTTTCTGGAAGAGTATAAGAGACATGAAGAAATTAAGATCATTATAGTGTTGGAGCAAATGTGGTTGCTACAAATAATGTGTCAATCGGCTTATGCAACGCGGCCTAAGTTGCAACTTGCATGTATTGTACTTTATTTTTTCTGGAGGGTTTCAGTGTAAATGCATTTTGGAATGATCATTGTTATTCATTGTCTTTTAGGTTCTTTTGACAGCCGAGGGGAAAGGGTGGGGTCTGCAGACATTGGAGGATATGTCGAAGGGTGATTTTGTGTGTGAATATGTTGGAGAAATGGCCACTTTGCCCTTCAAGCTCCCCGAACCCCGATCACCATTGGGGTTCGGGGAGCTTGAAGGGCAAAGAGGCCATTTGGTTAGATGTTAGATACTATGGAAATGTTGCAAAAATATAGGATGTAATTTCCCATAAAGTCACCCTTCGACATATCCTCCAATGTCTGCAGACCCCACCCTTTCCCCTCAGTTTTCAAAAAAACCTAAAAGACAATGAATAGCAATGATCATTCCAAAATGCATTTACACTGAAACATTCCAGAAAAAAATAAAGTACAATACCTTCAAGTTGTAACTTAGTCCGCATTGCACAAGACGATTGCCACATTGTTTGTATCAACCACATTTGCTCCAACACTCTAATGATCTTCATTGCTTCATGTCTCTTATACTCTTCCAGAAACTCTTCTCTAAGAAGGTCAACTATCGTGTACGCATACTCACCTTCAAATTCATGGGTGCAAGTATAAGGCACAGATGAAGATAAACAATTTCTAAAACAAGTTGACCAACATGCATCATCCTCGATGGAAGTAAGATAGAAATTCACATGGACGTTCTTAAAGATATGATTTTGATGTATATAGTGAAAGGGTGGTGGATGTTCATTGTTGATGTTGTTCGTCTATGAGACTTTCACCTTCTCTTCTCCTCTCGCTATGTCTTGGACATCATGTAATAGCCTTATATCATGTGGGGTAAATTGAGGTTGCTGAGCAACTATGGCACCGCATGATCTTTCATGTTTAGCGCCCTCAGGATTATTTTTCTAATCAAGATGCCTCTGATCATTAGTTGTGTGTAAAGGTGGTGCGGCAGCCTCCATGATAGATTGGAAGTTGACCAATCTATTTTATGAACAAGATGGGATGATAAATTTGACATTAAGAGCATCCAATACAGGAAATTATTCTAATGATTCGGCAAGTGAGGCTACATTTAAAGATATTTCCTGTGTTTCATCAAAGCGAGTCAGTTCCTAGTTCCAAAAAGCATTCACAAACACCACTCATCAGTTTCCTCAAGGATAAACTTGGGTTCATGGCTTTGTATGATCAAAGAGATCTATCCTCTACTGCTTTTACAACCTATGTGGTGCATGTTTCAAATTCCTCTAGGAAAAAGGAACAAATGTGGTGAGTTGTAAGCCACATCTATTTGATGTTTTGAAATATTAATTATGTTTTGAAAATGGGTTCAATCTTTGAGGAAAAGTTGAATTGTCCTTGATTCATGTATGGATGATGGATTCACATCCATTCCAAGTGGTTTTGATGGAAAGGATGGATGATAACATTGGTTGGTTTTCTCATGGATGTCTAAGCACGGTAAGTTAGAAAACATGTTGGGTATGTTGTGGAGTTTTAGTTGGGGTTATAGTGGTTCTTTCCCGATGATGGAGGTGTTAAACATCAGATGGTGGTGTTTGTGAGCTAAAGCGTATAGTGGGGAGCACCATAGAAATTAAGTGGTCAGTTGATGACATGATCGGCGTTTTGAATTAGATAGTCTTGGGTAAAATCCATCTTGGTGTTTAGATCGGTTGAGTACATTGAGATGAAGGTTGTGGTTGGGTTGTGTTATGGGTGTTTGGGGGAAATGTAAGTATTTAATGGTACCTTTATGTTTTGCATAATGAATAATTAGTAGATCACATTTTCTTGTTTGATATACTGGTTTTTCTGCAGGTCTTGTTCAGTTGGTTGTACTGATGCAGATTTTCTATTTGCAGAAGGCAGGGATTTAACAGCGCTTTTTCAGCGCTGTTAAAGGGGCCCACCCCTTTATCAGTGCTGAGCTTTACAACGCTTTTTTAGCATTGTTAAAGCCCGATTTGAGCGCTGATATTGCCCGTTTTTGTAGTAGTGAATGTTGTCTATTTCAAATAAACCTGAGACACTTTGAGTGGTGCCGGCCACACCTAGCCTCGGATTGAGACGGGGTTGACTCGTACACGTCACAAATGACTCATGGAACATTGTCCTAAAGTTTCAACATAATCTGAATACGTTTGGTCGGTTTTCCGTATGTCAGTTGTTGTTTTCAATTAAAATGAAGTCCATTTTAAACTATAGAGAGACACTTCGAGTGGACAGCCCTACCCCCACCCCACACAGCCCTACCCCCACTTGTACACCCTCCCCCACCCCAAGCATACCTACCCCCACCCCATTTGGACAACCCAGCCCCCTCCCCCAACCTACCTAGACAGCCCCTCCCCCACCCCACTTGGACAGCCCTACCCCCACCCCACTTGGACAGCTCTACCCCCACCCCACTTGGACAGCTCTACCCCACCCCACTTGGAAACCCCCCCCCCCCACCCCACTTGGAAAGATCTACCCCCACCCCACTTGGACAACCCAGCCCCCCCCCCCCCCACCCCACTTGGACAGCCCTACCCCCACCCCACTTGGAAAACCCACCCCCCCCCCACCCCACCTGGACAACCCTAATTGTATTTATGGATAACCAACGAAATCAAGTCAATAAACCTTAAATTTAAAATAAATCAAGGATAAAATAACTCAGGATCATATTGACCTCTTCAATATCAACCAAAATTATTCAATACAGATAAATCACAACAAAACCACAACCTAAAATGATATATTGATTGTGTTAATAAGGGAATCATAATACACAATACATTGTAGAAAAATGGAATGAAAAAATCTAAAATAAATGAAGGCACACCTACCGATTTAGAATGGAAGAACAAAAATTTCTTGAATCAAAGATAGATGTCCCGTTGGAAATTAGAGTTAGCACCCTCTAGAGAAGGTTGGGAAGTAGGGTTCAAACCGTAACCAAAAATTATATATGCCTTATTTTTGTAAGGGTATCATAATACACACTAGATTGCACCAAAATAGAATGACAAAATCTAAAATAAATTAACACACACGAACCGATTTAAACTGGAAGAACAAATCTAAAATAAATGAACTCACACATACCGATTTAAATGGGAAGAAAAAATCATTGGAAACCAGACCTGTTGTGTTGGGAAGTAGCGTTTGCGTCGAGATTTAGAGGCAAACCTTCCAAACAGTTGAGGTTTAGGGAAAAAAATTCGAGAGGGTGCGTCCAGGTCTCAGTTAAGGCAAAATTTTCGAGATGTCTAGAGTTGCAGATCGATGATATTTGGGGATTTTCTTTCCCAACAGTTTTTTAAAACTGTTGGGAAAGTTATTTTATCCCAACGGTTTCAAAAAACCATTGGGAAAAACCTCTTAATACCATATATACCAATGGTTATACAGAACCGTTGGTATAAGAGTCTTCATCTTTCCCAACGGTTTCACTAAACCGTTGGGAAAACACAATTTTTACAGATTTTTACCAACGATTTATGAAAAATGCTGGTAAATATTACCTATACCAACGATTTCAAAGAACCGTTGGTATACAAGCATTGGGAAAAGCATTATTTCCAGTAGTGTTTACAAATCATTTTGAGGTCCACACCTCAATTCAAAACCAAAATCCCTTTAAAAACATTGTTGTCACTCATTGAAAACCAAAATTTGATTAAAACCTATTTCACCTCATGAAAACCATTCCAAAAATCCACAAGTAATTTTATAAGAAGCTTAGCATAATAAAACATTCCATTTTAAACAATAAAACATGGAATTCACATATAAACCAATTATGATAATCAAGAAACTCAACAAAATTGTTCCAAATCATCATAATGCTACCATATATAATTATGCTTTCATAAAAAATGGAATTTAAAAGGTACAAGCATGGTTGGAATTCCAAAATGAAATAATTTCATAGTAACACCTACCTCAAAGAAGCGAAAACCAATCTGAAATGTCCTGAAACACGTTTCCTTTAATGGATACCATAACCACGTGACTAGTAATGATGTCTACAACCCCTAGACACCAAAATCCCAATCAATAAATGTACCTGGAACCCTAAAATCAATCTACATGATAATTATGGTTCATGGGGGAAGCCAAAACCAAGTGAAAATAGAGAGAGAGTGAAGGAGGGAAAGAGAGGATAAAATCACCTCAAACCTCTTAGAAACCGCCATTGGAATCCAATAATCTAAGGGGAGGAAGAAAATGGAGCTCCTCCCAATCTCCCTAGGGTCATATGATGTGAGGTGGGGGATAGGGGGAGAAACTCCCTTAAAACTAAAGAGGGAATTTTTGGGGAAAACCTAAAAAACTAAACACCTGGAAAACTCACATGATTTGGCTATATGGTTAGGAAAACTGTGTGGGCACCACCGCCTCCAAAAAAAGTTAAGAAACACAATTAATTCTGAGAGGCTGCATAGTTAAACAAACCATGTGCCACACTCTAGGACTACCCCAAGCCTCACATGACCTTCTGGGGTGCCCCACATGGTTTGAAAAACTATGAGGAAGCCATGAAAATAGATCTATTAAGAACTATAAAGCCAACTGCATGCTTTCTATATGGTTTAACAAATCGTATGCAAGTTGTGTGCCACACCTCAAACACACCAAGTACCTTGAACGGTTTATCCTAGGGGCCTCATGGTTTGGAATTAACTGTTCGCATCTCATGCTGACAAACCATACGCAGTTCAAAATGAACTAGGAAGGCACCTCATGAAGGGAGGTCACACGATTTCCCTCTAACCACGCACATTAATTGTGTACAAAAGGAAAACCTCAAAAAAAAATTCAAGTTCTGAGCTAGAACTCTATGGAAACACAACCCGAACCTCCACTTCACAAAAGAACATGAAAAGAACAACATTGTGACACGAGGAGTGTCACAAACTCCCCACTATGCCACTTTCTACCCCCAAAAAGTCTCGGTCTAAAGAAAGACAATGGAAATAGAAGATCCTAAGAGGATCTAACCAATGAACCTCTCAACATGAACCTACCTCAAGGTCAAAAATGAAAATCCTCAAAAACGATCAAACTGATCAATCATAAGAGAACCAAATGCCTCCAAGTAGAACCAAAATAAGAAACACATATAGGAATCCCTACAAAGAGTGAGAGACCTAATATGGTCTCCCCACCATTTATAATTCCTATAAAATGGTCTCCCCATAATTTAAAGTTCATATAACATGGTGTCACAAAAGAACCATTACTAAGAACTCATCATTGAGCAACGAACAACCATGAGAGAAACACATTCTCAACCATAAGAGATTTTAAGACCAACGTAAGGAAGAATAACCACAAGATCCTCAAACGAATGACAAGAGCACTCACCTTGGGTCACAACACAAATGGATAAACTAGGGTAAAAAACTAGATCACCCTCACATAGTACATCTCAAAAAAGGCCCACAACCACACACCAATTAGTATAGCACACAAAACAAGTGTATCACACACCCAAGTTGCCCAATTGTGCAACCAAAGGCCTCGCTCAAGTTCAAATAACAAGAACCACTTCGCTCAGCCAAAAGAACGGGCACAACCTACTACCACCAATAGAGGTTTTCCTACATAATGAGGCTCAAGAAAACAAAACTCACAACCCAACCAGAGAACACATAAAAAGGCAGGAGAGGGGGGAAACATTCCTTAATGAAACAAAACATTCCATAAACCAGCATTCAAACCATCCATCAAAAAATTCTAAAAGGAAACCACCAAAAAGGAAAATTACATAAAGGTAAAAGCCACAAAATCCAACCACACAAGCTGAAATCTCCCAGGACAAGATTATGACCACCAAAAAGTGGTCCCCAAAGAAACAACATTGATTCCCACTAAACTCGGTTAAAACTAGAGAGCACACTCACAACAGCTCTCATAAAAAAGTTTTTGTGTCCACCACTCCCTTCGGGGTCTGGGAAGGCACTAGAACCGAGGAAACCTTTCGACCATTCTAGGGGACAACAAAAACAATAAAGACATGAACTGCCTCTAGTCATGTCCCAAAGTGGAAACAAAATGACACCTTCATAAGAAAGGAATCAAAACCATGACAACAACCCTCAAACGAGACATTCCAAAAACATATCAAAAGAAAATTTTTCTTTTGAAAATTGTAAAATCACCTCAGTGGAACACACACATTTCCCCAAACAAGGAAAACCACAAAATTATTTTTAAAAATACCTTTCCACCTTAAAAACCAAGCATCCAAAAATGCTTTTCAAAACCATCTCCCTTTTTTAAAACACTTTCCAAGCTTGTTTCAAAAACAATATTCCTTTTGAAACATTCTAAATACCACAAGGGAAACAACCACTTTATTAAAAAATTTATAAATCCATGGGAATCCACTCTTCCCATTATTCACAAAACCAAGTTTGAAAATAAACATTTTCACAAACCCCTTTATTTTCAAAATAAGGCTCAAAAAATCCAAGCACACACAAAAACTACACAAGCAATAAGCAAAGGCACATGAACCACATCCCAAAAGGGAAACACAATACTCCTCATTCCACCCCCAACAAGTGAAAACCACTTTTGGAGAAATTCATAATCAAGAGGAGTCCAAATAGGTTGGTCAGGAGAAATAGTGTTGTGCATTCCTTGACCACCACATTATGGGAAACTGGGTGTCAACCATGGAACACACATTGAAAAGGGGATGAATCAACCACATGGGCACCACATGGTTTCCCAGACCATGCAAGCTAATTGTGTAGCTCATGTTCCCTTCCACCTAGAAGCCAAAGAGTGGTCCCCAATATCACTCGACCATCAAAGGCGGCCCAACAACATCAATCACATCAAAAGCCACTAGAAATGGCTAAAGGAAACCTTGAATTAAAAATTTGAAACCCAACAACCCATGGCAGCTTGAGGTTTGGGGTAAGCGAGAGATAACTATACTCACCCCCACCCTTACCTATGAATCTTCAAAAACCTTAATCTCCTTTCTACTAGGACATCCCCAAATAAAAAGGGCTACTAAAGAAGCTTAGGTTCTTACTCAAGGAAAACCCAAAGCTCTGAAACCATTTTGTAACGAACCGTCTTGGGATGTTATCCAACCCGACACCCAACCCGACTCATCACAAGGCCCAAAAGACATTCCCAACCCCCATGGGCTGGCGACAAGTGCTCGAGCATCACAAGAATTCCTTTGGGAATGGTTTTGGACAAATCAGAGATACAACAACAAAATAAATAAATACACAAGCGAAAATAAATATCCAGCATGTCAAACATGTCATAACCAACTACCATGATCCAACCCATTTGCATATAAATAAACAACATCCAAAAACAAAGCAATATAGGCAAGAACAAAATTAACCAAAAATAAAACTGCTACAAACCAACCTACTCTAGCCAAGCCCAAAACCAACTTAATGAAACCTCTGGTTTCTCACCACCGCCTATCTCACCCCACATCGGCCACAACGAACAAGAATGATCTGACTGATAACTTGGAACCTGAAATTTTGTAAGTGTGAGCTAAAAAGCCCAGTAGGTCACCACAACCCTTCGAAACTATGAAATTTGTTTCATAAGGAAATTCATTGATTATAGTTTGAAAGTAAAGCTAATAAGTAATCTTTATATATATGCATTGCATGGGAAACAAAAAAAATCCACAACTCACTTTTAAAACATTTTCCCTTTGTTTTCGAAAACTGAACACAAATTCTTTGAGAAAAAATCCATTTCAAAACCACACACACCATTAACATTTCTCAAAAATAACTCATGAATTTTTTATCTAAATGAAAATGATTACTTTGAAACATTTCACCAGCCAAATCCACCTTTAAACCAAAACCCGTTTCGATGCTCACTTTAAATCACTCACACAAGAGTCTTTAAAAACTTAAAATAGGATTTCACAAACATCTTTAAAAGCTCATTTTCAAAGGAAACAAACCAACCCACACAGGTTAAGTACAACAAGCAAGAACGACATACATATATCATAAGGCATAATAAAACGCAACACAAGTAATGAAGGTGACATATCAAAGAAATTAGGGGAAATGATACGATCATGTACTAGATAAAACTCCCCTTAATCAATATTTAACTAAGAAAACGAGTGTGTCTTGGTCCAACCTAAGGTCACTAACATGCCAAGCATCTGACCATCTATGGGTATAACCACCCGTGAACCCGCTTCCAACCTATGCTAAAGTCCACTCATGGTCATCCAGGTAGCCCACACAAGCCTCGCTATAATGAAAAACCCCACTTAGCACTATTTCATGATAAGGGGCCAATAACGGTGTGTGGACCAACTAAAGGAACAAGATAGATCTTCCACTTAGTACCCATTACCCCAATGACCAGCAGAGGAAGTGAGGCATGGTGCAAACGAACCAAACCTAACCTGCAAGGCATAACCAAAACTACCCTCACCCCTAACACCTGGTGATGGAAAACACCCATATACATAACATGCACATGAGGCATAACAAGCACATTCCCACACAAGTGGAGAAACAAGCATCACACAGTGACCATAAAACCCACACAAGGGGTACACGAGCAAGAGGCAATTAAGAGGTGTCTTTCACAAGCGTCATTTGAAAACCAAAGTGTCAAATGAGCCTTTAACACCAAAGCACAACTTAGAATTCCAAGCCCTTTCACATTTCATAAAAAAATTTCCAAACACCATTTGAAAAATGATGGAAATCACCCAAACATTTAAAACATTTCAAATCCACCCTTACGCAAGGGCTCTCTTCTTTGAAAGTCCAAAACATGGCCAAAGCCTTCATTTCCATCACACTTTTCACTGAACACCACTTAAAACATTTTAAGAGGTCCAAGGAAATCACCCATTTCTTTTAAAATGATTTAAAGCTACCCTTCCACAAGGGTATTTCTCCTTGAAAACCAAATCAAGGCCCAAAATCCCAACCATATACACCAAACCAAATTGGAACAAGCCAATAAGGAATTTCTCAAGGGGTAAACCACACACACATTTCAAAACACCATTTAAAATACATTAAAACGCCACTTTACAAATCATTTTGAGTCCCCACTACTAGAAAAGGGGGCATTGGAGCCCCCCAGACTCGGGCGACCGCCATTGGCGGTCGCTAACCTGCCTAAAAAAATTCGGGGGGTTTCTGCGCCCCCCCCCCCCCCGCGCCCTCGATCTCCCTCGCCCTAACCCCCTCCCTCCCTCGCCGCCCTCCCTCGCGCCGCCCTCCCCTCCCCCGCCGCCCGGCCTCCCCCGCCGCCCGGCCTCCCCCGCCGCCTGCCATCCGGCCTCCGGCCGCCGCCCTCCGGCCTCTCGGCCCTCCCCCCCCACCCCGGACGGCACCCGCACCCCGGACAGCCCCCGGCGCGCACTCCGGACCGCCCCCCGCACCCCGGACGCCTCCCCGCACCCCAGACAGCACCCCCCCGCGCACTCCGGACCGCCCCCCGCCCCCCGCACCCCGGACGCCTCTCCGCACCCCGGACAGCCCCCCCTGCACTCGGACACCCCCCTCCGAACCCGGACAGCCCCCCCGCACCCCGGACAGCCCCCCCCCCCCCCCCCCCGCACTCGGACACCCCCCCTCCGAACCCGGACAGCCCCCCCGCACCCCGGACAGGCCCCCCGCACCCCGGACACCCCACCCCCGCACCCCCGACAGCCCCCCTGCACCCCAAACAGCCCCCCCTCCCCCGCACCCCGGACACCCCCGCACCCCGAACACCCCTGCCCACACCCCTGACAGGCCCCCGACACCCCGGACACCCCCTCCCCGCACCTCGGACAGCCCCCCCCGACCCCGGACACCCCCCCCCCCTCGCTGCCCGTCCCCCGTCCCCTCACTGCCTCCTCTCCTCCAGCTCCCCGCCGCCGCCGCCGCCCGTCCCCTCCCTTGCCGCACCGCCTTTGGCTCCGGCTCCCCTTCGCTGCCTCCTCTCCCTCGCAGCACCGCCTTCGGCTCCCCTCCCTTTCAGGTTTGTAGCTCAATCAGGTAACATGAGCTTTCAGTTACATTATTATTTTATCAATGGTTCATAAACAAATGGTTAATATTTATTTTGAATATAGTTGATTTGAAAAATGTAAATGTAATAAGTATTGTGTAAATGTTTGTTATACAGATATTATTATGGATAAGAGTTGGATTGATCTTCCAAATCGAACGTCTAGAGAATATTTCAACGGCATTATGCAGTTTATTGACTTCACGAGAGGATTTGAAAGTGACTATATTAGTTGTCCATGTAGAAAATGTGCTAACAGATATCAATTCACACGAGATACTGTGAGGGAGCACCTTTTCTTTAATGGATTTCTGAAAAATTATAAGAGTTGGACTCGTCATGGAGAAGAATATGTTCGTTGTCAAAATACAGATGCAGCTCAGATGGATGTTGATGCAAGGATGACTGATCCAATGCATGAAATGCTTACTGAAATGGTACGTGGGTTTGATCCTGAAGGCATTGACATCCAGAATCTTGAGACCGGTGAGATAAATCTTCGCTCTGGTGCAGATCGTGATTCGAGGAGGTTTTATGAAGTACTTGATGATGCGAAAACAGAATTATATCCTGGATGTACTTCTTACAATAAACTGTCGTTTATCGTGTAGTTGTTGCATTTGAAGACTTTGAATAATTGGTCAGACACATCATTCGAGATATGTTTTTTGTTTTTACTGGTAGGGTTGACATTGATGTACTGTATTTATTCATTTAAGTAATGCATTATTACCATCCATGGTGGTCTTTTAAATATTTTATACACATATTGAGTTTTTGATCAGATAATCTTGAATGATTCTACATTTGAAAAAGTCGAACTAATTCCAACAGATCAATAAATCTGATATTATAGATTATGTATTATTAATATATTTTTTATAAATTTCTGTATGGTATCGATAAAAGAAATATGTATTAATTAGATGTTATCACTTTTATTTTTCACTTTTGTAATCAATGGGATGACCTTTGCACCCCCGGAGAACCCCCCGCACCCCCGTACTGCCCTCCGCCACCCCCGTACAGGCCCCCGCCACCCCCGTACAGCCCCCCGCCACCCCCGTACAGGCCCCCGCCACCCCCGTACAGCCCCCCGCACCCCCGTACAGCCCCCTGATTGTGCCGTTTTCAGCAGCGCGGCGCGCGCTGAAATGGCGCGTTGGGGGGTCAAAACCATCCGAACGACATCCGAATACCACGAAACTGTACGACAACATCCGGGACGTGAATTGTGAAATGGTCGGTCATACGGAACCTCATTCGGAGGTGCCGTGTGACCGCGGCGGCCGGAAACGCGTTTCCGGCGCCATAAAACACCAAAACGGCGTGCAGCCGTCCCATTCGGAGCAAACGTGCTCCGAACGACCTGAAACCGCACGGGAACGATAGAAATATTATTCCTGAGATGCAGGAGGAGGCCGCACGTCCATCGGACGTGCGGTTCGCGCGGCACGTCTGATTGTGCCGTTTTCAGCAGCGCGGCGCGCGCTGAAATGGCGCGTTGGGGGGTCAAAACCACCCGAACGACCTCCGAATGCCACGAAACCGTACGGCAACATCCGGGGCGTGAATTTTGAAATGGTCGGCCAGACGGAACCTCATTCGGAGGTGCCGTGAGACTGCGGCGGCCGGAAACGCGTTTCCGGCGCCATTAAACACCAAAACGGCGTGCGGCGGTCCAATTCGGAGCAAACGTGCTCCGAACGACCTGAAACCGCACGGGAATGATAGAAATATTATTCCTGAGATTCAGGAGGAGGCCGCACGTCCATCGGACGTGCGGTTCGCGCGGCACGTCCGATTGTGGCGTTTTCAGCAGCGCGGCGCGCGCTGAAATGGCGCGTTGGGGGGTCAAAACCACCCGAACGACCTCCGAATGCCACGAAACCGTACGACAACATCCGGGGCATGAATTGTGAAATGGTCGGTCAGACGGCATTTCATTCGGATGTGCCGTGTGACCGCGGCGGCCGGAAACGCGTTTCCGGCGCCATTAAACACCAAAACGGCGTGCGGCGGTCCAATTCAGAGCAAACGTGCTCCGAACGACCTAAAACCGCACGAGAACGATAGAAATATTATTCCTGAGATGAAGGAGGAGGCCGCACGTCCATCGGACGTGCGGTGCGCGCGACACGTCCGATTGTGTCGTTTTCAGCAGCGCGGCGCGCGCTGAAATGACGCGTTGGGGGGTCAAAACCACACGAACGACCTCCGAATGCCACGAAACCGTACGACAACATCCGGGGCGTGAATTGTGAAATGTTCGGCCAGACGGCACCTCATTCGGATGTTCCGTGTGACCGCGGCCGCCAGAAACGCGTTTCCGGCGCCATGAAACACCAAAACGGCGTGCGGCGGTCCCATTCGGAGCAAACGTGCTCCGAACGACCTGAAACCGCACGAGAATGATAGAAATATTATTCCTGAGATGCAGGAGGAGTTCGCACGTCCATCGGACGTGCGGTGCGCGCGACACGTCCGATTGTGCCGTTTTCAGCAGCGCGGCGCGCGCTGAAATGGCGCGTTGGGGGGTCAAAACCACCCGAACGACCTCCGAATGCCACGAAACCGTACGAAAACATCCGGGGAGTGAATTGTGAAATGGTCGGCCAGACGGCACCTCATTCGGATGTGCCGTGTGACCGCGGCGGCCGGAAACGCGTTTCCGGCGCCATTAAACACCAAAACAGCGTGCGGCGGTCCCATTCGGAGCAAACGTGCTCCGAACGACCTGAAACCGCACGGGAACGATAGAAATATTATTCCTGAGATGCAGGAGGAGGCCGCACGTCCATCGGACGTGCGGTTCGCGCGACACGTCCGATTGTGGCGTTTTCAGCAGCGCGGCGCGCGCTGAAATGGCGCGTTGGGGGGTCAAAACCACGCGAACGACCTCCGAATGCCACAAAACCGTACGAAAACATCCGGGGCGTGAATTTTGAAATGGTCGGCCAGACGGCACCTCATTCGGATGTGTCGTGTGACCGCGGCGGCCGGAAACGCGTTTCTGGCGCCATTAAACACCAAAACGGCGTGCGGCGGTCCAATTCGGAGCAAACGTGCTCCGAACGACCTGAAACCGCACGGGAACGATAGAAATATTATTCCTGAGATGCAGGAGGAGGCCGCACGTCCATCGGACGTGCGGTGCGCGCGACACGTCCGATTGTGTCGTTTTCAGCAGCGCGGCGCGCGCTGAAATGACGCGTTGGGGGGTCAAAACCACCCGAACGACCTCAGAATGCCACGAAACCGTACGAAAACATCCAGGGCGTGAATTGTGAAATGTTCGGCCAGACGGCACCTCATTCGGAGGTTCCGTGTGACCGCGGCGGCCGGAAACGCGTTTCCGGCGCCATAAAACACCAAAACGGCGTGCGGCGGTCCCATTCGGAGCAAACGTGCTCCGAACGACCTGAAACCGCACGGGAACGATAGAAATATTATTCCTGAGATGCAGGAGGAGGCCGCACATCAATCGGACGTGCGGTTCGCGCGGCACGTCCGATTGTGGCGTTTTCAGCAGCGCGGCGC
This sequence comes from Viscum album, assembly GCA_963277665.1. NCBI lineage: Eukaryota > Viridiplantae > Streptophyta > Magnoliopsida > Santalales > Viscaceae > Viscum > Viscum album. The sequence continues at coordinate 314,414,294 of OY728161.1, forward strand.
GCGCTGAAATGGCGCGTTGGGGGGTCAAAACCACCCGAACGACCTCCGAATGCCACGAAACCGTACGACAACATCCGGGGAGTGAATTGTGAAATGTTCGGCCAGACGGAACCTCATTCGGATGTGCCGTGTGACCGCGGCGGCCGGAAACGCGTTTCCGGCGCCATTAAACACCAAAACGGCGTGCGGCGGTCCAATTCGGAGCAAACGTGCTCCGAACGACCTGAAACCGCACGGGAATGATAGAAATATTATTCCTGAGATGCAGGAGGAGGCCGCACATCCATCGGACGTGCGGTGCGCACGACACGTCCGATTGTGTCGTTTTCAGCAGCGCGGCGCGCGCTGAAATGGCGCGTTGGGGGGTCAAAACCACCCGAACGACCTCCGAATGCCACGAAACCGTACGACAACATCCGGGGAGTGAATTGTGAAATGTTCGGCCAGACGGCACCTCATTCGGAGGTGCCGTGTGACCGCGGCGGCCGGAAACGCGTTTCCGGCGCCATAAAACACCAAAACGGCGTGCGGCGGTCCCATTGGGAGCAAACGTGCTCCGAACGACCTGAAACCGCACGGGAACGATAGAAATATTATTCCTGAGATGCAGGAGGAGGCCGCATGTCCATCGGACGTGCGGTGCGCGCGACACGTCCGATTGTGCCGTTTTCAGCAGCGCGGCGCGCGCTGAAATGGCGCGTTGGGGGGTCAAAACCACCCGAACGACCTCCGAATGCCACGAAACCGTACGACAACATCCGGGGCGTGAATTGTGAAATGGTTGGCCAGACGGCACCTCATTTGGAGGTGCCGTGTGACCGCGGCGGCCGGAAACGCGTTTCCGGCGCCCTAAAAACACCAAAACGGCGTGCGGCGGTCCCATTCGGAGCAAACGTGCTCCGAACGACCTGAAATGAGATTATTTCTTGAATCGAAATTTTTAAATTATTATAGCACAATGATTTGATATTATATATATATTAAATATATATTAAAACATTTAAAATATTATATATATATATATATATATATTTAAAATATTGTATTTAATAGTATATATATGAATATTTTTACATATATATATATATATATATATATATATATATATTTATATTGAATTCAATAAAAAAAATTTTAAATTTTTTTTTTTTTTCGAATAGCGACCGCCAGAGGCGGTCGCTATAGGGTGCCCTGCCAAGGCCCTTCGGCGACCGCCTGGCGCTCGCTGAAGGCCGATCTGCCGGCCTTCTATAGCGACCGCCATTGGCGGTCGCTAATGGCCTTATTTATAGTAGTGCCCACACCGCAATTCAAAACCAAATTCCCTTTAAAACAGTTGTTTTCACTCATTGAAAACTAAAACCAGGTAAAATCCCATTTTGCCACATGAAACTCGTTGAAAACTAAAACCAGGTAAAATCCCATTTTGCCTCATGAAAACCATTTCAAAAACTCATAAGGAATTTCACAAGAAGCTTAACATAATAAAACATTGCATTTTAAACAATAAAACATGGAATTCACATATAAACCAATTATGCCAAGCAAGAAACTCAACAGAATGGTTCTAAATCATCACAAGGCTTCCATATATAATTATGCTTTCATAAAAAAGGGAATTTAGAATGTGAAAACATGGTTAGAATTAAAAAATGAAACAATTTCATAGTAACACCTACCTTAAAGAAGTAGAAAACACGTCAAAATGACTCGAAACATGTCGCCTTCTGTGGCGACCACACCCACGGGACTAGCAACGATGTCTACAACCCCTAAACACCAATAACACCGTCAATAAATCCATTTAGAACCCTAAAATCCAGCCACATGATAACCAGGGTTCACGAGGGAAGCCAAAATCAAGAGAAAAGAGGGAGAGAAGGAATAAGGGGGAAAGAGAGGAGAAACCCACCTCAAACCTCATGGAAAACACCATTGGAAGCCAAGAATCCAAGGGGAGAAAGAAAATGGAGCTCCTCCCAAGCTCCCTAGGGTTAGTCGGCACGAAGGGGGAGAATAGGGGGAGAAAACCCCTTAAAACCAAGGAGGGCATTTTGGAAAAAACCTAAAAATTAAACACTTGGAGAACTCGTATGGTTTTGCCACATGGTTAGGAAAACTGTGCGGGAGCCACTGCCCTAAAAAAAATCAAGTTGCACGGTTACTTCTGAGAGGTCACACCATTAAACAGACTGTCTGCCTCATTCCAGGACCACCCCAAGCCTCACACGACCTCCTGGAGTACCCCACATGGTTTGACAAACCATGTAGAAGTCGTTCAAACGACTATGTCAAAAACTACAGAGTCAATCACGCGCTTGCCACACTGTTTAACAAATTTTGTGCAAGTCGTGTGCCACACCTCGAACACACCAAGGACCCCCGCACGATTTGGACTTAACCGTGTGCATCTCGTGCTGACAAAATGTGCACAGTTCAAAATGAAATAGGAAGGCTTCCCCGGGCCATGAACCTTGTCATCTGACCCCATGGGTCTCTTGTAAGTCGTTCAAACGGCTATGTCAAAAACTACAGAGTCAATCACGCGCTTGCCACAATGTTTAACAAATCGTGCGCAAGTCGTGTGCCACACCTCGAACACACCAAGGACCCCGCACGATTTGGACTTAACCGTGTGCATCCCGTGCTGACAAAATGTGTACAGTTCAAAATGAAATAGGAAGGCTTCCCCGGGCCATGAACCTTGTCATCTGACCCCATGGGTCTCCTGTAATACCTTGGTTGCCTTCCCAGCACACCATATACTATTACTCACTATGGTCGCTTATCAGACTAATGACTGTCCCCATAGGCCAACACATGTTCTTTCAATGTGTTTTGTCCTCACTCGCACACACCCAGGGAAACTTCCCAAAAGGTCACTCATCCTGATTACTACTCCAATTCAAGCATGCTTAACTATGGAGTTCTAACCAGGTAGGCTCCCGAAAAGAAAGGTGCACCTTGTTGACATGGGTAGTAACATTTAGCCTTTTAAGTCTCACTTTTCTAGGGGTGTTACATTATCCACCCCTTTAAAGCACAACACCCTCGTTGTGGACCCCAAGCCTCAAACCCAGGCAGCGCCTAACCACTTCCGGCTGGGTATTGGCTCTGATACCATTTGTCACGACCCGCCTCCCCGGGGCCATAAACCTTGTCATCTGGCCCCATGGGTCTCCTGTAATACCTTGATTGTCTTCCCAACACACCATAGGTTATTACTCACTAGGGTCGCTTATCAGACTAATGACAGTCCTCATAGGCCAACACAAGCCGTGTGCCACACCTCGAACATACCAAGGACCCCGCACGATTTGGACTTAACCGTGTGCATCTCGTGCTGACAAAATGTGCACAGTTCAAAATGAAATAGGAAGGCTTTCCCGGGCCATGAACCTTGTCATCTGACCCCATGGGTCTCCTGTAATACCTTGGTTGCCTTCCCCGCACACCATAGGCTATTACTCACTATGGTCGCTTATCAGACTAATGATTGTCCCCACAGGCCAACACATGTTCTTTCAGTGTGTTTTGTCCTCACTCACACACACCCTGGGAAACTTCCCAGAAGGTCACCCATCCTGATTACTACTCCAGACCAAACATGCTTAACTGTGGAGTTCTAATCAGGTAGGTTCCCGAAAAGAAAGGTGCACCTTATTGATATGGGTAGTAACATTTAGCATTTTAAGTATCACTTTTCTAGGGGTGTTACATTATCCACCCCTTTAAAGCACAACGCCCTCGTTGTGGACCCCAAGCCTCAAACACAGGCAGTGCCTAAGCACTTCCGGCTGGGTATTGGTTCTGATACCATTTGTCACGACCCGCCTCCCCGGGCCATGAACCTTGTCATCTGATCCCATGAGTCTCCTGTAATACCTTGGTTGTCTTCCCAGCACACCATAGGTTATTACTCACTAAGGTCGCTTATTAGACTAATGACAGTCTCCACAAACCAACATATGTTCTTTCAGTGTGTTTTGTCCTCACTCACACACACCCTGGGAAACTTCCCAGAAGGTCACCCATCCTGATTACTACTCGGGGCCAAGCATGCTTAACTGTGGAGTTCTAATCAGATAGCCACCCGAAAAGAAAGGTGCACGTTGACATGGGTAGTAACATTTAGCCTTTTAAGTCTCACTTTTCTAGGGGTGTTACATGGAAAACCTAAAAAAAATTCCAAGTTCGAAGCCAAAACTCCATGGAAACGCAACCCAAACCTCCACTTCTCAAAAGAACACGAAAATAACAACAACGTGATACGAGGGTGTCATAACGCGCCATATTGGTACTGCATGAGCCGATTTTATTTATGTATGGCACTACTCTGATGATTATTTGTTGATTATTGGTTACTGATTCCTTATTTGTACTTTGATGCTTTTCGGATATTGAGAGCATAGTCTCCCCATGATGTTCCGTAGGCCCTCGCCACTAGTTGAAAATCACTGATGTACGGGGAGATGTGCATGAGGTCACGTGACATCCCGACCCGAACCCAATGGTCCGGGTCAGGGTGTCACAATTCCCAATCATATGTGTACTGTTTAAATTAAATATTCATAAAAATATACATATAAAAAATACATGTATAAAATATTTATACGTAGCTGAGTATATAAATAATGGATATATAAATATTTATAATAATTCTTAGTAATTACTATATATTTATTTCGGTGTATAGATATAAAAAATGTATATATTTATAATAAATATTAGTAATCATTATATATTTATAGGCATAGTGGTTCGCCCGATAATGGTGGGGTAGATCTCAATTTCTAGCCTCCCCGAGTGTTTATGGTTTTTCTTTGTATTCCCCATGTCCGTTGTAATAAATAAATATATACACCCACACACACTAATTATTATTTAGTTTTATTTACGATTATTATATACTTATCATTGTTGTTTTCTATTATTATTTATCTGTATTATTAATGTTTTATAATTAGTATACATTAATTTTTATTATTGTTATTATATATTTATAAAGATATTATTTATTATTATATATTCGGTTTTTATTTAACATTTATAGTTAAAGTTTTTGTTTTAACTGGTTTACATCAGGGATTTCAGCAAAATTTTCTGAATGAATCAAATTGTTTTTTTAAAATCGTTTTAATCTAAAATTAAGATGTGCGGCTGGTGACTATTTTCCCACGCCGCCCAACCTGAGACAATGCTTTCCGGTGTGGGTGTGGGTGTGGGGCGCAATCATATTTTGCCGGTACCAAACGGCGGCCACCAATTGCCGCGTTTAGGAGAAAAATGGTATGTTTGAGATCAATCGCGTTCACCACCACAGCAGTCGCCGCCTCGGCTTTGCCTGCTGCCCTCGCCTTCTCTTCTCTATCTCCGTCATCAGCCTCCTCATCTTCATCTTCATCTTCCCCCGTCTTGGGAACCAAGCACCTCTCTTCCCGCACCCCAACGCCGGCGCTTAGACCTTTCCGCCCTGGCCCTGCAGGAGGCTTCACTCCTCCGCCATCCTCCCTCAACATGGACGCCCTAGCGTCCCATGAGACCCCTTCCTCCCAGGTATGAGTCCACCGACTGCGTATGTAGTTTCCATTCATTTAATGAATATCATACGAGTTTCATTTTGATTCTTCGAATCTCGTTTTCTGTTTTACAGGAAGCGTCTGCCTCGCCGGAACTACTGGTGAGCTCGATTTATCTGTTTTATTTTTGGTTTCCCCCTTTTTGTCCCGGTGGTTGCTCCCCCGTTTTCTTGCTCCGTGTTGGATTTGTTCACCTGCACTGTTGCCTTTTGACTGTACGTCTGGGTACCTGATCTTTGAATTCGAATCTAACTTTACTCTTGATCCCCGCAGTTCTATAGTTTCTATTTGTAAATTTTGCTCATCTGGTGGTGTTTTGACCGGCAATTTTGATTGCAGACTGAATTTATGGTGGACATGAAATGTGATGGCTGTGTCAACGCTGTCAAGAGTAGGTTGCAGACTGTTCCAGGTCGGTGTTAATTACCAGCATAGATTCATTGCCCGTGAATGCTTCTTAAGCATTCTTTCCTGTCATTTTTTGAATTTAAGCCTATCACTGTAAAGGATATGGGAAATGTTTATAATCTGTACTTGCGCATGTTTTAATTGTTTACTGCTACCATTATGGGTCGGGGATGATTAGTCAGGAATCAAGACTTCTGAGGTGGACTTGGACAATCAGGTGGTCAGAATCTTTGGTTCCACCCCTGTCAAGGCCATGACTGATGCTTTGGAGCAAACTGGTCGAAAAGCTCGTTTAATTGGCCAAGGGAATCCTGGAGGTTTGGCATCAATGTCATTGTTCTTGCTGTGATCGTTTCCCTTCTTACATTGCTTCTTTTTTGATATTGCATTGTGAATAAACTCGTCTTCTCTATCATGGCGCATTTAACTGTTTTTTTGCACTTATTTATGTTTTACTCTGGCTGAGATGACAGCAATTAGTTTGTAGTGTCACCTTGATTTGGCATTACTGATTATAACCTTTCTTTCTCCATCTTCATTTTAAATTCCATTACCATGATCTCCAATTTCATATTTTTATTTTTATTTGCTTCAATCTGTGACCGACACCATCTAGTTTTAGTTATACAGATTGAACACCTTCACATGACTGTAACAATCATGGAAAGTTGTGTTGAAGTTAGTTTCTTCAAAATTTAGTGGCCAGCTCTCTAAATTGTTTTTATGCTACATGGTGATTTGAACCTATGGAAATGTTGTCATGAATTCTTTTTACTACAGGCCGATTAATAAAGATTCTGATCCTTTGATTCTTATGATTTTAAGAATAGGGCTTGTGAACTGTTGTCGCATCAGTTGGACTCATGTTAAGCAATTATATGCTTTCATTGTTTGTTGACTCCATGTTTGCTGCAACCACAACCCGACACACCCTGGGGGGGGTGAATCAGGGTACGACTTTATTTTTCACTTTCTGGATCTTACTCTCGCGTTAACGAGCAGTATGAATCTATTGGTTTTTCATACAAACATGCAATAGCTGAATGCAGGCATTGAATGCAAGGGCACAACGTTTGATAAGATCATGGTGCAAGAGTGAGGAAAAAGAGTGTTTTATTGATAACAAAGGCATCAATTATATCAGAATACAAAAGAAGAGGAAGAAAGAAGAAGATGAAGAAGAAGATGGAGAAGAAGGAAGAAGAAACTCTTTGGGAAGACTCCCGAAGCCAAGGCCTAGCCCCCCCCCCCCCCCACGACAGCCAAGCCGAAGCCAAATGAATATCCAAAACCCCCTTCCAATTGTCCCATCCCCATATTTATTACTCCCCATTCACCCCCAATAGCCTCAATAGCCATGTACCAGAAAGTACAAAACTACCCTTAATATTCCCGCCCATCACTGCACAACACAACACTCACACGGACAACCCCCCATTTCCTATCATTCCCCCCTGTTTGAAAAAACACCTTGTCCCCAAGGTGAAGATAAAGGAAGGCGTCTCGCAATGCTACAGGTAGCTGCGTTGCTTCCAAATCCATGGTGCTAAGTTCCAATTTTTGGACATGAACTCTGATTCTAGACGGCCCCTTCACGCCTCTTAGCCAGGCCTCCCTGGTCACCTCTCGGTACAGAAAAGCCTTCTTAAGCCAGACCCACTCGTCCAAGCTTCCCTTGCATTTCACCCGCATGTCAAAGTGGTTGATGTTGCCGGTATGAGCCATAATACTACTGAATATGGTATTGCAAGCATAATATGAAGCCATACAAGAGAACATACCATCATTGCCACGAAACTTTATTACCATTTCACATGATGGAACAATCTTGTTGATACGATCATATCCAGGTCTGTTAATAAGCCACATATCCATTGCATAACCTGTATAAGCTTTGTACACAATTGAAGGATTGGCGAGCCCATTTCCAACTGCGAATCCCTTTAGATTCAAATGAATTCCTTCTTGTAGGTTGAGAAACCCCCCTTCACCTCCTTACCTCAAAGTGAGACTGGTGCGTTCTTTTATAATGAATGATAAAGACCACATTGGACCATAAGTCCGATGTGGGATACAGACTCCAACACTCCCCCTCAAGCTAGGTGTACCTAGCTTGGACATATAATGAAAAGAAAGCAACAAAATAGACGCTAACACTCCCCCTCAAGCTGGAGGGGCCCAACTTGATGACAAAAACAAGACAAAAGATAATAAAAGATAAAGCTTCAATATTGCTGCTTCCCCTGACGATGTTGATATGATGCCGCTGAAAGAGGGTGGGTAAATGCCGAAAAAGTGCGGGGACGGACAACAGAGCGTCGGGAAATCCACACCGGCGGGTTGGTCGTCAGAGCGTCGGGAAATCCGCACTACGGGCCGGTCAGTCAGAGCGTCGGGAAATCCGCAATGTCGGGCCGATCGTCAAAGCGCCGAGAAATCCGCACGGGAGGGCCGGTCATCAAAGCGCCGGGGAATCCGCAGGAGGTACCGGCGATGGGATGCGGTGATTCCGCAGGAGGCGCCGGACAGGGAGGCGAAGATTCCGCAGGAGGCACCGGACAGGAAGGCGGGGATTCCGCAGGAAGCAGGAGGAGGCCGACATGGATGGAGCAGTTGTTGATGCGTCGCGCAAGGAGGCGGAGTCGAAGCGATGGTGCGTGCGGACCGGATCTGGCAGGATCTTGCCGGATCTGGAAGTAGGGCAGCCGTTGGAGGAGGATCCGGTCCTTGAGAGAATCGTGTAGGGAGGGGCCGCCTTGATTTCGTTGCGCGCATAGGGTGAAGCCGAAGAGGGAAGGCCGCTTAGGGCAGAGAGGCGCGACGGAAATAGCGTGCGCGCAGCGGGGAGGAGGCGATCCGCAGGGAGGAACGCGCGCGATCGGGAGTCGCGACGGGACGTGAGGCTGGGAGGTGCGCCGTAGGGGAGGTGGTGCTAGCTGTGCGCAGGAAGAGCCGGGTCACCGGGAGGGAGCCGCCTGGACCGGTTCGCCGGGAGGGAGCCGGGCTGCCTGGAGCCGCGGTTGGAATAGAAGTAACCGGACGGGGCAAGCGCCGGGAGGAATCCGCCGGGAGGAACGCGCTGGGAGTATGGGAGCCGCAAGCCGGGAGCCGTGGGAAGGATGCGGTGTGGAGATACCGCCGGTCTGGTGCGGCTCACAGAGATGCGAGGACCTGGATACGTCGGACGACGCACAGGGCGCCGAGATGAGGGCGCCATAAGAGGTGGGGCCGGGCGACGGGACGCAGCGGAGGGGAGGAGGGCGGCCGGGAAACCGCACAGGGAGGCGGTGCAGGATGAGCCGTCGATGGAAGCCGGGAAAGCCGCGTGAGGGCGGGGCCGGGACGCGACGGGATGCGCCGGGAGGGAGGCCGTCGGGGAGGAGCGGCGCTGGAGGGGAGAATCGCCGGAGGCCAGGGGCTCGCGACGGAAGGAGACGCCAACATGGGGGAGATCCGCCGGTGAGGGAGATCCGTCGTGAGGGAGGGCCTGCGCGACCGGAAGGAGCAGTGGAGGGGGGGGCGACTATTTGGATTGGAGTCGCCGCCCCCCGAACGGGGAAAACCCTAAAGCCCGAAGGGAGAAAAAAAAATTAGGGAGGGAGGGAAAGGGTTTCGAAAACCCACTCTGAACCATGTAGGTTGAGAAACCCCCCTTCACCTCCTTACCTCAAAGTGAGGCTGAGGCGTTCTTTTATAATGAATGATAAAGACCACATCGGACCATAAGTCCGATGTGGGATACAGACTCCAACACTTCTCTAGCTTTGTTTCCCTGATGAATTCTTCCAACAAAAACATTAATGTATTGCCCAACATATGATTCACCAATTATATAGAAGTCCTGCTCGACAAGATATGGGTGCTCCACCAAAAATGTCTGAAAGAAGTGGTAAAGGTCGTAACTAACACCATGCTTAGTGTGACGAATGTCATTTTTGTTCATGCTATAACCGAAACCAGTACCGGTTGGTTGGTCAACATAGAGAATGTGTCGAGCCTTGAAATCGATTTTCCGCACCTGCTGTCTGTGAAGCTTCTGCAGCCGAAGACCTTCATTCACTGCTTCGCATGGAAATCCCAAACTTTCATTAGCTCCTTCTATACTGAAGTTGAGAGAGCTGGCTTGGTTCAAGATTGGGTTTTGAGGATATAGACAAACACTAAATGAAATCCCCTCCATAGATTTAGTAATTGGAACACGATGATACTCCTTTCGGTGTGTCGGCTCTCGATCCACAATGACTTTCTTTCGGTCCCAGCATCTGCAATTTTCGTAAGCAGCTGTTTGTAGCTTCCTATTCCTACCGGTTGAGCTGCTTGTGTAACCTTGCATTCTACCCCAGACAAACTAGAATTCAGATCAGAATTATCGTTGCTGGTCGTACTAGGATGGAAACAAGCTCCTCCTTGTCGTTCCATTGTACTTGTTGTGGTGTTAGTATTGATTTTGCTTGTGTGCGGGCTTGTGCTTGTTGTCCCGATATTGCTGGCGTACTGTGTGTGCTTGTTGTGTTGGCTAAGCTAGTTGTTGTTCTCAGGTAGATCGAATAAGTGAAAGGAGGAATTAGATGCTTTCTGTGCAATGTTGTCTCATGGAGCATCAAGGCACTCTGTGGGTAATGGGATATCTTGAGTTCTAAGTTGGTCACCATGGTCAATTACCATCGACATGGTCTAGGCTAGTGGGAATTCCTTGCCTTACAAATGCTCATTTTGGGTATTACCTTTGGGGATGGAGGGGTTGCTAGCATTCAATGTCATATTGATTGCTATGCCTGGCGAGTCACTCTCACATCTTTAGATGGGGTTGTTCATCTTTTCAACGCGGTCAGGATGCGAACCTGGAAGGAGGAGAATCTTTATGGGTAGAGTTGAGAACTATATCTTGTCAGTCTCCAACAAAACTACAACTGCATGTCTAGTTGGTGGAATTGGGAAGCAGGGTTTACTTTATCTTTCGAAAACCTACCTAGGTTAACTTTCTCATTTAGGTAACATTCATCGGGAGTAGTTTCAGGTCGGGTAACCCCTTTTGAAGTTTCTTGAGGTGTTGGTGTGCATGTCCCTGGCCTTAGCAATGGGCAGGTTGTTTTCCTGGCAGGGGTGAATGGTATCATTTTCAAAGACCTCGAAGATTCTTATCTTTGTGCTCAGTGGGTTATTTTTGATGCCTTGTTCGTGTCTTCTTATGTCCGATCTTACTGATGATCGCTCTATCTAGGTCCGAATCATTATGATCCACGGGTAGGGGGATGCTTTAACTGTAACTTTGTTGGTGTTGGGTTAGTAAAATGCGAGACCAATGACGATTCATGGGCTGACTTCTTGACATACACTTGGGTTGCACAAACCAAGATGATGTTTTGGGGTGTTGTCCGCTGGCTTTCATTAATAGCTTGGGCGACCAAGTCGGAGGAAGTTCAATGGTCGAATACTGATACCCTTACCCTAGGTCAAACCTTAATGGTGGGGAGTTGTTAGTGGGTGGGTATAAAATGAGAATTCTCTCCTGTTCATGATCCAATTCTACTTCATCCTTGTGTCAGGATAACTGGGCCTTAAACCATTCAACCGAGTTGTCATCTAGGAGGGTACACAAGTTAAGGCAGGTCAAACCAACGACCACTGAGCATGTTGTACTTGTTACCCATAGCTTTAGTGCAATAAAATAAATTCTCATGGGCCTTCGCATCAGTTTGTCTAAAATGCTTTAAAAGCATGTTGCCATGGATGTGGTAGTTAAATCTTCGAGTCAAGTGCATTTCATTCCAATTTGAGGGATGAAGATTGTAATTATCTGGCAGTGGGGCATGTCTGTGATCTATTGAACTTCTATGCTGTACGAATTTCTATCATCTTTGAAAGTGACTTTAGTTTTCCTTCGCTGGTTTAGTACTCATTGCATTAACCCTTGGGATCCTGGTTAACCATGAGTACCGTATGTCACCTTCTATTCGAGGGGCATTTAGAGTGATCTTTAATCTCGGAAGTTGTGCTTGAAGCTAGTAGGGTGATCTTTGATAGTTCATGGGAGGTTCAATTGCCTTTGGTGGAGTTTCCTTATGTCTTCAGCTATCCTAGAATGCTCCATATAGCCCCATCTGGAGCATGGCATTGTCCTCTGTGTCAAACACCGCTGTTCGGGTGGAGTTTTGAATAAGTTTGCCCTAAACCGAGTTCGGTGCAACAAGCTACAAAAAAGGCTGACTAGTACAAAGAAGCATGGTTATGGCATTGAGCGGTTTGGTATTTTATTGGGATCATTGCGGTATGCCATTATCGTTTGCGTTGAGGGGTCACGTGTTCTCGCAGGTGCTTTCATGACCAGGAAGTAGTAATCTCGGTAAGCAGGGGTATTTAATTTCTTAGTGCGTTGGGCACTTCGAGATTGTTGAGTGTATCACTGAGCTTGCTAAATGGTTAGCGTTATCGCTCAGAGTTAGAAAGGTAAATGGTATCATTCTTCGCATGCTAAATGGTTAGTGTTATCTCTCTAAGTCAGAAAGGTACATGGTATCCTTCGTATCACTGAGCTTGCTAAATGGTTAGTGTTATCTTTCTGTTGCATGGGTGGTGGGAATCATGTTGCTCATGTGTCAAATGTCCCTTTGGGTTCCCACCGGGTATCGTATCCATGGATGAGCACGATAACCTCTTGTGAGGTCGATGAATACTTGTTGAACGTGGATTATAGGCATGATTGGGTCTAAGAGGAGTCTTTGGAACATGATACTGTAATGCTGGATGAGTGGCCGAGATTGTGTCTAGTCTCCGTTAACCTCCAGCTTTCCATCGGGGGAGAATTTAACACCTCCGATTTGAGGTATGTTGCTCTTTTATTGTGTACTTTGAAGTTATATTATGATTGAGTTTAGTCCCGAGAGTTTATGGAAGGTTTATGGAGGTTTTGGAGGTGTTTTGGAGGGTGCATGGTTAGAGAAAACCATGCGGGTTCCCCAGGTAACTGTGCGAGATGATGTGGAATTCTTTGGGCAGACGCACAATTAGTGCACGGGTTGGGAAAACCATGTGGTAACTGTGCGACTTTGGAAATTTTCAGACAATGGCGTTTTGTACGGTTGGCGCACAATTTTCCAAATCGCGTGACACAATTGTGCGACCCTGAGTTTTGTTCAATAACACTCGCACGTTTGGCGTACGGTTTGCCAAACCGTGCGGTCTAATTGTGCAACGTGATTAATGAAATCCGAAAAATAGATTTTTAATCCGAAACTCTCCCGAAACCCTCATTCTTTCTCCCTTGACATAGGCTCTTAAACCTCAAGCTTCCTCTACGTGATTTTGGTGATTTCCTTCCCTCCGGAGGCCGATTCCAACGAATCATTGAGTGTTGGACCCTAGGAATCAAATGTAAGAGTCCTGTTTCTCTTTCTCCTTCTCGATCTTCTTGTTTTCTCTTGAGAGGAACCCTAGATCGGGGCCGTCATGCCCGAATCTACGGTTTAGGATGTGTTATGACGGGAATTCCTTGTGATCCGTTGAAGGGGAGGTGGGAAAGGCTTGAATCTATGAGATCGTGGTGTGATTCTTCGGCACAAACTTGTTTGAGGTTGGTGGCTTCTCTCTCGCTCCACTTTTCTTGGAACATGACGACTTAGTGTTCTTAAAATTACTGGTTTATATTCTTTGATGAAAATTCCTTCTCTCTTGGTTATTTGGTTTTAAACTAATGGGTTGTGGGCAACACCCACAACATGTTTGATAAAATGCTTCTTTGATGTCTTGATTCTAAAATGATGGTTTAGCGTGTGATAAATTTGGCTTTGATGTGTAACTTGTGTGGGTGTGTGCGTTCACTCATTGGGACGGTTGAATGCTTTTTTGGAATGTGTTTCGGAAAAGTTGGTTTTTGGTGCGCATTCATGATATGCATTCTACAGGACTTTGTTTGTTCGGACTTGGTTGCCGGTGCCAACTGGGGCACACCGGACTGGATGGGCTGGTGGGTATTTGTGATGCATTTGTATGGGGCCTTGTTGGTTTGGACTTGGCTGCCGGTGCCAACAAGGGCACGCTAGATTGTATTGCCATTTGATGACTTGGGTCCAGAGGGACGAGTTTCCGCTCATGAGTTGGATTGTTCAAAGGGCTTGGGAGATGCATTGAGTTTGGGTGCATTGGTTTTGGAAATCTCTTTTTGGTTTCATTTTTTTAAAATGTATAAGGAAATGTATTGGATCATGGATAATGGAAATGGAAAACATTTTTTAGAAAATGAAAAAAATAAAATGATGTTGGTTTTTTTTGGAAAACCAAAACAAGAAAAAAAAAGGGCCAGGTTGCCTTGGTTGGGTAAAACACTTACTATTTTTATTTTCTAAAAATTTGTTAAAAATGTACTAAATTATGTAGTTGTACAACATTTTTTTGGAAAATGAAAATGAGTGATTTTTGGGGCAAAAACCTGTTTTCATATTTTTAGAAAAAGAAAATTCTTTGATAAATAACTTACATGCTTGTTTTTCTGCGACTCTTCCAATCATTTAACGTATTTTTTAATACAATTTTGAACAATGTGAACATAAAATGTTTTCTAAAACCAAACACAACCTTATTTTCATGTTTTAAAAAACATGAAAATTCTTGGATAAATAATTCCTCTATTTTTTTTCTCTTCACTTAGAAAGACATTTTCCAACTTATTTTCTAATCCCTATTTAAAAAAAAAACGAAAAATGTTTCTTAAAAAAAAAATGTTTTTGCAGCCAAATCCACCTTCATTATTCAGTCTATTCATTTCTTTAACCGTATAACTGTAATAATTTATTTACTGTTAGTTGAAGTCTGTCTGTAGTCTTTGCCTCATATTTATATATATGTATCTTCATTTGGTGATGGTTTGCCCATTGATTAGGGGATAATGACTTGCAGATTTTCTAGATTCGGCTGCAGTTGCTGAATTTAAAGGTCCATATATTTTTGGTGTTGTTCGGTTTGCTCAAGTGAGCATGAAGTTGGCCAGGATCGAAGCTAGCTTTAGTGGATTGTCGCAGGGAAAGCATGCTTGGTCTATAAATGAATTTGGTGACTTGACCAAAGGTGCTGCAAGCACTGGTAATGTTTTCAACCCAGCCAACGGAGCAGCAGAAAAAGAGGTCCAGCCCATTTATGTCTCATCTTCTGATTTTATTTCTATTTCTGACACTTTTAGGGTCTGTTAACACTTGTTGAAAACTTTTTATAGCACTTACGGTTGTCCCAGGTAAAGGTGGCCGGGGGGGTAATTGCCTTTTAAAAATTTAAAACCATATTCAAAACGGGGTTAATTGCCTTTTAAAAATTTAAAACCATATTTAAAACTAAATGATATTGATACAATTAAGCAATAATTTCGATAAGTATTAAAAGGTTAATTTCAATATTAATCAAGTGAGTATGACCGGAAATAAACGTATCGATTTATGCAGTTATAAGTATCGAGTTTGATGCGTAGTGGAAAATAAATAATTGATGCAAAAAATAAAAGAAACAAACACGGTTTGATAAAGGAGTTCGGTAATAGCTCAGTGTGAGCCCCTACGCCTCCCCCCATTGGGTTGAGAGATTTGTGTATTACTCCCTTGATCATAGTGGTGATCAAGAAACTCGTCCCTCGCGATTATGGTTGTGAGCATTTTGTTACACCTCATCGATAGCTAAGGAACCCACTCTCATTTTTGCGGTAGTGAGCTCCCATTGTAGAAGGAGATGAGAAGAAGGTTTGCTTTGATGCAAACTTGTTACAAAGCCGCTTCCTAATCTCTCGTAAGGATTTGTACAATTGAGATGAGAGATAGAGAGATAACGGAAGAAGAGAGGTTAAGAGATTGATAAACAATTGTAGTTGGCTCTTGAAAGAGATTGGAGAGAATCCGTTAGAGCTTCGCCGTTGGTGATGCAAAACTTTGATCAAGGATCGAATTCACAATTGAACCATTGTAGGCAACCAGTTATTTTTCAGTTAATCTTTCAAGCCACTAAGGAGACTTATTTATAGGCTCCAATATCTCTAGAAACCTTCCGGAATTCATTCGGGGTCATTGAAGCCAAAGAAGACCGAAATCAATGCAATTTTGACCATAATAAATGTATCATCGGAATGTCTTCCTCAACGCCGCCAGCTACCCGTTGGTACACTTAGAGCACTCTGATTCTGGAAAATCTCCACCGAATAGCTGTTACTGGCCGGTGGCCTTTTGGCATAAGCGCATGCTTCTGGATTTTTCACCGGCTGACCGGTGTGCTTGGTGAAGCAAGGAGGGCTGACCGGTGTACTTCGTGAAGCAAGGAGGTTCTCTCCACTTGGTATCGGCTGACCGGTGCAGCCTGCAATGCTCCATTCACTTCCATGGACCTCCAAGCTTCTTCCAAAGCCTTCAGTTGTTGAACCTCCAACTTCATTCCAAGACCTCGAAACATGATAAGTGACGGTTTTAAGCCTTTAACAAGATCATTATGATGCCATTGAATACTTTTTAATATCTTCATTAAGTCTATCAAAGAAGACACGACTAAAAGTCCAAAAGGTGAGACTAAACACTTGAATGAAATTGTTAGAAACACAAAAGACTGTTTGTGATCAAGAAAATGTCATGAGAGATAGAGGTACAACAATATCCCATTTTTGATGATCATAAACACTTAACATAAAAAGATATATCAAGTGTAAATCAAGAGTGAAAGATATAACGATGCATTCAAGGTATCAATGTATATACAATATGTCAAACAAGATATTCAGTATGGTCAAGAAGGAAATAAGTCAAACATGTCATAATATGATTTAACAAAGTAATTTAAAAAGAAAAACATAATCCCCCCCTTTGTAAAACAATTAAACAAAATATCACAACATGAAATGAGCTCCCCCACACTAAATAATATTCAAAGATTTTCTCCCCCTTTGTGATAAAAATAAAATTCAATAAATTTCTCCACTTTGAAGTTCAATGAGATATTCTCTCCCTTGTGATTATCAAAAAGAAAAACAAGGAGAGGAAAGAAAAAACTTGCAAGGAAAGATTTGAAGAAAATCTCAAGATAGATTTAAAAAAGAAAAAAGAAAAAAAGAAAAATAGAGATTGAAAATGTAGTCCAAGAAAAATAAACAAATAGATTTTGAAAAAGAAAAGTAAAATCAAATGATATTTTTTTTTGAAAACGTCTTTTAGCTCCCAACCCCCCCTCAATAGGTGCATATCATAGAGAGGAAAGTTTAAAAAAAGTTTTTAAGAGAGAAACAAAGAGATTTAGAAGAGAGGAAGAAAAAGGAAATAAAAGAGAGAGAAAGAGAAAGGAAAGAAAGAATAAGAAGTTGAAAGAGAAAGAGAAAGAGAAAGAGAAAGAGAGAGAAAGAAGAAGAGAAAAGGAGAAAAAGAGAAAAGAAAGAGAAAATGATATCGAAAAATTTGGTATATACCTTTGTTAAAACACTCATTCCCCTCAAAGAATGGTTTCTCTATTGAAAGATTCCTTTATTGAAAGAGTTTGAAAAAGTTCCTTTGGATGTGAAAACTTAACTCAGGTTTGGGATACTTCATGTATTCCAGGTCTTCCTAAGTCTAGGATACTTCATGTATTTCAGGAAATGGTCTGATCAGGGACAATGAAAGCATGCTCCCATTTTCATTTTGTTAAAGACAACTCAAAAAAACATTGTTACAGACAAACATATGTAGAAATTTTTACTTATCATTAATCTTCTTTTTAAAAAATAAGACAGCATCTACATAATTGCTTATATAAGTTTTGAAAACAAACCTAAAATAGATTTAAATAAACAACAAACTAAGTGTATTCAAAGTTTGAAAACAAATTTAGTTTAACAAAAACCTAAAATAGTAAAATTATGATATGAAGTACTTGTTTTAGAAAATATGACTTTGAAGTTTGAAAATAAGATAACATTTTTCGACCTAAAAAGTAATTTAAAAACAAATGTCTCAAAGGAAAATTTCAGAAAATAAGAGATAAGGCTCCCTTTTAAATAAATACACATTTGAGATATAAGGATTATACCCAAGTGAGAAATAAAAGAAATAATTCAAAATAAATCAAGAATCTCAAGATTTTTGAAAAAAGAGAAAAAGATTAAAATAAGATCAAGAATCAAAATTAAATAAATTTTTAAAAGATTACTCAAGCTAGTCATAGCCAAATGGAAAGTGTCACAAGCGTATCATTTTTAGTTTCCCTTTAATGAAATTGAAACGATTAACTTCTAGAGGTTTAGTGAAAATATCAGCTGGTTGAAAGCCTGTTCTAATAAATTCCAATAAGATATCACCTTTTTGTAAATGATCTCTTAATAAATAGTGCCTAAGATCAATGTGTTTAGTGTGAGAGTGGTGTATAGGTTTTTTAGAAATATTTATGACACTTGTATTATCACATCTAATAGGGATATGCTCAAGCCCAAAGTTCAAGAGAGGGTTTCATCCATATTATCTGGGCGCAACAACTTTCGGCGGCTATGTTTTCCGCTTCAGTTGCAGAAAGAGCAACATAGTTTTGCTTCTTATTATTCTAAGAGACGAGGGATTTTCCAAGTAGGTGGCAAGTTCCACTTGTATTTTTTTTATCCAGTTGGCATCCACCAAAATCAATATAAAAAAAACTAGTTAATTAAAAAAAATTCCTTTTGGATAAAACAAATTGAGATTTTTAGTTTCTTTTAAATAACAAAAAATCCTTTTAACGGATTTAAGATAGATTCCTTTGGATTTGATTGAAAATGAGTACAAAGACAAACCCTGAATATGATGTTAGGCCGGGTCATAGTAAGAAAGATAAAACAGACTCCCAATTACACTTCTATAAAACTTGTTGTATAAGGCCCCAGCCTTAAACCTTACTTAATCTTGAGTTATTACAAGATTACACACTGAGGATCTTTTCGGGTTTAGAGTTTTAGAGAATTAGATCATAAAACTTGCATTACATTCCACATATAAACAAAGTGGTTACATAAAGATAGTATTCTTCATTCCCATCAATGGAAACACATTTAAAATAAAACATGGATTAATTCTTGACACATCCTTGACTCTATCATCTTATCATGTACCTTTCCCTTGACCTGTGAAAAACATTTCAAAAACTTGGGATGAGCATAAAAACTCAGTATGGGTTATAAAAAAAAACATGGAAAGGAAACATGAGTTCATATATACATAAGAATGAAATCATACTTTACCCATAAAACATTGGCACTTTAACATACCTCATAAAATCACGAATAAATCATAGAAATCATAAGACATAAAGGTAACTTGAGGCATTCATAACATTCTTACGTAGGGAGTAACCCTCTTGGTTACGTTTGGAATACCCATCACAGTATATTCCCTAAAATCTCTTCGGAGAAACCTTAACGTTTCACTCCTTCGCGTTACCCAATGCATTGGAGAGCTATAACGGGCTCACCCGCCCTTAGTTTATCACGGAACCACCCGTCTTCATAATAATGCCCAAGAACCATAACATAATCATATCACATAAAACATGCATAAAGGAAACATAACATTTCCACATTTCAATCACGAGATATCAATACAACACATTGATATAATAAAAACATTATGAAAACCATTTTCAATACCAAAGTAAAACATGGTATTTATTTTTCTTTTAAAAAAAGAAGGTATGGCTTGTAGAGGAAGCCGAAACTCAAATAACGGTTACGACGGCGGAGAAGTCGTTGTTGCCGCATACGTACGACAAAAACATTCCCTTTTGTCGTTTAGTAAACGCTTCGTATAAAAAAGATTCCTTTTGAATAAACGTAAAAGTCAAAGGGGTTTATACACCGTATAAAAGAAAGTTGTGTATAAAATAAAATATGCCTCAATGAAAGGAGATTGAGACGAAGTCCCATACCTCGTATCCGACTTGACCCGACCGTTCTTTAATATCCTGAATAATAAACTTGAGTTAATCTCTACTTGCTTATGAATCCTTTTCAAGTTCATTATTCCTTTTATACCATGTTATGAACATCATGTAATCAGTTAAGTTAATAATGTTCATTTTGTCGGTATTTGGTTCTTAAGTCAAAAATAGACTTCTTACACTTACATGTTGTTAATTTGGTCAAAGGTTCATTATATCCAGAATGGTATTCATGATGTAGATATCATATATGTCATATATATCCAGTACATACATGCATTTATAATATTACATAATTTAGAGGTAAGAAATGAAATGCACCGTTCATGGAGACGGTAAGCCGTACGTACGCATGAACGCTACTTCCATTTCTATTTCATATTTTCTGGAATGGAATCATAATGATATAAGAGTATATTATAATTCCAGTATAATAACATATATAATATCATTAACTTTATCCTTTACACATCCCACATATGGTATTAACGAATCAAATCACTTTTAGGGGGCGGTAGTCCGCACTTCCTAAAATGAAGATATCGTGTTTTACCCATAATGGAAACCATAAAGGTATGCCCAAAATGAAAAAAAACAGAAGCTTAAGGAAAACATAAACATATTATATATCATATATGAAAATAGTGACATCATAATGGCCACCTTTGAAGGTGTTAAATGAGTGTTGAACAATCATCGTTTCGGGAGGCAGAATTTCGCCATCCACGGAAACCGTATGTTCTTTAACCATTTGATGTAGTTGTGTGAGAGTGTAGCTCAAATAAATATCATAACAACATCCTTGTATATTTAAGATACTAGTGTTGTTACAAAATAAGTAAAATAAAAAGAGTTTAGGGGGTTGGAGAAGCAAAATAAAACAAATGAACATTAGAGAATGAATTACCTTAAAAAGTGTAACTCCTTTTGATTTGAGCCTAAAGGCTTCCTTTGAAAGGATTCTGCCCAAAGGGAATCCTCTAGGATGAGGAGAGGGATGTGGAGAGAGCAAATGGGCAGGGGTTGGCTGAGCCAACGGCTTTAAGAGTGTGTGAAATGAGGTAGAGGTGGGGGGCTTTTATAAGAGGAGAGGAGGGGCACTTTTGGAAAGTAAAGAAATATTACTTTATTTGAAAATGTATTTCGGTTTCAAAAGGTCCCACATTGATATAATTCGTGGCTAAGGTGATAAGGCTTCAAAATCCACTCATCCAATAAGTTTTGGACATGTGTAGTTCATAGATTTTACATTATCTTTCCATTTTATTTAAATCGTCAAATAATGATGTCATTGCTGCATCATTATTATGTCATAAATAATTTAATTTATTTAATGTCTAAAAATTATAAAAAAAAATACTATGATATAGGAAATCTTTTTAGCTTTCCAATGACTATTTATAATCAAAATTTGGACTTGTATAACCCCACTTAAAAATTGTTTTCGTAAAACATATTATGTTTGTGTCATTTTCACTTTAACATTAAATAAAAAGTAATTTATGTCATTTCCCAACAAAAGTGGATCCATGGGGTCCCCAAGTTGACCCATGGCATGTCATGGTCGGCCATGACACAACCAATGAGGTTGGGACATGTGTCTAGGTCATTTCATATTGTTAAAGCCTTATTTAGACCTTAAACTACCCTAATTACCACTAATTGTGATTAAGAACTTAATAAGTTACTATTCACCAAAAAATTATTATAATCTCATTGAACCACATTTTACATACTAATGACAACCATGTATGTCGGATTTTTAAAATTCAATACACATTAGTGGTAAACTTTCATTTAACTGAAAAATCAGTTTGTTTGATTACCACTTAGTGGTTTCACTATTCATCAAAAATTGAAGTTTTTCAGAAAATTACCAAAAATTCACCCTAAGCTATATTTGATATTCCGAATTCAAAAATGAAGTCTATTTTAAAAAATTCAAATCATATAAGTCACATTAATTAATTTAATAATTAATTCCCGCTGCCAGAGCAAATAGCGTGTTTTTACAAAACAATAAGTATCAAAAGATTGACACCAGTTTAAGTCTAATTTCAAAGTGAAATTGATTCCAATGACCACCATTGGATAAAATGGTAAAAATATATTCTAATTTCACTTCAAAAGCAATTCAAAACATAATCTAATCATATAAATAAATTAGATTAAAAAGCAGTTTTGATGTAAAATGCAGTATTTTTCACTATTCATTAAAAAATGAATATTGTCAGAAAAATACCAAAAATTTACACAAGGTAAATTTTGATGTCCCAATCATAAAGGATAAGTTTATTTTGACAAACATAGTTTATAAAATTGTCAAAATATAGATTCAAAAATGGTTTGCCATCAAAAGGCAGTAAAACAATCTTTTAAGAATATTAGTTTATTCCATGCATAAGATTGTATTTATTTTCATTTTAAGCCTCTAAAACACTATCTTAATCATTAATAGACATGGATAAAAATATCTATTATTCATTACTTACTTGGGATGTTACATGTTGTCTATCGACTTACTGGCTTCATCCAACGTTAGCTTATAAGTTGTACTCATGGATGTACTTGTAGGTTGAGAAACCCCCTTACCTTCAAGGTGAAGTGGAGACCTTCTCTTATAGATTGAGAATAAGGAATACACATGGGTGTATTCCGATGTGGGACTCGATAATACCCAAAATAATAAAAAAAGGGGTTTTAACACTCCCCCTCAAGCTGGACATGCCCAGCTTGGACAAAAGAGTCCCACAAAGAAAAAACAAGGTGACACCATACAAGACCAGATAAACTCCCCCTCAAGCTGGGCCGAAGATGCTATGGATGCCCAGCTTGGAACTGATCGAGAGGCGGGCCCCTGGGACGCCTTTGGTGAAGATGTCAGCTAGCTGGTCCGCCGTCGGGATGTGGCTAAATCTGACATGATTGTGCTCCAGATGGTGTCGAAGAAAGTGGCAGTCCACCTCAATATGCTTCGTGCGTTCATGGAAGATGGGATTTGAAACAATCTTGGTGGCTGCCTGATTGTCACACCAGATGTGAGTGGATGTGGGAGGAGGAAAGCCAAACTCCTAGAGGAGTTGTTGAAGCCAAATGATCTCCGTAGTGACGGTTGCCATGACTCGGTACTCAGATTCTGCACTGGATCTGGACACAACAGTCTGTTTTTTGCTGCGTCAAGAGATTAGGTTACCGGCTAAGAAAACGACAAACCCAAAGGTAGATCGCTGAGTGGCAAGGCAACAAGCATAATCAGCATCACAGAAGGCCTCAATGTTCATATGAGGATGCTGTGAGTAGCGAAGACCACGGGCAGGATCGCGCTTGATGTATTTGACGATGCGGAGGACAACATCCCAATGAGAGGTGGTCGGATGTTCCATAAATTGGCTCACTTTGCCAACAACGCAGCTAATGTCGAGACGCGTCATGGTGAGATAATTGAGTTTATCCACCAACCGACGGTACCGCTCAGGATGTGAATATGGTTCTGAGGAGGCATAAAGTGATCGTTCCCCAGGCTCCAGAGGGGTGTCAACAGCAGTGGCCTGTGTCAGCCCAGCATCCTGCAGAATATCCAACGCATGTTTCCGTTGACAAAGTGAGATGATGTCCGGAGAATAGGACACCTCGATGCCCAAAAAATATGTGAGAGGTCTGAGATCCTTAGTGTGGAAGTGTTGGTGAAGATGCTGCTTGAGGTGAGTGACACCAGCAGAGTTGCTGCCGATGATGATGATATCATCCACATAAACGACCAATAGGATACAGCCAGCAGGAGTCATTCAGTAAAAAACAGTGTGATCCTTCATACTTCGAGAGAGGCCAAAATCAGTGATGATAGTGCTGAAGCGGCCGAACCAAGCACGAGGAGATTGCTTGAGGCCGTATGAAGAGCGGCGAAGTTGACAGACTTGAGACTCGGCGCCGGAGGCACAAAAGCCGGGTGGCTGCTGCAGATAAACTTCTTCCTCAAGAAAGCCATGGAGGAAGGCATTTTTGACATCCAGCTGATGAAGATGCCAACGATGATGCGCCGACAGAGAGATGAATAACCGGACGGAGGCCATCTTGGCCACTGGAGAGAAAGTATCAAAGTAGTCCACCCCGTAAGTTTGGGCGAAGCCTTTAGCCACAAGGCGGGCTTTGAGTCGATGGAGAGTGCCATCGGGATTTAGCCGGACTGTGTAAATCCATTTGCTGCCCACTGCCTGTTTGCCTGCTGGTAGGGGGACGAGATCCCAAGTATGGTTTTCCTCAAGAGCCTGCAACTCATCATGCATTGCCGCTAGCCATCCCGGATGAGACTTTGCATCACCAACTGTGCGAGGAATAAAGACTGTCTCCAGAGCGGACAAACCCCTGTATGAAGAGACAAATAGAGGAGTACTCTGGCACGAACGAGTACCTTTCCGGAGTGCAATGGGAAATTCGTCTGTTGCCGAGGCAGGAGCATCGGGCGAAGCAGGGACGATGGTGTCCTCGGCCGGGACAGGGGGTACAGTCGATGGGCGACGAGAGTAGACCATACCAAAATGGGTGATCAACAGCAGCAGAGAGAGACACCAGTGGAGGGTGGGTGATGAGAGGAAGACAATTATCAATGTCAGTGTCGGGATGAGGAGAGGGATGTGAAAAGGGAGAGCTCTCAACAAACGATACGTCAGCAGAGATGATATACCACCGTAGGTCCGGAGAGAAGCAGCGGTATCCGCGCTGAGTGCGGGAATAACCGAGGAATATGCAGCTGAGGGATTTAGGAGCGGGTTTGGAGAGCCTGGGTCGGGTGTCACGGACATAACAGAGATATCCAAAGACACGCAAGGGAAGTGAGTGAGGAGGGAGAGAGGAGAACAGAGTTCGAAAAGGAGTCTCTTCCTGAAGGATAGAAGAAGAGAGGCGGTTAATGAGGTAGGTAGCAGTCAGGATAACATCGCACCAAAAATGGAGAGGCACCTTCATGTGGAATAGGAGGGCACGAGCAGTCTCCAGAATATGGCGGTGTTTCCGCTCGGCCACTCCATTCTGCTGAGGTGTATCAGGGCAAGATGTCTGGTGAATAATGCCTTTATCCTTGAGAAACTGCTGAAGGGTGGAAGATAAATATTCCCGTCCATTGTCGGAGCAGAGACATTTCAGGGAGGTTGAGAACTGAGTATGAATTTCATTGTAGAAGGTCTGAAAGGTAGAACACACTTCAAACCGATCACGAAGAAGGTAGAGCCAGGTCATGCGGGAGTAGTCATCAATAAAGGTAATATAATACTGGTACTCGGGCTGGCTAGGAACCCTGCAAGGACCCCATACATCGAAATGAACAAGGTCGAAAGGATTCACGGCACGCGGGTCCAATCGAGGTACATATGTCACCCGATGATGTTTTGCAAACTTGCAGGGTTCACAATGGAATGAAAGATTAGGACTAAATTGGGGGCAAAGTTTATGTAGGATGGAAGCCGGCGGATGACCAAGACGAGAATGAAGGTCAAGGGCACGGGCTGAGGTGGATGGGCAGGCAAGAGGGTGTGGGATATCGAGTATGTACACCCCGACCTGAATATGACCTCGACCAAGTTCCCGATTCGTCGATCGCTCCTGAAACACAACACTAGAAGATGTAAAAATAGCAGCACAGTTTAAATCTTTGGTGAGTTTGCTGATGGAGAGAAGATTAAACTGGCTGTGAGGAACGTGAGCAACTGAAGGCAGACTAATAGACGAGGTCAAAAGGCATGCGCCAAAGCCCGCAATGAGGATTGTTGATCCATTGACAACAGTGATTGGAGAAGCACTAGTAGATGGATGGTAGGTAGTGAACATACCAAAATCCCCTGTGAGATGTTCAGACGCACCGGAGTCGAGCATCCAGACTGACGGTCGATGAGATAGGAAAGCTGTGGAGCTCTTAGTCTGAGCAATGGTGGCTGGATAAGAGGGCGGATGCTCAGAACGGGGTCGGGAAACCGTCGGAGGCGGACCGAGAGACCGCATCGGATGCAGGAGCCGAGAAGCGTCGAGAGCCTGTCCAGCCAAACGTCGTCGGGAGTGCCGTGGGAGGGCGGGACCGGATGACCGCATTGGATCCAGAAAACAGGAAACTCTTGGATTGCGGGAGGAAGCACCGGATTGGAGGGCCGCAGTTGCCTGGAGGGAGTCGCGCCTGGACAGAGGCGGGGCTAGGAGGGTCGCCTGGCGGGAGGATGACCGGAGGCGCCGCGAGGTGAGCGACCGACCTGGATCTGCTGTCGGTGGCCGCGGGCACGCCGGGTGTTGGTACGGCCAAAGGAGAGCGCCGACCTAAGGGGCACTTGGCGGAGCGGCTTTGAACTGGAACGCCAGGGAGCTCCGGCGCTGGTCGGAGGTCGCGGCGGGGCTGTCAGAGGTGCAGCGACGGGGAGACATGGGCGGGGCTGTCAGAGGTGCAGCGACGGGGAGACATGGGCGGAGCAGGCGGCCGGGCGCTGCGCTCGACGGGGAGGTGCGCAGGCGGGATGGTCCGCGGTGGCAGCTGGGGAAACGCCGAGGGAAGCCGCGCAGAGGGCTGGCAGGGCGCCACAGGAGGGATCCGCGACGTGAGGCGGGCTGGAAGGCTGGCTGCAGTGGAGGTGCGCCTGACAGAACCGGGAGGAGGACGGCCGGATGAGTCGTCGTCGGAAGCCGGGAGGCGATGGGTTTCAGGCCTGCCGGGAAGGGCCGACGAGGGGATCTGCGGGAGCCGGGGCAGCCGGGAAGAGCCGGGGAGGGCGACGAGAGGCGCAGTCGTCGGGAGGAGCCGGGAGGGTGGGGGCCGCGACGGAGGGGCGCGCTCGGGAGGAGCCGCGACAGAGAGTCGCGTTCGGGAGGAGCCGCGCTTGGGAGGTGCCGCGACGGAGAAGGGCGCCGGGGTGCAAGAACTCACCGGGGAGGAGCCGCGCTCCGGGCAGGGTGCGCCGGGGAAGGAGGGTGCATGCCGCGACGGAGGGGCGCGCTCGGAGGGAGCCGCGCTCGGAGAAGGGCGCTGGGGTGCAGGAACGCACCGGGGAGGCGGGGCCGGACTGTGCCGGGAAGCCGCTGGAGAGGGTGGGCCGGTCTGTGCCGGGAAGCCGCCGGGAGGAAGGGTCGGGATTAAGTTCCCTCTGATACCATGTAGGTTGAGAAACCCCCTTACCTTTAAGGTGAGGTGGAGACCTTCTCTTATAGATTGTGAATAAGGAATACACATGGGAGTATTCCGATATGGGACTCGGTAATACCCAAAATAATAAAAAAAAGGGTTTTAATAGTACTAATTTGATTAGTTTGATCCACGTCGAAACGTTTTAAAAGTTCATTAGTGTATCTGTCTTGGTTTAGAAAAATACCATTATTCCTTTGAGAAATTTGAAAACCGAGAAAGCATTGTTCACCCATGAAGCTCATTTCATATTCCCTTTTCATTAAATAAAAAAATTCAAAACAAAGAATCATTGGTCGAGCCAAAAATCATATCATCAATGTAAATTTGGACAAGTAGCAAATCATTTGAGACGTGTTTTAGAAAGAGTTGAATATCCTTTTCTCATTTTAAAACCATTTGATAAAAGAAAATTAGTTAAACGTTCATACCAAGTCCGAAGAGCTTGTTTTAAACCATAAAACGCTTTAGATAATTTGAAAACATGATTAAGAAAATCATTATCTTCAAAACCAGATGGTTCAACAAAAATATTTTCGTTATTAAAACCATTTTAAAAGACGCTTTTAACATCCATTTGAAAGAGTTTGAAATTATGATGAGGTGAATGCTAACAAGATTCTAATGGATTCTAACCGAATGACGGGTGCTAAGGTTTCACCAAAGTCGATTCCTTCTTCTTGGTTTTAACCTTTAGCTGCTAGACATACTCTATTTTTAGTGATATTACCAAGTTCATCTAACTTATTCCTAAAAACCTATTTAGTGCCTATGATGGGATGATCATTAGGTCTTTTTGCGAGAGTTCATACATCATTTCTAGAGAATTGATTTAGTTCATCTTGCATGATAGGAACCCAATTTTCATCGATACGAGCATCGTTCATATTTTGGGGTTCTAAGTGAGAGACGAAAGCAATATGTTCAACTTCATTTAGGATCGATCTTCTAGTACGAGTTCACGCTTGCCAATCTCCAATGACATTTTCAAGGGGATAGTCTTTAGATTTTTTAAAAGCTTTAGGTAAAGAACTTAAAGATTCTTTCTCAACTTCAACTTCTTTAGATTGGAAAAGTTCATTTGAAGTCAAAACATTATTTTCAAAAACATTTCGAGAAATCAATTTAGCAAATTTTCATAAAAAACAACATGAATTGATTCTTCCAACGTTTTAGTCCTTTTGTTAAAGACCTGGTATGCTTTGCTTGAGTTGAAGTACCCAAGAAAGATACCTTTGTCGGATTTTGAATCATATTTTCTAAGATTATTTTTTGGTATTGAGAACAAAACATTTACAACCAGAAACTTAAAAAAAACCCGACTTTAGGTTTTTTATTTTTTCAAAGTTCATAAGAGGTCTTTTTGAGAAAAGGTCTTACGAGAACGCGATTAATGATAAAACAAGCAGTATTTACGACTTCAGTCCAAAAATATTGAGGTAAATTAAATTCATTTAAAAGAGTTAGAGCGATTTCTTAGATAGTCCGATTTTGTCTTTCTATTGCCACGTTTTGTTGGGCGGTTTGAGGTGCAGAAAATGAATGATTATAGCCTTTAAAAGAGCATAAATATTCAAATTCCTTATTGTCGAATTCTCCTCCACGATCACTTCGAATAGAAATAATTTGATAACGTTTTTCATTTTCAACCTTTTTAGAAAACTTGATGAAAGCTTTACAAGCTTCACTTCTATGAGATAAGAAGGTCTAAGTGAATCTTGTAAAGTCATCAACAATAACAAAAATGTATGATTTACCTTTAAGAGTTTCAATTTGAGGTCTGAATAAATCAAGATGAATTAATTCAAGAGCTTTAAAAGAAGAAAACCCTTTTTTAGATTTAGAAGATTTGTGTTACCATATTGACATGTTTCGCAAACCATGTTATCTTTGAAATGTAGTTTGGGTAAATCTGGTACCAGTTGATAACGGTTGAGTTTCATTGGTGAGTATGTGTGCTACAGTGACCAAGACGTCTATGCCAAAACCTCGACTCACTAACTTGTGCACTCAAACATTTGACTTTTTGGTTAGTGAGAGATTTTAAATCGATTGTATAAACATTTTGAAAATGAGAAGCGATAAATAAAAGATTTTTTTGAGTTAAAAACTTTTTGAAAATGAGTTAAAAACTTACTGAAAATCATTTTCAAAAATAACTTCAAAACCGTCACACAATTGACTAATGGTTAACAAATTATGCTTAAAGTCTTTGACAAATAAAACATTTTTAATAAGAGGTGAGTTAGAAAAACCGATGACACTTTTTCCGATTATCTTACCCTTAGAGTTATCAATACCTCCATCTAGTTTATCAATTTGATTGAATTTGGAGAGGTCGCCACACATGCGTCTTGGGCAACCACTATCAAGGTGTCATAGTGCTTCTTGGTCTTTTTGCTCTTAAAACACTTTTCTTACAAAATCCAAAGACTGAAGGTTTTGGTACCCAAACAAACTTGGGTTCACTGATGTTAGCCAATAACGATTTAGGTCACCAGATTTGTTTAGAATGTGATTTTCTTTTGGAAATACTAGATGAAAGATGAATTGATTTTGGTCTCATATCGTGCATTCTTGAAATCACATTCATAAATTAAATGTCTAATTCTTTTATTATAATTGCAAAACTTATCTTGCGAGCAACCTTTAATAGAAGATGTTTTCAATGGATTTTTTAAAGTGCTTGCATGATTTGAAAAACCAAGACCAAATCGTTTTTTTTTTCATATCTTTGAGATCCTAATATTTTATTCAGATTATTTTCACCTTGGTTGAATTTGGAGAGTAAGCTCTTTGAGTTCTTTGATTGTAGAATCGAGCTTATCGACATCCAGTTGATTCCTAATTTTCATGGATAATTCTTCCTTTTCCTTGAAGATTTGTTCCTTCTCTTTTAGAAGTTGTTCTTTTTCTTTAAGCACATGATTGTATTTCTGATTAAGTTCTTTGTGTAATGAAGTGAGTTCATGAAAACCATTTTCGAGTTGATCACTAGCGTATTTATGGTCTTAGTAATTAAGGTGACTTGAGGAGCAAGAGGAAGAAGAAGAGGGGGAAGAAGTAGGGGAAGAAAAAGAAGAGGAAATGTCAAGAGGGGAACTAACCTTGACGCCTTCTGAGTCGCTTGAAGGGGATGTGGAAGTTGAGTTTACGGAGTAATCGCTTGCACTCCAGGTTGTAACTTTCAGAGCCTTCTTACCTTGTTTCTTTTCTTTAACCTTATTTTTATAGATGGGACATTCCGACTTGATGTCACCTTTTTTCTTGCATTCATAGCATGTCACTTCTGGTTCCACCTTTTGATTTGGTTCGATTAACAGCTTTCTTTTTCGTGAAGAATTTATTCATAGTAATTTTATAAGTCATTATTGATCCGATAATCTCTTCAACCTCCATTTTCTTCACGTCCTTCGCTTCTTTTATAGCCGTGACCTTGGGTGCCCAATTGCTTGGCAAGACCCTGAGTATCTTTTTTTATTAAGGTTTTTGTAGACAAAAATCATCACGAAAAGACTTTCGATCTTTGCATATGTCAGTAAAGTGTGTAAACATACTAGTAATGGATTAATTTGAATGCATAGAAAAACTTTTAAAATCAATTCTATACATGTCTAATCTAGTATCTTTAACTTTGTTGGTTCCTTCATGAGCAACTTCTAGTAATTTCCATATTTCATGGGCACTTTTGCATGTAGAAACACGTTTAAATTCATTTTGGCCAAGACCGCAATGTAGAGCGTTCATGGTTTTGATATTAAGTTTAAAGACTTTAATATCATCGGATGTCCACTTATCTTTTGGTTCTTTAGTAGGAATATATTCATGCGTAACCATTTTTCAGACAGGGTAACCTATGCCTACCTAGAAAAGCTGACATGCGTTTTTTTCAATAGGAATAATGTAACTACCCAGACTTTTCATACATAAATATCACATCTTTTTAGATGAATATTTAATACATTTCATAAACACACGTCTGAGAACCGTAATAGTTTAGTGTCTTTGGAGACTAAAAACACTATCTTTTTATTTCATGAAGGATCTTCAAACATATTCTGCAAAGATCTTCTCACATAGTACTCCTTTTAGGCATATCCTATCTAAACTTTTTTTTATAACCTGGGGAAGGAAACATAAGAAAGGCTAAACTTAGATGCTCAGTAAAGGTAAACATAGGGGATATCAATCTACTATCATATAAAAGTATAAGATAAACATAATGGTATGTGATCAGGAACATAACTTATGAAGTTCATACCTAACCTGTCATAGATCATAAACATGAGTCATGGTATAACACTTTATCATTTCAGAAACATGAGCCCCATAAGAGTGAGATATCATTATAAATTAATCATGAACCATAAGCTCACGTCATAAAAGTGTGACACCATCATAAATATAGAAACCATTTCATTTGTTAAGGAGCTCACGTCATAAAAGTGTGACACCATCATAAATATAGAAACCATTTCATTTGTTAAGGTTAACTACCAAGACCATCAATATAGTGAGACCATCAATATAGTGGATCAAGACTTATCACCTGTTTCCCATTGTGAATCAGGACGCACCTGTTTCCCGTAGTGGATCAGGACGTACCTTTTTCCCATAGTGGACCAAGCCCATTGACTTGTTTCCCATTGTTATGTCATAAGATATAAAGTTTTACCCAATACATTGGAGAGAGATATAGGTCCCACCCATCTTATAATGAAAATCATACTTATGGGTGCCACAATATTATATAACATTTATCATGTCATCACATCATAACCCGTGTAAAGAAAACATGTTTCATAAACATTTTATCAATTCACCATAGTATAAACCATGAAAAATAAATAGGTTTCATAAACATTTCATCAGCATAAACATTAACCATCCAGAGAAAAAATAAGGATGATAGCATTCAACTTTGTCCTCGGTAAATCATAAGTAACATCGAAGGATGCTATCTTAGATGGAAAATGATTTTGAAAGATCACTTGAAACATTTCTTGAGTAATATAGTGTTTTCACTTTGAAAAACACTTTTTAAAACATAAAACATTTTGAAAATCCTTTCCTTTGAAAATAATCTTGAAAACTTATATCGGAAGCTTTAAATATCATTTAAAACATTTCTTGAGGAAATAACTTTTCTTTGAAAATCACTTTTTAAAACTAAAAATTCATAAAATATTTTGGAAATCCTTTTCTTTGAAAATAACCTTGAAATCTTATAAATGAACCTTCAAAGCAAATAATGGTCATGATGACGGGAAATTTCGTTTATGCCGTATACGTTAAAACAAAGATTCCTTTCACATTTTCGGTAAAAGTCAAACGAACATTGTTTGAAAAACGACATGAAAATTACTTTCAAAACATTTAAAAAAAATGTCAAACATGGGTACAAATGTCTTTAATAAGTCGTTTGAAGAATGTTAAAAATATTTTTGAAAACATTTTTAGAATACATGGTTTTAAAAGAAAAAAGTTTTCGGCTGAAAAGAGAAATAAAGATGATTTTTCATAAAAACATTCTTTTGAACTCTTGATTACTCGAAGGAAATGAAGAGAAAATATGTATTCTCATGACATCCAGAGGAGAAGAAAAGTCATGAGTTTCTTGAGAGATAGATCACAAGATTTCATGATCGGAAACATAATCTTAAACAATCCTGATAAACGATGAGATTGTTGTTGGATTGGTGTGGCTCGATTTGTTTTGAATGATATTGGGCCGAATGCTTGCAGCCCATACTGCACACCAGGCCGCAACTCTACAGTGAGCTCGTTGGGGATTGCAGGGGGCAACGCGCCTTTGTTTTGGGGGCCGAAGGTCCCCAGTCCAAATTTTGGGGCATTGTAGCAACTCTGACCGCCTGTAGCAGAGCCGATCAGACGACACCAACAGGGCATTGTAGCAGTGCGGACTTTGGCACAACTACAATAGCAGATCAGACTTTGGTGACATCGGTACTGTAACTCTTTGGATTTCTTGCCACCGACCACTGTAGCAGCTTGGACTTGGATGACCTTAGCATTGTAGCAGTGCGGACTTCCAGCCACATTTCACAGTAGCACAACAGACTCTGTGCGGTTGGTGGAATAATGCTTCTTCTTCTTTATTAGCCCATTTCAAGCTAGGGTTTCTTGGTGCTTGAAACTTTGAGATACTCCCTATAATTTGTGCTTTCGATTATAGTGATATTTCTGCCTCTCTGTGGACGTAGGGATCATTTCCCAAACTACGTAAATCTCTGTGTCCCAAGATATTCTTCTCGTTCTTTTGTTTTCCCCTTTTACCCTTTTGTGAATCGTTTATCGCTTCATTGCTTCTGACGTTTTCCGCAACAATTGTAACATTAAACTCTTACCATTTTGGTAATTTTGAATTGTAATCCCCATAAAAGAATAACATTAAATGGAACTTAGAATATCATGAAAAGAAAGAGATTCATGATATAGCATGTCAAAGAGGCAGTATATACACATCATAGAAGAAGATTGGTGCATAACATAACTTAGGTCTCCAAGAAGACAATTTGAGACAAAAACCCCTTATCGTTTTGGTAACTTTTGAATCGTAAACCCCGTGAAAAAGTGATCCTCGTATGGATATGTAAATCTCAATAATTTTCAGTATAAAATTCATAAAATATATTCATGGATAGTATATATATCACATAAAAGAAACACGTGAATATGACTTGTGCTCACAGAAAATAAAAGTGAGACGGAAATTCCTCACCATAAGTCTTGACTTCCTTCATACACGTTCGAACCTCTTGTATAATAAATATAAGTTTATTATAAATCTATTACAAAACCATACTTATATAGATCATAGCATATATGATTTACTTATGGACTTTTATTACCCGTTTATTAACAATTCCATGTTAAAGTCATGTTTTGAGTAATTACTGCTTTGTTTTTCATGCATGTTTTGATTTGTTATTTTTGGTCCTCTTACTTTGATCATGGCTCCATCATTTTCAGAATGTTATCCATGA
Source organism: Viscum album (assembly GCA_963277665.1). NCBI lineage: Eukaryota > Viridiplantae > Streptophyta > Magnoliopsida > Santalales > Viscaceae > Viscum > Viscum album. Next base: position 314,448,331 of record OY728161.1, read on the forward strand.
TATAAATATCATATATATTCAGTATATATGTATTTAGAGTAATTCATAAAAGTTAAAGATAAAAAATGAAATATACCATTCATGGAGTTAGTCGGTCGTACGTATGCTTGAACGTTCTCGTCAGATTGGAAGAAAGAAATGTAAATAATATATTACCATTTCAGAATCATTGTTATGTCATATATATCACATATGTTCATTAAACTTATCCTTATTACCTTCCATGTAAAGCATGAACGAATCACATTGTTTAGCGGGACGATAGTCTGCTACACACGAGTGACGTTATCGTATTCCCACATAATGAAAGGTAAAAAGGTATATGTGATATAATAATTCCAGAAGTATAATAATATCATAAATATCATATATAAGCATTTAATCCATTATTATATCCAGTCCTGAGAGGCGGTAATGAAAAATGAATGACATCAGTTCGTGAGACGGTAGACCGCCATACACACGGATGATGATTTCCTAATCCATTTGATGGAAGAGGAGAAAGATTTAAGTTATGCCATTAACATAATATCTCAGTATATGGAAGATACTGAGCTTATTATATAAGCATGGTTTAATAAGAATCGAAGGAGGCTGAGGAAGAAATAAAATAAAACACTTGGTTAAGAACGTTACCTCTTCTTCAGACTTCTTTTGGTTTGCACCAAAAGACTTCTTAGGTTGGTTTTTTGACCAAACTATGACTTTTAGGATGAGAGGAGGAAAGAAGTGATTTGGGCAGAGCTTGACTGAACCAATGAGTTTTGGAAGTGTGAAGAGGAGAGTAGAGGAGGTGACCTTTTATAAATGAGGTGAGTGATACATTTGTAATTTTTGAAAAGAAAAAGGTGTACCCACGTTCTTCATATGCCACAAGGCTCCAAAATGGGTCATTCTCGAACTTAGAGATAAGGTCGAAATATGGCCAGTCAATGGGTATTGGACAAGTTTTGGGTCATTTTTAACTCTTAACATTTTAGTTTAATCCTCCGGTAAATCCATTTTTATCTTAACCGTGATAAATATTTTTTATTATTTTTACTATTCATTATGAAAAAAATTAAGTCGTACTTATTAGATGATATAAATTATGTTGATTCCAAATATAGAATCCATTTTGTCAGAAGTGGTAAAATTTAATTTAAAATTAATCTCACAGATGTGACTAGAAAGCGGTTTTCCAAAGAGAAAATGTTCAAAAGTTTTAAAAGTTTTTATATCAAAATTTAATATGAAATCGATTCCAATGACCTAAATTGGATTAATAGATATATAATTGAATCAATGTTACCTTTAAGACCATCTTTGGAAGTTTTTAAATGCTTTAAAAGAAATGATAATTCTTAATAAAATCATATTTTTCACAATTCATCGAAAAATTTATCTTAGAATGTTTTAAAAAATCCACCTTAAGATGATTTTGATATGCTAATTTAAAAAATGAATTTCATTTTGTCAAATATATTTTCTAAAAGTGATAAAAATTAATTTTAAAATAAGTGCACAAAAGGTGACAAAAGTTATTTTTATAAAAATACAGTTTTTAAGTGTAAAATTGGATTTATTCTTATTTCTTGTCTAGAAAACACCTACGATAAATGTTAAATTTTTGATTGGATATATAATATATAAATTTCATTAAAATCATTCACAAAAAGCGATTTATTTAATTTATTGAGATAAAACATTTTTGTGATTATAAAAATAGTTTTTCAGAAAAGGATTTCCTTTATTTTCAAATGGTTTTTATTTTCATTTCCAATAAATTGGTTACCAAGGAATTCATTATATATACGTGTGCAAACCATATATTATGAAAATTTAGTTAATCCTATTCATTTTCATCATTCCAACGACTAGGTGATAACTATCGTAATAATATTTTAATAACATGTCATGTTTCATTTAAACTTTGTGTTGTGTGTAACGCATACTAAACTTAGTGTTGCGTGTAACGCAAGTTAAACTCGGTGTTGCATGTAACGCAAAATATCGAAAAGATTAAATTTATTTGAAAAAAAATATTTCGTAAAATCTTGGAGTTACAAATAATCCGTGCCATCAAAGACAGAAGGATGTGAATAAGAGTTGCCATCTTAGATAAACATTCACTTAAAATCGATTATGATTAAAGAAAAGTTTGGCTCTGATAACAATTGTTGTCCCATTGTCCCAGGTAAAGATGGTAAGAGGGGGTGAATTGCCCTTTTAAGAATTAAAACAAATGCAAAAATCAAATTTAAAACTAAATGATATTGATACGATAAAACAATAATTTCGATGCGTATTAAAAGGTTAATTTCAATATTGAGTATGCATAGTGGAAATAGATGCATCAAATTTATGCAATTATGCGTATCGAGTTCGATGTGTAGCGAAAAATAAATGATCGATGCAAAAAATAAAAGCAAAAGCAAACACGGTTTGATAATGGAGTTCAGAAATAGCTCGGTGTGAGCCCCTATGCCTCCTCCCCTCGGATTGAAAGGTTTGTGTATTACTCCCTTGATCTTAGCGGTGACCAAGAAACCCGTCCCTCACAATTATGGTTCTGAGCACTCTTTTGAACTTCATCGACAGCCAATGAATCCGTCCTTCACTTTTGCGGCAGTGAACGCCCGTTGTAGAAGTAGATGCAAAGAAGAAGGTTTGCTTTGATGCAAACCCTTTACAAAGTCGCTCCCTAATCTCTCATAAGGATTTTTATAATTGAGACGAGAGATCGAGAGATGATGGAAAAAGATGGCCTAAGGGATTGATGAACAATTGTAGTTGGCTCTTGAAAGAGATTGGAGAGAATCCCGCTAGGGCTTTGTTGTACCTCTCGTATCCCCTCGTGGTTTAATTTTCATGATCACAATCACTTTCATGTTTATCTAACATTGTTTGAAGTGTTTTTGATTGAAAGGCACAAGGTTGCCAAGAAGTTGGCCCAAGAATGGACATCAAATGGACTGAAATTCAGTCCACCGGCCAACCGGTGTGATAGCACCGGCCAGCCGGTGGAACTGGCAGAGGGATTGCCCACTGCCAGGTTCCACCGGTCGACCGGTGGCTCTGTCACCGGTCGACCTGTGGCACCCAGCCCAAATAGTGTTTGCTACTGTCTTGCCACCGGCCAGCCGGTGGCTCCTCACCGGTCGACCGGTAGAGCCTGGATCAAGACTCTTCTTCTCTACCAAGGCACCGGCCAGCCGGTGGATCTGTACCGGCCAGCCGGTGGCCCAGTCAAACTAGCCGTTGGGTTTGACCAGTCAACCATCTTTTGGCCTCCAACGGCTCCGAAGACCTCTCCAACGGCTCCGAAGCCTCCCCAAGGGTTCCATGCCTATAAATAAAGGCCAAGGAAGCCCCGGACACCTACCGGAACGATACGGAAGCCCACGGACATATTGTTGATCATCTTGGCGAAGCTCCGGCGGATTTCCTCAAGGAACCCAACGTGCTCCAATCCAATTCCACATCCAAGAGCACCACCAAAGAAGCTTGGAAGCGGCCTTCAACATCTCCAATCAATCAAAGGCGCCCAAGACTTCTCCAATTACGGGTTTTATTGTTTTATCTACTTTGAGCTTTAAAATTGGGTTTGTGCCTACAAACCCCAACCTTTTCTCATCCCCCCTTTCTTTGGGTTCTCACACCACCACTAAGGTGTGAAGAGGTTTCTTCAAGCTTTTCCTTTAAAAGGCTTGTGTTTCGGTGAGCTAGCCTTCACCCGTTAAAAAGGCTAGTGGGTTCTTGCTAAACCATTAAAAGCAAGTGGGTTCTTGCTTAACCACAAAAGCAAGCTGTAATAGGTCCTAGTGCTACCTCAAAGCCTAGTGGGTTTCTTGCTAAAACCATTGAAAAGCAAGCGGTAGAAATCTCTCAACGGTTGAGTTGGGAGCGGAGACGTAGGCCGGGTTTTGGCCGAACTCCGTTATCAATTTCTTGTGTGATTGCCTCTTTATTTCCGCTGCACTTTACTTTGATTTTTAATTTGTTAATCAATTTTTTAAAAGGCAATTCACCCCCCTCTTGCCATCTTTCCTTCGTTTTGTTCCGACCCAACAATTGGTATCAGAGGGTAGTTTGAATAATTCCCTAACCGGTTTCAAATTAAAGATCCTATTTTTTTTTGATGGCTTCTACCGCTTCTTCCTCACAATCCCCCGAAGGACATTCTTTGGATCGTGCTCCATTCTTTGATGGAGCCGATTATACTTTTTGGAAAACCCGCATGTCAACTTTTCTTAAAAGTATTGGCTATCCAATTTATAGAATTGTTATGCAAGGATTTTCTCTCTCTCTCGATGAGTCTAAATGGACCCCCGCCGACATTGCAAATTTCGAGTTTGATGGCAAAGCCATGAACGCTCTTCATTGTGGTCTTGACCGTAATGTTTTTAATTGCATTTCTTCTTGCACTACTTCTTACGATCTTTGGAAATTGTTAGAACTAACCTATGAAGGTACTAGCGAAGCTCCAAAGCAAGAATCCGATCAAAAGCAAGAACCCGTCAAAAAGCAAGAACCCGACGAAAACAAACCCGCTTGCCCACTTCACAAGAAAAGGGCCAAGAAAAAGGAGAAGAAGAAGGCTTCAAAGGAAACATGGAGTGATAGCTCCACCTCTTCATTCTCCCCCTTCTCCTTGAGCGACCAAGGTAAAAAATGCCTAATGGCAAAACATGAGGTATCTTCCTCCTCTTCTTCCTCTTCCTCATCCTCTTGTTCTTCAAATTCAAATTCTTTCAATCATATGTCTTATGAGGATCTCCAATATGCAAGAGATCAATTGGAAAAAGGTTTTCATACTCTATCTTCAAAATTCGTTGCTTTAAAAAAGTCTTTCAAAAAACTTTCCTCAGAAAAAGAACAACTTCTCAAAGAGAAGGAGGAACTCTCCCTTAAAATCCAAAATTTCCCCAATGTTGATTCTTTGGAATCAACCATCAAGGATCTTAGAGAATCCTTAGCCAAGTTCACCCAAGGTGAACAAAATTTGTCCAAACTTTTAGGTTCTCAACGAGTATCTAGAACCACCAATGGACTTGGCTACACCAATATAGCTTCCTCCTCCCATGCACCCACTGTTTTTGTAAGGGGGAGCTCTAGTTTTAAATTTTGTAATTATTGTAAGAAACCCGGGCACCTTATTTATGAATGTAATTGTAAAAATGCCCGGTACGGCCAACCAAAGACTATTTTCTATTCCGATGAATTTTATAGGAGAAGACCCGCCATGAGACAAGTATGGATTGAAAAATCCCTTCTTGCGAGTCTCTCCGGGCCAAAATTTATTTCCTTTCCCCGGTGATTCATTGTTTTTATTAAGGGGGAGTTAGGATTTTTTAAGCCTTTTTGTGTATTCAAAGTTTTCATATTTCTCATCACTTGGTTTCAAAATTCTCAATTCAAAATTTCCTATTAAATTTTCATTTCTAAATTTCCAACAGTTGGTATCGAATATTCATTTTTGATTCAAAACTCTCAATTTCAAAATTTCATTTGGTTTCAAATTTCTCATTTCAATTGGTTTTTGATTCAAAACTTTCAATCCAAACTGTTATTCAAATTTTCATTTCAATTTCAAAAATCTCAATTGATTTTCAAATCTCAAATCTTGTGTTTCAAATCTCTCTTCCCTCAATCAAGTTTTATGCCCCATTCTATTTTGATAATCACAAAGGGGGAGAAATTCCTTGATTGATTGGGGGAGAGTCTTCTCTATCATGCTTTGATTTATTTTCAAATTATCCTTTAAGAATGTCTTTAATTTCAGTATTTTACTTTGATTGTTTCGGTGATTGTGATCATCAAAATAGGGGGAGATTGTTGTACCTCTCGTATCCCCTCGTGGTTTAATTTTCATGATCACAATCACTTTCATGTTTATCTAACATTGTTTGAAGTGTTTTTGATTGAAAGGCACAAGGTTGCCAAGAAGTTGGCCCAAGAATGGACATCAAATGGACTGAAATTCAGTCCACCGGCCAACCGGTGTGATAGCACCGGCCAGCCGGTGGAACTGGCAGAGGGATTGCCCACTGCCAGGTTCCACCGGTCGACCGGTGGCTCTGTCACCGGTCGACCTGTGGCACCCAGCCCAAATAGTGTTTGCTACTGTCTTGCCACCGGCCAGCCGGTGGCTCCTCACCGGTCGACCGGTAGAGCCTGGATCAAGACTCTTCTTCTCTACCAAGGCACCGGCCAGCCGGTGGATCTGTACCGGCCAGCCGGTGGCCCAGTCAAACTAGCCGTTGGGTTTGACCAGTCAACCATCTTTTGGCCTCCAACGGCTCCGAAGACCTCTCCAACGGCTCCGAAGCCTCCCCAAGGGTTCCATGCCTATAAATAAAGGCCAAGGAAGCCCCGGACACCTACCGGAACGATACGGAAGCCCACGGACATATTGTTGATCATCTTGGCGAAGCTCCGGCGGATTTCCTCAAGGAACCCAACGTGCTCCAATCCAATTCCACATCCAAGAGCACCACCAAAGAAGCTTGGAAGCGGCCTTCAACATCTCCAATCAATCAAAGGCGCCCAAGACTTCTCCAATTACGGGTTTTATTGTTTTATCTACTTTGAGCTTTAAAATTGGGTTTGTGCCTACAAACCCCAACCTTTTCTCATCCCCCCTTTCTTTGGGTTCTCACACCACCACTAAGGTGTGAAGAGGTTTCTTCAAGCTTTTCCTTTAAAAGGCTTGTGTTTCGGTGAGCTAGCCTTCACCCGTTAAAAAGGCTAGTGGGTTCTTGCTAAACCATTAAAAGCAAGTGGGTTCTTGCTTAACCACAAAAGCAAGCTGTAATAGGTCCTAGTGCTACCTCAAAGCCTAGTGGGTTTCTTGCTAAAACCATTGAAAAGCAAGCGGTAGGAATCTCTCAACGGTTGAGTTGGGAGCGGAGACGTAGGCCGGGTTTTGGCCGAACTCCGTTATCAATTTCTTGTGTGATTGCCTCTTTATTTCCGCTGCACTTTACTTTGATTTTTAATTTGTTAATCAATTTTTTAAAAGGCAATTCACCCCCCTCTTGCCATCTTTCCTTCGTTTTGTTCCGACCCAACAATTGGTATCAGAGGGTAGTTTGAATAATTCCCTAACCGGTTTCAAATTAAAGATCCTATTTTTTTTTGATGGCTTCTACCGCTTCTTCCTCACAATCCCCCGAAGGACATTCTTTGGATCGTGCTCCATTCTTTGATGGAGCCGATTATACTTTTTGGAAAACCCGCATGTCAACTTTTCTTAAAAGTATTGGCTATCCAATTTATAGAATTGTTATGCAAGGATTTTCTCTCTCTCTCGATGAGTCTAAATGGACCCCCGCCGACATTGCAAATTTCGAGCTTGATGGCAAAGCCATGAACGCTCTTCATTGTGGTCTTGACCGTAATGTTTTTAATTGCATTTCTTCTTGCACTACTTCTTACGATCTTTGGAAATTGTTAGAACTAACCTATGAAGGTACTAGCGAAGCTCCAAAGCAAGAATCCGATCAAAAGCAAGAACCCGTCAAAAAGCAAGAACCCGACGAAAACAAACCCGCTTGCCCACTTCACAAGAAAAGGGCCAAGAAAAAGGAGAAGAAGAAGGCTTCAAAGGAAACATGGAGTGATAGCTCCACCTCTTCATTCTCCCCCTTCTCCTTGAGCGACCAAGGTAAAAAATGCCTAATGGCAAAACATGAGGTATCTTCCTCCTCTTCTTCCTCTTCCTCATCCTCTTGTTCTTCAAATTCAAATTCTTTCAATCATATGTCTTATGAGGATCTCCAATATGCAAGAGATCAATTGGAAAAAGGTTTTCATACTCTATCTTCAAAATTCGTTGCTTTAAAAAAGTCTTTCAAAAAACTTTCCTCAGAAAAAGAACAACTTCTCAAAGAGAAGGAGGAACTCTCCCTTAAAATCCAAAATTTCCCCAATGTTGATTCTTTGGAATCAACCATCAAGGATCTTAGAGAATCCTTAGCCAAGTTCACCCAAGGTGAACAAAATTTGTCCAAACTTTTAGGTTCTCAACGAGTATCTAGAACCACCAATGGACTTGGCTACACCAATATAGCTTCCTCCTCCCATGCACCCACTGTTTTTGTAAGGGGGAGCTCTAGTTTTAAATTTTGTAATTATTGTAAGAAACCCGGGCACCTTATTTATGAATGTAATTGTAAAAATGCCCGGTACGGCCAACCAAAGACTATTTTCTATTCCGATGAATTTTATAGGAGAAGACCCGCCATGAGACAAGTATGGATTGAAAAATCCCTTCTTGCGAGTCTCTCCGGGCCAAAATTTATTTCCTTTCCCCGGTGATTCATTGTTTTTATTAAGGGGGAGTTAGGATTTTTTAAGCCTTTTTGTGTATTCAAAGTTTTCATATTTCTCATCACTTGGTTTCAAAATTCTCAATTCAAAATTTCCTATTAAATTTTCATTTCTAAATTTCCAACAGTTGGTATCGAATATTCATTTTTGATTCAAAACTCTCAATTTCAAAATTTCATTTGGTTTCAAATTTCTCATTTCAATTGGTTTTTGATTCAAAACTTTCAATCCAAACTGTTATTCAAATTTTCATTTCAATTTCAAAAATCTCAATTGATTTTCAAATCTCAAATCTTGTGTTTCAAATCTCTCTTCCCTCAATCAAGTTTTATGCCCCATTCTATTTTGATAATCACAAAGGGGGAGAAATTCCTTGATTGATTGGGGGAGAGTCTTCTCTATCATGCTTTGATTTATTTTCAAATTATCCTTTAAGAATGTCTTTAATTTCAGTATTTTACTTTGATTGTTTCGGTGATTGTGATCATCAAAATAGGGGGAGATTGTTGTACCTCTCGTATCCCCTCGTGGTTTAATTTTCATGATCACAATCACTTTCATGTTTATCTAACATTGTTTGAAGTGTTTTTGATTGAAAGGCACAAGGTTGCCAAGAAGTTGGCCCAAGAATGGACATCAAATGGACTGAAATTCAGTCCACCGGCCAACCGGTGTGATAGCACCGGCCAGCCGGTGGAACTGGCAGAGGGATTGCCCACTGCCAGGTTCCACCGGTCGACCGGTGGCTCTGTCACCGGTCGACCTGTGGCACCCAGCCCAAATAGTGTTTGCTACTGTCTTGCCACCGGCCAGCCGGTGGCTCCTCACCGGTCGACCGGTAGAGCCTGGATCAAGACTCTTCTTCTCTACCAAGGCACCGGCCAGCCGGTGGATCTGTACCGGCCAGCCGGTGGCCCAGTCAAACTAGCCGTTGGGTTTGACCAGTCAACCATCTTTTGGCCTCCAACGGCTCCGAAGACCTCTCCAACGGCTCCGAAGCCTCCCCAAGGGTTCCATGCCTATAAATAAAGGCCAAGGAAGCCCCGGACACCTACCGGAACGATACGGAAGCCCACGGACATATTGTTGATCATCTTGGCGAAGCTCCGGCGGATTTCCTCAAGGAACCCAACGTGCTCCAATCCAATTCCACATCCAAGAGCACCACCAAAGAAGCTTGGAAGCGGCCTTCAACATCTCCAATCAATCAAAGGCGCCCAAGACTTCTCCAATTACGGGTTTTATTGTTTTATCTACTTTGAGCTTTAAAATTGGGTTTGTGCCTACAAACCCCAACCTTTTCTCATCCCCCCTTTCTTTGGGTTCTCACACCACCACTAAGGTGTGAAGAGGTTTCTTCAAGCTTTTCCTTTAAAAGGCTTGTGTTTCGGTGAGCTAGCCTTCACCCGTTAAAAAGGCTAGTGGGTTCTTGCTAAACCATTAAAAGCAAGTGGGTTCTTGCTTAACCACAAAAGCAAGCTGTAATAGGTCCTAGTGCTACCTCAAAGCCTAGTGGGTTTCTTGCTAAAACCATTGAAAAGCAAGCGGTAGGAATCTCTCAACGGTTGAGTTGGGAGCGGAGACGTAGGCCGGGTTTTGGCCGAACTCCGTTATCAATTTCTTGTGTGATTGCCTCTTTATTTCCGCTGCACTTTACTTTGATTTTTAATTTGTTAATCAATTTTTTAAAAGGCAATTCACCCCCCTCTTGCCATCTTTCCTTCGTTTTGTTCCGACCCAACAATTGGTATCAGAGGGTAGTTTGAATAATTCCCTAACCGGTTTCAAATTAAAGATCCTATTTTTTTTTGATGGCTTCTACCGCTTCTTCCTCACAATCCCCCGAAGGACATTCTTTGGATCGTGCTCCATTCTTTGATGGAGCCGATTATACTTTTTGGAAAACCCGCATGTCAACTTTTCTTAAAAGTATTGGCTATCCAATTTATAGAATTGTTATGCAAGGATTTTCTCTCTCTCTCGATGAGTCTAAATGGACCCCCGCCGACATTGCAAATTTCGAGCTTGATGGCAAAGCCATGAACGCTCTTCATTGTGGTCTTGACCGTAATGTTTTTAATTGCATTTCTTCTTGCACTACTTCTTACGATCTTTGGAAATTGTTAGAACTAACCTATGAAGGTACTAGCGAAGCTCCAAAGCAAGAATCCGATCAAAAGCAAGAACCCGTCAAAAAGCAAGAACCCGACGAAAACAAACCCGCTTGCCCACTTCACAAGAAAAGGGCCAAGAAAAAGGAGAAGAAGAAGGCTTCAAAGGAAACATGGAGTGATAGCTCCACCTCTTCATTCTCCCCCTTCTCCTTGAGCGACCAAGGTAAAAAATGCCTAATGGCAAAACATGAGGTATCTTCCTCCTCTTCTTCCTCTTCCTCATCCTCTTGTTCTTCAAATTCAAATTCTTTCAATCATATGTCTTATGAGGATCTCCAATATGCAAGAGATCAATTGGAAAAAGGTTTTCATACTCTATCTTCAAAATTCGTTGCTTTAAAAAAGTCTTTCAAAAAACTTTCCTCAGAAAAAGAACAACTTCTCAAAGAGAAGGAGGAACTCTCCCTTAAAATCCAAAATTTCCCCAATGTTGATTCTTTGGAATCAACCATCAAGGATCTTAGAGAATCCTTAGCCAAGTTCACCCAAGGTGAACAAAATTTGTCCAAACTTTTAGGTTCTCAACGAGTATCTAGAACCACCAATGGACTTGGCTACACCAATATAGCTTCCTCCTCCCATGCACCCACTGTTTTTGTAAGGGGGAGCTCTAGTTTTAAATTTTGTAATTATTGTAAGAAACCCGGGCACCTTATTTATGAATGTAATTGTAAAAATGCCCGGTACGGCCAACCAAAGACTATTTTCTATTCCGATGAATTTTATAGGAGAAGACCCGCCATGAGACAAGTATGGATTGAAAAATCCCTTCTTGCGAGTCTCTCCGGGCCAAAATTTATTTCCTTTCCCCGGTGATTCATTGTTTTTATTAAGGGGGAGTTAGGATTTTTTAAGCCTTTTTGTGTATTCAAAGTTTTCATATTTCTCATCACTTGGTTTCAAAATTCTCAATTCAAAATTTCCTATTAAATTTTCATTTCTAAATTTCCAACAGTTGGTATCGAATATTCATTTTTGATTCAAAACTCTCAATTTCAAAATTTCATTTGGTTTCAAATTTCTCATTTCAATTGGTTTTTGATTCAAAACTTTCAATCCAAACTGTTATTCAAATTTTCATTTCAATTTCAAAAATCTCAATTGATTTTCAAATCTCAAATCTTGTGTTTCAAATCTCTCTTCCCTCAATCAAGTTTTATGCCCCATTCTATTTTGATAATCACAAAGGGGGAGAAATTCCTTGATTGATTGGGGGAGAGTCTTCTCTATCATGCTTTGATTTATTTTCAAATTATCCTTTAAGAATGTCTTTAATTTCAGTATTTTACTTTGATTGTTTCGGTGATTGTGATCATCAAAATAGGGGGAGATTGTTGTACCTCTCGTATCCCCTCGTGGTTTAATTTTCATGATCACAATCACTTTCATGTTTATCTAACATTGTTTGAAGTGTTTTTGATTGAAAGGCACAAGGTTGCCAAGAAGTTGGCCCAAGAATGGACATCAAATGGACTGAAATTCAGTCCACCGGCCAACCGGTGTGATAGCACCGGCCAGCCGGTGGAACTGGCAGAGGGATTGCCCACTGCCAGGTTCCACCGGTCGACCGGTGGCTCTGTCACCGGTCGACCTGTGGCACCCAGCCCAAATAGTGTTTGCTACTGTCTTGCCACCGGCCAGCCGGTGGCTCCTCACCGGTCGACCGGTAGAGCCTGGATCAAGACTCTTCTTCTCTACCAAGGCACCGGCCAGCCGGTGGATCTGTACCGGCCAGCCGGTGGCCCAGTCAAACTAGCCGTTGGGTTTGACCAGTCAACCATCTTTTGGCCTCCAACGGCTCCGAAGACCTCTCCAACGGCTCCGAAGCCTCCCCAAGGGTTCCATGCCTATAAATAAAGGCCAAGGAAGCCCCGGACACCTACCGGAACGATACGGAAGCCCACGGACATATTGTTGATCATCTTGGCGAAGCTCCGGCGGATTTCCTCAAGGAACCCAACGTGCTCCAATCCAATTCCACATCCAAGAGCACCACCAAAGAAGCTTGGAAGCGGCCTTCAACATCTCCAATCAATCAAAGGCGCCCAAGACTTCTCCAATTACGGGTTTTATTGTTTTATCTACTTTGAGCTTTAAAATTGGGTTTGTGCCTACAAACCCCAACCTTTTCTCATCCCCCCTTTCTTTGGGTTCTCACACCACCACTAAGGTGTGAAGAGGTTTCTTCAAGCTTTTCCTTTAAAAGGCTTGTGTTTCGGTGAGCTAGCCTTCACCCGTTAAAAAGGCTAGTGAGTTCTTGCTAAACCATTAAAAGCAAGTGGGTTCTTGCTTAACCACAAAAGCAAGCTGTAATAGGTCCTAGTGCTACCTCAAAGCCTAGTGGGTTTCTTGCTAAAACCATTGAAAAGCAAGCGGTAGGAATCTCTCAACGGTTGAGTTGGGAGCGGAGACGTAGGCCGGGTTTTGGCCGAACTCCGTTATCAATTTCTTGTGTGATTGCCTCTTTATTTCCGCTGCACTTTACTTTGATTTTTAATTTGTTAATCAATTTTTTAAAAGGCAATTCACCCCCCTCTTGCCATCAATTCCCCCGCTTTTCTTCCGACCCAACAGGCTTCGCCGTTAGTGATGCAAAATTCTGATGAAGGATCGAATTCGCAGTCGAAGCGTTGTAGGTAACCAGTTATTTTTCGGTTAATCTTCCAAGCCACTAAGGAGACATATTTATAGGCTCCAATATCTCTAGGATCCTTTTGGAATTCTTCTGGGGCCATTGAAGCTAAACAAGACCGAAATCAATGCAATTTTGACTGTAATAAATGTATCCTCGAAATGCCTGCCTCGACGCCCCCAACTACCTGGTGGTACCTGGTGGTACACTTGGAGCACTCTGATTCTGAAAAATCTCCATGGGCTAGCCGCTACTGGTTGGTGGCCTTCTGGGAGAAGCACATGGTTCTGGAATTGTCACGAGCTAGCCGATGGACTTCCTGAAGCAAGGAGGTTCTATCCTCGGGGTACCGGCTTGGAGCACTCTGATTCTGAAAAATCTCCATCGGCTAGCCGCTACTGGTTGGTGGCCTTCTGGGAGAAGCACATGGTTCTGGAATTGTCACGAGCTAGCCGATGGACTTCCTGAAGCAAGGAGGTTCTATCCTCGGGGTACCGGCTGGCCCGTGCAGCCTGCAATGCCCCTTTCACTTCCATGTACCTCCAAGCTTCTTCCAAAGCCTTCAGCTGAACCTCAATTTCATTCCAAGATCTCGAAACATGATAAGTGACACTTTTAAGCCTTCAACAAGATCATTATGATGCCTTTGAATATTCTTTAATATCTTCAGTAAGTCCGTCAAAGAGATTACTAAAAATCCAAAAGGCGAGACTAAAAATCACTTAAATGAAATTGTTAGAAACACAAAATAGTGTTTGTGATCATGAAAATATCATGAGTGAAAGATATAACAATGTATTTAAGATATCAATGTATACTAGATGTCAAACAAGATATTCAATATGCTCAAGAATTAAACAAATCAAACATGCCATACTATGATCTAACAAAGTAATTTAAAAAGAAAAACATAACCCCCCTTTGTAAAACAATTAAACAAAATACCACAACATGAAATGAGCTCCCACACATTAAATAATATTAAAAAAGTATGTCCCTTTGTGATTATCAAAAAGAATACCAAGGAAAGGATAGAAAAAAGATTTGAAGAAAATATCCAGAGAGATTTAGAAAGAAAAAGAAAAATAGAGATTGAACATGAAGTCCAATAAAAAAACAGATTTTGAAAAAGTAAAATTAAATGATAAATCATTTTTTTTTAAAACAACTCTTAGCTTCCAAACCTTCCTTTAATAGGTGCATATCACAGAGAGAGGAAAGTTTAAAAGAAGTTTTTAAGAGAAAAGCAACAAGATTTAGAAAAGAGGAAGAAAAAGGAAATAAAAGAGAAAGAGAAAGGAATGAAATAATAAGAAGTTGAAAAAGTGAGAAAAAGAGAAAGAAAGAGAATAATAATAAGGGAGAAAAAGTGATAAGAAAGAGAAAAGGATATCGAAAAATTCGGTACGTACCTTTGTCAAAACAGTCATTCCTTCAAAGAATGGTTTCTCCTATATTGAAAGATTCCTACATGGCAAGAGTTTGAAAAAGTTCATTTGGATGTGAAAACATACATCGAAAGCATCTTTCCATTTGCATTTTGTCAAAGACAACTCAAAAAAACATTGTTAGAGAGACAAGTATATATAGAAATTTTTACCCATCATTACTCATCATTAAGTTTTAAATATACATGTATTCAAAGTTTGAAAACAGATTTAGTTTAATAAAACCTAAAATAGTAAAATTTTGATATAAAGTACTTGTTTTAAAAAATATGACTTTGAAGTTTGAAAATAAGAGAAAACATTTTTCGACTTAAAAAGTAATTTAAAAACAAATGTATTTCTCAAGGAAAATTTCAAAAAATAAGAGATAAGGCCCTCCCTTTAAATAAAACTTGAGGAAAAGATTTACAAGTTTCACTTTTATGAGATAAGAAGACGGTCCAAGTGAATCTTATAAAGTCATCAACAATAACAAAAGTGTATGATTTACCATTGAGACTTTCGATTTGAAAAAGTCTGAATAAATCAAGATAATTAATTCAAGAGCTTTAAAAGAAGAAAACCCTTTTTAGATTTAAAAGAAGATTGTGTTACTTACCACATTGACATGCTTCACAAACCATGTTATCTTCGAAATGTAGTTTGGGTAAATCTCGTACTAGTTGATAACGGTTGAGTTTCACTAGTGAGTGTGCTATACTGACCAAGACGTCTATGCTAAAGCCACAACTCACTAACTTGTGCACTCAAGCATTTGACTTTTTGGCTAGTGAGAGATTTTAAATCTATTGTATAAACATTTTGAAAATGAGAAACGATAAATAAAAGATTTCCTTTCGAGTTAAGAACTTTGCAAAAATCATTTTTGAAAATAATTTTAAAACCGTTATTAGGCAATTGACTAATGATTAGCAAATTGTGCTTGAAGCCTTTGAAAAATAAAACATTTTTAATAAGAGTTGAGTTAGAAAAACCAATGACAACTTCACCAATTATCCGACCCTTAGAGTTGTCACCGAAGGTGACATGAGCTACGTTTAGCTTAGCAATTTGATTGAATTCGGAGAGGTTGTCACACATGTCTTGAACAACCACTAAGGTGCCATAACGCTTCTTGGTCTTTGCTCTTAAGACACTTATCCTACAAAATCAAAAGACTAAAGGTTTTGATACCCAAACAAACTTGGACCCACTGATGTGAGCCAATAATGATTTAGGTATCCAAATTTGTTTAGAACGTGATTTTCTTTTGAAAATAATTGATGGAAGATGAATTGATTTTGGTCTCCCATATCGTGCATTCTTGCAATCACATTCATAAATTAAATGTCCAATTCTTTTACTATAATTGCAAAACTTATCTTGCAAGCAACCTTTAATAAAAGTGGTTTTCAATGGATTTTTTTGAAGTGATTGCATGATTTGAGAAACCAAGACCAAACCATTCCTTTCCTTATCTTTGAGATCCTAATATTTTATTCAGATTATTTTCACCTTGGGTGAATTCGGAGAGAGAGCTCTTGAGTTCTTTGATTGTAGATTCGAGCTTATCAACATTCGGTTGATTCTTAATTTTCATGGATAATTCTTAATTTTCCTTGAAGATTTGTTTCGTCTTCTTTGATTGTATTTCACATCATAGTTATTAATGGCGCGCGCCATGGTGTGTCGCGCCATGGCTTCGCCATGGCTCATCTAAGATGGCGCACTGTGGCGTGCACCATATTGCGCAATGGCGCGCGCCATTGCGCCTTTTTGATTTTTTTGTATTTTTTAACCTGTCAACTCTTACGCCCCAATTGAAAATACCTCTTTTGAGGTCAAACGACGACCTCCCTTTTCGACTCTACGCAACTCTTCTCGTGAGCGCAGCTACCCATTCGGTGTTGGACCACATTGACCGCCACAACCCAACTGAGATCCCTCGACCGCCGTGACCTAATCGACCACGACCCAATCGACCACGACCCAATCGAGCTCCCTCAACCACCGCGACTCAGATACACGATGTTGTCCAGGGCAGACACACCTTCTGGGCGAATCAGTAACTTTTTTTGTTTTTAATTCAATTTTATTTATGTTGCTCGCCCCTTATTTTTTTTTTCGAATTACTCTTGTTATTTTTGCTGCCATGTTTTTTTCCTGTTTTATTTTTTGTTTATTGTTTTTTTTGAGATATATGGTTTTTAATATTTAATTGTTTTATATATTTTAGGAATTGTGATTTATTTCAAAATGTCTAAGGCAAGGCAAGGAAATACTCGTCTTGGTTTTTTGAAATATATGGTTTTTAATATATTTCAGGAATTGATATATATGATTTCTTAAGATATATAGTTTTTAATATTTAATTGTTGGTGTCATTGTTGACTTCATTTGTTTTTTGATGTATGGAATATGAATTATTGACATAAATCTTTGTTTTTTTATGTATATATTGTATAATTTATTATTTGTTATTGTTGATATATGTATACACCTCTTTTGTACGCCGCAAGTTAATATTGCCACACGCCGTGCGCCGCGCCGTGTGCTTTTGTGCCGGGGGACCTTGTTGCTGTTGTGCGCCATGCGCCGTAAATAACTATGTTTCACATCAAGTTCTTTGTATAATGAAGTGAGTTCATGAAAACCATTTTCGAGTTGATCACGAGTGTATTTAAGGTCTTCCTAATTAATGTGACTTGAGGAGCAAGAGGAAGAAGAGGGGGCGTGGGGGAGGGGGTAGGAGAAGAAGACGAGGAAATGTCAAGAGGGGAACCATCCTTGACGCCTTCTTCAACATGTGCCGTAGGACACTTAGCACTTACTTGAAGAGGATGTGGAAGTTGAGTTCATGGAGTCATCGTTTGCACTCCAAGCTGCAACTTTGAGAGCCTTCTTACCTTGTTTCTTTTCTTTAACCTTCTTTTTGTTGACAAGGCATTCCGGCTTGATGTGACCCTTTTTCTTGCATTCGTAGCATGTCACTTCTGGTTCCACCTTTTGATTTACCTTCTTGGTTCAATTGAAAGTTTTCTTTTTGTTGAAGAATTTGTTCCATGTTCGTGGCAAGTTGAGCATATTCTTGAATTTCACATTCAGACGAGTCATCGTTGGTAGCTTTGTAGACGATTGTTTTCTTTACATCTTTGGCTTCTTTGACTTCTTTGACTTCTTTTTGAGCTTGTCGCTTCATAGTAATTTCATAAGTCATTTGTGATCTGATAAGCTCTTCAACCTCCATTTTCTTCACGTTTTTCACTTCTTGTATTGCCGTGACCTTGGGTGTCCAATTATATGGCATGACCTAGAGTATCTTTTTTACCAAGGTTTCTGTAGACAAATCATCTCCAAGAGACTTCTGATCGCTGCATATGTTAGTAAAGCGTGTAAACATACTAGTAATGGATTCATTTGGTTGCATAGAAAAACTTTCAAAATCTTGCCTATACATGTCTAATCTAGTATCTTTAACTTTGTTGGTTCCTTCACGAGCGACTTCTAGCAATTTCCGTATTTCATGGGCAGTTTTGCATGTAGAAACACAATTAAATTTATTTCAGCCAAGACTGCGATGTAGAGTGTTCATGAATTTCCTATTAACTTCAAAGACTTTAATATCATTGGGTGTCCACATATCTTATGGTTCTTTAGTAGGAGTATATTCATGCACGACCATTTTCTAGACATGGTGACCTATGCTACCTAGAAAAGTTGACATGTGACTTTTCCAATAGAAATAATCCGTGCCATCAAAGGCAGGAGCATGCGAATAAGAGTTAGATGCCTTCTTAGATAAACGTTCACTTAAAATCGGTTAGGATTAAAAAAAAGTTTGACTCTGATATCAATTGTTGTCCCAGTTAAAAGAGAGGGTGAATTGCCCTTTTAAAAATTAAAACAAATGCAAAAAGAAAATTTTAAAACTAAATGCTATTGATACGATAAAACAATAATTTCGATACGTATTAAAAGGTTAATTTCAGTATTAATTGAGTATGCACATCGGAAATAGATTTATCGGATTTATACAATTCTGCATATCAAGTTTGATGCGTAGCGGAAAATAAATAATCGATGCAAAAAATAAAAGATGCAAACACAGCTTGATAAAAGAGTTCGACAATAGCTCGGTGTGAGATCCTACGCCTCCTCCCCTCAGGTTTAGAGGTTTGTGTATTACTCTGATCTTAGCGGCGACCAAGAAATCCGTCCTTCGCAACTATTGTTGTGAGCACCCTCTTGAACTTTGTCGGTACCCAAGGAACCCGTCCTCCACTTTTGCGGTAGTGAGCACCTGTTGTAGGAGGAGATGTGAAGAAACAGGTTTGCTTCAAAAGCAAACCTGTTACAAAGCTGCTCCATAATCTCTCGCAAGGATTTGTACAGTTGAGATGAGAGATGGAGAGATGATGGAAGAAGAGAGCCCAAGAGATTGATGAACAATTGTAGTTAGCTCTTGAAAGTGATTGGAGATAATTTCCTAGAGCTTCGCCGTTGGTGATGCGAATCTTTTATCAAGGATCGGATTCGCAATTGAAGCGTTTTAGGTAACCAGTTATTTTTCAGTTAATCTTTCAAGCCACCAAGATGACCTATTTATAGACTCCAATATCTCTAGGAACCTTCTGGAATTCATCCGGGATCATTGAAGTAGAAGAAGACCGAAATCAATGCAATTTTGACCAAATAAATGCATCATCGGAATGTCTGCCTCAACGCCACCAGCTACCTGATGGCACACTTGGAGCACTCTGATTCTGGAAAATCTTCACCAGCGGCTGGCCGGTGGCCTTCTGGCAGAAGCACATGGTTCTGGAATTGTAGCCGGTGGACTTCCTGGAGCAAGGAGGTTCTGTTCACTGGGTACTGGCTTGCCGCAACATGCAATGCTCCGTTAATTTCCATGAACCTCCAAGCATCTTCCAAAGCCTTCGGTTGCATCTCCAACTTCATTCTAAGATCTCGAAACATGATAAGTGACAGTTTTAAGCCTTCTACAAGATTATTATGATGGTTTTGAATAGTCTTTAATATCTTCATTAAGTCCATCAAAGATATGACTAGAGGTCCAAAAGGTGAGGCTGAAAATCACTTAAATGAAATCGTTAGAAACAGAGTGATTGTGATCATGAAAACATGAGAGAGAGGTACATCACTTACCATTTTTGAGCAACTGTTTGTAAAATAATTGTTTTTTTGTTATGATTCTGAAAAAACATCTAGATTGAAAACTGTTTATAGTATTCATCAGTTATGATCAGTAGTTCGAAAAAATAGGCGGTGTTTGTTAAAAGGGCCTGTTTAATAGCATCTATTGAAAACTACCCTTGGGGTCATTTTGATAACACTTATTGAAAACTGTTTATATAGCACTTATCACTTTTAACATGTTCTCTCTATAAGTTCTTCTAGATTGCTTACCTGCCAGTTATTAAAGTGTTTTTTTCTGTTCTAGGATATAAGTGCAAATGGTTTCTTAGAAACAGAACTAACACCACTATTTTTATTTTCTCTGACAAGTGTTATAAGCAGTTTTTAATAAGTGATGTCAAACGGACTCTTATAGCAGTTATTACTTATGAATCACTTATGATGGGTGGACTCGACCCAACCCATTTATGAAGTGGCCAACCCTAGCTCGGCCTGCCAACCCGTTTTAACTTTAAATAAATGACAAAGATTGCATCATGATATATCAAACTAGTTAATATAACATAAATTCAATGACCTAAGTAAATAATGTGTTATAGGCATATTGGATTATTTCAAATTAAGTAGATTATAAGAATAAATATATTATAAAATTAATTATTATTATATTTTTGATATTTTATATTATCATTATATTTTTATTTGGGTTAAATGGGTCAGAAATGGTTAACCTGAACCCATCCAGAATATTATTTGTGTCAAATTACTCAATCCCAATCCATTTATGGCTGGCTCAAGATCGTTTTAACTGTCAGGTTCAAAATTGCCTCTAAAAAAACCACTTAAATAAGTGGCAGAGAATCATTTTTTTCAATAAGCAATCTGGAAACACTTATAAACACTTATCATAAATGGTAAGTACTACAATCAATTGTTAATAAATGGCGTCAAATGGAGACTAAGCAATCTGGAAACAATTGTAAAGAAACACAAAAGTGATTAGTGATGTAAGCAGTTTTCAAGCGCTGAAAACCCCATCTGTGTTGGACATTTTTAACTGTGGAAACATGTGTAATTGGGTTGTTTGGTGATGCAGCCAGTGGGCGACCTGGGAACATTTGATGCTGATATGAAGGGGGATGCGTTCTTCTCAGGGTCCAAGCCCATGCTGAAGGTAGGCGACCTCATCGGGCGATCTGTGGTTGTGTTTGAAACTGAAGGCAGATCGGACGGTGGCGTGGCGGCTGCAGTGATTGCGCGTAGCGCTGGTGTTGGTGAGAACTACAAGAAGGTATGCACATGCGATGGGACGACCATATGGGAATCCACCAATGTAGATTTTGTGGGCAGCAAGGTCTGATGGGAATGGCTGAATGTTGTAGCATCATCACCATCTGTGTTTAGAGGTAGAAGCTGCAATACTTGCTGGCCGGGGAGGCAATGAAATATTTGTGTAAGTATTTGGAATGGATTAATATTATAAAATAACAGAAGCCTTTGTGATTTTTTTTTTCCTTCAAGGTCTCCTTCCTTTTGAAACTGTAGTTTCATTTCATGAATTGGTTTCTGGAAGTTTTCATAGAAACCCTAGGGTTGATTGGAAGGAGATGGTAGGATTTGGTTAGATTGGTTCACAGATCTGGGATGCTGGAAGCCTGATAAATTAAAGGAACCTCTGTAATCACCAATGATCCAAACAAATAAAACATATTGTCTTGAGCTTTAATCTCATTATCATCCACCAAGTTCTTATTGTGCAAAAATTCTCTCATGGGGAACTCGCAGCAAATCACTAAGCTCAACAATAAAACATTAACAAACTTTCCCTCTTCAAGAATGAATGAATCAACCCTCTTAATCTTTGCCACCTCTATTGAAGCTCTGTACAAGGTTTAGGATTTAGGTTCAGAATTAGGGTTAACAAAGGAAGAAGGAAACGAAGGGCCTGAGATTCAAATTTTAGAATCAATGCAAAAGGTTTTGAGTAGGTTAAAAAAGATTAAAAATATGTATCCCTAGTAGGTCAAAAAAAAAAAAAAAATGTCGAACTCATGTATGAAAAAAACATGAAAAAACATTAAACTGAATCACATGCAAATAGAAAAAAACCGACTTCAATATCACATAACATGAAAAACATACTTATGAAAAAAGAATTTCAAAGTTATGCTGCCTTGGTAAAAACAAGTTCAATGTTATGTATTAGAAAAATTCAATGTTGCATAACCGGTTGCCTAAGGTTGAAATGCAATTTTCGAAGGATATTTTAGGGTCAAATGAACATTGTATAAGATTTAAATGCAATTTGAACTACTCACATATGTCAAAACTCAAAAAACAACACAAGAGTTCAAACAAAACAACAAAAAGTCAAAAACAACTTCGAGTACATAAAGAACACATTAAGAATATAGTAAAACTTCTTAAATTCAAACAAACCCAACTCACTTTTAATAAAATAAAAAAGATCAAAAGCAAGAGAATTTGTGAAAATATTTTCCAACAGATGTTTAGTATCAACAAACTCAAGAAAAAAATCACCTTTTTGAGAATGATCTCTCAAGAAATGATGCTCGATAATTATGTGCTTAGTTCTATAACGACTCATGATTTCTTGAAATGTTGAAATCACTTGTGTTGCCATATTTAATTAGCATATGATCAAAATTGAAACCATAATCTTTTAAGGTGAGTATCATCCACAATACTTGAGCTGAACAACTCACAACAACATATTCTGTTTAAGTTGTAGAAAGTGCAACAAAATATTGTTTCTTACTATACCATGGAACTAAATATCTTCCCAAGAAATGACATATTCTAGAGGTACTTTTACCATCCAATCTACAATCTCCAAAGTCAACATTGTAATGTAACAACTTGACTTCAGTAACTCAGAGCTGGTGACTACTTTATTACATTGACATAAGATATAAAGGACCACATCACCAAAGTTCGACCAATTTAGTAGTTTTGAAGAACCAGATATATACATGATTCCCATTTTACATTGGAAATAAATTATAAAATATAGTAAATGTATTTATTTCCCATTCTTGAAGTTTATTCAAAGATTCCTTCTTCATATTTAGGGGAAAAGAAAACAAAATAAGTTTGATCTAAAACGCTCAGTAATGGTTGAGTACAGTGAAAGTTATCATGAGTAAAAATAACATAATCAATATGATAAGATAAATAACTGAAAACGCATGCCATTTAATCAATAACTTGAGCATGAAATGCATCCATGAATAATATCAAAGTAATAATCTCATAGATAATAATGATTGAATTCTCAATGAAGGAAATACATAATGTTGGATGTCATGATCTCAGATATCACGACATCTTACTGTCAAGATTTCGTGCCAAGACAATTTAAGTCGATGGGTAAGTATACATCAAAAACCCATTTAATAAGGCTAGTCAACAGGTTTGCCTCATGAGACCTGTCGATGCATCGAGAAGCTACGTAATTTCGGGTCCCACCTATCACTGCATATAGTGACCCACGACTTTTACACATTATTACATGATTTTTAACATACATAGCCAATAAATGCAAACCAAGGGTCGAGAGGCCTAGCGTCTTTGGGAGACTAGAGACATAAAAGAACAACATGAAACTAAAAAAAAACTTCTTTATTTTAATCTCTATAACGAGCTCCTAAATCCCTTTGAACTCCTTAAAATTGCGTAGGATAACCCGAGGAATACATAAACAAAAAGGGTGAGCTACAAAGCCCAGTATGAGAATTAAAATGTTAATGAAACATAATATATGAGTCAAAAGGCATAACATGATATCATGAAAGACATAGCTCGTAAATAATCATATAGAATCATGCAAACATAGGAATGTGACAACACCATAAAATATTACATAAGCATAAGTCAATGCTAACTGCCAAGTCATCACCACATGGTGGGCAAAGTCCCATCATGGATTAGGTTTACTCTTTAATCTCATACATATCATCTCATAAGTCATAAAAGTTACCTAATTTATTAGAACACTATCTGGGCACACCCATCATAACATGCACATGCACATGTGTTCCATACAAGGGAAAAGGGCAAAGAGTCTATAAAAAGGGAAAGCACATATTAATTTCCATAAAACTAGAAATGAACTAAAAAGAGTATTCCATAATCAAGTGGGCAATTTTAGAAACCAAGGATGGTTTAAAACATTTTATGGAGTGGTACATGAAATGGAGTAAGTGACAGAGAAGTTCCCTTTAATTGGATTTTCTTAACAAATGAAATTGAGAAGGGAAACTTAAAACATGTATATCCCACTAGTACAAAAAGTATTTATCGCGTCGACCTTTTCACGTCGGTTATTTATAACCGACGTTCAAAGCCATGTATATTGATTTATCACGTCGGTTATCCTATAACCGACGTGATAAATTAAGTATCCCGCTTTATCACGTTGGTTATTCTATAACCGACGTGTTAAAGCCTGTTTTTTTACATCGGTTTTAGAATAACCGACATGGTAAATCAATTTATCACATCAATTTCTATATAACTGGTGTGATAAATCTAATAAAAAATTCTTTATAACGTCAGTTATTATATAACCAACGTGATAAATCATTAAGAATTTTATGAATTCCCATTTTGAGTCATTTTAGTGTTTTTTCGATCAGGCGAAGGCAGACTCGGTTTTCTCTCGCACGAAAACCCTAACCTTGTTTCTTCGATCAGTGGCCTCTAACCTTGTTTTCCAGCTTCATACATCCTCATTTTCATCGGCACATTCGATTTAATCGACTCTCAACTCTCAAATAAGCCTCACACACCTCGCTTTTGTTCGTTCAATATCACAGATGCCCTGACTCTCCATTTTTCAATTTCGTTTACTAAAATTTCGCATTACCATCTTGTTTAATCTCCTCATGTTATCTCATATATTCCCTTTACATGTACCCATGCTTCTAAAGATAATATTTCATCTCCTTTCATCATGGTGGATTATTTCTCATGGGGGTACATCTGAGGATATAACCCCTTAACATCAAAAGAAGTATGATACATACCAAAGACATGGGTTCACAATTATTGGTCCATCATGAATAAATCTATGGCTGACTATTGGCTAGGATGTGTGTTGAATTAATATATTTTCATTGGAGGGTCCTTTTGTGTGGATTGTGGATGGCCATTCTAGGTGAGAGAATGCTACTCAATGTTAGATGATGAGCACAATATAATAGGTCTATACGAGGTCATCTGCATCATTAAAGATATCTCTCATTGGAATAATCACATTATTCCACACCTAATTAGTAGATGGATATCTAACATTAATACATTCATTCTAGTGAATTGATAGGTATGAGTAAGCCTCTATGATGTGGATATATATTATTACAGGAGACTAGTTTTTTCTAGATATTTATAATTGTTCATTCCCTAATCTTATACATGGGATAATACAAATGGGACTACTCCAATCTCCAGAGTAATACTTCTTCATGAAAGTATTGCATTGGGTGAAGAAATGAACCCATGAATTGAAATCCTCTTTTATACATGAACTAAATTAGTCATCATGTTTAATTCGAAAGAGTAGTAGATGAGGATGCCCCTAATCTACTGAACTCACAAGACCCATGGGCTTACGGGTGGTTATTGGATGAAAACATATGAGGGTCACTATAGTGATTGGGATTGGGATATCACCCTTCAAATCAACTAGCTGGTCAATCTAGAAACCTTATTAGTAATGTATATCATCATGTATCTCATACTAGTATGAGAATCATATACTATAGCATGAGTTGGGAAATTTATTATGGCATCTTAGATGGAAATTAGCTGTTGGATCAGTATTCCACTTGTTGGTATTGAAAATATTATATTTATGTATCACACAAATCAATATTGTGATGGCTTAGTTATGGGTTTTTAGTCATTAGAAATTACTATGGGGTTATATCAAAAACCATTTGGGGGGGGGGTATGAATTGATCAACAACAAACCAATCATGGGTTCTTATTTTAGATCTTACCTATAAAGAATTAGTTGAGTTAGGGAAATATCATTAAATGTATGAGAATTAACATATATTTTCGATCCCCACACCAATTACATTTTCATTCCATATGGTTCCCTAACTGAATCCATCGTTGACAAAACAACTTACAACCTTGATGAATGTGCATATCTAATATCCCAATGAGTGTGTATATTAGATGCCAACATTTATAGTCTAACTATATTTTCTTTTGTAAATTACTTCCATGCATATCTTTTTATGATTTACCATTTATATTTAAACTTATCTTACATTATTGTATAGAATTTATAATTATATTTTTCAAATACACATATATTAGTTTTATATTTCAAAATTTTGTTACTTACAAATTATGGAATATTTCTTATAAATTTAAAATTGGCTTATCTTGACAAGATATATATTTTTGATATTTGTTATAGGTAAAAACGAGTCGAAGTTGGATTACAACACTTCGAATGAGTGATGAATATGAGGAATGTGTTGATGCTTTTTTAAAATTTTCTAAATGAAATGTTCCAAAAAATGACATGTTTTTCTGTCCATGCATGAAATATTTAAATATGAAGAATTTGAAAAGTAGAGAGATCAAAGATCATTTAATTTGTCATGGTTTTAATCCGAGTTATAGCCCTTGGATTTGACATGGTGAAATTGGGTAGAATTTCAGATCTATTGATGATGATGCTTTTCAAGATGATAACTCTGATGAAATTGAAGAAATGATTAATGATATTGAAGTAAAGGCAATTGAGAAATAACCAAAAATTGAGCTTCTATATGGTGATGCTGAAAAACCATTGTATCCTGGTTGTATGAAATTTACAGTTTTATCATTGGTGTTAAGATTGATTAACTTGAAGGTGAAACATGGATGGAGTGATTTTTTTTTACTGATTTGCTACAATTGTTGAAGGACATTCTTAAAGACAACGATCTTCCCAATTTATATTATAAAGCAAAGAAAATACTATGTCCAATGGGATCAGGGTACAAAAAATACATGCCTGCCCGAATGACTGTGTGCTATATAGGAAGGAATATGAATTTCTGTCAAAGTGTCCTAAATGTGGGACGTCATAATATAGGTTGAAAGAAAAAATACATGCTGATTTAGTAGTTATAGATACCCCTACCAAGGAATTTTGGTATCTTCTTATAATTTCTCATTTGAAACGTTTATTTTCAAATTCACATGATGCAAAAAGGTTAAGATGGAATGGATATGAGTGGATATGTGATGGAAAACTACGACATGTAGCTGATTGTCCATAGTGGAAGAAAATTGATCAGTAATTTCCTATATTTGGAAATGAAGTTAGAAATATCAGACTTGGACTATGCACGGATGGAATGAATCCATATCGAAGCCTGAGTAACACACATAGTTCTTGGCCTGTTCTATCGGTAATTTACAACTTATCTCTTGAATTTTGTATGAAGCGCAAATATATCATGTTGAGTTTAATGATATCTGGACCAAAACAACCCGAAAATGATAAATGATTTCTTGTCACCATTAATTGATGGTTTGAAACTATTATGGGAGGATGGTATTAGGGTGTATGATTCTTATAAAATGGAATATTTTTAATTGCATGCAATGATTATGTTCACTATAAATGACTTACCACCATATGAAAATTTGTCTGGATACAATGTTAAGGGTCATAAAGCGTGTCTAATTTGCAAACAATAAACTTCATATAATCAACTACATCATGGGAGAAAAAAAGTATACATGGGTCATCGAAAGTTTTTGTCTATGAATCACTCTTATAGAAGATGAAAAAAGTAATTCAACAGATCACAAGAATTTGATATTGCTCCAAAACCTTTATCCACTGATCAATATTTTGAGAGGGTGCAAAACCTTGATGTGACATTTGGAAAGACACATAAATCTGGTAATGATAGAAATATTTGGAAGAAATGGTCAATATTTTTTGAGCTACCATATTGGAGATATCATGAGGTGAAACATAACATTGATATCATGCATCTAGAGAAGAATATATGTGACAGCTTGATTGGAACATTGTTAGATATTAAAGAAAAGACTAAAGATGAGTTTAATGCAAGATCAGACTTACTATCAATGGGAATACGTTTGGAGTTAGCTCCCACTCTTGATGGAAGGTGAACATTTCTTCCCCCGACTTGTCATACATTATCCAAGAGAGAGAAAATTAGATTTTGTCAGTGTATTCATGATATCAAAGTGTCACAGGGTTTTTCTTCAAATGTAAAAATCTTTGTGTCTTTAAAGGATTTGAAGTTGACAGGTATGAAATCTCATGATTGTCACTTCATGATGCAACAAATTATACCAGTTTCATTGCATGAAATATTTTCCATCCATGTTAGAAAGACTATCATGAAGGTGTGTTATTTTTTTAATTAAACTTTTAATAAGGTGATTGACCTGAATGCTTTAAACATTTTGGAAAATGAAGAAATTTCTATACTTTGTCAATTAGAAATGCATTTTTCTCCATTTTTTTTTGATATAATGGTACATTTAATGGTTCATTTGGTTTGAGAAATAAATCTCTACAGACCTATATATCTACGTTGGATGTATCCTTTTGAAATGTATATAAAGATATTGAAGGGGTGTGTTAAGAATCTATATTGACCTGAAACCTCCATTGTTGAGAAGTATATTTTTGAGGATGTTGCAGAGTTTTGTACAAGCTACTTGTCTGCGGTGGAGCACATTGGTTTGCCTCCATCTCACCATGAATGAGTTAATTATGGGGGAAAGGGGATCCGTGGCTTGAAAGTCGAATCTTTGTCAAGTAAATAGATAAAGAAGGTACATTTATACATCTTAAATAACATAGATGATGCTCAACCATATATAACATTTCATATTAATGTGTTGAAACACTGTTATCTAAAGAAGAAAGATATGTGGATTTTGAATGAGCATAAAAAAACTTTTTTCCATGGTTTAAAGAGACCGTTATTGGTAGACTAGATGCATTAGAAACATTAAAATGGTCAGTGGGTGGTCCAAGTTTAAATTTGATAACATGGTCCGGGTATGACATTAATGCCTATAAATTTCATACAAAAGATCATGATAAAAAAAGTGCAGTTTAGAATAGTGGTGTATTGGTGTTCGCATAAGCAATTCATTTTTTGAGTTCTAAAGATAAAAACCTAATTTACGCATCAAGTGCATATTATGAGGTCATTGAAGAAATATGGGAGGTTGATTACATGAATTTAAAGTTCCAGCGTTTAATTGCAAATGGTTTATCGATAAAAACAATGTTAGAAACGATGAATTTGGAATGTCACTTGTTAATATGAATAGATTGGAATATACAACTGATCCTTTTATAATGGAAACACATGAATTTTTTTTCTATGTTCTTGATCAATCTGATATGTAGTGTTCTGTTATTTTATAAGGAAAAAATAGTATGTTGGTGATGATAAACTTGAAGAAGATGTTGATTTATGTGAGATCCCTACTTCCATGGAAATATTAACAGATAATAATAATGACCACATCATAGACATGGTTTGTGGCATAAGGAATGATCAAGATGAAGGAATTTGGGAAAATGATCCTTTAGTAAATTCCTAAGAATACAGGTAACATATGTTTATTTCTCATTTACTTTTATAAAATTCATAAAGTTTTAGATATATTAATTTCGTTTTCTTTATTAAAACACGTATTAAAACTAATAAGTTAAAATGTTTGTTTATATTAGTTTAGTTTTGTTTAGTTTACCATGTTTAACCTTATATAACTTATATATTTATTGATTTTATTGAAATAAAATTATTTTAAATCTAATATGTAAAAAAACAAAAATATTTTATAAGAGTATATTGAAAAATATTATTTTTTGTGTAGAAAATGATTTATTCGGTTGGACTGGTTTTAATATTCATACACAATTTTTAGATTTGTTTTCATTCATTTACTTGACATTACATATATCATTACTGTGGTTAGAATTTTAGTTAAATATACAAAATATGAATAATAATGTTTTCAGTTTAATTTAGTTTACTTTTGTGTTTCATAATTTTTCATTTTTATTTAATTAATATTATAATAGTTGAATTTGTATATTTGTGTACTAATTGTTTGTTGTTTTGATTTGTAGGATAATGACAGACCAGTCTACTGATCAACCACATACTTAAAGAGATGAGCGTAGTCATACCTTTGGGGAGGAACATACACATGCTCCTCTTGATGATCCCCATCCTTCTTTACAAGAGTTATATACTCCCATAGTGCCAAAGAAGAGTTTGCGGGTTAGTAAATGTGGTAGCACACATTTACCCAAATTATCAGTTGCTTATAGCTAGGACCAGAGGATACTGGTAGAATTTGATGATAATGATATTCTAAGAGGTCCTAATTCAAAACAATTCAAGAATTTTATATCAGTCCAGGCTAAAAGAAAAGTCAGTATTTTGACTGATGATTGGAGAAGTGTTGGAAAAGTGACACTATCTTAGTTGTGGGAGACCATTTTGGTAAGCTCGTTTGTTATTGTTTTAATAATCTTGAATTTTTTTTAGCAATACATGTTTTCAACCTTCTTATCAGATGACATATGATACACCTGACACTGGAAGATTCAGGAGGAAATGTTTATCATTGGCTGCTAAGAGATGGAGGGATTTCAAATCAACCCTCACATCTGATTTCATTTATGGGCATAAGAAACATCATAATCCATGTGATATATATCCTTTTATAAATGAAGAAACATGAAATATATTTGTTGAAAGTAGAAGACAAGAAGCATTTTTGGTAAGTGTAATATAAACTTTTAGAAGTTTTTTTTATATTAATGATCTCATTAATGATTTCTTATTATTAATTTACAACAATAAATAAGATCTTATCCTCCACCTCTTCTTGAAAATCCCACTCCTTATCCTACTCCTACACCCCTCCTCCATAGCTTCCCATTTAATATGAGTTATATACTGATGATCCTCAGTATCATATTGTTTCATGTGTGATGATATTTTATATTGGATATATCGTTCATCACTAGCAGATAGAGATAGAGCATCATAGGGTTACTATACATGATATTATAGATAGATCAACTGGAGTATCGGTACCTACACATGAGGTGACTACAATTGTACAAAGTATCAATCACTTTTTAGTTTGGCCATCTGGACTTCTGCAACATATTACCATAGAGGTATATATATATTTTATCTTTTATTTCATTTTTGTATTAAATTTTATTTAAAATTTTAAAGTTTGTATATTTATCTATTTTTTATGGGAATACTTTAAAGGTAAATAAATATTGTATATTCAACAACAAATACAAAGAGCTATGACTTCAGATACATATTCTATTAGTCTTGATAGATTGTTAAGATATTCAAATTTGTTGTCGGGTGTTTATGAGATTCCAATGGAAGATAATGTTTGTGGGCATGCAATGACTATGGGGATTTTGAAAAATGATATCATGGAGCTTGAAAATGGTGATATGTTGGGAATTAATGTGATGCAATTTTTTCCCCTATAAATCTTAACATAAATCTTTCCTTGCATTTAATTTATTGAAAATTTATACTTATGCTTATTTTGTATTAGGTATCTTTACACAATGTGTAAGGAGAATAAGATAATAAATGTTTATAGATTTATGAACCCATAATTCATTTCACCTATAGTGAGGATAATGAATGAAGCGAAAAGAAAAATTTATAATGCTGAAAGATTTCAAAAGAATGTAATTATTCAGTGCTAGATGTTTCCATATCTTCAAGTGTAAGAAACATTTATCTCACAAAGTGTTATATATTTTTTAACATAATAACCACTAACATTAAATTTTATTTTATATTAGTAGCCATTGGATGTTAGGCATTTTTTTTCCAAGGGAGAAGACACTTTACTGGTTATGCTCAATCCATGGAAAAGTGCGACAAAATTTTAAGGATGTATTGGAAATTTAAGTTTGAATTTCTTAATACTTTTTTATATTATAATGAATTTTAAATTTATTTCACTATCAATATTTTCTAACAGGGGATGAATTTTCTTTCCAGATACCACAAAGAAAAAGGGCGCTAAGATAAAATATGTAAAAGTAAAGGTGAATTTTCATTTATAATTAGTATATTTTGGATATATTACATAAAAATGTTATTTTGAATTGAAAAACACATTTAAATAGAATTTTCATAAACAATAAGGCATCAAAGAATGAGAATATTATGTGTTAAGATTTATGTATGAAATAATTTCAACTGGGATAGTTATAAAGTTCAATCAGGTTAGATTTCTTTATAGACCATTATTTAATATTTAATTTATTTTATTCATAATACATGTTAAATGTTTTCCTTTTAATTTTTAGCTTTTTGATGATTATTGACCTTATAGTGCACAAGATCTCACACACTTACAAGTGAAATGGGAAAATCATTTTACAGGTTTGGTTGGATTTTAGTTTGTTTTTACTAAATATTGTAATTTTGAATTTTGTAACTGTAAATGTATTGATATTTGTTATGCTGTTGATTCTGCTTGTTTGGCTTTTTTGGTCGGATGTGGAGAGGAAGGTTGAAAAGAAACATTAAAAAAAATTATTTATCACGCTGATTATTTTATAACCGACATCAAAAACCATCTATGTACGATTTTCCACATTGGTTATTTAATAACCGATGTGTAAAACTATATTTCACATCGGTTATTAAATAACTGGTGTGATAAATCCTTTATCACATCATTTTTTCATGTTGGTTATTTAATAACTGACGTGAAAAATCATTTTTCATGTTGTTTATTAAATAAACGATGTGAATAAACCCTTATAAATGGTTTCTTATGTCTATTACAAAATAACCGACGTAAAAAAACAATTTGATGATTCATTTACAACATCCATTTTTTAGGAAATGTTAAATACATATTTATAACCTTGCCTTCAATAACGGTTCCGTATAAACAACATAAAAAATAAAAAAAATTGATGTTAATAATCATTTTTTCATTAGTTTCCCCAACAAAGAAAGGTGAATTAAACTAGGTTTATGTGTGGGTGTAACGTCCCGACCTGGGTACTACACACTGGTGCCCTGAGCTGGACCGCCACATGACCTCAAGAGCGCCTCCCTGTATGCTAAAGCCTGTCGACTAGCAGTGAGGGTCTAATATTGTTCATGGGGAGACTGTACCCTCTTTTATTAGAGTAATACACTAGTGGAAAACAAGAAACAAAATTTGAATAACATATAACCAGAAATAGAGTAGTACCAAGATCACAAGATAACCAAAATTGGAAATACAATATCAAAACCGAATAATAAATATTCCATGCTAAAGTACATGCCAAGTGTCAAAATGAAACTCAAAAGTAAAGACACTGAAAACTCCCAAGCAGGTCCTGAACCACATTTGGTTCCCTCATCTGTGATTCATCCCCAAATCATCCATCTAACACAAGGCCTTTTCCCTTATCCTGTCCTATAAACATAAATTCTATTCGGGTACCAATCAAGCATCTCAAGTAGGGTTTGAGTACAACTCAGTTGGCCACCACCAACGAAATATAAAACAATATTCAGTCAATAATAGTGTATGCAGCTGTATAAGGAATAATTACAATGTAGAAGTAAATAGTTATCACATTATCAATTATTCTTTATTTAACCACATAAACCTCCTGGTTCTAGAGGACACCCGAACCTCAATACCTGCTTTATCACATTCCATATTCTGAACCTTTTTACCATTAATTATCACAATTCTTATATGAATGTACATGTTACCATTTATTATCACATTTATATCTTATAAAATGCATAAAACATATAAATCAGTTCAACATGAGAAATTTTCACATAGAGATCTAACCTCAAGGGACTAATGTGAGTGAGACTAAATGAAGCATAATTACTTTATAGGCAAAGGGGAAATATATCACAATATTTTCCCTAGCCCAACTCCAAGATCTCTCACTGTCTCTTGGAAATCAAAATAGAATCTCTCACAGTCTTCTTTCTTAAAGGATCTCACAGTCCTTCGATAATCAAAATAGAATCTTTCACAGTCTTCCTCCCTGAAACCTATCACAGTCCTTTGACAATCCCCCGCTCACACCCCGGTTAACCTTTGTGCTACTTAATTCCAACATAATCAAAACCAAGTGATATACAACCAATATCCATTTCACAAAATATTCCATTAATTAATTCAAAAATTAATTAATCATACTTGTTTTTATTAATTAATCCAATTATTAATTAATCACATCAATTTCTTTAATTAATTAAACAATTAATCAATCATTTATATCCCATTAATTAATTCAAAAATTAATTAATCACATCTCTTCTATTAATTAATTCAATAATTAATTAACCCTATAAATTCCCTTAATTAATTCAACAATTAATTAATACAATCCAACAATCTCAATGTCCCATAATTAATTATTCTCAATTCACAAATCAATATTTCAATAATTAATCCAATAATTAATTATCCCCAATTCCATAATTCAATACTTTGATAATTAATTCATCAATTAATTATCTCAATTCCACAATTCAATTATTCAATCGAATCTCCAATTCATCAATTAATTAATTGACCACATTAATTAACTCAATTTAGGAATTCCAATTACTAAACGAAAACTATAAATTCTACAATCACATACACATAATTGATATCAATACTATTAGATTTGAATAATAAATCACCTACCTTGATTTTTCGACAAACAATCACCCAAAGGAAATCCCCAAAATTTAACAGAGTAACAACATAGAACGTGATCAGAATCTAAAATCTAAATCAAGATAAATCAATAAAGATCTATCTAATCTATATCTATAATACTAGATATAGATCCACAATACTAGATCTATATATATCCCAAAATAGGAAGAACAACCACCAAAAGAATAGGAGAAGGAAGGAAGAACGAGAAACCAAGCAGGATAAGATTATCTTACCAGGAGGGGTGAAGATATTTGATCTAAGATTTGAATCATGAATAATAGAGGTGAGGAAGGCTTGGAATCCATCTGGGAGCCTCTAAAATTGAGATAAATCGAGTTGGTGTAAGTTTGGATTGAATAGGGTGAGTTTCGAGTGATTAAAAAAATGAATTTTTGGGTGGAATTAAAAGCTAAGCATGGTTTTCTAGGTAGGGGCACATAGTTTCCCCTAACCATTCACCTAAATCATGCACATATTTTATAGGGGTTGCACGATTACTCCTAAGAGGGTAAATAGTTTGAAAAACCGTGAACCAACTGTGAAAATCCCCTCTTTTCAGGGTTGCATGGTTTGCTAGGTTGGGGCACATGGTTATGGAAAACCATGTGCCAACTGTGGATTGCCCTATTTATTCCATTTTTCTCAAATTTCCACCAAAATAGAACCCAAGGTAAAACCAAAATTAAAATAACTCAATGAAAGGAAAAAGAGTACCTATAAATGAGCTCGAGACAACTCTATAAAAGGTCGGGATCTTACAATCTCCCCACCTTATAACAACTCATCCTCGAGATGTACTCCCAAGTGTCTCTAAGATTCTGAGTCAAAAAGACCAAAACACTAAGCCTGTATATATTCTTCCCTTTCCCACATTTCCTCTTGCACACAAACATGTTTCCATAATACATGAACTATCAGTATGGTCTTTTCCCACAACACTTTCTTATTGTGATCCAACACACGTATTAGATGCTCCTCAAAGGATGCATCCATATCAAGATCAAAATGTTCCACCTCGATCACATGATAAGGGTTAGGGTGATACCTCTGAAGTTGTGATACATGAAAAACATCATCCATAACACTGTATTTCTAGGGAAGCACTAATCGGTACGCCACTGAACCAATTCTCTCCACAACGTCAAATGGTTCAACGAGCCTGGTTTCCAACTTGCCCTGTCTCCATATCTTGCGGTGACCCAACCTAGGAGAAACTCTAAGGAATACACAATAAACCTCTGTAAACTCTAGTGGACATTGAAATATATCATCACATGACTTCTATCTACTATGAGCCATAACCATAAGTTTCTAAATTGGCTGAACCTGTTCTGACGTCTCTTGCACGAGACTCGGTCCCAACAATTCTGACTCAGCATAGAGGAGATCTGCATAGACTACCATAAAGTGCCTCATATGGTTCCATCTGTACCATTTCATGATGGATTTTGTTATAGACATACTCTACCAAAGTTAGGTGCTTCTCCTAAGATCCTCTAAAGTCTAGTACACATGATCATAGCATATCCTTAAGCACCTATATAGTACGCTATGATTTCCCATCTATCTATGGGTGGAAATCCGTACTCAATAAAACTAGAATACCAATAACCTTATGTAATACCTGATAGAATCATGAAGTAAAGTGCGATTTGTGGTCTAAAACTATAGTTTTTGGCACCCCATGTAGATGGACTATCTCATAAACATACAAATTTCCCAGCTGCTCAACTGAGAAAGTCTCTCGTATAGGTAAGACATGTGCTACTTTTGTCAATATATCCACAAAAAAACTAATATCATCATTCTTCTGAGGTGTCCTCATGAGACCCACCACAAATTCAATGTTCAAATCATCCCACTTCAATTTTAGAATGGGTAATGACTGTAGTAAACCTACAGTTCATTGATTCTCGACCTTCACCTACTGACAGGTGTAGTATCATGTCACGAACCCTACTATCTCCTTTTTAATTCATGACGACCAAAATAGTCTTTGTAGGTCATGATACATTTTGATAACACTTGGATGTACCACCAACTTTGAGGCATTAAATTCCCACATCAACTTCTCTCATATGCTCGTAGACACAACAACCCGATTCTTGACATAAATGATCTCTTACTCATCTATGCTCCAATATGAAGGTGAATCCCCACCTTCAAGGATTTACCTCAAGGTCAAGAACTCCATATCCTCATACTGATCATCTCTAATTCATCTCAAAAGTGTAGACTCTATTGAATCTGATATAAGAGTCATCTACTCTTGACTCCTATGAACCACCACATGCATCTCTACTAGTAGAGTCATCATTTTATACTCAGTACTAGACTCCTGAATAGCTCGAGTATGATTTTTCTTGCTCAAAGCATCAGCCACACTATTTCCCTTTCTGGGCGTATATTCTAGTTTAAAATCAAATGATTGCATAGACTCAACCCATCTCTACTACTGAAGATTCAAGTATCATTGTCAAAAGATATATTTTAATCTCTTGTGATCTATATAAACAATGAACTTCTCATCCAACAGGTAATGCCTCCAACACTTCAAATCATACACCACTAAAGCCAACTTGAGGTCATTCATAGGGTGATTTAATTTATGTGGCCTCAATTGCTGATACCTACACCACAACTCAATATCTTTGCATCAAAACAACTCCAAATCTGATCCTAGAAGTGTCAAAATACATTGTATACTCCTCACCTGGTTCAGGTAGGATCAAGATCAGTGCCTATGTCAAGTGATTCTTTAACTCTTGGAAAGCATTCTCACATGATTTTGAACATTCAAACTTTATCCCCTTTTTGGTAAATCCTGTAAGTGGAACTTACAATTGGAAAAATTCATGGATGAATCTTTGATAATATCTAGCTAAACCCAGAAATATTCATATATCAAAAATGTTCTTGGGATGATCCCAAGAAACCTATTCCTGTACATTCTCTGGGTCCACTGACACACTTTCCTCTGTAATTATGTGACCCAAGAAGTGTACCTGATTAATCAAAAACCGACACTTAGATAGCATGAAGTATAGATGATTCTCTCTTAGTGTACTCAGGATGATGTCAAGGTGTTGGGAAATATAGTCATGAGTCTTGGAGTACACCAAGATTTCATCCATAGGCACTGAAAAAAACTAATCCATGTATGGATTAAATATTCTATTTATCAAGGCCATAAATACTGCTAGTGTGTTCATATACACAAACGATATTATGAAGAACACATATAGGACATACTTTCTTTTAAAAGTAGTCCTTGGTATATCAGAAGTTTGACTTCTCAGCTGATGATACCCTAATCTCAATTTGATCTTGGAAAATACACAAGATCCCCTCAATTGTTCAAAAGAATCTTCGATACATAGGAGGGATATCAATTCTTCACAGTCACCCAATTAAACTTTTGGTAATCAATGCACAAGCATAGAGTCCCGTCAGCCTTATTTGAAAACAATACAAGTGAACCCCAAGGTGATGTACTTGTATGGATAAATACCTTATCCTACAACTCTTCAAGATGAGTCTTGAGCTCTTGATGCTATGTTAGTTCCATTATACATGGTGGAATTGAAACTGGATCAGCCCCTGAAATGAGATCAATAGTGAATTCCACATCTCTCTTAGGTGATAGCTTTGAGAAGTATTTAGGAAACACATCCTGAAACTGGTCCACTATAGGTGGAAATAAATCCTTCTTTACACCTTTATCATCCAACAATAAACTAGCAACATGGGCTATGAGCTCTCCCAGTTGCTAAGTAATTGGCTCCGCTCGGCCTGCCTGGATATCCCACTCTCCACGGTGAATGTAATAGTCACCCTTAGGAGATGTAAAAGTCACCCTCCTCTGGTAAAAATCAATGTGGGCTCAGTATGTGACTATCTATTCCATACCTATAATTAGGTTTAATATTGACATGTAAATAATATAGATATCCTAGAGAAAACGATACTCTTTGATCTCAAGAGAACATCCCTTGCACAAACAAATGTCCCCAGACCGTACTCCCAACAGTGTATCTATCATCATAACCCCGCTTATGAACTCCACCTACAAGTTCAAACCATTTACAAGTTTTGTAGATATAAATGAATGAGAGGAACTAGTATCAAATAAGGCAACGACTATTAGAGAATCTACAAGAATAGTACATCTCATTGTCGATGGTCTAGCCTCTCTATCCACAAGTGTAGGATGAATGACATATAAATTTCCTTCCCCTATTCCCTATGATGCAGTCTAACTTCCCTGAGCTGCACCACTCTTCTGATATGGGTGATCTTACCTAGAAGCACCATGTCCACTACCTCTAACACCTCATCTAGTAGAACTCCAGCTACCAGATAGATATGGTGCAGAAGATCCCCTTCTCGCACTCCAGTTCTGCCTAGATCCTCTATCACTAACCATCTGCTACAGGTTCCTGCAGAACCTCTGTAGATGTATAATCTTTCCATAGCCTCAAAAATCTAATGGTGGCCAGGGAAAATGTTTCTTGAAGTGTCATGACCTTCCACACCGGTGAAAAAACACTTGGGTAAGATCCTATGTAACCGTTCCATCTATCTGGCCACTATATTTTCCAATGATTTAGATAAAGTTTTCATAATGATGCTTCATACACTTGTAATATGTACCTATAGATCTTCCAAAAAAACTACCTTTCCACCACTGTAATCCTCCTTCAGGTTCCCCTTAGATATGAGATCCTAATTCACCACCTATGGAAATTTATTTAGCTTGAAGATATTAGCTTGGGACTTAATCTCACATTTAATCCCATCCTAAAACTGATTTACTATAGTAGACTCGTATCCTTCCAACACTAGAACAAATCACTTCAAATCTATAAAGTGACCTATATATTCCATCAAAAATATTCCCCCTCTGAGTCAATTTTATGAACTCAGCTGCTCTCTCCTATATTAGTGCGTCTTGATAAAAGTGATCCAAGAACTTCTCTTGAAAGTCCTTACATTCCATAGTCTCTAGCTATCCATCCTGAGTTTGGATTTCCCACCATCACTTCACCTAACCACGTAACATATAAGTATCCAATTTGACTCTGTTCTTAGTAGGATTCTCTAAGTGGTCAATTATTGTATGGATAAACTCAATCCAGAACTCATCTCCTTCAGGTCTACCATCTCCAGTAAAAGTCAGAGGGTGCTACAAATGGAACTCCCTCATCATATCAAACATTATTTTCACAACCCAACCTGGGTATCTTTCCATAAATTACATGAAGCAGGTTAATTTATCTCATTACTACTCCCCTACTTCCTCAACCGACACTATCGGTGCCTCAGGTTCCACTACTGGTGGAGTATCTCTATCTATATCCTCCTATCATACTCTCAACAAGAATAATCATGGAGGAATATCTCTACAATTACAAAAACATGTTTTAGGAATCATAACATAACTTTATCACATTTACATAAGAGGAAAATCACAACAAGTCACAACAAGTCTTTTCCCCAAACCTCACAACACAGTCAAAACTGATGTACCATCACTACCCTTAACCATCCTACACCTAGGTCCTAGTTAACAAGGGTAAATGAATTATAATTATTCAAATTCCATTGGACACCCATTTATTCACATTTTACATCATTCTACCACTTTCAATTTCATATTAAGCACCATTTTCAATTCAATTTCACAAGCAAATAAAAACAGTTCAAGTTCATAAACTTACCCAAAACCCATTTTTCCGTGCACACCTAAAATGATGCATGTCACAAAATAATCCTAAGTGTATTGAATGATGCATGCATACTCAACTCTCATTCCTTATCAGGATATGAGTCACAACTCAAAAAATCTCAACAAATATATGAAACAATAATAACATCACAAAAAAAGTGTGCCACCTAAGGTGAAATAATTTCCAACTGTAACAACACACATCAATAACAACAATATCACCCTAGGTACTTGGGTTCCCCTCCCATACATGGGTTTTCGACTCCCATGAATAAGATCATGTCCAAGGCCCAACTCTCCCTAATCTCCTGTCCACCTTTCCCAAACAGTAAGACAAAATAAAATAAAATAAAACTACTCTAATACCACTTTGCAACGTCTTGACCTGGGTTCCACATAGTCAACTCGAGCCGGACTACCACATGACCTCATGCACGACTCCCTATATTCCACATGCTACTGATAAGTAGCGAGGGTCTAATATCAATCATGGGGAGACTATACCATCTTTTATGAGATTAATACATTGGTGGGAAACAAGAAACAATAAATTAATAACATATAACCAGAAACAGAACAGTACCAAGATCACAAGATGACCAAAACTAGAAATACAATATCAAAACTAAATAGTAAATATGCCATGATAAAGTGCATGCCAAGTTTCAAAATGAAACTCAAAAGTAAAGAAACTAAAAACTCCCAAGTAGGTCCCGAACCACATCTAGTTCCCTCATCCATGCTCCATCCCCAAATCATCCATTTAACACATGACCTTTTACCTTATCCTGTACTGCAAACATAAAGTCTATTCTGGTACTGATTAGGCATCTTGAGTTTGGTGTGAGTACAAATCAGTAGGCCTACACCAATGACTTCTAAAACAATATCCAATTAATAACAATGTATACATTTGTATAAGGAATAAGTACAATATATAAGTAAACAATTATCACATTATCAATTATTATTTATTTAACCACATAAACCTTCGGATTCCCGAGGACACCTAAACCTCAATACTTTCTTCGGCCTGTACTGGAGTTGGAACCATCATTACCCATCATTATCACAATTCATATTTGAATACCCATGTTACCATTCATTATCATATTTTATATTTGATTAAATGCATAAAACATGTAAATCAGTTCAACATGAGAAATGTGCACACATGGCTCTAACCTCAAGGGTATAATGTAATTACTTTATAGTCAAAGGGGAAATCTCTCATATTCTATTCCCTGGCCCAACTCCAAGAGAACTCATGGTCTCATGGAAATCAAAATAGAATCTATCATGGTCTTATTATCTAAAGGCTCTCATGGACCTTCAACAATCAAAATATAAGTTCTCACAGTCTTCCTCCCTGAAGGCTCTCACGATCCTTCAACAATCCCTCACTCACACCCAATTTAACCTATGTACTACTCCATTCCAACATAATCATAACCAAGTGATATACAACCAATATCCATTTCACAAATCATTCTATTAATTAATTCAAAAATTAATTAATCATACTTATTTCCATTAATTAATCCAATGATTAATTAAATAGATCAATTTCATTAATTAATTTAAAAATTAATTAATAATTTACATCCCATTAATTAATCCTCCAATTAATTTATCACATATCTTTTGTTAATTGATTCAAAAATTAATTAACCCTATAAATTCCCTTAATTAATTCAAAAAATAATTAATATAATCCAACCATCTCAATGTCCCATAATTAATCCACCAATTAATTATTCTCAATTCACAATTCAACATTCTGATAATTAGTCCAATAATTAATTATCCCCAATTCCATAATTTAATACTTTGATAATTAATTCATCAATTAATTATCTCAATTTCATAGTTCAATTATTCAATCGAATCCCCAATTCCTCAATTAATTAATTAACCACATTAATTAATTCAATCTAGGAATTCCAATTACTAAATGAACCCTAGAAATTATACAATCACATACACATAATTCATATCAAGACTATGAGATTTAAATAATAGACCACCTACCTCAATTAGTTGACAAACAATCACCCAATGGGAATCCCCAAAATTCAATGGAGTAACAACGTAGAACAAGATCCGGATCTAAAACCTAAATCAAGATAAAAAAATAAAGATCTCTCTAATCTAGATCTAGATCTATAATCCTAGATATAGATACACAATACTAGATCTATCCCAAAATAGGAATAAAAACCACCAAAAGAATAGGAGAAAGAATTAAGGAATAATGGGAAACCAAGCGTTATAGGATTCTCTTACTAGGAGGTGTGAAAATATTTGATCTAGGATTAAAATCGTGAATAATAGAGGTCAAGAAGGCTTGGAATCCATTCTAGAGGCTCTAAAATTTATAGAAATCAAGTTGGTCTGAGTTTGGGTCGAATTGGGTGAGTTTGGGGGGTTTGGGTGATTAAAAAACTAATTTTTGGGTGGAATTAAAAGTCAAGCATGGTTTGCTGGGCAAGGGCGCACAATTTCCCCTAACCACATGCCTAAATTATACACCTATTTTGTAGGGGTTTCATGATTACTCTTAAGATTACACATATTTTGAAAAACTATGCACCAACTGTGCAAATCCCCACCATCTAGGGTTACACGCTTTACTAGGCTGAGGCACACGGTT
Source organism: Viscum album (assembly GCA_963277665.1). Taxonomy (NCBI): domain Eukaryota; kingdom Viridiplantae; phylum Streptophyta; class Magnoliopsida; order Santalales; family Viscaceae; genus Viscum; species Viscum album. The sequence continues at coordinate 314,491,196 of OY728161.1, forward strand.
AGGGAAACCATGCACCAATTGTGAACTTCCCTATTTTTTCATTTTTTCTCAAATTTTCATCCAAACACACCCCAAAGTAAAACCAAAATAAAAATTACTCAACACAAGGAAAAAGAGTACCTGCAAACAAGCCCGAGGAAACTCCATAAAAGGTCAGGATCTTACAGTGGGGGTCATATATACATAATATAGAATAATTAAATATGAAATATATAGAGATAAAGTGAGGTAAATAGATAAAAAGTGTAACCCAAAAGAAAATATAGTGGTTTAGAGAGATCCCTTACCTTATGTTTCATAATCATTACACACTTTCACTTAACATCCTGAATAATCAAATTAACTTAATTAATTACTTAATTCAAAAAATTTTCCATATATATTTGATTTACTATAATTATATTCTTTTTACTGAAAACTATTTCAATGGGATATAAGGTTTAATTTCACTTTTCTGAGGGTGCTCGTTTTGTGGTTCTAGGGTTAGATCACTTGAGGATAATTATGGAGGTTCTTGTAAAATGGGACTAAAAATCCAAAAGTGAAATAAAATGATATTCAAATCCTTACAGAAATTTAAATGGTCCCAAACACCCATATGTGTTCCAATATATGGATGATTCATTTAGAAAAAATGTTAATGTTATATGGTTAGTTTATTTTGGCGGTTTTATCGACCATCAAGAACTAGTTTCTTTTTATTTAATATTATGACTATATATTCATTCCAGAATGTGAAAAAATATATAATATACATATTTAGGTCATTTTAAATCATTATAAGTGAATTTAAACATTCCATGAAGGTGTTAATGGAAAATGACAACTCATTATCCATAGTGGCGGTGAATTGATATAATATGAATAATGGTTTTGTTTTTAGAATAAGAGGAGAAGAGAAGAGGATGGATGATAGATATTCCATTAGCACTATAAAATTAAATTATATATACGATAATAGAGTTATATTCCATTTTTAATGAGGGAGGTGAGGAAAAGGAAGAATAAGAAAATAATTTAAAAAAGGTAGTTTGAGAATACTACCTCTTGAGTTTCATCTCCTTGAAAAAAATCCTCAAGGCACTTGGAATTGATCTTTTGGTTAGACCAATGGCACTAGGATATGGGGGAGAGGATTGGGAAGAGAAATGGGAATTTTCTTTCAATATTCAAGGATTAGAATATGTGAGGAGAAGGGAAGGTGATGGGTGATATTTATAAGGGGAGGAGAGGGGTGATTTTGAATATTATATTCATTAATTTATTATTTTGGCTCAAGACTACAAATAGTTATAAATCTTGTGGACATACATAGAAAATGGTGCATGTGAGTTTGAAATAATGAGTGCTTATATCACCCCTTATTCAATTAATCATGTATTTAACTTAATGTTAAATACTATATTTTATTTAATGTTAAATACAATATTTTACCATATTTCACTATTCACAAAAATTCAACTATTTTTGGAAAAATATTAAAAATTAACCCTAACCATTTTTTGATGTGTAGATTCAAAAAATGAAATATATTTTATAAAAATATTTTTCTAAATATGATAAATTTAATTTTTAAATTAAATCCTTATTTATTTGAAAAAATACCAATTTTTATATTATGAGTAATTTTCATACCTTTTGAAAAATTACTTATGGTCTCATAAAATTATATTATAATTATAATACATATTAATATTAATTTATAAACCCATTTTATGATAAATAAAATTTATTTTTAAATTATTATACTTGTTATAAAAATGAAAATAAAACATATATGGTTTTCAAAAATACAAACACTTGTTTTATCAATTTTAAAACATTTATTTACCAGTATCATGATATAAATATTTCATTTTTTTTCATTTTATAAGATAACTAAATATTATTTTATACTTCCATAGGTGAGGTTACCATTCTAATAATTAAGTTACTATTCCTAATAGTCATATTACTATTCCAATAGTTAGATTACTATTCCAATGATCAGATTTGTAATGGTCATATGAGTTCCCTAATTTTTATAAATACATCATGTTTCATTCATTCTTCATTCACTTCTATTTTCTCTCAAGGTTATATATTTTTTCATTTCTAAGATGAATATTGTATTATTAATATTTTTTTTTCATTTCCATAGTTTTTCTCATGAGTAACATTATTCTGATGTATCGAGCAGATCCAAATTTTCATATTTTAGTTATCTCATTTTCTATTTTTTATCCCATTGTAATATTTTCAATTCATGTGGCCATTTATATTATCTGAATTTAATGTTAAAATTATTATAATAAAATTTTGTTGGTTCTATCATGTATTGTATGTGATTTATATAATACCACTTTACTAAGTATGACACAATTATATAATTAGAGGAGGGAATCCATTGATAAAATTCTGGGCCGTTTAATTTTCCCCCTTAATAATTTTTACCCTCAAAACTTAATTTTACATACTAAGGTGAAAATAGGTGAGGGAGATTCTAATTCATGGATTCCCCCGATTCCCATATCACCTCATCATACTTATGGTTTCAACATAGTACTTTGACTAGGTGATTTGTCTTATTGCATATAAATTTATCTCTATGGTTCAAGATCTTCACCAATAGATCCTCATAAGAGAGATCATTTTCCAACTATACCACCCTTGAATTTAGTGCATGTGAGGGATCTGACATATACTTCCTCAAGAGGAATATGTGAAATACATCATGTACTTGAGACATGGTTTGTGGGGGTGATAACTGATAAGAAATGACTCCAATGTAGTCAAGAATATCAAAGGGGTTGATGCACTTGAGACTTAGATTTCTCTTCTTCCCATATCTCATGAACATCTTCCATAGAGATACGTATAGGAGCACTTTGTATCCAAACTCAAACTACAAGTCTTATCAACGGTTATTAGAATGACTATTCTATCAATTACGATCATCCTTGATGTACTGTTGAATGGTTTTGACCTTTTTTACCATTTCCTAAACATTTTCAGGTCCCAATGTCTTATGTTTTCCAACTTCATCCCAACACATAGGTGTTCTACATCTCTTCCCATAAAGGGATTCATATAGATCCATTTAGATGATTGAGTGAAAGACATTATTGTATAATAAATTGACTAGAGGAAGATACTGATCCCATCCTCCTTTGAAGTCAATAGAGCATGATTTCAACATGTATTCTAGTGTCTAGATAGTCTACTTAGACATTCCATAAGTTTGGGGATGATAATCCATACCAAAGTTCAACTCATTGTTTAGAGAATATTGGAGACTCTTCCAGAACATGGAGGTAAATCTTAGATCTCAATCAGATATGATCGATAATGGTGTTTTATATAGCCTCATTGCTTCTCTAATGTATATCCTTAAAAGTTGATCAAGTGAAAAGTCTGATAAAATTTCAATGAAGTGAGAAGTCTTTGTAACACAATCCACAAAAACCCTTCCTTTGGATGTATTTGGAATACCTATGAAAAAAATCCATAGTGATGTTGCCTAATTTCCATGTGGGTATGGGTAATTATTGCATCATCCCCTGGTAATTTTTCCTTTCAACCATCACCTATTGACATACTGGTCACTTTAATGTATATTCCATGATATCCTTCTTCATATTGTCCAACCAAAAGTGATATCAAAGATCTCGATACATATTCATGATCCCTAGGTGGATAGAGAAGGTTAATCTATGTGAATCATTCAAATAATTATTTAACCTAGGATTTGATAGTACACACAGTCGTGACTCAAATATTACAACTAATTCTTCATCAATTTTGAACTTTGAGGATTTCCATTTTCTTATAGCTTCCAAATTGTTCTTAATTTCCACATCATCTCTTTAAGAATCCTTTATATTCTTTAAAAGGGATGGTCAAGAAATCATTTGAGAAAGGAATGATGATGTTTCTTCCTTTATGATTTCCATTTCCATCCTTTGATTATCTAAGATGATAATACCCCTCTTAATTATCATCATTGATAAGGTCATATAATCCTTTCTACTTAGACCAGTTTCCACTTTATTTTATTTCCTAGGATAGTAGTGGATTGAGTATTCGTAGTCCTTGATAAACTCTAACAATTTTAAATGGTACATATTAAGCTCCTTCTGTATGAATATATATTTAAGGCTCTTACGATCTGTATATATTTCACATTTATACCCATAGCGATAATGCTTCTAAAATTTCAATGAAAATATTACTATAACTAACTCCAGATCATGCATTGGATAGTTTTGATCATAAACTTTAAATTGCATTGATGCATACACTATCACTTTATCATTTTTCATCAGTACACAACCCAAAACCCTATTTAAAGCATCTTTGTATACCATAAAGAGTTCCCCACTTGTGGGTAGTGTAAGTACTAGTGTAGTGATAAACTTATTTTTTAATTCAGGGAATCTATCTTCATAGTAATTAGTCCAGGAAAACTATACCCCCTTCAAAGTTATCTTGGTTAGTGGGTTTGAAAATCACGATAATTTTATCACAAATAATTAATAATACCTAGCTAGTCCAAGGAAACTATGGATATCCATTACAGATACTATTTTGGGACAGTCTTCAATTTCCTTTATCTAAGAAGGGTCCATAGATATCCCTTTAGTGGTGATAAAATACCCCAATAATGATACTTCTTCCATCCAGAACTCACATTTATTGTAATTTTCATATAGATTCTCCTTTCACAAAGTATTTATCATATTATTAAAATTATCATAATCTTACTCTTTACTTTCAGAGTATATCATAATATCATCTATAAATACTAGCACAAATTTATCAAGGCAATCTCTAAAGATACTATTCATTAAGTCCATGAAGATTACTGGAGCATTAGTGAGTCCGAAGGGAATCACTATGAACTCATAGCGTCCATAACTCATTCAAAATTCAGTCTTGGGAATATATTTTTTTATTCACCTTTAATTAGTGATTGAAGAAAACTTGTCATAGGGCATGGAAAAAGAAAATTATTTTCCTAATGCAGCACAAAGGCTGACCAGGGTTGTCTCAATTGTAGAGATTTCTCAGTTTTTCACTCACTTAATCTAATTCACCTAAACTAATTATTTTTGGTTGTTTTTATTTAATCTAGAAAAGTAATGGAATTTAAATGAAATAAAATATAAAACTAACATGTAATGATAAAATGTAATTAATTAAGAAAGAACTTGGATTTTATGGTTTGGTTTGTGGGTTCCATCATTCTCATTGCTGGTGTTTAAATTAAGTTTGATAATTCAATTATGAGATCTCATTCATGAATTACTGTTATTTTATTTAGTGGTATGGAATATTGAATGAATTTATCAATCTTAATTCCAACTCCTCCTATAATCAAGATTAATGTTACACCTCGATTGAGAGTGTGACATCTTCCAAGACTTGACTCCATCGTATTCCATTTCATCTACTGAATGACTCAAATCCATCATATGAAGAGATTGTATCTAGTATAAGGGAGGGAAAATATCTAATAAAATAATGAAAATGAGTTTGAGTTTAGTTTCATGGTGTATTATCACCTCACTCATGCACATCACTCTTTCTCATCACAAACTTAATAAAACTTAATAATTTAAGCACATAATAAATGAAATTTCCACATACCTACCCTGGGCCAAGCCTCGAGTTAACCCATCATTTTTGAGGGTAAGAGGTCACAGTAGATAGAAGAAGAAAATAGGAGAATAAAATAAAAATAATTATTATGAGGGAATAAGAATAATAAAAACACACTCATGAAATCAAAAAATAAAAATAGAAGAAGTAGAATAAGAAAAGAAGAAAAGAAGGAGAAAATATGGGGAAGAAAGGAGGGTGGATGGGTGGAAGAAAACATAAAAATAAAAACCATTCATGAATTAGAATTTATTTAAACAAAACTAAATTGAAATTACATTTAAAATAAAACTAAAGTGAAAATAATAAAAAGAAAAATAAAACAAGAAAAGAAATCGGTGCAATAACTTCCCCTCCAGAATCTATCCTCCAGAAGATGGATCCTGTTTGGCACACTATAAATCCAAAATTGTTGTATATAAGCTCAAATTGATAAATTATTAGGGTTTAAATAATTTAAATTAATATATAAAATGAGGAAAAAATTATCTCTATCAATTCCCCCACACTTAGCACTTAGACTCCTAGACAAGTAAGCATCAAAATCAAAGCAAAGGAAATTCAAAACACATACCCATGAGATCCAAAAATTACACACCAAAAAACAAAAATATATCATGCCTCATAAAAAACCATTATTTCAAGTTATCAATTTTTATTAGTTAATATATTTACTCTTCATTTATCCTTCCATGCACACAAAACACCCACCTCATGTTAATTTTCTTCTTATCTCACAAATGTGAAATCTCAACAAGGATTTTATCATCCAAACTCATGAAAGAGTCACTATAAGATTGATAAATTCCTAAATGTACACCTGATGTGAGCCAAGGAAATGTGTTAATCATAAGGAATTTTTAGGGTTGTTATATGGCTTCAGGTTGGTATGATTTAGATGTTAAAAAATTCTGAGGCTGAATGAGAAGGGATTGGATATTTTTAAAGTAAAATTGAAAGATTATAATTTTTACTCAAGTATGGTATTCTGCTCAATCCACTTAGTAGAAAATAAGCTCTATCATAATGAAATATCAATATAACACTATTCATAATTTCAACAAAAAAATGACAATTTTCTCAATCATAATTTTTTTCTTGAATACTCCAGATAGTAATAACTTTATTTATCCTTTGTAAGCTCCATAAAGGTGAAACTTATTTTATCATGAAAGCTACAGAAAGGCACAAATTTCAAAATAATGAATTATTTAGTAGCAACATCCCATCTTTAACATTTTATTTCCTCCCAAATTACCAGAAAATGAGGTAACACAATACAAGACAGCTTCCCCAACACTTAATTTCAATAATATAATGAAATTTCACTTTAATAACAGGTTGGATAGGGAAAATTGGATTATAATGTGTCTAAAATAATAGTCTTTTCCTGTATTATAAGGGATAAAAGGATTAAATACACAAGGTAGTTCATAATAAAAAGGATTTTCTTGAAAAGTGGTCTTTAAAACCAAATAAATTCCTCAATCATTTAAAACAAAAGTACCTCAAAACCTTAAGTTTTGATAGGAATAAATCAAATTCTAGTTAAAGAAAGAATGTATTGGTTCTTTCAATAAATGAGGTGAATGTAAAAAAAATGAAAAAAAGTGTTTAGAATCCTTATGGGAATATTATTTCAAATATAAAGATAGTGAGATGTGGCATGAGATTAAAAAATTAGAGGACTTTTCATGAAATTACCCAAATATTTGAACTTAAAATATATCATTTTCACCATCCATTTAATATTATTTTCATGGAATAAATTATTTCACTCATAAAAATAAGTTTCAAAAATGGAAATTATAATCATTTGAGCTCACAATTTTGAAAAACACAAAATATTTAAATGACACATTTTTAAAGAAAAATAAAAAAGCAAAAAAATTAAAATACTAAACATCAAAGTTTACCTCCCACACACTTAAATGATGTAGTGTCCTAAAAAAGACGATGGAGATCTCGGCCCTGAAATTACGTCTTGGGTTTTGCCTCGTTGTGCATAAAATTTTATGTTGATTCTCCATCTCTGTCGTCTAATGGCGGGTTTTGATCCCGAATGGGAAAATGTTCTTGAAGGTCTGGCTTCCAAAATGAATTTTGAGGAAACCCTTCCGAACAAGAGGCCTAAATTCATATCCTTCTTGGATGCGCTTAAAGGCTCAGATTCATGCAAAGTTACCTTGATGAGGGTTCCTCTGTACAAGCGACTAGAATATGGAAGATATGCAGTAGTGGCCGATCCAGATGCACTTCATGAACACTCGCAACTCTATAAGTTTTCGCTGATGGGTCACATATCATATATAAAAGGAGATAAACCCTAGTTGAATGCTAATTTGAAGTATATAATTTTTCATGTATGGGGATTTACAGATTGGAAAATTTTTCCAATTTGAAAAGGTTATTTCCATATGATATTAAAACTATAGGAATCTCTTGATTGTGCTTAGAAAATTGGAAATCTTCAACTCAAACTAGGAGTTTTTCAACTATTTGAATGGGATTACATGTTCAACTTGAACAATGCTCGGAACACAATGGTGCAAATATGGGTTAGACTTCATGTACTTAACTAGTATTTATGGTATCCAAAGATATTGAACGACATTACTTCATGCATAGGCACTCCTTTGAAAATCGATCAAAGAACCCTCAATGCTGAAATTGGATTATATTCTAGGGTTATGGTGGAGGTATATATTACAGACAAGATCCCAGAGACCATTATCTTCAATGAAAATGTCTTTAAAACTGAGGTCCGGACAAAATTTGAATGTATGCCTCATTATTGTGAGCTGTATAAGATTGTAGGAAACTCATTGCTCAAATGTAGGATTGTCAAGAAGTAGGTTTCTCATCCAAATGATGATGGATGGATGGAAGTACATAAGCACAAAAATAAAATGTTTGAGAACTCTCAAGAAGTCTCCAAGAAAAAATTGGAAGTTTGGATGAAGAGGCCCAACTTTCTGGGAGAAAACTCAGGTAAAAGATGGGAGAATATGGTAGAAACTGAGGAGAAATTGGAGGCTGATTTTCTCATTACAGAAGAGATTGAACAACTTGTTTTGGATGCTTGTAAGCAAACTCAAATAGATCCTATAGTCCCAGTCACCTCTACTCATATTGAGGTCTTGGATTTCCCCAATGGTGGTCTCAAAGGAGACACTCTAGATATGAATGGGGTCTTGAATTGGAAACATGAGTTTGATGAATCTCTGAAGGGCACTGAATAGTTGGTTGGAAGTACGCCGGTATGTGAGACACAGAAGTATGGCTAGTGTGTGCTTCTAGAAATGGGACACCAAGTCAAAGCTGGAAGCTCTCATATGGATGATGCTATTTTGGAAATGCTGAACAAAAAATTAGGTACCTCTAACATCAAGTTTTCCAATTCTTCTATAGATATTGAACATAATATGGGCGCTGAAACTCCAAAAATTAAGGAAACTTCCACTTTTTTTGGCTCCACTGGATAAAAATTCAGGTGGTGCCCATCAAAAGGACCTCCCCCTAATTAGTGAACCTACACTAACATTTCGCACACAAATTTCTCCCAATAAGAGTCCTGTATCTAGTACGAATTACCAAAAAGAAAAACCAGAAGGAGAGGACTCACAACCCATTGGACAAGACTCTATTATCCATAAGGATAATCCCTCAATGGTATCAAAAGTTAAACACAATAGTCCACCTGAGACTCTGTAAACACCTAAAAAAATCAGAATATTCCTTTTATAGGTGTTGTTAAGGAAATTTCTGTTTCTTATATGAATGAATAGGTTAAACAATCCAGTCAGCCTCCTTCCCAAAGTGTTAGAAGATCATAAAGGAAGAGGGGATCAGGTGGATCCAAAAAGAAAAAAGGGGTCTCTAGCCCCAAGAACAGGTCTTAATGGATTGCCTCTTTTGGAACTATTAGGTCAGTGTGAGCCCTGCCACTTTTTCTACTCTTAAAAGATTTATTTTGATGCACAAACCTAAAATATTTTGTTACAGCTGAGCCAAAAATCAACTTCTCTTTAAATTTTAGACATATATGTGCTTAAAGTTATAATTATCTAGGTTCTTGCAAAACTGGGTCATCTATTGAATCTCTTTGGATGTTTTATCATGAATATTTACAAAATGTTAGTGCTTTATTTTCCACTAAGAAAATGTTAACTTGTAAATTTTCTCTATATGGAAAGCCTAATATTTGTATGATGATCTATGCCAAAAATAGATATTAGGACCATAGGTCCCTTTGGAAATATCTTTTTGATTTATCCCGCAACACTCATGACCCCTGGATTGTGTTAGGTGATTTCAATTATATTCTTACCTCCAGTGAGAAAATTGGTCATTCATTCTCTTCTATTTTCTCGAGAGATTTTGGAAGTTCTATTGAAAATTGCAATCTCTTAGAAATTAATCTCACTAGTTCCAAGTACACATGGTACATAATACACTACAATAGGGTAGTTGTAAGCAAACTGGATAGGGCTTTCACTAACTCTCAAGATCTAGACTATTGGGATACCTTCTCTAGCATCACCTTACCCAAGATTAATTCTGATCATCATCCTATCCTTGTCAGCCCCATATATAATAGGATGAAAACCATTCACCCTTTTAGATTTAACAATTCTTGGTTTTCTGACTTAGATTTCTCTAACATCATAAAAAATTGCTGGGAGTCTATGAACCATCACAAAGATTCTTTTTCCTACATTACTAAATTAAAGCACCTCAAACATTGCCTTAAGGGTTGGTGCAACACAAAATACAAGTAAATGGACAACGACATATCTATCCTTGAAAAAGAGCTTTCCCAAATTCAACATAACTCTACTTTCTATGATTTTTCTACTGACCCTCAAGATGAAGTCAACACTGCTCTCAAATTGAATTCTCTCCTTGTTTTAAAAGACAACATTAGTAAGAAATTTTTTAAAGCAAAATGGATTTCAGATGGTGAGAGAAATACTAAGTTTTATAACTCTCTTCAAAGAATGAGGAAAGTTTGTCGTCCTCTTTCCTTCCTTTTAGAGACAATGAATCCCTTTTTGAAATAGAGGAGGCCATTACTACTCACGTGGTCAACTACTTTGATAACATTTTCAATGGCCCAAATATTAATAAAGACCTTTTTCTTGAGATCATTATGATCTTGGTGAATGAAGAAGATAACCTTTCTCTTCTAAGAATCCCTCTTGACCAAGAAGTCAAAGACACTGTCTTCAGCCTTAATCTTGATAGTGTTACGGGCCCCGATGGTTTTAATAATAGTTTTTTTCAAAATTATTGGGAACTAATTAATATGGATGTGTGAAAACTTGTGAAATCCTTCTTCTCTAACGGGGTTATCCCTCATGAACTAAATGATCAATTCCTTACTTTAATCTACAAATTTGAAAATGCTTCTGAAATTCATCTTTTTTCCCATAGCGCTTATTAACTCTCTCTATAAAATCATCACCAAACTACTTTCCAATATACTTTCTTCTCTTTGTCAAAAAATAATTTCATGGAATCAATTTGGTTTTATAAAGGGAAGGAACATACAAGATTGTATTTTCCTTGCATCAGAATACACCAATACTCTGAACAAAGCTAATTGAGGAGGTAATGTAGCCATTAAAATTGATATTAAGAAAGCCTTTGACACCATTGACTGGAGATTTATCTTCAAAGTTTTGGAAGCCTTCAGATTTAGTGATATTTTCATTAGTAGAATTAATTCATTGTTCAATTCGGCTTCCATTTCTATTCTTTTGAATGGATCTCCTAAGGGCTATTTCAAATGTATCAAGGGCATTAGGCAAGGTGATCCTTAATCTGTTTCCCTTTTTTTCATAGCCAAAGATTACCTTAGTAGGCTTCTCACCAACTTGGTTACTCAAAACAAACTTAAACCCATTTAGGCGGCTATAAACTTAAGTGTGCCTACACATATTTTTGATACTGATGACATCATTCTTTTCTTAAAAAGAGATAAAAAAATATTCAAAATCTTAAAAATGCCTCGACCCATTATGAAGATCTCTCTGGTCAATCTATTAGCTAGGGGAAATCTTTTTTCTTCTTTAGGAAAAAATTTGCTCATAATAGAAAAAATGACATCGTCAATTGTCTCAATATCATTGAAGGATCCTTCCCCTTCAACTACCTTGGTGTTCTTATATTTTGGGGAAGGACTAAAACCATTTTCTTTTCCACCATTGTTGATCAAGTGGTCAATAAGATTTCCTCCTAGAAGGGTAAATCCCTCTCCATGGCGGGAAGGATCTGTTTGGTGAAATCTACTATTGTGTCAAAGTTGGTCTACTCGCTGATGATATATAAATGGCCTATTGGTCTTCTCAAAAAAATTAATATTTAAATCAAGAATTTTATTTGGACTGGTAGCATTCTTGAAAGGAAACTTGTGACCATCCAGTGGGCTACTTGTTGCAAACTGTTGGATAAAGGTGGTATTGGTATTAAAAACTTTCAGCACTTTAACGATTCTCTTCAAGCTAGACTCACTTGGATATTGATTAATAATAACTCTGATTCCATCACTTTTCTTAGAAATAGATTCACTGACAAACTTAGGAGAGGCAATCTGAACTATGTCCAATCGTCCATCTGGCCCTCTATTAAACAATCATTTGCACACATTATGGCCAACTCTAGGTGGATGGTTAGTGTAGATTCTTCCATAAATTTTTGGATGGATAACTGGACTGGTGCCCCTCTTATCACTAAGTTACCTGCTAAATCCATTATGATGAACACTGATTGTACTGTTAAAGATATCATGCTTTTCGGTAGATACGACCTGCCTGATAACATCATACATATTATTGATAATTATCCCTATGCTAATGATGATTTTCTTATATGGTAACCTACTCCCAATGGGATACTTGACTCAATTTTTTTTTATAATCATAACATTACTAATCTGGATCTCAGTTTTGTTTGGTTAAATTAATTTAATAATAATTGGATTAAGCCCTTGAGACTTACTCTTGTCTGGCGTATTTCCCACAATCGTGTTCCCACTGAGGTTTGTCTTCAATCTTTTGGAATACAACTTTGTTTAAAGTGCCATTTTTTCCATCAGCACAGGGAAGATGCTAACCATCTATTTTTGTTTTGTGCTACAACTTCAGTGCTTTGGAATTATATTACTGACTTGTTTGGCTACAGATGGTTACATTCGAACTCAATTAGTACTCAAATAAAATACTGTGTGGAGCTAAATTCTTCACAGAAAATAAAAAACCTCTTCTTAGCAGCGGTGGTGGAGCTCCTACATGTGATATGGTATGATCAAAATTCCATTATTCACAACAATTACTCATAAAATCTTAATGTAGGTCGTACGCGAATTCGAATGGCCATCAAGGATGCCGCTTCAATTCAAAAATCCTATTGTGATAACTCCGTTGGTGATTTTGAGATCCTTCGTCACCTCAGAGTTGATGGTATCTACAGGAAACCGAAGCGCACCTTTGAAGTTTTCTGGTAAAACCCACTTCCAGGATAGATTAAAGTGAATGTTGATGGAGATTCCAAAGGCAATCCTAGAACTATTGGTTATGGTGTGATTTTCCAAGATTCTAATTGGTGATGCCATGGATGCTTCTTTGGAAGCTGTGGTACGACCTCATCCTTGCAGGAAGAAATGATGGGTGTGATTCACGCTGTATATTTCATCATGCAAAAGGGCTGGAACAACATCTATATTAAGAGTGACTGATCCATCATTGTTCAAGCTATATGGAACAGGGAATTACATCTAGCCTGTCCTATCACTACTCTCTGGATGAGATGCCTGGCTTCTCTCATGGAGATCAACTACATTTCCACACACACCTTTCGCAAGGAGAACAAGGTTGTTGACAGTCTTTCTAACATGCTTATTATTCAGGGAATTACTTGGAAAGAGGATCTACCTATTGAGATCCTTCCTCTTTATGAAAGGGATTGTAAAAATGTACCTTACTTCAAAATCATGTAACCCCCCCCCCTTATTGCTTTAATAAATTTGGTCTTGGTCCTTGACTGATACACCACCTGTTATGAAAAAAAATGTAGTGTCCTCAATGAATTCACTTGGATTTTAACATCTAATCAGATTTCAATTGAATCACAACAACCAAGAAAGTGTTAAGGAGAGGTACAATCTGACTTATTGGCAATGCAACATTGAGTTAAGATCCTAAGTGTTAATCTTGGAAAACCTTCAAGAAAAAGTAAAAAGTGATAACATAAGAATTTTATTAAAATAAAATAAAATAGAAATAGAATGAGAAAACAATGATAGATCTTAGTTTAATCCCCCCAAGTGGGACCTGGGTTTTGACTACCTCCAGATGGGAAGTTATAATCATTTATCCCCAATATGATGGTGGGTGAAGTTTCCTACTCATGAAACAAAAAAAATTATTCTTTCCAACATGCACTTGTTACTTTTTGTTGAGGAATCCATGGATATAGTATTCAAAATCCACCCCCATGGGAATGAGATAAAACTTTCATGGTGGGGGTAGGATAATGAATGAGTCCTCCTCTTTACTAGTTTCTACTTGCACAACATATTCTTCATTCTCTAATGATTTATCAAGGTATGCTGCTTCAATAGAATAATCAAAGGGAATGGCAGAGTGTAATTATATTTGAACAAAATTAAATCATGGAGAATCAATATCAAATTCATCCCTTTTAATGTGATTATCATGATTCTCATTTTCCTTATGAAAAATCATTATAGTCTCCTCTTGAACTCCCTCTAATAAGTGTTTAACAAGTTCAAGGAGTTCCATATGTTCTTCATTAGGTGTGTCTTCTTTTTCTTGATCATCCACCAAGGAAATAAATGTGTTACCAAATCTGAAAATTTAAGAAAATTATAGGTGATAATCAATTCTTTTTGAAGAAAATTAGAAGATAACGAGTTCATGAAAATATCATTGCCCTGAGTTTGTTTGGATTCTATCTTTTATTTAGTGGAAACCACCTCTTAGAGTTGAGTAGTAGCTGATAGAGGTAGGTAGTCAGTCTCCTCCATTTATTGGATCTCCTTAAAAAAATAGGGAATACTAAGGGGTAATATTTTTGGACATTTTCCACTTTATAAAATTATGAAAAGTAATGGGAGAAATTTGTCATCTCTTAGGACATCACTTCAAAAATTTGTTTATTCATGTACTCACTCAGGTTATCAATGAATTCTTTGAATTCCTACTCTCCATTATTTTATTTCCAAAGTAACCTCACCTATCTAACAATAAAATAAACACCATCATCCATGGAAAAGGGTGGTTCAATAATTGGTTCTTTCATCAGTGGGTAATCATTTCATGGATTGAAGAAATAATCATTTGAAAACATCATTGAAAAAGTTTTTTTAATTTTTTTTATTTGAAAAGATTAAAATATTTACAATTAGATTGTGGAACTACCTCCCCATAAATGGTTCCAGTTTTAAATTATTCTTGTTTTAGGGTGTGGTAAAAGAAAATTATGTTCCTAATGCAGCACAGAGTTTGACTAGGGTTATCTCACTTGATGATCTTTCTCAGTTGTTCATCTACTTAATATCATTCACCTAAACTACTTATTTTTGGTTGTTTTTATTTAATATAGGAAAGTAATGAAATTTAAATGAAATAAAATATAAAACTAACATGCAATGAAAAAATTTAATTAATAAAGAAAGAACTTTATTTTTATGGTTTGGTTTGTGGGTTCCATCATTCTCCTTGTTGCTATTTAAATTAAGTTTGATAAATAATTCTGATATCTCATTCATTAATTTCCATTCTTTTATTTAGTGGTTCAAAATATTGAATGCATTTAGAAATATTAATTATACCTCCTCCTATAATCAAGGTTTATGTTACACCTCGATTGAGAATGTGACATCATCCAAGACCCAACTCTATTGTATGCTATTTCATTTACTAAATTGATCAACTCCATCGTATAAAGAGATTGTATCCAATAAAAGAGAGGGAAAATATCTAATAAAATAATAGAAATTATTTTGAGTTTAGTGTTATGATGGAAGATCTCCACACACATGCACATCACTCTTGTAAATCACAAACTTAATAAAACTTAATAATTTAAGCACAACATAAATGAAATTGCCACATACCTCCCCCAGGCCAAGCCTTGGGATAGCCCATAATTTTTGAGGGTAAGAGTTCATGATGTATAGAAGAAGAAAATAGGATAATAAAATAAAAATAATAAGGATTATAAAATAATAATAATAAAAACACACACATGAAATCACAAAATAAAAATAGAAGTGGAAGAAGAAAAGAAAAAAAGAAGGAGAAAAGATGGAGATGAAAAGAGGGTGGATGGGTGGAAGAAAACAAAAAAATAAAAACCATGACTGAATTAGAATTTATTTAAATGAAACTGAATTTAAATTACATTTAAAATAAAAATAAATAAAAATAAAAGAAGAAAAGAAATTAGTGTAACAGCTTCCCCTCAAGAATCCTTCCTCTAGAAGATGGATCCTATTTGTCACACCTTCTCTTCAAATCACCCCAAGGTACATTATTATAGTATTATAGAAATTGAATTTCCTATAATCCCTCCAAATTTCACATCAATTGGACTCGTCTAGAGGAAGTTATGGAATTTAAAATGAGTATGACTTTTTTCTGGCCAAAAATTCCAAAAATCTCCCCTTCAATGTATATCATTAAATTTCCACCTTAATGGTTTAATAACACCATGAAATTTATTGGTATAATGATGCTATGAGTCATATTTCATATCTATGTGTAATCACCATAGCTGGATATGTGTAGACTGAGTTATACTTTAGTTACATAGGTGGGGTCCACACAATCGAACAGAACAATTTTCCAACATGCCTGATTTTTTCAGGCCCTTAGATGGAAAAATTGGATCTGGATCCAAAAGTGAAAGTTGAATCCCATGAACATAGTAATCCTAAAAAAATAATCAAATCAATTGAAGATATATTGGAAAGTTTATGCTTGAATTACAAAAGCTATAGAAAACTATTTAATTTCCAAAATTTATCATTTTTCACATTTTATCCCAAAACACATTATTAATCCAAAATTGTTTTAAATAAGCTCAAATTGATAAATTTGGAGGGTTTAAATAATTTAAATACATATAAAAAATGGGGAAAATATTATATTTATCAACGCCATTCCCAATTATCATAGTAATTGGATGGTATGACCATATCTAATGAAGGTAGGGATGCCATGCCCATATATAACAATATAAGGGATGACATACCCATATATCATAATAATAGGGATGGAATTAACATATTAAAGGTAGGGCCTCCATACCCATTTTATAAATCATAAGCAGTGAATAGGAATTAGTAAGATCCAATAGATGTTTACAGTTCATTAGAAATATTCTTTAATAAGGGCGCAACCATTTTTCTCTTAAAATATGTGGAATGGTCATACCAATCAATTTCCATTTAATTCAGTATAGTCTGATAAGTGTGTTATCCATTATACACCATTACATTAATCTATTATCATTTATTATGTCACCTTTTAGAAGTTTTACCAAACCCACCGATGGTTGTTTTGGATATATAATCATGGTAGTCTAAAGGCATATAAAGCATGCATTGAAAGGGGTGGATCACATTGAGTTTTATGACCTACAACATCTTCTAGGATCAAAGAGAGTCATCAATTTCTAGAATAAGAAAACCAATTTAGGGAAGATTCATTTTTGGGGAAAATCACATTGAAACTAGCATACGATACACGACACATAATATGTAGCAACATGAAATTAAGGGATAATTACTAGACCACCTGCCTTATGCTTGTTGAGGAGAACTCATCCAGCGTCGGCCTCCGATTTTGTCTAGATCAGAAGAAAATGGCAGAATATATGAATTAAATTGAAATAGGGAATATGATCTTGCGATAAAATAGAGTAATTGATTGAAATAAAAAAGGTGAATGGATCCTAAGTAATAGATATCACACAGAGAGGAATCTAATAAGATAATTGGATGTTGAATCAGAGTACATATAAAGATGAAAATAAAAAACCTAGCCATATACTAAAATGGATCTCCTTCAATGAACCTCCTGTGCATGGGAGATAAAAATAGAAATGATGGGTGAGGGGAAATAAAAGGGGTTATTACTATTTAAAAACATTCAATGGAATTTAAACAGTGTGTAAATGATTTACACGTTGTCTAATGCTTAGGATTTCCCTTCTGTTGAAAGTTCATTGCACATAGTGAGTTGGTCTAGCCTGCCCAGCACATGTCATGTATTGAATACATGCCACGTATTGAAAATAAACACCATTTACTTAGCCTTCAGCTAGACTTCAATCCCCTACTTCCTCTCCAAACATAACAACTAGACTATGGGATCAACTTCAGGTTATATGAAAAAAATAAAGATTATAAAATTGTTTAACCGAAATCTAAAAGGATCTATACCTCACATGAAAAGTCAGGATCTTATAATCTTCTTACCTTAAAGGAACTCATCCCCAAGTTTCCCTTTTGAGGGTGGTAATATTCTATTTAAGAAAAACTCTAGACACTGGTCATGTATGTTGTCCTCCTACTCCCAAGTCTCATCTTGTAAATGGTTGTGCTTCCATATCACCTGTACTAAAGTGATAGACCAACTATATAGAGACTTTGTTCTATGTTAAATGATGTATATAGGATACTCCTAAAAAGATTATTCTAAATCCAAATCAACATCCTTAGGATAAAAATTATGAGATGGTTCAACATGGTAATGGTGAAGTTGTGAAATGTGGAAGATGCCGTTCATGACACAGTACCTATGAGGCAATAAAAAATGATAGGCTACCAGACTAACTCTATCCATGATCTCAAATGGCCGAAAAAAGGTGATATATTCACTTTCAACCATATCCATCTATTCCCAAGTTTGGTTGATACCCACAAGAATACATGATCCCCGATCTTAAACTCCATAGGTCATCAATGACAACCAACATATGATTTATGTATAGACTGAGCAATAGATATACATTTTATGATCAAATTTACCTTCTATAAAGTCTCCTACATGAGATAAGGACCTTATAGTACTACCTTTCCTTTCTCTATCCAACACAGAGGTGAATGACATGGCCTTCCATATAAATCCTTACAAGGAGTCACCTAAATTGTTTCTTAAAATATATTATTGTATGAAAAATTTAGGAGGGGTATATTATTCTTTCATGAACCACCAAAATCAAGAACACCTAAGAAGAGAATGTCTACTAACACCTATATAGTCCGTTCCAACTAACCCTCAGTCTGAGGGTGAATGGTTGTGAATAAAATTACCTGTGTACTCAAAGATATCTATAGCCCCTTCTATAATATAGATGTGAAATGAACATCCCTATCTGAAATGATTGTAAAAGGGACCCTGTGTAAGTGTGTAATCATAAAGATATATAATTTTCCAATCTCACCAACTAATAAAGTCTCTCGGATAATAAGGATTTGGGCTATGTTCATCAATCAATTCATGACTACCCAAACCACATCACTACCTCAAGGAAACCTTGGTAAACCAACCACAAAATCCATTGAGATGTCACCCCATTTCTATTCTGGGATTGGTAATAGTTGTAACATGAGAGTGGGCTATTTGTGTTCCACCTTCACCTATAGACAGGTGAAAAAACTGGTAATAAAACCTATTATATGACATTTCATACCAGTATACCAATACAAACAACACATACCATGATACATCTTGAAGATACCTGGGTGTACTACCCATTAAGAAGAATGTGATTATCATATCAACTCCCCTATCATGTATGTTGGTCAGAGTAGATTACTCAAGAAGGGGGGGGGGGGGTGAATTGAGTATCTATAAAAATTTATGGTTTAAAAAGTGTGTCAAAAAGGTTTCCCCAAAAGATTAAAGACATACCAATTAATCAAGGTTATACTATTATGAAAGCTTGTCTGTTTAAATAACTTCTTAAAATATTGATTAATTCTCAGTAATAATAATATTAGTTATTAATATTACTTTTGAAGCTATTTTACTAAGACAAAGCAATTATAAATTCTTTCCAAGATTAACTATCAAAGTGAATTTAGTGTTATCTGAGTTATATAGTAAAGTAATAAAAATAGATAAGACTAAATTTAGTAGCACAGTGGATACGAAACAAGTTATTCAGTCTCAAGCTGAGACCTAATACACTCCACTTGGTGATCACCTTCCACCAAGCAATTTATATAAATAAACTTGATCCACACCCTGGATCAGGGTTAACAACAGTACACAGTACTGTCCAGGCCACATAGGGACCTCTTCCATAGTTCTTCATGGGTACAGATGACCAGGACACATAATGACCTCTTCCACACTTATCTGTGGGTATACACAAGAGTAAAAGAATGTTTGAGTAAGGATATATTGTATCCTTTAATTTAATATAGGAGGCAGAGCGTGTTTCTATACAGATACACAATCTACTCAAAAATTAATAAAATGATACACAACAGAGCAGTAATATTGAGATAGGTTTAGAAGTGCTCTGAGTGTTGGTCTTTGCAGCTCTGGTATTCTTTGATGAGGCAGATGTAGAACTCAAGTCCTTATATGGAAAACAAAGTGTTGCAAGTCAGACAGATTCGGCTTGTGTTCTTCTTGGTGTTTTACAGTGTGAAGATGTTATCAGGATTCCAGTATGCTTCGTGTGTTCTTCTGCAGAATCGAGTTGCATGAGACACTTATCTAAAATGTATTCTATTATCACACTCATGCCCACCAGCTTTTTCTTTGTATCGTTCTAATTTTTGCTTTTTCTGGGCTGCATTACTCTTTTATCTTGGAGTGCATGTGTTGGGGCCGACAGGTTGCATGTATTATGTACCTCATACCTCGTACTATCCGATGATATGTCTACAACGAAACATTAATTATGTCAGTGCATTAAAATATTTAAATATGTCTATTAGAGATTAAATTGTAAGATGAAAAAATATATTAGGAAATGGTGTCACAATATGTCATGGAAATGGTGTCTTCTTCACACGGTGTCTAGATTGGTCACAGTGTCTCATAGTCACGGTGTCTCACGGTCATGGTGTCTCATGGTCATGGTATCTCATGGTCACGGTGCCTTGTTCATGGTGTCTTGTTCACGGTGTCTTGTTCACGATATCTCGTTCACGGTGTCTTGTTCACAGTGTCTCATGATCACAATTTCTCATGGTCACAGTGTCTGCTTGTTCACGATGTCTGGATATCACAGTGTCAGGATGTCACGGTGTCTGGATGTCACGGTGTCTCATGACTTAGGAAAATATCTGTATTCAGACTTAATCAGTATTATTTATGAAATAAATTAAACTTAATCATTTTTCAGAGAAATCATTATAAAGTGAATCAATAGAAAGTACATAGTAACCAAACTGAGTGTATAACACTTACGAGATTTGGATAGATTTTACTAAGCTACTGAACATTTGATGTGATATAGATTAAATAGATTTAACATAGTTTATAAAATAAATAGGATTTGTGATCATTAAAACATGATTAATACATGAGGATTCCAATAATGTATTTATGATTCCATATATTTTCATGTATACATAGGATGTCATCTCCATCAACCAACAAAGTTGGAGGTGGGTCCTCACCAGAAATATTCCCATAGGACCAAACCTTTAGGATTTGAGAACTGCCTTCTCTTCACCCAATCATGGTGTGAAGAGTTAAATACTAAATCTAAAAGAAAATTCCACTTGTGAAACTATTGAAAATACATATTTATATTAGATTAAAGTTCCATTAATTTCCACTCATCACTAGATTTTTGAATGGCTTGTTCCTAGATTTTCTATCTTAGCGTGTCATTTGTCACATTACCCTTTCCAAAAGTATAGGAAAGATCAAATTCAATGTACAAAAGGTATTATACCCATATTAAATTTTTTAGATTCATGTAACGATTCATAAATATATATTTGAGACTCTTGGGGTTTTATATACCACAAAGATCTCACCCAGCAGATAATGCCTCAAACAATACAAGGCATGAAAAACATATTTAAGCTTGAGGATGTGTGTTGGGTAATTATGTTTTTGAGGTATAAAATGGAGAGACCTATATGAAATGACTCAATACTCCTAAATAAATACTATACCCATATCGATGCTTGATGAATCACAGAAAATTGCATATCCTCTTCTAGGATTTGGTAGAATGAAGATAAATTTCTATGTAAGACTTCCATTTATATCTTTAAAGGCATTTTTTCATGATTCATAACACACAAACACAAAAATATTCTTATTAAGAAAAATAATTGGTGATACAAGGCATGATAAGTTCTATATAAAACTCCTATCATATCTAGATACCCCCAAGAAACTTTGTATATCATATACATTTTTGGGATGCTCCCATGTAACTAAAGAAATCACCTTCTATAGGTAAATTAATACTCCAACATCTGACATAATATAACCAAAGAATTGATCCTTATCAATAAAAAGTGTAATTTACTAATATTATCAAACATATGGTGTTATATCATTTTATTCAGAATGATATCAAGATGTTTGTAATGTTCTCTTTGAGTATGATAATACCTTAATATTTCATCTACTAAGAACACTATGGATGAATCCAAAAATGGGTAAAAAAAATCATAAAATCCCTAAAAATGGAATGCATGTTCATGAGACTGAATGGTATAACCAAATACTCATATAAAGTATAATAAGTACAAAATTTCATATGCAATATGTCTAAAGGTCTGACTCTCACATGATGGTATCCTGATCTCAGGACAATCTTCAAGAACACTATAGATCATCTTTGTTGATCAAAGATGTATTCTATATGAGTTGAGAGATATTTATTATTCAAATTAAGATGATTCAACTTCCATTAATCCACACAAATCATGATAGTTCCATCCTCATCCTTAGAAAAAAGGATTGGTGAACCTTATAAAGAAGTACTGGGAAATATAAACCCTTAGACTCTAAATTCTCTAGCTGCCTCTTGAGCTACTACAAATCAATATTATCCATCCTATAAGGAGTAATAGATACCAATAAAAGTCAAAAAAATATCTTGATAGTAAATTCTACCCCTCTTTCAGGAGGTAGTCTGAAGAAGTCATCGAAGAAGATATATCTAAAACAATCTACTATAGGTGGGAAATTATCTTCATGTAACCCATAATCATCTATATAAAGGCTAGAAATCTAGGTGGTCACTCCACCTAGCCCATGATGGTCTGGTCTAGATCTACCTTCATAGACATATCATTCACCCTTGTATAGATAAATACTCCCTCTAGTGATGTAAATGATCCCATGTGGTGATATCAGTCCATATAGGTATGATAGGAGACCACCCGATCCATACTGAGAATGACATCAATGCCCACCATTTCATGGATGAAGTGTTTTCATAAGAAATTATATCTTCCTATCTCAAGGGATAATTCTTATCACTAGCGTACACTCACTGAATGTATACCCAAAGGGGTTTCAAGTATCATCATGCCACATAAATACACAATATCAAGCCCAAGGCATTCCATAATAGCCATAAAGATAAAGGAATGTGAAGCAACAATATCAAATAAGGAATATTAAATAATAAATTATACTATAATATTACTCTGAATAATAGATGGAGTGACAAAATTTTCCTCTGGTATAGGCTACAATGAATAAATATGGATTGATCTATAACCCTATGCTACATCCCAACTACCCTGAGAAGGTCCTCTCTACTGGTGATGTGTATCTGAATCCTGGATACCTCGGCCATGACCTCATCCTTTTCTAATATATCTAGTAGTACTCCAAATATATTCCTTTTTATGTGATACTAATATCTCTTATAAATGTGGATATGATAAGGATCCTCTCCCACAAGGAACATATGGGAAGATCATGAAAAAACATGAATATTACCCAACCTAACACAACCTCAGTACTCAATAGGGTCTTTGGAACACTGGGGAATATTATGCTAAGGATTTATACATTGGTGAAAAACAAAGCCACTATCAATGGGTGTCATCATGATAATACTACTCTTTCATGTAGTCTCAAAGCGTTTCTTTAGACTGTTAGTCAAACCACTTCCTTGCATCAGTTCTGAACATCCCTGACCCACACCATCAGCTTCTCATAGGTTTTTATCAGTGATGAGAGTCTAATTTTCTATATTAGACATGGTAGTAAACCTAAACATCTTCACTTGAGATTGAATAGGATGCCTAATCCTGTCCTTAAATCGCCTCACTTTCTTTGGCTCACCAGCAGTATAAATAGGCTCAATGCACTAAAGATCAATAAAATGAGTTAAATAGTCCATAATGGACATAAAAACCTACTACATGTTTATAAAATACGTGTAAAGATAATACATTAGTGTCTTACATAATAAATATTCATGAAATATTGATTGTAAATCCCTCAAAAACACTTCCTAGTACCGACCTTCCTGGTTCAGAATACACCACCATCATTTGGAAGATCCACATAGCATATATATAGGGATATTTACTATCCTATATGAGGTTTTTCAAGGTGATAAGTGATATATAATACCATATAAATAAAAAAAATATGAATCTTTGTCTCCACTATCCCCTAGAAAAATAGGTGTATGTTGCTGCTAAAACTCCCCCATCAAGTCTCCTGTAGAAGGTGAAGGTCACAAAGCACTTTGTATAGTCTATATAAGCCAAATAAACTCCCCATGAAACCAAACATAATTTCTCACATCAAAGAAAACCCGAGACACAAAAGGTGGTAGTAATAGAGGTATCACTAGTGGCTTTGGTACCACCACCTCCAAAGAATGGCCGTCACCACCCACATGACACATGACTAGATGATGCCGTGGTGACATATCTCTACAAATGAAAAATGCATGCCTTAGGTAGGTTTGATAATGGAAGAGATAAAAGATACAATTTTAGTATAGGTATAAGGATTCCTATATAAAAGTCACACCCCACTTCTTGATTATAAATCCAGTTTTTTATGATAGGAATGATCATATAGAACATAAGAGACACTGCCTATTGCACAATACTAACATTAGGTCTGGGTCAAGCTCTGTGTTTCACCATAAGGTTCCCGATATATGGGCTATCAATTAAAATTTATAGATGAAAACACCATTTAATTTTCAACTAAAATCCCCATTTAATGGTGACCGTATTTTAATTGGATATTCACCAATTCTTGAATTTTAATAATAGACCAATTTTCTGAAGTACCTTTTCCAATTTATATATGTACATTCTTTATAAATTGAAATTGGTAATTCATTTAACTACATCCAAACCTTTAAATTCTATAGTAGAATAAAATAGGCAGTGTGAAGTAATTTGACTATATGAATCATCATTCCCAATATATATAGGCACAAACAGTCTTTCTATTACAAATGTAATTCCTTTATCTCAAATTAACTAATGTTTCATTCTATGTAACATTAGTTACATTACTCAAAAATATGATAATTGGTTAGTTAAGGTTCTATAATCAATATATATGGGTAAATTCCATTTAGATTTATGTAGAAACTTTAATAACCCATTACCTAATCTATATTTTCCTACAGAAATGTTAGTTGTATAATAAATATATCACTCAAGGAACATACTATAAGAATCATACAGTCTAAAATTGAATCCTATATGGTATGTAATAATTCATGAAATATTAGTCTTAAAAGGTGCCTAAAATGATGCATGATCAATTCTTTTTGGGAGTATCAAGACAACGAGAAAATATATTCCAACTTCATTAAAATAATAACATCACATAACATGTGGGTCACCCAACAATGGAGTCAAATCAAGCGAAACATGCATAATCTTGAACATGATATCCCATCATAGAAAATTAATATTTTATCCCATACATGGGTTAGATTCTCCCTAGAACATGATCATATCCAAATTCAAACTCTTCCTTAGTCTCTTGTCTAATTTCCCCAGATGATAATACAAAATAAAATAAAGGAAATCTCTGATACCACCTTTTGACACCATAACCTAGGATCCACTAAACGATGCCCCTAGCTAGTGGGCAACACAGCCTCATGCGCACCTCCATGTATGCCAGAGGCTGTCGACTAGTATTGAGGGTCCAAGGTGGTATGGTGGGGAGACTATACCCTCATGGACATATTATCATAGCAGTGAAACAATATATATACAGTGGAATCATAATAAATAGATGACAATGGAAGGTAAATCATCCAAATGTAATAAATAACCAACATCAATAATATCTAGCTTCATATACAAAATGATTTAATGTAATATATCTATAAAAAGGGAAAAGGTAGGTATGGAATCAGGCATGCAATGAAATGTATGTATTAAAATAAAAAAAGAACAAAAGGACAATCTCCAATAGCATCATGAGCCATAGCTTGACCCTATGCTTCCCCAATCCCATGCTATAATCAATCAAGTATCAATAGATGAGTGATTTCACCTATCCCTACCTACATCCACACAATATTCCTTGGTACCATCAGTGGCCTGGAGAGGGTGTGAGATAAAATCAGTAGGCCACCACCAACAATGTCTATAAATACCCAGTTAATGTATATAATATGAGTAGTGTGCATAAAGGTAAGAAATAATAAAAATTATAAAAGGGTTGGCTATGGTTCCTGAAGGATACCAAGATGACACTACCTATTTTGGATTGTGATGGATAATATTCAAACAAGTAACCATATGTATAAATATATATGTCCTATATACATAGTGATGTTTATATCCATATATATGGATAGTTCCAATAGACTAGACCTGAGTCATAACTCACGCATCCATGGGTAGTATCACGAGTCTTTCAAGTGTCAAGGGATTCCATGCCTAGTCTCATAATAGTTGGAATGTCATGATTGTGAATCATATCAGTAGGGTATCCATTCCCATTTATCATAATATATAAGGGTCTCCATACACAATCATCATAATTCATAAGGGTATCCATGCCCATTCATTATAATTCATAATGGGAATCATGCCATTCATTATAAGCTATAACGATTGCCATGCCTAAATGTAATAGATATAAGGGATGACATGCCCAAGTATCATATTATAGGGATGAAATTCCTGTATCAAATGAGAGTAGGGAGGCCATTCCCATATATAATAGTATAAGGGACACCATTCTCGTAAATCATAATAGTAGGGACACTATGTGTGTATTATTAGTAGGGTATCCATGCCCAAATCATAAATAATAAGCAACTGACAAGAATTAGTAAGAGGCAGTAGATATTTAATAGTTCATTAGAATTCTTATTTAACAAGGTAATAACCATTGTTCTAATAAAACATGTTTCATGGTTGTAAAACTCACTTTCCATTTAAATCATTATAGTTTTGTAAGTGTGTTATCTATTCTACCCCACTACATTTATCTATTATCATTTATGGTATCACATTTTAGAAGTCATACCAAACCCACTAATGGGTTCTTTGGTTATATAATCTTGGGAATCAAAAGGCATATAATGGTTTCACCTGAATGGGTAGCTCATGTTGAGTTTAACAACCTCCAACGTCTTCTATGCTCTAAGAGAGTCACTATGTTCTAGAATAGGTAAACCAATTTAAGGCATATTCATTTTAGGGGAAATACATTGAAAAATCAATATCTAGCACATTACACATAATATAAAGCACCGAGTCATTGAGGTATAGTTACAATACCACCTACCTTATGTCTATCAAGGAGAACTCACCCAGTATTGGCCTCCGATTTGGTCCAGATCAGAAGAAAATGAAAAAACAAATGAACACCTGGGAAATAGGGAATAACTTTCACCAAAATATAATCATTGATATAAAGAAAAATGAATAATAGATCCTAAGGTGTGGATAACTTACCTATAGGAATTCAATGAGATGATCAGAAGGTGAATTGGAGTCTAGATAGAGTTGCATCTAAGGAGATCTCCTACGGTGGACCTCCTATGAATGGGAGAGAAAAATAAAATGATGGGTGAGGAGAAAATGGGTTTTTACCATTTAAATCCATTTCATGTAATTTACACTATGTATTCATTACACATAGTGTAATGATAGGTATTTCCCTTATGGGGAAATTCCATTATATGTTGTGAATTGGCCTTTATAGGACAGTATACATTGTTTATTTAATACAGACCATGTATTCAAAATACATGTCTTGTATTTGTGCCACAACCAACCTTAAATCCTATGCTTCCTCTTTTCCAAACATACCAATTGGCCTACGGGCTCAACTTCAAGGTCTTAGAGAAAAATAGATCATGTACAAGGGTTTAACTGAAAGTTAAAAGGATCTATACCTCATATGAAAATCAGGGATATTACACACACACAATATATATTAATATTTAATATATTCATATATTTCAATATATATTTTTATATATGAAATTATAATTTAATTATAAAAAATTTGTGTAACTTAGCTATCCCTCAACCTGAAGGGCCAACCTTTTAGGCATCCCAATAGGGATGGCCTACTAGGAAAGTAGACCATATAACATAGAGATGAGGGTGAGGCCCACATGAGACCATGCATGTAGGCACTGGCCCATTTAGGTGTGTAGAGAGTGTGTGTGGGAGAACATCCCCACTACATACTTTTGGTGTGTTTATGTCACAAAATCATATAAAAAGAAATGACCAACCGTTTGCAGGTTCGATGGGGGAATCATGCATGATATCACTTTAGTTTGATACATGATTTAACTAGCATTAATAAATATTACCTTTATCAGTAATAAAAAGTGAACTAATAAAGGTGTTATTTTATCATCACTTTCCAACACTGATAAAATGATCCCTTCATCAGTGCTTTTTTAGGACTGATAAAGGAAACATTTATCAGTACTTTTCGCTAGCACTGATTAAATCTAGCACTAAATAAACCCAAATATATTGTAGTGTCTATTAACAATAAATTTATTTTCTGTAGGGTTATATAAGTAATCCCCTTTAGTTTTCTTAAGATACCCAATAGAGATAATCTTAGGCCTCATGGTGTATGTTTTTTAATATAAATGGACTTAACAAACGCTTCACAACCTGACACTTATATATATGAAAAAATGGGTTTATTTTCATAAAAAAATGATATTGAATGTTATTCAATTATTTTGTTGGAACTCATTTTAGTATGTATTCTGATTTTTGTAACATGTTTCCCAAAAGGATAAAGAAAGAATGTCACGACTCATCATTGAGATCACCATGTTCAACAGGGTGTAGTTCTTCCTTTTGCTTATACTATTCCACCGAGGCATATAAGGATGAGAGAGTTGGGATAGAATCTCAAAATCCTATAGATAATAAATGAAATATTTATTAAGATATTCTCCTCCATGGTATAATTATAGTTTATAAATATTCATACCAAGATGGTTCTCAAATTTATTATTGTATTCCTAAATCATTCAAATGAATTAGACTTATTCCTCATTAAGTAGACATATCTATATATACTAAAATCACCATTTAATGTTATGAAGAATGATATACCACCACTTGGTTCAAATATAAATGGTCCATACACATATGTAACAACTAATTCAAGAAGAACATTGCCCCTTTCACATTTTCTACTAAATGGATCTTTTATCATTTTTACTTATAAACATGAATGACATACACCAAGTTATTTTGTTGTAGAGGAATATGAATATCCATATTGATGTAATTTAGTTAGATTATTTTCATTCACATGACATGTACAATGATTCTAACGTTGGATGTGGTATGTTTCATGTGAGTTAGTTTTGTTATTGATTACCATTACCTGGTTCATGTAATCCTACACATAAATCCATTTATTTAAATGTGTCTCACTGAAACATATGTTATTTTTATAAAATAAGAAAAATTTATTACCAAATTTCAAAATAAATATATATTTATCATGTATGTATTATGAAATAATGTTTTTGTTAAAATATGGAACATAATAAAAATCTTTCCAAACCAACATTATTCCTATAAAAAACATGAGGTTGTAGTCCCCGATAGCCACTACATCAAGTTTGTCCCCATTGGTCACCTATAGTTATACATCCCCTTGATCAATTTTCCTAAATCTACTTGGTTACTATATTTGAATACATATGTGAGTATGAAAAGTAATATATAATACCTAATTTATAGAAATAGATAAATTTCACTTGACAAAAAATTATCCCAAAGATTACACTTTCTTGTTTACCTTGGTGAATATTTTCTTACAGTAGTTCTTATTTCCACATGTGAATGATCATTGGACTTAGATCTATTTTCATAGCCCTTTTTTTCTATACAAGTACATAATTAATTTTTCACTTTATCTCTATATCAATATGGTGAAGCAATGTGAGGAGATCTGGAAGAGACTTCTCAATGTTGTTCATATTTAAAATCACAACAATGATGGATAATATCTAGGGAAGTGATGCTATAATGATATTGATTCATAGTTATTTAGGAAATTTAAGCCCTATAATCTCTAGGTTCTTAATGTAGCCAATGAGTAAGACTATGTGAGGTCCAACTATCACACATTCAACACTATTTTTATTAAAGAAAACCTTAGATATCTGAAACTATTCCGGTCGATATCTCTCCTAGAATTATTCGTAGATATTCTTGAGAATCTATAATAATCCATGTTTTTAAGAGATTTATGAGTTTAGTAGACATATATTGTATAAATAAACACTAAAATTTCACCACATACATCATGTGTTTATCATAGATAGTGAACTCTTCACCACTCACCTTCTTTACAAGCAGATCAGGCAGTGAAGATTCAAGCATGTAAGATTTCCTTTCAGGGATCAACATAGCCTAAAGGAATCTAAAACATTCTTGGAAGTTACATCTTAAAATAATATAGTCTTTATATAATATTGATCACATTGATAATGTGGATGAAAAACATTTAGTTTTTCAATAATTTAATAGAGTGGATTATTATTAGATTTCTTGATTACAAATTATATCAGTCAAAATAATAAATATTAATTTTATTAAATCTACACTATTTATTATGAATCAATGGAAATATCCATTAAAATTGGAATGTACCATCACTCATGAAATTTTATTTCCATAGATCCATATTTCCCTTCTTTATTATCCAGACTATGGACATGTAAACCAGAAGAAGGTATTTAGGTAGGTGGTCTTACAAACTGTAATCTGGAATCTCTATGAACCATTGAGTGGACTCCCCAACCTTGGAATCCTAACTGGGATTTCCTTATCACTTTTCTCCAAATTTTTATTGAAAAATCTATTATCATTAATTCCAATAAATGTTTGGTTATGTCAACCAATCAACTTAGTTAAGAATCTCTGATAATTAAAAGTTCCCCGGATAATGACATGAATGAACACTTTAACTATGGTTTCATCTAAACATAGACAATGGAAGGATTAAATACATAGTATTAACTTATGGGATTTTGTTTTTTTATGTGAAAAGAATTATTGTCTTACCTATTACATGTATAATTAATATTAAGTGGATTTTACTTAAGTGATTAACCATGTTTTTATAAAACCTTTACACATGATACATTTATTTAAATTCAATATTTTCATATTATTTGATTTATTTATGTGATCTTAGTATTTCATATATAAAATAAATAATTCATAAGATATAAATAAACAAATAAATGACATAATCATGAGTGTGTCTGGTGGTTAATTTAATGAGGGGAAAATAAATAAACCTATGAACTAGCGGAAAACTCATTCTACCAATATTTCCATGAGTTGGAGCATTCCCTCTATCCACTTCTATATCACACAGGATGGCATAATCTTGATTTCATCTTGAACCACATCCATTCACCTTGTTATTCTTCTTTAATAACATGTATTTTTAACTCACATGCTGGTAAGGGTAACCAAAAAAATTGGTCAAGGGGAATTACATAAATAACCATGCACACACAAGTCCTATATAATAATGAAGAGAGGGATGACTCACAAGTAATCATATTTAATTTAATATTAAATAATTTCAAACCCATTCAATAAATTAAATTAAATTAAACCAACACATACACAGGTCTTGGTCAAGATGATGAATAATCATACATATGCAACAAATATACAAAAGTACATTGGTTAGAATTCATTTATATTCATTATTTATTATTAATATAAATTTACATGCATGAATTAATTAATCAATTAATTCCCTTTTATATTAATAACCATCTAAATTCTCTTAAAGATACCCATCATTAATTAATTCATGGAAAATAAATAGCATGACCAATAACTATAGAAAATTACATTAATATAATAAATAATTTAATAATTCATTAAAACCATAATTAAATTGTCTAATAAATCTCGTTCCATTAAATATAATAATGTTTTAATACTATAAATAATTATATAATTTAATTTAATTATTTCCTTTATTGAAATACTACATGGCGTGTACTTATGAGCTACATGTTGCGTACCTCAATTATCATTTCCTAGGATAAATGTTTTGGGTTTTGGAGTGTACCTCTGTTGGAGTACATGGTGTGTACTAGACAAGTACATGAAACAAATAATGCTCTCCATGTTTCTATAAAACCTTCCAATGGAATCTGTATGTTCTTTGGACACAAGACCATATGATGTGTAATCCATCTACATATTGTGCATTCCTTTAGTCAGGTGTCTTCATAACCCACCAAATTACTCAAGGGGTATTTTAGATATAGGAAATAAAGAACTACATGATATATATTCTGAATACAAAACATGTATTTAATTTATACTCTAGGCTATTAGTCTCACATAGTTTTGATAGTGTATTTAACCAAACAATTTTCATTTATTTCGCTACTTAACTATTTAGAGTACATGACGTGTACTCTAGATTCACATCATATAACCCGATAAGCCATCTACCATGTTGGACCATACTATACATGGTGTGAAATAAATAAAACATGTGTAGTTAATGATTAGTGTGTCATGTATCCCACAAGACGACTAGGTGTAGTGTACTTCATTACATGGTGTGTACTCTATCTAAATGCCATTTAACCCAATATTACCATCCAAAATCCATGAAGCTTCATGATGAAATATACATTCCTTCATCATCTGCTGTAAGTCCTTTAAGAAAATGTAACACATAATGATGATGATTAATTTTTTAAAATCTTATCATTTAAAATCATTTTAAATAATGAATATTATGTAAATGAAATATATAACCACTATTGTTCATAATCGATCAATAGTCAAATAAATAATTATAAAATTTAAAATGTCACCCCACTGATACCACATGAAGGTTATAGGTATAGAAGAAGTTCCTTGGTCAGTAATAAACCATTTTTTTTGTTGATTTGATGGATCATTCAAAAATTATGCATGAAATAAATACAATGTCGAACAAATTGTTTCCACCAAATATTGACATTAGGGAACCTAGAACCCTAATAGGATATTTTCATGTTAAATTTAAAATAAATTTATATTTGATCTAAATAAATAATAAATTATTTTAGTATCATTCATCCATAATGTTTTCAATCATCCAAACCCCTTTTTTTATTACCTTCATAGTTCATGTAGGATCCAAGTATATAAATTCCTCTAGGTGTGATAAACATGTGCTCATATGATCTCCAAACAATCATTAATCTAATATTGTCTACTAAGGCATAGAATCAATTGTATTTTTTTTGTTTGTATTAATCTCTACAATATCCATTAGGCTTGAAGGATTTATTCTCATTATTTATAGGAGCAGAGAAAGAAAAACTCAAGATATAATTCGGTTGTATGTAATGATTCTCAATTCAAATTTTTTTATTATATAAGGATTCGGCCTTAAACATCTCATATTTTAGTGACTCTTGACTAGAATTGAATTTATTTCCTTCCCAAAGATATTTTAGTCTTAGAGTTTTATAGAATTTGTAAAAAACTTTACATAGTAAAACCATACATTAAAAATGTACACTTATACTTAGTATCCATGTTTTCCAGAAAAGGAAACCCTTTTAAAAAACACAAGTTCTTTTATTGACACATCTTCTATGCATCCATAATGACATATTATTCTTCCTTACCAATCATTAAGACCTATTATTTTTTTTAAAATGTGTGATGAAAACAAAAAACTCAGTAAGGTACATAAATAAGGAAAATAATTATTCCATAAATACTTATAAACCCATTAAAACATTATTAAAAAGTTATACTTTTCACTGATAAAACATATGCTCTTTAGCATACCTTATGAAATCATAAGTTCCCTATAGAAATAAATAATAAATAATTAAGGTAAATTATGTCATAATTTTCATATCACACTTACATATACTATAGGTCTCACAACTATACAAGGAGTAACCATTATGGTAAAATTTGTAATAACCACTGAAATATAATCCTATGATCTCTTGGGATAAACCTAATCAGTCACTTCATCTCATTACCGAATGAATTAGAGAGCTATAACATGATCACCATCCCTTAGATTATAAGGGAACCACCTATAATCATAAGAAATTTTCATGAACCATAACATAATTAAAACACATAAATATTTCATAAAAGAAACATTCTTGAGGAAAATAAATTTTCCATTTTGAAATCACTTTTCATTTTGAAAAATCTGCACACTCATAAATGAAAAAAAATTATTTTAAAATAAAATTGTAATCATGTAAAGGAAAACTAAAAAAATTAAGGATTAATAAAATAGGGAAAGTAAATTCATTTAGTATAAGTTAAAGAACATTCCTTTTTACCTTTTTAAAAATAGTTGAAAGCGTAACTTTAAAAGAGGGTTTTTAAAAGAAATACCCTTACAAATATAATATCATTTAATTGACCTTAAATAAAATTAATTGATTATGAATATTCACTATAAATCCACATAAAACACATGTAAATAAAATATTAGATAATCATAAAGTAATTTTACACATAATTATAGCAAGAAATAATCAACGAAGTAGAAGGTTAACCCAAATTATGGAAATTGAGTTAAGAATTAACTTACTACTTTGTAATCAGCTGAATCATATGCCACATGAAAGAGTAACATTCAAAAAAACATTATATATAATTAGAATAGATAAATTCATGATATAACATGTTAAAGGGGAGTTATATACACCTAAAAAAATAATATAGGTGCATAACATCAAAAATATGCCCCAACGAATCAAAATTGAGATAAAGTCCCCTACATAAGACCTGAAAAGACCCCTTTTTGAAAAAATTTGAGAGAAATTAAAAAATTATAAGTTTAAAACATTCATGAACATATAAATAAATTCATAAAAACCATTTTTAAAACAATTACATGATATATAATTATTTAGAAGAATAAATTGTTAAAATATTTAAGACGATGTTTTAGTTAAATAGTCCCTTGCCTTGAGTCCGACTCATTACATAAAATATTTATATTCTAGAATAATAAACATTGGTTAATTATTTTAATTATTTATATATATTATTTTAATTTTATTATTCCTTTTATATCACTTATTATAATTTTTAACAATTACATAATTATTTAAGTTCACGTCGGAAGATTTGACGATATTCGGTACTTGAGTACAAAATGACTTTGGTATGATGACTATAGTAAAAGTGTTAATTAGTCCATAACATCTAAAATAATATTAAGTAAATAACCATAAATTTTATAAAAAAATTATACTTATAAATCAATCCATTACATATGTATTGAAAAAATTAACTACATTACAATCATGGAGACAGTAGGCCGTACATATGCATGAGTAACATTTTCATTTTTCAACGATCATTATGGAAAAAGGTAAGTATCATTTTATATTTCCATAATGATCATAATATCATATATATAATAATAATTCTCTAAATATACTTATATATATCATTCATGATATGTAGTGATGAAAAATGAATCCCATCACTTCATGGAGGTGATAATTCACACGTACGAACGAATGCCGTTATCATTTTTCTATATATTGAATGGTAAGAACATAAATGATATATTATATTTTAATAATGATAAATATTTCATGGATATAATTTATAAAAATTAATTTCATCATTATTACTAGTCTTGAGAGACAATTATGGAAAATGAATTGCATCGATTCGTGAGGTGGTAGTTCGTCGGACACACGGACAATGAATTATTTTCCCATTTGATGAAAAAATATATGGATATGTATCATGTAATTAACATAATAAAATATAATTATATTTAGTATAATTGATTTATTATTTTATCATGTTCTTATAATATTTTAGGGATTTGGAAAAAGAAACAAAACTAAAACGTGCAGTTGAAAACTATACCTCTTATTTGGACAACTATATTTTATTAACACCTTAAAACCTATAAGTTTTATTATTATGACTAAAAAAATACCTCTATAATTTGGTAATAGATTCTAGAAATGTATTTGGGCCGATATTGGCCAAAAAAATAGGTTTTTAAGGGTGAATAATAGAGAATAATATGTGCCATTTTATATGAGAGGGGAGGGATACTCTTGGAATTTATCTAAATATTATATTAATATAAATTAATTTTTTGTTCCAAATGGGTCCAAACTGATTTATTTAGAATATATAAGGATTATGGGTAAAAATAATATCATAAAATTAAAATTATAAAAGTTTTGACTATTTGTTAATCCTTATCATTTGGTTTCAACCCTTATTTAATCCCTTTAATTCTTATCATGTCAACATGGATTTTTATTCTTTTAGGGTTAATATAGTTACTATAAAATAAAAAATGAACCATAAATGAATCATTTATGAAATTTTAAAGCTTATAAAACTAATTTTGAATTTTTTTATATTTTTTTTATGAATTTTGTTTCATTTAATAAAATATTATTTATTTTAAAATATCATTAATGTAAATTTTGACACAATTCAATACTTTGACTTTAAAAAAAACTAAATACAACAATATAAATTCAAAAGAAATATTATAAAACATAAATAAATTGTTAAATTAATCTATAAAATTATTTTATCACATTAATCATCTTAAATTATATTTATTTTAATAGTTTCAATATCATTTATTTGATTTTTCCATTAATTAAATAATTACTACATCATCATTGTGCAAGAAATTAAGGTAATTATCTATTATATAAAAGTTAAAGATAAATTACCATGATGAAGATAAATATTTTAGATTTAAAAATAAAATTTATGTTCTAACATATATTTTTTATGGACATATATTAAAATGTTAAACTTATTAAAAACATTAGTGTGACAAGTTTGAATTTTCTAAAAATAAAATACTATAAGAGACTAAGAGTCATCTAAGTGGATACAAGAGGTCATAAATTCAAACAAAGGATGGTTTTGGTCACCAAAAACTCATTAAATAATATTATGACATGTTTTATGGTAATTGGATAATATTTATAATATTATTTATACCCTTAATTACTAGATTTACCCTTAACCGTGGTAATAAAATTTCTATGTTTACAATTCATATTGTTTAAAAATAAAAGAGTCATATTTAATAAATTTGGAAATTATAATTCAAAATATAGAATCCATTTTTTAAAATTCAAAATAAATAAGTGGATAAAATTAATTTAAAATTAATCGTGTAGACAGGATGAGAAAGTGAGTTTTTTTAAAGTAAAAATGTTCATAATTTTGATTTTTTAATCCAAATTCTATATGAAAACGATTCAAATGACCTAAAATGGATTAATATATCTATAATTAATATAATTTTACTTTAAACACAATTTATAATATAATTTAACATTATAATATATTTATATTAAAAGTCGATTTTCAAATTAAAATGTAGTATTTTTTACTATTCATAAAAAATGAAACATATCGAAAAAAAAAATAAAAAGAAATAAAATTTTGATATATATTATCATTTAAAAAGTTAAGTTTATTTTTTCAAATATTTTTCTTAAAATTTTCATATTTTAGTTTTAAAAAAATTGCACCATTAAAAGGCGGAAAAACTATCTTTAGAAAAATACATCTTTTTATGTGTAAAACTAGATTTATTTTTTATAATGTCTAGAAAAAAATTATGATGAATTTTAAACACTAGATTGAATATTATATATATATATATATATATATATTTCATTAATATAATCCTAAAAGTGTGATTTTTTTATTTTATTAGTATAAAAAACACTTGTGCGCAATAAAGCATTGTCTTTCCATTTAAAATCTTGGGATGTTATAGATTAACCCTACAAAATAGACATAACCATCTATTTATAGAGATAGTTTTTAGGTTAAAATATTATTTAATTGTATAATGACCATTAAATATTATAATAATATTTATCAAACCCCATTCCTTGTAATAATAATAATAATAATATTATTTTATGGTATGTGATAATTTTCATAATGATAAAATTATTTTACGATCTTATAAATAAATATTTATCACCAAACATGATAATGGTCATCTCATCATCTGTGAAATTTATTGAACTCCTAAATAAATATTTAATTCATAAATAAATATTTTATTCACAATTTTGTGAATAAATATTTATTAAATATTTAATTTATAAAATAAATATACTTAATTCATAATCTAGTTAATAAACAAGTATTTAATTTATACGATCAATAAAATATGAATAAAATTATTCCTTGATCATGAAAATAATATTTATTCCAATAACTAAATTCAAATGGAATTCAATAATGATCAATGGAAACAATTATAGTATAAACTTCTAAAATAATTCTTATTAGAAATAGCTGGGACTGCCTAAAGTCGAAGACTACTCTCTAGAAACTAGTCAAGTCACCCAATAAAAAGACCTTAATGTCTCAATTTCTATATCTACATAAAACAATAATTGCGTAATATAATACTTTTTTATAATATCTCATCAAGAAGGTTTCATATTTTTCTCACCAACCTATATACGTGGTACCTTGTTCATTGAATACTTGAAATAAACAAGTTAATACACCACAATCATGGAATTTAATGTGATGGTTCCATTGCAATAAAAGGGATGAGGTATCATCTTCCATTAATATAGAAGTGAAAAATCATTCCTCGACTTATTATTTAATAACACATAGCTCATGACACACCTAATGCATCTAACTTATCCATGAACTGTTATCATCATGGATCATTAAATACATCTAATTGAATGATTCATAACATGTTTTAATAATAATCTTAAAGTGTAATTATTAGGTAACATCCTATTACAATATGTTAGGTATTTCTCTTCTTCTTACTTGTTTTTCTCTTTAATTGGGAGTGTCTTGGGACTTGCAAGGATGGAAAAAATTTGTTGGGGAAACTAAATTAATGTTCAGAGATGTATGTTTGTTTTAATTAATGGATTATGCATATAAACTTGTAATTAATTAATGGTGATTTCCCTAAGTTTGATGAACTCCCAATGTAGTTTGGAGTTTTTCTACTGAAAACTGTAGTTTTCGCTATATATTGGAAATTTTCACATCATGTAACGGGAGAACAAGACATTTATTTTTTTCTAGGCTAGTACTGTTATTCTGGTACACAGTGTGAAAGGATTACATGTCTTATATTTGGTTCATGATGTGTAATGTTCAATGATTAGGTTTTTAATAAAAAGGCAATGAGGGTTTTCAAAGTATATAGACCCCATAGATTACATGACATGTAAATACATTACACACCATGTAATCCTCATGAGTTGTAGATTTAGGGTGCTTCAAGTATGATTCTTATTTCATTCTTCCACTTCCCTCTTCCCTCATGACCTAGAATCATTATCTTATGATTTTGGGAACCTTCAATACTTCCAGATCAGTTATTTTAGCATTTGATCATCAGGCTTCTATACGATGTCTCTTCAGGTAAGAAAATCATAATGTTTATTTGTTTCCTTTGATCGGGGCAGCCTTGTTTCACTATATTTATGGATCCATTTATCTATAGTGTTGATTCTTATTATTCTTTTCTAGATCCATTATAAGATCTCATTCTAGGTGTTGATCCTTTATTGGTTTTGGGGTGGCGGGTGTTCGTTATTGAGGTATGTTGTGATATTTCCTCTTAACCAACCCTTTTGTTAAATCGAATCAATTTTGGGATGTGTTGATTTATTTTAAGGCCTCTAACATCATTGTTGGTTCCTTCTTGTTGGTTGATCCTATTGTGGGTGTGAATGACCTAATTTTTGAGGTAGGTGGTTTCATCTATATCCTTTTTTGGATGAATCGCGTTTCTTAGGTTTTGAAAAATTATATTATAAATGGAATGTAATGATTTATTGATTTTATTTGTGTGCGTGGAAATTGTTTTTTGATAAAAGATAGGTTTTTCATGTTTTTGGTAAATGAAAATGAGTTTTCAAAGAATTATGAAATGGTTTTCTAAAATAGTTTTCAATGACTGGTTTAATGAAATGGTTTTGATGAAATTGTTTTGAAAAAATAGAGAACATGGGAATGATTGGGTACTTAGTTAGAAGGTGTAGTAATAGGCCTCATCCATAATTGAGTGGTTCATTCATGGGGTGTTCCTCATCTCCCAATTCCTGTTATTCTAGTTACATGTTAGAATTTTTGGGGGGTTCAATTTTTGGGGTGTTTCACTTCTCTATAGATTCGATGCATATTTCTAGAGACTTGATGTGCACAATTTTCTATGATAGGTTTGAGTGTCCTATCTATCCCAACCTACTGTGATCCTTAGTGTGATGTTACCTATTATTTAATAGATTTGGGATGTTTAGGGTTTTATGGTTTTAGTTATACTACCATGGATATGATATGATATGTGAAACATGTTTTTTAGTTTGATATATCTTCTTTGATATATGTATATGAAATTATTTGAAAATGTTTTACCTACTTTATTGGGAAATGTATAAAGAGGGGAAATAATTTTTTTCTATTATTTTAATATAAAACTATTAATTTTTTTATCATGACTTGTTTTATTTAAAGATGACCATGCATATATTATTGTATAAAGAATTTTTATGGAACACCTAGGTGGGATCTTACTGATCCTATTAGCTCAAAACCTGTGCACCCCTTTGGTGGTGTGTATAAATTGTTATTCCTTTAGATGTAGGGAATGTCAAGGTGATGTATTAAAGTAGTGAGGATTTTTTTAGGATGGTTTTTCGGTAGTGTATGGTGGGAGATTTTTCATGTTATCACGTTGAGACTATTGGTATAACTGTTTTTTTAATTTTTTCTTCCTATGCAGTTGGACTTGTCTATTAGAGATTATTTTTCTGGATTTTTAGTTGTTTTTATTTTATTGTTATATATCTATAGTGACATAAATTTTCATGTTTTTTTTCTTTATGTGTATGTATATATGTCATGTTGTCTGCTTTTGGTTTGGAGAATTTTTTTTGTTGATGCTTGGGTGCTAGATGCTAACCCATGGGGATCGAGAATGCCCTTCATGTATGTGTAAATTCACATCGGGTACTGGTATTGATAGGGTATCTAGGATGGGTTTTTCATATTTTGGTATCATAGGTAGGTCTTCCATCAAGAGTCCTTTTCTTGGTATTTTTGATATATAAGAGATTATATTTTTAGGACATTAGAGGTAGATTGTGGTGAGTTCCTAGCCAGATCTTATCGTAACAAGACTCAAGTTACCATGGGATGTTGGGATGTGTATCATGTTTTGAGTTCGTGATATTAATATCAATTTTCATTTATGATTTTTTGGTTTCAATTGAAAATATTTTTTTCATGATCATTTCTTCTGTTTCTATATGCAACAGTATGCCTCTGAGACATGTTCCTCAGGTTCTACAAGAGAGTGAATATGATTATATTCAAGGTAATCCTCTTATAGATTGTTATTTTATCATGGATATCTTGTGGTTAGTTTGTGATATTGACTAAAAAGTACCACATGTTCATAACATAGTTATGGAGAATCAACTGGGAGCTGTATGAGAAAGGGATCAATCACATGAGTTCTTACATGAGAAGCCATCATCCTTTTAGGGTATGAATGAATATAAAGAGGTGGAGGCCTAGATATAAAGTTAGATCATATCATGAAATTCTTAGATACACCTAATAGTATCAAGGTAAAATTTTCAGTGTTCATACTAGAGGGTACCAACAATAGATGGTGGGATTCTATGGTACATGAAGATAGGCATGTGATATTACGATGGAAGGGTTTCAAGACTATATTCTTGAATTTTTTTTCCAGAGTTAATAATGATGAATAAGTATCCATAGTTCATCTATTTTTAGTAGGAATATCATTCAGTGTTAGCATACACCAAATGGGTTGCATAAATGGCTCGTTTTTCACTAGAGGTTGTAAATAATGTTCAGTTGAGATCTCAGAAGTACGTACATGGTTTTCAACCAAAAATCAGATCACAGATATTTATAATGAATATTTTGAACTATGAAGAGGTAATATACATGGATATGATGGTTGAGATGAACATGATAGGAAAGGTTATATATTATTCTCATTCTCTTCTACCTAGTGGTTTCTTAAGTGGAATTCCATGGAAAAAGTGGATGTGGTAAGATCACTATAAGAGTGGTGGAGGTGGTTCTCATCCACATGCCTCTATGACACCTACAATTTCTTCTAGTGGCATCCTGCTAACTTTATACTAGTTTGGAAAGGTTGTACATACCCAAAATTATTTTCCTTCACCTAAAAATATGTGTAATAGTTGTAGATGTTATGTTTATAATTATATTTTTTCCTGGATTTTTCTACGCCATGGTATGTTTAGGGATCATCATATCTAAAGGATACTACTAAGAAGTTAGATGATTCAAAGCCTATTAGGATCTATCCATAGGCCTCAGAAGTGAAGCACCTTCAAGATGTATATGAGTTTCTAGTATAAGTAGATGTGGTGTCTAGAGATAGTGATATGTACCATATTTATCACATCTTTAGTATCCATTGATTTGTTTGATACAGGTGATTCCCACTCATTTATATCTTTCAATTTTTTTATATGATTAAAAATTAAATGAATCTCATGTATTTTTTCATGGAGTTAGAGAAAACTATTAGAAATGGGAAAGATCATGGGTTCTAGTGTCCTTATTTTTTATTATCAATAGTTGATGTGAAGTTAGTTTTGGATTTTATTGTTTTTGATCTGGATCTATTTTATGTCATTATCGAGATGGATTGTCTTGTTTTTCATCGTTATGAGGTTGATTTTTTTTCATCTTCATGTATTATTTCTCATGAAAAATGGTAGATCATGGTAGTTTCAGGGAGAGTGGGATCTAAGGTATGGTCATGCAGGACCTTCCCACCCATATCTCATGAGATGTTTGTCTACTGTTTCAGTTGATATTGAGAATGTTTCATCTATTTTTGATCTTCCTAAAATTGTTTGGGACTTCCTTGAAATTTTACCAGATGATTTATCTGGTCTTCCTCTAGAGAGGGATATATATTTTATGATTGGCATGGTTCCAAGTACACAATCAGTTTCGATTCATTTTTATCATATAGAACCAGTGAATATGAAATATTTTAAGATTCAGTTGGACATTCTGATGTTGAAGGGTTTTGTTTTCACTAGTTTTTCTCCTTTTTCATCCCCAATATTGTTTTCTTACAATTCCAATGGTTCACTCTAATTGTGTGTGAACTATCAGAAGTTGAACATGTTAATGGATAATAACATATATAATTTTCCTCATTTGGATGATTTTTTTGATCAGTTAAAGGGGGAATTTATTTTCAAGAATTGATCTTTGGTTGGGTTGTTATCAACTCAGAGTTTGTGAGTATGATATACCAATTATAGATTTTAGGATAAGGTATATACATTTAAAATATATTTTGATGTCCTTTGGTATAACTAACACTCCTACTATTTTTATGGATTTTATGAATTAGATATTACATCTATATCTAGACACTTTTGTGGTATTATTCATTGATGATATTTTGTTTTATTCAATATTAGATCATTACCATGAGAACCATTTGGGTTTGTTTATGGAAATCATAAGAAGTCACCATTTTTATGGAATTATTTTGAAATTCAATTTATTGATTCAAGA
Organism: Viscum album; assembly: GCA_963277665.1. Classification (NCBI taxonomy): domain Eukaryota; kingdom Viridiplantae; phylum Streptophyta; class Magnoliopsida; order Santalales; family Viscaceae; genus Viscum; species Viscum album. The sequence goes on from OY728161.1 coordinate 314,534,952, forward strand.
AGTGAAGTTATTGTGGCACGTGATTTCAAAGCATGGATTATCAATTGATCCTAATTAGGTTAAGGTTATCTTATTTTGGGAAGAACCATTGAATGTATTTTAGATTCAAATATTCCTTGGTCTTGTTGGATACTACTGATGGTTCTTTAAATATTTTACATAGTTGGTGTCACCTTTGAATACTCTCACCAAGAAATGGGTGAAATTCATATGGGATGAAAAGTGTTAGTCTTTTTTGACAAGTTGAAACAAAATCTAACATTGAATCCTATTTTGATATTACCTAAGCCCGATAAGGGGTATGCAGTTTTTTTGATTCTAGTGGTGATGGTTTGGGTTATGTTCTCATGTAGGATGATCATGTGGTAGCTTAAAACTCTCATCAACTTTGACCACTTGGGAAAAATTACCCCACTCATGATTTAGAGCTTTATGTAGTTATGAATGTTCTTAAGTGTTGGTGGAACTATCTTTTTGGTGAGAGTTTCACATTATTTTTGACTATAAGAGTTTGAGATATATTGTTTCCTATAAAAAATTTAAACTCAGATAGAGATGATTGGTGGAATACCATCATATGTTTGAATTCGACATCACCTACACCCTGAGGAAGGGGAATGCTGTTACAAATTATCTTATTAGGAAAAATCCATCAAATTATATTTTTGAATCAAATTAGGAGTGAAACCTTATGGGTATCTTTTATTAGTTGCATATGGATTCTCAGGAGGTTGTTTCATGTATTAATCTGGATAGTGTTCAAATATCCTCATCTCTCCTTGACTTTATTCTACAGGGTTAGTAGTAGGATGATGATTTGAGAGGAATTAAAGAGATGTTATATGGTGGGGAGAACATTTCAGTTTGGTCTCTCTCTTCAGATGGTATACTCTATTTTGGGGATTGTTTTGTCATCCCAGAATCTATGAGGAGGTTAGTTTTTTATTTTATTTTCATAGTTATTCATGGTTCATTCATATGGGAACTATAAAGATGTATTATGACATGAAATGGTAATTTTGGTGGTTAGGTATGAATATTGACATTGTTGATTATGCATCCAATTATTACACCTTCCAACAGATAAAGGTAGAGCATTTAAAACCTTATGGTTTGTTTCAGCCTCTTTACATGCCAATTTGGAAATGGAATGATGTATCCATGGAATTTGTTGATAGATTAACATTAATTCCCCATGGGTGTAATTATATCAGAGTGATGATTGGTCAGTTGAAAAAGTTAGCTCATTTCATTTTGATCTGGGACACCACTAAAGTTAAAGATCTGGATAAGATGTGTGTACATGAGATTGTGAGGTTACATGGGGTTCCTTGTTCCATTGTTTTAGAAAAATATCCTTGATTTAATTTGAGGTTATAGAGGATTATCAAAGAGGTGAGGGGGATTCAGGTCAGATTGAGTACAACTTATAATCCAAAAAAATATGGACAGATAGAGCATGCTATTCAGACCCTAGAGGATATTCTTTGTGCTTATGTCTTGGAAATTTAGTAGACCTTGGGATATCCATCCGGGACTAGTTGTGTTATTCTATAACAACACTTATCATTCATCTATCAGATTAGATCCCTTAGAAGATTTTTATGGCCATCTATGCAGATCACCTCTTTATTGGTGTTGATGCTCCTTTTTGTCACATTGTCTAAAAGAATGGAAAGGGAAATGACATTGAACAAATTGATTCATCCTTTGAAGAAAATATCAAAAATCGACAAAGGGATGAACAAGGAGAAGATTTCCCATGAGTCGCGCAAGTTTCTTCATAGTCGCGCAAGTCAACTTGCGCGGCACATTATGGTCGCGCAAGTCACTTGCGCAACCTAAGTGATAACCGCCTGGGGTCTTCAACTGCCATAAATAGACCCTGTGGGCCCCCCATTCCAGAGGAATTTTTCCAGAAACTCAGATTTGAGCTCCTGGCGCCCTAGTCTCTTCTCAAAGCTTCCGAAACACTTCTAAGGTAATTTCTTACCTAGAACGGAAGATCTAAAGAGGGGGAGGAAGACATAAGTGTTGAAACTCATCAACACTTGCGTGCCTAGGTGGCCAGTCCTTAAGGGAAATGGCCACACTTGCACGCCACCTTACTCCTTCAATAGAACCTGTGCGCCCCTCTCCTGGAAGAACCTCAAGAGGATTCTAAAGGCCTTAAGCAAAAGCCGCTCAAGTATTACCCTGCTGGGTGAACATCGTGCAAGTACCCAACATGTCGCGCAGGTATACCTGCGCGACCAAGACTTACGCGCCCACGCAGTACCTGCGCGCCTGCCAGGACTTGCATGCCCCTGCCTTTTTGGGTGACCTTTTTTCCCATTTTTCTCCTCTTAAGCCATTCCACCTCTCCTATTAAAGATTTAGTCTTCAAGACACTCTTTAAAGCCATTTATGGCATGGTTTCTTGATTTGACTTCCTTATCTGAAAGGAATTCTGTGGAATATCTCTCAAAACCTAGTGATTTATACATCTTTATGTCACTAAAGATTGAGATTTCATTCATTCAACCTCATCCTTTAAGATGAGAGAATACAACCTGGGATTCCTTTTCAGGAATAAGTCCCAGTCATAATTCCTTTAACCTGGGCTTCCTTTTCAGGAATAAGTCCCAGTCATAAATTTGGGCATCCTCCTTAGGAGTAAGCCCCAAGTCCCTTAATTTTTTCAAATCTCTTAACCTGGGCATCCTTTTCAGGAGTAATCCCCAGTCTTAATTTCTCTTAAACAGTACTAATTTACCTTTGATTTGGGATTCCTTTTCAGGAGTAAAACCCAATCATAAGTCCTCTCCTAATTTAGGCCTCCTTTTCAGGAGTAAACCCCAAGTTAGTGTATTCAAAATCTCCATAAAGCACATATACCTTTATGGACCCTATTCCTGGATTTCTTCCTTGAAGTAAATCCAAATATTCATTTATCTGGGAAATCATACATACATAAGCCCCATATTATTTCTTATGATTGCATCTTTCATGGAACAATTGTCTAATTTTTTACCAATACCTATTGTTTCTCACATTGAGCATCACTCACGTGAGCTTAGAGTGTAAAAGTAATTATGACATCCTTCTTTGAGACATCAATCATAAACATCATACTCCCTTACTCGAACTGCGTGGGTTATGATTCCTTTTCCAAAAAACAAAGGATACATAGGTATCCCATCTGCTGGTTCGATCCCAACTATGAAATAATCCATGTCCTTCTGAATGACAATAAACTCCAAGGGCCCTACTGAGTGGCTTTAAAACCAGCATGGTCATCATAATGACCAAGAGACTTCTATATAAATTTTTCAAAGGGTACCATTGGCAAAGAATCTATAATAAATATAGATGATTCTCTATCGATGAAGAACCTCGAATACATATAAAAGATTCTCTAAATTTCCTACATATTGATCATTGATTGTCATATCTAAAGGAAAACTCATTTTTATACTTGGTAACGTAATAAGGATTCACAAACATAACTTAAATCTATAAAGAGAGTCCCGGAGTAGACAATAATTCCCCTAAAAAAGGTATGATGAGTCGAACCTCCCATCCTCTCGACCAATGAAAATTCCTAAGACTTATCAGTCTACAAACTAATGAGCGCCTACCTTTGGAAAGTAGGTCCGAATGGATGTGGAATCATTGGATGTTTCCAGTTCTACGAACAAACCCGTTAGAAACCGATCAGAACGTTTGAACCTTCCATCAAGGAGGTCATTCCTGAATTCCGAGAGAAACAAAAAATGGTGAACCCGACATGAATCCTTAACCAAATTAAAATGATGTTTTACCTATTTGTTAGGCCCCTATTTAAACTCAATGAGAGGGCCAACAAGACAGTCAATAACATATGTGCTCATCCAAAAGATGTAGTAGCTGAATTTATCTTGATTACGTCTGTTATATCAAACATGCACTCTTTTCCAAGATCTTCTGCATTTTCATAATGGCCGCTCTCAAATTTACGCCTGTGAATACTGCTTCTGTAAATGCCACTGTTGCTATTCCTACTGGATCTTCATCCGCTCTGAGGATGACATCACCTACTCAGCGTCTTCAATGCTGGGTATCAAATGCGCTGGTTAAGGAGTACCGTCAACACGGTACCATCCCAACTCTGGAGGCTGCCCGACAAGCCCTCCAAGTGAACAACTCACACCGGTCATTTGGACAACGGTGACCAGTGATCAAGAAACAGGCAGTGCTGACTACCATCTCCAACCGTTTCGGGTTATTATCCCCAGAACACAATCACCATTCACTCCCTTATTTTGAGGAAGTGAATGAGAAAGTCCCTCAGGGCCTTAATTCAAGAAGACAGGAGTCCTTTGTAAGGGATCCCACCAACAATCGCCGCCAGACTCGTGCGGAAGTGCGCCCTCAACATGATGAGGGAACCAACTCCAGGCGTTTGGCTTAGGTTCCTCAAACCCGAGCAGGCAAGATGAACCACCAGAGGTAGAATCCGGTCAACAGTAAGCAGGTTCTCATCTCTGCTATCACTAGAGAAGTCCACCAACCTAACTTGATGGCAAGCAATGAGCGGGCACATACACCTACCCGTTTTAATTCCGCTATCCAGCAGACTCGTCTGGCAGCATCATGCCAATCCCGCCAGGCAATTTCAGCGGAATACTATAGGCAGGAACATACACCTGTTTATACATCATCAGCTAGTCAGCATGCTCGTCTGACTACATATGATAGATCTTGTCAACCACATTTGGTGAAGTGCAATCAGCAGGCACATACACCTACTAGTATTAATCAAGCCTACCAACAGTTTCTCTTGGTAGCGTTCAGAGAAGTTAGTTGGAAAGCCCCAACAACAAATAGGAAGCAGACTCAACTCTCTGCCCCCACACTTGAGTACTGTCAGGATTCACTGATAGGAAAAGGAGGACAGGAGCAGGCACATACACCTGCTCCAAGCCCGGAATGGACGTATATTCCCATCCCGGCAGCTGAAGTCACCAAACATATTCTATCAATGGTGAAAGAGCAGAAGAAAATCCCTGCTCATATTCTAGATGCCTGCCAGGATATTATAACAACTTCAACGGCATCTCAGGGAAAGACACATAAATCTATCCCTGCCAGTGGAGTGACACATCAACAATTCACTCCAAAATAGACACACACATCTGTTCCAGTCCAAGAGGGTTGCGGGGAATACTCCCCCATATCATACGGACAACCAAGTCAGGCACATATACCTGATTTAAGTGGAGATCGTCAGTCTAACCTGGCCATCTTTTCTGATCAGGCACATACACCTGCTCAGAGCAGCCACTTTCATCAACAAGTGGTTTCCAATGCGAGTAAGAAGGTGTCTAAGAAAAAGACCTTCCCAGCACAGTCAGGAGATCAAGGGACAATCTGTAACAAGGCCTTGCTCGATGCTGGAGTTCTTGAAGCCCTCAGACAATTATCTGTTGGAATTCAAGATTCTACTCCCTCATTTCCCAATAGTGGGAACATTAATTCTGAAGGTCTTCAACAGACACTTCCTCATGAAGGCTTGATTCATGAAAATTTGGTTGATCTCGAAGTTTCATCTTTATATGAGAGCCACATGAACCCTCTGTGTGGTCAGAAGACCAAGGAGCAAGAGATTTCATCTTTCGCTGTAACCTATTATGGTGGTCCTCCCCATGATGATTAATTTCGCTGTGAAAGTCCTCTCTGCAGTAGTGATGCACATTGCCCGGATAATGCTCCAGTGGACAATGTAGTGCCAAGAAAGCCCTCTTATCTTGAGGCACTTGCAAATGCGAAACAAGTCATGTTTGATGCTTCATCGCTAGCAGGTGAAATAATTTCTCAATCAGAAGATAGCCCAGGGTGTAGGTTATTCTCTGAACCACCCCTAAGTCACGAATCTTCTATTTTGATCAATGATTTCTATACCAATCTTGTTGAATCCAATTAAGCAACAAGGAAACACCAACTCTGGTAAAAATAGGTAGAAGAATCTTCATTTAATGATAATATAAAATGCTGAACATGAGAAAACAACTGGAAAAAGGTGAAGTACCAGTCATGTTTTGGCCTCTGGCTGACTCTCAGTATAATATTCCAGAAATGTTGATGGAAGATGAAATTCATGATATTCGTCTCAACATATGGAAAAATCTTTGTCAGTTGAAAAAGAAGGTATTATCTTATGATGAATATGAAAATAATCTTAAGATAATAGAAGGGTTACAACATCAGATTGATTTGGCGTCTCTATCAGTCTCTCGATATCTGAAGGCTGAAAAGCAGCAGAGAGCCCTTCAACGTTCATGCCTTGGCGCACTAAGAAGATTACATCAATTAATTTACAATGCCCCATCTGGTATTCATGTCAGAGGGTGGGGTGTTCATGGAGCACTACATTTCATAGTGCTCTCCAGTCAACAAAGCCCACCGAAAATGGTCTCATGCAATGTTATTGCCCATAACCGGCCGCAGTCAATGGGCTTTGTTTGTAATCAAAAGCTTGCCCAAGAACAGGCTTCAACTAGTTCCTCTGAAAATCAAGAACACAGAGAACAAGTTATTGAATTACTCTTGCTTCAAGCAAACAAGAATATTAAATAGGCCTCTCGTTTGGAGAAAGCACGTCACCAAGTGACAGAAGTTTCAGAAATCATCCAATGGTCTTTTGAACTGGGTGATAAAAGCGGATACAGGTTAATGCATCCAGCTAATTTCCGGACTAAGGTTCGTAAGATCAAGAGGACTTTTAAGAAAGTCTCAGACATAACATGTCAAGAACCACCCCAGCTCTCCAGACTGGGGACTCTTTTAAACCAACCCTTGGAATCAATAAATAGGTTCCTAGGAGTTGAGCGGGAACAGCAGGAACAGCCCCAGTCCACCGGACTGGGGACTTTTTCAAATCATCAATCCCCTCCTCAGAGAACGTCGGTATTTTCTCGATTGGGGAAGAAGCCTCAAGAGGAACGAAGAGACAAATTATCAGAAGATTCCCTCCAAATTATGGTTCGTTAAGAAAATCCTGAGGGATTGAATCAACAAAAGGCAATGTCTCATAAAAGACACGAAAGAAGACAATATCACAGAAATGATGATAGGAGGGATGCGATGCATTATGCATCAATCAATTTCATCAATTTCGTTGTTGCTGATCCACTAGATGAGGCTCACTCAGGGGACTCAGAGGAAGAGGTTCCTGCTCAAGGAGATGTACGCACCGATACAAATGAAGAAGGTGTGCGTACATGAAATCAAAGGATTACTCAGAAACTAGGTAATCCTTCGAGTAACTCACTTCCCCCTCTTCGAAAAGGTTCCAACAAAGGAATGGGAAAGAATCAGGTTACATATCCTTCCTCTGAAGAAGGACAATCACTCTCACTAGAGCAAAGGTTTGCACAACAAGATGAAGAAATGAAGGAATTAAGAAGGTTGAATGCAGAACTATTTCAGAGTAGTCTTCTTCTTAAGTGTGCTGGAATCAGTCAGCCAAAGGAATTTGTTGCAGCTACTGAGATGGATCAAGAATATCCTCCTCTTTCAGTACACCCTCACAGGTCTAATCCTACAGGTCAAGTATAACAACAGTTGGCAGTGCTACCATCAGTTGCAGCACCAATCGCCACATCTGTCCAAGCTCCAGTCGTTGTACCTACCCAAGTCCAAGTTCAACCGGATGTTTCTCAAAATTTAATAACTACTATTGAGTCATTAACAGCTCGGTTAGAAACTATGGAAGGGAAACGTGTGCAAGTTCAACCAGAAAAGAAAGTTTACCCTGAATGGGTAGATTCAATTTCTCCTCCATCCAATTTTGGGAATCCTATATTCCCTATTTTCAATGGATCAGGTGATCCTGAGAAACATTTGACGCATTATGTGTCTTGTTGCGATCCTATGATGGGAACTCCAGATCAGTAAAAAGAAGTGAAACTCAGATGCTTCGTGTGAACCTTGCAAGGACCAACTTTTGTTTGGTATACAAGCTTGCAATCCTGGTCAATTACTGGATGGGAGGATCTTTGCCAAAAATTCCTCCTTCAGTTCAGCTCAACTTTTCCAAAGACAACAGTTTTCGATCTTACAAACTGTAAGCAAAGGGAGAATGAAAGAGTCTCTGATTTCATTGCTCGCTGGAAGGGATTAACATATTCCTTGAGTTTAGCACTCCCTCAAGAAGAATTGTTGCCAATCTGTGTGGAAAATCTGCATAAGGAATTACGCACACCATTAATCGCTGTGAAATACATAGGAGGGTTTTGAGACCTTACTTCAATTGCTTAGCCAATTGAAGATTCCCTTATACAGGCTAAGGCTAAATCTCGTATAATTCCATCAGCTCCAGGAAGGAGAATGGGTAAAGCAGAAACTGCTACAGTTATTCTTAAACAAGCGCCTGTACCTATTTCTACTTCAAAACCTTCATCTTCTCGAAGGGCTCCACCTCCTGAGCGCCAAAAACAAAGGCCGTTTCACCCAGATGATCAAAGAGATCAAAGACGAAAACAATTTGAGGATTTTAAGAGAAAAACATACTCTTTCCGAAATGAAAAAGTTCCTGGTTACTTCATTTCGGCTCTAGAAAATAATCTGGTTCAATTGCCAAGGCCCAAAAGGCCAAACAAGGAAGGAGATGAAGACCGTCCCAATTATTTCCCCTTTCATCAAATGTTGGGGCATCCCATCCAGGAGTGTTTTATCTTTAAAGACCTCCTGCAAAAGATGGTCGACTCGGGACAAGTCAAATTGAAAGGTTCTTCAGCTCAGGTAGCATGTGTTACTGCTATAGTTCTAGAGGAGGAAGGTGAATGGCAAGAAGTCAAAAGCAAAAATGCACAGAAGTTTGATGATTTGGATGGTCAGAAAGACAATCAATCGAACTCATGCTATTTTTCGAACACAATTAAAGAAACCAATTGTGTGTTCTGCCATGAATGCTATGGCAAAATCCTCTTTGTCAGAGGGAAAGTCCTCAAAGAAATTACATAATTCAAAGAAGAAAAAATAATCAGAAGAAGTTGAGTATGTGTCAAAGCCTAAGTTGTCTTTGACTTTGGCAGATTTCATGCCATCTACTTCAAACCCACGGGCACCGCCCCACCAAACGGAACAGCCTAAACAGGCTAATCAGGTAGAGTCTTCATTAGACTAAGAGTTAATCTTTGGTTCTGTTAATATGATTCAATTAACATATCCATATGCCAGTCGCAGTTTCAATTTTGATGAGCCTGAATTCTCTGTATCAAACAAGGGAATCAGAGGAAGTTCCAGAGGTTCAGAATACAGGGGAAGACGTGGATCTTTCAGAAGCCACTACCCCAATTCTACCCCTGCTAGAACTGTGTATGCAGCAGAAACTCGTGATAGATCCCTTAAACGAGCTCAGAAAGAACAAGAAAGTTCTTCTACCAATAGAAAATTCAGTCCTGTCACAGTTATTTTGGAAGACCGATTGAAGGTTCCATATTCTTCCTCTCAGCAAGTAAATGGATCTAATCGGTCTAATATTCCAAAACCAAGGATGTTGGCAACTCCTATCCCAATACAAGATGCATCAACTTCCAAAGCATCTGCTTCCAAGGTACCTGCTAAACCACATATTCCTGTTGGGAAACACATACCTCTGGATCAAAAGTATGATATATTGAAACACTTGGCCCAAGTACCAGCCAAGTTATCAATTCTGGATGCTTTGAATCTGTCAAAATATCTTCAAGAATCACTCATCGAGGCTTTGTCAAGTCCTCAGGAGTTTGAAACTTAAATTGCTGCAGCTGAAGTCTATCACATAGAGAATAATCCTGCAGAATGCCATGAAATAATATCTTTTACTGATAAAGACGAAGATGATGTTGTTCATGGGCATATCAGACCTTTGTATTTATCTGGTAAGGTCAATGGTGTAGATGTCCGAAGAGCTTTCATTGACAATGGTTCAAGAGTCAACCTCATGCCCATTCGTACACTTCATCGATTGGGCCTCACGGAATCTGATTTATCTCCTTCTACCATGATGTTACAAGGATATGATTAAAATGAACAAGAACCAATGGGCAAAGTTACAGTTAGAACTTAGTTTGGAGATCTTGTATCCAATTCATATTTCATGATTGTTGATCAAGACTCAGCTTTCAAATGTCCTTGCTATATGACGTTAAACTATAAAATAATGGTCCAATATGACCTTAAACTGCAACTTGGTCCAACATGACATTAAAATGTGTCTCCAAAATGGTCCAGTATGACCTTAAACTACAAATTGGTCCTGTATGACCTTAAACTGCATCGTCAACAGTCCATGCATATGACCCTAAACTATTTGCAAGTCCCTTACATCCAGCAAGACGTTAAACTGTGACATCCTTACTACATGACTTTAAACTGTATAAAAGTCCCTTACATCTAGCAAGACGTTAAACTGTGATGTCCTTACTACATGACTTTAAACTGTATAAAAGTCCCTTACGTCCGAAAAGACGTTAAAATACATAACCATCAAAGGTCATGTATGACCTTAAACTACACTTTTGTCCAATATGACATTAAACTGCACCTTCCACGGTCCATGCATATGAACTTAAAATATTCGCACTTTCATCCAACATGATGCTAAACTGTGGAAAAAATCCCCAATGCATCCAACATGACATTAAATGGTGTACTATTTTGTCCTCACTGCATGACATTAAACTGCACAATCCCCCTTTCGTCCAACATGACATTAAACTATATTGTCCCCATTGTATTAACTACATGACACTAAAATATCCAGAAAGTCTGTGGTACGTCCTACATGAAATTAAACTGTACTTTTTTCCCTGCTATATGACATTAAACTATGCAACAACAATAGTACTAACTGCAAGACTTTAAACTACACAGTCCCTTCATACGTCCTACATGATGTTAAACTATGCATTGTTAAGGTCGTTGTTACCTCTTGTTTCTCACATCGAGTTTGAATCACGTGAGCTTAGAGAAAACCTCAACCATAACACTCTCTCTGGGCCGCTGACCATGTGTAAGTCCCAACATCATTTTTTTAGGTTGTTGTCCCCAAGAACAACTTGATCATTAATTCATTCTTTAATTGAACTACACAGACTTTGATCCTTTCCTTCTAGGCTGGGTATGTAGGAAACCTCCTAAGGTTCAAGCCCAAAACCAATCTCTTCACATCGGTTCACCTCCATCTCATACGATGTTGATTCGTGAAATTTCCCCTAGAATCAATATCTTTACATTTGTTCACATTCGTCCTTGTTATACGACATTAAACTATACAACACTTTTGTCCAGTATGAAAATAAACTACAATATTCTTTGATACCCTCACTTGAGAGGGAACCATTATTTATATTGATTTTTCAATCACGTTTCATTTCAAAGGTTACATGTATACATGGCAACACCCAAACCTTTTATCTTGGGTTAAACAATCATTGTACTAAAGTCCCCTTTCACCCTTCATATGTATGAACCAAATTTGTACAAAGGGTATTTCTAGAACTATGTGGGATTGATTCCCATCCTTATGGGATACATAGGAACATTCGAGTGTCCCTCGAATCCATCCCCAAGTCTTTGGGCCTAACCCCAAATTCCATTTTCAGTCCCTTGGCTGAAAAGTCCTCATGAAAACACACATTGTGTATTTCTTACAATGGTCCAAGCTCTATGACCCTAAACTAAGATCTCTAATCCTTTTGTCCCACACGACGTTAAACTATAGTTTAAGAACTATGTATGTCTTGATTCTCATCCTTATGGGATACGTAGTGAAGTCCAACATTTCAATTCAGGACCCAGCCACAACATGATTATGGTTAGCATTGATCTATGTATCTCTATATACATTGAACAATATCCATCTTTATGTGTCATAATACTAACCTTAAATATTTTCAGATCTTCATAACCCTTTTCATGACTTCTAGTCACAAAAAATGTCAAACTTCTGAGAGTTCTTTTGCCTAACTATGCAGCACGTGCCCATAGGTGGCCTTGCATAAACAGTCTACATAACAGACTTGTTAGCGAAAAGATACTATTTTATTTAACTATGCAGCCAATGCACTTAGGTGGCCCTGCATAATTCAACCCCCTAACAGGTTTGTTAAATAATGGTAACTTCATTCTTGGGAACTACTTCTTCTAATGCCTTTTAGCTCTTTTTCATATCATTCCTCAGATTCAAATATTATTAAGTCTTAGTTTACATATTTTCCATCATACTTGAGTATGGTACTATGTTTTCAGATGAGTTGTCAAGGAATTGAGTCAATTCTAATCCATTTCGGTCAAAGGTATTTCAACCTTAAACATTAGACTTTTTATGTCCGATGTGCATGACTTTAAACTACCCACAAAAGACAAAGGAACTCTGAATAAAAGTCAAGTTCCAGATCACTAAACATACATTTAGTATGATTTAGGTAACATTGAGCAATTAAAATGTTTGAAGTTTGTTGGGTTATTTACATTAATCCTAGTAAAAAATAAAACTATGCTTACTAGGCCCATTGGCTTAGGTAAAATCTAAATCATGTAGCAAAAGAGAATGCAGGTATAAATGAGTGAAGGTGAAAGTGTTTTTCATTGATACATAAGAGTTAGAAAGACATCCACAGATTGGAGTCTCTTCTATTTTTCAAGAATTACAATAGGCTTTCAACATAAGTCTTCAATTAATGAACCACATCTCGAGCTTTATCAGCAGCTACTTGAAGCTCATGCACTCGACCAACTTCAATCTTTTCAGCCTGATGGAGTGATTTCTTGGAATCTGCAATGGTCTTCATACCGTTCGTTTGAACTCCCTACAGTGAATTATTGAGTCGGTCAAGTTCCCCAGTAACAGCATCCAACTGTTGCTGAAGGTGCATTTGTTGGATGAATTTTTCTTTAATTTTATGCTTCATCTCCTTCATCTTGGTAGCATAATCAGCCTCAGCTTGGGATACCGCAACCTCCAATTCGCTGATGTTAACTGACAATTTCACCCTGGTCAGATCTTCTCGGCACTATTGCTCCTGCTCCCTCCTAAAGATGATCTGTTTCACCGCAGTATGGATCTTTTCATATCCAAAACCGCCAAGTCCTAGTATGACAAACTGGGAAGACAATCGAGGAATTTTTGATGATAACTCTTCTAAAGGCACCTCAGATATGATTTTCCATATGTTGTTCCATGCCTTGAGTCATGAAAAGCTGAACGCTTTAAGCATATCTGGGTCTGATTCAACATCATCATCACAGGGGGGAAGGTAATATGGGATTAATGCACTTAAGGAAGTGCCCTGTTATGCTCTTTCCCCTGGCTTGTGTTTCTTCTCTTTCAATTCCCATGGGGGAAGAGGCTGAGGCCTCACCTACAGACCTAGCCACTGCAGTTGACGACCCTGCATGATTAATTGAAAGCATTTTTTAGCTTCAAAGGATAACAAAAGAATCGATTGTCTTGAAAATTAAGTACAATCACAAATATTGTTACCCGACGGTGGGTTAGCAACCTGAGAAGAATCCTCCCCATCTTTCCTAGTCTCAACAGGATCTTCAAGATGGGTCTCAGGAGGGTTTAATGGGTTTAACTCTGCTTGAGATAATGCTTCTACAATGGTAGGGTTGACATCAATGTCCACACCCTCTTCAGGCATTGGCAGTTTAGCAGTTTCTATGGATGGAACTGTATATCATTTTTAGTCATGATGAGAAGTGTAAATTAGAAGAAAATTTACTGGGCGAAGGGTAACACTCACACCCAAGGTCTTTTAAATCACATGAAAACTTAGCATGATCATAAAATTCTTCGAAAGTCATTCCATGATTCATCATTTCATCCAATGATATTTCAGAATCCTGGTTAGTCTCACTAGTGGGAGCGTTTGTTGAATCTTCTTGATGACTTACGTCCTGCAACCCCTGACCCTGGACAACATCAGTTGCATCAGTTGCAACAGTCGCCAGAAGCTCTAATGCAAGAGTTGAACCTGAAGTATCATAGAATGGAAGTCAGTCGGCGTTTCATTCAATATTTTTATGAAGTATTGTTGACTTACCAGAAATAGGTTCTTCTCTTCTTGCAACGGGAGTAGGAGGGATACTGGGAATAGATACTAGCTCTTCTCCAGGAGCAGCCAAGTCAGCTTGGATCTGTGATTGTTCCACAGCACCCTCCGTGGTCTTTGAAGGAGGATCAGTCCTTTCCCTCAGGGGGGAAATTGAAGAAGCCCCTGCAATCCCCAGAAATATGAGTAACCATGTGGTCATGAGTATAAAATCATGATTACTTGAAGGACTTACCGCTGCTAATGAAACCTTTAGCTGTGGACTTCCTCCTTCGTTGCCTTTACTTCTTTGATTTTTTGGGAGTATCGGTAGTCTCCCTTATTGGCACTTGGATTGGCGAATGGAAGTCTATGTACAACGCCTCATTCATGGCCTGCTGGCCTGGAGATATCTCACCTGGCTTACGAGGAGAATCAACAGCATCCCCAATGGAAGTACCACCAGGGCTATACTATGGCGAAGGAACCCCAGTTCCTTTCTTTGCAAGCTGCAAAATTAAGAAAATAACTTCCTTATGTAACAAAGCTTCGACTGAAATCAAGTCGCAAAGCAAATAAGGAAAGAAAATTTACATCTTCAGGAGCCACATACTCATGCCACTCCTCATCTCCAGAACCACCAGCCCCCACAGTGTCACCATGATTAATCATTTCCTTCACCCACTAGGTGACAGGAACAGACTCATCAGTGGCATATATGAGCTTTTCCAGCTCTCTGATGTAATCCCGAACTTCATTGGGGTTATCCTCGTATTGAAGATTGGTAGAAGCCATAAGATTCCCTATTCCAAGAAGTTTTAGTCCCTCAAAAAAATCCAGCCAGGCGGTCTCAGTACCACAATATAAACTTTTCCATAGCTGGAAAAACTCTGGTCTTAGATATGAAGGCTGTGAGGAAGGTCCTATAATTTTTGACTTCAATTTCTTCCCAACTCCTGCAACTACAGATAGAGAATAAAAAAATTAAGACTTATTGCTTTATAAAGTAGTAGTGATTAAATTACTACAATGAAGTAACTCACCAGGAGTTGATGGAGTGGGTCTTTTAATTCTGGCTGGAGGATTATATCGGGCATGAAACCGCTTTGCCGCTGGTTGTGCCTCATCATCCCCATCATGGGAATCTGGTGAATCAGTTCTGGAGGAGGAATCTGTCGAATCAACTTCAGGTGGGGAAGCATCACCTTCATGAGGAAGAGTTTCTTTCTCTACAATCCTCTTCCTTTTCCCCACCTGATAAACTGGGTTATTCAATATCCCTTTGGGGTATGATGCTATCCAGTGTTCAACATAATATGTAGTCAAATTATGTGCTGCTTTTTCAACTAGTAGATCAAATACTGACCTAGTTTTATCCCTTGATGTCAGTATCCATAGTTTCCGAGCAACCACCGGATGTTGCTCTAACCTGACATGTACCGGAGGAGATACAACAATCTGTTGCAGACATTTGAATTGACGTGTAAATCTATATGGAGCATAGGCCTCACATATGATTTCTCCGTCAATCCTAGCAACTAGCACACCATCCCTGCAAGCTAGCATGTATGCTCTCAAATCCAAATGGGCTATCCCATCATCAACAAACCACCCAGTTGGCGGAATTCCATAGGGAAATAAGTTGAACTCCTTAAACATGCTCAACCTCAATTTCATGTCATAAGCATTAACATCTAATGGAGCAACTCCAGAGAATGCTTGCACTGATGGCCTGAAAGAACTTCCAAGAATTTGTAATCCATTCTGTACATTGTAAGTCCTGAAGTGAGTGGCGATCCATCCCCACAAAACTTGGAATGGTCCCACTATTATTAAAGGATATTTACCCATGAAGACATGAAGTAAACTCCTGTGAATCTTTGCTAAAATGGCGGCAGCCAACCAAACCATTTTTCCCTCAGCCAACTTTGCCGCAATGATGAAGGTCCCTGGCCTGACGCCTCCCTTAGAATCCCTAACCGACAAGAGATAAACACTGAGCCACATTGCCAAGAAGCCCGCCAGACGAGTCTTCTTTGGGATTATTTGATTCACTTCATATCCCCACTTCTTGAACTCTCCTTATTCTAGAGTTGGCCATAATGTGCCAGGAGCACCCCTCTTCTCAGGTTTTGGGTAGGTGGTAGGACGTTTGGGCCTCTTATCCTTGAATTTCTTTATCTTGGATCCTTTTTCTTTCGGCTCCTTCTCCTTTGGCTCCCTCTCTTTCTTCTCAATAAGAAATACATTCATCCATTCTTCCGGATGAATATCCTTTCTAGAATGAGTTAATGAGGTCTCTGAACTCTTGAGCCTGTGGAAGATCTTAAATAATTACCGAGCTAAAGCAGGAGTCTTCTCTGAATCACTCCAAGTCACCTTGGGAGGAATGAATTCATCATACATATCACCCAAAATTGGAGCCACTGAAATCTTGTGGACATCCCACAAACTGATACCTACTTCTCCATGAGTCATATGGAAAGAATTAGTTGCTGGGCTCGAGTGGCTGAGTATCTCCGGCACGAAGTTATCATGTCTGTAAACATATGTTTTCCCAACCCAGACAACTTCGTATATTGAAGCTTTCTTCAAATCCTCGACAAACTCTGCACAGGTTTGTCGTACCCAGTATGCCCACATCCAAGTTGGCTTCACACCTCCCCCAGGACGGAAGTCCCAACTTTTCTTCCAGCCTTTGGATTGATCCATCTGAGCATTTTGGAATATTGAAGGATGACAATGTGGTTGCAGCTCAGGTGTATGATTTTTCAGATCTGGTGTGCAAGGGATATGATGCATCATGCAGGCCTTCTCCACTATTCCAGCACTTAGAAATACTCCTCCAACTGAGATATTTTCTGAAGCAAAGTTGGTGTAATTCTGAAACCACAAAAATGGAAGATAGTTCTTTGCTTCTAGAATGGTGACTTCTTTCAGATGACCATAGCCATACAAAGGAAGATAAGTGCTCTGTGGGAAGTCACAATGATATTTCTTCAGATACTTAGCCATACCTAGACAGCAGCGCGGCGACAAGGAAACATCGGAAAGAAGAAACTTGCGCGGTGAAGATGACTTGCGTGGTGAGATCTTGAGAATTCGGAAGTAGATGCTATGCGCGGACAAGGACTGTGTATTTATAGGCAAGGAGGCCTATCTGTGCGCCTACGCACAGTGCGCTCAAGCCTTGCGCGACTCGAACCTGCGCACCACGTGTTTCCCACAGAACACTTGCACGCCGCCTTTCCATTGGTTTTATTCTTTTCCTCAGAGTCAAATCCGCATTTCTTTTGGATCCAACTCTGAGGGGGGACTTTTGCCGATGCTCCTTTTCATCACATTGTCTAAAAGAATGGAAAGGGAAATGACGTAGAACAAATTGATTCATCCTTTGAAGAAAATATCAAAAATCGACAAAGGGATGAACAAGGAGAAGATTGCCCATGAGTCGCGCAAGTTTCTTCATAGTCATGCAAGTCAACTTGTGCGGCGCATTATGGTCATGCAAGTCACTTGCGCGACCTAAGTGATAACTGCCTAGGGTCTTCAACTGCCTATAAATAGACCCTGTGGGCCCCCATTCAGGAGGAATTTTTCCAGAAACTCAGATTTGAGCTCCCGACGCCCTAATCTCTTCTCAAAGCTTCCGGAACACTTCTAAGGTAATTTCTTACCTAGAAAGGAAGATTTAAAGAGGGGTTGGAAGGCCTAAGTGTTAAAACTCATCCACACTTGCGCGCCTAGGTGGCCAGTCCTAAAGGAAAGGGCCACACTTGCACGCCGCCTTACTCCTTCAATAAAACCTGCGCGCCCCACTCATGGAAGAACCTCAAGAGGATTCTAAAGGCCTTAACCAAAATACGCTCAAGTATTACCCTGCTAGGTGAAAATCGCGCAAGTACCCAACATGTCGTGCAGGTATACCTGCGCGACCAAGACTTGCGCACCCACGCAGTACCTGCGCGCCTTCCAAGACTTGCATGCCCCTGCCTTTTTGGGTGCCCTTTTTTCCCATTTTTCTCCTCTTAATCCATTCTACCTCTCCTATTCAAGATTTAGTCTTCAAGACACTCTTAAAATCCATTTATGGCATGATTTCTTGATTTGAATTCCTTATCTGAAAGGAATTCTGTGGAATATCTCTCAAAACCTAGTGATTTATACATCTTTATGTCACTAAAGATTGAGATTTCATTCATTCAACCTCATCCTTTAAGATGAGAGAATCCAACCTGGGCTTCCTTTTCAGGAATAAGTCCCAGTCATAATTCCTTTAACCAGGGCTTCCTTTTCAGGAATAAGTCCCAGTCATAAATTTAGGCATCCTCCTTAGGAGTAAGCCCCAAGTCCCTTAATTTTTTCAAATCTCTTAACCTGGGCCTCCTTTTCAGGAGTAAACCCCAGTCTTAATTTCTCTTAACCTGTCCTAATTTACCTTTGATTTGGGTTTCCTTTTCAATAGTAAAACCCAATCATAAGTCCTCTTCTAATTTAGGCCTCCTTTTCAGGAGTAATCCCCAAGTTAGAGTATTCAAAATCTCCATAAAGCACATATACCTTTATGGACCCTGTTCTTGGATTTATTTCTTGAAGTAAATCCAAATATTCATTTATCTAGGTAGTCATACATACATAAGCCCCATATTATTTCTTATGATTGCATCTTTCATGGCACAATTGTCTAATTTTTTACCAATACCTCTTGTTTCTCACATTGAGCATCAGTCACGTGATCTTAGAGTGTAAAAGTAATTATGACATCCTTCTTTGAGCCATCAATCATAAACATCATACTCCCTTACTCGAACTACGTGGGTTCTGATTCCTTTTCCAAAAAACAAAGGATACATAGGTATCCCATCTGCGGGTTCGATCCCAACTATGAAATAATCCATGTCCTTCTGAATGACAATAAACTTCAAGTGCCCTACTGAGTGGCTTTAAAACCAGCATGGTCATCATAATGACCAAGAGAATTCTATATAAATTTGTCAAAGGGTACCATTGGCCAAGAATCTATAATAAATATATATGATTCTCTATCGATGAAGAACCTCGAATACATATAAAAGATTCTCTAAATTTCCTACATATTGATCATTGATTGTCAGATCTAAAGGAAAACTCATTTTTATACTTGGTAACGTAATAAGGATTCATGAACATAACTTAAATCTATAAAGAGAGTCCCGGAGTAGACAATAATTCCCCTAAAAAAGGTATGATGAGTCGAACCTCCCATCCTCTCGACCAATGAAAATTCCTAAGCCTTATCAGTCTACAAACTAATGAGCACCTACCTTTGGAAAGTAGGTCCGAATGGATGTTGAATCATTGGATGTTTCCAGTTCTATGAAAAAACCCGTTAGAAACCGATCAGAATGTTTGAACCTTCCATCAAGGAGGTCATTCCTGAATTCCGAGAGAAACAAAAAATGGCGAACCCGACATGAATCCTTAACCAAATTAAAATGATGTTTTACCTATTTGTTAGGCCCCTATTTAAACTCAATGAGAGGGCCAACAAGACAGTCAATAACATCTGTGCTCATCCAAAAGATGTAGTAGCTGAATTTATCTTGATTACGCCTGTTATATCAAACATGCACTCTTTTCCAAGTTCTTCTGCATTTTCATAATGGCCGCTCTCAAATTTACACCTGTGAATACTGCTTCTATAAATGCCACTCTTGCTATTCCTACTGGATCATCATCCGCTCTGATGATGACATAACCTACTCAGCGTCTTCAATGCTGGGTATCAAATGCGCTGGTTAAGGAGTACCGTCAACACGGTACCATCCCAACTCTGGAGGCTGCCCGACAAGCCCTCCAAGTGAACAACTCACACCAGTCATTCGGACAACGGTGACCAGTGATCAAGAAATAGGCAGTGCTGACTACCGTCTCCAACCGTTTCGGGTTATTATCCCCAGAACACAATCACCATTCACTCCCTTATTTTGAGGAAGTGAATGAGAAAGTCCCTCAGGGCCTTAATTCAAGAAGACATGAGTCCTTTGTAAGGGCTCCCACCAACAATCGCCGCCAGACTCATGCGGAAGTGCGCCCTCAACATGATGAGGGAACCAACTCCAGGCGTTTGGCTCAGGTTCCTCAAACCCGAGCAGGCAAGACGAACCACCAGAGGCAGAATCCGGTCAACAGTAAGTAGGTTCTCATCTCTCCTATCACTGGAGAAGTCCACCAACCTAACTTGGTGGCAAGCAATGAGTGGGCACATACACCTACCCATTTTAATTCCGCTATCCAGCAGACTCGTCTGGCAGCATCATGCCAATCCCACCAGGCAATTTCAGCGGAATACTATAGGCAGGAACATACACCTGTTTATACATCATCAACCAGTCAGCATGCTCGTCTGACTACATATGATGGATCTCGTCAACCACATTTGGCGAAGTGAAATCAGCAGGCACATACACCTACTAGTATTAATCAAGCCTACCAACAGTCTCGCTTGGTAGCGTTCAGAGAAGTTAGTTGGAAAGCCCCGACAACAAATAGGAAGCATACTCAACTCTCTGCCCCCACACTTGAGTACTGTCAGGATTCACTGATAGGAAAAGGAGGACAGGAGCAGGCACATACACCTGCTCCAAGCCCGGAATGGACGTATATTCCCATCCCGGCAGCTGAAGTCACCAAACATATTGTATCAATGGTGAAAGAGTAGAAGAAAATCCCTTCTCATATTCTAGATGCCTGGAAGGATATTATAACAACTTCAGCGGCATCTCAGGGAAAGACACATAAATCTATCCTTTCCAGTGGAGTGACACATCAACAATTCACTCCAGAATAGACACACACATCTGTTCCAGTCCAAGAGGGTTGTGGGGAATACTCCCCCATATCATACGGACAACCAAGTCAGGCACATACACCTGATTTAAGTGGAGATCGTCAGTCTAACCTGACCATCTTTTCTGATCAGGCACATACACCTGCTCAGAGAAGCCACTTTCATCAACAAGTGGTTTCCAATGTGAGTAAGAAGGTGTCTAAGAAAAAGGCCTGCCCAGCACAGTCAGGAGATCAAGGGACAATCTGTAACAAGGCCTTGCTCGATGCTGGAGTTCTTGAAGCCCTCAAACAATTATCTGTTGGAATTCAAGATTCTACTCCCTCATTTCCCAATAGTGGGAACATTAATTCTGAAGGTCTTCAACAGACACTTCCTCATGAAGGCTTGCTTCATGAAAATTCGATCGATCTTGAAGTTTCATCTTTAGATGAGAGCCACATGAACCCTCTGTGTGGTCAGAAGACCAAGGAGCAAGAGATTTCATCTTTTACTGTAACCTATTATGGTGGTCCTCCCCATGATGATTAATTTCGCTGTGAAAGTCCTCTCTGCAGTAGTGATGCACATTGCCCGGATAATGCTCCAGTGGACAATGTAGTACCAAGAAATCCCTCTTATCTTGAGGCACTTGCAAATGCGAAACAAGTCATGTTTGATACTTCATCGCTAGCAGGTGAAATACTTTCTCAATCAGAAGATAGCCCAGGGTGTAGGTTATTCTCCGAACCACCCCTAAGTCATGAATCTTCTATTTTGATCAATGATTTCTCTACCAATCTTGTTGAATCCAATTAAGAAACAAGGAAACACCAACTCTGGTCAAAATAGGTAGAAGAATCTTCATATAATGATAAAGAGGAAATGCTGAACATGAGAAAACAACTGGAAAAAGGTGAAGTACCAGTCATGTTTTGGCCTCTGGATGACTCTCAGTATAATATTCCAGAAATGTTGATGGAAGATGAAATTCATGATATTCGTCTCAACATATGGAAAACTCTTTGTCAGTTGAAAAAGAAGGTATTATCTTATGATGAATATGAAAATCATCTTAAGATAATAGAAGGGTTACAACATCAGATTGATTTGGCGTCTCTATCAGTCTCTCGATATCTGAAGGCTGAAAAGCAGTAGAGAGCCCTTCAACGTTCATGCCTTGGCGCACTAAGAAGATTACGTCAATTAATTTCCAATGCCCCATCTGGTATTCATGTCAGAGGGTGGGGTGTTCATGGAGCACTACATTTCATAGTGCTCTCCAGTCAACAAAGCCCACCGAAAATGGTCTCATGCAATGTTATTGCCCATAACCGGCCGCAGTCAATGGGCTTTGTTTGTAATCAAAAGCTTGCCCAAGAACAGGCTTCAACTAGTTCCTCTGAAAATCAAGAACACAGAGAACAAGTTGTTGAATTACTCTTGCTTCAAGCAAACAAGAATATTAAATAGGCCTCTCGTTTGGAGAAAGCACGTCACCAAGTGACAGAAGTTTCAGAAATCATCCAATGGTCTTTTGAACTGGGTGATAAAAGCGGATACAGGTTAATGCATCCAGCTAATTTCCGGACTAAGGTTCGTAAGATCAAGAGGACTTTTAAGAAAGTCTCAGACATAACATGTCAAGAACCACCCCATCTCTCCAGACTGTGGACTCTTTTAAACCAACCCTTGGAATCAATAAATAGGTTCCGAGGAGTTGAGCGGGAACAGCAGGAACAGCCCCAGTCCACCGGACTGGGGACTTTTTCAAATCATCAATCCCCTCCTTAGAGAACGTCGGTCTTTTCTCGATTGGGGAAGAAGCCTCAAGAGGAACAAAGAGCCAAATTATCAGAAGATTCCCTCCAAATTATGGTTCGTTAAGAAAATCCTGAGGGATTGAATCAACAAAAGGAAATGTCTCATCAAAGACACGAAAGAAGACAATATCACAGAAATGATGATAGGAGGGATGCGATGCATTATGCATCAATCAATTTCATCAATGTCGTTGTTGCTGATCCACCAGATGAGGCTCACTCATGGGACTCAGAGGAAGAGGTTCCTGCTCAAGGAGATGTACGCACCGATACAAATGAAGAAGGTGTGCGTACACAAAATCAAAGGATTACTCAGAACCTAGGTAATCCTTCGAGTAACTCACTTCCCCCTCTTCGAAAAGGGTCCAACAAAGGAAGGAGAAAGAATCAGGTTACATATCCTTCCTCTGAAGAAGGCCAATCACTCTCACTAGAGAAAAGGTTTGCACAACAAGATGAAGAAATGAAGGAATTAAGAAGGTTGAATGCAGAAATATTTTAGAGTAGTCTTCTTCTTAAGTGTGCTGGAGTCAGTCAACCAAAGGAATTTATTGCAGCTACTGAGATGGATCAAGAATATCCTCCTCTTTCAGTACACCCTCACAGGTCTAATCCTACAGGTCAAGTATAACAATAGTTGGCAGTGCTACCATCAGTTGCAGCACCAATCGCCACATCTGTCCAAGCTCCAGTCATTGCACCTACCCAAGTCCAAGTTCAACCGGATGTTTCTCAAAATTTAATAACTACTATTGAGTCATTAACAGCTCGGTTAGAAACTATGGAAGGGAAACATGTGCAAGTTAAACCAGAAAAGAAAGTTTACCCTGAATGGGTAGATTCAATTTCTCCTCCATCCAGTTTTGGGAATCCTATATTCCCTATTTTCAATGGATCAGGTGATCCTGAGCAACATTTGACGCATTATGTGTCTTGTTGCGATCCTATGATGGGAACTCCAGAGCAGTAAAAAGAAGTGAAACTCAGATGCTTCGTGCGAACCTTGCAAGGACCAACTTTTGTTTGGTATACAAGCTTGCAATCCTGGTCAATTATTGGATGGGAGGATCTTTTCCAAAAATTCCTCCTTCATTTCAGCTCAACTTTTCCAAAGACAACAGTTTTCGATCTTACAAACTGTAAGAAAAGGGAGAATGAAAGAGTCTCTGATTTCATTGCTCGCTGGAAGGGATTAACATATTCCTTGAGTTTAGCACTCCCTTAAGAAGAATTGTTGCCAATCTGTGTGGAAAATCTGCATAACGAATTACGCACGCCATTAATCCCTGTGAAATACATAGGAGGGTTTCGAGACCTTACTTCAATCGCTTAGCCAATTGAAGATTCCCTTATACAAGCTAAGGCTAAATCTCGTATAATTCCATCAGCTCCAGGAAGGAGAATGGGTAAAGTAGAAACTACTACAGTTATTCTTAAACAAGCGCCTGTACCTATTTCTACTTCAAAACCTTCATCTTCTCGAAGGGATCCACCTCCTGAGCGCCAAAAACAAAGTCCGTTTCGTCCAGATGATCAGAGAGATCAAAGACAAAAACAATTTGAGGATTTGAAGAGCAAAACATACCCTTTCCGAAATGAACAAGTTCCTGGTTACTTCATTTCGGCTCTAGAAAATAATCTGGTTCAATTGCCAAGGCCCAAAAGGCCAAACAAGGAAGAAGATGAAGACCGTCCCAATTATTTCCCCTTTCATCAAATGTTGGGGCATCCCATCCAGGAGTGTTTTATCTTTAAAGACCTCCTGCAAAAGATGTTCGACTCGGGACAAGTCAAATTGAAAGGTTCTTCAGCTCAGGTAGCATGTGTTACTGCTATAGTTCTAGAGGAGGAAGGTGAATGGCAAGAAGTCAAAAGCAAAAATGCACAGAAGTATGATGATTGGATGGTCAGAAAGACAATCAATCGAACTCATGCTATTTTTCGAACACAATTAAAGAAACCAATTGTGTGTTCTGCCATGAATGCTATGGAAAAATCCTCTTTGTCATAGGGAAAGTCCTCAAAGAAACGACATAATTCAAAGAAGAAAAAAGAATCAGAAGAAGTTGAGTATGTGTCAAAGCCTAAGTTGTCTTTCACTTTGGCAGACTTCATTCCATCTACTTCAAAGCCACGGGCACCGCCCCACCAAACGGAACAGCCCAAACAGGATAATCAGGTAGAGTCTTCATTAGACTAAGAGTTAATCTTTGGTTCTGTTAATATGATTCAATTAACATATCCATATGCCAGTTGCAGTTTCAATTTTGATGAGCCTGAATTCTCTGTATCAAACAAGGGAATCAGAGGAAGTTCCATAGGTTCAGAATACAGGGGAAGACGTGGATCTTTCAGAAGCTACTACCCCAATTCTACCCCTGCTATAACTGTGTATGCAGCAAAAACTCGTGGTAGATCCCTTCAACGAGCTCAGCAAGAACAAGAAAGTTCTTCTACCAATAGAAAATTCAGTCCTATCATAGTTATTTTGGAAGACCGATTGAAGGTTCCATATTCTTCCTCTCAGCAAGTAAATGGATCTAATCGGTCTAATATTCCAAAACCAAGGATGTTTCCAACTCCTATCCCAATACAAGATGCATCAACTTCCAAAGCATCTGCTTC
Organism: Viscum album; assembly: GCA_963277665.1. NCBI lineage: Eukaryota > Viridiplantae > Streptophyta > Magnoliopsida > Santalales > Viscaceae > Viscum > Viscum album. The sequence continues at coordinate 314,560,250 of OY728161.1, forward strand.
CAAGGTACCTGCTAAACCACATATTCCTGTTGGGAAACACATACCTCTGGATCAAAAGTATGATATATTGAAACACTTGGCCCAAGTACCAGCCAAGTTATCAATTCTGGATGCTTTGAATCTGTCAAAGGATCTTCAAGAAGCACTCATCGAGGCTTTGTCAAGTCCTCAGGAGTTTGAAACTTAAATTGCTGCAGCTGAAGTCTATCACATAGAGAATAATCCTGCAAAATGCCATGCAATAATATATTTTACTGATAAAGATGAAGATGATGTTGTGCATGGGCATATCAGACCTTTGTATTTATCTGGTAAGGTCAATGGTGTAGATGTCCGAAGAGCTTTCATTGACAATGGTTCAAGAGTCAACCTCATGCCCATTCGTACACTTCATCGATTGGGCCTCACGGAATCTGATTTATCTCCTTCTACCATGATGTTACAAGGATATGATAAAAATGAACAAGAACCACTGGGCAAAGTTACACTTAGAACTTAGTTTGGAGATCTTGTATCCAATTCAGATTTCATGATTGTTGATCAAGACTCAGCTTTCAAATGTCCTTGCTATATAACGTTAAACTATAAAATAATGGTCCAATATGACCTTAAACTGCAACTTGGTCCAACATGACATTAAAATGTGTCTCCAAAATGGTCCAGTATGACCTTAAACTGCAAATTGGTCCTGTATGACCTTAAACTGCTTCGTCAACGGTCCATGCATATGACCCTAAACTATTTGCAAGTCCCTTACATCCAGCAAGACGTTAAACTGTGACATCCTTACTACATGACTTTAAACTGTATAAAAGTCCCTTACATCTAGCAAGACGTTAAACTGTGATGTCCTTACTACATGACTTTAAACTGTATAAAAGTCCCTTACGTCCGGAAAGACGTTAAAATACATAACCATCAAAGTTCATGTATGACCTTAAACTACACTTTTGTCCAGTATGACATTAAACTGCACCTTCCACGGTCCATGCATATGAACTTAAAATATTCGCACTTTCATCCAACATGATGCTAAACTGTGGAAAAAATCCCCAATGCGTCCAACATGACATTAAATGGTGTACTATTTTGTCCTCACTGCATGACATTAAACTGCACAGTCCCCCTTTCGTCCAACATGACATTAAACTATATTGTCCCCATCGTCTTAACTACATGACACTAAAATATACAGAAAGTCTATGGTACGTCCTACATGACATTAAACTATACTTTTTTCCCTGCTATATGACATTAAACTACGCAACACCAATATTCCTAACTGCAAGACTTTAAACTACACAGTCCCTTCATACGTCCTACATGACGTTAAACTATGCATTGTTAAGGTCATTGTTACCTCTTGTTTCTCACATCGAGTTTGACTCACGTGATCTTAGAGAAAACCTCAACCATAACACTCTCTATGGGCCGCTGACCATGTGTAAGTCCCAACATCATTTTTTAGGTTGTTGTCCCCAAGAACAACTTGGGGAAACCTCCTAAGGTTCAAGCCCAAAACCAATATCTTCACATCGGTTCACCTCCATCTCATACGATGTTGATTCGTGAAACTGCCCCTAGAATCAATATCTTTACATTTGTTCACATTCGTCCTTGTTATACGACATTAAACTATACAACACTTTTGTCCAGTATGACAATAAACTACAATATTCTTTGATACCCTCACCTGAGAGGGAACCATTATTTACATTGATTTTTCAATCACGTTTCATTTCAAAGGTTACATGTATACATGGAAACGCCCAAACCTTTTATCTTGGGTTAAACAATCATTGTACTAAAGTCCCCTTTCACCCTTCATATGTATGAACCAAATTTGTACAAAGGGTATTTCTAGAACTATGTGGGATTGATTCCCATCCTTATGGGATACATAGGAATATTCGAGTGTCCCTCGAATCCAGCCCCAAGTCTTTGGGCCTAACCCCAAATTCCATTTTCAGTCCCTTGGCTGAAAAGTCCTCATGAAAACACACATTGTGTATTTCTTACAATGGTCCAAGCTCTATGACCCTAAACTAAGATCTCTAATCCTTTTGTCCCACACGACGTTAAACTGTAGTTTAAGAACTACGTATGGCTTGATTCTCATCCTTATGGGATACGTAGTGAAGTCCAACATTTCAATTCAGGACCCAGCCACAACATGATTATGGTTAGCATTGATCTATGTATCTCTGTATACATTGAACAATATCCATCTTTATGTTTCATAATACTAACCTTAAATATTTTCAGATCTTCATAACCCTTTTCATGACTTCTAGTCACAAAAAATGTCAAACTTCTGAGAGTTCTTTTGCCTAACTATGCAGCACGTGCCCATAGGTGGCCTTGCATAAACAGTCTACATAACAGACTTGTTAGCCAAAAGATACTATTTTATTTAACTATGCAGCCAATGCACTTAGGTGGCCCTGCATAATTCAACCCCCTAACAGGTTTGTTAAATAATGGTAACTTCATTCTTGGGAACTACTTCTTCTAATTCCTTTTATCTCTTTTTCATATCATTCCTCAGATTCAAATATTATTAAGTCTTAGTTTACATATTTTCCATCATACTTGAGTATGGTACTATGTTTTCAGATGAGTTGTCAAGGAATTGAGTCAATTCTAATCCATTTCGGTCAAAGCTATTTCAACCTTAAACATTAGCCTTTTTATGTCCGATGTGCATGACTTTAAACTACCCACAAAAGACAAAGGAACTCTGAATAAAAGTCAAGTTCCAGATCACTAAACATACATTTAGTATGATTTAGGTAACATTGAGAAATTAAAATGTTTGAAGTTTGTAGGGTTATTTACATTAATCCTAGTAAAAAATAAAACTATGCTTACTAGGCCCATTGGCTTAGGTAAAATCTAAATCATGTAGAAAAAGAGAATGAAGGTATAAATGAATGAAGGTGAAAGTGTTTTTCATTGATACATAAGAGTTAGAAGGACATCCACAGATTGGAGTCTCTTTTCTTTTTCAATAATTACAAGAGGCTTTCAATATAAGTCTTCAATTAATGAACCACATCTCGAGATTTATCAGCAGCTACTTGAAGCTCATGCACTCGACTAACTTCACTCTTTTCAGCCTGATGGAGTGATTTCTTGGAATCTGCAATGGTCTTCATACCGTTTGTTTGGACTCCCTACAGTGAATTATTGAGTCGGTCAAGTTCCCCAGTAACAGCATCCAACTGTTGCTGAAGGTGCATCTGTTGGATGAATTTTTCTTTAATTTTATGCTTCATATCCTTCATCTTGGTAGCATAATCAGCCTCAGCTTGAGATACCGCAGCCTCCAATTCGCTGATGTTAACTGACAATTTCACCCTGGTCAGATCTTCGCGGCACTATTGCTCCCGCTCCCTCCTAAAGATGATCTGTTTCACCGCAGTATGGATCTTTTCATATCCAAAACCGCCAAGTCCTAGTATGACAAACTGGGAAGACAATCGAGGAATTTTTGATGATAACTCTTCTAAAGGCACCTCAGATATGATTTTCCATATGTTGTTCCATGCCTTGAGTCGTGAAAAGCTGAACGCTTTAAGCATATCTGGGTCTGATTCAACATCATCATCACAGGGGGGCAGGTAATATGGGATTAATGCACTTAAGGAAGTGCCCTGTTATGCTCTTTCCCCTGGCTTGTGTTTCTTCTCTTTCAATTCCCATGGGGGAATAGGCTGAGGCCTCACCTCCAGACCTAGCCACTGCAGTTGACGACCCTTCATGATTAATTGAAAGCATTTTTTAGCTTCAAAGGATAACAAAAGAATCGATTGTCTTGAAAATTAAGTACAATCACAAATATTGTTACCCGACGGTGGGTTAGCAACTTGAGAAGAATCCTCCCCATCTTTCCTAGTCTCAAAAGGATCTTCAAGATGGGTCTCAGGAGGGTTTACTGGGTTTAACTCTACTTGAGATAATGCTGCTACAATGGTAGGGTTGACATCAATGTCCACACCCTCTTCAGGCATTGGCAGTTCAGCAGTTTCTATGGATGGAACTGTATATCATTTTTAGTCATGATTAGAAGTGTAAATTAGAATAAAATTTACTGGGCGAAGGGTAACACTCACACCCAAGGTCTTCTAAATCACATGAAAACTTAGCATGATCATAAAATTCTTCGAAAGTCATTCCATGATTCATCATTTCATCCAATGATATTTCAGAATCCTGGTTAGTCTCACTAATGGGAGCGTTTGTTGAATCTTCTTGATGACTTACGTCCTGCAACCCCTGACCCTGGACAACATCAGTTGCATCAGTTGCAACAGTCGCCAGAAGCTCTAATGCAGGAGTTGAACCTGAAGTATCACAGAATGGAAGTCAGTCGGCGTTTCATTCAATATTTTTATGAAGCATTGTTGACTTACCAGAAATAGGTTCTTCTCTTCTTGCAACAGGAGTAGGAGGGATACTGGGAATAGATACTAGCTCTTCTCCAGGAGCATCCAAGTCAGCTTGGATCTGTGATTGTTCCACAGCACCCTCCGTGGTCTTTGAAGGAGGATCAGTCCTTTCCCTCAGGGGGGAAATTGAAGAAGCCCCTGCAATCCCCAGAAATATGAGTAACCATGTGGTCATGAGTATAAAATCATGATTACTTGAAGGACTTACCGCTGCTAATGAAACCTTTAGCTATGGACTTCCTCCTTCGTTGCCTTTGCTTCTTTGATTTTTTGGGAGTATCGGTAGTCTCCCTTATTGGCACTTGGATTGGCGAATGGAAGGCTATGTACAACGCCTTATTCATGGCCTGCTGGCCTGGAGATATCTCACCTGGCTTACAAGGAGAATCAGCAGCATTCCCAATGGCAGTACCACCAGGGCTATACTGTGGCGAAGGAACCCCAGTTCCTTTCTTTGCAAGCTGCAAAATGAAGAAAATAACTTCCTTAAGTAACAAAGCTTCGACTGAAATCAAGTTGCAAAGCAAATAAGGAAAGAAAATTTACATCTTCAGGAGCAACATACTCATGCCACTCCTCATCTCCAGAACCACCAGCCCCCACAGTGGCACCATGATTAATCATTTCCTTCACCCGCTAGGTGACAGGAACAGACTCATCAGTGGCATATATGAGCTTTTCCAGCTCTCTGATGTAATCCCGCACTTCATTGGGGTTATCCTCGTATTGAAGATTTGTAGAAACCATAAGATTCCCTATTCCAAGAAGTTTTAGGCCCTCAAACAAATACAGCCAGGCGGTCTCAGTACCACAATATAAACTTTGCCATAGCTGGACAACCTCTGGTCTTAGATATGAAGGCTGTGAGGAAGGTCCTATAATTTTTGACTTCAATTTCTTCCCAGCTCCTGCAACTACAGATAGAGAATAAAAAAAGTAAGACTTATTGCTTTATAAAGTAATAGTGATTAAATTACTACAATGAAGTAACTCACCAGGAGTTGATGGAGTGGGTCTTTTAATTCTGGCCGGAGGATTATATCGGGCATGAAACCGCTTTGCCGCTGGTTGTGCCTCATCATCCCCATCATGGGAATCTGGTGAATCAGTTCTGGAGGAGGAATCTGTCGAATCAACTTCAGGTGGGGAAGCATCACCTTCATGAGAAAGAGTTTCTTTCTCTACAGTCCTCTTCCTTTTCCCCACCTGATAAACTGGTTTATTCAATATCCCTTTGGGGTATGATGCTATCCAGTGTTCAACATAATATGTAGTCAAATTATGTGCTGCTTTTTCAACTGGTAGATCAAATACTGCCCCAGTTTTCTCCCTTGATGTCAGTATCCATAGTTGCCGAGCAACCATAAGATGTTGCTCTAACCTGACATGTACCGGAGGAGATACAACAATCTGTTGCAGACATTTGAATTGACGTGTAAATCTATATGGAGCATAGGCCTCGCATATGATTTCTCCGTCAATCCTAGCAACTAGCACACCATCCCTGCAAGCTAGCATGTATGCTCTCAAATCCAAATGGGCTATCCCATCATCAACAAACCACCCAGTTGGCGGACTTCCATAGGGAAATAATTTGAACTCCTTAAACATGCTCAACCTCACTTTCATGTTATAAGCATTAACATCTAATGGAGAAACTCCAGAGAATGCTTGCACTGATGGCCTGAAAGAACTTCCAAGAATTTGTAATCCATTCTGTACATTGTAAGTCCTGAATTGAGTGGCGATCCATCCCCACAAAACTTGGAATGGTCCCACTATTATTAAAGGATATTTACCCATGAAGACATGAAGTAAACTCCTGTGAATCTTTGCTAAAATGGCGGCAGCCAACCAAACCATTTTTCCCTCAGCCAACTTTGCCGCAATGATGAAGGTCCCTGGCCTGACGCCTCCCTTAGAATCCCTAACCGGCAAGAGATAAACACTGAGCCACATTGCCAAGAAGCCCACCAGATGAGTCTTCTTTGGGATTATTTGATTCACTTCATATCCCCACTTCTTGAACTCTCCTTATTCTAGAGTTGACCAGAATGTGCCAGGAGCACCCCTCTTCTCAGGTTTTGGGTAGGTGGTAGGACGTTTGGGCCTCTTATCCTTGAATTTATTTATCTTGGATCCTTTTTCTTTTGGATCCTTCTCCTTTGGCTCCCTCTCTTTCTTCTCAATAAGAAATACATTCATCCATTCTTCCGGATGAATATCCTTTCTAGAATGAGTTAATGAGGTCTCTGAACTCTTGAGCCTGTGGAAGATCTTAAATAATTACCGAGCTAAAGCAGGAGTCTTCTCTGAATCATTCCAAGTCACCTTGGGAGGAATGAATTCATCATACATATTGCCCAAAATTGGAGCCACTGAAATCTTGTGGACATCCCACAAACTGATACCTACTTCTCCATGAGTCATATGGAAAGAATTAGTTGCTGGGCTCCAGTGGCAGAGTATCTCCGGCACGAAGTTATCATGTCTGTAAACATATGTTTTCCCAACCCAGACAGCTTAGTATATTGAAGCTTTCTTCAAATCCTCGACAAACTCTGCACAGGTTTGTCGCACCCAGTATGCCCACATCCAAGTTGGATTCACACCTCCCCCAGGACGGAAGTCCCAACTTTTCTTCCAGCCTTTGGATTGATCCATCTGAGCATTTCGGAATATTGAAGGATGACAATGTGGTTGCAGCTCAGGTGTATGATTTTTCAGATCTGGTGTGCAAGGGATATGATGCATCATGCATGCCTTATCCACTATTCCAGCACTTAGAAATACTCCTCCAACTGAGATATTTGCTGAAGCAAAGTTGGTGTAATTCTGAAACCACAAAAATGGAAGATAGTTCTTTGCTTCTAGAATGGTGACCTCTTTCAGATGACCATATCCATACAAAGGAAGATAAGTGCTCTGTGGGAAGTCACAATGATATTTCTTCAGATACTTAGCCAAATTAAGAAGAGTTCTATCTTTGAAAGTATAATAATCATGGCCAATGATGTTCATAATATCATCTATCCGCTTGTTAGCCAGTTCATCAACTATTCCGGGTATAAGAGCCATTGATTCTGCACAAAAGTTGAATAAATTAAATTCTTAAATGGATTGATTTTTCATAAACTTTGTGAAGAAATTCGAAAAAAATGGCAAAGGCACTAAGGCGCGCAAGTCTAAACTTGGCGCGCAAGTGTTCTTGTGCCGCGCTAGTTTTTACCGCGCAAGCCTAAACCGTGCAAGTACAAATACCTAGACAGCAGCGCGGCGACAAGGAAACATCGGAAAGAAGAAACTTGCGCGGTGAAGATGACTTGCGTGGTGAGATCTTGAGAATTCGGAAGTAGATGCTATGCGCGGACAAGGACTGTGTATTTATAGGCAAGGAGGCCTATCTGTGTGCCTACGCACAGTGCGCTCAAGCCTTGCGCGACTCGAACCTGCGCACCACGTGTTTCCCACAGAACACTTGCACGCCGCCTTTCCATTGGTTTTATTCTTTTCCTCAGAGTCAAATCCGCATTTCTTTTGGATCCAACTCTGAGGGGGGACTTTTGCCGATGCTCCTTTTCATCACATTGTCTAAAAGAATGGAAAGGGAAATGACGTAGAACAAATTGATTCATCCTTTGAAGAAAATATCAAAAATCGACAAAGGGATGAACAAGGAGAAGATTGCCCATGAGTCGCGCAAGTTTCTTCATAGTCATGCAAGTCAACTTGTGCGGCGCATTATGGTCATGCAAGTCAATTGCGCGACCTAAGTGATAACTGCCTAGGGTCTTCAACTGCCTATAAATAGACCCTGTGGGCCCCCATTCAGGAGGAATTTTTCCAGAAACTCAGATTTGAGCTCCCGACGCCCTAATATCTTCTCAAAGCTTCCGGAACACTTCTAAGGTAATTTCATACCTAGAAAGGAAGATCTAAAGAGGGGTTGGAAGGCCTAAGTGTTAAAACTCATCAACACTTGCGCGCCTAGGTGGCCAGTCCTAAGGGAAATGGCCACACTTGCACGCCGCCTTACTCCTTCAATAAAACCTGCGCGCCCCTCTCATGGAAGAACCTCAAGAGGATTCTAAAGGCCTTAACCAAAATACGCTCAAGTATTACCCTGCTGGGTGAACATCGTGCAAGTACCCAACATGTCGTGCAGGTATACCTGCGCGACCAAGACTTGCGCACCCACGCAGTACCTGCGCGCCTGCCAGGACTTGTATGCCCCTGCCTTTTTGGGTGCCCTTTTTTCCCATTTTTCTCCTCTTAATCCATTCTACCTCTCCTATTCAATATTTAGTCTTCAAGACACTCTTAAAATCCATTTATGGCATGATTTCTTGATTTGAATTCCTTATCTGAAAGGAATTCTGTGGAATATCTCTCAAAACCTAGTGATTTATACATCTTTATGTCACTAAAGATTGAGATTTCATTCATTCAACCTCATCCTTTAAGATGAGAGAATCCAACCTGGGCTTCCTTTTTAGGAATAAGTCCCAGTCATAATTCCTTTAACCTGGGCTTCCTTTTCAGGAATAAGTCCCAGTCATAAATTTAGGCATCCTCCTTAGGAGTAAGCCCCAAGTCCCTTAATTTTTTCAAATCTCTTAACCTGGGCCTCCTTTTCAGGAGTAAACCCCAGTCTTAATTTCTCTTAACCTGTCCTAATTTACCTTTGATTTGGGTTTCCTTTTCAATAGTAAAACCCAATCATAAGTCCTCTCCTAATTTAGGCCTCCTTTTCAGGAGTAATCCCCAAGTTAGAGTATTCAAAATCTCCATAAAGCACATATACCTTTATGGACCCTGTTCTTGGATTTATTTCTTGAAGTAAATCCAAATATTCATTTATCTAGGTAGTCATACATACATAAGCCCCATATTATTTCTTATGATTGAATCTTTCATGGCACAATTGTCTAATTTTTTACCAATACCTCTTGTTTCTCACATTGAGCATGACTCACGTGAGCTTAGAGTGTAAAAGTAATTATGACATCTTTCTTTGAGCCATCAATCATAAACATCATACTCCCTCACTCGAACTATGTGGGTTCTGATTCCTTTTCCAAAAAACAAAGGATACGTAGGTAGCCCATCTGCGGGTTCGATCCCAACTCTGAAATAATCCATGTCCTTCTGAATGACAATAAACTTCAAGTGCCCTACTGAGTGGATTTAAAACCAGCATGGTCATCATAATGACCAAGAGACTTCTATATAAATGTTTCAAAGTGTACCATTGTCCAAGAATATCTAATAAATATAGATGATTCTCTATCGATGAAGAACCTCGAATACATATAAAAGATTCTCTAAATTTCCTACATATCGATCATTGATTGTCAGATCTAAAGGAAAACTCATTTTTATACTTGGTAACATAATAAGGATTCACGAACATAACTTAAATCTATAAAGAGAGTCCCGGAGTATACAATAATTCCCCTAAAAAAGCTGTGATGAGTCCAACCTCCCATCCTCTCGACCAATAAAAATTCCTAATCCTTATTAGTCCACAAACTAATGAGCGCCTACCTTTGGAAAGTAGGTCCGAATGGATGTGGAATCATTGGATGTTTTCGGTTCTACGAACAAACCCATTAGAAACCGATCAGAACGTTTGAACCTCCCATCAAGGAGGTCATTACCGAATTCTGAGAGAAACAATTGGGAAGAGGTGGGAAAATATTCTTTTTTAGGATTGATTATTGTTTCAGGGAAATTTTTGAGGGTTCAGGATATACATCTGAGTCTGGTGAATATCACAATCAAAATAAATCTTATAAAGATCATTGGATTTTTTTCCTTTGTAGTTTTCCATAGGTTACTAAGTTTTCTTGAATGTTTATCCTCATTTGGGTCAACTCCATATTGGGAAAAAGGGAAGGTTGGCTCTGAGATATTTTGAAAAGTTTGAGGTCACTAAATGGAATGGGTAGGTTTCTTATATGTTGGAATTTCTAGTTCAGATGACATGAATTCATGATGTGTTCCACATATCACAACTTAGGAAATACGATCCCGATCCCTCCCACATTCTTAGATATCAAAAGATTGAGTTAGATCCATATGTTTTTGTTATGAAGTATCCATTAAATATCATTGATTATCAAGTGAAATTCTATTTTGGAAATTTGATTCTGTCAGTCTGAGTGTTGTGGTAGCACAAATCAAATTCTCACGAGACATGAGAGCATGGCTTGCTAATGAGGGAGAAGAGGCCTCAACTCTTTTCAAGACACCATTCTTCTACATGACTTCCCATGGATGGAAACTCTTATGGTTAGGAATTTATAACATCCCATTACATTTTTTAGGTATTTTACTTCTCCATACAATTTTCCCTTTAATTTAGTGTATCTTGGGACTCCCAAGGATAGAGATAATTTTTTGGGTAAATTGACCTAATGTTCAGTGATGTATTGTAAAAAACCGAAATTTACATGTAATTATTTTAATTATATGGTAATTTTACAAGTCCGTGAAAATTGACGGTGTGTGATTCTGAGGCCCAGTGTGCCCAGAATGAATTTCTGAAATTTTTTTCAGGTAAGTTCAGTAACCATGCGAGCGGGTTTTTGTAAATTTTGAACCGATGCTCGAAATTGAAATCCAAGGACACCGTTGAACTCGCAGCACTGATGTTCTCTTAAGGAGACTTTCACCTCGACGACAGTTGGTTAAGGGTGAAAGTTGGTTTTTGTGTTTTTGTGAAGGAATAAAATAAAATAAAAATGTTTAACATTTTTATTTTTTTGTTGTAACCTCCCATGTGGATGTTATAAAGGTGAGGACCACCTGAACTATAACCTCCCACATGGGTTATGGTGGTGGGGACCACCCGAGCCTAAAACCCCAAATTTGAATTCTAGTGGTGGGGACCACCTGAATCCTCTTAATGGGAGAAACCCCTTAAACTCCCTCATTAATGAAGAGTTAGCTCTTGGACTTCCTCCCATCATTTAATTATGCCAACACCCCATTTAATTTTTGGAGCCAACAAAAAAATTAATGATGCCAATTTAATTTGTGCCAACAATTAAATTGTTAAAATATATCTTATTGGCACCTCATTCTTTTGGGTGGAATTGGGGGAAAGGATTGGAAAGAGGAGTGATTATGGAGGATTATTCTCTCCAATGAAGAACGATTCTCCAAATGAAGAACACTTCCCTAACGAAGAACGCCGACGTTCTCCAACAACTTTGACTTCTTCCTCATGACCTCCTCCAATGAATGACAAGGTAGGGATTGATGTTTTAATTTTTTACCTTTCTCATTCTTGAAGACTCTTCAAAATTCAAGAAGGAATCATAGCTGCTTACTACTGCTCTAACGCGGAGAGTGCGGGCCAAACGAACATGAACCAAAATCTCTGCAATTATTGGGATTATTTGTTGTGTTCTTCGCGACTAAGGTGACAGCACGACCGTGCCACCCGACAAAAGAGAACCTTGTCTTGTGCCGCAACAGTGAAGGAAGGACGACCAACCGAACCGACCACTGATGAAGGCGCAGCGCGCGACCGCACCGAGTGGAGAGGATAACTGGCCATCCGGCCAGCCGCAACAGATCGCCACACCACGGACCTCGCGCTGCCCCGTGGCCCTCGGGCCACCCCCCGGACCCTCACGCCGCCCCGCAACCCCTCGTGCCGCACCGCAACCCCTCTACCACCCCGTGGCCCCCGCGCTTCCCCGCGCCGCCCCGCGGCCCCCACACCGCCCCGCGGCCCCCACGACCCCCGCACTGCCCCGCGGCCCCCGCACCGCACTGCCGCTAGGCCGGGCCACCCAGCGTGGGCCGAACTGCCCAACACGGGCTAGGTCAGACCCAGCGGGATGGGTTGACTCGAACCGGGTCGGTCCGACCGGGTCGGACCGGACCCGGTCCAACGTTGACCCATTTGCACTCTTTTAGCCATAACTTTGGCACCGAGTGTCCATTTGAAAAACCTTATATGGCACTGGAAACCTTGGAGAGAGACGGTCCCTTTTGTATACCCCACTAGAGATTTGGATAATGTTGGGGAACAATCGGGTTGGATCGAGCACAAATCAAACCGGGCCCTCAGGACTAAAAGACTAATAACTTACAGACTCAGCGTCCGTTTGAAGCACCGTCTATTGCATTGAGACCCCTATGTTGTGGAAGTCCTTTGGGAAACTTCTTTTTGGGACTTTGTGGAAGTTGGAGTATCGAACAATGGCTTGAGTAGCGAACCCTCCCGAAGACAAGTGAGCTTAGTGAGGGAACCCTGTAGCTGGATGTGGTGATGTACTAGGATCTTGTGTGGGTCTGACGACGTACTGATGATGTACTAGGATCCTGTGTGGGTCTGACAATGTACAATAGATGTACTAGGATCCTGTGTGGGTATGAAAACGTATTGGCGATGTACTCGGATCCTGTGTGGGTCTGACGACGTACTAGCGATGTACTAGGATCCAGTGTGGGTCTGACGACATACTGGTGATGTACAAGGATCCTGTGTGGGTCTGACGACGTACTGACGATGTACTAGGATCCTATGTGGGTTTTATGACATAATGACGATGTACTAGGATCCTGTGTGGGTATGACGACATACTAGCGATGTACTAGGATAATGTGTGGGTCTGACGACGTACTGACAATGTACTAGGATGCTGTGTGGGTTTGACAATGTACTGGCGATGTACTAGGATCCTGTGTGGGTCTGACGATGTACTAGGATCCTGGGTGGGTTTGAAAAGGTACTAGGATCCTGTGTGGGTCTGACATTGTACTACGATCCTCTGTGGATCTGATGATGATTTAGGATCCTTCATGGGTCTTCCTCTTAATAGAGTAAGATGATTCAGTAGTTACATATAATCATCTTTACTACTATACCTGAGATATAGTTGGTGTGAGTTGAGTTTGTACCTGTATGGTACTTTCCTTTGTGGTAATACCTTGGTGGTATTCTTCTGTGTGATTTACCTGTATGGTACTTACCTTCGTGGTAATTCTTTCTTTGTGGAACAATTGAGCTTGGGATTTTGATTTGGACTCTGTGTTTCCTCATGATTGAGATGAGCATACTTGATAACTTAGGTATATGTATGGGCATATACCTAAGTAGGGTTGTCAGCTGATTTCATGCTATGTGGTTTATCCTTTGTGGATTTTGTGAGACCTTGAGGGTCTCGGGGTCCCTACTGAGTATCGTTATACTCACCCCTACATGGGCTATGCCTGCACCTTGTTGTGTTCGGTGCAGACGATGGACAACGCTGACTGAGGACGAGAGTACCAGGACTGGATGGTTCCCGGAGGTGGACCATACGACATGTCGATACGTAGAGGAGATGGGAAGACGTGGAGTACTAAGGAGGTGATCTGTACCTACCCTTTAGGTAAGAACCTCAGAGGATGATCTAGTATCTGTCTTTATCTTTCTTCAGTTGTATTGTATTTCAGTTGTACTTGTACCTTTACTGTTGGTCTTGTATTCCAGCCCCTCTTACTTTCAACACTCTTTTTTTCTATACAGTTTTAATTGTGTTCGTATCTCACTGTGTGCTTGGTTGTGTATGTTTATAGGTTATAAAGGCAATGTCTTCCAATTTTTAGGGAATACGCCTTTTGGTGCTAGTCTCCAGCCCCTAGCCTATGGAAGGCGGGCTTGGGGTAGTCATGGCACGAGCCTCGGGGGACAGGTTGTGACAAATTGGTATTAGAGGAGTTAGTTCTACTGTAGAACATAGGACTATGATCTTTTTTAATGGAAATAGTGTTAAGTATGACATCCCTCCTTTTTGTAACATTAAATTTTATTACAAATTATACAAAACTAAGGATCTTTAAGGTTTAGTGTCTTGGAAACCAGGAACTTAAAACATTAAAACATAAAAACATTCTTCTTAAACACTTGAAAGGCTTCTCCACATGTTCATCCTAGGTTCATTACTGCATCTCATAACCTGGGGACATACATCAAAAGAAAGGGTGAGCAGAAGGCCCAGTAAGGGAAATAAGGGGAAACATTTAACATGTGAACTTGAGATGCATCAACAATGTCATGAAAAGAACTTTAAGGCATGAGAAAGAAATCATGAGGCATATCATAATAAAAATAAATTTTTTCATAACTTGAATATGTGGCTAAAAAATTTAATATTGACAATCATTTCGTTTCACCAAGGTCCATCCCCAAGGTGTCATTAAAAATTACCAAGGTTATTCACCAAGGTATCAGTCTAAAAGGTCATCTCTAGAGATTAAGTCTTTACCCAATGCATTGGAGCGCTATCAGGGAGCACCCTTAAATTTGTATTTATCATCATGTGATCCAAATATATCATCATAAATAATTTCATAAACAACCCATATAGCATAAAATAAATGGGTTTCATTTCATAATCATAACGTTTTAAAAACTGCTTTAAAGACACGATCTTTATGTCACTTTAAACCCACGGAAAGGGAAAGCGGGTCTCATGTATGTAAATACCAGAATTTAAAATAGAAAAACTTGGTATATATGTGAATACCTCTATATAAGATAGATATTTGAGTATTCAATTAATAAAATAAAATAACTTTAGAAAAAGAGAGAGACATTTTGAGACGGAAATTCTGCAGCATAACGGCTATGTTTCGAGGTTTTAGAAAACATTGAAAAGAGAGGAGACATGGGTCAAACATTCATAAATGACCCATAAAACAGTAGAGGGACATAATATGAAGGATATAATAACATGTTAATAAAATTTTAAGGACATACCATTTGAAATGAAAAACATGGAAGGAAGACAAAAATTAGATTTCTCTTATGAAAATTCGGCAGCCTAACGACGTCACTTAAACTTCAACAAAAATGAATTGACGAGATCAAATAGGGTCTCTAATAATGTGAACATAAAATATCAGTATAATAGATATAGATATCATACCCCAACATAATAAAAAGGAACTTGAAAGAATTGACATGAAATTAGAACTTTGAAGAAATGAGAAAGGTGAAAGAATCCCTTAAAAATTCGGCAGCCTAACAGCGCCACTTAAACTTTAAAAAAAATGAATTGATGAGATCAAAATAGGGTCTCTCATCATATGAACATAAAATATCAGTATTATAGATATAGAAATAATACCCCAACATAATAAAAAGGAACTTTAAAGACTTGACATGAAAGTAGAACTTTGAAAAATGAGAAAGGTGAAAGAATCCCTTAAAAATTTGGCAGCCTAACGGCGCCGCTTAAACTTCAATAAAAATGAATTTATGAGATCAAAATAGGGTCTCTCATCATATGAACATAAAATATCAGTATGATAGATATAGATATCATACCCCAAAATAACAAAAAGGAACTTTAAAGACTTGACATGAAAGTAGAACTTTGAAAAATGAGAATGGTGAAAGAATCCCTTAAAAATTTGACAGCCTAACGACGCCACTTAAAATTTCTTAAATCAAATTGATGAGAGAAAGAGGGGGTCTCTCATAATATAAAAATGAAAATGGAAGTAAGAGGAATATAAAATAACATCCTCCAACATAATAACATGGAGCATAAAAGAAATGACATAAAAGAGATTACTTGAAAAGAAAGAGAGAGGTCGAATCCCTTACCTTAAAACGTAACTCTTAAAATGAACTCCATTTTATAAAAATAATTTTCTAAATATTTTTAATTTAATTTTTAAATAAATACACTATTCACCGAAAATCCATTTTTTTCAGAAAAATCCCCAAAAATTACCTTAACATAATATCGATGCTCTGAGTTCAAAAATGAAATCCATTTTATAAAAATAATTTTATAAATATTTTTAATTTAATTTTTAATTAAAAAACACTATTCACCTGAAAAAACTATTACTTGACTAATAATTAATGAAACATTTATTTACCTATTTTATTGAATCACATTACTTAATCAAGGTGCCTAGATTATATTAATAATTTCTTTAAGTGATATTACTAATCCATTTGGTCACATTACTAATCCTAAGCATAAAATCACTATTCATCAAAAAATATGTTGATCTTATTAGACTCTAAATTTTGTACTGAACATAATTGTAGAAGACCATTTTTTGAAAATCATTACACATTTTTAATTATTTAAGGTTTACATAAACATTTTTAAAATATCCTTTTTCTAAAATTCATAAAAAATATGCATACTATATTTATCCGGTCATTTGAAAATTCATAAACTTCATCATAAGAAGAAATCCCAATTTTTATTTAAAACAAAGGATTAAACAAGGAAGTTATGGTCTCGTTACATAGCCCCTTATAAAACCAGCATAGGACCTAAGAGTAAGGTGTGCTAGGGTGATAGAATCTTGGGGTGGCTCGGCTAACATTGCACGAGTAGTAATTTCTATCAGTTTGAACTTCTCGCGAAGGAGATTCCGTTCTAGCTTCACACGATGATGTTCAGATTGGGTTTGGTTCAGAGCAAAGCCCAGTGGTGCTACCTCCTTCCCAAGTTCCATTAGATGGGCTTCGATTGACCCAAGACTTCTGGATGAGGCCATCAAATATCCTTTCTATATTAATTAACCAAGGTCACTTTTATTTAGAGACAAAAGTCACAACATTCAGTTTTCAATGGTCATACTAACTAACAGTTATATAACAGTCAAAACCCAAAGGTCTCATTTTAATTACACTCATGTTATCAAATGAAACAGTTTTGTTGAGTATAAAAAAATAAAATAACACACAAAATTAGGAAACAAGATTTATTCAAAATTTCGGGTCATTACATTAAGTGTATTGAGTGTGGTTATCAATTTAGAGAATCCAGTGTTGGTGCGGCGGCCGACATATCGATACACTAGGACCCTGACTTTTGATTTCCGACTCAGTGCATGAAAACACTGATTGCGTGTGTGTTTTCAAGAGTCTACTTTGTTAACTATTTGAGTCATCTCACCAGGTATAACTTATTGACCATGGCGCACCTGTTTCTTTTTAGGATTCCTCCACACAGACAGCCAACTAGGATTCCGGATATAGTACGCATAGATAGACCACCGAGTGATGAGGCCTCGGTGCAGGGCCCTCTTCTAGTTGAGGCACCAGCAGAGGCACCAGCGGTACCATTACCCGTTGGGCCACCGATCCCACCACCCCCAACAGTAGAGGGTGAACACCGCTTGAGTGCGTTGCATGAGTTCCAACACCAGAGGCCACCTAGGTTCTAGGGAGAGAGGGACCCACAGGTGACTGAGGATTGGCAGGAGGCTGTGGTGAGAGTTTTACAACTGGTAGGGACACCAACTGATCTCATGGTGATCCTTGCTGCCATTCTTCTATAGGTAGTAACAGGTAGATGGTGGATCTTGATGCTCTAAGTTCACGATGAGGTGATGCTTCTCTGGGCAGACTTTGAGAGACTATTTCGGGTAGAGTTTTTCCCAGCGACTCTTCACGCAGTGTGCATACAGGAGCTTCTTCATCTGCAGCAGGGTAGTATGACTGTGGCTCAGTACTCAGTGAGGTTCACTAACCTCTCATGCTACTCCAATGATATGGTTTGGAACCAATTCTTCAGGGCCCAGACCTTTGAGTAGGGACTCATGTGGGAGATTAGAGCTTCGATGATTTCTCTTTGCATCCTGACGCAGGCAGGGGTGTTAAAGCGAGCCCTCTTAGTGGAGAGTTTTCTTGCTGAGAAAATGCCAACAATGAGACCCACCACCAGAAGTCACGTAGCAGAGTCTTCTGAAGCTGGAAGCAGAAAAATTTCATAGAGGTCCAAGAGGACCAGACCTACTGGTGAATGACCACATGACTCAGGATTTTTTGTGCAGGGTACTGGAGACAGAGCCAGTCATGTGAGCAACAGGCAGTGTTTCACATGCGGCAGGTAGGGTCACATGGCTCATGACTACCCGACACGCCGTACAGATGATTAGAAGACAGTCAAGGGACTGCCCAGGCAGAGACAGAGGTTCGATCTAGGAGGTCCACAGGGAGTAGGAAGACGTGGCAGAGGAGATGGCCGTGTAGCTAGCGGTGGGCAACGATTCGCGATGTTACCACAACCACTACTAGGTGGTCCACCCTGACCATAGGGAGCAGAAGGACAGGGGTGAGCTCAGCTCCAAGCAGTTGAGGCCTACGATCACAACGCTCCAGAGATGATACGAGGTATGATCTATGTCTACTCTACCTTATCTGTAGTACTTATAGACACAGGTGTCAGTCATTCTTTTATTGCCACTACCCTTGTTCGGAGCTTGGAGATTCCAATGGAGCCGTTGGCTCGATACATATGGCTAGAGACTCCTACGAGAGTGGATTCGATGATTATGCACTAGTACCGGCAGTGTGAGCTTACTCTAGGAGGTGAGATATTTGGTTGGGATCTCCTAGTAGCGGCGTCGAGGCCTTATGACATCATCTTGGGTATAGACTGGTTATCTACAGTCTATGCTCAGATTGACTGTATTAGGTGCAAAGTGCAGTGTGTCCGCCCGGATGGGACCAGGTTTACCTTCATCGGTGAGAAGGGAGCCTTTGCAGCACATGATAAACTTACCCGGAGGAGAGTGCATCTGATCACTTATCAGTTGGCTAACCTTAAAGTTGGAGCGGTTGATGTGGAGAGTCTGAGCTATCCTATAGTGGTGGACCAGTACATGGATGTCTTCCCTGATGATGTTCCGGGTCTACCTCCTCATAGAGAGGTAGAATTTTACATTGACTTGTACCCCGGGATGACACCAATATCTACACTAGCGTATCGGATGGCTCTCGCGGAGCTTCGTGAGCTGTGGGTATAGTTGGAGGACTTACAGGGGAAAGAGTTCATTTGACCCAGTGTTTCTCCTTGGGCAGCCCTAATTTTGTTCGCCAAGAAGGTGGATAAGAGCTTGAGACTTTGTGTTGACTATCAGTGACTGAACTAGGTGACCATGAAGAACAAGTACCCACTCCCGAGGATTGACGACCTCTTTGATAAGCTGAAGGGAGCACGATGGTTCTCAAAGATAGACCTCATATCTGGCTATCACCAGCTCAGACTGTGAGACAAGGATGTGCAGAAGACGACTTTCAGATGTTGGTACGACCATTATGAGTTCTTGGTTATGAAATTTGGCATAACCAATGCTCCAACAGTGTTCATGGGACTCATGAACAGGATCTTTCATCCATACCTTGATCGCTTTGTGGTGGTATTCATTGATGACATTCTGATCTACTCAGCTACTGAGGAGGAGCATGCCTATCATTTGTAGATAGTTTTGGACACACTCCAAGAGCACCAGCTTTATGGTAAGATCTCGAAGTTCCAGTTCTAGATCCAAGAGGTTCACTTTCTGGGACATGTCATATCGGAGGATAGAGTTGCAGTAGATCCAACAAATATTGAGGCGGTACTTGCTTGGGATCCACCCAGGAGTGTGACAGAGGTATGGAGTTTCCTGGGTTTGGATGGATACTACTGGAGGTTTCTTCCAGATTTATCCAGAGTTGCAACACCTTTATCATCACTAATGAAGAAGGGGAAACCCTTCATGTGGTCAGAGAGATGCCAGCGGAGTTTTTAGGAGCTAAGACAGAGGCTGACTAGTGCCCCAATCTTGAGGCTTCCATAGGAGGGAATAGGGTATGTAGTCTACTATTAAGCATCAGGGACCAGGCTTAGATGTGTCCTAATGCAAGAGAGAGCAGTTATCACATATGGTTCTCGACAGCTGAGACAACATGAGCCAAACTATGCTACCCATGACCTGGAGTTAGCAGGAGTAGTCTTCACCTTGAAGATGTGGAAACATTACTTGATGGGTGAGCATTTTACAGTGTACTCTAATCATAAGAGTCTCAGGTATATCTTCTCTCAGAAGGACCTAAACCTAAGATAGCGATGTTGGATTTAGTTTCTCTAGGACTACAACTTTGAGATAGTCTATACTCCTGGGAAGGGGAACGTTATAGTAGATGCACTCAGCAGGAGATCTGGTATACAACTGCTAGGTGAGGTGATGAAGAAGCTGGCCGATTTATAGATATCCTTTGTGGATCGGGATGGAGCATCTTTTCTTTAGTATATTATAGTCACTCCCCCACTTCTTCAATGAGTCAGGGAGGTGTAGCATGAGGACACTGACTACAAGGCTCGACGTGCTCAGATATCCACAGGACATGCACCTAATGGATTTTCTGAAGGTGTAGGTCACATCATTCTCTTTAGAGGATGTACCATGGTACTAGTGTCACTTCGAGAGGAAGTGTTGAGGGAGTTCCATACATCCCCTCTAGCGGTACATCCAGGAGTGGTGAAGATGTACCAGGATCTCCGATGACAGCACTGGTGGCTGGGAATAAAGAAAGTAGTATCTGCATTTGTCTCTTGGTGCCTCACTTATCAGCAAGTGAAGGCATAACATCAGGTACCAATAGGATTAGTTCAAACTTTAGAGGTCCCAGAGTGGAAGTGGGATGAGATATCCATGGAATTCGTGACAATAATTCCACGTACATCCAGAGGTCATGATTATATCTGGGTGATTGTCGACCGACTCACCAAGTCAGCCCACTTCCTATCGATCAGAGAGTAGGGTTTAGTAGAGAGTTTGGGACGCCTCTATGTGTAGAATATTGTGCAGATACATGGAGTACCCTCTATTATTGTCTCCGATCGTGATACACGTTTCACTTCCCGACTATGGAAGGGGTTGTAGGAGGCTTTCGGGACACAACTTCATTTGAGCACCGCCTTCCATCCTCAGACGGATGGTCAGACTGAGCAGACCATTCAGACCCTTGAGGACATGCTACGTGCTTGCATGATCGACTTCGGTCGCAGCTGGTGGGATCACTTTCCTCTGGTGGAGTTTGTATACAAAAACAACTATCAATCCACCATTGGGATGACACCTTTTGAGGCATTGTACGAGCGACCTTGTAGATCACCTTTGTGCTGGACTGAGCTAGGGGAGTCAACACTTGTGGGACCAGAGATGGTATGGGATACCACAAAGAAAGTGAAGATCATCCAGGAGTGGATGAAGACAACATAGAGCAGGAATAAGTCTTATGCCGACAGGAGACATAGACCTCTAGAGTTCGAGGATGGCAACCATGTCTTTCTACGGGTCTCACCCCGATGAGGTTTACAGAGATTTGGCCAAGGCAACAAGTTATCTCTGAGGTTTATTGGACCCTTCCAGGTCCTCAGCAGAGTTGGTGAGGTGGATTACTGCTTAGCACTTCCCCCTCAGTTGCACCGGGTGCATGATGTCATCCACATATCCCAGCTGAGGAGATACGTGCATGACACTTCTCACATCATCGACCATGGCGAGATGGACGTCGACGATGGGAAGACTTCTACAGAGGTTCCAGTAGAGATTGAGGATCGACAGGAGTGGGTCCTTCATGGGTGGTCGATACCTCTGGTGCGCGTTCGCTGGAAGCACGGGAACCTCCAAGAGAGAACATGGGGGCGAGAGGATCAGATTCATGCTCAATACCCCCACTTGTTTTCCTAGTTTTGTGATATAGATTTTAGGGATGCAAAGCTTTGAGGTGGTGAGAATGTAAAGACCCTAAATTTCCACATAATTTTTTTAATTATATGAGAATTTTACGAGTCCAAAAAAATTGACGGCACGTGATTCCAAGGCCCGGTGTGCCCGGAATGAATTTCTGAACTTTTTTTTGGGTATGTTCAGTAAACACAAGAGCAGGTTTTTTCAACTTTTGAACTGGTGCTCAGAATTGAAACCTGAGGACACCATTGAACTTGTAGCACTGATGTTCACTTAAGGATACTTTCACTGCGACGACAGTTGGTTGAGTGTGAAAGTTGGTTTTGTGTTTTTGTGAAGGAATAAAATAAAATAAAATGCTTAACATTTTAATTTTTTTGTTGAAACCTCCCATGTGGATGTTATAAAGGTGGGGACCACCAGAACTAAAACCTCCCACATGGGTTATGGTGGTGGGGGACCACCCGAGCCTAAAACCCCCAATTTGAATTCTAGTGGTGGGGACCACCTGAACCCTCTTAATGGGAGAAACCCCTTGAACTCCCTAATTAATGAAGAGTTAGCTCTTGGACTTCCTCCTATCATTTAATTATGCCAACACCCCATTTAATTTTTGGAGCCAAAAAAAATTATTGATGCCAATTTAATTTGTGCCAAAAATTAAATTGTAAAAACATATCTTATTGGCACCTCATTCTTTTGGATGGAATTGGGGGAAAGGATTAGCAAGAGGAGAGATTTTGGAGGATTATTCTCTCCAACAAAGAACACTTCTCCAAATGAAGAACGCTTCCCCAATGAAGAACGCCGACGTTCTCCAACAAATTAGACTTCTTCCTCACGACCTCCTCCAATGAACGACAAGGTAGGGATTGATTTTTTTATTTCACCCTTTCCCATTCTTTATAAATATTCATAATTCATGAAAAAATCATAGATGCTTGCTACCACTCTAACGTGGAGAGTGCGGTCCAAATGAAAATGGCCTGACCTCTCCAAAACTCTTGGTATTATTTGTTGTGTTCTTCGCGATGAAGGCAATGGTGAGACTACACCACCTGAAAGAAGAGAACCGTAGCTTGTGCCACAGTAGTTAAGGAAGAAAGACTGACCAAACTGGACGCCGGCAAAGGCACGACGCGCGACTGCACTGTAACACCCGAGACTTTTATGTTATATAAATCATCAAAGGAATCTTTTTCTACACAACACTTTCTTGGCTTGCTTTACACGCAATCGTGACCTTCCTCGATAGCTTGCGTCGTACGCAATACTGAGTTTCACTAAACAACAATATGCTATTAAAACTAGCCTTATGAATAGTAATAACCACTTTTTGAAATTTTATAAATTTTATTTTTTCAAAATGGACTTCATTTTTGGACTCAGAATATCGAAATTAGCCTAGGGTGAAATTTTGGTATTTTTCTGAAAACTTTCAATTTTTGATGAATAGTGAAACCACTAAGTGGTAGGTTAAAAACTGAATTTTGCATAAAACTTAATTTTACCGCTTCTGTGAATGGAATTTCGAAAATCCGACAGACACGGTTGATATCAGTAAGTAAAATTTGGTTCAATGAGATAAAAATAATTTTTGGTGAATAGTAACTTTTTACTTTTTTTTACCGCGGTTAATAGTAAATAGGGTAACTAAGGGTAAATATGATATTAATATTACCCTAACACATGTCCTAATTCTATTGGATAAGTTTAATTCGACCAAAAACAACCTTATGAATAAAATATGACCATTTAGGCCCACTTGGATTAGATTAGGACATTTATTATTAATTTATTTAAAGAAGGGTTAAAATAGTTAAAATCAAAGTTTAATAAGTAAATCATTTTTAATATGGGGTTATACATAAGATAAATTCAATTGTAAATATTCATTAGAAAGCTAAAAATATTTCCTACATAATGGTATTTTATTTGTAATTTTTAGACATTAAATAATTTAATTTATATATGACACAATGATGTAGTAATTATCTTATTAATGAAATATTGACATAATTGATGTTATAACCACCAAAATAAATGTAATTTGAGAATTTTTATGAATTCCACTAATTTTATAGGTTACTATGATATATTAATGTTGATTTAATCAACTTGGTTCGAACATATAATTCTGTTATGACTTTCACAAAAATCATATATCAAATAGTGTCAAAATTGACACAAAATAGTTTTTAAATCAAATATTATATTACTAATTGTTATTTTATTCCTAAAAATCTAAGGTTCGGCAAAATGACTTAGATAAGGATATATATATTAATAATAAACAATTTGGGGTTCGTTTGGCATGTTATAGTAAGTGTATTAACCATATAGTATAAGAAAACAAAAAGACACGGTAAAAGTTAAATTAATTAACTTAGAGTTAAATCTAATTTATAAGGTTAAAATAATACCCTAAACTTGTCTAAATCCTATTGGTTGATAGGATTTCCACCCATACCCACTTTATCTTCGAAATAAGACCCTTTGGAACCATTATAAACCGATTTTGACTTTAATATAAAATAATATTTTGAGATATTCCTAAGGTGCCCCTCTCCTCCCTTATAAAAGGGCACCTCCTCCCCCTCCTCCTCACACCAATTTGAGCACTCAAGCTCGGACAACCCCTGCCATTTTCTCCTCTCCACTTCCCTAGAATAATCCTAGAGGTCCTGGTCTTCTCCAAAGACCAATCTTAGTTCCTTAAGTGGAGGATTCAAAGAGGCGTTCCAAAGAAGAGGTAATATCCATTACCGATCTTTTCAATTTCTTTCTTCTTCAATTTCTTCTTCTTTAGTTGTTTCATGATAAAGTAATAACATCAGTATTAATTACATACTGATATGTTATTATAAATATGAAACAACCCTAATTCACCTTCTATCCATCCTACGGAAAAATGAAATCACCGCGCGTGCGTACGTACGGAATACCGTCTCCACGCCGTGGTGTAATCTATTTTCCACCATCACCTTACAAGGATGGGTATAATGGTGTAATGAGTAACTATATATGATTATTATGAATTAATATTGATACTAAAATAATATATATATATATACTCCAATACAATTCCACGATCATAGGAACGATATCATCACTCGTGCGTACGTACGGAATACCGTCTCCACGATGTGATGCGACTCGTTCTACATGATCTTCATTTCATAATGATTATATAAATGAATTGAATGAATGAATATGGTATATACTACACTAATACCATTATGGAAATGAATTATCTATAACTTAAAGATAAGAATAAGAATTTATTCAACAAAACACGCATAAGAACAAAAAGTTATAAAGACCCGAGTAACAAGTAACAATGCAATATTACTAACAAGAAGCTAATAATATGACCATATATGATATCATATCAATATGTATGATTCTGGAATAAGTCAATAACATTATTTAAACCATTATACAGGAGCTTCGGACACGAACAAAGCAAATTGGACCTAAGGTAAGGGAAAATATCACAATCTCATTTTTATCCGAGATTGTTTATACTTTGGTATTTACTGGGGTGTATTTTATCATCCACATCCATGTTCCCTCAATATGTAATATTGTTTCCATCCACTTACAATAGTTTAAATCCAATTTTACCCTTCGGTGAGTTTTTAGTAAAGAATATGAAAGGAATCTTTTGTCGTTTTTCATACGAGGTACTTTTTGACTTTTCCGACAAAAGTACGAAGAATGTTTTTCTTTAACTTATACGGAAAGAATGGATTTTTAAAACATTATTTCCAAGAATCTTCCTTTATAAGTTTTCAAGTTTATTTTTGATCAACTTCTTTTAGTATGACATGTTAAGAAAAGAAAAGTGTTTTTGAATAAGAAAGGATATTTTCCTCAAGAATGGAGTTCAAGTGTTTTATCAAAATTATTTTCCATCTAAGATAATAAAGGGTTCTGTTTTTTATCCCTTTAATTACATTGATTTGATTATGTTATGAGGGAATTATTTTTATGAAGTCATTTTCCTTATAAGATTTGTTTTATGATGTCATGATGTTTCAAGAATCCCATTTTTGTTACATGTGTTATGCGATGATGTATGTTTTATGATTATGTGGCACACATAAGAAAGGATTCATTATAAGATGGGTGGGACCTATATCTCCCTCCAATGCATTGGGTAAAGATTTTATATCTCATGAGATAGACATGGCTGGAACGGAAGGTTATTTCGGTTCAGTGATACAGGACTGAAACGAGGAGTGAACTCGGTTCAGAAAGGGACTTTGTCCACTAAGATAGTCTTGGCAATGAGTCATGACTAACAAGAAATGATTTTCCATGATTATGTGTGCATGCCACAAAGTTTCAAGTTTTATGTTATGATTATGGGGATCTCATTTTCACTTCTATGATTTATTCCATGATAAGATATTATGATCTCTTTTGAAGGTTTTTATTTTCAAAAAGATATGATATGATTTTTATTTCCTTTATTTGCCCTTGCTGAGCATTTGAGATCACCCTTTTATGTTTTCCTTTCCCCAGGTCAGGAAGATGGATATGAAGTAGAATATGCTAAAAGGGACCCTAGATATGATGAAATAAATGGGAGACACTGTAGAAGATTTATGAACCAGTTGTTTATGTTTCCCAGTTTCTAAAGACACTATACCTATACGGTCCTTTGTGGTTTTCTCATATGTTGTAATAAGTGTGCTTCAATTTCGAAGTATTAACAATGTATGTAAAGTATGGGTCGTTATAGTTGGTATCAGAGGAAAGGTATAGTCAACCTTTGGAAACTAGGATGTGAAAGCCTTAGTAAGAACCCTAAGGATAAGTCTAAGCATAGAACACAATCTTAGAAATGGCCATGAATAACCTAGGATAAGACCTTAAGCATGAAAATTTTATTCTTGAATTATGTGGTTTCCTATTATAATTAGTGTTGCTCACACTATTCTTCCTGGTTTTAGTCAATGGCTGGAACCCGAAGGAACCGTGTTAATGCGGAATGCGATGGGAAATGCAATGATTGTCCCCCTGAGCAACCAAACGATATGGGAGCTGGAATGAAAAATCTTGTAGCCATGCTCACACAACTTTCTCAAGCTATGAATCATGCAGGATTTCCAAACAAGCAAAGGAGGGAGCAACATTCTGTTGAATCCTTCATGAGGCAGTTTCCACCTTCTTTCAGCGGGTCTACTGATCCATTAGTTGCTGAACAATGGATTAGTACTACTGAAAAGATATTTTCAGTTCTTCAATGTTCTGAACATGATAAAGTCATCCTAGCAGTGTATCGTTTGGAAGGAGATGCTGATCAATGGTGGAATCTTGTTAAGAATACGAGGCAAAGGGATGAAATTGAGTCTATGGAATGGGACGAGTTCAAGAACTTATTTTTCAATAAGTACTTCCCTCGTATTCTCCGAACAAAGATGGAGAAAGAGTTTCTTGAACTGAAGCAAAGGGATGATGAATCTGTTGGCACCTATGAAGCAAATTTTACAAGACTTGCAAGGTACGCTTCTGGTATTATTATCCAACCTGAGAGTAAGATCGATCGATTCTTTAGTGGCTTAAAACCAAGTCTTCGAAGGGCGTTAGCCATAAGGGACTTCAATAGCTACGAGGAAATCGTTCGATGTGCTCTCAAAGTCGAGATGGAGATTGGAGTAACCCATCAGTCACATGGGTTTGATAAGAAGAGGAAGATGGAATTCAAAGAAAAATCTAAAGAGCACACAGAAAAGAAGATGAGCTTTTCCTTATGCTCAAAGTGTGGAAAGAAACATGGAGGGAGTTGTCTTAAAGGGACAAGTAAATGTTTTAAATGTGGAAAAGAAGGTCATCGGGCATTTGAATGCCGTGATAATGGGAAGAAGATGTCCAATGATTCAAACAAAGGAAGGGATACGCAGAATGATCCTATTACACTTCAATGTTTCAAGTGCAAGGAGATGGGGCATTATGCCAATCAATGCCCAAATCCAAGGGTTGATGATGATGGTCGACGTCAACAAAATCCTAAGGCTAAAGACAAAGGAAAGTCACATGCAATTTCTATCAGTGATGTGGAGTACGATAACGATGTGGTGAAAGGTACACTTACCATCCACTCTAAAGTAGCAAATGTTTTATTTGATTCTGGATCCACCCACTCTTTTATTTCTGAAGACTTTTCTAAGGGTATCACCGTATTACCTCAACAATTAGATGTTGAGTTAGCTGTGACAACACCTAATGGCACATCAATCGCATCAAAAGTTAATAATTCTTCTCCGATCGAAGTTTGTGGGAAAGTGCTTCCTGCAAATCTTGTGATCCTTCCTTTAGTGGAATTTTATGTGATTCTTGGCATGGATTGGCTTTCTCTACATGGAGATCATATCAATTGCCAAAGAAGGGAATTCACATTTCATATTCCAGATCAATCTACGATCGTATATCAATGCAAGGATGAACATAATCTTCCAGTGGAAATTTCTTCCATATTATGGGTATTGATTCCACTAAATGAAGGTTATTTATCTCAAATGGTTGGTGAGAAACTCACGATTAAGAATATGCCCATTGTACGGGAGTTTGATGATGTCTTTCCGGAGGAATTACCGGGTCTTCCACCAAATCGTGAAGTTGAGTTTTCAATAGAACTCGTACCGGGCGCTTTGCCAATTTCAAAGACACCTTATAGAATGGCCCCAATTGAGTTGCAGGAATTGAAGAAGAAACTCCAAGAGAATCTTGATAAGGGATTCATACGCCCTAGTGCGTCACCTTGGGGAGCACCTGTTCTATTTGTTAAGAAGAAAGATGGATCAATGAGACTCTGCATTGATTATCGAGAACTTAACAAGATCACTATCAAGAACAAATATCCTCTCCCACGCATTGATGACTTATTTTACCAACTACGCAGAGCTCAATACTTTTCCAAGATTGATCTTCGTTCAGGGTATCATCAATTAAGGGTCAAAAGGGAGGATATACCAAAGACGACTTTCCGTACAAGGTATGGACACTATGAATTTATAGTGATGCCATTTGGTCTTACTAATGCCCCTGCTATCTTCATGGATCTAATGAATAGAGTCTTTAGAGACTATCTTGATCAATTTGTGGTAGTCTTTATAGACGATATTCTTGTCTATTCAAAGAGAAAGGAAGAGCATGAAGATCATTTGAGAATTATATTGAAGACCCTGAGAAAGGAGAAGCTTTATGCCAAATTTACCAAGTGTGAATTTTCGCTTCAAAAAGTTGCATTTTTGGGTCATATAATCTCAAAAGAGGGGATATCTGTGGATCCAGCAAAAACAGAGGTTATCGAAAGATGGTCAAGACCAACAACAGTAACTGAGATTCGAAGTTTTCTTGGTTTGGCTGGATATTATCGACGTTTTTTAAAAGATTTTTCACGATTATCTAATCCACTCACCAAGTTGACTCGGAAAGGAGTTAAGTTTGTCTGGACAGAGGAATGTGAAGAGAATTTCAAGGAGTTGAAAAGAAGGTTATCCAGTGCACCTGTGCTCACACTGCCTTGTAGTGGAGAAAGGTTTGTGATCTACAGTGATGCATCCAAGAAGGGATTGGGGTGTGTTCTTATGCAAAATGATATGGTGATAGCTTATGCCTCACGACAGTTGAAAATCCATGATCAAAATTACCCAACACATGATTTGGAGTTGGCTGCGGTAATCTTTGCATTAAAGATTTGGAGGCATTACCTTTATGGTGAAAGGTGTGATATTTATACTGATCATAAAAGTTTAAAGTATATTTTCACACAAAAGGAGTTGAATATGCGTCAAAGAAGATGGTTGGAGCTGATTAAGGATTATGACTGCTCAATCCATTACCACCCTGGGAAAGCAAACAAGGTGGAAGATGCATTAAGTCGACAAGACCATGCTAGTTTATCCATGATGAGGATCACAAAAGATCCAATATTTATGGATTTACAAAGGATGGATCTTGGAATTATAATGGAAGGGGAAAAATCTTATCTTTCTCAAATGAATGTTCAACCATCTATACATGTGAAGATTAAAGAGGCACAGAAAGAAGATGTCGAGTTACAAAAGAGGGTGAGAAATGTTCCTGAATTCAACCTTGATTGTGATGGGATAATAAAGTTCAGGAATCGGGTTTGTGTTCCTCCCATCCCCGAATTAAAGAAGGAGCTGCTGGATGAGGCTCATAGTTCTTCATTCTCTATTCATCCTGGAAGCACGAAGATGTATAGGGACCTGAAAGAGTACTTCTGGTGGGATGGCATGAAAAGAGATGTTGCTGAATATGTCTCTCGATGCTTGGTTTGTCAACAAGTTAAAGCTGAGAGACAGAAGTCTAAAGGGATGTTACAACCATTACCCATACCCGAATGGAAATGGGAAAACATCACTATGGACTTTGTCACAGGACTTCCTAAAACATCCAAAGGCAATAATGCTATTTGGGTCATAGTTGATCGTCTTACAAAGTCTGCACACTTCATTTCTATTAGAGAGGATTTATCTCTAGATCAGCTTGCCAGGATATATGTAAAGGAAGTGGTAAGATTGCATGGAGTACCACTTTCTATTATATCTGATCGGGATCTGAGATTTACCTCGATGTTCTGGTGAAGTCTTCAGCATACTCTGGATACAGAGTTGAGTTTCAGCACTGCTTATCATCCCCAGACAGACGGTCAGTCTGAGAGAACAATTCAAACCCTAGAAGATATGTTGGGAGCTTGCTCTATGGATTTCAAAGGAGGTTGGGATCAACACCTACCTTTGGTGGAATTTTCTTATAATAATAGCTTTCACTCCAGTATTCAGATGGCTCCTTATGAAGCTCTCTATGAAAAGAAATGCAGGACTCCAACTTGTTGGGATGAAGTTGGGGAAAGAAAGCTATTAGGACCTGATCTCATTGATGAAATGGCAGAGAAGGTCAGATCTATTCAACAACATATAAGAGTAGCTCAGAGTCGACAGAAAAGTTATGCCGACAACCGAAGAAAAGACCTAGAGTTTGAAGTGGGTGATAAAGTGTTCTTACGAATATCTCCCTGGAAGAGGGTTATGAGATTTGTAAAGAAGGGGAAGTTGAGCCCTAGATATATCGGTCCTTTCGAAATATTGGATCGTGTTGGGAAGGTAGATTACCGATTGGAACTTCCACCTAATCTCTCTCAAGTTCACGATGTGTTCCATGTATCTCTCCTGAGAAAGTACATACCTGATCCTTCACATGTACTCAGCTCAGAAGTTGTACCGCTGGAGAAAGATCTTTCTTATGAAGAAAAACCGATAGAGATTCTGGATCATAGCGAAAAAGTCCTACGAAACAAGACCACTCGATTGGTGAAAGTTTTATGGAGGAACCACCAACTTGAAGAAGCTACATGGGAGCTTGAGGATATGATGAAGGAGAAGTATCCTCATCTGTTTGTTACAAAGTGACGAATTTCGAGGGCGAAATTCTTTTTAAGGGGGGTAGAATGTAACACCCGAGAATTTTATGTTATATAAATCATCAAAGGAATCTTTTTCTACACAACACTTGCTTGGCTTGCTTTACACGCAATCACGACCTTCCTCGATAGCTTGCGTCGTACGCAATACCGAGTTTCACTAAACAACAATATGCTATTAAAACTAGCCTTATGAATAGTAATAACCACTTTTTGAAATTTTATAAATTTTATTTTTTCAAAATGGACTTCATTTTTGGACTCAGAATATCGAAATTAGCCTAGGGTGAAATTTTGGTATTTTTCTGAAAACTTTCAATTTTTGATGAATAGTGAAACCACTAAGTGGTAGGTTAAAAACTGAATTTTGCATAAAACTTAATTTTACCGCTTCTGTGAATGGAATTTCGAAAATCCGACAGACACGGTTGATATCAGTAAGTAAAATTTGGTTCAATGAGATAAAAATAATTTTTGATGAATAGTAACTTTTTACTTTTTTTTACCGCGGTTAATAGTAAATAGGGTAACTAAGGGTAAATATGATATTAATATTACCCTAACACATGTCCTAATTCTATTGGATAAGTGTAATTCGACCAAAAACAACCTTATGAATAAAATATGACCATTTAGGCCCACTTGGATTAGATTAGGACATTTATTATTAATTTATTTAAAGAAGGGTTAAAATAGTTAAAATCAAAGTTTAATAAGTAAATCATTTTTAATATGGGGTTATACATAAGATAAATTCAATTGTAAATATTCATTAGAAATCTAAAAAGATTTCCTACATAATGGTATTTTATTTGTAATTTTTAGACATTAAATAATTTAATTTATTTATGACACAATGATGATGCAGTAATTATCTTATTAATGAAATATTGACATAATTGATGTTATAAACACCAAAATAAATGTAATTTGAGAATTTTTATGAATTACACTAATTTTCTAGGTTACTATGATATATTAATGTTGATTTAATCAACTTGGTTCGAACATATAATTCTGTTATGACTTTCACAAAAATCATATATCAAATAGTGTCAAAATTGACACAAAATAGTGTTTAAATAAAATATTATATTACTAATTGTTATTTTATTCCTAAAAATCTAAGGTTCGGCCAAATGACTTAGATAAGGATATATATATTAATAATAAACAATTTGGGGTTCGTTTGGCATGTTATAGTAAGTGTATTAACCATATAGTGAAAGAAAACAAAAAGACACGGTAAAAGTTAAATTAATTAACTTAGAGTTAAATCTAATTGATAAGGTTAAAATAATACCCTAAACTTGTCTAAATCCTATTGGTTGATAGGATTTCCACCCATCCCCACTTTATCTTCGAAATAAGACCCTTTGGAACCATTATAAACCGATTTTGACTTTAATATAAAATAATATTTTGAGATATTCCTAAGGTGCCCCTCTCCTCCCTTATAAAAGGGCACCTCCTCCCCCTCCTCCTCACACCAATTTGAGCACTCAAGCTCGGCAAAACCCTGCCATTTTCTCCTCTCCACTTACATAGAATAATCCTAGAGGTCCTGGTCTTCTCCAAAGACCAATATTAGTTCCTTAAGTGGAGGATTCAAAGAGGCGTTCCAAAGAAGAGGTAATATCCATTACCGATCTTTTCAATTTCTTTCTTCTTCAACTTCTTCTTCTTTAGTTGTTTCATGATAAAGTAATAACATCAGTATTAATTACATACTGATATGTTATTATAAATATGAAACAACCCTAATTCACCTTCTATCCATCCTACGGAAAAATGAAATCACCGCGCGTGCGTACGTACGGAATACCGTCTCCACGCCGTGGTGTAATCTATTTTCCACCATCACCTTACAAGGATGGGTATAATGGTGTAATGAGTAACTATATATGATTATTATGAAGTAATATTGATACTGAAATAATATATATATATATACTCCAATACAATTCCACGATCATAGGAACGATATCATCACTCGTGCGTACGTACGGAATACCGTCTCCACGATGTGATGCGACTCGTTCTACATGATCTTCATTTCATAATGATTATATAAATGAATTGAATGAATGAATATGGTATATACTACACTAATACCATTCTGGAAATAAATTATCTATAACCTAAAGATAAGAATAAGAATTTATTCAACAAAACACGCATAAGAACAAAAAGTTATAAAGACCCGAGTAACAAGTAACAATGAAATATTACTAACAAGAAGCTAATAATATGACCATATATTATATCATATCAATATGTATGATTCTGGAATAAGTCAATAACATTATTTAAACCATTATACAGGAGCTTCGGACACGAACAAAGCAAATCGGACCTAAGGTAAGGGAAAATATCACAATCTCATTTTTATCCGAGATTGTTTATACTTTGGTATTTACTGGGGTGTATTTTATCATCCACATCCATGTTCCCTCAATATGTAATATTGTTTCCACCCACTTACAATAGTTTAAATCCAATTTTACCCTTCGGTGAGTTTTTAGTAAAGAATATGAAAGGAATCTTTTGTCGTTTTTCATACGAGGTACTTTTTGACTTTTCCGACAAAAGTACGAAGAATGTTTTTCTTTAACTTATACGGCAAGAATGGATTTTTAAAACATTATTTCCAAGAATCTTCCTTTATAAGTTTTCAAGTTTATTTTTGATCAACTTCTTTTAGTATGACATGTTAAGAAAAGAAAAGTGTTTTTGAATAAGAAATGATATTTTCCTCAAGAATGGAGTTCAAGTGTTTTATCAAAATTATTTTCCATCTAAGATAATAAAGGGTTCTGTTTTTTATCCCTTTAATTACATTGATTTGATTATGTTATGAGGGAATTATTTTTATGAAGTCATTTGCCTTATAAGATTTGTTTTATGATGTCATGATGTTTCAAGAATCCCATTTTTGTTACATTTGTTATGCGATGATGTATGTTTTATGATTATGTGGCACACATAAGAAAGGATTCATTATAAGATGGGTGGGACCTATATCTCCCTCCAATGCATTGGGTAAAGATTTTATATCTCATGAGATAGACATGGCTGGAACGGAAGGTTATTTCGGTTCAGTGATACAGGACTGAAACGAGGAGTGAACTCGGTTCAGAAAGGGACTTTGTCCACTAAGATAGTCTTGGCAATGAGTCATGACTAACAAGAAATGATTTTCCATGATTATGTGTGCATGCCACAAAGTTTCAAGTTTTATGTTATGATTATGGGGATCTCATTTTCACTTCTATGATTTATTCCATGATAAGATATTATGATCTCTTTTGCAGGTTTTGATTTTCAAAAAGATATGATATGATTTTTATTTCCTTTATTTGCCCTTGCTGAGCATTTGAGATCACCCTTTTATGTTTTCTTTTCCCCAGGTCAGGAAGATGGATATTAAGTAGAATATGCTAAAAGGGACCCTAGATATGATGAAATAAATGGGAGACACTGTAGAAGATTTATGAACCAGTTGTTTATGTTTCCCAGTTTCTAAAGACACTATACCTATACGGTCCTTTGTGGTTTTCTCATATGTTGTAATAAGTGTGCTTCAATTTCGAAGTATTAACAATGTATGTAAAGTATGGGTCGTTATATGCACCGCACGGAGAGGTCGGCTGGTCATCCGGCCAGCCACGGCGGACCACCGCCCCGCGACCCCCGCGCCACCCCGCGGCCCCCGCGCCGCCCCGTGGCCCCCGCGCCACCCCGTGGTCACCCCGCCACTAGGACGAGCCACGTAGCGTAGGCCGGGCTACCCAGCACGGGCCGGGTCGGGCCGGGTCAGTCCGACTGGGTCTGACTGGACTCGGTCCAGCTTTGACCCATTTCCGCTCTTTTGGCCATAACTTTGGCACTGAGTGTCCATTTGATGAATCATCTACGATGTTGGAAACCTTGGAGTCAGACGGTCCCTTTGGTATACCCCACTGAAGATTTGGATAAAGTTGGGGAATAGTCGGGTTGGATCGAGCATGAATCCAACCAGGCCCTCAGGACTAAAAGGCTAATAACTTACAGACCGGGCATCCGTTTGATGCACCGTCTATTATGTTGAGACCCCTATGACGTGGATTTCCTTTGGGATACTTCTTTTTGGGACTTCATGGAAGTTGGAGTATTGACTAGTGTCTTGAGGAGTGGACCCTCTCAGAGACAAGCGAGCTTAGTACGAGAACCCTGTAGCTGGCCTTGGAGATGTACTAGGATCCTTTGTGGGTCTAACGACATACTGACAATGTACTAGGATCCTATGTGGGTATGACAATGTACTGAAGATGTAATAAGATCTTGTGTGGGTTTGACGACGTAATGGTGATGTACTAGGATCTTGTGTGGGTTTGACGACGTACTGGTGATGTACTAGGATCCTGTGTGGGTCTGATGATGTACTGGCGATGTACTAGGATCCTGTGTGGGTTTGACGACATACTGACGATATAATATGATCCTGTGTGGGTCTGAAGATGTACTAAGATCCTGTGTGGGTCTGACGATGTACTAATGACGTACTAGGATCCTATGTGGGTCTGACGATGTACTGACGATGTAATAGGATCCTGTGTGGGTCTGATGATATACTAGGATCCTGTGTGGGTCTGATGAGGTACTCAGATCCTTTGTGGGTCTGACGATGTACTATGATCCTCTGTGGGTCTGATGATGATTTAGTATCCTTCGTGGGTCTACCTCTTAACAGAGTAAGATTATTCAGTAGTTACATCTAATCATCTTTACTACTGTACCTAAGATATACCTAGTGTGAGTTTAGTTCGTACCTATGTGGTACTTTACTTTGTGGTAATACCTTGGTGGTATTCTTCTGTGTGGATTACCTTTGTGGTACTTATCTTCATGGTACTCCTTCCTTTGTGGAACAATTGATCTTGGGCTTTTGAGTTGGACTCTGTCTTTTCCTCATGATTGAGATGGGAATACTTGATAACTTAGGTATATGTATGAGCATATATCTAAGTAGGGTTGTCAGTTGATTTCATGATATGTGGTTTATCCTTTGTGGATTTTGTTATACCTAAAGGGTCTCTTGGTCCCTACTGAGTATCGTTATACTCATCCCTACACGGGATATACCCGCAACTTATTGTGTTTGGTGCAGACGACGGACAACGCTGACTGAGGATGAGGGTACCAGGACTGGATGGTGCCCGGAGGTGGAACATACGGAGTGTCAGTATGCAGAGGAGTTGGGAGAACATGGAGTGATGAGGAGGTGATATGTACCTACCCTTCAGGTAGGAACCTCGGAGGATGACCTGATAGCTATCATTCTTTTTCTTCAGTTGTATTGTATTTCAGTTGTACTTGTACCTTTACTGTTGGGCTTGTATTCCGACCCCTCTTACTTTCAGTACTCATTTTTCTATACAGTTTTACTTGTGTTTGTATCTCTCTATGTGCTTGGTTGCATGAGTTTATAGGTTATAGAGGAAATTTCCCGGTTTTAGGGAATACGCCTTTCGGTTCTAGTCGCCATCCCTTGACCTACGGAAGGCGGGCTTGGGGTAGTCACGGTACGGGCCCCGGGGGACGGGTCGTGACATGTATGATTATTTTAATTAATAGAGTCTGAGTATAAATTTTTATTGATTAACATGGTTTTATCTGAGTTCAGAGAATACCTGGGGTAGTTTGGAATTTTTCTGCTGAAAATTGGAGTTTTAGCTATATTCTAGGAATTTTTACACTGTATAATGGGAGTACACGATGTGTATTTTTCACCAGGATCTTATCATGAGTTTGGTACACATAATGAAAGGATTATATTCCATGTATTTGGTTCATGACCCACAATTTTTAAATATTGTGTTTTTAATAAAAAGGTAACAATTTTTTTAGCATATATGGACCCCATGGATTACACAATGTGTAAATGGGTTACATACCGTGTAAGTCTCATGAGTTGTGGATTTTTGGCGATTCATGACTGATTATTATTTCATTATTATCCATCTATGTCCCCTCTTAATGTATAATCATTCTCTGATGCTTTAGGGAACCTTCTATCCTTCTGTATCGATTCATTTGACGTTTGATCATTAGATTTGTGCGCGGTGTCTCTTCAAGTAAGTGAATCCTTCTACTTATTCATTGCCTTCGATTGAGGTAGTCCTATTGTGATATGGTTGTAGATATATTGATTCATAGTTTTGATTCTTTATATTAATTATAGATCCATTATGTGATCTCATTATAGGGGATAATACTTTGTTGGTTGTGGTGTGGTGGGTGTTCATTCTTATGGTATGTTGTGATCTTTCCTCTTCACCAAAAAATTTGTTAAATTGAATCAATTATGAGTTGTTTGGAATGATTTTAGGCCCTCTTTTTTTGTTGTGTTATTCTTGTTAGTGGGTACCATTACTGGTGTGTGCAGACCAGGTTTTAAGGTAGGTAGTTTCATCTCTAGCTTGTGTTGGATGAACATCATTGACTCAATTTTTAATTTTTTTGTATAAATAAAATGGAATGATTGATTGATTTGACATGGGTGTGTGGAAATAAGTTTTTGATAAATTTTCCCCTAGTTTTGGTAAATGAAATGTGGTTTTCAAAGAATTATGAAATGGTTTTATGAAATTATTTTCAAATAATGGGTTGATTAAATTATTTTGATGAAATGGTTTAGAAAAAATAGATCTAATAGTAAGCCTTGCATACTTAAGTGGAAGGTGTAGTAATATACCTCGTCCACATTCAGGGGATTCACTTATGAGGTGTTCCTCTACTCACTAGGTCTGTTGTTCTAGGGATATGTTAGACCTATTGGGGGTTCACTTTATAGGGTGTTTTTCTACTCTATAGGTTTGATGAATATGTCTGAAGACTTTCTATGTGTGATTATCTGTGTTAAGTATGAGTGTCCTAGCAATCCTCATATAGTGTGTTCCTTGTCCTGATGTTACCTATGCCTTGGTTGACTTAGGTTGTTTTGGATTGTACTGTTTTAGTTTTATTTTCATATATTTGATATGATATGTGATGAATTATTTATTTTTATTTGAAATATCTTATTTGATATATGTATATGATTTTTTTTAAAAAAGTTACATACTTTATTAGGAAATGTGGAAAAAGCGGAAATTAACTTTTTTTACATGATTTTAATATGAAATTGTTAAACTGTTTATCATGAAATAGTTTCTTTAAAGTTGAACATACTTGGATTATTGTATAGATAAATATTATGGAACACCTGGGTGGGATCCTACTGATCCTATTGACTCACATCCTATGCACCCCTTTGGCAGTTCATATACCTTTATATGTATTTCAATGCAGGGAAAGACAAGGAATCATAGTGAGGTGAAGTGGTTTTCTATTAGATGGATTTTGGGTAAATAGTAGTGTGATGGTGGGAGTTTTCCCATGATATCACATAAAGACACTTGGTGTAGCTATTTTTTTTAGTATTTTCTTCCTTTGCATTTGGACTTGTCTCTTGGATATTGTTTTGATACCTTTTTAGTTTATTTTATTCGATTGTTCTCTATCTATTATGAAATATATATTCATGTTTTATAATGATTTTTATTTCTGTGTATGTATATATTTCATGTTGTCTACTTCAGGTTGGTCGAAATCATTCCCTCTATTTGTTTTTGATGCTCGAGTAAAAGATGCCAGCTTGTGGGGATCGAGAATGTCCATTGGGTATATGGAAATTCGGTTGGGGTACCAGTATTGAGAGGGTATCCAGGTTGAGTTTTTCATAGACCATTACACATTCTCATAGATAATAATATCAGATGACACATAAACATTAAGAATTCCAACTAGTGGGCCTGTTCTCATAGTCTCCCATATCATAGATTACTAAATATGAATTTCATGAGAAGAAGTCTCATCTTCTTACGAGTACTCACACCAGATAGTCGACATTCTATATACCACATAATCACATGTTATCTAAAAATATACCTATATTTAAGAATATCATCATGGAATTTCATGTTTCTTATCATAATGAGGAGTATATATGAATTTATCAATGTGACATATAATCTAGAACATAATTCTATTAAATTCATGAAGAACAATGAATAATATGTAATAATATATTTTATTAACATTCAAATAATTGAATATACATGAAATCTAAAGTACAAACAATTTTTTTCTAGAACACAAACTCCAAAAAGTAGATCTAAATATTTTTAGAGTAATTATTGTTAGTTTACTATAACTTATAACTATTCGACCATATTTAATGTTTTTTGTATGATTATGTGAAATATTTCAATCCAATCCTAAATAATACCATCTTAAAGATGTTAAATGATTTTTTCATTATTAGAAGGGAACAATACTTGAAAACCTAATCACATGTATAATTTTGAGTATATATAAAATCCATTTTAGACACCCATTATGAACATAACTAATCATTAACCAGTTCACACCACCACACTCATAATTTTTGAACCTAGATACTCACTAACTTGTTCACAGAATCTTGGAATGATTAATATAAAGTGATAATTTATCAACTTCTTATTTTATCTATCTCATTTGACTCAAAAAATCCTTAACAAATGGGGAGTATATTTGTATTATGTTTTTCTATAACATGTTTATCTAAATTGATATTTTCTAAAAAAAACTCTCTAGAAACATTGGATTGATGTTCATTCAATATTTTACCATAAGACCCCTTTATTTAACATGTTTTTTATATATCCAATATCCTTAT
Organism: Viscum album; assembly: GCA_963277665.1. NCBI lineage: Eukaryota > Viridiplantae > Streptophyta > Magnoliopsida > Santalales > Viscaceae > Viscum > Viscum album. The sequence continues at coordinate 314,600,400 of OY728161.1, forward strand.
ATCGCCGAATCAAAATTTTGTTATGAAAATTCATCGATTTATCAGAAATAGGTTTTTATAGAAGGTATATTTTAATTTTATGTAAAATAATTAGTTTGATGACTTTTCCTAAGTTTAATTTTTCTCTCTAAAAAATTCGGTTAATTTTTTTTAATGTTTTATCAGATTAAAGTCTTTTGGATAAAACTTATATTTTTTTAAAAAATTTCATAAAACTTCAGTATTTTGAGGATAATTATCCTTTTTAAATAACATTCATCATGTTTTTTTTGATATTCATTATCCATTTTTAATCAAAATATGGGTTTCAATATGAGTTATTGGATCCATAGATGTTGAATAATCCCTCTCCCCATGCCTTTATATTGCAGGATTGGGTCACCACCTTTCTCCTCAATGCTCGATTAAGAGAGGAACACTTATTATTTGGATTTTATTCCATCTATTGTTTTTAGTGGTTTTTCCGATTTATTTTCTCTAACCAATTGATTCTTATAGAACACTCATATGATTTTTCTTATAGGGAATCTATAATGGAAATACTAATTGAGAGGATCTAGTTTAAATGGTACAACACATTGTTAAAATCATCTATTATATTCCAAGGATGTGAATCCTTCTACTTTTACAAATAATACTTTTATTTAAAATTTCCATAAACTATTAGATAATTTTATATTCATTATGAGTTCTATGAGGTTGATGGTCTAAAAAATATTTCATTTTATTTGTTTGGAAAATTATAAAATAAAAGAAATCAAGAAATTTGTTGATTTGGATTGAATATGAAAAGAGGTAGAAGATAATATTATTACTCATAATTTTTCCCAAAAAATGGATATATTGAGTTAGGTCAATAAGGTATTCTCTTCATATGAGAATGTTATAAAGTTATACCACCTTTTCTAGATGTAAGGATTATTTCTATTTGTATGAAAGTCATTCAAATCATGAGAAAAAGTTTCAGGGATACCCTAAAATTTAAATACATCTATGTTTTAGTATTTCTCTGTAATATGGGAAATATTTATATAGTTTAGTTTATGATTGATAATATTGAGGAAATAATGAAATATTAAGTAAAGGTGAAGAATCAATTGAATACAATATTTATTAAAAAAGTGTTTTTCAACTTCATGAAGGATAACAAATTTAAGAATGATAGAGTAATAGTTCGAGATAAAAATTCACATTTCAATAATGATAGAATTTATAAAATGAAGATTATTTTTTTCTTATTATGATTTTTTTTGAAATGTCAATGAATATTTGGACTGTTAATGAAGTATGATATATTAAGAATAATTGTAAAATGAAAATATTTTTAATCATCTCAAAAATATCTAGAACTGCCAAAAAAGAAAAGATTTTTTTTCCAAAATAGGTATTTTGAGAGTTTATGAGAAATAGAGAAGAAAAATAAGGTTAATAATCCATATATTTTTCTATATTAGGTGGTGGATAAATACTTTAAGGATAAATTTCTTTCTAACCTGAGATAATAAGAAAATAGTAAGAGGAAAATAGAGAAGAGTATGATAAAAAAATATGTAAGACATTTCTTCAAGTAAATTGAGAAATATCACATAAGAGTTGAAGGAAAATAGTAAGAAATTATATTTGATGATCATTTTGAGAAGGATCATATAATTCCATTATAAGTGGACCCTCTATCTATCACACATCCAATTGATCAAATATAATAATCTTTATCCATTAAAAAGTACAAGGTTAAATAATTTTTTTAAGATAAAAATCAATATGATGATGTTTAGGTTGAACTAAAAAAATTATAAAAGGAGAAAAATAGGAAGTTTTTTTAAATGTTATCACTTCCCATAGATAAAACACAATCAATCAAGAAATAATGATAATAAATAAGGATGAGGTATTTTAATAATTAAAAAAATTTCAATATTGAGGAAACATTAGATCATATGTCTACTTCTGTATCATCCCAACAGGAGAAAGAAAATTCTCTTAATAAATAAGATGAAGAATAATATTTTATGAATGAAGAGAAAGAATATAAAAAACCAATTGGATCGACCTATGAATTATAAATAATATTATTTTGTAGAGGTTTCAAAATCAATGTTCATTGAAAAATAAGAATCTATTCCATCAAGACATATATATTCATTTTTTAGGATTCTTCTACAGATTCTGCAAACATTTCAATATATACTTTTTTAATAGGATTTAAATTAGAATGAACAATTTCAATGAGTTTAACAAAATTTATGATGAATTTATGAAATTTTTTTATTATATTCATGCTCGTTGTAATTAAATCTAAGGAAAATTTGATATCATGGGAAATTCAAACTCCCTCAAACAGAATTCTAAGAAAATTACCAAAAAGGAAGTAGAGTACATGGATTTTAGTGGAAAATAAAATGTGGAATTTCAAAAGAAAAATAGTGTTATAAGGTTAAAAAATCATAATGAGGAAGTCATAAAGTTCTTTGATAATAAAATTGATGGTATTAAAAGGGTAACCAAAATAGTTTTTATTTTTTGGATAACATCAACATCGAAGTTTTTGAAGGTAAAAGGGAAATATATAATCTAAAATATCTTTATATACATAAGGATGAATAAATATGTAAAAAATATAAGAATCATGAATCTATAAAATAGAATGTTACAAAACATCTTATAATACTTGGGGAATATGATATGAATTTTGGATTATCTTAGGAAAATGAAGGCAATAATCAATAAATTTTCAAATAAATAATGATTCTTATCTTGAAATTTTGTTAGTTTTTAATAACAAAACCTAAAATCTATGTATGGATTATGACAACCCTGCTTTTTATTACAACTTAAACATGCTTTATTACATAAAACTTCACTTGATCCAACAAAGAAGATTGAGAGGTTTAGTGTCTTTGGGGATTAGGATCATTACATAAAAACTTTAAACTTAAAATACAACATCTTTATTGAAAACTTCCTTTACATGACCACTACATTCCTTCGTACTTAGCATTGCATGGGATAACCTGAGGACATGCATAAGAAAAGGGTGAGCTATAAAGCCCAGTAAGGGAGTAAACAATGAATAACATGAGGAGTGAAATACATGTTAGGCAATGGGCATATCAATAGAGCATAATAGAAAAATGAACATAAAGGCATGATAAAGCATGATAATCATAACATGGAAATGTGGCAACAACACTTAACATTGAATTAGCATGAGCCAAGGCTCATTGCACATGGAGCATGAGTAAACCCTCATTGCACTTGAAGCACGAGTAAACCCTCGTTGCACTTGAATTAGCATTAGTAAACACTCATTGCACATGACGTATCATGATACTATACTTTACCCAATGCATTGGAGCGCTATAAAGGGCGCACCCTTCTTAAACATTTCATTTCATGCATAAGTGTGCCACATGGATCATAAAACATGGATTCATAAAACATAATCATTTCTTCCACGATAAAGGAATGTGGAATTCATACATGAAACTTTACAATCAATATGTAAATGTGCATAAAGGTGAATACCCTTGATGGAGAAATGGGCATGGTATTCACTACACAAAGACATTGGCTTAGAAAATCGGTACGATTTCGGCAGCATAACGGCGTGACATAAGAATTCATAAAAAAAGTTGATGAGAGAGAAAGGGGTTACTCATCATATTTACATGTAATGGACAGTAATGAGGTCATATATATAAATGTCCCAACAATCGAAATGGAATTTAGATTCATGATACAAAAGTATTGCTTGAATGTAAAAGAAGAGAGAGAAGTTCCTTTCGGAATTTCGGCATAGTAACGGGTGTACATGGGAGGCATTTAATGAGAGAGGAAGGGTTCTCCCATCATTCAGAAAATAAGAGGGCAGTATGGGGGAGGTGCGAAACCATACCCCAACATTCATAATTGAAATAAAAAGGGCAATACAACTTAATGAAAATTGACAAAAATGAGAAAGGAAGAAAAAACCCTTACTTGGAAGTGTGCTTCCAAAGGCTAGAGAGAGGATTGTGAGAGGCTTATTGGGAGCTTGGGGCACCTTGACAAGATTCTATAGAGAGTAGGTCAGAGGTTGGACTAACTTTAAGGGCTTTGAGTGAGGAGGAAGTGGGAGATTGGGTGGGTTTATATAGGAAAGGTGAGAGAATTCTTTATTATTTAGGTTTGGGACCCCTTATATTAAAATAATCCAAACCACAAACCATCCCATGGTATTTGCCCATGGTTTCTGGAAAAGGAAAGAGGAAAAAAATATTTTACAAGTCCAAGGTCCGAATTTATTAAAAAAAAGGGTTGCTTATGTGGAGGTGAGTCACACTCCCATGGAAATTAATTTAAAAAGGCAAAGTGTTGAATAAGTCTTGAGGGCTCCATTAATGCTTTGAAAAGTAAGTCAAACAAACCCAAAACCTCATTATTTTAATGATAAAACACATATTGGCCGAACATAAGGATTATGGTATTTTATTACATCACCATTGGGTCATTATGATGTCATAAAACACATTATATATTTAAATGGTATTTAATTTTTACCCAAAAATTTGACTGTCTCAGAAAATTATGAAAAATTCACCATTGGATAATTTCGACGTCCTGATTCCAAAAATAATATTTATTTTATCTAAATAATTTTCTAAATATGTGAATTTTCACTTTTAAAATAAAAACCGACATTTATAAAAAATTCACGGGTTTTGACAGAAATGGCCTTCAAACCTTAATAAAAATTTTAATTGCATTCATAAAATTATAAGATCATTTATATTTAATAAAAATTAATTTAATATTAATAATAATATTTTATTAAAATATTATTTAATTCAAAAATCCTTTAATTTAATAAAATATAATTCTTAATTAAATAATAACTAAAAACACCATTTATACTTTAAAAACTAATTACAATGTATCAAAAAAAATTATATTCATTATTATAAACAAAAAATAATGTACATGAACATGGTGCTACTTATTTGTTACATAACCCCTTAAAATAGCCGCATAAGACCTAAGAGTAAGGTGTGCGATGGTGACAGACTCTTGGGGTTGCTCGGATAACATCGCTCGAGTGATAATCTCTATCAACTTCCATTTTTCCCGTAGACGATCACGTTCGAGCTTGACTTGATGAAGCTAAGCTTGGGCTTGGTCAAGGGAAAAGCCCAAAGACGCCACCTCTTTTCCGAGCTCCGACAAATGGGCTTCATAAGGGGCAATTCTACTGGATGAGGCCATCGCTTCCTTTGTCTGGGTAGAAATGGTTTCGTTAAAGCCTTATATTTATACTAATCAGATGATCACTGTTCAACGACTATAAAAGTAACGGTCACAAATCTTAACATAAAACTAAAGAAGTTGACATCTTATAAAAACATTTTTTTCATAAAGAAACATTTAACTGGATCAAGAGGGATTTTCCATTAATGAAACTTTGGGTCGTTACAACATTCCCCCCATAAGAAATTTCGCCCTCGAAATTTTCCTTTTCCCACACTAAAAAAAATGTGGGTAACTTAGCTTCATCATATCCTCCGACTCCCAAGTTGCTTCTTCAAACTTGTGGTTTCTCCACAACACCTTGACAAGTGGCATTGTCTTATTTCGTAGAACTTTTTCTCTACGATCTAAGATCTTCACTGGTTGCTCCTCATAAGAAAGATCGTATTCTAATTGTACCACCTCGGAAGAGAGTACATGTGAAGGGTCTGGTATGTACTTCCTTAAGAGGGATACATGGAAGACATCATGCACCTTGGCCATAGTAGGTGGAAGTGCTAGTTGATAGGCCACATCCCCAACACGATCAAGAATCTCGAAGGGGCCGATGTACCTTGGACTTAACTTCCCTTTCTTTCCAAACCTCATGAACTTCTTCCATGGAGATATGCGTAAAAACACTATGTCTCCGACTTTAAACTCAAGGTCTCGTCGACGATTATCTGCATAACTCTTCTGTCGACTTTGGGATGCCTTGATATGCTGCTGAATGGTTTTCACCTTCTCCACCATTTCTTCGACCATTTCTGGTCCAAGAAGCTTACGTCCACCGACCTCATCCCAACATGCTGGTGTTCTACACCTTTTCCCATAAAGGTCTTCATATGGTGCCATTTTGATGCTCGAGTGGAAACTATTATTATAAGAGAACTCAACCAGAGGAAGATGTTGATCCCATCCTCCTTTAAAGTCCATTGAGCACACTCTCAACATATCCTCAAGTGTTTGGATAGTCCGCTCGGATTGGCCATCAGTTTGAGGATGATAGGCCGTACTGAAGTTCAGTTCAGTATTCAGAGCATGTTGAAGAATCTTCCAAAACTTAGAGGTAAATCTTGGATCTCGGTCAGACACAATAGATAGTGGTACTCCATGCAACCATACCACTTCCCTGATATATATCCGTTCCAGTTGATCCAAAGATAAATCCTCTCGAATAGCAATAAAGTGTGCAGTCTTTGTAAGACGATCCACAACAACCCAGATTGCATTGTTGCCTTTGGATGTTCTTGGAAGTCCAGTGACGAAGTCCATGGTGATGTTCTCCCATTTCCATTTAGGTATGGGCAATGGTTGCATCATCCCCTTAGACTTATGCCTCTCTGCCTTCACTTGCTGACACACCAGGCACTTTGATGTATATTCAGCGATCTCCTTCTTCATATTATCCCACCAAAAGTTTTCTCGGATATCTCGATACATCTTTGTGCTCCCTGGGTGAATAGAGAAATTTGAACTATGTGCATCATCCAAAAGTTCCTTCTTCAGCTCCGAACTTGATGGAACACATAGTCTTTTCCCAAACCGCACAATTCCTTCTTCATTAACATTAAACTCTGAGGATTTTCCCTTTTTGATAGCTTCCACTTTTTCTTGGATTCCCGCATCATCCTTTTGAGCATCCTTTAACCTTTCCAAAAGAGATGGTTGAGCAATCATTTGTGAAAGGATTGATGATGTTCCCTTCTTTATGATTCCCACGTCCATCTTCATCAAGTCTAAGAAGATTGGATCCTTCTCAATTCTCATCATTGATAGAATTGCTGGATCCTTTCTACTTAGGGCATCCGCCACCTTGTTCGCCTTCCCAGGGTGGTAATGTATTGAACAGTCATAATCCTTGATGAGCTCTATCCATCTTCTCTGGCGCATATTAAGCTCTTTCTGTGTGAATATATATTTAAGACTCTTGTGGTCAGTATATATCTCACATTTCTATCCATAGAGATAATGCCGCCAGATTTTCAAGGCAAAGATCACCGCCGCCAACTCCAGATCATGCGTTGGATAGTTTCGCTCATGGATTTTCAACTGCCTTGAGGCATAAGATATCACTTTATCATTCTGCATCAGCACACATCCTAATCCCTTCTTCGAAGCATCACTGAATACCACAAAAAGCTCCCCACTTGTGGGTAAAGTGAGCACGGGTGCAGTGATAAGCCTCCTTTTCAACTCCTTGAAGCTTTCTTCGCATTCATCACTCCAAGCAAACTTTACTCCCTTTCGAGTTAGCTTGGTAAGAGGGTTGGACAATCGTGAGAAGTTTCTCACAAATCGTCGATAATATCCAGCTAACCCCAAGAAGCTACGGATATCAGTTACCGATGTTGGCCTCGGCCATCCCTCAATTGCATCTGTTTTGGAGGGGTCCACAGATATCCCATTGCTTGTGATGATATGACCCAAGAATGAGACTTAATTCAACCAAAACTCACACTTTCTGTACTTTGCATAGAGATTATCCTTGCGCAAAGTCTCTAGTACAGTTTTTAAATGCTCCTCATGGTCCTCCTTGGTTTTGGAGTATATTAGAATATCATCTATAAAGACTACCACAAATTTTTCTAGGTAATCTCTAAATACTCTATTCATCAAGTCCATGAATATTGCTGGAGCATTGGTGAGCCCGAAAGGCATTACTATGAATTCATAGTGCCCGTACCTTGTACGAAAAGCAGTCTTGGGGATATCTTCCTTCTTCACCCTTACTTGACAATATCCCGACCGCAAGTCCACCTTGGAGAAGTATTGTGCTCCACGCAGCTGATCAAACAAGTCATCGATTCTTGGGAGAGGATACTTGTTCTTTATCGTGATTTTGTTAAGTTCACGATAATCGATGCAAAGCCGCATTGACCCATCCTTCTTCTTGACGAAGAGGACTGGTGCACCCCATGGTGATGCACTTGGGCATATAAACCCTTTATCCAGATTCTCCTGTAGTTGTTTCTTCAGCTCTTCAAGCTCAACAACATCCATTCTATATGGAGTCTTGGATTTTGGTAGCGCCCCAGGTATAAGTTCAATTGAGAACTCAACATCTCTTCTTGGAGGAAGACCAGGAAGTTCCTCGGGAAATACTTCAGCGAATTCCCTCATAATAGACATTTCTTCAAGGGTGGTTTCTTCCTTGGACTCAATCATCTGAGCCAGATATGCGTGCTCATAAGGCAGTAATATCCATGCTTGAGATGATGGAGCTAAAGGAGATTCATCTTCCTCCTGACACTTGTAAAGAATCGGGGGTCGATTCTCCATATGGTGTGTGATTTCCCTCTCCCGACAATTTATGTTGGCTCTATATAAGGAAAGCCAATCCATGCCAAGAATTGCATCAAATTCCACCAAAGGGAGTATGACGAGGTTCGCCGGGAAATTCAATCCACAGATTATAACAGGTGAGGACTTATATTCATGGGATGCAATGATTTCCCCATTTTCCGTACTCACCGACATCTTTACTTCCATGATTTGTGGTGGTGCAGGGATTGTTCTACTAAACTTTTGAGATATAAAAGAATGCGTAGAACCTGAATAAAAAATTACGTTCGCTATTCTTGAATGAATAACTATCATACCTGTCACCACTTCGTTGTCGGGGTTCACTTCGGCAGAAGTGATGGCAAAAGCTCTTCCTTGCTGTCTTGGAGGTTGTTGATTGCCTCCGATAACCCTTGGATTAGGGCATTGATTCGAAAAATGACCCGGTTCTTTGCATTTGAAGCATTGAACAATGCGTTGAGGTTCGAACGGAGAGTTCCTATCCTCTGTCGCAGCCGCGGGTCCTTCTTGCTGACAGTTAACAGCTAGGTGCCCTTCTCTTCCACACTTGAAGCATTTTCTTGTTAGCCTAAGGCAATTTCCAGGGTGCTTCTTTCCACACTTTTGGCAAGTGGGGTGCTGGAATTTCTTAGCGCCGTTGGATTTATCCATCGGACCACCAGCATTGAAGTCCACCTTACGCTTCTTGTCCCCATGATACCCCTGTGATTCTACGATCTCCATTTCAACCTTGAGGGCACATCGGACAATTTCCTCATAGCTGTCGAAGTCATGGATCGCTAATGCTTTCCGCAAGCTAGGATTCAGCCCACCAAAGAAGCGGTCAACCTTGCATTCGGGGGTAACGACAAAGCCGGAAGCGTATCGTGCAAGCCTTGTGAAGTTTGCCTCGTACGCTCCCACAGATTCTTCATCTTTCTGTTTGAGGGAAAGGAAGTCCCTTTCCATCTTAAGACGGAGGGTGCGTGGAAAATATTTATCGAAAAACATCTTCCGGAATTCCTTCCATTCCAAAGCCTCGATCTCCTCCTCAGGATTCGTATTTTTGATCAACGTCCACCATTGATCAGCTTCACCCTCCATACGATAAGCCGCTAGGAGAACCTTCTCTTTTTCAGAGCATTGGAGGATGGAGAATATCTTTTCAATGGAGTTGATCCATTGTTCAGCGATCGTGGGATCGGATGATCCACTAAAAGTAGGAGGCCTTTGTCTCATGAATATTTCAATAGCGACTTGTTCTTTCTTAGGGGGGGTTGAACGTTCCTCTTGACCAGTGTTTCTATTCAAAACTTGAGTTAGCTGAGAGAGAAGCGTGACAAAGTTCGCGATTCCCGCTCCCATTGGATTGGGCATCTCATAAGTACAATCATCACACTGATCTTCACAACGGTTGTTAGCCCGAGTTCTCCTATTACCGGCCATTGGCTGGAATAAAAGGAAAGTTGGGGGTAACACATAAAGGGTAATCCAAAGACAAAAGTTTGATGACTTATAAATAAACTTTAATCTCTTTAACTCATGAGTCTATAGGATTCAATCCAGGCTTTTCATGATATTCCTTCTAACATATATTCTTAGGGGAATTTTTTCCCTTAATAAGGGTTCATACTAAGATTGTGAATTTATCAAAACATATCCCCCGGGAGTGTCGTAACCAAGAGTGCAGCAAGGCCCATTGTCGTGCACCAGTTCCCGTTCGAGTCTAGCTCAAAGCGGTGTTTTCGGGTTTTACCCCTAGGATACATCTGTGCCAGAGCCGCCTCTACCTGCTCGTATCCAGACAGGGATGTATTTGTTTGATAAACCACTTACTTAGTATTTACCAAAACTTAGGGATGTTTTTATTATGCTTAGTCTTGTATCTAAGGCTTTACTAGGGTTTCCTAATCCCAAAAATAACTAAACCTATCCTCTGATACCAACTATGACAACCCTGCTTTTTATTACAACTTAAACATGCTTTATTACATAAAACTTCACTTGATCCAACAAAGAATATCGAGAGGTTTAGTGTATTTGGGGATTAGGATCATTACATAAAAACTTTAAACTTGAAATATAACATCTTTATTGAAAACTTCCTTTACATGACCACTACATTCCTTCGTACTTAGCATTGCATGAGATAACCTGAGGACATGCATAAGAAAAGGGTGAGCTATAAAGCCCAGTAAGGGAGTAAACAATGAATAACATGAGGAGTGAAATACATGTTAGGAAATGGGAATATCAATAGAGCATAATAGAAACATGAACATAAAGTCATGATAAAGCATGATAATCATAAATGGAAATGTGGCAACAACACTTAACATTGAATTAGCATGAGCCAAGGCTCATTGCACATGGAGCATGAGTAAACCCTCATTGCACTTGAAGCATGAGTAAACCCTCGTTGCACTTGAATTAGCATGAGTAAACACTCATTGCACATGACGTATCATGATACTATACTTTACCCAATGCATTGGAGCGCTATAAAGGGCGCACCCTTCTTAAACATTTCATTTCATGCATAAGTGTGCCACATGGATCATAAAACATGGATTCATAAAACATAATCATTTCTTCCATGATAAAGGAATGTGTAATTCATACATGAAACTTTACAATCAATATGTAAATGTGCATAAAGGTGAATACCCTTGATGGAGAAATGGGCATGGTATTCACTACACAAAGACATTGGCTTAGAAAATCGGTGTGATTTCGGCAATATAACGGCGTGACATAAGAATTCATAAAAAAAGTTGATGAGAGAGAAAGGGGTTCCTCATCATATTTACATGTAATGGACAGTAAGGAGGTCATATATATACATGTCCCAAAAATCGAAATGGAATTTAGATTCATGATACAATAGTATTGCTTGAATGTAAAAGAAGAGAGAGAAGTTCCTTTCGGAATTTCGGCATAGTAACGGGTGTACATGGGAGGCATTTAATGAGAGAGAAAGGGTTCTCCCATCATTCAGAAAATAAGAGGTCAGTATGGGGGAGGTGCGAAACCATACCCCAACATTCATAATTGAAATAAAAAGGGCAATACAACTTAAAGAAAATTGACAAAAATGAGAAAGGAAGAAAAAACCCTTACTTGGAAGTGTGCTTCCAAAGGCTAGAGAGAGGCTTGTGAGAGGCTTCTTGGGAGCTTGGGGAACCTTGAGAGGATTATAGAGAGATTAGGTCAGAGGTTGGACGAACTTCAAGGGCTTTGAGTGAGGAGGAAGTGGGAGCTTGGGTGGGTTTATATAGGAAAGGTGAGAGAATTCTTTATTATTTAGGTTTGGGACCCCTTATATTAAAATAATCCAAACCACAAACCATCCCATGGTATTTTCCCATGGTTTCTGGAAAAGGAAAGAGGAAAACAATATTTTACAAGTCCAAGGTCCGGATTTATTAAAAAAAAAGTGTTGCTTATGTGGAGGTGAGTCACACTCCCATGGAAATTAATTTAAAAAGGCAAAGTGTTGAATAAGTCTTGAGGGCTCCATTAATGCTTTGAAAAGTAAGTCAAAAAAACCCAAAACCTCATTATTTTAATGATAAAACACATATTGGCCGAACATAAGGATTATGGTATTTTATTACATCACCATTGGGTCATTATGATGTCATAAAACACATTATATATTTAAATGGTATTTAATTTTTACCCAAAAATTTGACTGTCTTAGAAAATTATGAAAAATTCACCGTTGGATAATTTCGACGTCCTGATTCCAAAAATAATATTTATTTTATCTAAATAATTTTCTAAATATGTGAATTTTCACTTTTAAAATAAAAACCGACATTTATAAAAAATTCACGGGTTTTGACAGAAATGGCCTTCAAACCTTAATAAAAATTTTAATTGCATTCATAAAATTATAAGATCATTTATATTTAATAAAAATTAATTTAATATTAATAATAATATTTTATTAAAATATTATTTAATTCAAAAATCCTTTAATTTAATAAAATATAATTCTTAATTAAATAATAACTAAAAACACCATTTATACTTTAAAAACTAATTACAATGTATCAAAGAAAATTATATTCATTATTATATACAAAAAATAATATACATGAACATGGTGCTACTTATTTGTTACATAACCACTTAAAATAGCCGCATAAGACCTAAGGGTAAGGTGTGCGATGGTGACAAACTCTTGGGGTTGCTCGGATAACATCGCTCGAGTGGTAATCTCTATCAACTTCCATTTTTCCCGTAGACGATCACGTTCGAGCTTGACTTGATGAAGCTCAGCTTGGGCTTGGTCAAGGGCAAAGCCCAAAGACGCCACCGTTTTTCCGAGCTCCGACAAATGGGCTTCGTAAGGGGCAATTCTACTGGATGAGGCCATCGCTTCCTTTGTCTGAGTAGAAATGGTTTCGTTAAAGCCTTATATTTATACTACTCAGATGATCACTGTTCAACGACTATAAAAGTAACAGTCACAAATCTTAACATAAAACTAAAGAAGTTGACATCTTATAAAAACATTTTTTTCATAAAGAAACATTTAACTGGATCAAGAGGGATTTTCCATTAATGAAACTTTGGGTCGTTACATGGATGTTTTTTAATAATGGTTCTTTATTATATTTTACAAATGGATGATATAATCTCTTACTTTAATGACATTTGTTTTCCTATAATTTTTTATTCATTTCAAGAAATTATTTTTACATATATTCTACCTTTAAGTTTGTTTTTGAAAATCAAAATAGGGAGAAATGAAGATTGTAATATCAATTGAAATTTTTTAAGATATAAAATGGAAAATTTAAAAACTCCCAAAATATATATAATATGGGGGGGGGAGGTTTTTTAAAGTTGTTACATTAAATTTTTTCTCTAATGTGTTTTTTATTTTGATTTTCAAAGAGTGAAATTTTTTAGTCAAAAGAAAAATTTCTTAACATAATTTTTAAAATCACATTTCAATATTTTAAAAAATTAATATTTCTAATGTTAATGTATTCCATGTTATTAAGTTGTTTTTTTGAAATGTTATAGTTTTAAAGGATAAATAATTCCAGTTTTATTATATGGAGATATGTACCTAGTATATTAGATGGACATATAATTTCTACATTTAATAGATGTATAAAAGTTCATTAGTTATAAGTTTTAAAAATTCTAGCACATTGGATGATATTTTACCAAGTCTAATAAAAATAATTTATCAAATAGAGATAAACGTGTCTATTGGATGAAAATTTATTAAAACTATCAAATAAAAACAAATAATTTTACTAAAAAAAGTTCTTTATTATACCAAACAAAAAATTTAAGCATTATAATGGTGATAAATCATAAAGAACATTGGAAATAACATTTTTATGCTGAAGTAGTCAAGTAAAGAAGGATTTTTTTTTCTGATTTCATTGCAACTACTCCCATGAAATGAAGAATATGACAATTGGAGTTCATTTATAAATAGATCTACATCATCAAGGAGAATAATATTGTATTATTTTATGATCTAAAGTTTGTTATGATGTTTTTTTTGTAATGTATTATTATTGAGCATGATTCCTTTATAAATTTTATATACTTTTACTCAAGGAATCTCTTATGTGGTTATTCTTGAAAATACCTTAAGATCTTTTGTTTTAATTTTTATTGTGTCAAATATATTGGATCGAGGGATATCAAGGTTAGAGAGATAGAAGTTGGACTCATTAGCTAGATAGAGGGTTCCTAGGAATAAGGAAATAGAAGCTAGTTTGATCAATCTGATTAAGGGATTCAAAGACTTGAGAGGCATACCTTATGACATTTTAGGTCATAGATACCTAATATCATGTTTATAGACTTCCTTAACACTTAAGGTTTTTGTTTATATCTTTTCTTATAAAGTATTTTTAAGTTTTATTAAATGATTTATAAAACATGTATTACTTTTTTATTTTTTTAGTTTCATGTTTATACATATTCTCGATGTGTTTTGTTTTTAGAAAATTTTATTTATTATTTATTATAAACTATCTCTAACTCTGATTACAATTTTTACCAGTATGAATCTTTTTCCAGTAAATTATCTTTAATAGATTGTAAAAATTATATTTTTTAATCTTATAAACAATAACCCCTCCTCTTGTAATACTTTTTATAATATTTGGTCTATATTGTTTTGCAGAGTTTTCTATACTAAATTCTCAATAAGAGAGAGATACACAGAAGGAGAGAGGATATGGACATTTTTTGAATTTACTATAAAGGTTTTTAAAAGAAGATTCAAGATACATTGTCATTTGAGTATTTGTGGTTTTCATTAGTGGATTAAGGAGAAAAAAATTGATACACTATACCAGGTGTAATATATGTCTATCATTATTGAGAAAAATTTCAACTATAAAAGGAGTAGTGACTTCTACCATATAGAATGAAAACATAGTTATTCACATCATGTGAATTTTTTAAACCTACAGGATCATTTTAGTTGTTTCAAACATGTAAATAAGTAGTGAGATTTAGTGTTTTGGGTGCATTGACACATCACCTTTTTATGACCCTTTGATTAGCATAGTTATGATGAACCAATTAATAATATTGTATTATATTCCTTTATTAACTAAATGAATTCAGATTTAAAGTAAGAAAATTATAGAAGTGTTCCCTTTTTAAATTGGAATAAGATCATTCAACAAGATATAATGTATAATTTTCATAACCTAATTCACCCCCACCATATTATGGTATTAATCATTTTTGGGACCAATAAATTTTCATTCCCATTAAGAACAACTCAACAATCAAAATGTTTGAGGGATATATACCAGGAAGAATCTTAAATCATTGTTACCCACAAATGTATGGTAATTATATTTATATTCTCTATTAGGATCCTCCTCTATCACCCAACGAATCATTTCCCAACATATATTGACCTTTTTATTGATATAAAATATAACCAAAACAAACCTTTGGTTATGTTAACATCCCCATTGTATTTTTTGATAGTACATTGAATTTAAACACATAAATGAATATAAATATATCTTTATCAATTAATAGCTTCTATCCCCAATATGGATAAAAATAAAAAGGTTTTGTGAAGGGGAAAATTCAAAAAATATTTTTAAACCCCATGATTTGAAAGATAATATTCTCTCTTTTATTATCTAGTTTTATTTAGAGACACAAGTTTTGAAGAAATGAAAAGTTATTTTCTTAAGAGAATAGTTTCATCACATTTTTCTTAGTAATGAGATATCAATTAGTTAACTGTAAGTCTATGAGAGATGTTATCAATATAGAGAAAAAGACTAAATAATATAGGCTTCAAATCTATCCATATACTCTCTACAATGTGATTCCAATTTATAATCACTTTATAATTTAATATTTAGATAAATTTAATGAGAAATTCACAACCCACACTAATATTCAACAAGCACATTAAAAAAATTCAAGTGAAGACATATCTTTCCCCATTTTAAAAAAAATTAAAAAATCAATCCTTCATAATAACATGATATAATACAAACTAAACAAGATAGGAAAAGTGATTATCATAAAAAAAACATCAGTTGCTCAAGGGTAGTCTAGGAATTTAAATTTATCCCATAGATAACATCACTCTTTCCACTTCTATTCTTTGATAAATCCCTATCGGGGGATGCATTTCAATTAACTACATCATATATTTTTTCTTTAGAGATAAGCCCCAATATCAAATAAAACTGTTAAATTATAAATTCATTTGATATGTTTCAATTAACGTGTTTAAAGGATATAAAAATTAAATTATTTTATAAAGGATTAATTTTTCGTGTTTTATCAACATCCCAATACTCATCAATTTTACCCTTTCTAATATGTCATATTTAATTCCTGATAAAATATGTATAAATAGATAGATAATTTAATAAGGTGAGTTACTTTAGGCTCCTTAATATGAGAATTAAGTTTGAGACTTTTTTATCAACCCATAAACTCCTTTCATTTCTTCTATAAAATGGGTAGAACTCTTCATGTTAGAACTTACTCTTATCTTCCATACATTAGTATATCTAAGAAGTATGAATTAATTATTTACAAAATTCTTATTAGTTGGAATATTCATGTTCACTTACTCAAGAAAAGAACATTTATTCATTTCTTCTTTCTACATGTTATTGGATATTTCTAATTAGGTTGGACAAATTTATAAAAATTCTCTTGAAAAAATCTGGTACTTCTTATTTTGTATATACTCCCATTTTTTAGTAGAATTTTTGATGTTATAATTCACTAGTTCTTTATATTTATTCTTCAAAAACTCCTATTGTTATGGTAAAACAATCATTCACTTGTTATTTTTATGCATGAAATGTTTTCACCATCAACTCGCCTCTTCATAATATTTAGGGTAACTCTTTCTGGAAAATTTTTTAGGTTATTTATATGGGATGTCTTATATTAAGACAATATTGATATTCCTCTCTTGGATTTATTAATTTATAGATTCAAACTTTATTCCTTAAGTTTTAATATTAATAGAAAACCTAAAATGGTACATAATGTTTTCTTTTCTACCATAGTTGAAGAATCTCTTACATATTAATGACTCATTATTTTTAGATTACTTATTTATATTATTTGGAGTATTTTACTCAGTATATTTTCTTTGTTTCTACCTCAAGGAATACTTATATACTTTTTTTATCCTATACTTATTGTATTGTTATTCTCTCTACATAATTATACGATTTCTGTTTTTTTGTATGAAAACTATTCTTCACTATTAACACTTCTATTATAATCCTTATATAAGTTTTCAATAAAATAAAATTTATTCATGATAGATATATTTATATATTTCTTTAAATTCTACTTTTGACCAGTAGGTTATAATGACCTGCGTCGTTGTGGGATATAAATTCCAAAAGGGAATTTGAATTTTTTATTTACTGATGGGTTTTTATTACCAGAAATAGTAATAGGATCCTAATTTTTTGAATTTCAATAATAGTTTCTTTCATATTTTTTAAGGATCTATTGGTTTCATAGGTTTTTGGAAGGCCATTAGAGGAGTGTTCGAGTGGTAATGCTATGGAAAAATATAGATGCTTACATTTATAGTTTGAACGGCTCATTCATGTTGTGAATAGAGTTCATAGAGTGACTTCATTCAATGAAAATGGTATCTATATTAATGGGTACACTGCATTAAAAATTTATAGCATGAACCTATAGTTTACATAGTGAACCCTAATACAGAGGTTTTTAAAAATCCAAATGGGTTCTAATATAGAAACCCCTATGAAGTTTCTCTCTCGGTTGGGTGTGTAATGGAGGAATGGTTGAATACCAATCACCTCCATCTTTCCCCATAAATATAGGTGGTTTATTTTTGGTCAATTACATCAGGAAATGTTAGGATATCATCCTCCCTTATCCTTATCCATACCAATTCTCTCTAACTATATTTTATTTGATTTGAAATGGGTTCAGATGAATAATTTCATTAGAGAATGGTGAAATCATTAGCTTGACGGGGAATTCAAATACAACTAAAATAGATATTCTACAAGGGAATATTTAAACCATCATTTAATTTTTTCTATAATGAATTCCTTATTATGATTTTATTTAGGTTTTTGGCCAAATTTGACTAAACTTTTTCATCAATTTGGGTATTGATTTTGGGTTTTTTTGTTTCCATGGTCTGAGGGTGTGTTGAGAGTGAATAGTACCCTATTAATAATGATTCTGTAATCATTGGACCACCCAATTATTTTTTTCACTTTTTCTTATACATTTGTATTTTCATTAAAATAATAATTTAATTAATATTATGGTGTTGGATGTGGAGAAAGGTTCTCACAGGCCAGTGTAGTTTTTTACAGGCTTAGAGTAATTTATTTGATCACTGGTTGAGGTTAGGGGAATTGGATTTATTTGAGTATTTGGGTTAATTCATGGTTTTATGATTTTGTTCCATATTATTATATATTATTTTATACTAAATGTCTTGTATGAGTTGGACTATATGGTTGAGATGGGCCTGAATTAGCCTAATAGTCAACATTAACCACATGGATTTCTAAATAGTTCGATGGTGGCACCTTGGTAGAATGACTGTCAGTGGCTATCCTTATAGATTATTTTTTGCATGAATTGGATTTTAATAAATAAAGTGTTTCATTTTTTTATAAAATAAGTTTTTTTCTAAATGGGAATTTTATAGAAATGCAATGATTAGAAAATGGATTTTAGAATCAGATTTCAAAATGGGTTTTGGAACTTTATGGGACATTATCCATGGTCTTGGTATGATTAAAGGGACATGTGATTCTTTTTAATATAGTTCAAAAATATTTTTTGAGATTTATTTTAATGGAATTCATAAGTGGATGGTATGTAAGTGATTTTGACTATTTGACCTTATTGTAGGTTCTGGGTGCAACAAAAGCACAGGAGGGGCGGTGCCCAACTTTAATTTTTTTTACATATTCAATGAATAATATGGGATCAATATGGAGATAAATGACACTATCCATATAATTGAATCAAGTATTTAAAAAAAGGAATAGAAACCCAGAAACAAGAGTCTGGATCAAAATATTTTGTTTATAATTAGTTAAATTAAATTAAAGAATTACCTCCAAGGTGATTCTTTCTTCATTAATGAGTTTGACCATAGATCTATAGTGCGCCTTAATTTAGTTATAGATATCAAGGGTAGATATCCTCTAGAGGTGATCCACATGTGTTCTAAATATATTTGGACGTCACTAAAGGAGTCTATGGGTGCTAGCATAGAAGATCCGTGTGCTTGTGATATCAACCTTCAATCGCCTTGAGAATTACTTCCAAAACATTCTCCTTGATTTAGTGGAGGAGGATCTCTATCATTCTTGAGAGAATTATTAGAGAGGGGTGAACTCTCTAGGCTTTAGAGATTTCATCCAATTTGTTGTGCACAATAATAATAACCACCTCTTGTCTAACGCTTGGCTAATAGGAGAATAATATAACAGAACATTTAATTCACTAGGGTAATAATAAAAAATTTACACAAGTGTCTTAATTATTTTATTAATCCTAGAGAAACCCCTATGTTAAATAATAACATCAAAATTATTATTTCCTAACACGTTCTTAACTTGAAAGTTATAATTAAATATTACTTAATAAAATAATATTCAATATTTTTATTTCTCACCGGACACTTAACTTGGTCCACTAATCCTCCACCATATTTATTGAACCTTGAATAATGACTATTTATTTATTAAATAAATATCACTGCATTATTCGCCAATAAATATATAAATATTATATTCACTAAATAGAAAATAAATATTTATAAATTATTCTACCCACATTTTATTCTCTCAAATAACTAGTGTCGAAATAAATGCGATCATCCATCCATGAATAATTATTAAACCATAACTTGGAATAATCTTTATTTAACTTGTTAAATAATAAATAATATATTATTTAATTGAGATACTAGATACACTTAATGTGTGACCCTATAGGCCTCTTTCTCAGTGGCATTAGGAGGATAAGCCTAGATTCCAAGGTTAGCATCTAGAAACACACCAAGGTACCCATATATAAAGAAGTTAATGCTGCAATGACATGTCACCTCATACAAATGCTTACTGTATAATATAATCCTCTTGGCTCAATATCTCAAATAAAGTGGGTTGCATACAAGTGACATCAACCCATGTACTTGATTTCTCATTCCTTTACTTCCTATAAATTGATCTTTCCTATAGAAAACCATGAAAATGTATTTATTTAGGCTATATAATTTCCATCAAAGGTCCTGAGATATCAAATTCTATTATGGAATAGAAGGGAAAAATCCTTTCTCACATTATTCATTAATTTAGTATTACTCATGATGCCCCTAACATATCTTACCTCACCGCAGAAATATGTTGTCATGGTTTTTGCCAATACATCTAAGTGCGCGAGTTATAATACCCATTAATGGTAATATTAAATTATAATGACCAATACACACATTTGTATATAGGAACATCCAATGACACTTATAAATGTGGATTTTATACTTCTGGGTCTCGTACTCATAATATCCTATTGGATATCACCAAGGGAATACACCATGAGAAGGTGTCTCAAAGTACTATGAGTCTCCACCCTTGATAGCTTATATCATTTGTGTCCCTTAAATGATATCATCAGTCTATAGAATATATATCTAAAAATAGTGTCATAACACTTCTGGGTTCTCATCATAGCAGGGAACTGTTATGAAATTTTAGTGTGATAGTTACTCTTGGGACATTATCACATAAAATGTTATGCATAAGAACAATCTTGATGTGATAATGAGTTCACTAATATCCATACAATGAGTACATGTTTATCATAAAGTACAAAATAAGTTGGTTCTAGGTCACCAACTCCAAAACTTATGAGGGAGATGCCCTATTTTACAAATCATGTGTGCTTGTGGCACTTATTAATGGTGTTCTATAATGTGATTCTGATGTGTATTATCTAGTTAAACCTTGAGAACCTATTTTCAGGATGATTTGAGTGGAATGTGTATCCCTATGAAAAATTTTCTTGTGGTATCAAAGATACAATTGGTCTATATAGATGTAAAAACCCCTTGGAGGGTCATGTTGGGTATCAAATGTATTCAAGATGAGAGACTAGGTCCAAGGGACTAATAACCTGATGGTGATCTATAGATATATGAGGTGTTATATGTTTCTTATTTATTATTTTTGGAATGTATTTGATATGGACTCCCCAAAGATTACAGTGATGATTTTATGTTCTTGATTGTGTCATCCCTAGAGTTTGAGATAATGGAATGATATACATGATGGTAGACACCCCATGGTCTATAGAGATGTGATGAATTTATTGATGTGACATTACTATAGTTTTTTAATGCAGGTTGGTGTAATGATCATACCCTGACGAGGGTATTGGTTCAAAAAACATTATTGACATGGATTCAATTGGTCTTTATGAATGAGACCTTGTCATGGGAGGCTTGTTTCAAGGAATAAACTCAGGAATGGGTCATTTTTTGACATGATTCATAGATAATTTACCTCCCTTATGTGATGAGGTATGGGTATAGGCTCATGGATATATAACTATTCCATAATCCTTCAGGCAGTGGGTCGAGTTTTGGATGACACCTCACCCTGAGTCTATGGGTTTAGGATGGACATCATCTCAGATGGTACCCTACCCAACATCTTCTGGTATAGGTTGAATTTTGGTATTAGATGACATATTCCTTCTAAAATTTAGTTAAACAATGTAGGGTTAGGTGTCACGGTGTCATGGTTATCACATGATGACCTAACTTGTGTTATTGTGTTTATGTTGTTTGATATGTTTTTAGGTGGGTGTGTTATATGGTAAAAACATCACATATTTATATATATTTCATGTACATACACTTTATCATAGAATAAATTAGTATTGTTGAGGAATTATGGATTCATAATGTGTCCTTAGACTCACCCTCTACCCATGTATATGGCATGGGTTTTTATGTAAGTGGGTGTACTTTCTTATTTTCTATCAGGATATAATTACCACATAGATATGAACTCATGCTATAGGTTCAACATGTTTTAGAGGTTGATGATTTAATGGTGAAAGTACGTGGTATGTTATGCTTCAACATATTCATAGATTAGGTTAGTATGTTTTATTTCAGATTTATCTAATTGATCATATTATATTTTGTTTATTGCATCCTATAATAATTATAACACTTTTATATTAAGGATAGTGGTGGAACATTTTTGTCCATGTTTATTTATATAGGGTTTTGTTTTAGATGAAATGGTCTCCCCGTAACTATGACATGCCCTCACTGCATATCGGTAGCCTTTGGCATATGGGGTGGTGTACATGAGGTCACATAACGACCTCACTCAGGTGTTTTTCAGGAAACATAGGCCAGAGAATTACAAAACGATATCAAGGTATATCTTGGGATGAGATATTATAGTTTTAGGTGGAGTAAGTTTATTGGGACTCAAGATGTAAATAAAGTGAATTCTTGACCAGAATGATATTAGTTGAAACTTGAGTTACCAAGGGATGTTCTGCTTTGGAACTACACTATTTATGATGAGTGAGGTGTTGGTTTGGACTAAGAATCCCAAATAGGGATGGATAAGACTCATTATAGGTTATATGGATTGGTTGGGAGATATTTATTTGTTCATTCATCATGATAGTGGAATGCTAAGGGAATGATACACATGCATATTTGTGGGTTCAGTTAACATGATCACCTTTTCATAATTTATATTAATTGAATAAAATTATAATATAATTGAGGTTTTATTGCTTATAAAAATTATGGGATTTATTTTTTTATTATCACCATTCTTTTTTGACTAAGATAGATTTTTTTTGGATGGATGGTTTTTTAGAAAACCCAGTTTTGAAATAAAACAAATTTTGTGGAACATGGTATCTGTAAAATAGTTTAATAATTTTTTTTATTTGAAAAATCTCATTGATATGGAAATTTTGAAATGGTTTGGGATTTTTAGTTGTATTAAAATAAAAGGAAACAAATTTTTAAATTTTATTTCAAAGTGGTTGTGAAAATTGTTTTCAAAATGGATTTTTGAAAATTGGATCAATTTTCAAGAAATTTTTCATATAGGATGGAGTTTTTAGTGATTTTGGTTTCTGTTAAAAACCCTAGGATTACAAGGGGTATTTTTAAAACTTAGTTAATTTTTTCCATAAAATGTTTTGAATATGTTTTTAAAATGAGTGTTTAACACCTATGTAAATTACTCTACATGGAATTTGTGATTTGGTATGGGTAACCAAGATTCATGAACTATGAGATTGGATTCTATGTTTTGTTATTTTGTAAAATACTAAGTGAGGTTAGTAGGTGTGGAACTAATTTGGTTTAATAATGGGAAAAATAAATTGACTCCTTTGTATACTAATTTCTTGGATTCCCTGTGGACGACCAGGAGGGACCTGGTTAATTGATTTTTAATTTTGGTGGGTGGTTGTGGTTATTATCAGGGAGATACTTATGGAGGGATCATGTTATAAATGGTTGGAACAAGGATTGAATATCCAAATTTGTTTAAGTTATTTCATGCAATGGACCCATTAATGTGTGTTTTTATGTATTATTTGGTTGGAAAACTTGATGTGTGTTTTGATGGGTCTGTGGTTAAGACCACTTGAATTATTTCATTTGTGGAAAAATAAAATGGATGAGAGAAATATCACCTGAAATCATCCACTGGTAGTGGATTATTATGGTGGGGAGAACTATAATTCTAGGTTTGAATCGGTTTTTGACACTTTGGTGTTTGGAATCAAAGAAGGTGGTCAATCATCATCCCAGTATTGTGTGATCAGTGTTTCGTATTTAGTGGTTAGATATTTATTAGTGGAGAAAACTAGTGAAGGGAGGTTAAGGTCATCTTACAGGCCTTCATTAGGATCTATCCTAGTTCAAAATACGATTCATGGTCTGTACCATGATTCATTCCATATTCCATGGAGTGAATCATGGTTCATGACATGATTCATTGGGTGAAACCCCATTTCATCATGTGATTATGAGGGTGATTCATGGGATTAAACATAAGAAGGTTTCAATTTTTGGGAATTAGTTATTTTGGGAGCATGTAAAATTTCTACCATGGAATGTGGGTATGAGTAGGGCCCATGAATGGTTTTGTTTAAGGGAATTTTCTGTTATAGGAAGGTGCATTTCTTTTAAGGGAAATCTAGTGCATGTTGTGGACTAGAAAGAGGATAAGTATACAAGGGAAGGTAGTTATTCTTTATTGAGAATATTTATTTTTATGGTTATATCTTAGATGAGAATTTAGAGTAGGATTCATAATTCCAGTTTGGTGATAGACCCAATATGATCTAGTTCTATAGAGAATACCAATTTGGAGAATTGAATGTATTGTTGGATGAATTCCATGTGTGGAAATAGACTTGGTATAGTGGTTGGATTCATTATGCTAGGATCAGGATCATTTTTAGGTTAATGTACTCTAAGGGTGAGTTTTAACTAGAATGTATCAGTGTCCAGGATGGAGTACGAGTATGGATGTGGTCATTTGAGGAACAAAATGAGGAATTAAATCTATTGTAAAGACTAGAACTTGATGAAGACTTTTTTATGATTTTATTATTCCTCTTGGAGTAAGGAATCATTTTTAGATGATTCATAAATTCCCCTTTGAGTTTAGTCATTATGGTTGGGTGATCTAGTGATGCATCGGTGGGTGAGACAGAGTGGTTTTGGTGAAATACAGAAGGGGGAGGACTAAATAATTTTTTTCACAGAAATAGATGTAGTGGAAGAAAATAAATTGATAGAATTATTCAAAACATGGTTGAGAATGTTTGAGAACTGAACTATGGTTTTTAGAGAAGAGATTATGTATCTAGGCTAGGTGTTTTGAGTTGAAAACTGAATGTGATTTGGGTGTTAGAGATGAAATGAAAAGTGTTAGAACTAGTTTAAATACTATGATCAGTTGAGGTTCATGGTTGTATTATTAACATGGATTATTATAGATGATAATCATTATGGTGGGTAATTTTTAATAACCCACATCATTATAGGATAGAAATTCCCATAGTAAATTTGTATATATTTTTTTGAAAGGATTATTTTGATAACCTAGAATAAGAATGGGTTCCTAATATTTTAAACATCACTAGTAGATGTTTTCAAATGTTGGTTAGGTATTGGGTGGTTTATCATGTGTTTGGTAGATATTATGAAGAGTGGTTGGGTGTTTGGGATATTAAAAATATAGTTTGTGTCCATTAAAGGCATGAATAGTCCATTCACACCATGAATAACATTCATGGGGTTATTTTAGGCTATGAATGTGGTGGTTAGGTGAAAGGGTCCATTAACCCAAAAATGAACATTGTGATCCTATGTTTAACTCCATGAACCATGCATATGAGGCTTTCAAAAAACCCAAAGGGGTTCTAAAATAGAAACCCCTAAGGGGATTCTCTCTCATATGATCATGTGATGGAGGGGTGGAAAACCCCCCTCCTCCCCTTTATTACCCATCGATCTTGGTGGGTTCACAAAAATTCCTTAAAATAAGTCAATTCATGATCTCCACATCTCTTATACTTGTTCTTCCTCATTCCCTCTCACTGCTTTCTAATCAATTCATCTAGGGTTTGGATGAATGATTTTTCCATAGAATGGTGAAATCATTTCCTATGATAGGGATTTTTTATGAATATTATAGATGATTTCTTGAGAGATAATATATAAGTATTTATTTCCAATTATTTTATTTTATACATTCCATTTATTTACTTTATGGTTTTGGATAAATTGGTATAAAATATTCCATTGATTCTGGTATTGATATTGGGTCTTTTTTGTTGTCTATTTTTAGGGGTGCATTGAGAGTGGAACCCACCTTGTTGCTCATAATTCTGATTTAATTGGACTTCTTAGTGAGTTTAGATCCTATTATAATACATTTAGATTTTGGTTTAAATTAATTATTTAATTAATTTGATGATGCTAGAATTCAAGAAAGGTGATCTTAGGCTCATTGGAGGTCAGTATGGGACAAAAATGATTTATTTAACCCCTTGTTGAGGTGGGGTCCTTTTCATTATTTTATTTTCACAGATAATTTATTATTATATATATTTTTTAACCATTAGTATATCTGAATTTACACCTATTGACTTGTGTGATTTGGCCCATAAGGTTGGTATTGGCATGCATCAGTCTAACAGGAAAGATGAAAAATATATGATGATAAACATTTCAATGGTTGTTCCTTAGTCCAAAGAGTTTTTATTTCTCTTTTCTATTTTTGGTGGCATGTGGTAGGTTTAATAGTGAACATTATTCCTTTTTATAATGTTTTTAAAAATAGGTTTTGGATAAAGGGGAATTTCATGGAAAATTATGGATTTGAAAAAGAGTTTTGAAATGGATTTCAAAATTAGTTATCAAACTTGATGATATCTGGGATAAGGATCTAGTGTGAGTAAAGAGAAATTTGGTGGCTTTTTAAATAGTTTAAAAATGGGATATTAATTTTATTTTAAATGTTTCATGAGGGGATGGTTTGAAATTATTTTTATCTTTTTGGCCTCTTGAGAAATATTAACTTTGTTGAAAATCATGTGCGCCTATGGGGATTATTAATTATATTCCTTGGTCTGATGATAATGCATGTCATGTGGGTAAAACTATGAGATTTTTTTTCATGATGATGTTGGTGGTGTATGTAGGGATGTTAGAATATTTCTTATGGTATCAAAGTGATAGTTGGTCCAGATAGATATGACTAGACCCGTGGTGGGTCAAATTGGGTTTTGAATGCATTTAAAACATGGGAATAGGTCTCAAGGAACTAGTGCCCTGATGGGAAACATGAGGGATGTGAGAGGATCTATGTGACTTATTTTCTATTGTCTGTGTGTTCTTATTTTGGCCTCCCTAGATTATGTAAGGATGGGTTAGTGTGATTGATGGTGACCTCCTTGGAGTTTATGGGTATGGGCCAGTGTGAATGATTTTGGTCTTCATATAGTCATTAAGAATGGTTTTACATGATTAATGTGACTTCCCTAGAGTATATAGGGGTTTTTTGTGTGATTACCATGCTATTATGAGGCTATTGGGTCAATGAACTTTCTAGACATGGTATGGTTGGTTGTGTAAAAATTGAACCTTTTAGTGCAAGGATTTGGTTGAGGATCACCCTGGGGCTGGGTCATGGGTTATTGTGGTTCCTAAATGATAGTCCCCCCTCAAGTAATTAGTGATGGATTGAATGCAATGAACCCAACCACAATAACCTAAAGTCAACATCTACTTTATTACATTAGCTTAAGATATAAGGAAACACATACTGATGGACTAAATAGTTTATTAGTCTTAGTAAACTGATACATACATGATTCCCATATTACATTTTAATATACAAAATACAACATAATTGTTTTTGGGAATATCCTTATTCCCTCAAGAATATCCTTTATTATCATTCAAATTAGACTTCCTTGATTCTTGGGAAAGGTAAAAAAATAATAGTGAGCTCAAATTCTTAGTAATATTTAAGTACATCAGAAACTATCATGAATCAATATGCATAATCACGGAAGGGTAAATAACTCATCACATAGGACATTTAAATAATTTTAGACAAAAAATCAATATGGAAAGGTATATAACTAAAAAAATGTCAATAAATCAATAACATAACTATTATAATTGGATAAGGAATAATCAATATGGAAAGGTAAATAAATGAAAACACAAGACATTTAATCAATAAACTGAGAATGAAATGCATATAGATATAATATCATTGTGGAAATATAGTGGATAATAATAAATTAATTCTTGATAAATGAAATAATTAAGAATTGTATATCTTGATCTCAAGCATCGTGATACATCTACTATCACAAACTTTTATAAGATATTTTAATACTGATGGGTAGGTTTTCATCAAAAACCCATTTAAATAAGTTTGGTCAGCTAATTCATCTCATGAGACTACAAATTCATCGAGGGGTTATCTATGTAGGATCAAAATATGAATGTAGATGCTCAATTATAAGAGGGGTGTGAATTTTAAGTTTAAAAACTTTCATTTTTAACCTTAAGGAAAACTATGCTTAATAAAGTTAAACAAGGTAAATTCACAAGACCTCTTTTAGTTCTAAAAAATTGCTAGGTTTCGAAAATATGATTCCGGAAATGAAACTTAAGAAAAGTTTACAAGGAAAAGATTCTACCTTAAAGAATATAGAATCTTACTTATCAGAGTATAAAAATGAACAAGAAAGTATAAGAAGGTTGTACTTTATTCCTTTATCAAAATACAATAGAAATAAATTTGAAAAAAAACAAGTTACAAGTATGAAATATTTTAACCCAAAGAGAAGGGTATCCAATAACCTTGGATAAAGGTACCTTGATTTATACTTTCAAGAAAGTCTGTCTACCCAAACTAGGGTAAGCCCTTAATAGGAATATCAGAATCTATCTTGATATCCCCAAAATCCCTCTAAATTTAAGGTAGTCGGAACCTCTGTCTTCCTATCCTCTTAAGTCCTCGATCTTTAAGGTAGTCGGCACCTCTGACTTCCTATCCATAGAAGTCCTCGATTGTACATAGAAACAATCGGAGTCGCACAAAGAAAGCTAAACAAGATGTTCAGTATGCACAAGGAATGAGATTCTCACTCTATAGAAATCACTTCAACATCATGAAATATCTAGAGTGATGGATCAGTAATGAGCTCTTTCAAATGAGATCCTATTTATAGGCATATATCCAATGGTCGAATCCCTCCTCCAATGGTCATATTTTTCCTTGAATTTCTCAGGGACATGTACATGTGTCACTTAAACAATGGTTAATTAGAAACAAAATGTATGACATCATTTCATAACTATAACAAGTATAAGAACAATAAGGTTGCTTAACCAAAACTATTTTTTGGAGTATATGAAAAAAATAAAAGTTCATAGTCTAATAAAATAATAATTTGGAGACTATAAATCATGGATATTTGGATTCTGTTTTCCAAAGAATTCGGAACATGAATTCTAAGGAATTCAGAGTCAGAATTATGAGGAATTTGAAGTTTGACTTCTGAGGAATTCAGAGTATGAATTCTGAGGAATCAGGAGTCAGAATTTTAGAGAATTCAGAGTTTGAATTTCAGAGAATTTGGAGTTTGAATTTCAGAGAATTCAGAGTCTGAATTTTAGAGAATTCGGGGTTTGAATTTCAGAGAATTCGAAGTCTGAATTTCAGAGAATTCAGAGTCTGTATTTTAGAGAATTCAGAGTCTGAATTTCAAAGAATTTGGAGTCTGAATTTCAAAGAATTTGGAGTCTGAATTTTAGAGAATTCGAAGTCTTAATTTCAGAGAATTCAGAACCTTAAATTAGAACTTGAAAACAGAATACTCTAAAACTAAGGATTTATAGGATTCTAAGGTTTTAGATATGAAACCAAATTTTACCCTTTAGAAATAAAAAGAGTTAGATTTAGAAACTATAAAATGAACAATGAAAACATAGGTAAGGATAAAATTTCCTTGAGGAAGGAAAATTTTCCTTATTAAGATAAATCTTAGGGAAAATATGATTTTCCTTAAGATAGAGTGTTTGTGATTTTCAAAACACAGAGGAATGGAAAAGTTATAAGGAAACCTTATTGAATCAACAATCTATAACCAGGCCCCAACCATATCTGCATGTCAAAATCATTCCTCATATATTGAATAATCAATTTAATTCATGAACTATATTCTTAATTAATAAATATAGTATTGAGTAAAGAATATTGATTTATAAATATTTCCCCAGTCAATCAAATAAATTTCAATGTAAAACACCATATATAGAAATGATATACAATTTATGAAATAAGTATATCCATGATAAATAATATGGATATTTTGTGAAAATTTAATGTTCAATGATCACATGAAAGTTGATATTTCAAATTAAATTTATTGAATAAAAAAATGAATGAAGAAATTGAATTTCAATACTCTACTTATTAAAAGGATCATAAACCATCCATATGAAGAATAATTATGGTATCAATACAACATATTCCTAGTAGAGTGTAAGTAAAATAAATGTATGTTGTCATTGATGAATATAAATACCATAAAAAAATATTCAAAATAATCCTTGAGGAAAATATCCTTTTAACTTTGAAAATCACTTTATAAAAATAAAAATTTATAGAACATTAGGAAAAATTATTATTTTAAAAATAATTTTTGAATCTTGTAAAGGTTGATTCAATTAAACGAGAGTTTATGATAGAATGAAATTTTTTACATTTCATATAATTTTAAAAAACATTCCTTTCATACTATTGTAAAAGGGTAAAAAGATCATCGTTTGAAAAGAGATAAGAAGATTCCTTTAGAAACATTTGTAAAAAAGTAAAACATGGGTAATTTTTTTAATAAATAATTTTAAAAATATTAAAATATTTTTTAAAACATTTTTGTCAAAAACATTGATTTGGAATAAAAATTATTATCGACCGAATAGAGAAATAAAGTCGGATTTTATTAAAAACAATTTCTCAATCATTTCAAGTATGAAAGAGTGTAAAAAATATTACTATTACTAGAAAAATTCATGAATACCCATATGAGAATAAAATGAAATTGGTTTATTATCTAATGATCAAATAATTTCCTTTAATGAAAATTCATGCATAAACAATCCCGATTAAAATTAGATTATGAAATAAAACCTTACAATGATCATAAAGTTTAAGTAAGAATTAACCAATGTTTCGATTGGGTGTATCAAATTTAAATACACATAAAAAAATTTGAAATAAAAAACTTATTTCAAAATTTCATTACAAACAAAATCTTAAAATATTAAATACAATGAATAAGTAATATAAGAAAATGAAAAGAAATTGAGTTAGGAAATTCTTTACCACTTGGTAAATTTTAAGTCAAAATCCCTTTGGATGAAATAATTCTGATTAAAAATTAAAATATAAAGAATTATTAATGAATAATGACACTAAAATTAAAAGGGACATTATATATTCTATATAAAATAAAATAGGTGCATAACATTACAATATGTCTCAATAGAATGATATTGAGATAAAATCCCATACAATGTCATAACATTGAATAAAGAGTTAATAAATGAATCAATTATGTGTATAAAATTTAAATATTCATAAAAAATGTTTAATATAAAATAATATATTCAAAAGTCATTACACACATAATCTATATATATCAAATACAAAAAAGAAGTAATTTTATCCAATGAAAAGAAATTGAGTTATGAAAGTCTTTACCACTTGGTATTTTTCATGTTAAATCCCCTTGAATGAAATAATTCATATTAAAACTTAAATTACCATGAATTATGATGTGTTAATGATATTTAATGTAAACTTTTCATTATATAAACCATATAAAATAAATTAGGTTCATAACTTTATAATATTCCTTAATAAAGGGAAATTGAGATGAAGTCCCTTACCTCATGCTTCCTTTTAGAAGAATGTGATTTAACCTAATTTATAATGGTTTTAAATATGTTATTAATTTATAATAGAACAATATTAATATTTATAATATCATATATGATCCTCTTATAATAATTTACCACCTATTTGTTAATAATATTTCATTGTTTTCATTATTTTCATTATTTTAGGTGTTAATTGCATTGTTTTATCATTCTTGCTTTTCCATAAAAGTTAGGTTTCTTAGTTATATGATATAGATCCATAATATCCATAATTTTTTAATATTGTAAATGTAATATTTAATCAATATATATGTTTTTAGTATCATTCTTGAAGGATGGACATGGAAAATGAATCACATTGCTTCGTGGAGATGGTAGGTCATGCGTACGCATGAGCGATAATATCATTCCATTAAAGAGTGAATGATAAGAAATCGTGTGATATATTAATAATAAATAATCAATATAATATCATATATATCACATATATTCATTATATTTATCCTTATTACATTCCATGTAAAGTGTATGTGAAAAATGAATCACATTGCTATGTGAGGCGGTAGTCCTCCATACACACAAGCGACATAATAATATTTTAAACAAAATGAAATGTAAGAGTTTATATGTTATATTATACTTAAATAAGTATAATAAAATCATAAATATCATATAAATGTGTTAAATACATCATTATATATATCCTTTAAATGTGGTGATGGAAAAAAAGTACATTGGTTCATGAGGCGGTAGTCCACCGTAGATAAAATCAATAGTTTTGTTTCCCATTTGATAGAATATGAGATGGATACAGGTCATGAAGTTAACATAATAAAATCTAAAAATATTTAATATAATTGTTTTATTATAAAATAATATTTTAATAATATTAGAAGTAGGTATAATAAGAAACAATATAAATCGATCGTTTAAGAACGTTACCACTTCTTTAGACAACTTCTTTAGGTTTACACCAAAAGCCTTTTTATATTGACTTTATAATAAAAAAGGGACCTATTATGTTGGTAGGGGGGTATATAAGTGAATTTTGATTTTATTTTGTGAACTAAATTTCTTTGTATGTGTGAGGTAGGGAGGAAAGGGGGCATCCTTTTATAAGTGGGGGAGAGGACACACATGTAATTTATGAAAATAATCAATTACGACCATATTTTATAATGAAAAAATCCTCAAAATGGGTCATTATTGACACTTAGAGGATATAATCTCTAAATATGTCCCTAAAATGTATTTTTTACAAGTTGGTATCACATTTTTAACCCTCATATTCTTAGTTTAACTCCCCGGTAAAACAATTTTTACCTTAATCGTGATAATTAATTTTTACTTATTTTACTATTCATAATTATAAAAAATTAAGTTTAAATTATTATATAATAAAAATAATGATGATTTGAAATATGGAATCCATTTTTTACATTCAATTCACATAATTGGCAGAATCCAATTTAAAATTATACCCATAGACATGATGAAATTGTAGGGTTTCAAAGAGAAAATTCTCATAAGTATAGATGGTTTTATTATTGAAATTAAATATTATATTTATTAAAATTGACTAAAATAGATAAATTTTAATATAATTTAACTAATTATAATGTAAATACAATTTAAAATTTAATCTATCCTTGAAAATTATTTAAATTTAAAGGAAGTTTTCAATAAAAATCAGTATTTTTCACTATTCATTAAAAAATAAAACATTTCAAAAAAATACAAAAAATTAACCATAATATAATTTTGATATGATTATTTTAAAAATGAATTTTATTTTATCAAATTAATTTTATAAAAGTGGTGAAATTTAATTTTAAATTTATTTTTCAAAGTTCAATTAGACAACCTTTTAGAACAAATACAGTTTTATAGAAAACACCTCTTTTTCTTTCAAATGATTCTTATTTTATATCTAAAAAATAGATGGAAAATATTTTAAATATTTAGTTATAACTACTCATACCCACCAATTTAATGTAAAGTTTATAATGGTATACTATATTATTGTTCATTTAGACCCAGGGTTGTGTGTTCTGCAAGCTATCAAAGTGATTAAATTTATAGAAATGTATTTTTTAGGTTGTTTAAGATTAGTGTTGCGTGCCACATAAAATATCAAATACAATGTTATTATATTATAATTTTTGTGTGTTACATCATGCATCATGGATGTTTGACTTTTCCATGATCCTTTGGGCAGTGGGTTGAGGTTTGGATGACACTACACCCTGAGTCTTTGGGTTTTAGTTAGACATCATCTGGGGTGGTACCATACCTTATGAATTTGTAAATAATTGAGTTATGGTACAAGGTGAGATTTTACTTTAAACATGGAGTCAAATTATGTAGGTTATTCTGTCATGGGGGCATGGTTAACACATAATGACTTCACTTGTATGAATTTAAGTGCATTGTGTGCTATGTTTTTGGGGGTGTTGCATGGACATGACTATAAATATTAATATGTATTACAAGAATTCCCACTTGATCTAAAAAATACACAGTATTGTTGAGTCATTGGGGATACATGCTGGGTCATTGGACTCACCCACTATCCCCAAACATGGAACAAGTTTTAATGTGTGTGGGTAGACATTCCTGGTTTCTCTCAGAAAATTGGTACTATATGGAGCCAGGTTCGTGGTATAGGATTAACAGGTTGTGTAGGTTTAGGATTTAGTGTGGTAGGTATGTAGGAAGTTAGGGTTCATCAAAAACATAGTTTTGGTTAGCATTTTTTATACCATGATTATGTACTTTTTTTCCTATATTTTATTTCCTATATCATTTATACATTTTACTTCTTTTATTTTTTAGACTATGAGGGCCCATTTGGATCTATGTTTACAAATATAGGGATTATTTTTTTGAGGTTATAGTCTCCCCACGACTATGTTAGTATGACAACCAATCTATTTATTACACTTTATTTCATGATTTATTATAAAATATTATATATAAAAAAACTTGGAATATCGAGAAGTCTAGTATGTTTGGGAATTAGGTAAATGGAATAACATCTTGAATAACAGATACATTTTTTTGAAAACTTCCTTATCATTCTTATAAAAATTCCATAGTTTTTAAAACTGCATAGGATGACCTGGGGACATACATAAGAAAGGGTTGAGCTATAAATCTCAGTAAAGGAATAAAAAAATAACATGAAGGATGAATTAGATGTTAGGGAATAGGAGTTTTCATGGGACATAAAAGATGTGAGAATCAAAAACATGAACAATGAGGCAAGATATTTCATGGAAACATAAAGGAAACATTGGAAATGTGGAAACAATTTTAAACAAGGAATCATAAAAATAGGTCAACCCTAACCACCATGTCAAATTATTGGAAAAAGTCCCATGATGGATTAGGTTCACTCCCTAATCCCTTGCATGAAGTATCATGAGACTAAAGCTTTACCCAATTCATTGGAGCGCTATATAATTTAGGGAGCTCCCGTCACTTCCAGATCATCCACTTGCACAAGTGTGCCACAAATATCATAAAACATGGAATCATTTTTCATCACATTATTACACATTCATGTATTTTGAAATAAATACATGGAATTCACAAATAAAATAAATATAGGTATTTTTAGGTGAACACCCTTGAGTAGAAAGAGTGATGATATTCATGATACAGAAGTTTGGCATGAAAAAATTACAATGAAATTTGGGCAGCATAAT
Source organism: Viscum album (assembly GCA_963277665.1). Lineage (NCBI taxonomy): Eukaryota > Viridiplantae > Streptophyta > Magnoliopsida > Santalales > Viscaceae > Viscum > Viscum album. The sequence goes on from OY728161.1 coordinate 314,635,692, forward strand.
AGGGGAACATAATTGTTATGGGAGGGATTAATGAGAGAGAAATAGGTATATCATCATTTATAAATCATAAGGGTGGTAAGAGGTTATGGAAGAACATATCCCAACATTCGTAATTGGATATAAAAGGCATAAGATAATGGAGATTCTTGAATAAAGAAGATAAGGAGAGGATCTTGGAATAACAATAGCTTAGGTAAAAAATAAAATGAGAGGGTAAAAATGATCTATCATTAAAAATAGATCAAATAGAAAGTATAAGGATATTTATAAGGTCATTAAAACATAACCAATTTAGATTTTAAAGTCTTAATATAATTAATGTGCTTTGATTTAAAAGAAGAGGGAGAGATCCCTTACTAAATTTATGCATGGTAATGGGTGTACATAAAGGTTCATGAGAGGGATTAATGAGAGTGAAAGGGGCATATTAGGACATGCAAATAAAAAAGGTAAGTAAGAGGTATATATAAAAAAATTCCCAAACATGAAAAAATGTAAATTGAGTGGAAAATATAAAACATCTCCATTAATAAAAAGAAGATATGGGATCTCGTACTAAATTATGGAATGGTAATGTGTGTATATAAAGGTTAATGAGAGAGATTAATGAGAGTGAAATGGGTATCTCATTACATGAAAAAATTATAGTAAGGGGGTTGTAGGAAAACATACCCAAACTATAATAAATAGAAATTAACAGGCTAACATAAAAGTGGTTATTGAATAAAAAGAAGATAGGGGGATCCCTTACAAAATTTTGACATGGTAACGGGTGTACATAAAGGTTCATGGGAGGGAATAATGAGTGTGAAATGGGTATCTAATAACATGGAAATAAAAATTTCTTTATGAGGGTTTTATTAAAACATACCCAAACTTGAAGAAATGTAAATAAAGAGGTATAACATAAAATATGTTCTTGAATAAAAGAGAGAGATAGAGACCCCCTACAAAATTTCGACATGGTAACAGGTGTATATAAAGGATCAGGGGAGGGATTAATGAAAGTGAAAGGGGACTCTCTATTGAAATAGTGGGTTCCCTAGACCCAACTATGCAATACTTTTGATTACCATATCGTGTATACATTTAGATATATATGATGTATCCTTACCATTATAATGTAGAATTTTCCACATCCACTATTTAATAGTAATGTCCTAGATTAATTTTTATATCAAAAGGTTATAGTAGATCCCAAGATATAATGACAACCTCGAGATAAAATGACATTAAATAGAGGTCCTTTGGTCTAGATGCATCATATTGATTGGACACAGGCGATGTTTGACTATCAGGTGCTGGGGGATCATAAGCATTGAGACTTCTTCTCATGAAGTTTTCACTTGGTGATTTCTAGCATTGAGATCATGAGGACAAACCCACTAATAGGAACACTACATTTTTTGGGCTTCATTGGTTGTTCCTATCTACGAACATGTGTATTGGTCTTTGAACTTGAGATCATTACCAGTGGGTACCATTTGATTGCGTACTTTGATGCAAGGCAAAAACCATGGTATTGAAATAGTGGTGAGGTTTCCTGTGTTGGGTGCATAGTTGGTGGTATGATATTGGTTGAATGGTCAATAAGGGATTTGTCACTTCTAAGTTATGAAAGTTGTATATCTCAGGCCTGGTTGATCAGGATGGTGCGACCTTCATAAGTCTGTCCAAAACAGTCGAAAGATAAATCTATCTAGATAGATCAACAGATAATAAATTAAGAAAAGGACAATGAAACAAGTGTACATCCTGCTTTATGAAATATTTAAAGACAAAGAGATTGGAGTATAAAGTCAGTGTTCGTAAGATGGTAGTCGTTGATATGACTATCCTTATCTCTTTAGGGGCCATGATGGGTTGCTAGACTCTACTCTTGCTCTGTGGATTTTATTCACTGCTATTGAGATAAGGTCCTAGAGGGTCACACACTATAGCTTATTCAATAATCCAACCTATTCAGTTGAATATGTATATTGGACATGGTGGGCCCCACCATGGAGTCTGAGCATTTTCCAAGTTTCTGATCACCAAATAAATAAATAAATTCATTATTATTCAAGTTATATATAATTGATATTGAATTTATTTAAATTATTTTCAAGTTAAGTAAATATGAGAAAAATATTAATTGAACAAATATTATTTTCATGGTTTATTTAATATTAAGCGGGATAACTAGTCGAGTTAAACGAATTAGTTTTATCACGTAATATATTATATATATATATATATTACAATTTTGTGAAAAAATAATAAATAATATTGACATAGTTTAGTTTCTCAGAATTATTTATTTAGTGGACATTGAAATAAATGGGGGTCGGGGAACCCAGCTCGGTATTTAGCAACTCCATTATATATAATGGGGAGGCCCTCTCTCTGTGTGACTATTCATTCATTTATGGAATTAAAACCAGATAATATCTCTCCTATAGCTTCCTAGAGAGATATTTAGTTGATCCAAGAGCTTGGATCATGATCCCCCTCAAGCATCGAAGAGATGTCAATGCAGTGATCATCTAGATGTTGAAGACATCGTTGGATCGCCACACTAGAACCTAGAATTCAACGATCGATGTTCTAACAGATTTTTGAAGCATGTGTGGACTATCTAGAGGGATCCTGCTATGGATCCTTCAAGAAACTATCACCAGTGACAAGTTACTATTGAGCATGGATTCATATCTAGAATGGTATGTTTTTCAATTTAATTTTTTTCTCTCCATAATTTATGTGAGATCCTCAGAACTTACCAGGGATTAGATCATCAGTGAATACAAGATCCGTCATCCCGTCGATGAAAAAAATTAAGTCCCTGACCCACAGCTTTCGCTGGGCACCCCGAAACCTTTCAGTGGTATCAAAGTGAGTAACATATATTTTCTAATCCAAACAAAATTAATTTTCATAATATCAAGTAGAGAACATGAAATCGGTCTTAATGGTTCAAAACGCACGTTGATCTGATCTCGGATGGCCAAGTTATGGTGAATAAATTTTTTTGATATAGATCGAATTTGTGTTTTGATCTTTGGTATTAAAATTTTAATTAATCCTGTAGAACTGATCAAGTTTTTATCGATGTCAGTTAATCAAAATTGATTACAATTATATGGAAATTTTAAATTTTACAATTTTATATTTTGCATAATAATTTTATTATTATAATAATATTTATTTTATTGTTATAATAATATTATAATAATAAATTATTATTTTATTTTAATAATTTTATTATTATTATATTAAAGGCTAACAAGTAGCCTTTGGAAAAAATTAATTGGTGTGTTTATCTATTTGTGTGGATTTCCACACACCAAACACACAAATTAATTAAAAAAAAGGTGGGGTGGAGTTGGGGTGGCAGACAAGTAGTCAAAAAAATAGAAAAAATAAATAAAAAAGGCTGGAAAGTGAAAAGGGGCATGGACCCTTCTCCCTCATGCAAACATAGCTTCCATCACCTTGCTCCATGCTGGCTCACCCATATCCAGTGAGCTGCGGCCGACCGCCGCCCTCCTCCCAACCGACCAGCCTCATTAGGCCGTGCAAACTAGCAACCCATGCTGTGTCTCTTCCGGCTACCAACCCCCCTCTACTCCACCCTTCCGACCCGCACTATGCCCACTTCTCAAACCTCCGCTACCCCGGGCTGAAACCCTGTCGACTTCCCTCATCCGGTGAGCCACCCCTACCGCCTATCCGGTGCCACCCTACGAGAGCTCTGACACTACTACTCTCCTACCTGGCCTCTGTGTGGGATAGATCATAGCCAACCCTCTTGGCCTCTTCCCTATTCCATGATAGTGAACCCACAACTAGCGATCTGCGGCTGGCCTCCACCCTCCTTCCCGCCAGGGCGTACCGCTGGACTAAGCCACATCGGCCTGACCCACTTAGTTCTAGGTGGCCTCCCCGTATTCTCACCAGCTGCTATCTACTATGGCGGCTAGATCCCAACTGGCTGAGCATCCAAATTAGGTCGTTTTTGGACCATGACAGTCTGCTACTACCGGAACTTCCCAACTACGTTCGGTCTAAATCTGGGAGATACCCCTGCTTCGCCTGTAAGTTTTTCGCTGGACAGTTTTAGCCCGAAGAGGTCTGGGTAGATTTCCCAACTCAGAATGAGTTTGGGTGGATTATCCTTGTCCAGTTTGGTCCTGTATATACTGGAATGGGCCTGTGCGGGTTAGATCCAATCCGCATAGGGCCTGTATGAGGTTTTTGGGGCCTGAAAATTAATATTTATAATTAATTTAATTTTAATAAATTAAAGTAATTAAAATTTTAATTTATGGTTAATAATAAATGTTAATACTAGGGATATAAATTTATTTAATTTTTAAATTAAATTAAATTAATTAGTTAATTTAATTTTGGCATAAAAATTACATTAATCAATAGACCAATAAATAATTAAATTATTTTAATTATTTAACCCATTTAATTTAATTAATACTATCATACTTATTTAATGAAATTTAATTTTATCGTGCATTATTTTTACCCACTTACTAGTCTTGAGCACCGACCCATGTATGTATGCATTTAATTAATTATTTAATTAATTATTTAACTGCGTGACATGTCTATAATTATTTAATTAATGGTATGTGGTTTGTATAATTTTCGATTAAAATGTATAAGGGTATGCGCTCCCAATTTTACCTGATGTACATTTATACCCCTAGTCCCTCTCTCCTGTGCACGAGTATTTTTGTACTTCAGAAAAAGATGATGCAAGACATGATGTCGACCCTGCCAAGACAAGGCGATACTCTAGAAGAGAAGCGAACATTCAAAACAAGGGGAAAACTGTATCAAGAGTCAAGCTATGACTCAGGTATGATGCCCCTAAGTCATTTAGATCATATAGTCCAGTTAGATAATAGTTTACCTTTATGCATTTATTTATTATTTTATTCATTTTATTAAAGTGGGAAAAAATACATAAAATAATAAATAATACAATTCATAAAGAAATGACGTATGTTTTTATATTAATGTTCAGTTGTCAATGAAATAACATAGATGAAAAAAATTAATATAAATGGATTACATTCATTGAGAGAAAAAAAACCCTCACAAAAATAATAAGTTCTTACCACCTTACACTATTCATGTTTGAACAAAACTGGGTGTTTGGGGTGCCTGTCATGCCATAGCTGAGGGTGCCTCTTACTAATGAGGATTTATTATAAGAATAGTGGGTTAACTTAACTAAAGTGGTAGTGAGTTTTATCCATAGATAACTTGCTATCATTTTAGAGGAAAGCGTTGAGTAAATCAATTAATGATTTTAGAAGCCGGGACTTCACTCAACATATCAAGGAACCGTGAGTTAATGAAGCTGGCCAACCAAAATCCTACCTTGGACCCTCTAGGTAGTGGCGTAGCCATAGATTGTAGACTATGAGGTATAGTTGGTGGATCCTTTCCACTATAATACTTAAGCGATAGATTATTCTGATTCTAATATAGAGGGTTATTAGAATTTGATAAAATAATGGGAGACATTTGATGATTAAATTAATTGGTAATTTCACATTCATTAATCAACATAAAAGTACTAATTTGATAAATTTTATTCTTAGAGAATGACAAGTAATAACACAAGTAAAAACTGCGATAAATAATGGATAAAGTTAATTTCTAAACTAGCATGAATTTCCAAGTGTAGTATAGGTGCTTGCACACATTACTACTATATCGGAAATTCAAGGTGCTAGTGTCCCAATACCTATTAAGCCACCTCAAGAAGCGTGGGTGTAAAACTGCTTACAAGAGACTCATGAATTAAGCATATGATGATTCTGTCATAATTTTATCATTTACATCCAATGTTAGTTGTGGTCATGACATTAATACATTGATGATAAGATCATGTAGTCTCATCTCCAAGAAGTTTTTGAGGAGAAAGTGAAGCAAGTTTTGAATGTGATGATTATAGTGGATTTGTGTAAACATGAAAGGAAGACTATGATATTTCATGAGATCTCATTATTACACCCAATTACTCCAGTTTTGTGTAAGAGTAAAAATTAATAGGATAGAGTAAGTGCTTCATTACCTTTTAGGTAAGGTTCTCCAAGTAATAAGAAGATTAAAGAAAGTACCATCTTTAATTCTTATGGAAAATAAATCAGAAGACAATGTAAAAAGGTCAATGAGAAGTTAATTCAAAAGGAACCTTTATAATTTTATTCAAATAAAAGAGTTCAATTATTTAATAGGAGGTTATTTTCATCGCATATTATGAAATATAAAATTATAAAAGTTTAAAAATGCAATGAACTAAATTGGATAAGCAATAACCTGCTTTTTCTTCAATATATATATATTCATCATTTAAAATTTATGTTTCTAACATACTTCTTGGGTATTTAATACAATATGAATTACACATGTATGTATTAAAAAAATATTAACAAAGTAAGTATAGAAACATTACAATAAGTAAGGTGATTTCTTTAAGCAGTTGAGAAAGGGTGATTCCTAAGTCAGCAGTGAGAAACACATAACTTCCTATTGTCAAGTGAATGATTCATGATGAACAAGTTGTTAAGTATAAACAAAAAATTTATCTCACACTCCTTATGGACATAACGAGACATTATTTCATGTTTAGGAATGAATGTTGTTTCTGGTAACATGCTCAACAAATATTTTAGAGGTACTTGAATCATAAGCAATAAGTGATGAATATAAAAATGTAAGACTTTTACCCAGTTGTGGAAAGATAATTATTTTTCAATTAAAACTAAAAGTGGATGTCAAGGATATAACCAGTATGTTATTTAGTCTTGTAAAAACTAAACACCTATGGTATTATCTACGTATTTAGTTTAGACAAAGAAACCTTTAGAAATAAAGGTATGACACAAGGATTTTGGAATTAGTTTAACATGTGAGTGTGAATTATTACAAAGGAAATATAGCGGTAAAGATACATCATAAGATTCCTTTAAGTTATTAAGGAATATGAAAGTAATGTATAGGTATGGTCACAAGATATTAGATGCTTCAAATCAGGATGCTGAAGAATATCTTGACCAAGCACTCATCGATCATAATAATGTAGCATTGAGCAATTCCTAAATGCACATTACCCTATTTACATCACAACATTGATGTTCATAAGGATGATTGATGGTGAGTATTACATGTTAAAATTGGTAAAAAAAATATAGTGTGGGGAAATTCCTAAACACACATTTTATACATCAAAGTGATGGTTTAAGTAATATCAATGTTACAACTTGTATAAACTTCCATTATATTTCAATATGTGATTTGAAAATAATGGTAAAATCTTATAACTAATATTCCAAATAAAAAATGATAAATGGATATCATACGAGTCATAGTATAATGAAAATCCATTTTGTAATAGGACATGTGTTTAGATGAATTTTTTTAGGATTTAAACAAACATGCATTAAGTTAAACACAATGTGCATCTTATGTGATTATCCTAACAGTTTCTCAGGATATTACATAAACCCCTAAGATAGAAAAATTGGTAGTTAAGTGATAGACTACATTTCTATAAAAAGGGTGAAAATATCTACTTGAGATAGTGGGAGAAAGATTGACTTGGGTTTAGTCATTGATTGATATGTACAAATGGTTGGCATAGGAACTAGTTCCACAGGTGTATGTATAATAAGAATGTTTTAGAGACACATACTACATAGGAAGGATAAAACCATTGTGATTGTTTTGAGTTCACCACGACCGGTGATATATTATTCATTGAGAATAATAATCCCTACAAGAAAGAAGTATATGGTAATTAGCTAAGATTGAAAAGATAAATTAAAATTCAGTAATGGATTACATGTATCAAATTGCAAAGGGGATTATAAATTGAATACTGTGGTGGGTATTAATATGAGTTGATATATGGATGGAACAACCATGGTACCAATAATACTCGATTGGTTATACCAAGTTGGTATACCTAAATCCATTAGAACTTTACTTTCCATATCTAACTTCTAAGATCATTTAATTAGACATTAGATGTCAAGATCATCTTTCATGGAAGGTGTCTATACAATGCAACCAAAAAGGGATGATGACCCCATTAGATGTAAATAAGAGATGCAAGTTACTGAAATACAGTTCATGATTAAAGTAAGAAAAAAGATCTTAGAGAATTCATTTGGAATGAATCTTTTCCATGTGTCTACTAAAGGAAAGTGAGATTGAAATTGTTTTCAAAGTAAAATATGTTAGTTAACATATGGAAAACATATATTGGTCTTACAGTTAGTTAAAAACATGATAAAATTAATTCTATTGTGATTACATTAAATTAGAAACCTAAGTTCTAGAGAAAATGATCTACTTAGGTAGATCTAATGACTGATTAGACCTAGTCAATCATACATACAGTGAAATTGTATTGAAAAATACAAGTTGGAACAATTCAAGTTCAGAATTGTTGCCAATGTCACATGTCTTAATCTCTCAATGTTGACATGTTCAGAACATGGGAGGATATTAAAGTTGTGATTTGAGTACCATAAGATTTAGTGACGGATCAATCACATATTCAATGTTATATAAAATAATTGATATTTCCAGGATATACTCTATAGTAGACAAATATCTATTATATCCAGGGAACTGTAAGTAAATCAGTCGACACTATCTTATTGTACTTGGTCATGTACAAAAGATATGTACCTGATATGTGGAGAAGAAGGATACTAGTTATGGTGTGACACAAAATAGTATTCATTAGATTAATTTGACCTTGTATCATAGTTATTTTAAGGCGATGAGTGAGTCAATCTCATAAAATTCAGTGGTAGCCATATCTAAAAATACTGAGTACATTACAGCTTCGAAGGCATCTAAGAAGTATTTAAATGAAAAAATTTGTTCATATTCTTGGAATCACACCTAGTAAGTAAAGTATTATCATAATGTAAATTATGATATTATTACTAGATAAGATGTCAATTTTTTATAGTTGAAAAAGGTTATATACTCGTGGATACCATCTCTTGAGAAGTTAAACTCAAGGAGTTGAGGTCACATATAGCAGAATAGCCACGCGAAAGAAACATGGAAGACCCAGCAGCTAAAGCTATTACTCTATAGAGACATGATCTTCACCATATGAGTAGATAACAAGTATGGTTAGCATGTTATCTCTAGTGAAAGTGGGAGTATTGAAATAATGGGTGATCTAGACCCAACTATGCAGTACTTTTGATTACCATATCATGTATATAGTTAGATATATATGATATATTCTTACTATTATAGTGTAGACTTTTATGCATCCATTATTTAATGGTAATGTCCTAGATTAATTGTTGTATCAAAAGGTTATAGTATATACCAAGATATAATGAGAACCTCAAGATACAATGACATTAATATTAAATAGAGGTCCTATGGTCTAGATGAATCATAATGATTAGATACAGGCGATGTTTGACTATCAGGTGCTAGGGGATCATAAGTACTAAGACTTATTCTCATGAAGTTCACACTTGGTGATTTCTAGTAGTGAGATCATGAGGAAAAACCCTTCAATAGGAACACCACATGTTTTGGGTGTCATTGGTTGTTCCTATCTACGGACATGTGTATTGGTCTTTTGACTTGAGATTATTACCAGTGTGTACCATTTGATTGTGTACTTCGATTTAAGGAAAAAATATAGTATTGAAATCATGGCGAGGTAGCTTATGTTGGGTGCGTCATTGGTGGTATGACATTGGTTGAATGATTAATAAGGGATTTGTCACTTCTAAGTTATGGAAGTTTTATATCTTAGGACTAGTTGATTAGGATGATTATACCTTTATAAGTCTTTGGATAAAGCAGTCGAAAGGTAAATCCACCCCGATAGATCAAAAAATAATAAAGCAAGAAAAGGACGATGAAACAAGTGTGCGTCCTTATTTATGAGATATTTAAAGACAAAGATATTGGAGTACATAGTCAGTGTTCATAGGATGGTAGTCGTTGCTATGACTATTATTATCTCTTTAGGGGCCATGATGGGTTTCTAGACTCCGCTCTTAGTCTGTGGATTTTATTCATTGCTATCGAGATAATGGACTAGAAGGTCACAAACTATAGTGTATTCAAGAATCCACCCAATTCAGTTGAATAAGTATATTGGACATGGTGGGCCCCATCATGGGGTCTGAGTGTTTTCCGAGTTTTTGATCACCAAAGATATAAATAAATTCATTATTATTCAAGTTATGAATAATTGGGATTTAATTTATTTAAAGTATTTAAAAGTTAAGTAAATACAAGAAAAATATTAATCGAATGAATATTATTTTCAAGGTTCATTTAATATTAACCGGGATAGTGAGTCGAGTTAAATGGCTTGGTTTTATCACATAATATATTATATATATATTATAATTATGTGATAAAATAATATATAATATTGAAATAGTTTAGTTCATCAAAATTATTTATTTAGTGAACGTTGAAATAAACGGAGGCCGGGAACCCAACCAGGTATTTAGCAACTCCATTATGTATAAAGGGGAGGATCTCTCTCTGTGTGACTATTCATTCATTTATAGAATAAAAACTAGAGCATCTCTCTCCTCCCACTTCCTAGTGAGAGAAGCAGTTGATTTAAGAGATTAGATCATTATCCCCCTCAAACATCAAATACATCTCAATGCGGTGATCATTGGGATGTCAAAGGCATTTTCAGATCTCCGCACTAATGCCCAAAATTCGACGATCAACGTTCCAATGAATTTTTGAAGTGTGTGTGGATGATCTAGAGGGATCCTGCTATGGATATTTTAGGAAAAGATCACCAGTGAAAAGTTATAGTTGATAAAAATTAATATCTAGAATGGTATGTTTTTAAGTTTAATTTTTGTGCTCTCTATAATTTACAAGAAATCCTTGGACCTTACCAGGGCTCAGATCATCAATGTCGATAAGATCCGTCGTCTTGTCGATGAAAAAAATTAAATCCCCAACCCACCAGATTCTGCTGCATGCCCGGGAACCTTTCACTCTCATTACATAAAAATAAAAATTTTAGTATGATAGTTGTTGGAAAACATAACCAAACTTGAATAAATGGAAATGAAGAGGCATAAAATAAAATGGGTGCATAAATAAAAAGAAGTGAGGGAGATCCCTTACCTTGAGGGGGTGATTACAAAACATTAGGAGGAGATTCTTGAGATCATGGGGGAACCTTGGGAGGAATCTAGAGAGGGGATATTAGAGTAAGGATGTGCTCCATTTTTTTTATTGAAGATAATGGATATCTTGGGACGATTTATATATGAAAAGATAGGGGAGTTCTTTATTATTTCCTAAACTTAGGTCTTGGACTCTATATAATAAAATAACCAAACAAAAAAACCTTACCATGGTTATTTCCTATGGGTTTTACCAAATAGGGTTGGTTTTAAATATTTTATAAGTCTAAGGGATGAACATATTAAAATAATACCCCTGCTGATTTGGAAGCGAGTCATGTTTATAAATAAATGATTTTAAAACCTTAAAATATAATATAGGTCTTGGAGGATTCAAAAGGCTTTATAAAATTAAAAATAATAATCTAAAAAGAGAATTATTTTAAATGGAAAATACATATTTGGTCGTTTATACCATTTATACCATTTATTATATCACTTTTGATTCATTATGATGTCATAATTAACACCGTATATTTATACTATATTTAATTTTTACTGAAAAATTCGACTAACTCATAAAATTATGAAAAATTCACCATTAGAAAATTTCAACATGATAATTAAAAAAATATTATTTATTTTATATATTTTTTTCTAAATATATTAATTTTCACTTTTAAAATAGAATTGAAATTTATTGGGAAATGATTTGTTTTTTACCAATAATAGTTTTCGAACCATTATAGAAATTACATTTGACATCATAAAAATTATATTATCACTTTCATTTGAAAATCCATGATTTAATAATAATATTTTTTAAAAATATATTTTATTTCACAAATAAATTAATTCATCAAAAGTAATTTCTTAATTGAAATTGAATATTACTCAAAAATACAATTTATGTTTTATCATATCAAAATATAAATTTTATCAACATGATTACTTAATCATTTATAAAATAAAAAAATATTGAATTAATATAATAATTATTTTAATTAAAATTATATATAAATATTTATACTTTTAGGGTTAAATTGTTTTTATTATTTTATAAATTATTTTAACCCCTATTTGACATATTTTCCATTTACTATGGTAATAAATATTTACTACAGTTAAAATTTATATTGTAAAAAAAATTTAATTTAACCTTATTAAATAATATTAATTATGATTATTACAAAAATTTAATCCATTTTACAAAAATAAATTCATATAAGTGGAATAATTTAATTTAATATAAAATTTGTAAGAATAATGGGAAGTTATTTTCCAAAAAATTCATTTTTAAGGAAGAATGATTTTACTTTAACTTTATAACTATAAATCTTAATTATATGAATTTGAATTCATAAATATAGATATATAATATAAAAATTTCATTTAAATAATTTCTCATTATAGTTTATTTTAATTAATTTTAATGGAGAAATATTATACATTTTAAAACAACTTTTAGAAAAATGAGTTTGGAAGCTTAAAAATAAACATATACTGAAATCTGGTTTAAAGATGATTTAAATATAATTAATTGAATTACATATAAATAAATAATAATTATATTTCAATTATATAAAATTAAAATAATAATTTTATTTTAAGTTATTTAATCTATCCAAATAAATGACAATTTTATATAAAAATGGTAATTTTCAATATTCACTAAAATATCGATATTTTCTAAAAAATACCAAAATTTCAACCTAAGTTTATTTTTATATTATGATATCAAAAATAATTTTTTTATAAAATAATTTTTCTACACGTTTTAGAAAATAATTATTATATTATTTTATAAAAATAAATAAAAATCATTTTTGAAGAAAACATATTTTGAAAAACAAAAACACATTTCCAAAAATTGATTGATTATTTACTAAGAATTTATATATATATATCACAAATTTTTTAATCTTACCCATACCCAAAAATTTAATACAAAGGTTTAAACAATCATATTTAAAAAATCATTGTTTGTTTGGGTTCAGGGTTGTGTATCAAATATTCTATCAAACATAGTTTTACCTTTTAAAAACTCAGGGTGTTACATCATTCTCTCCTTTAATAAATAGATTCATTTCAATTTAATATTAAACTTGGTAATTAATTTTCAGACACTTGAAAATATCTTTATTTAAAACCTACATCATAAAATGTGTTAATAAAACATCCACTTGAATAGAGAGAAAGGGAAGTATGAAGGCCATCACATAAATAGTTTTCCAAGTATGAGAACATTTGTGGTAAGTGAAAACATAGACATAGAAGTGAAAAATAACACTAAATAACTAATATATTTTGATATAGAACATGATCAGGATAAATTAAATGATAAAAAAACCATAAATCCATGATTAGTAAAATGACCATCAATTCATAGAAAATGATCGTAATATAAAATCATTTCGGTTTTATGATCATTTTCTCAAAGTTAAGTAATTATTTTACCATATAGACTAGGGAAATAAATAAATACACTTTATTGAAATTTATAATTTCATCTTTTAATCCCCTTCCACCATAATATAATGTTTTCTCCAAATGTTGAGTACTCAAGAAGAATTTTTTATGTTCGAAGCACTAGAATAAACTCTTAATAGATCACATAATCCACTAAATAATAATAATAAATTCCTCATATCTTTAATAAATTTGAAATGGATAGCATAAATAAAGATTATACTGAAAATTAATAAACACTAATACATTAATCTCTAAAATTCCACATAAATCATAAAGGTGTAACATAGATCATTCCTTAAATAAATACCCATATATAGAAATAATAACCTAAAAATTTAAATATTTTTTAACCTAAAAGGGAATCTCATACCCTAGATATTATAACTGAAGAATCATAATATAATTATTCTCAAATAATAATAATGGGTCTATATACCTTAACCAAATAAATAATCACCTAAAATATCATTAATCACCTAAAAAAATATTTGAACTTGTAATATTTTTTTACCAAAATATCACACTAGACTTCCATCACATAAATAATCAAAAGATGTATCGATGAGTTTAAACATAATATTATCCTTATACATATCCTCACAAGAATATTTAGTCTTATCCCAACATCAATCATCTATTAAGGGTTATCAATCCTTTATTTAAGTGTTTTCTAAAATATCACTTTATCACTACATCATATTTATAAGTTATTGGTACTATCCAAAATATTTTTTTAAATACTTAAATGAAAATTAATATGAATTAATACATATATGTTTCATGATTATTTTATACACAATGTCATTGATATAATACTTCTATAATATAATTCTCAATTACCAATACTATCTTGTTTGGGCAGTCATCATATTTCCCTTCACATTGGTTACAGACTCAGTTCTTCATATTTCTAGTCATTGATTAGAATAAATGGAAAATTAGGGGTGATTAATTTTAAAATATTAAACCCATAAACAAGAATCCAATTAACATTATTGGGATAAATTATAAATTACATGTATTTACTTAACTTATGAATTTATAAGCATCAATATATGGTATCCATTATTTATTTCCTATCATATAATCTTATAGATATTATTGATCCCTTAATAATGGTTCCTAATGAGCTTTTGAATTTACTAAATCATAATACACAGTAGTGTCAAACTAGGTGTGTATCAAGGGAAATTGACGTACACTAGTTCCCGATCGAGTCAAGCTCAATATAGTGTTTTCAGGTGTTACCCCTAGGTATATATGTTCCAGAGCCACATACACTTGTAGTATCTATACAAGGATGTATTTATTATAAACCAAATACACTATAAATTAAACAAATTTATAGAATCATTATTATGTTTAGTCTTATCCCTAATACATTCTCTAGAGTTTTTTAATCCTAATCCTAAAAATAACTAAACATTCCATTGATAACATCTATAAAAACCTTACCATTTATGAAAATTTATTTCATGAATAATTAAAAAATATTATATATAAAACAAACTATAAGATCTATAAGACTAGTTTATTTTTGAATTAGATACATATCATAATAGCTTGAACATGGGATACAACAAAATTATTTAAAATTTCATTAACATGCTTCTAAAAATTCTTTATCTTTTAAAACTACATGGGATAACATAGGGACACACATGGGATATGGGTGAGATATAAATCCTAGTAAGATAATAAAAAAATTATAAATTCAAGGAATCATTAAATGTTATAAAATAGGATTTTAAATGGGACATAAAAGGGGTCAGAATCATAAACAAGAACAATGAGGCATGATATAGCATGGTAACATGAAGGCAACATGAAAAATGTGGAAACACTATTAAATACAGAATCATAAACATAGGTAAAGTATAACCACAAAGAAATCATCATGGAAAAATTTCCATTATATATTAGGTTTTCTCCCTAATCCATTTCAACATTTATCATGATACTAAAACATTACCCAATGCATTGGAGTGCTATATAATTTTGGGTGCACCCATCACTTTCATATCATTCACATGTAGAAGTGTGTCATTAAGATAATAAAGCATGGAATCATTTTTCATAAAATTTTATTCCATAATGATTGAGTTTTAAATACATATATTTAGGTCACCAATAAATTAAATATAGGTATGTATAGGTGAATATACATTGGTGGGAATATCAATGGTATTCATGATACAAAATTTTGGTATGGAAAAAACACAATGAAATTTTGACAGCATAACAGAGGCACATAAATGTTAATGGGAGGGATTAATGAGAATTAAAGAGGTATCTAATCATTTATACATCATAATGGTAGTAAGGGGGATATGGGACAACATTTATTAGAATCAAGAAATATTGATAAAATTCAAAAGAAAACTAATATACTTGAATAAAGAGGAGAAAGATAGGATCTTAGCATAGAAACAACTTAAGTAAATGAAATAATGAGAGGGGATAAATGATATATAATTCAAACATAACAATGAGTATAGTTTAGGGATAATTATAATGTCATGAAAACATAACCAATTGAGATTAAAAAGTCTTAATATAATAAAGGTTCTTGATTTTAATAAAAGAGGGAGAAATCCCTTACTAAATTTTGGATTGGTATTGGGTGTACATAAAGGGTCATGGGAGGGATTAATGAGAGTGGAATAGGAATCTCATCACATGGAAATAAAAATGGAAGTTAAAGGTATATATAAAAACATTCCCAAACATTAAAAATGGAAATTAAGAGGCATAAAATAAAAGTGGATCTTAAATAAAAAGAAGAGAGGGGGATCCCTTACTAAATTTCATCTTGGTAACATGTGTATAAAAGGGTTCATGAGAGGAAATATTGATATTGAAATGGGTATATCATCACATGGAAATTAAAATTAATGTTAGGGGGTTGTATTAAAACATACCCAAAAAATAAAAAATCAAAATTAAGTTTCATAACATAAAATAGGATATTTAATAAAATGAAGATATGGGGATCCCTTACTAAATCTAGGCATGGTAACAGGTGTACCTAAATGTTTATGAGAGGGATTAATGAGAGTAAAATGGGTATATATCACAAGGAATTAAAAATTTAAGTAATAGGGTTTTATGAAAACATACACAAAAAAATAAAAAATATAAATTAATGGAAATAATATAAAATAGGTTCTTGAAAAAAAAAGAGAGGGATACCACTTTCTAAATTTTGGCATGTTAATAGATGTACATAAAGGTTCATAGGGGAAAATAATAAGAGTGAAATGGGCTTTTCATCAAATTTACATAAAAATATCAGTAATAGGGTTGTAGGAAAACATACCCTAACATGAACAAATGGAAATGAAGAGTCATAACATAAAAGATGTGCTTGAATTAAAAAGATAGAGGGAGATCCCTTACCTTGGGAGAGTGATTCCAAATTATTAGGAGGAGCTTCTAAAAATATTGAGGAAAAATTTAGAGGACTCTATATAGGGGAGGGAGGAGTAAGGGTCAATTTCAATTTTTTTGAGTGAAGAGAATGAGGAGCTTTGGATGGTTTATATTGGAAAAGAGAGGGGAGTTTTTTTATTATTTCTCAAACATATGTTTTGGATTCTATATAATAAAACAACCAAAATGACAAATTATCCCATGGTTTAAACCCATGTTTTATAAAAAATAGGATTTTTTTCATTATTTTATAAGACTGAGGTATGAAATTATTAAAATAATAACCTTTCTGACATTGAAGTGATTCAGGTTTATAAATAAATGATTTTAAAACCATAAAATATAATTTATGTTTTGGAGGATTCATAAAGGCTTTATAAAATTAATCAAATAATCTAAAAATAACATTATTTTATAGGGGAAACATATATGTTTTCATGGATACCATTTATTTCATTTATTACATCACTTTTGGGTCATTATGTTGTCATAATACACCCCGTATATTTATACCATATTTTATTTTTACCATAAAATTCAAGTGTCTCATAAAATTATGAAAAATTCACTGTTGGAAAATTTTGAAATTCAGATTTCAAAAAAAATATATTTTATCAAAATATATTTTCTAAATATATGTATTTTATATTTTAAAATATAATTGATATTTATTAAGAAATGATGAGTTTTTTGATAATAAAAATTTTCGAACCATTATTGAAACTATATTTTACATCATAAAAATTATATCATCATTTACAATTAGAAATATTCATTTAATAATAATATTTTATTAAAATATCATTTATTTCAAAAATATATCAATTCATAAAAAGGAATTTTATAATTCAAACTATATATTACTCAAAAATACAATTTTTATTTTATCGTATGAAAATATAATATTTATCAAACTAATTACGTAATCATTTATAAAGTAAAAAAATAAAAAATAAATATAATAATTATTTCAATGTGAATGAAATATAAAATTTTACACTGTCAGGGTTACTTTTCTTCTAGTATTTTTTAAATTATTTTTACCATTAATTAACCAATTTTCCTTTTACTGTGGTAATAAATATTTAATATAGTTACTATTCTTATTGTTAAAAAATTAAGTTTAACTTGTTAACTAATATTGATTAGGATGATTCTAAATATGGAATAAATTTTATTTATATCAATTTAAAAAAGTGGAATAATTTAATTTTATATAAATCACATAAGCACAATGAGAAGTGGCTTTCTGAAAATTACATTTTTAAGGAAAAAATGATTTTACTTTAACACTATAACTTGGAATCTTAATTATATGAATTTAAATTCATAAATATAAATATATAATCTTAAAATTTAATTTAAATCATTTCTATTTTGGGGTTATTTTAATTAATTATAAGGGATAAATAATATTCACTTTAAAATAGTTTTTAAAAAATTATGTTTTGAATAAGAAAAGATATATTAAAATCTGGTATAAAGATGATTTAAATGTAATTAATTTAATTTAATATGACTATATTATATTTATTTAACCTTTAAATAAAATTAAATGAATAATTTTACTTTTAAATTAATTAATTTATTCAAAGAAATTACAATTTTACCTAAGAACAATATTTTTCACTATTCATTAAAAAATCTATATATTCTTAAAATTACCAAAATTTTACTATAAGTTAATTTTTATATGATGATATAGAAAATGTATTCAATTTTTTCAAATAAATTTTCTAAATGTTCTAGAAAATAATTATAATATTTTTTTTATAAAAACTAATAAAAATCATTTATGGAGAAAAAATATTTTGAAGAACAAAAAGACATTACCAAAAATTGATTGATTATTTACTAAGAATTCATAAATATATTTATGAAATATAAATATATTTTATAAATTAGTGAATCCAACTCATATCCTCAAATTTAATAGAAAGGTAAAAAATAGTCATATTTAAATAATCATTGTTGTTTGTGTTCGATGTTGCGTATCACATACGCTATCGAACATACTTTTCTCTTCAAAAAACTAAAGAAATTATAGTTAATCCCATAGTACTAGTCAATATATTATGGTATATTAGGAGGTTCACTTGAGGTCATGTAGTATCCCCACTCATGCACCGTTCTGGTGGCCTAGGATATGGCATTGCACAAGTCTTCTTATTTCCATCAACACTACCCCCATATATGTAGGATTTACACAATATTTATATATTATCACATTATTCCAAAAAATATCCATATATCAAAAAATGCAAGAAAACCAATAGTGGTTAACAAATCTCTTTATTTTGAAATTAGATGCATTATTTCAAGATTTATATCCTTGTTTTTTGGGGTAGAACTTCAATATTTTGAGCACTATTTAGATAGATTCACTTCATGGACATGACTATTTATATATATATTTGATGAGATGAATGATTTCTTGGTATTTTTATCTTTCCATATTTATCTATATTTTAATTTTTACCATGAAATAATAATGAAAATTGAATTTTTAATAATAAATTTCTCTATACCATGGGTCACCTTTTTCTAAGAGCATGTTTTAGATATTTCTCTAGATGAACTCAATATATTCTTACCACTAGAGAGAGTATTTTTAGAATAAATACTCTTATCAGAACCGTTTCTGGTAGAACTTATTATTTTTGAAACATTAAACAATTATTCATGGGTGTTTTCTAGATTTATCATCTTTACATATGATATAAGACATTTAATATTTAAATAATTAATCTAGTCTTCAAGTAATCTTACATTATTTTAGTATTACTTTTTCAAATTTTGAATTTGATATCCATTCCTATTAATTTCCTCTAGTATATAATTCTCAAGATATTTTATTCTTTTTTTATTTTACCACTAGTTTAAAATCCTTTATAATCATATAGGTTTTGTGGAGTTTATCCAATTCATAGATTATTTACTTAATCAAAAATTTCTCACAGACACTCATTTTTAACTATTCTAAAACCAAAGAATTTTTTTTATTGAAAAGTAAATAAAATTGTTCTTTAGATTCAATAAGTTTTTTCAATGTGTTACATTCTCTTAAATTTTAAACTAATTCATCTTCTACTGCATCCAATTCCTGATCCAACTAAGTGTTATCATTATTTTGTCCCCTAATAAATTAAAATATGTAAGTGGTTTCCTCAATAGAAATTTTTTAAATAATACATGAATTTTGAGTATAGTTCTTCAATAGATAGAATATAATCATACACATTATAAAAATATCTTATTTCATAAAATGTATCCTAAGTAATATATTTAATACAAACATTACCACTAAATTACATTTAGAAATTAGTTAGTTCACCTTCTCCATTTAATATATTTAAAATTTTTTCCTCTTAATTTTTACTATTTTCAGTGTTTCTCTGAAAACCTCTATATCATCCTTAACTTGTATAGAAACTGAATTATATTTTTAGGGTCTTATAAAAACTATTAAAATATACACTTCATATAATTCAAATAAAATCAATTGTGAAGGAAATATCTTAGTCCAACTAGAAGAATCATTGTTCTCTAATACCAATTATGATTCCCCAAAGGATATTTTTCATTCACCTATGAGCAGGATGAGTAAGGTGTGAATGATTTTTTAATGAATTCATATTCACTTAAACCTTTAAAAATTTTAAAATAACCCTCTCAATATATAAACTACTTTTACTTATTAGGATATAAATAAAATTTTTTATGTCTTACCCATCACACAAAAACCACATGATATAAATAATTTAAAGTAAAGGGCAGCACACCATGCTTTTAAAAGGTTTATCCTCATAATGAGAAACCTAATATTTTTTATAGATTATTATCCTAATACAAAAATTGTATCAATAGTTCAAAAATTTTATTATAGTTTGTGTTTAAAAGATATCATCCTTCACTCAAAACCTACACTATTTTATTTTAAACTAGTGGAAACATTAGAGTGAGTTCAATGTTTACTTCACTCGGAAAATATACTATATCTTAATAGGATCTTTATACTGCCTCCTGAAAAAATAAAATGGAATAATTTATACTAGAACCACTAGTTTTAAACATTCCTCCTTTATAATCATCTTTAATATGATCAAAAATTTATTTTGGGATGAATTTGTATCAAATAATTTGATCCACTTTCTCAATAGTGTATTTAACTACCTATAGATGATCTGATGAAAATATTCAAATTAGTCTATATAAATAACCAAACTCCCAAATCATATATATAATATTCTCAATATATTACCATGAATCAAGTGATAACTATAATATCTAAAACCCATTAGCTCTTCAATCTTCTTCATGTTCTTTGACACATGGATCAGGAACAATATTAGTAGTGTCAACATTGCTCCCAACTCTTCTTCTTCTTTCTTCTGAATCATCTTTTTTATATAGATATCATAGGAGAGGAAACGTTTCTTTCTTATCCTTCTTATTTTATTATTTATTCTATGTAAAAGATCTTATATTAGTTTAGTGTTTACTTCTTCATCTTATTGAATTCTCATAATAACCTTCATCTCAAATAGTGCATCAGTTTCTCAAATTTTTTCATATAGAGTTATTCATACCCTTTCACATTCTTCTTCTCAGTGTTTTATTTTTTATTTTCATGACCTATATATATTTTCTATATGAGGAATAGAGAAAATACTTTAATTAATTCTAGATTTATAATTTCCTCAATAATCCCTTAACTTTCCCATATGGGATTGATCCCATGATAATGAAATATTCTATTTTTCATAACTTCTTATCCTCCATGAATTTTTGAGAATACAATTATGTATATTCTTTATAATTTTATCATATCCAAATAAATCACCATTTAATTATAAAAATAATATTGGTATATTATTTCTCAAAAAATCCCAAAAATAAAAAGTAAATCATTCTCTATAAATATAAAAAAAATCACATTGTAATAATACAGTGGTAACATGGCCTTTTACTTCTTTTTTCATGAAAGTTTATAAAATTCCAAAATCATATTCAGATTTAATTTCATTAATATTATTCATTATAGTATTATATTATTTATCTGGTCTTTAAGATCATCTTTCTCAATAGTTCATCTTGAATCATAAAATATCTAATATTGTTTAGTTCCATCATCACCTGATTTATTGAAGTATATCTTTTATTATGATATAAGGATATCATATTATACAATTACCAATTCCTTTATTGATAATAACATTTTTATTTTCAAATTTATTAATATATAATGAGTACCACTTCATATATATCATAATGTAAGTCTATATCCATTTATAAAATTTCCAATATTTATAGAAATAGATTAATTTTATGTATACCCTGAAAAAATCTTTTTTACTAAAAATGTAATACAATAAATAATTTTTTTCCATTTATAGATAAATCATATATAATAAAATTTTTTCACTTCTATATTGAAAAAAAGTCTTTTCATTTTCCAAATTTCTATTTCACTTGCTACAAATGTATTATGTATGCCTCAACACCTCTTTTGTATGATCTAATCACTTATACCATATAAAAACATATCTTATGTATTATCAAGATTCTTACATATTATTATAGATTTTATACATTTCCAATTTATTTTTTATATTCACAGCTTCAACTCAGGGAACATATTCTGCATTATCTATTCTTAGTATGTACTAACCATGCCCTTATCAAATTTTAATAAACCAGTGACCCTTATAAAATTACAAGATGACCCATATGGAATCATCAACGATGCTTATAAATATAATCAATGAAACTTATAGAATTATTAATGGCCTATATATATATTCAATGACCATTATGAAATTCTAAATGCCCCTTATGGGTTTTCATATTATTATTACTGAATTTAGTTGGACACTTCCCTTAGAAAATTGTTTAGATATCTCATTTTAAGGTTAAATGACCCTTGCATAATTTGTGATGACCATTAAAAAACATCAAGTTTTTTCCAATTTCATATTAAATAGTCTAGATGACACTTAGACACTATAGTAGGATTCAATACATAGCCAAATTTATTATTTGTTTATAAATTATAGAATTCAAAAAATAAACATAGAGCATATTCAAATCAACTATGGGCATCACCGAGCACTTAAAAAAAACTCAAAACATCATCCATAGGATCTCTTTAACCCAACATAGTATTCTACATTCCTGTATTCCAATGGATGGTTTCTATAAACTTCAAAAAAACTTTTTATTCCTTTAATAAAATCTTGAAAATATTTACATCAACCATATTTTATTGAAATGGTTTAAGAGATTTTATCTTTCTGACCAATACATATCATTTACATTAAGAACAATTATAGATTCATCAGATGTAATGGGTTCCTTCCAAGAATAATATTCACTCATACTTACCAATAAATATATATTCTTCATTGGTATTTTCCTCTATCACCTAATAGTACATTACCTAACAATATTGACATGATTATTATTGATAACAAATACAACCAACAAAAACTATTTGTTTCTTTATATCTTATAAATATTATTTTCACTATATGATTTCAAAATAATTCTTGTTTTATTATAATTTTTTTGGGTTTAGTTTTGGTTTTATAGAAACTCTATGTTCTCATCACTTACAATTTTTTTTTTCTTTTATAATAAATTTTGATAAAATTCTTTGATTTCACAACTTATATTTGAAATTTTATTATGATTGTTCCTTCAAATTGAGACATATTTTCATGAAAGATGATCTTTTTTTGATTATTAAGGTCCCATATGACTTAATCCCTTATTTTCATGGGATCCCAAATAATACATATATGGTTAAATAAATATGAATTTATTATGTCACCCATTTCTTTATCATGGATTTATTTAATGTCTATTCATAATATTCATTTAATAAATACGTGGAATATATATGAATTATTTATTTATTTTCCTATGGATTTAATGTAGCTAATATAAAAGAAGGGGGAAATTTTAGTTTTAAAACAAACTTACAAGTTTCATCCATCATTAAAATTTTACATGAACTAGATTTATAAAATACTGTTTAATTATAGTATTAGGGTAAATTAATTCATACAATAGAAATATAAATTGTATGAAATATATTTACCACAAAGAAAATATATTTTTCATATGTTTATAAAAATTAAACAGTATAAAAAAAAATTGAAATAGAAAATTTAAATCATCAGAAACTGAAAAACTGAATACAGATTAAGTCTATGAATAATGCCTAGAGTATTGGTTAGAAAAAATACTCCATTAAAGGATATATTAAAAAAATATAAACCAAAGTGTAAGTTGAATATATAGATGGGATTAATGGTTCCCATAACATTAAACTAGTCATAAAGTATCCCTGATTTTAAAATCTATCATATGGTATGCCTTACTATCCTCATAATCCCTTGAATTAACCTATCACAATTTATAGTGTTCTTTCCCTAAACACTCAGTCTTCCTATCCATAGAATCCCTTGATAATGTATGATTAGTAAATTCTCTATCTTTCTATCTATAGAATACCTCAATAATACTTGATTGGTAAAAGAAAAATTAAAATATAATTATTAGGATCTTTAATATAAAGCCTCACATGGTGGATATTTTTTAAAATACTCATAAGAAAATAAAATCCTAAGTACACTAATTCAAAAATTTACTGAATACATTATTTTATCATGAGATATCTCAAGTTCTCAAATTTTGTTTTTTCTGATACTTTGAGGTGTGGATATATTTATAGATTTTGTTGTAATAAAATACTATGGTCAAATTATACAAATATCGAAGCCAGTTGTAAATAAATTAAAAACCACTACATTATCTTCTGATGATCTTATCATGTTTATTTATCAAATGAGGAATTTCATAAGCACTACTACAATGATATTTAGTCTGATGTATGTAGTTTGGAATGGAATTTTAAATTAATATATTTTCAAAATCCATATTGAGATTTATAGTATTTTAATTATTAAGACATAGTTCAACCAATGGATATACTATATTAAAATTCTTATATTAATAATAATTTTAGTAACCAAAATTCATTCATCACAAAAATGAAAACTAAAATAATTCTTTAGTTACATAAAATTCATGTGAAGTTTATTATGATTTCAAAAATAAAGAAAATAAGTGATTCATTGACTCAACAATATCCCCTTTTTAAAACACAAAAAACATAAGGAAAATAAAAATATTTAACTAAAATTTTAAGAAAAATTCTTTTTTATTTAAAATAAGACTCCCCAAATGAATTTCTCCATATTTTGTTCAAAAAAAAAATCATGATAAACTTATTAGTCATAAACAAGATATAATAAATTTAAACCAAAACTCAAAATGTGAATTTATTCTTCTTTTTATTTAAAACATTTCAAAAAAAACATATTAGTCATAAATAATATATAATTAATATTATTGTAATACCGAATCCCCCATTTTAACTTTACCAATTGTCATAAATTCATCCCTTTTTTCCAAAAAGTTATGAAAGGAAAAAAATAAAGATGTAACTCAAAATATTAAAAAATAAATTAAAAGAAAAATAAAATATGAGATTATAAATGTAGTTGTCTCTATAATTGGTTGATCATATGATTTAGTTTATTTAGAAACTTATGTAGTTATTTGGGTCTTCAGTAAACCTTTTAAAATGGTCGATGTGATTAATTTTTTCAATATCAATTTTGTCTCAACAAGATTTCCTATCTGATAGGATCTTCTTATGATGATTTCATATGTTGAAATTCATATTATCCACTTGTGTTTCAGATCATATCAAGAATTTCCCTATAATATATAATATATTTATTAATCACCAAAATTTTAACTACACCTTCTTCATCAATGATCCATAAGATTAATTTAGCTAGATTTTACAATCTAACTATTTTAGAAGAAGGGACTTTGAGCTTCACGAATGACCTTGTAGATTTATTTAGACAATATCTCACATATAAAAATTTGTTAAAATCTATTTAAACATATCATAGAGGAGTAATAAAATAGGAAATTGGGTGAAATTAAGATCTTTGAGATATTATTCCTTATATAGGAATTTGAGATGTTATTATCCAATTTGTTTTATTTGATTTATGAATGGTCCAAAATAACTCCCATTAAAATATATGGCAAAAAAAATGTCATATGAATTCTTTTTAAGAATTAAAATTTTCATTTCATCATTAAAAAATATCAGTCACCTTCTTAAAAAATATGTAATAATAAACACTATATTTATAAAAATTAATTAAATTAAATGACTAAGAACGTAAGAGATATTGACTTCCATTAGTTTAAATCATCCCCCTATTTGTTAAAAAATGATAGCATGCGAAGAATAAATATGAAAAATATATAGTTAAAGAACCTAGGAATCCCTAACATTATTTACAAATAACAATGGATGTTATTCCTTTTTAGAGGATGGTCCAAGGAGATTTTTATCTAATATTATTGATATTTTACATAAATGGTGTAACTCTAATTAAATTTTTGTTTAATTCTAAGGGGAAATATATAATGAAAACATAGTTAATAAACCTATGAAAGAAAATTTTCATCCCCTTATTTAAAGAGTTTTTAATATAAGTATATTGATTAAAAAAGGAACAAAATTGAAGATCACTTTAAGTTAACCATTACCAATTTTTTTTAATATATTTGAATCTATCAGAATATATGGTTTTCAATAAAATATCAAAAAACTGATTTTTATTTTGATAAAATCGATATTTATATTTCCTTTTTCTATGATACCTAAGAAAATAGTGCCTTATATATATATATGTGATTTTCATTTGTGTAATGTTTTTGGGTTTCTAGGAAATGATATAAATTGGTATTATTAAAACAGAATATAGTTTGAGTGAACTTAAAACAAAAATCTATGAGTGTTTGTTGCATCCTAGAAACATGAGCACAAAAAATTCTCACTAATATATATTAATCTTATTTAGTATAAAGTTCTACTAAATATTTCTTCTTAATTGACAATAAGACTAAATCGTATCTTAATATATTACATGTTCTTGTAGTATTTTTTCAATCTAATAAAATACCACCAAATTGAACTTCTGAGTAAATTTTAATAACAAAATCATTTATAGATGAATAAAATAGTCCAAGTTGTGAAGATTATTTAAGGTGAAAAAAATTAATTTTACCACTTTTAAATGAGATTACATCAGGTTATATTGAAACCTTTCATATAAAAATATTATTAAAATAATGTTATATTGGCTTTCTAGAATATATAGTAAACTTATGATTATACTTAATCTACTGATTTATTAGATTCATCAAGATCATGTTTCATAGATAATGATATTGGAGTACTTAAGAAAGATGCATTTTAAAAACCAAAACATTTTTGTAATTCATTATCATATTTATGTTGAGTTAATATATTTCCTTTCAGTTTTTGATAAATATAAAAAAAAGTGAAAATGTTGTTTTATTCTATCACTCCCATTTCACACGCATTTTTTATAAGCTCATAAAAATAGTTCAAAAATGTTTTTTGAGTTAAACCAATTAAAATATCAAGAATATATATTTGGATAGTAATGGTTTCATTGAAAATTGTCTTTATAATAATGGTTGGATAATAAATTCCTTTAACAACATTATTTTTAATTAAATATCTAGAAAGACTATCATACTAGGATCATTGGTTTATTTAAGTACATAGAGTTATTTAGTATGTTGGAATTCATTTTATAGAAATTTATTTTCATTTAAACTCAGATGTTGTTTACCATAAACTTTCTATTTAATATATTTACTAAGAAAAAAATTTAAACATCCATTTAAAACAATGAAAAATTTATATGGGCTGTAAAGGATAGTTTTATTTGAATGGATTAGTATCATGATACCAGTGGAAACATTCCACCATAATATATACCTTATTTTTAACAATAACTCTTATAAATAAATCTTTCTTTATTTATAACAATAGTTCAATTTTCAGCACACTTGTTTCTAAAATCCTATTTTTCTCCAATTACTGGTAGATCATTAATTCATTAATCTATGTTACAAAATTGATTCATTTTAATTTTATTGATCTCCTCTAGAATAAACCTTATCCAATATTCATAACCGAAGGAATAATCAACCATTTTAGGTTCAAAGTGTGATATGAATGCATGATGTTCACATTAATATATTTAGAAACTTATACCTATAATCTACTGATTTAAATCACTTATAATATTATTAGTAGGATGAATTTATAAGATTGAATACTTTTTATGAAAATTGGTATGTTGATAATAAAATATTTGACATATATCTTCTTTTGAATTATTTTTTGGATATTGAAAATCTGATGTATTACTTTTGAAAAATGTACTATTGCTAATTTTGAATCATATTTTGGTAAACTAAAAGGAGTTTTTTTCAAAAATATCACTAATATGATGTATTTATAGTGTTTTTAGAGAAACTAAAAATGGATTAATCAAAATTTAAATGAACATTTTGTTCAATAATATTAGTTATAATACTAAAAAATCTATAAGCATTACTAGTTGTATAATAACCCAAAAAAATTCCTCTATCAGTTATAGTATTAAATTTATGAATTTGATATTTATTATTTATGATAAATAATTTACATAAAAAAAATCTAAAGTAAGAATGTTTTTCTATTTCTTCCAGCCCACAACTCATAAATAGTTTTATTAGAAAAATCATAGAGTAAAACTTTATTTATAGTATAAAAATTAATACTCACAGCCTCAACCCAAAAAATTATGGAAAAATAATATTCACATAGAAACTATTGAATTATTAAAAAGTATATATTTATTTTTTCAATTAAACCATTTTTTGTAGCATTTTAGGTGCTAAAAAAATATTAATAATACCTTTATTTGTACAAAAATATTTCAAAATAATATTTTACAAGATCTAGTTGAATTGAACTTAAGTTCAAGTAGATCCTTATCATTTCCATTCCTATAAACTTATTTGAAATTCTGAAAGTTACATTGAGAAAATCTTCTATTCAAAAAATAAGATATATATTCATATCCAATCAAACTAGTTAGATTCAAATTACATAATTATTCTTAGTCAAGGTGAATACATTCTCATGGATATTAGTGGATAGAATTTAAGAACCTTCTGAAGATTATACAATACATTTATCATAAAAAATTTCATCAGATATACTTCCTCATATAGTTAACTAATTCTAATAAGGTTTTTTTGAGAGAAAAAAAAAATAAAACAATCAAAACTAAGAAAAATCAAGAAAAGAAACTAAAATTATTTTGTTGAATTAAACCTATGTATTGTATAAAAAAGTGACTCATCCTCATTTCAGTTTTTTCATATTTTTAAATTTAAAATTTTCTCAATTTTTATTCTATGAATAACCACTATCAATGAAACATTTATTTTGGTTACTAGCATTCAACTCTTTTCTATGAAAAAGATTAAACTATGTTCTTGGTGTACAAACTTGTTTTGGACATGTTATGTTAGAAAAAATTTTGGTACCAATATTTTATTAAATAGTTTTTGTTAAATACATACTAATTGTTTAGAAATAAATCCTTTAGAAAACCCAAAATATTAAATTTTGTTTAAATAAAATTATTTATTCCCTTGAAATCCCCTTTAATATTTAGTGCAAGTGGAATAACTTTTAGTTATACTGTAATTTGATTTTAAATGAGACTTATTAGATGTAAAACCTATTTTATTTGATTTATTAAAAGGTTTTATTTTTTATACATTTTAGTAAAAATTTATTTCCAATAAGTAATATTTTATAAAATTTTATTTAGTCTATTAAATTTAAATTTATGTTAAGAAACCAAATTCTAGTCAGAAAATTTCTTATCATCAAGTTTTTGATTAAATGAATTTATTCTAGGATTATTTTTTAAATATAAATCATTTAAATGTTTTTAAATAATGGTAATTAATTTTTAAATTATATTATAAGTTTTAATATATTTTAATTCAGAAAAATAATACGTACTTGTAAACCTTTTATTTTATATTTCCATATGAGTTTCATATCTATCAATTTCTACAAAACAAGACAAGTCTTCGTCATCTTATGATGAATTTACATTTTCTTCTGCTGATAGATTTTTATTTCCATCATACTCATAAGTTTAATATTAATCTTTCAAATTAAAAAAGAATTTGAATTATAGGGTTTAATTTCTTATATATTTAGAAATTACCTTATCTATGTAACATTTTTCATCTTAAGGAATGTATATATAAAATCTAATGATTTTATTACTATCATTTCAACTATATTCAAATGAAAATTTGGAAGATATATCTCCATTACTAGCACTCCATGTTTCCAAATATTTCAAATATTTATTTCCTTCACTTTTAGTATATCTAGTTGAATTTATATCATTCTTCTTAAATTTAAGATAATCTCATCTAATAAGAACATCCTTATTAAATTAATAGTAATTCATATCTAATAATTTTTTCTTATCATGTCTATCTTTTATATATTTCATATTAACATTAAAAAAATTAATATTATCAACAATCTTATATATTCTTCTGGTAATTTGAGAAATTAAATTATCCCTATTATCTAAACTACTTAGAAATAACTACTTACATTTACTATTTAAAACATGATATTTAGAAACATCAGTGAAAGAATTAAAAACATTGAATATATGATTTCCTAAATTGGAAAAACTTACACTCCATTTATCATTTTCTCTTACTTTTAATCCCACTCAATTCTATTTTTATTCCGTGTTAATGTACCAATTAATTCATGAATATATAACTTAGTAAAGTGTTTTGTATCCTTGATAACTTCCCTCTTTGATCCCATTCCTTTAGCCCTATATCAATAATATTATTAATATGTTTATCTTTTGATATCTCTTTCTCACACAAATATTTTAACCTATTTACGATAGTCATAAAATGTTTTTTTATTTGAGTTACTGTTCCAATAGATGAAAAATAAATAATATTCATAATCACCTCTCAACATAGCTTTATGGGTTTCTAAAAACTTGGAGGATCCAAAATATGTAATTTCAGGCTTCTTATAAATTTTTTTCACTGTTTCACAAGATTATATCGTCTTGTAAATGTTCCTATCAATAGAACATAACAAATTGTTATGGACTTTATGATTTTCAGGATATTCAATATTATCTTCATGAGAAAAATAAACATTATCCTTCTCTATAACATTTAAATTTACAAACATTATAATAAATTTATTTAATATAGTATTAATTATAAAGTACTTCAGTTTACCCCATTAGTAATGATAATATAATCCATAAAAAATAAGTGATCTTATAGGATTTAAATTTTCAAGTGTACTTATAGGAAAAAATGTTATCATAAATAAAATATTTCATCAACCAATATAGTTAGTATAAGAAAACTAAAATGAAATTATGATGAAATAACAGATAAATAAAAAAACTCACAATCATGTGAATAAAATATATGATACCAAATGTTATTCCAAGGTTGTAATGTAGGTAATATACATGAGTAGGTGAATTGTAGTTTTAAAACAAACTTACAAGTTTCATCTGACACAAATATTTTAAGTGAACCAAATTCATGAAATACCTATTAATTCAAATATCAGAGTAAAATAATACATGAATGGGAAATATAAATAGTATTAAATATAGTAATTATACCAGACATAATATTTTTATATGTTTACAAAATTATGATAGTAGCAAACAAAGGGGAAGAAATAGAAAATTTAAATCTATGAAAATTCAAAAACTAAAAACAACATAAATTTATAAAAAAGAATAGATTATTTTTTATAAAACCAAATTATAATTTGATTTATATATTAAAAACAAAAATTTAGACTAATGTGTATGGTGGGTCTATAAACTAGATCTATTATATCCTTGAATTTAATCATATCACAAGGTATCTATGATTTTAAAACCTATCAGAAGGTATGTCTTCATATCCCCAAAATTCATTGACTTAACATGTTAATAGGTGTAGTGTTCAATCCCGAAGCACAATCTTATATTCCCAAAAATACCTTGATAAAAAAATATATTAAAATCCTTTATCTTTTTATCCCCGAAATCCCATGATCATACAAGACCAGTAAAAGAAAAATTATAAGATAAATACAAATAAATTTATAATAAAGCCTCAAAATATGTAGCTTATAGTAAAAAATTATAAATAAAAGAAATCTATAACACCCTTATATTTTAAAATATACACACTATGTTTTATATCAAATAAAACACATAACCCTAACCTTAAATGAACCATAAAATATTATTATTGAAATATAAATATTATAATCTTATCATTGAAATCCTGAGTATGGATAAGAATAACCAAATTATAAAAATTATATTCATAAAGTTCCTACTTTATTAAAGGAATTGGTTAAAGCATTGGAAATTATAACTTAATTTTTCATAAAGTAATTTTATGCTTCAAAAAATACATTTCCCTTCAATAATGGTTTTTATTCATTTTAGTGAGAAAAAATTATAATTAATTTCTAAAATTTTTCAAAAAAATATTTTTTAAAATGAACATAATTTTTGAAATAAACATGTCAAAATTATCTTAGATCCAATTTTTTATAATTTCTTAAAAAGTAAATTTTTTGAAGAATAACTAAAAATAACACTTTTTATTGAATAATTTCTTTTTAATTCAAGAATTTTAAAAGATCCATTTTCTTTAAAAATGTTTTAAAAGTAAAATTAGTAAATTTATACCATTAATAATCTAATTAAGGTTATTTAATTTAATTTTATACTTTATTTTAGTATAAAAACCATATATACTTATGAAGACATTTTTTTGGAAAATCAGATTCTGTCTCATTTTATGGGTTTAATTTTAAAATAAATTATACCACTTAAGTGAATTGAATTTGATAAAATGGATTAATTATTTTTAATTAGATTAATTATGATTAGGTAACAAGTTTAACTTAATTTTTGTCATAATTAAGAGTAACTATGGTAAATATTTATAACCACAGTAAAGGGTAAAACATATTGATTATGATTAAATATAATGTAAAAAGGATTTAAAATACACTTCACACATTACTTGATCATATTGGATGATTAAATTTTTTAAATTATCATAAAATTTAGAAATTATCATCATGTTGATTCTTTTTCCGTTGATAGTGACAAATATAATATTTTCTATAATGAAAAACACAAAATATCACTCATTTTCTTTTAAATTTATATTATATGTTCACATAGGGTTAGAAATAAGTTTATAAAGAATATTAAAATTTATTTTGATCATAATGAAATTATTTTTATGATGGTAATTTATTTATATTTTTATTGATTATATAATTACCTTAAATGTTTATACAACACTAACACAGTTCTTGTACAAGCTGTAGAAAAATTAAACTAAATGATCTAAAAAAATTATTTTTTTGATGAATTATGGTTTCAACAGACATATATGGTTAATAATAATGTATAATTAATTTATAAAGTGTTTATTGTTTAATTACATACCTATATTGATGTTTTTAAAGTCAAAATATGTGAATAGTTCATAAAATGAAATTAATTATATTTTATAATATATAATATTTTATTAAATGATTTAGAAATATAAAAAATATTGAAAGAGGACATATGGAAGGGTAAATGGTCTAAAATGGAATAAATGGATCATTTATGAACCAATTCATTCCATATATGTAATTTTATAACCATAAATTATTAAATAAATGTTTTACCGTGTTTAAGGATAAAAAGGGGAAACATGCGTTAAACTAAGTAGATAGTGGTAAAAATGAACTAAAAACTTCTATAAATAAAAATTTATGAGTTTTTTTATCATATATAATATTTAAATCAAAATAAATCCAATTTTGATCCATTGGTCAATGAATGTGACTTTATAATATTTTAGTGTTTTTAAAAAATTTCAGGAGTGCCCCTCTCCTCCCTTATAAATAGGAACATCCTCTCCATTATTCCTTAAAAATTTTGAGCACTATAGATTAGAAAATCTATAGCATAATCCCTTCCTAAAATCCCTCCCAAAATCCTATATTTATTATTTCAGTTATAATACCACCCTTAGATGGCTTAATTTCTAAATAAAATGAAGTTGTGAGAAGAAGAGGTATAGTTTTAGCCGAATGTTTTAGTATTATTTATTCTTATACCACCTTAAAAAATAATATTATCATTGTAATATAATATCATTAAAATATTTCATATACATAGATCTTATTATTTGTATGTAATATCCTATATCCATATTTTCTTCTATCAAACGGAAAATTAAACCACCATTCATGTGTATGACAAACTACCGCCTTATAAACTGATGTAATTCGTTTTCCATCACTAACTCTTATGGATAGTTAGAAATATGGGTTTAGTGTATATATATGATATTAATGATATAATAATTATTATTTAAAGATAATATATCATATTTTTTCTTACCTTTCTATCCATTGAAAAACTATAACCATGTTTGTCCATATATGTGGATTATCACCTTCGCAAAGAGAAGCAATTCATTTTTATCACTGTATAACATGGAAGAACCATATAAGTGTATTTAATGCGATAATACTATATTTATGATATAATAATAATTATAGAATGATAAAATGATACTTACCTTCTTTCTCTCATGTTCATTAAATACTGGAAATATTAATCATGCGTACGTGTGACCCACAATCTCTATGATTGTAACTTATTTAATTTTTTATAAACATATTTCTTGGTCTAGTTATGTCATAACCCATAAAAATGGGGATCATTATATGACTACCCAAATCCCACCTATAAAAGGATAGGGGCTCTCGACCAGCACCGAGTAGCCATATCACACAAATGGGAGGCCTAACCTAATGTACCTGTACACACACACATATCCAAGACTATACAATGTTGAAATGTAAAAAAATTGATGAAAATTCATGTGAACATCTATAATACCACCATCAGAGTATGAAAACAAGTACTAGAAAGAAAAATGACCAAATAAAATCCCACTACAATAAAACTAAAAACCAGTCCAACCTCTTAAGTGGGTTATGACTACTGTCAATGAAACCACATGAACACCCATGGATCTGTCTAGGTCACTAAGCTTCAGCTAGTCATAGTCCCTATAGGACTCCTCCAAAAGTTCGATCATCTTCTTAGGAAATGACATGTGATAGAAAATCCCATTTAGGGGTGAGTATACCATTACACAGTAGGATACGCCAAAAATCACTATACATATATTATCAAGAATAAAAATTATATCATCATAGATAGATTTCAACAGTACATATAACAAGAATATCTTGATATATTCAACATATAAACATAATATCATGTAATAGTCACAACCACAAATCCATACTAGGATTCATGCTTAAAGGTTTCACCAAGAAATCATCTGGGAGAACACACTCCATGAGTTTGATAGCACTGATAACGTCCATCCAAGTGGTCATTCTCATCGAGTATCGCTATAATAAATATACAATGGAATTATAAAGAGATCAATAAATAGAGAGGGGATCACTCCCATAGCAATGGTGTATTCCAAAAACACTATATGGATTAACCCACTAAGTTAGGGATCAATGGATGCTTAGTATTGGCCAAGATTATTCCAAGAACCCCACATAGGGAAAAGATGATGGTGGATCTCACTTAATGAATAATTAAGGGATTTAAAAACTCTATAAAAGACTAATACACCTTATAGAGTATTACCATACTATGAACTAGACATGATTCCATAACCCTTAGGGAATGGATCAAGGGTATGCACCCTTACCAAACTTGTCTAAGTTAAATAGGAAAAGGGCTCTAATCCTTCTTGGAAGGATCACACAACATGTAAAGAAAGTACATGGCATGTCCCTTTAGCACCAGATTCTATCCTTGTATCACAACATGTGTCGGTGTCCATTTCCATGTCTGATTACATGGGGTGTTTAAATCCATGTACTACTTACCATGTCCAAGTACACGACTCTGCCCATGTAAACCTAGCTTGGCCATGTCTGTGTCTGAGTATATAGTGTTTCCAAGACCATGTACTCCTAGCTGTGTCCTTGTAACCACCGAGTTACAAGCTGAGCCTCCAGGTATGGGTCACATGTCATGTGATAAATATTACACACCATATTATATTTATCTTCTCTATGGAAGCACTAGAACCACACAGGGTGGTACCAGAAACCATGAAATATTGTATTACACAACATGTATATCGTGATTTCTAGAACCCACTAATCCATCCCACATCATCATCCTCCACTATTTTTTCCACTATATCTACTAAAAATCCTAACCATAGATCATGGATCTGGGTCTATCGAGTCCAATTTCCACAGGAGTCTGAATTCTAGTCATTCAATTTTCTTAAAAAAAGTCATTCAACACCTCGCTGCCTCCATAATACCCGAGAATTAATTAATGCCCCCTTTTCCAATCCTAATATTATGATGTGGATCATTTTCTTCATCTATCCAATCTTATATCTTCAATATAAAATTATTTTTTCCAATAAAATATTGCATAATGATTAATTATTTGGTATTTTATTGAACCACCATCCAAATGAAATATCAGTGATGAACTCACAAAGATAGTTGGGATAAAACCAATAAACATGAAAAAAAGAATAAAATTTAGTATTTTTTTGAATTACCAAAATCTATTTCTATTAGAATTAAAAAAAGGCAAAAAACAATTATATGAAATTCACAAAAAATAATCCCACACCCGCAACAAGATCAAACCATGAATCAATTAGTTAATCAATTGATTCATATTTTTCATAGGAGAAATAAATTTAGTATAAAACCAAATAAAAAAAATCCTACCTATATTTAGATCAATCAATGGTGAAGAACAATCACATATTTATTTCATTAGTGAGATCCACATTTTCTATTGGTACACCTATCCTCGATCGCGATCCAATCCAATGTCACCTACCAAGATCTTCTTTAATGATAACGCTACAAATTTTACATTTAAGATTATTTAAAGAAATATATTTGGTTTCTATATCACATTAAATGAAATAAATAAATAATTTTATTTATTTTATTTATTCACTTTCAAAAGAACTTCATAAAAACTCCCAATTCCAACAAAGATAATATCAATCCTAGGGTAAAATAGTAGATGTATTATATGGAATATATTGAATATATTTTAAAAATTAATTATGAGCATACCAGGCCTCAGAATCTTGTGCCGTCTTAGTGATTAACTTAAAAAATAATCCATATAATATTCCAAAGAAACTCATGAAAAAATTGGAGTCATTAAATTCTCATCACATTAGGGATTTATGGCCTGGAAATCCAGAAAAAGGGTTACACAAAGAGTTGTGGGCACTGAGAATGCATATGGGTATCCCTATCCTAGGTTCTCTCTTAAAGATACATATTCTACCCCCAAACATGAACTAGGGGAATCATTCACCTGTGAAGAATCCTATCCTTCCAATCCTCATTCTCTAATGGGTACTCATCAAAGATAACCTCGTAGTTAATGTCCAACTTTCCTTAATTGATAACATGTGATGGGGCGTGCACATTCCTCCTCAACTAAGACATGTGGAAGATTTCATATAACTGAACTAACTATGGTGGTAGATCTAAGGGGTACACCACCTCATTAACAATATGAAGTATCTAGGAAGGGATAATGAATCTTTTAGGGATATGAGATAACCTCACTAACAATATGCAGTATCCTCAATCATGATCCTATCTAATGTTGCCTGCCAAGATATCCTTCAGACCACTCTTCGAATTTTCAAGGCTATGAGCTAACCCTACAAATTATCCATAATATCATATTTATAGAAATTTATTAGGTCACTACATCATGTTAAATAAAATAAATAAATTTTTTTATTTATTCACCAGTGAATGAACTTTATAATAACTTCAGACACTAGTGCACTCCTGTCGTAGGGTATGGAAAAAGTATATTTTTATGTTTTCCTAGTGTAGCATAGAGGCTGTACAGGGTTGTCTCACTTAAGGATCATTATCAGTTGTTCACTCACTTTAAAAAAATATCCTAAACTAATTTTTTTATTTCTATGAATGAAATATAATTCATGAAAATATATGAAATGAAAAAATTCAATTCTAATTAATATGAAATGATAAACAGAATGGAATTAGTGAAGAAAGGAAGTTCTCCTGAGAGAAATTCCAGGGAGCACCTTCAATAAACAACTTCAAATATTCTTAGTGAACACACTCCATTATATGTGTGAACACCTCAGTTTACCCCAGTTATGAATGAAAAGTCCACTTAGCGACTGCCAAGCACACCCTCCATCCACCTCCTCAATTGAGGGAAAATGGTTATAGATTAAGAAGTTAAAGTTTATACAACCACATTGAGGATTAAACCCACTATAAATTATACATATAATTTAATCCAATAACATTAAAAAATGGTATTGGGTTAAAGATCTT
Organism: Viscum album; assembly: GCA_963277665.1. Lineage (NCBI taxonomy): Eukaryota > Viridiplantae > Streptophyta > Magnoliopsida > Santalales > Viscaceae > Viscum > Viscum album. The sequence goes on from OY728161.1 coordinate 314,674,251, forward strand.
GATTACTCCCTAGGGATAATCCTTAGGTCAGTTACTCATGATCATGATTATTGTAGTTTACAATGGTGAGATGAGAAGAAGAAAAGAGGGTGGATGGGTGGACGTATAAATAAAAACAATGCATGAATTTATTAGAAATCCAAATTACAATTAAAAACTAAAAAAAAAATAAATAAAAAAATAAATGAAAAAGAAAAGGGGAGGATTTTTGGCCAGCCTCCCTCGGTGGAGATCTCCTCTTTGGTGCCCTGGAAGGAATGAGATGGAAAATGGGATGCCTTGAGAGGAAAGAGCTCCCCTCCATTTATATGACCAATTTTTTATTATAAAGTTGACACATTGTATCCCCAATAAATTACCTCTTCACACATTGGATGCTTCATGAATGTTTTTCACAAATTTCTTGTCCGTCTCTCCTCAAAATTTCAGTGTATTCAAACATGTATTTTGAGAGTTATTACTGTTTCACTCTGACAATTTATTATATCCAGTCAGACTCTACAAATTGAAAACCTCCAGATTAGAATGCCTTAATGACTATAACAATGGCTAATTCACACATCCGAGACTTCATTAAGTAAGTTAAAAACTTATTGTATATCTACCATCTGAATTTCATTATAATTGGTCCCACCATGAACAATTTAGGGACCCAACACAAAAAATAGACATATCTATAAACAGTTTTCATGGTCCAACTTGTAAGCTTGTTTTGAGCTTCTATATGGTCGATTTAGATTGTGGTCAAGAAGGATGAAATAAAGCCCTATATGTTTATAATTTCTAAAAATAAATTATATCATAGTTTGGATGAATATAGAAAATGTTATGTCCATAAGATAGAAATAATTTAAAACTATTAAAAATCTAAAATGGTCCATTTTTATGATTAAGCTCAAAATACCACAAATATCATAAAATGTAGAAATTTCTCTAAAAGTAACACATTTTTGAGATTTAAAACCATGAAATTAAATGTAAATAAATTTAAAATACTTTCTCTATCAATTACAACACACTTAAACCATGATTTTCCTCATGAATAAAATCTCAACATGGAATTAATAGGACACTAATGTTACCAAAATTCAAATTAAGAAGTAATAAAAAAAATTCAATGTAAAATCAAAATTTAAAAAATCTACATAAAATATCAATTTAATTTATTATCTTTTAAAGAAAACATAAATTCATGTATTTTACCTTTCCCATTTGAAAAATTATGGAACTTCTCCTTTCATTCATTCAAGCTCCTTAATTCATTATTATTAAACACACCAAGCCATGATTTACCTCACTTTGAATATGTTCTCTCATATCTCACAATAAAAATAAAGTAGGGTTATTATAATATCATAAGAACATTCTTCTTATCCATAGTCTTGTAAATGAATTACTTTCTCCACTTTGTAAAGACACAAAGAACATAAAATCATGAGGACTTTTCAATAAAGGTTTAAATGACTCTTAGGCTTAAGGTTGGTAGGATTTGATGCTTTAAAAATTAAGTCTCAAGGACTAGGTTTATCTCTTAAGTACAATGCATGATATCAAAAAGTGAAAGTGTAATTAAATTATTCCCTTCAAAGTAGAAACAGCCACATCCCCAAAAGTCAAAGTAAAGGTTATGATCAAGTAAACATAATGAATGATTTTTGCGCCCTCTTGAATGTTTTTTTACCTTTATACATTTTTTTCTTTTTTTTCGAAATATATAATTAGATCAAAACCAACATCCATAACCAAACCACATACAATAATAATATCATTGGTATATAAAATGGTGATTTTGGGTTTTTCCAAATCACAACCCATTTTTTCCTCTTTTTTTTCTATTTTTTTTATTTAAGAGGTGAAAATAATAAATAGTACAATGAATGAATCAAAAAACTTTATTTATTCCCACAATAAGAACCCCCACACTTAATCTTGGTAATGTGAATAATCCATTAAACCATGAATCCCTCCACCCCACACTTCAACTTTAAAATATCATGAAAATACTAAGAGTTGGGTAGGAATAGATACAAATATCTTGAAACATGGATCATTCCTATAAAGGTCATTCATAGCTTCTATGGGATAAAGAAGGATTAATGTAAAGGTGGTATTTAAGGACAATGAATTTTCAAAAGAGGCATCAATCATTTTAAATGTGTTTTTTCACATTTATATATTTGACAAGTTTAAATGCAAGTTATGGTCAATGATATGTCCTATGATAACTCAAGAAAAATGATCAAGATAAAATAGAAAGTACTTGGTCTAGAAACCCTCTAAATAATGATACATATGACATTTGACAATCACTCAAGGAATGATTAATAATAACAAATCAATTCACATGAATTTAAAAAATTTAAATCCTGAAAAATGGTTGGGAAATTTCATTTACATGAATTAATTAATTCCCTCAAATCACAAGTCATCATTTCAATATCCATGATTCACTTTAAACATTTAATTCTACATTTTACTCATTAAATTTCAGTAACATTGGATTCTAAAATATGTAATCACTAGATTATTAATAAAATCATGTCTTCTATATAAGTCAAGTAAAGAATTAATTCAAGTGAGGGCATGAAATTATTATCATTAAAGCTCAAAACATGTTTTGGAACAAGAAATTTAATGAGTTGAAAAGTTTAAATAATAAAAATAAACTCCCATTCCCATGAAGCTCAGTCCTTCTATTACACTATTTTAGGCTTCCATCTGCCATCATGAACCTATAAAAAAATAACTCAATTAAGTATAAGGATCATGTCATTAAATCCCAAAAATATAGGAGGGAAGAGGATTCATGATAAACTACTTCTTAAGAAATGAAATTGAAATATAAATTCCTATAAAGCATGTAAATATAATTCTTGGTATGATCCCCCAAGTGGGCTTTGAATTTTTACTACCTCTAATGGGAAGTACCAGCTATTATCCATAATCAGATGGTGGTTGGGGATTCTTGGATTTGAACCGCCACATTTTGTTCTTCCCATCTTTCACATCATCCTTTTTTGTGAGGAATGATCTATTGATAGAGTACACCCGATATTTCCCTTCATAATTAGATACCTCTTGCATGGATAGGGTAGGATGAAGTATACATAATCCTCCTTTGTTGTTACATGTAAAAATTCTTCTTCTATGTATAGTGGATTCTCCAGACATGAATTAATGTTTAAAGATTCTAGATTTGGTTCTTCAGGAAAAGTCATTGAGACATCTTCTTGTACTCCCTCAAGTAAGTGTTCATTGTGTTTAGGGGGCTCTAAATGTTCCTCAACAGGTGTATTTTCATTTTCATATTCTTCCTCCAAAGTGTCATACAGGTTATAAGAATCTGAAAATTTAAAATTATTAGAAGTGATACTCAAATTATATTTAATAAAATCAAATGAGATTGAGTTCATGAATGTATCATCTCCCTGAGTTAGTTTATCTTGAATCTTTTTTTCAGTGTAAAGAACCTTTCAGAGTTAAGAAGTAGCATATGGAGGCAGGTATTCAAGCTCCTCAATTCCTTAGATATCCTCAAAAAAATTAGGTAAGACTAAGGGGGACTTTTTTGGGACCTTCTCTACTAGATAAAATTATGGAAAGTAATGGGATAATTTAGTTATCTTCTGAGCTATCACTTCAAAAATTTGTTGGTTCATGTCCTCCCTTAGGCCAACTATGATTTTTTTAAATTTTTACTCCCTATTATTTGATTAAAAAAATTACCTCACCTGTCTAACAATAACAGAAACACCATCCACCATGGAAAATGGTGAGTTAATAATTGGTTCATGCACATTTGGGCAACTGTTCCATGAATTGAAAAAAATATTCATTTTAAAACATCATGGAAAATTTTCCTTTTCTAGATTTTTGGTTTTTTAAAGAAAAATGAAAATATATCTACAACATGAAAATATAAAAGATAAGTAAAATACTAATTGGATCCCCAAAAATGGTTCCAGTTTTGGCGCACGCCTATCATAGGCTGTGGCAAAAGCATATTTTTATGCTTTCTTAGCGGAGCATAGAGGTTGACCTGGTCCGTCTCACTTGAGGAGCATTCTCAGTTTTTCACTCAATTAAAAAAATTATCCTAAACTAATTTTTTTGTTGTTTTTATTATTTATACAAATGAAATGGAATTGATGAAAATATATAAAATGAGAAAATTAAATTTTAATTAATATGAAATGCTAAATAGAATGGAATTAGGGAAGAAAGGAAGTTCTCCTGAGAGAAATTTTAGGGATAACCTTTATTGAATAGCTTAAAATATTCTTAGTGAACACACTCCATCATATATGTGCACACCTCAGTCTACCCCGATCATAAATGAAAATTCCACTTAGCAATCTCCAATCACACCCTCCATCCACCTCCTCAATTGAGAAAAAATGGATGTATATTAAGAAGTTAAACTTTATACAACCATAGTGAGGATTACACCCACTATAAATTATCCTTATAATTAAATCAAAGAATATTAAAAAATAGGTCTTGAGTTCAAGAGCCTAATTATTCACTTGGGATATTTCTTAGGTTAGTTACTCATGATCATGAGTATTATAGTTCCCGATGGTGAGATGAGAAGAATAAAAGAGGGTGGATGGGTGGACACATAAATAAAAAAATAAATGAATTTATTAAAAATATAAATTACAACTGAAAAATAAAATAAAAATAAAGAAAACAAATAAATTAAAAAGAAAAGGGGAAGATTTGCAGCTAGCCTCCCTCGGTGGAGATCTCTTCCTTAGTGACTTGGAAGAAATGTGATGGAAAATGGGATCCATTGAGAGGGAGAAGCTCCCCTCTTTTTTATAGAAAGAATTTTTACTCTAAAGGTTAACAAATTTTAGTCCCAATAAATGACATTTTCACACATTTAGACCTTCAATAATGTTATTTTTAAATATCTTTTCCGCCTCTCCTCAAAATTTTAGTGTATTCAGACATATATTCTGAGAGTTATTCCCGTTTTAATATGAAAATTTATTCTATCTATTTAGACTCTTCAGATTTCAAACCTCTAGATTATAATGCCTTAATTACCATTAAAACGGCTTATTAACACATTATAGAATTCATAAAATATGTTCCAAAACTTTTTTCTTATCCACCCTCCAAATTTCACTATAATTGGTCCCACCATGAATGACTTAGGGAATCATCACCAAAAAATAGAAAGGTCTTTAAAAAAGTTTCATGGTCAAACTTGTAAGATTTTTTTTAGCTTTCATATGGTCATTAAGATTTTGGTAAAGAAAGAAGGAAATGAAGCCTTAAATGTGCAGAATTTATAAAAATAAATAATTTCACAATTTTTATTAATAGATAAAAAGTTATGGCCATAAGATAGAAATAATTTAAAACTATTAAAAATCCAAAATAGGTCATTTTTATGATTAAGCTCAAAATGCAACCAATATCATAAAATGTTGAAATTTATATTAAAGTAACATGTTGGTAGGATTTTAAAAAATGAAATTAAATGTAAATTAATTGAAAATAATACCTCTATCAATTCCCCCACACTTAAACCATGATTGTTCTCAAGCATAAAATCTCATCATGGAAATCAGAGGACGACAATGTTACCAATATTCAAATTTTAAAGTAATAAAAAAAAATTCAATGTCAAATCAAATTTTAAAAAATACTCATAAAATATCAATTTAATTTCTCATTTTTTAAAGAAAAAATCAATTCATGTATTTTACTTTTCGCCTTTAAAAAATGATGGAACTTATCCTTTCATTCATTCAAGCTCCTCAATTCATTATTATTAAACATGAAAAGTCATGATTTACCTCACCTTTGAATCTATTCTGTCATATACAACGATAAAACTAAAGTAGAGTTATTATCATATCATGAGAACATGCTCCTTATCCATAGTCTTGTAAATGAACTAATTTCTCCAATTTATAAAGTCAAAAGTCACATAAAATCATGAGGACTTTTTAATAAAGGTTCAAATAACTATGAGTGTTAAGGTTGGTCGAATATGATGATTTAAAAATTAAGTCTCAATGAGGAGGTTTATCACTTAAGTAAAATACATGATATCAAAAATTTAAAGTGTAATGAAATTATTCCCTTCAAAGTAGCAACACCCACTTCCCCAAAAACTCAAAGTAAAGGTTATGATCAAGTAATCATAATAAATGATGTGTGCACCCTCTTGAATATTTTATTTTTTTACTTTACTAATTTTTTTACTTTTTTAGAAAGATATGATTATATCAAACCCCATATCCATCACCTAACCACATATGATCAGAATATCATCGATCTGGAAAATGGTGATTTTTTGTTTTCCCAAATCACAACCCATTTTTTCCATTTTTTAGTTTTTTTATTTTCTATTTTTTATTCAAGAGGGGAAAAACTATAAATAATACAATGAATGAATCAAAAACTTTATTTATTCCCAAAATATTTACATCCACTCTTCATCCTTGCAATGTGAATCATCCTTTAAACCATGAATACCTCCACCCCAAAACTTCAACTTTAAAATATCATGAAAATACCAAGAGTAGGGTAATAATGGATACAAATAGATTGAAACATGGATTATTCATATAAAGGTCATTCATGTATTCTATGGGATAAATAATGATTAATATAAAGGTGGTATTTAAGGATATGGGCTTTTCAAAATATGCCTCAATCATTTTAAATGTGTTTTTGCACATTCATATCTTGGACAAGTTAGAATGCAAGTTTTAGTTGGAAAAATTCCCCAAGATCACTCAAGAAATATGATCAAGATAAAATAGAAAGTAATTAGTCTATAGATACTCTCAAGTATGAGACATATGATATTGGACAATCACTCAAGGCATGATAAATAATAAAAAATCAATTCAAATGAATTTCAGAAATTCAATCATGAAAAATGGTTGGGAAATTTCATTTACATGAATCAACCAATTCCCTCAAATCATGAGTCATTGTTTCAATATCCATGCTTCAATTTAAACATTAAATTATCTATTTTACTCATTCTATTTCATTAACATTGAATTTTAAAACATGAAATCACTAGATTCTTAAGAAACTCATGTCTCTTATATAATTCAAGTAAAGCATTAATTAAAGCATGAGCATGAAATTCTCATAATTAAAGATCGAAACATGTTTTGGACTAAAAAATATAAGGATTTGAAAAGTTTAACAATAAAAATGAACTCCATTTCCCATGAATCTTAGTCCTTATCTTTCACTGTTTGTGGCTTCCTTCTTCTATTAGAAACCTAAAAAAGAAAACAACTCAATTAAGTACAAGGATCATTTCATTAAAGATAAAAAATATAGGAGGGAGGGGGCTATATTCTAAACTACTTCTTAAAAAATGAAAGTGAAATCTAAATTCCTAGAACACATGTAAATATAATTCGTTGTATGATCCCACAAGTGGGCCTTGAATTTTTACTACCTACAATGGGTAGTACCAACTGTTATCTATATTCAAATGGTGGTTGGGTCTACATGGATTTGAATCACCACATTTTGTTCTTCCCATATTTCACATCATCATTTTTTATGAGGGATGATCCATTAATAGAGTACACCTGATCCCCCCCCTTCACAATTAGGTACATCTTTCATGGTGGGGGTAGGATGAAGTACATATCATCCTCATTTGTTTCTATATGTGAAAATTATTCTTCTATGTACACTAGTTTCTCTAAATGCGACTTAATGTTTGCAGCTTTTATATTTGGTTCTTTAGGAAAATCCACTGAGATATCTTCTTGTACTCTATCATGTAAGTTTTCATTGTGTTCAGGGGAAATAAATGTTCCTCAACAGGTGCATTTTCATTTTCATCCTCTTAATCCAAAGTGTCATAAAAGTTAGAAGAATCTAAAAATTCAAAATTATTAAGAGTGATACACAAATTATATTTAATAAAATAAAATGAGATTGAGTTCAATAATGTATCATCTACCTGAGTTGGTTCATCTTAAATATATTTTTTAGTGGAAAATACCTCTTAGAGTTGAGCAATAGTAGATGGAGGCAGGTAATCAGGCTCCTAAATTTCTTGGATATCCTTGAAAAAATAATGGAAGACTAATGGGGACTCTTCTAGGACCTTCAACACTTGATAAAATTCTGGAAAGTAATGGGAGATCTCAATTAACTCCCAAGCCATCGCTTAAAAAATTTGTTGGTTCACGCCATCCATTAGGCCAGTTATGAATTATTTAAATGTATGTTCCTCATTATTTGATTTCCAAAATGACCTCACCAATCTAACAATAACAAAAACACCATCCACCATGGACAAGGGTGATTCAATAATTGGTTCTTGCACATGTGGGAACTGCTCCATGAATTGAAAAAATAGCCCTTTGAAAACATCATGGAATTTTTTCTTTTTTTTTAGTTTTTTGTTTTTTTAAAGAAAAATGAAAATATATCTACAACGTAAAAATAGAAAAACATAAATAAAATACTGATTGAATACCTAACAATGGGGCCAGTTTTGGCGTATGCCTATCATAGGGTATGGTAAAAGCGTATTTTTATGTTTTCCTAGTGAAATATAGAGGCTAACTAGGGTTGCCTCACTTGAGGAGCATTATCAGTTGTTCACTCACTTAAAAAATTAAACTAAACTAATTATTTTTGTTGTTTTTATTATTTATATGAATGAAATTGAATTTATGAAAATATATGAATTTCAAAAATTCAATTCTAATTAATATAAAATTCCAAACCGAATGGAATTAGTGAAAAAAGGAATTTCTCATAAGAGAACTTTCAGGGAGAACCTTCATTAAACAGCTTCAAATATTCTTAGTGAATACAATCTATAATATGTGTGCACACCTTAGTCTACCTTGGTTATGAATGAAAATTCCACTTAGAAATCTCTAATCACACCCTCTATCCGCCTCCTCAATCAATAGAAAATGGTTGTAGATTAAGAAGTTAAACTTTAGACAACCACAGTGAGGATTACACCCACTATAAATTATCCTTATAATTAAATAAAGAATATTAAAAACATGGTCTTGGGTTCAAGAGCCTTATTAATATCTTGGTATATTCTTTAGGACAGTCACTCATGATCATGAGTATTATAGTTCACGATGGTGAGATGATAAGAAGAAAAGATAGTGGATGGGTGGACACATAAATAAAACAATGCATGAATTTACTAGAAATATAAATTAAAAATGAAAAATAAAACAAAAATAAAGAAAAAAAATTAAGAATAAAAGGGGAATATTTGCAGTTTTCCTCCCTCAATGGAGATCTCCTCCTTGGTGCCTTAGAAGGAATGGGATAGAAAATGGGATGCCTTAAGAGGGAGGAGGTCCCCTCCTTTTATATGTAGAATTTTTCCTAAAAAAATTGACACATTTTATCGCCAATAAATGACATATTCTTGTGATTTTCCATTCATTAATGTTGTTTATAAATATCTTTTCTATCTCTACTCAAAATTGTAGCATATTCAGACATGTATTCTGAGAGTTAAGCCTATTTTATTCTGAAAATTTATTTTGTCTAGTCAGACTCTGCAAATTGAAAATCTCTATATTAGAATGAATTAATGACCATGTAAATGAACAATTAACACATATGAGATTTAATTAAAGATTTTCCAGAACTTCTTTCACATCCACCCTCCAAATTTCACAATAATTGGGCCTACTATGAATGAGTTAGGGACCGAGCACCAAAAATAGATAGATTTGTAAATAGTTTTCATGGTCCAACTTGTAAGCTTATTTTGAGATTATATATGGTTGATTTAGCTTTTGGTAAAGGAGTATGAAAAAAATCCCTGGATGTGTATAATTTCTCAAAATAAATAATTTCAAAATTTGTATTAATACAGAAAAATTTATGGCCATAAGATAGAAATAACCTAAAACTGTTAAAAATAAAAAATGGGTCACTTTTATGATTAAGCTCAAAATACCACCAATATAATAACATGTGGAAATTTATCTTAAATTAACACATTGGTTGGATTTAAAATAATGAAATTCAATGTAAATTAATTTAAAATATTTTCTCTATCAGACACTGAAAAAGGTTATGTATTGCCTATGGTAAAACTCATGCTATGAACTCAACACATGACTCAAATTTCTAATGATATCATCCATTTAGAAGTTATTCCACTTTTACATGAAAAAAAACCTGTGATATTTAATATATTTTAAAAAATAATTATGGGTACCCCTGACCTTGGAATCTCATGCCGTCTCAGTGCTTATCTTCACAAATTAACTATATAATATTCCAAAGAAACACATAAAAAATCAGTGTCTATACAGGTTAGATGAATAATTAATGTATCAAAATTACAATTATGTTATGATTATTATTCTTTAGATGATGGAATAATGACCTACTTATCCACATTCATACTACCTGAGTTATTTTGAGATTTTGAACCAACTGCCCTCAAAATGTCCAATATAAACATAGTTGATTATGTAATTGAGTATGGAATGGTAATAAATAAAATAAAAGTAATAATTAAAATTAAAAATTTTATTTGGAAATTAAATAATTAACATAAGTTAGTTATTTTGGAGTATAATTAACATACGTGATGAGTCGGACTCGAGGTAAGGGACAAATTACCTTAAAAATCTCATTTTATGTATTTTGATAATTTATATTCTAAATTATTTCCCCCCATGTCCATATAATTTTAATTATTTTATAAATGTATTTGTATAGACATAAATTAATTATAAGAGAAATTTTATATCACATTTAGATTTAATTAGTTGATTTTAAGAAGAAATCAATTTATATATTTTGTAAATAATGTTTTCTTATTATTTGAAAAATGAAAAATAAATTTTTATTTTAATGTGTACAAATTTACAACATTTACCACTACTATAACCATTATTTTATGTATGGATTACTTTAAAATAATACCTATTTTATTTAAATAAAAACAATCCTATTTGTTTTGGTATTTTAGTTTTGAAAATTGGGTTTTAAAGGAAGTTGATATATGAATATATAAAAATGTTTTTATGAGATAAATAGTATATTTGCATGAGTTTAATGATGGAAATAAAAGATTAATTTTGTTTTATACATGTTAGGGTCCTTGTACATTTTTTATGATGATATGTGAGCTCGATATATCTATGAATTTCATTTTGTAATGATTTTGTTCTATGAAGTTTTCTGTTTGAATTTGACCATATAAGTTATTACACTTATAATGGTTATTATAAGAGTCCATGAAAGGGTTTTATGAATATGATTTCCCAATATAACCACATGAATTTTATATGATTGATAATTATTTTTCATAAAAATATTTTGATTTCAAAAGGTAATATAGTGATGTTTTTTTAAAGAGTGATTATTTCATTTGGGGTAAAAAATTTATGTTTTTATGAAATTATTTTTCAGAGGTTCAGTTATTTTCAAAGAAAAACTAATGATTATTTTTTTATGTTTTATTATAATTTTTTAAAAAAATTGGTCAGTAAAGTTTATTTCATTTGTATATAGAAGATTATTTGATATCAATGTTTATTATACTAAAGGAAAGTCACTTTTATGATCTCATGGATTTGAAATAGACTAACAGTTTTCTTTTTTCAATTCTATAGGTCCATTTTTGAGTTTTTTATAATCATCCCACATTTTCATAAAAAATTCACATTTTTAAGGATGAGTACGATAATGATAAAGAATTAATATGAAAAAAATAAGAGAAAGGTATAGTGGAAAAAGTTATCACTCAAAGACATGGGTAGGGTCATGTAAGAGTTTATTATAATTCTCAAAAAAATTAACCTAAATAGTCATTGGGTATGTAATTGATCTTATATTTCCATTTTATTTTTTATGTTTTTATTACTATAATTGTGTCATGATCATCAGTATTAAATATGAAATTATAAATATTAGGTTTTTATCATGATATCTAGGAGGAAGTGCTTGAGGATTTTATACAATTAGAAGTAATCAATGTCAAAAAGTTGTTAAAGACATTCATTGATTTTATGATTTATTGAGTTCAAAAGTTGTGTTTCTATGATTATTTGAGGTACATAACTATTTATATATGGTGTTGTAACAAACATCAATGGTTTAACTCCAAAATACCCGGATTCATTTTTAACTACATCACTAGTAACTATGTCATATTCCAATGTCCATATCATGTTGCATTATCAATTACTGATTTTTTAAGAATTTCTACAGTGATACTAAATCTGATTTATATATTAAATCATGGAAATTATGATTTATGATTTTTTCCAAACCTTATTGAGTTCACTAGTATTTTAATTATTAGTAGTTTGTTCAACCAGTGGATGTGATAATATAAAATTATTAAGTTCACTGGAATTTCTATTACTAAAAATACTTTATGTGAAAACATGATAACTAAAACTATATTTGAGTTAAATCATATTCTGTGTAGTGTTTTTTAATTTATTAAATAAATAAAACAAGTGAGTTATTAAATCAATAGTATTATGATGAATTATAGGACTAAAATTACATATCCTCCTAATATATTTGGTAATTAGTTATATCTCATGATATCCTTATGTGTGAGGTTGGTGTGGAAAAATTCTTCCATAATGTTATGTGTCTATGTTATTTTGATAGATTTTCCCACAATCATGTGTATATGAATTATGCAATTAGATTTTTCCATAATGTTTTTTTCTTAGAGGTGAGACTTAAATTATGTTTATATTAACATGACTTATGTTTTTTACACATTTTATTATTATCATTCTTAACAAGATCAATTGATATTTTGAAACTTTTTCCATGTTTTTATATGATTATTTATTATCCTTCCTTAATTATTCCAAGATATGGTTATTGAATCTCATGATATATCACCCCAAATTTATCTTATTTAAAACCATAATGGGATTTATGTGTCACCCTTTACTTTATGTATGTTCATAGGTTATCCCATGTGATAATAAGAGTATAGTGTTCCCTAGTAGAGAGTTACGAATATGGAAATGAAATAATATGATATTGATTTATATATGTTTTGTAAAGTAACTAGTATTCCAAAGGCACTATACCTATATATTTTAGGAAGTACTTTATAGATATTTTTACTAAAAATCTTCTAATAATATGTATAAGAGATGAGTGAAATTATAGTTAGTATTAGATATTTTTCTTGATATTTTTGTGGATTGGGTTGGAAATGAAGACTAAATTAACCTTATTGAGACTTAGGAAGTAATAATATAGTATTTATATTTATTATAAGTTTTTTTGTTTCTATGATCATAATTTTTACCATATATTCCAATCAATTCTTGTATACTCTTCCATAATTGAATTTTGTTTTAGCATATGGTTAGGGATAATATAAATCATATCAAAAACCAATCTAATGGGAAATATAATGATTTCATGAATGAGATGCCTAATACGATGGGAGTAGGTTTCCAAAACCTCATGGAGATACTTACTCTGTTGACTCAAGTTATGAATAAAATCTTGAAACACGTGGAGCATCTAACCGCTCCAAATAAGGATCAATTTATAGTTTAATCCTTTATAATTCAAATAACTCCCCATTTTTGGATCCTCTGTACAAAATAAATCAATTACATTGATAAAATATTTTTTGTGCTTAAATTATTTGAGAAATAGAAAGACATATTAGCCATTTATCTTTTAGAGGGAGAAACTAATCTATAGAGGAAACTAATCAAGAATACCAAGCCTATGTAAAATATTAATGAAATATATTGGGATGACTCAAGGAAAATATTTTTTGATGAATGTTTTCATCACACTCACCATACTAAAATAGATAAATAACGTATTGGGCTCAACTATAGTGAGTATGAGTATATTAGTTTATATGATGAGACTTTATTAAGTATTTCAAGAAATTAATATACCTTTTTAATTGACCCTGAATGTAAGTTTGACTTCCTTTTTATGGATTAAAATCATGTTTTTTATATTATTTAACAATTCTAGACTTTGATATCTATGAGAAAATTTTATAAATATCCCTTAAGTTTTATATAGATATCAATGAATCTCAATGGTCACAAAGAACTATTGATAATAAAATATACATATACATGAAGTTTAAATTTTTTTGTTCATTTGATAAACCTTATGCTGGTAATAATATTAAACTACAAACATGCCAAAAATGTTATAAAAATCCAATAAATAGTCTCAAATGGACATGGAAATAATTCAAGTGTGGAAAATAATAAAATCATGATTTAGGTTGTAAAAGGGATATGAATAAGTTCATGAATATGATGGATAAAAATAAGGTTCCACTCAACACTCCCCTTAATGTGCATTTTAAAATTATAAGGAACATATAAAATATGCTAATCATTACCCCAATCCATGGGTAATAGAATATAACTGATGTATTTTACCTCTATAACTAAGGGAACAAGGAAGAATATATGGTATGACTGCCAATAAGGATGAGAAAGGAAACGAATCAGTTATAGGTACACTCATAATTTATTAAATATTAGAATTTTTTTATTTCATTCTTACCTTATGAATTCATTTATATCATGAATGTTCTCAAGAAATATTTAGACACCACCTCAAGACACATAGGTCGAGATAATGGTGAAAACACAAAGAGTTGTAATCATAACATGTTTGGAGTATTTATACCCCCTAATTAATGTTTTTTTGAAGAATATTCCTGCAAAATCTAGTTATAAACCCTTTGGTAGAATTTTATTTTATATTTGGAGTGGACTACTATTCCTTATATAAAAAATTATCAACTACCTAGAAAGGAAAATCACTTTCCATATCCATAATAAACCTTCAATTCTATACAAATTCAAGGATGACTATGAAACCCTTATAGAAAATCCATCTCAAAATTGGATATTGTTTTCATATGTGGAATTGTATATTGAAAAAATTATACATACCAAGTAAAATATTATCCTTGAGTACATAGATATTATAAGGTAATATATTGATGTGTTCCCTATATAGTTGTATGATATTACTCTTTATTGAAATGTTTATTTCTCTATAAAACGTATTCTTGGTTCTCTAACCATATCAAAGAGTTCTAAAAAATGGACACCATTTAACAAAAATAGTTGAATATGAAACTAAATAAAACATGGTAAAGGGATTTATATTCCCTTTTTATTCTCTATGGGGTTCCCAAAATATATTTTTTAAGAAGAATGATGGGTCAATGCAAATATAAATTGATTATTATGAACTTAAAAATATCACAATAAAGAAAACGTATCCTCTAACATGGAATGAAAAATTATACAAAAAACTACACGGGGATTAGTATTCTCAAAGATTGATCATTCATCGGGATAACATAAATTAAATCTAAAAAAAGGATATTCCATAGACACCTTCCATATAATATATGGACACTATGATTTCATATTTATGCCTATATGAATCACTAATTACCTTAAAATTTTCATGAAATTATTGAGTAAATAATATTTATATTACCTTAATGAAATTTTAGTTTTAATTATAAATTACATTCTCATATATTCAAAAAATAATAAAGATCTTAAAGAAAATTTGAGCATTTTGTTGAACACATTATAAAAGGATAATTTGTATGAAACATATAGTAAATGTGAGTTATGAATATAGAAAGTCACCTTCTTGGAAAATGTTATCATAAATGAAAGATTATCTATTGATCCTCTAAAGACTATGGAAACTGGTTAATGGGATAGACTAACAATATTGATATAAATTTCAATTTCCATAGATTATATAGGTTATATTGATTCTTGAAAAATTTATAATTATTTTTAGAAACAATCACCAAACTAAAATATAAAGAAGTAATGTTTGTCTAGGTAGACCAATGTAAAAATATTTTCATAGAGCTTAATAAAAAGATATTAAAAAAAGTTGTACTCATACTACCCAAAAGTGGATAAGGACTTGTGATATATCATGGTTCTTTTAAAATTTCATTGGGTTTTGTACTCATGATAAAATAGAAAAGTGATAGAATATGACTCAATATAGTTCAAGGTAAATTATAAGAAATAATTGACACATGATTTAGAATTTAAAATTATAATGTTTTCTTTGAATTTTGGAAACAATATTCATATATATAAAAGTGTTATATATATATTAATCACAAAATTAATAAGTATATATTCACATATAAGAAGATAAAAATATTAATACAAATATGATTAGATATAATCAAAGGCCATGACCACTCAATCCATTTCCATCCAAATAAAATCAAATAAAGTTGTTGATTATATAAGTATAAAATATCTTGAAACATTTCTATTATAATAATTCAATAGTATCTAGTCATCTTATACATGAAAATGATAGATATGGGAATCATACAGGTAGGTATAACATCATACCAGGCTCAAATGATTTCTTAAACATCTATCTTAGATAATATTTAAGATACCTAAAAAGTTTATTTAGAGATAGAAAATAATGTAAAGGAATAAAAAAAATTTAAATACCAAAGTTAGATATAAAAAATGATAGAGTTTAATGGTATGGGATATAATTATGTGTACTATATGAGCCTAATATAAAGAAGGATATATTTTACGATGTTCATATCTCTATATTATTTATCCAATTATGAATAATTAATATGTATAGAGATCTCCATGAACACTTCTGGTGGGATAATATAAATGATTATATCATTGAATATACATAAAATTGTTTAGTATTCTAAAAATTTAAGGAAGAAAAATAGAATTACAATGGGATGATACAACCATTTCCCATACCAATATAGTAATAGAAGAACATCAAAATTGCAATTTTCACTTGTTTTCTAAATACATCTGAAGAAAAAAATTTCATATGGGTTATGGTGTATTATACTATAAATACTACCCAATTAATTACCATTAATGATGACTTCTCACACAATCTACTTGCTAAGATATATATTGGAGAAGCGGTGATGTTGTATGAAACAAAACTATCAGTTATATCATATTGAGATTCATGGTTCACCTCAATGTTCTGGTGGATCCTATGAAATGAATTAATCATATATTTGAACTTATGTAAAACATATCATTCTCATAAATATGGTTAATCTAAATGTACCATTAAAATTAAAGAGTATATACTTAGATATTTATCTATGGGAATTAAAAGAGGCTAGAATCAAAAACATCCTTTGTCTAAGTGATAATACAATAATTGCACAATCTCAAGAATTCAAATGGATCTATATGAGGAACTTTGTGATATGTAATTTAAAACATCATCTTTCGAGGATGATGTTGTAGAAAGTAAGCTATAGGTAATAGAACTAGTAGAAGAGAATATTGGGGAGGTATAGTTCATTCAAAAACATATAAGAGAGGATAAGAGTTAGTATAAGTTCTATGATGATAATAATTGATGGGGCCAAGAGTTTGAGGTTTTAGATAAACTATTCTTCATAAGAATTCAATTTAAGAGAGTATACAATTGTGAAAAATTTAAAGTTAAGTCCCATGTATATAAACCCCTAGGAGATTATTGATTGTATTGGGGATATAGATTATCGACATCCACTTACATCATAATTTTCTCAAGTTAATTATGTGTTACATATATCTCCCAGGAGGAAGTGCATACCAGATCCTTCACATTTATTGAATATATTAGTGGTATAGTTATAGTATTATCTCTCTTATGAAGAGGGTCAGGTGGAAATATTGGATTATAGGGATTGAATTATTTGAAATAAGACCAAATTTTTTGTAAAATTTATACATATAAATCATAAGTATTAATAGGAAACCTAAAATCCTAAGGATTGGATGAAATATAAGTACCCTCTTCTATTTTCATCTTATGATTTCAGTTGAAATTCCAATGAAAAAATTTATAAATGGGTAAGAATGTAATGATCCAAAATTTTCAAATATGGAATATTTCCATATCTAATATATATGTAGTATAAATCATAAAACAATAATTTTGTTATATAAATATAAAACATTACATAGGTTTTCTAAATATACTCCATATAATTAAAAATCATACAATGGTATAATAAACACAATCAAATAATTAAATTAGAACTTTATATTCTAGTACATTATATTCATGTGAAAATATTATTAACTATTACAAAAAATATTTTCATTATAAAAGGAATTATAAATAAAATAAAAAAGTACTGTAGGGATAAGGAAGGAAATGAGAAGTATTTATAATAATTTTTGTGATTATATGACTGTTGTTATAATATATGATTATCAAGAATAATAGAATAAACCTAAAATGGTAAGGGGACTTATAAGAATAGAGAAATATCTAAAAATTATAAATTATAATTAGTAAAAATAAGATAATCAAAATATTATAATTCTACAGAAATTTTTATCAAATCATATAACATAAATGAAAAATACACATAAATTTTAATAATTTATGTTTTAAAATATTTAGTAAAATATTAATCAATATTTTAAAATATAATTACCAAATATTATAATAATTTTTAAGATATTTATAATAAATAACTATAAATTATATAATAATTAAGAATGATAAAAATTAGAAATAAAATCACTCATGGAAAAATAAACAACCTTTATTCAAGATAAAATTGTTTTTTATCTATAATATAATTTTTTAAAATAATTTCTATTTATAATATTAAATATTTAAATTTTAAAAAAATGAAATTGGGTTTTTAAAGAAAAATTTATAAATTATATTAGGTTTAATTTTTGAGATTTTTTTGGAAGGAATTTATTTTTTGGTGAATGTTAATGAAAAGTTTTTATGAATACCATAACTTTTATAACATCATGATATAAATTTTACAAAAAAATTTACAAAATTTCTTTTAGACTTAAAATTTATTTAAGGAGTAAAATAATATAGTTTGAAATAGTATATTTATTTTTTAAACCTATATTTGAAATAATAAAATCTACATTACATTTAATTCTATTAAAAATGGATTCTTTTCCTATAATAAAGTATTTCCAGAAATCCATTTGGTTTTTGATGTATTTTAATTTTATATAATTTTTTTCTATTTAATAATAAACAAAATTCATAGTAGTGAATATTATTTATAGTCTTTGGACTACATAATAAAATAATAAATACTTTAATAAAAAATACTCTTTACCCTTTTTTATATAAAAACCACTCCTACACCACCTTTTCCTCACATCCAAAACTCCTTATTTTTTCATTTATCTACAAAATTTACACTCTAAACTCCCATAGAATTGTTATCATTCTATTAATTTGACTAAAAGTACTTCCTTAAAATTATTTACACTTGATCCAAAGTAGGTGACTTGAGGTATGAGTTTGGGTTTTCAAACTCCTTGTTTACATTTGAATTCAAATATTACCCATTCTATAAAATTAAGTAATAAATAGAAATAAATTTAAAATAGAGTATTTAACATATTTTAATGTTTTATTAATACTTTAATCTAAAATAATTTACCTCATCTTCGTAAAAATATCTTATAAACATTGTTTCACCTATAGTAGATTTATGCAGCCTAAGTGAGTGGTAATATATTTTTTTAAAAATTATTCCTTTTATGGAAATTATTAAATATTTATTTCTAAATTTAATATAACATAATAATAATATAAAATCATTTATATGATTTTATAATAATAAAATAATCCATTAATTAATTATATTAAATGAAAACAATCGAATTTATTTTATTCCTCCAAATAAAAGATTACTGAGGAAGATTTCATATATTTTTAATATTAACTAATAAATGAACTACATAATCATTGGAATTATATAAAACAAATTCCATATAAATTTTTAATATTATAAATCTATTGGATAGTGACCTTAAATCATTTCCCCTACACTAAGGATGTTTTTGATCCATGAACCGATCAATGTCGAAGTAGTCGACACAGAAAATTTAAATTTTATAAATGGATTAAAAATGATAAAAATATATTATAATTGATGAAATAAATATGAAAAATGTTATAAATAAATTATATAATTAATGAAACATTACTACACCAGAAGTTAGTGAAGTATCTGAAGCATTTAAGGAAATTAGGAAAGGGTTATTTCTCCTTTTTCCCTCTCCTTTTCATTTTTGATGATATTATCATTATCACTCTCTATCAATATACATTACTCTTTATAAAATTAAAATATGAATACCTTATTTTATTTATAATTAAAATTTATTCCTTTTCAGGGTATATTTACACTATTATGTTTCTCCTTTTTTTCTTACGTCAAAATTTACAAAGCATATATGGGAAGCTTTTAAGGTTTTCTCTCTCTTTTTTACTAAATTATTTTTATGAAGTTTCACACTTATAATGATTATTTTATCACTTTTATTTCAAAAAACCTCCTTGTTTTAACATAATATAGATTTATTAATTTTTGGTTTTATAGAAATACCATTCTCACATATCTTTTAAATACTATTTTACCCTTTTTATAAAATTTCAATAAAACTATAATAATGATTTCACTTTTTATTATGATTCTTCTTTCACATTGAGATTTATTTTCATAACCGATGATATTTTTTTCAATGATTAATGTTTAATATTCATTAATCCATTATTTTAATGTGATCCTATATCATAACTTGATGGTTAAATATTTATTGAATTGTTATGCTACCCATTTCTTTATCATGGGTTAAATTCATGTATATGATTAATCTATATTTTCTTTAAATGTGGAACACATATGAATAATGTATTATAATGATATATGGGACCATATTTATATATCCCCTAATAAATTGGTAAATTTTTTTATATCTCATGAGATCATTTTACATGGATATGATATGGTTATCTTTTCCCATGATGTTATACATAACCTTGATGAAGTTATATTTTTCCATAATCTTATTAATTTGGTTGATATGGTTAGGTTTTTCCATAATTTTATATTTTATTAGTGGTGATCCTTGAATTATGTTTATGATTAAATTCCTTAAGTTTATTCCACATTTTATTTTTCTTAAGCATACAACAACTCTATGATACTTTGGAAGTTATGTCATTCTTTTATGCGATGGTTTATGATCCTTTATTTATTAATACATGTTATTATTATTGAATCTAATGATATCTCACCCCATTTTTATTATTTTTACACCTTACTAAGATTAATATGTCACCCCTTATTTTATATATATCCCTAGGTTATCTAATATAATAATAAGAGTATGGTGAGCCCTATGAGAATGTTATAATAGTGGGAATAAAAAAAAATATATTATTAAATTATATTTGTTTTACGATGAACCTAATTTCACAAACATGATTCACCAATATATTTAAATGTGTATTTATGATAAAAATTATATAATAATATATGTATGAGATATGGGGCATTATATTATACAAAATTGGGATAAGGTAATGTAGTGATTATTTTAATCTTCACTTTGTTAACTTCAATTTCATTCTTTTAAATCAACTTTCCTATGATAATTCCTTTTTTAGAAATAAAATAAAATCTATATAAACTAATTATATGATATTTTTCAATAAATTTTTTCATAAATTTATCTATATTTTACATGAAATGATGAAATTAATTTAAAAAAATATTTAATTCACACACAAACACTTCAAGATATTCCTCAATCAAATTAGGGAAGATACATGACCTACACATTTGAAAAGTTCACAATGTATTAACGTAACACCATAATATTTTAGAATATATATATATATATCATTAAATTAATAATATGTTTGGTAGTGCATACCACAAACAACACCAAGTATAAACAAACTACAACATTATTATTTAAATATTGAAATTATAACCAAGATATTTGAGTAATAGATATTAATAGGAGTAACAGGATTATGAAATATATATAGAAAATGTTTTCTAAAAAAATTTATTTTTTAATTATTATGAAATAATTACTCTATTTTTAATGATAAGAATTAAATCATATAAGTTTAAGAATAATTAAAGTTTGAAATCAATATTTTTCTATAAAATCAAGTTTTATTTATATTTTATACATTTAATTTTAAAGATAAATTTCTCTTATCTATATTATTAATTTAAATAAAATAAAATCTATATGAAAATTAATTAATAATCATTAATACATTTATTATTAACTTGTTAGAAATGAATATAAAATCATATCATGGTAAAAACTGATATTTTTCAGAAAACTAAGTGAGAAATGTATTTTTATAATATATAATTAAATGAATAACAATTTATTAATTTTTTTAATGAAATATATTTATAATATACTCAAATAAATAAATTAATAATCATCTATTAGTTTTTTATAAGAAAATAAATGAGAATAAATTCATTTTATGCTTCAAAAATACCTTTTTTTCTAAAAATAGTTTTATATATTCTATATGTGAATATTAAAATAATTTTATACTCCTTTTAAAAAACTTATTTCATAAAATAAACTTTATTTTTGGATTAATTGTATCTAATTTGGATAATTTTTATTTTTTTCTACTTTCCTAGATTGATTGATTTGTTGGCGAATATTGAAAAATAGTGTTTTTATAAAAACTATTAGTTCCTTTCAAGTATATAAAAAATACCATTTTGTTATGGATTTATTTTAAAGTAAAATTATTACTATTTTAATAAAAATATTTTAGTTAATTTTATGTGAATCATAATTATAAAATATTTTGGTAGAAATTCATTTTTAAGCCTAAAAACATATTTTTATAAAAATTAGTTTTGGTTGTGTTTTGTTTTCTTATATTAAAAATAATTTCTTCCAATTATAAAAATGAATTTTGAAAAATTTATTTCATAATTTAAATAATTATGTTTAAATTTAGATATTAATGAAATTCCATTTTTCCCCAAAATGAACTATTACCATTGTAAAAATTAGCTTCCAAGGTAAAAGATAAAATGGGTTATTTATGTTAAAATCTAAGGGATAAGGTAACAAAATATTATGTTATTTCTTATTTTATGAGAGTTTATTGACCATTATAACCTTATATTTAATATTTTAATGATACTATTTACTTTATCATGAGTAAGATAATTATAATATTTAATATTCAAGGATATTTATAAGTGTCCCACTCCCCTAACTTTTAAAAGGGGACCACCTATCCCCAATTATTCAAAAACTTTGTGCATTCTAGATATGAATGTACCAACAAAAATAACTTACTAATATATATTTCATCACATACTAGATGTATTTTATCACCAAAATACCATCCTAATAAGGTTTAACATTTAATACAAAGGAATTATTCCAAAGAAGAGATATAACTCTTAACTTAGTTTTTTCGTAATTATTTGTTCTTATACCTCCTTCAAACCTATCATAAACATTATAATATTATAACATAAATATATATAGTATACTAAAAATTTATTATATTTATGTTATAACCCTATTTGATCTCCTTTTCCATCCAATGAGAAATTAAATCATTGCATGTGTGCACGTACGAACTATAGTCTCAATGAAGCGATGTATTTCATTTTTCATTACCAACCCTCATAGTTGGATAAATAGATGGATCTAATAAATATATATGAATTTTATTAAATAATAATGATTATTTAAATATGATATATTACTTTTCTTATCACCCACAAACCCATTGTAAAATGATAATGTCACTTGTGTGTACGTGTGGACTACCACCTCCATGAAACGATGTGATTTGATTTTCATTACTGCTTCACATGATGGGTTATAAGGAGGTAAATAATGGATAAATATGATATTTATAACATATTTATTATTTTTAAAAGGTAAAATATTATCTAATTTATTTATTTTCCACCTAGTAGAAAAATGAAATATCTTTCATGCATATAAATGGACTACCATCCCCATGTAATGTTGTGCTTCATTTTTCATGACCGTCTTATATAGATAGTTCTAAAAGTATATTAAATGAATATAAATGATAATTATATCATGATTAATAGTTTTTAGATGATTTAACAATGAGCCTTTTGACCATGGTTATCCAACCAATTTTTTTTTGGATTATGAACAAAATATCCTTAAAACATAGGACATGAAATTAACCAATTTAATTACTAAATAAAATATAGTAATAAAATAAAATAAAATAAATAATAAATATGGATTTAAATTAAAAATTTATAAAAAAAATTATAAAATTAATAAGATTAATAAAATTTTTATATAAGAAAATAAAACACATATGTGGAGAGTCGGGAGACGAGGTAAGGGATTTCTCATCTCAATTTCCTTTCTTTAAGACTTATGAAAATATCACCACATGTATTCCATTATATGGTGTATAAAAATACATATGTATTTATATTATTAAATTTAATTAAATTAAAATGTTTTACAAATCTATTTCATGTTCTCTTATTAAATTTATTTTTGATTGAAAATTTTCCTAAGTGAGAATGGAATTTTCTTTAAAACATTATATTAAATGTATTAAAATATATCTCTTATACATCCACTTTAATTGAAATATTTGAATAATATTACCATTTATAATTTAAATTAATTAGAAATATAATTTTAAAAAATCATGAATTTATTTAAAATGATTTATAAAAGAATATTTTCAATGTATTCCAAATGGATTATTTTGATTTTCATTACATAAATGAAAACTGAATGTTTTTTTAACATTTACCGCCTAAATTTATTCTCCTAATTCTATAAAACATATTCCTTAATAAAAACCGTTTATAATTTTATATGGTTTTATAGAGAAAACCATATTCCCATTGTTCTTAGAATATATTATTTTTAAAATTTTTCAAAAGAAAAACACATTTCATTTCATTTTTATGGAATAACTAAAGTTTTTTTTTTCTTGTGGGATTAAATACTAAATTTTATGGGTTTTAAAATAAAAATTAATGTTTTTATGTATTTTTCCCATTATATGATTCTTTTAAATTGTTTATAATTATGATTAATCTCAATATAGATCACTAATTCATTGGGTAATGTGGATGAAGTTAACTAATTATAAGGTACTCATATGAGTGGATTATATTAACTATTTATATGTTACACCTATGAAATTGATTGTGTTAACTATTTATAATTTAATAATATGAATTTGATGTATCCAATTATTTATATGTTACTCATATTAAGTAATTATAATTAACCAGCCAGTTTATTCCTTTGTAAGAGTGGTTATAATAGTGATATGGAGATAATGTATCAATGTACCAACATATCTATTATTTTCATTTAAATGTGGTTTGATGAAAATATTTTTGATTTATAAAGGTATAATTTTTTTTATTTAAATAATAGTTTATGATTTTAATAGTTAATAGTTTTTAAGGATATTTTTACATGTTATTAAAGAAACCCTTGTGAATTATGATTTTTCATTTATACTTAATTGAAAAATGTTTTATGAAATCTTTGGTCTATAAATACAAATTGATGAGTAAGTAAATGATTATTTGAGACCAAGGTTTATTATGTAAAAAGGTAAACATTCGTATGAGTTTTTATGAGTTTCAAAATGATTAATGGTTTCCCTTTTTTATATAACTTTTTGAGATTTTTTATTCACATCCAATGTTTTCAAATGTTCTTTCATAGGGATTTATAATGGGTACGGATTATATCAAGGTTAATGGTGTCACATCTCAAATGAATAAAAAATTTGATAAATGAAATAAGAGTATAAACATAGAAACCATTTTTTTGGATAATAAACACTGTATGGAAATGTATAATTTTTTATGTAATGATTTTCCTAATTATATAAAACTATAAACCCAACAGACACCGAAAAGTGAATATGTTTTTATAAATAATGTTAATATGGGTTATTTAAGAAATATTACATTAGAATTTCACAGTCCAACTGAATACTTTTATAGGAAATGGTTTTATAATAAAAAGTAAAGGTTGTTATATTTTGGTCACCAAGAGCAATGAGAACTTGGAAATATCCTAAAAATACACCTAAGAAATAATAATGGGTCTTTCCAAACAACCACTCAAGAATTTGGTCAATGAACGCTATAATAAAATGATATTTCATAGTCACTTGGTTTAATTTCATGTATTAAATTCACACTCTTTAATTATTCACAATCTCATAGGGATCAGGTCATTCTTTCTATTCTCAAAAATGGCGAGTCCTAAAGATTTATGCCTAGTGTCAATCAAACTAACCCATTATGATTTGAAAATAGGGTAAATTATTTGAACCTATATAAAATTTTCAATTTCAATTTTAACCACCTCCATAATAGTTGGGTTCATTCCACTATGAGGTTTATTAGTTGGTTTGGCATCAACTTCTAGTAAGATTACATATATACTGATCTTAACACAAAGTTTGGGTATAAAACCAAGACTCCATCCTATGTTTTTCAAATTATATCCCAAAAGTTCAATGATTTTTAGATATTAGTAAGATAAAATGTTTTTAGTAATGATATTAGAAATATATATTTCCCCATTAAGTACACATATTTCAATTATGGTTGAAATTAATTCAATTCTAGTTTGAGATATCAAAGTATATATGGAAATAGTTTTGGTTTACTTACCTTAGTAATATGTAATTACTAAATAAAAGGTGGAGTATTTTCTCTATCATCATTTAAAAATAAACTATATAATCCATCATAGAAATCACAACTTATCTCATCCTCAGGTTCCCATACAGTTTGTTCACACAACTCATAACCACTTTCCAGTGAGTTTACAAATCCCAATATATTACCAAGATTCAAAATGTCTTTTGAAAAATTAGTTTCCATATATTTAATGGGTTCCCTAGAGTCTATTAGTGTCAAAATTTAATTTTCTTATTTATGATATTTTATGGAATATAAAATATTGAATTTCATGGTATTTTCTCTAAACTCCATGGTTAATATAACTTCATGACCATTGATAATTTTTCTAGTTGTCATTAAAAACATATTTCATATAATGGCTGGTGATTAGGAAGGTTCATTCAACTCATCCATATTATAGAAATAGAAATCAACTATAAAAACAAGGTTCAAAACTATAATTAAAATATCTTAAAACAATCCAGCTAGAAATATAGTGGCTTGATTAACTAGTTAGACTAAAACTTGGGTTGGATATTATACTCCAATTTAGAAAGAATAAAATACAGAATAATATATAACCTTACTTAAATACCTAAATCAAATAAATTATTTATAATGTAAATTTCTATAATACTATAAGGAATCTAAAATTTACTATATCATGGCATGTTGCAGAAAATAATGGTGTTGTAAAAGATAATAAATTCCTTCCCAAGATAACTCTTCCATTTCCTAAAAGTCATATTTTATTAGGGAACATCTTATCAAGAGACATAAAATATTTTATAATATTTTTTTGGGTCTTATAAAAGGTTTATACAATTTTAAACTTTCTTTATCATATCTAGAATCTATTTTTAAATTTCATTTTCATGAATTTTCTTATATTGAATCATTATTTAAGTAAAATTTAGTGTGATATTTTTATCCTATTTTTATAGTTTCATATATTTAATTATTGATTATTTTTCCATATTTTTAGAATTATTCTTAACTTAATTTATTTGAATGGGTATTTTAGATTTTAGATTTAGCCAAGGATGGATTTTCTTCCAACTCATGGTTGTTATCATTCTCATATTTATTTTTATATTTGGTAAAGTACAAGATGGTATTTTTCCAGGATTCTTACTCATCATTTCCATAATACTCCCAAAATATTCCATCAATATTTCATCTTATTTTTAAATTCCTAGTTGTTTGGGTTAGGTTAGTTACATATTTATGGTTTAGAACTATAGGAAGGTTGGTCAGAGGTTTTACTCTATTTAAATGGTTGAGGATGGAAATTATATTGATATACTTGTTTGAATTTTTTTTCGAAGGGTGGAGTATAATGGAATTATCATTAGAATAGGTTCATGTCTTGGTTTTTCTAATTTATAAATCCTTACATGACATTGGAGTTTTCTTTATATCCTTGATTGTTGATGGGTTATTGAAATGGTCTTTATTGATAGTCAGTTTTAAAGATTTAAATATCTTTCACTTGAAAAACTAGTCAGTAAAATGAGTTGGAGAATAAAAAAGACTAAAAATATCATCACAGTTTGGATTATCATTAGATTGACTAATATCCAGTTATCTTACTAAATATATAAGTTCTTTATATTATAATCAAATAAAGGAGAGTCGATATATTTTACCTTATAGACTCCTCAAATCAAAGTATATCTTATTCTAAAATATTATGAATTTTATGTTACCCTCTCCATTAAACCAATGAATTATATTAAGAACATGTCAATTATGTCTCTATAGATGATTAATCTTGCGTATTGATATCATTTTCAAGTAATATATGATAGAAATAAAATAGGAATTTATTTTAATCTTTGTATTATTGTGGACATATCATACAGATCTTCTTGATTCTATCCCAGTAATCATTTATTATTTCTCCTATGACTGGTCTGATTTCATATAGCACCTTTCTTAAGAAAATACTTCATGAGTCTAGGAAAAATATTTGGGGGATGTTCCTCTAAAATTCACCCCCATATTATGAATTATCTTGGTCTCAAGTTGTAAATAAATTCCTTGGTTGCACCTATAATTGAGGAAGGAACTTATCTACACTACACTTTATCCTCTAATACTCCTCTCAATTTCATAGAAGC
This sequence comes from Viscum album, assembly GCA_963277665.1. Lineage (NCBI taxonomy): Eukaryota > Viridiplantae > Streptophyta > Magnoliopsida > Santalales > Viscaceae > Viscum > Viscum album. The sequence goes on from OY728161.1 coordinate 314,702,931, forward strand.
ACTTTCCATGTTGAATTATTTTAAGTTATTATCTGGATCATCTTATAAAAGGCTATGTATCTTAAGAAATAATTATTATAGTCTTATTTTTAACTTATATTCAATATTAAAAAAGGGATATAAAAATGTGGTTATTTTTATTTATGAAATGAGGTACACATTAATCTCTTATATTTTGGTAAGTATTCTCTACCATGTTTAAAATATGATATTTAGAGTAAAAATATTGAGTTTCTATTAGATCTATTTATGCTATGTTCTCAAATTAATATATCATATTCTTATGTTTTCTGAATTCTCTAACTTTAGATAGCAAGGCTATTTAAATTTATATATCAAGATGGGATATGTTATAACTATTAAATCTATCCATTCACATTAAGTGAGTGAGTATGTTTTATGTTATTGGAACCACCTTCAAGGAAATTGAACTGGTGTTTTGATATAGCTATATTCGCCTTTTCATGTGGTGGTCAAATAATAATTAAAATGAAAGGTAATATTTTATAGTATAACATCATATTTTCTCAAAGAAAGGGTAAATTTTCATGTTTATTATGTTTTTATGTGTTAAATAGGGTGTTTGTGTCTTTATTTTAAAGAATTAAAAGAAAAAAGTTTAATATACTAGAGTAACTATCAAATTATAGATCAATGATTGATTTAAGTGTATGCGTGATAATATTATGCTATCATGGTTCCTTAATTATAAATGTGTAGACTATAATTTCATGAATGGGAGTTTTCATTATCATGATCCTCTCACCTATAGTAACTATTGATAGTGATTTATATGTTAACAATGATAACTATAAATAAGACTACTCACTTTGTATATGGGAGAGTTTTGAGTTATCACCCAATCCTCTAATAGAGAAGTCACCTTAAACTATTGAGGTACCTCCCAGTCAAGAGATATTGGTCTATTCCATCGTATCTTGAGATTTTTCTTCAACACACATGCCAAAAATCACCGAACACTTCACCACTTAATAAACCATGCTATAACATATACAATACTTTCCAAGTAGAGGGAGCTAATTAATTAATAATCAAATTAGAAAGAAACTAGTGAAATAAAAATTAATTATGATCACATTAAAACAAGTATAAAACTATCAAAAACTATGATAAATAGTAAGATAATAATTAGACAGTTTATTGTAACTCAATAAAAACCAATTCTCTCCCATATTGGATCAATCACTGGTGAGGGATGTATCCTCCCATTTGAAATATTACAACCATGGATATCAAGCTCTATAAAAGTGGTAAATAACTACATTAATTCTAAATATCCATGAAATAAATTTTTACTAATATGACCACCTTCAATTAATGTATTCATTTTCATGTATAATATCCATATTACTTTAAGATCATTTTATATATCATTAATGTTCCAGTGATTTTTTTTCAAATGGAATATATTATTCACCCTTGGATTCTAAGGTCAAGGAAACACTCCCATATTCTCAACTAATTCTCTCACTATCTCATAGATCATGTTCCATATATTATATATGATTATTTCTTTTATGATTTTGTTAGATACCTTGAATGATGATTCCTTTTGTCCTGACATATTTTTCATGCATAGAACACATGAAAACTTACAGATCAAGGGGTCTCCTAGATTAGGTAGATCCTAATCCTTGTTAAAGGTTTAAAAAGTTTTATAAATAGACCAATATCTATATTGGATGATGGGATTACATTAGTTGCATAAACAATATTTTATTGGAGTTTGAATGAAGTGTTGGATTATTGAGGCTCTGTTGGGTACCATACACTGCCAGTTAACAAATGAAACATCCTTATATAGAGAAATGTGTCTGGAATGTAATCATTGAGGTAATGTTAGGAATGATGTAGTCATGGAATGTTCTTGTAGGATCTTTCTGCTATGTTTATACCCCTATAATCAAAATTTATCATACCATTGGATTCCTAATATAATTTTAGGTGATTTTATGATAATTTATTATATGTAAAATAAATCCTGAAGTCCTTGATGATTCAATTAAAAAAATAGAGAGCATCAAAACACTTGTTATAATCTCAGTCCAAAGTATTCCAAATACCTTTTATTATACTACATTGGTTTTAATCCATTTCTTTGGAAGAAATTATATAGTGTATTGGGATTTTTAGAGCTTTCATTGGAATGTACATATGTAGCATTGGAATCTGATAGATATTTAAGTTTATATTCCACATTAAGTTTTCACCAGCAGTGTCCTATATTTTTGATGTATGATCTATTATAGCTATAACATATTATCAATTGGGAATGTCAAACTCTTTTGGAAAGATACATAGACTTCATATATAATAGAAAACCTATATTATATTAATAATATATCCTTGGTACCTGATACACAAAGAATTATTCTATCAATTATATCTATATTTCATCACTCAATTTCAAAATCCTTATTGAGATATGAATTACCTTTCAACTCCAAAAAATTATTGTGATCAAATATCTTATTTCACATCCAAAAATAGAATTATTTTGAAAAATTAACCATTAATTTTCTTCCCAAAATAGTATTAATTATTTATATTCTCAAACTGGTTGAATTAAAAAATACTCAAGAAATCAAATGAAATAAAGTGTTATATTAACAAAATAAAAAGGTGCATGACTGATATGTGTGAGGAAATAAAATGAAATTATTATGAATAAAATATGATTAAATATTTTCTTTAATAAATAACACATTACAATGAAGAGGTATAAAACAATAATTAATATTGAACAATATTTTATTAAAATTATACGCCTTTTAATTAAATCATAGGATTGAATATTAAAACCATGTGGCGATGAGGAGTGATAGAGAGTGAGAAATAGAGAACATGATATAAGAGGTTTTTTGAGGTTCACCCACTCTTTTTATTATATGGATAATCATTATTATCCAGTTTTTATAATCTTAATACCCATATCATTATCTTATTATCAATAGAGTATTGATTAAATTAGAGGGAATATGGTATTGAACACCACATACAAAAATTATTAAAACAAAAATAATTAATTTGATTAATATTTTTTAGTCCTCCTCAAATGACTCTGACATCGGATCAAGTGTGCATATAAATTATTCTCTTAAAACCTTAACAAAATTACTTTAGAAATATTCTTGGAATTTTTGGTCATTTATCACCAAAATTTGAAACAATTTTTGAAGCAAAACACATCATTTAAATAAACTTGATAAAACATGGAATGTTGGGTTTCTACCATGGTGTGTTTCTTCTAATCATATTCAAATCAAAAAACCAAGACAAAAAATAATTTATCCTCCATGAATATCAATATCCATTTTTATTCCTTGATTTTATATTTATCTTTCACCATGATGTGGTAAGATTGTACATAATATGGTTTCCTAATTTCTATCTTCTAAAACCAGAAACTTTGAACTACATTTATGGGAACATCTATTCTGAGTCTACTATGACATGTTTTATATAAACCATTAAATTTTATACCTCATGGTAATAAAAAACTCTAATTAAAATTCTCCAGCACCATGAACAAAAAACCTATAAGAATTTCTAACTTTAACCATGGTATTATAGTGAAGACCACACCCATTTTTTTCCTCACCACATCCACTACTTTTCCAATGAAACTTCATAGTTAATTTATCATTTCACTAACAATTATGTATTTTGTAGATAAAAAAGAAAGGGTGAATTCATCCCAAAAATAATTTATTATTTTTCATCTCATTCACCAAAAATAGGTCTTCCATCAATCCATGAGCATGTTGATATAGAATATAATAATAAATCACTTATAAGAACTAATGAATTATCTTCTAAAAAAACTAGTCATAGAAATATCCCAATGTATGACTTATCTAATCACCCACTATTAGATAGAGTGATGTTTTTGATAGTTATTCAAACTTCAGTGTGAATATCAATACTATATTAACAAAGTATCAATTGATGGCATCTTAATTCTATAATTATCATGTCAATTTGTGAGGGATATTTAAATTCTACCATATTTGAGCGATCTTTAAGTATATGTCTATTAGAGGGACCCTCATATCAGAGAAATTCTATAGATTTAGTGTCTAATAATGTAGTTCATAAATGAGTTTAGATATATTATATGGTATTTTTGATCATGTTGAATAATATCATATTATAGTGTGGTGTGGGTTTCCTTATAGTTTTTTACTTTTGTGTTCTACTTAATATTTTTTTTCAAATTGATTTTTTCTCTAGGATCAAGGTTTATTTTGGGGTCCTAAACCTATCATGTAGTTATACTCTTTCATTTAGGATACATGGTGAATAGTATCGTATGTTTATTATGATGATATAATTTTAATTATAATGGAATTAAAACTCATATATAAGTATATTATTTAGTAATAAATTATTGTGACATATTTATAAGTAACAAATAAACTAAATAAAGATCTAGTATAAGTAGGGATTCATCACTGAGATGGGATTTACATTATGGTCAAATTATCTTTTATGAATATGATTTATTTGTTAGTTTCAGGTTTAACCATTTGAGTGATCTTATTATAAGAAATACTATCTACATTGGATGTGGAGGTATGAGATCCTTTATAGTATTTTTACCATTTTGGTAAGATTTTTAGAGGGTAAGGTAGTGTGGTGAAATGGTGGGTAGTGTCATAATTTAGTTAAATAAAATACGTAGTGGCAGTTTCAAATTGATAGAAACAATGAACAGATTATTTCACATGTTAGTCTATTGATGAAAGTGGGATTGACCAAGATTAATAGAATGAACATTATGAGTTTTTATAAGCTTTGAGTTGAAAATATAGAAGTGGTCATTAACATTGATGTTATAATGGGATGATGATTTTAATGTTTTTTTAAAATATATATTATCCATAAACTATTTTCTAGGTTATGATGGGTGATAGAGAATTTGATTATTTGAGATTAATATTAGAAACCCTTTAAATTTTTATATAAGTATGATAGGTTCAAATTGAAAAAATTATGATGAACTAATATGTGGCTATTTTTTTAAATCATTATTCTAATTAAATTTATATATATTGTGTTCATGATGGTCTCACCTAAAGCTTATTAGTAGTATTCATTGGGCTATGAAAAGGGGTGTACTATGGAATTACCCATTTATGATTGGTAGTACATCATATTATTGAAATAAGGTTACATAGGATTTTTAAATGATATTTCTATATATTTATATATAATATATGTGCGTTTAAATATTAATTATTAACATATTATTCAGTACAGGTTGAGTGATGGGATTCTTGATAATATTTGAGTCAGCCTTCTAGTATAGTGTTGAACTCTCTATATATGGATTTTATTTTTTATCACTGAGGGAGGCTATCAATACGTGTTAGAGAAGTGTGGAAAAAATGGTGATTTGTATCCATTTAAAAATAGAATTTACTAAGCATAATTTTGATGTTCCTACCATTTAATAACTCTTGGAGATAGCTTTTATGATGCATTTAAATGATGGAAAACTAGGTGAAATTACTATTACATTTCAATGTCAATGTTCAATGTTTCAATTCTACATGTTATGATTGTTCAGTTTCTCATTATGTTAAAGACTAGTATTTATGAGAAACATTATCTAAAATATTTTTGAAGGTATTTTTGGAAGAGTCCAACTAGCAGGTACATTAAAGAAATATAGGTATTTGAGTTGGCTATATTAGATGGGGTATATAGTTTTTACATATTATAAGATAAAGAACAAAGGTTTATAGATATAATGATTAGTCATCAATGGGATAATGAAGTTCAATACCATTAAAAACACTTGTACATGTTATTAGATGATGTTTAGGGAAGATTGGATAAAGTTTGAGGATGTTTTAAGTGGTTCTAATGTTATTTTAGGATTTTTATACTAAAATCTAAAAATTGGCTATGTCTTTTCTACGCAAGGTAAAGATAGACTGTGTCATGTGGAACAAAAAAATCACTATAATTTTTAGACAAACATAGGAATAAGGTTTAGATAAGTCTATGGAAGGTTGATATAAAAAACTATATAAGTTTCATAAAAGTTGTTGTTATGTTGAGACAACCACTGGTGGAAGGTTTAGACAAGTCACCGTAATGATGTAACAACCACTAGAATAAGGTTGTGAAAATTATTTTGTATCAGTTTAAGGTTCATAAATGTCTATTTTAAGTTTGGGACTATACCATGGGACAAATCCATGCATGGTTAAAAAATTACAACATATATTTTATAGTAAAAATATAAAGGATTCCAAGAAATTACTAAGGATTCATTGTGAAAACTATAAGGTTCTTGAATTTGTGGAAAACTAAGAAGTTGAATAATCTAGAATAAATATTATAAATAAAAATAAACTAATTACAATACTTATCAAATCATTTTATATAGTGATTAAAAATCATGATTAATTTGTATATTTTTATTCTATATGAGATCAAAGGTGATAAATTGAGAAGATATATACTTTAATGGAAATTGACACATAATAATGCATGATGTAATGTACACATGGTTGTAGATTCAAATTATTTAATTGTAGTATATTTTTTTAGATATTTTGAGGAGAAAATAGTGCCGAGTTTGTTTTTAATTTGAATATAGAATATTTATTAGTATTAAATGAGAATATAATGTGATATACCTATAGATTTAAAATTTAAATATTTAAAATCACTCATTTCCAATTATACATGGATATTAATCGGATCTGTTGGTTAGGGAATTTTTTTACCCAAAAACATGGAGTTTCATTATTCAAAATAAGGAAATTATATTCATTGAATATCATGAATATAAGTATTCATGAATAGACTGTGAAGTTAATAGATACCGATGAATGTTCTAAAATTTATAAGAGCCACATACATTCGAAGAAGAGAGATATAAATATATTATGATATTATAATTCATTAAGAACCTATGTATAGATAAAAATCTGATACCGATTCTTCTACTAGATATTTTATATGTATCAATTATAGATTAAGATAACAACAATAAGGAATAAATACTTGTGCATTGATGGAAAATGTGAGTATATGATATTCTTATATTGTAGAGGATTACTAATAGCATGATGATATACCGATATTAATATGATTTATAGAACACCTATTGTATAAAAAAGGGGAAATATTTGACACATACATATGTGTAGATATGTGTTGAGGAAGAATAATTGAGAATATAAAGAGCATATATAGTTGTTGCTATAAAATTTTGGTTTTAAGACTCTCATGATATTGAGAAACCATTGTGATCACAGATCATAGTTTGTGTGACTTGGAGGGAAAGATGAACCTACATGAAGTGTTGTTGATTATAACCATATAATTGAAACATGTTTATGGGTTCAAGAAAATTCCTTTGAATATTGGTTGTTCGAGTATAAATAATTCTATAAGCACCGAGATTTGAAGACTATGAGATATAGTATAAAGAACCTGTCAAGATATATATTAGTGAAGTGGATGATGTCTTGCCTAGAGAAAGTGGATGATACATATACATACCTTTTTTTCTTCTTGATTAGACACTTGTAATCACTATAATATAATATTAATAATTTTATAATCTATGGGTTTCAAACATATACAAGAGTAGGTTTCCCCATCAGTGGCGAACCATGAAAAAAACTTATGTATTATTATTCATGTTTATTTATACATTTCATATCAAGGTGTGGAGTTAGTTCACATCAAAAGGATCTATATCTCTTAAAAAAGATAGTGGTTCAAGTATAAGTTGTTATGAGTAAAAATAAATACAATACTTAGTAAATTTTTGGTAAACTAGACCCCCTACCAGTGTCCTTTCATGATCAATTAGGCTCTAAAAGTGGTATCGAAACTTATTTATATCTATATTTTATTACATATTTTTCCCAATTTTTTTAAAACTCACATGTATTGTAGATTTCAAGAATAATTGGAAGTGACTTAAATGTATAGTTTAAAAACTACCCCTAGTAAAGATAAATTATAGATTTCAGATAAAACCCAAAGATATACGTTGAAAATGGGTGGGGGGGGGGGGAATTGAAAAGGATTTTAATGAAGTAAAAAAAGTATTTTTAACCACTTAAAGTAAATCAAGATGATAATTTGTCTCCTCATCAATATCTTGGATGTGATACAATTGAAGAAATTAGCTTAATATGTGGATAGTGTGAATAATATTATTCTATCAAACCTTTTGAAGACTTCTACTCTCAAATTGAATGGTATTTGAAGAATATCCTGGTTGAATTCGTTACATGTATGTTTAATTTTTTAAGGTACTTCTATATTTAATAAAATTTAATTTAGAATAAATTAAATGAATAGAGGATGCACTATAGTGAAAATTCAAAAATTATAATGATCTTATAGACCTTATGAAAGAAAAGGATAAATTTATTATATTGTACAATGAAAATATTTCTTTAATTGAGGAATAAATGAAAATAAGTGACTCTTAGAAAGTTTTAATATATATTTTTATAGGATATACAATCCATGAATTGAAAGATGTTTATAATATCTCTAAAAATATTTAATGTTATCAATTAGAGGTTTATTTAAAAAAATAAAAGAGCTTGATAAATCTTTATAAGAATCAAGAAAAAATCACGAAGAAAAAACTATGAAATTTAAAAAGTATTGGGATGAAATATTGAGATCTTTTGAGTATGTGAAGAACTAAATTTTCTTGAATTTTATTTAGTTAGATGTAATTTTTTTAAATCTAGACCTTATATAAGTCAGATTCTCCCAAAATATTAGAAAGAAAGATGATTCCACTCAAGATTATGAAACAATTTTTTTTATTTAAAAGGGAATAATATTGATGGAAAAATATTCTTGTGATCATCATAAAAAAAATCTACATCAAATTATCAAAGTAATGAAAACCATAACCTAATAATTAACTTATGTAATAATATTTTTTCACTTATTGGATGATATTTAAAATCAAATTCTAGGAAAAAATGAATTGTGAAAATTTATTGAAAAACCAAGACATCTTAAAATGTGGGATTAATAAAAATTTAGAATATAATCTCCCAAAATAAAATATAAATTAAGGTAAACTATATAAAAATATAAAGGAATACACATATAAATTTTAGGTCAAATTACCTCAATAAGAAAAACAAAGAAGCTCTTGGGAAATTTCTAGTGTTGTTAGAAATTGGGGAATAGGAAAACTAATTTTTGGTATAATGTATCAATTTAAAAATATTTTACAAGACCAAAAAAATGGGGATAAGTGTTTAAATAATAATATAGGATGTTGTTTTAAAGAAAAATTCCTAGAAAAAGGATTATATTCACACCATGAACATGTTTAATTATATTCAAAACTTCATTGATTATTGTTACATAGGTGTTTAATACTATAAGGAGTGATGATTTATGACCATACATTATTATTATTATATTAAAAGTTAAATAATACCACAATAGAAAAAAATTTTTGTGATAATAGAAGAGATTTTTTCCTTAGTAAACAAGAAAGTAATGAAATAATTCCATTGAAAGAATAAATTTAAACAAAAAACTACCTATAATATTGAGAAGAATGATTTAAATTATGTGTTAATAATGAATGAATGATTTTAATATGGTTATATGGGAAACATCATGGACCACTAAGAACAATCCATGGTAATAAATATTAAAGTAAGTAAGATGAATCTAAGAAATAATCAATCCATTAGAGGTATTAAGTGACTGGTTTGGGGGTTGACATCTTAAAAAAATAGGTAGAAAAGTTTACCAAAAGGGGTAACTCAAAGGATGTGAATAAAAAATGGGAAAACCAAAAGAAAAATATATTTATTATGAAAGAGTGTTTTTATAGTTATCTATATCAACTGAAAATGGATAAAATGCTGGTAAAAAGTCAAAAAAGTTTTAAATGGAATACGGTTTCTTCACATGAAGGAAAATACCAATTTCCATGAAAGTTTTTCAAAATATGATGAATCCAGATCTCCTAAATATATATATATATGGTGTAATAAATATTTTCAAAATATAAACAATTATATGGTTATCCTTCCAAACTAAGATAAAATGATATAATTTTATTAATGAAAAAGGTAAATCCCAAGTGGTTAAAAGTTATTTATTAGAAAAGGTAAATAATACCATTCCACATAAGGAGGAATATGAATATATATTAAATACTATGTTGTATAAAGAATTTCAGAATTTTAAAAGAAAACATGAATAAGCCTACAAAGCTCTTTACTCTTTAGATCTATAGGAAAAAAGAGTCTATATGTTTAATTAAAATTCTTAGCTCTATTTATCTTATTAAATGTTTGATTGAAATACCCTTATTATTCCCTTAAATAGATTTTTACTAACATATAATGAATTGAATTATATGAATTAAAGGGAATATGGATAAGTCCATATATTTTTAAATAAAATAGGAGCTACAAATGATGGATTATTATCACTACCATAATGAATGAATAATGTGTGCACCCCTTTAGGGGAAGAACATATAAACACGATCCTACTAGACTGTTTTCATTCCCAAAAAACTAAATTTTTTATCAATTTGGGATTTTTGTATTTCCCTTTGAAACTAGAATATAAGGTATACCAATAACACTTTATAACATTATTTTGATTTTTATAAATATGTTTACATAGGGGGAGTATTGGTCTCTTTTTTTGGTATAATAATGGAAAAAAAGTGCAGTGTACATGAATTATTTTGATATTTTTATTTATATTAATAGAGGAAATCAATTTTTCATCAAAAAGATGTTATAAATTAAAGTGAGAAACCATTTGATGCCATCTGAACTGACACCTGAAGCAACACTCCATGCACTTGAGGAGTATCCCTTACCTCCTTAGGATTATGAAAAGCATCAAGGTTATCATACAAAACCATTGTGGACATTTTCACCCTCAAGAATCCAAAAAAATAATCATCCAAACAAGAAATAACCAAGAGAGGAGATAAATAATAATATAACAAATAAATTAAAGGAAATAATCTTTTAACATAGAGTTATAAATCTATAATGGAAGAAAAAAGAAAAAATAGATGAACAAAAAGATCAATAAATAAAAAAATAAATCCAACCAATTCCATGAAACTGAAGGTATTAATATCTCCTCCACATGGTACCCAAGTCACCACCATTACCCTATAATGAAGTCTTCCCATGGATGATGGTGCCATATCCAACCTAAAATCACAAACTTTAAAAAATTTGGGGAAGACATAAAGGATTACACCCACCAACATGAGTATGTAGGGTGTGAACTAAAGCCATTAGGATACCACCATGAGTCTAATTAAATCTATTTATGAATAAAACCAATTTTTTTCATTTTAAAGTATTGTAAAAAAATAGGTTTTCACTTTAATTTACACAAAATACCGGTGAAAAAAATATGGAACATGAACTTTTAAAAAACACAACTTTCATAAAACAAGCCATAAAGTGGTTTAACCAAACACCAAACCAATTCAAAGTGACAACCATTTTTTTTAAAAATAACATACTTTTTAAAATAAACTAAAATATAGTTTAAATCATTTATAATTCATTTATAATCAAAATTTTCACCTGAAAAACCATTTCCCAATTTTTCCTTTTAAAAATAATACACACCCAACTCAAGGGTAAATATAGAAACAAGGGAAAAATAAATATATGACAACCAAAAAGTTTATATAGTTTTCCAATAATTATATGGTACCAAACTAGTAATCATCATGAATAAATCAAAAAATAATCAATACTAAAAGAAATAAGAAACACTCATACCAATATATAAAAAAGGTAGAACATGGATACATATCATGACACAACATTGTAGGTACTACCTAAAAAACACAATACATGAAAAAAAGTTGAACTAACTATAGAAAAGTAATAAGGTCACACACAACCATCGACTGAGTGGCTCTCAACTAGCCTCATCAGTGAAAAACCACTAGCTAATGTGCACTCTCTACTAGTAGTGACTAGATGGTGTGTAATATCAACTAATTGTATCAATGACCCACTACTTACCACCTAGTAACATCATTATTCTAATCAAATAACAAACAGAGGTAGTACGTTAGTAAACAATATCATCATGTAATAATAAAAAGACCTTAGGGATAACACAATAATCACATATATCCTAACTACTTCACTAACCTTTATAAGATCCCCAACACATTACACACCATGAATCAAATCATAAAGAATCTATCACATTTATAATCACAATAACATTAGAAACACAAGGGGATAAACAATGGAACAATTAATATCACCTAATAATGTTCCAATTGGGACTTGTTTTATGTCATATATATTTGGAAATAAATTTTTATATCCATTATGAATTCGAACAAAATTTCAAAATAAATAATAACCAATAATAAACACAATCACTTAACCATTGGGAAACTCCATTTCACTTAGTAAAACCTAATATCCACATAAAAACAAGGAAATAATTTTAATTAAATATGGGAAAACTGTATTGAAAACCACATTCATCATAAAATCCAATAATTAAGTGAATATATCAATGATCACCCACTTTTTAATGTCATAAAACATAACAAATTCACATAATACCATTTCAAATCCATGTTACACAACATAAATTTATTTACCCATTCTTCCAAAGGATAAACTCACCCAATCATGAAAAACCTTTAAAAAATCAAAACTAGAAATCATAAAAAATTAGAATTAAATAAAATTAAATTTTAAATAATCATTAATTTATTTAACTCTTTAAAATGGAAATGAATCATAAACACCTACCTCAAATAGTGGAACCATGCCGCCTTTAATGAAATCCACCAGAAAGGGAATCAAAGGTTGGATCACAACCAATAAAAACCAAAATCCTCAATTCTAACCAATCCAAACCATCAAAATTGGCCAATAATACAATTGGAGATAAAGTAAAATAAGTAAGAAATATATAAACCAAGGAGGGAATATAGGATAAGATGAAATAAAAAGATTTGATAAATGAATCATAAATAACCGCAAACCATTGCTGATAAATATCCCAAAAATTAGACCATGATGAAGGAAAATGAAGCATGGTAACCAACTGTTTGATACCCAAATGATAGGGGGTCAAATAGGAGGTGGGATAAATTAAATCCTATTTTTAAAATAAACGTTATTTAGGTTTTAATGGGATTTACAGTTTTGTTACATGGTTTTGTAAACCATGTGAAAATAATGAGAATGAAATTGAAAACATATTTTCCACCTATAGATATGTGTTACACTATTTGGGGAAACCACGATCAAACCATGTGATCTGAAGAAAATTCCCAAAAAACTCAAATTTAATTCAAAAAACTAGGGTAGGCTACCCAATGATCATTGAATAAGTTAAACACAATGTAGTGACACCGAGGTGTCACAAAATCCCCACCATTCCACATTCTGCCCCAAGAAAGTACCCAAGAAATACAAATAAGTTGTAATTCCAATAAAAATTATTTTATAGGGAGTACTCGATCCATAATTAGTTGATGAAGGTTTCCCTACTAAAAGATAAATTTTTCTATAGGGAGTACTAGATCCACTGAAGAGTTTAAAGAGACAAAAGATAAGATGTTGGTATTGTCATTCTATGAAAATATTTGAAATTGGGGATATTGAGATTTACACCAATGCTTATAACATCCTCCTGTACTTCAAACTAGGTCATTGTAGCAAATATATACACCACCAATAAAATGTCTAATGTCTTGATACAAAATGATAGAACATCCCACCCAAATCATCCCAAAGGATCACTCCATAAGAATAGTAAAATTACATAGAGACCTATAATAGGTCTAACAACCATATATAATTTCTCTATAATGGTGAGAAATTTGGTAAGTTCACCAAATGTGGAATATCATCACCAAAGAGACATGATTCCCCAAACTACTACAACCAATAAAAAAGAAAACCCTAAGATAATGAAAATGACTATCAGTCTTGCCACCATTTAGAATTAATATAAATTAGTGTGACAAATGAAATCCCATTTCCATAAAGTAAGAGGACTATATAAGAAACTATGTTCCCAAAATCTCATAAGGGAATGTGCTAAGAAGGAATAGAGAGCACAAGCACAATAATCATCTATCTATTAGGAAAGACTATGATCTATCTTATAGGTCACAACATGAATATGTGGGTGTTTATATCAAACTCCTCGAAACACAATCTCATTGTAATTTTTACAAAGACATACTGTATGGTGGAATTAATACCCCAACTAGAATCAAAACAACACCCTAGATATCCAAGAAAGTACTCTATGTCATTACCATATCCAAACTAGGAAAAAAGAAACAGTCTATAGTACAAACTAATCAAGGGAGAAAAGAATCAAGAATTAAGGAATTTATATATCAAAATACCGAAAAAAGCTCAAAATAACTTTCATCTAGAAATAATAAATATTGGAAAAGAACAAAACTAAAAAATAAAAATTATAAAATTGGGAGATCCAAAACAACACACCGCTCGCAACTCCCTAATGCAGAACACTGTCTAGGAGAAAGATAGGTATGAGACTTCTTTATTAAATGCCTGACTAAGTCAAAAAACCATTAAATGTGACCAAGATGGCTACACTAATGGTAGATATTCATTTTTTTGGACAAGAAGATAAAAAATTTCTAGACTTCCACACTTGAAACACACTAAAATATTCTAGTTTACTAAAATTATAATGTAAGGTTAAGAAGATGGATTCAATTCATTTTCATGTTATTGTTTCCCTTCATCAATGTTTAGATCATATTTATTATCACCAGATCAATATAAATCATCACTTTATATAGGTTTCCCTACTAAAATTTCCTAAACGATGATGTCCTTGATAATTACTTACAAAAAGGTAGATATGTTAGACCGAAGCATTTAAAAATTCAGTTCTAGATGAAGGCCTATTACAAAGAACCATTCCTTCTTTGCAGCATCTACAAACTACTCCAGAGAGAAAGGCACCAACTTAACTAAACTCTTAATATAGTATTTATCTGTATGATCACCTTAGAAAATACCCAACAACTACATCACCTTATTGAATATCACTTATTAGGGATAAATTTGCTGAATGAAGGCAATATTTAAATATACCCAAGATAGAACCTTAAATGGTTGGGCATTAACAATGATCTTCCCCCACTCTAAACATAATTATTCAAAAAAAGGAATGTTTCCCCTCACCCTAGAGGTTTAAAAAGTTTATAGAAGGTTAAAAATTTATTCGAAATTATCTAAACACTCCACTACCTCATGGGATCCTTGATCACCATAGAACACTGGATGAAAAGTATTCATAAATAGTGACACATAATCAAAGTGCTAAGAAGAACATGGATCTACCACTTCATCTTGAGTCTGGGTAGAGTAATAGACTAGAAGGAGAACTCCTAGATCACTAATATAACCACAAAAGGAATTCCCTTCTTTAGTTTTTGATTCCTTTCAAGAGGATTCATTATTAAACATCAAAAAACAAAGAAATCAATCAAACCAAATTAACAGATATCAACAAAAAGAGAAAAAATAAAAATAGTACAATATAAATAAGGATTAAAAAACACTTAAAAACTTCAACAAAATGGATCCACGAAATCAAAGAAACCATATCGAGGTCACAATACTCATTTCAAAATCTTTTAAAACATTTAATACCATAAACCCAAATCATTTTGAAACTAAAACAAATGTCAAAATCATGTTTAACATTGTCTAACGTGTTTCATAATAATTTATCACAACACCCAAAACATTTCAAGGATTCCATCATCTATGAACTTATGTGATTATTTATTTTTAAACCCACAAAACCCAATAAAATTATAGGGATCAAAAAAATTTTATGTAAGAAAATCAGGTATAAAAAACAAGGATTTCAAAAGAATATAAATAAAAATAATAAAACATTTCTTCAACAAAAACATTTAGGAACCACAAAACATAACTTAAACATCACTGAAATTCTCCCAAAAAACACAAGATAAGATTATATAAAAAAATGTGGGAAGAAACTAAATTTTCCATCCCTATCCACTACACATTGTTTAGACGCATGATTTTTCATAATTTATTCCATCCATACAAGTTCCAATGGAAGTTATCCAAAAATGACTGCACGATAAGCACATAATTTGGTAGACCACATTCCTTAACTATGTTACCTATGAAACCCTTTAATTTTCATCAAAAGTAGAGGAATTTACCAGTACATATCACAAAAACTACCTAAATCTTAGAGTAACAGAACACTACACCAAAATATATCAATAATAATCCACCATAACCTAAAAAATAAAAAAAAATACATAACCACCCCTAGAAAATAAAGATATTATATAGGGAATATTGAGCTAATAACATCCTCAGAACTACCAACTAAGTTATAACATCCATAAATCCATTCTACCACTAAACCCCAAATAATATATAGTCAAATCTTAAGAACCTAGGTCCCATTATAAAACCAAAATGGATCTGATACCATTTTGTAATGAAGCAACCCAAGATTTCATCTAAACTTACACTTTTAAAGAGGAGCATTCTAAATCACCCCAGGATGATGACATGAATCAAGGGTATCATACATAACCATTTGAGATGGTTTCAACATTAGTAATCCAAATGAACTAATCATCCAAACCAGCCATAAACAAGAGAAGAGACAAATAAAAATACAACGAACAAATTAAAAGTGATAGGTGTTTAAGATGTAGTTAAAAATCTACAATGGAAGCTAAAATAAAATAAAACAAAAGACCAAAGAGATAAAACAAAACTTGAGCCAACTGTTTCTATGAAAAAAACATATGAACATCACCCCTATATGACACCAAAGTCACCATTATTACCCAATAATTCATTCTTCCCATGGAAGATAAAACCAGATCCAACCTAGAATCCAAGACATGAAGAAACCTACACATAACATGAAGGATACATACCCACCAATGTGGGTATGTAGGGTATGATATGAATCTAGGAGGATACCAACGTGAGTCTAATTTATTCTATTTATAAAAAAAGGTTTTCAAGTTTGAAATAAATGTAAAAAAATATTTTCACTTTTCTTTATATAATATACAAGAGAAGAAAACATGGAACATGAAATTTTCCAAATTTTTTTTATAAAACAATCCATAAATAGGTTTTACTAAACACCAAACCAATTCAGTTTTATGAACATTTTTCATTGAAAAAAAATTATTTTGAAAATAAATCCACACATAATTTAAATCATTTGAAAATAATTCCAATAAAATAGGCCACTTGAAAAATATTTCTCATTTTTCGGTTAAAAATTAACACACATACGATTTAAGGGAAAATAATGAAACAAGGGTAACAATTAAGGTATCACAACTATAATGTTTATAAATAATTACAACAAATAAATAGAAAAAACTAGTCAATATCATGACTAAATTTTAAAAGGTTCAACAAAACAATAAAGTCTATATAAGCAATATTCTACACACATGCCTAGATATATAGAAAAAAAAATCATAACATAGGATAAATATCATGAATCAACACCACATGTACTATTAGAAAAATAAAAGATATAAATAATAAGTGGACCTAACTACTGGGAAGTAATACAGTGACAAACAATAGTCAATCGAGTTGCTCTTAACTAGCCTCATTAGTGACAAGCCACTAGCCAGAGCGTGACTCTCAAAAAGGGGTGAATATACAGTGAATAATATCAACTATTCATATCAATTTCACAATAATTCCCACCTAGTAACCTCAATATCATCATATAATAATAAATGAAGGTGGTCCACTAATAAATAATTCTATAACATGACAATAACAAGACTATATGGCAAAAACCACAATCACATCCATCCCACATCTTGCACTACCCTCTAAAAGAGCCCCAAAATATCACACATTATGAATCAAATCATTAAGTATCCATAACATTGATAATAATAACATAAATCACAAAAAAATGGGGTTCAATAAGAAAATAATCAATATCATATCATAAAGTTCACACTAGGACTTCACTTATATCATATACATTAGGAAATATATTTTTAAAACCTTTTGTAATCCAAACACAATAACAAAGTAAATATAATCAATCAAAAAAACATTCACACAACCAATGGTAAAATCTATTTCACTATGTAAAACCAAACCACCACTTCAAAGCAAGGAATCCACTTTTACACAATAAGAAAAACTCACTTTGAAAACACTATTTAGCTTAAAACTCAATGAACGATTTCATTTATTAATGAGTAACCTCTTTGGTGTTTTATTAAACATAAATAATGCATAAAATAAAATATCAAATCCATATTCCATAGAATAAAAAAATTCACCCATTTCTTCCAAGGAAACATCAGCCCAAGCCTGGAAAATAATTATAAAATAAAAAATAGAAATCATAAACATCTCATATTTAAATCATAAAAACTTTTAAATAATAAAAAATTCATTAAAATCATAAAAATGGAAAATAATTAGAAACACCTACCTCAGGTGGTGGAACCTTTATGAATTCGATGAAATCCACCAAAAAGGGACTTGATGGATAGAATACAAACATTAGAAACCAAAATCTCTAATTCAAACCAACCCTAAAGAAAATAATTATCCCACATGGACATTAGGGTTAGTGTAAAAGAGGTAAGAAAGAGGGAAACCAAAATGGGAAGATATGTGAAGATTAAAAGGAAATATTTGATGAAGAAATCATGAAAAATCACTAACCTTTTATGAAAAATAACCTAAAAGTGGCCCAAGATGAAGGAGAATGAAGGGGGGGGGGGTGACCTCTGGTCGATTCCCAACTGATAGGGGGTAAAATGGGAGGTGGAAACACTTAAATATATTTTTTAAAAATAAATTATATATAGGTTTTAAATGGTTTTATTGCACAAATTTTTATACTGTGTACAAACTATTTGAATACTACTGTAAACATATTTGCAACTTATAGATTTGTGTTTCATTATTTGGGAAAAACATTATCAAACCATGTAACTAGAAAAAAAATACAAAAAACCCTCAAATAAAACCACAAACACTAGGGAGGTCACCAAATGATCATTAAATGAGTTAAACATAATGTAGTGACATCATGGGTGTCACATAAATCCCCTAAATTTAGAATTTAAAATTGGTTTCACATACTAAAATTTAAAAATAGAAAACCTTTATGTCTTGTTGAAATCACTCTTGTTTTATAGACTAGTTTAACTTTTGTAGACATAGATTTTCCTAAATTAAATCTCTTACCCAATATGTGTGTGGTTCCATCATCTTCTCTTTAAATTAATCAATATGGAATCTTGAAAAAATAGAAGATAAGATGATACATTTTGAGTAATAAAACCCCTTTCTAAAGAAGAATAAGTAATTTATTGGGTATGGTACATCCCCTATATTCCATTTCATTTATTTTCAATATTCTAGAGATAATAAATTGTCCAAAATATTTATATAAGATGATTTTTGGTGGTATTGATAACATATTCAAAAGGGGATATTGAAGATCACAGGCATGAATTTTATTTAATATCAAAAAGTGGGATTCCAATATGTATTAGAGAAGTTTAGAAAAAATGATGAGGTACTTCCAATAAAAATTGAAAATTTATAAAAAGTATTTGTAAGATATTTCCATATAAGAACTACCAAGGTTATATTTTAGGAGGGATTTACATACTAGAAGAGAAGGTGAAATTATTGCAGAATTTGGATACATAAAGTCAATATATAAGTTTTAAGTGTAATTATTATTGAGTTTTTATTTATGTAAAATACTGGGGTTAATAAGGAAACACTATATATAATAGTTTGGAAGGTATTTTGGTAAGAGTCCATAGAGTGGGGAGATTAAAGGCCTACTAGTATTTGAGTATGTTGTATTGGATGGTGTATACTATTTTTAAAACAGCTAATATGAATAAATAATGCTAGTAAAAGTAAAAATTAGTCATCTAAAGGATATTTAAGTTTAATAATATTTAAAACATTGATAAAGGTTCATGGATTATGCTTTAAGAATATTAGATAAATCCTTATTATGTTTGAATATTTTCTAAATTCATATGATAAAGTCTTAATAATCTTACTAGTATATAGTATATAAAAGTAAATATAATATTGAGACAACCACTGACATAAGTTTTATACAACTCGTCATAAGTTTGAGATAAACATTAGTGTATTATTCAAATATCACCATAATTTTGAGAAAAATATTAGCATAAGGTTTAGAAAATTCATCATAAAGTGGAGATAACCACTAGTCTAAGCTTTAGACAAGTATGTCATGTACACATAAGGATGATACATGTTTGTGTAAGTATAGCACATGACCATGGGATAGATCCATGTATCCATCAAACATTGCCTTGTATGTTTATGAAATGACATCATAAGGTTTCAAGTAATTTTATAGCTATCCTTAGTGACCATTTTAAGGTTCATGAATTTGTGGAAACTGTGATACTGAAGAGTCCTGAATAAATATTTTAAAGAATAAGAGACTAATTCAAAAACTGATCAGGAGTTATTTGGTTGTAAGTTAACATCAATATTAAACAAAAGATCATTATTCTAGTTAAGAAAAAAGGATATAAAATTATAATCTGTATTTTTCAATAAACATTTCTACATTTAAATACCTAAGGGTGTGCACATGTGGAATTAGATTTAAAATATTTAACTTTAGGAAATTTAATTGATATTTTAAGAAGGAAATATTCCAAAGTTTCTTGTTGATTTGAATGAATCATGTTGAACTAGATTAAATTATAATATTATGTATTATTCTTAGATATTTTAAAATTAAATATGTGATATCATTACTTTTAAATTATTCTAGTTGATTGTTTGGTGTTCTTGAATAGGGAATTTATTTCACAAAAAATAGAGTTTCCTAATTCAAAATAAGAAAATAATATTCATGAAATATCATTAACATAAATATATAGGAATATAATAATAATAAAATAGATACTTTAAAAAATTTAAATATTCAAAAGAACCACATCAAGTTGAAAAAGAGAGAGATATTTTGATATTGTGACTCCTGAAGAACATATATATTGAGAGAAACAAGTTATCATTGTATCTATTTTTGTGCTTAACAAATCTAGATAAATTTTTCTGTAATTAGAAATGAAAATTTGTGCATGAAATTAATATTAAGAGGTATTTTACTTTATTCTTATATCATATAGTAATTCAAAGAACATTATGATATACTAATATTATTATAATGCCTAGAACAACTATTTTTTATTGAATTAGAAATATTTGACCCTTAAAAGAGTGAAAATGAGGTGACCCAATCCAAATAAAGACAACCATTTAATTATTTTATATTAATTGTCAATCTATTCAAGAATAGTCACACAAATCGAAGAACTAATGGTTTAGTGTCTTGAAATATTAGTTTCATATAATGGTTATTTTGAAATAATTTGTGAACATTTATCCATATATATTAGAACCATAATAGAATCCCTTGTGGTATTATTATAGGATTTAATCATCTTCATAACCTAGGGAATTGAAAAATAAGAAAATTATGAGCACTAAAGCTTAGTAAGGTAAAAATTAATCAACATGTCATCAAGGGGTATATCATAATTATATAAGAAAACATGATCAAAGAGAAATATATTTTTAAACATTATATATAAAAATAAGATATTTTGATAAGACATGATTTCAAGAAATTTAATATCCAATTAGAAATCATATTCTATTTTATAAATATGTGGAAACATGAGATAATAAACATGTTACATGGAGCATACTAATAGGAAAAAAGATATGGAATGTATTATAAATTAAGCATCGAAGTAAACACTAAAAGTAATATAGGTATAAAAGTCATAAAATTGTAGAGTGGGAATCATTAACTATTTATCATAACATTGGGTAGCGGGTATAAGTACCTTTTTACCATAGTGGATTGGGAATCACTACTATATTCCCATAAACATAGTATACTAAGCATCACTACTTGATTCCCATAACACAGTGGAGGAGGTATCACTTCCTGATTCCTATAGTGAATAGAGTATCCAAACTCAATTTATATAATTATATCATGATATATAAATCATTAAATAAATAATTATAGGGTTATATAGGAAATAATATATCTATATACAAACATATATGTGCCACTCGAAAACAATCCTTAATCACATTACAAAGAACCCATAGAAAAAATGGGTTTCACATCATTTCAAGGTTATATAACCAAAATTAACCTTAAGAATATAAATGGTTGATACCAGTAACTAGATTACAACAATTTTTTTTCATAAGAACATTTAGAGTGTGGTTTATGAAAAATAATTTCCATGAAAATAAATCCTTTATAGATAAAGAGGAAATTTTAGAGGAATTATAAAAAAATTTGAAATTATTTTTATCTTTTCCATAAAATATCATGTTACAGTAACTTTGAATATCATTTTCAAAAAGATAACTTTTGAGGAATTAAGAAGAATATATTTTAAAAATCAATATTTAGAATGAAATCACAATAATTAAGAATGAAAAATAAATAATTTTTTCAAAAATGTTAAGTGAAAATATTTTGAAAACATTTAATTTTGAAATTCATCTTTAATAATAGATCCTAGAAAAATACATAAAGGTTTCAAAAAGTTAAATTGAAAACATAGTAAAAACATTTACTTTTAAAAATAATTTTCAATAATAGAGCCTTGAAAATGACATAATGGTTTTAAAAAATTGAAGCGAAATATTTTTAAAACAAATATTTTTGAAAAATAAAATTCATACTAGATATTTAAAATGAAATAAATGTTATAAAAATAAAAGTAGTGTATAAAATAAAAAATATTATTTTTAATGGATTAAATAATGTTTTGAAATACATTTTTTGAAAACCCACAGAAAAAAGATTGATAAAAATATTTTTAAAAATAGAATATGATAAATATGAAGGTCTCATAAGATAATAAATAATTGGATTTCACAACATAAAGGAGAACATTGATTGGAAAGAAAAATATGGATAAGAAGAGGGAATCATCGTTAAAGAGGATAAGAATTATTCTAAAAAATTATATAATTTTTATATGGAAAAAAATAAAGGAAGAAGAGTATTTGAATCAAAAGTGTTATGTTCCATTCAGATGAAATGAAATCACCATTAAATAAAATCTTAATATGGAAGAAACCAATATTGAAGGAAATAAGTTCAAGAAGAATTATTATAACTCAATGAAGGTAGTTGAGTAAAATAAAACCATTAAAAATTTAGAATATTTTCAAAAAAAGTCTATTAAAAGAAATAACATGATATAGCTTGTAAAAAAATAATTACCTAAATATTGTAAATGAAATTCTTCACATAGCAATCACAACATATCAAAGATTTCATGGTACACTATTATAAATATTACTCAAGAATATAAATTGTAGATGAAGAATACCCATACATTAATTACCAACTTCAAATAAACCACTTGAATCTCCTGTAAAAAAATAACTATAATAATCACCTATTTTTGAAATATATTCACATATATAACATTTTATTAAATTTATTTAAATATAGTCACTATTAATATATTAGTGGGTTATTATCTATTTCCAATTTAAGTTGTGAGTAATATTTATCTTTCTGTGATAGTTTCAAAATCCTGGTGTGGTTATTTATTATTCTCAAACTGTTAATAATTATTAGATAATAAAAGATACTCTAATTTATTATTTTTAATTATTTATAATTTTATAACATGAGTTGATAAATTTTTATTTATGATTCTTGTAGATGAAATTAAGGACAAACTGTTTCAGTGATTTTTAACAAAAAAATAGTGGTATATTAATTAATCAGTTTACCACTAACTTTTCTATTCTAAAACAAAAATAAAATATTTATTTTATTAACTATTTCATATATTATCATTAATTAATTTATCTTAGTAAAAAATAATATTATTTTATACAATTGTTAAAGTAGTTGGTTAAACTAACCTAAACAAGAACATGCCATAATTAATTGAGGATCATGACAATGAAAGACGCTTATTTTGGAATAATAGATTTATTAAATAATAACAATAATATTATTTAGTTAATTTTATGATTTTAATCACATTTTAATAGTTTTTTGTAAATAATATAGAAACTAGATGAAAAATGAGGTATGTTACTTCATGGAGGCAATATTTTTTTGAACACAAGTTTAACATTTTCATTTCTAAAAAGAGAAAAGGGAAAAGGTGGATTATAATTTTTATCCTCAGAATAATAATTATATTACATAATTCAAATTTATTATTTAACTTCACCATTGCAATTAATTAACAGATTAATTGGTGAAAAATGAAATTCATTGCTTTGTGGAGGTGGTAGTCCACACAACATATGAATGATTGCTTCGTTATTCTTAATAGAAAAGGGGAATATTGGTTTATTATTATATATATTGAATAATAAAATTTAGTATAAAAGATATAATTATTTAATTATATATAAATTCTAAAATTATAATTGAAAAATTAATATATAATGGAAAATAAGTTTGAAAAAATGAGTACTCATGTTGAAATCATTCTATTTTCCTTAGAGGTTTCCTAAAAAATTGAAGCTTTAAGACAATTTCATGAGACTATAGGCTCAAGGAAATGTAATTTTATTATATGGGAAGAAAAAAATAGTGTTTCAATATGAAACCAAATTATTTAATTGGTCTTGATGGGGTGGTTAGAGGCTCCTTTTATAAGTGTTAAGAATGACATTTCAGTATATATTTCAACATAATATAAAAGGAACCCATGTTTCACACATCAATAAGATTAAAAAATAGATAATAATGGAATTAGGGATGATATAAGGTCTAAAATACCTAAACCCTTCATTTTCAAAAATGTATTAATCATGTTTTTAATTCCATTACTCTTAGAATTATCACTTTTACCATTTTTGGTTTTACCATGGAAACTAATTGTTACCAAATTAACTTACATTTTATGGAAAAAAATGAAACATTACTTGTTAAATTTTTTTAGAACTATTGATACTAAATATTAAATATATTTTATTCAATAATTATATCTATAATAAAAATTAAAATTTTACATTTGCGCATGTAGTGCGTAAAAGCCCATTTAAAAAAAAGAATATTTTTTAGATGAAAATTTCTATAGAG
Organism: Viscum album; assembly: GCA_963277665.1. Lineage (NCBI taxonomy): Eukaryota > Viridiplantae > Streptophyta > Magnoliopsida > Santalales > Viscaceae > Viscum > Viscum album. Next base: position 314,728,167 of record OY728161.1, read on the forward strand.
GATAAAATTAACACTATAGTTTATATTCATGATATAAATTAGTTTATATTACTAAATAAAAGTTACGTGGCTTTGAAATAAAACAAAAACTTAATTTTACAATAATAGTATTTAATTAAAATAAAATACCAAAAGTAGTTTTTATTGGAAAATATTACTTATGTTTTTAAAAATAGGTATTCTAAATAACTAATAGTATTTTTAAATTTATATTTTTACTCCAAAAATAAATATTTCATCATAAAAAAATTATATGTCTTTATGTTATATTTACTTCTTGATGTAGTCATAAACACTATGATTTTAGTAAAAAACTTTATTTTTAACTATTCACCTAAAAATAAATTATATTAGAAAAGTATCAAAAATTCATCTTAGAATAATTTTGATATATGGAATTAAAAAATAAAGTTAATTTTTTAAAATTAAAATTCCAAAATTTATATATTTATCTTTTAAATGAATATTGATAATAAAAAAGAAAACTATTTTTATTGAATATTGATGTTTTTAAATATTTAGTGTTATTAATATTATTTTATATCAATTTATAATTTAAATAATGTTAATATATTAGTTTATATATTTTAATATCATATATTATCAATATAATCCTTTAAAAGTGTTCATTTAAATTTATTATCAATTTAAATTGTTATTTGAGAAAGAATAATTAAATCATAATAATTATTTATCCTCTAACCTTAATAAATTTTAATTGATTATTGTGTTATTATTTAATAAAGGTTTTATTGATTTTATAATATTTATTAATTTTATCTAATGTTTCATAGATCATTTTGATTCTACGTTGTTTGTGTATAAAGCTATCAAACATTGTATTTATTTAGAAAATTATATTCCATAATCATGTGGTGTTAAATTATCCCCCCTAAATAAACTATATACTTTCAATTTTAATAATAATATGTTAATGAAAGTAGATAGGTGAATAAAAAACATAGTAATTAATTAGGTATAATTTATAAATAAATATCAACCTTACAATCTTAGAGAACACATATTTTCCTCATTATTGGATTATTCTTAATATTGAGTTTTTATATATTTTTTTGACCAAAACGTATCGAATGATCAAGTATTACAACTCCTATAATAGAATTTATTTTCCTAGAAATATCATAATAATCCTTTCACTGATTGATGATCAGAATTTGGTCTGAAATTTGATTTAACTATTTTAGTAATCAATATATTTTCTATGTGAAGATAGAAAACCCATTCCCAAAATCACATTATATCTATTTAATGGAATGATAATAATACATTCATAAATTATAATCCTATAAACTAGGAAGGAAATTCATAATCATTGATTATAATAATGATACCACCATGAGTTTTTTATTTATAATTTGATTGCTAATAGTTGGTGCAACTTACACAACATAAGACTCCACAGATAGAGAGTGAATAATACCTATCAAAACTTAATTACCATTATCCACTTTGATAGTAGTATTCTCATAGGATTTCCATTTTTCTATTGGGTTAGGAGGTTTTTGAGGCCAATCATCCATATTCTCCCTTCAATTATAGAATCAATTTTTATAATTCTTAAACAACTTAAATTATAAGTAGTATAGATTTTTCTCATTTATTGGATTAATTATATTTTTCTCCCTAGATCGACATTCATGTGATCATTTTCCAATAATTATTCAATTAAATCATTTGCTTATTCTTTTGAGACTTTCTATTATGTGATTATTCCCACATTCCATACACGTGGGGAGTTGAAGATACTTTACTTCAGTATCATTGTCACTTTATCATTGACAAAACTCCATCATTATCTTCTTTAATGTGTTCTTATTTTTAGAAAGATTTATATTATCAGTAATAACTTGAAATAGTTTCGTGAGCATAACCACATGATTTTAAAAAATAGTTTCTATTAAACTTGGTTTCCTATTATGACAATTATAATACTTCCTATCACACTAATTATTAACTTGGTTTTTCCTTTATCCAACCATTTCTAACACAAAAAGAAGTTAATACGAGTTATTAAAAATTAACACCATAAGATAAATTTTTTTAGATGATAAATTCAGTCTCAAAATGTCATATACTTATAAATTATTACATTAGATTTTAGTTTAGCCTATACCAGTATCACTTTTATCTATGTTTATTTAGGTTCTATTCTCTAATACTTATTAACCTAATTTCTTATTATAATAAATCCTTCACAATGGATTTTAAAGACAATATGATAAACTAAATCATTTCCACAGGGACTACGAAACTTGGTGTATATTTATACCTCTTTTTCATGTACCATGTGATAATTGATTTAATACCATACACACCATTTTTAGGGTTATTACCCTATGGTACATCTTTTTTAAAACCTTCATTCACATGTAGTATCTATATAGGGATGTTATTCCCAATGGATCCAACCAATCTCAACTTTACCAAACCTCATGATGTTATACTATAATTATAATTATCACTTAGACTTAACGCTAGGGGTTTCACTAATTTTTTCTAAACTAATCCCTTAATGAATGAAAGTTCCTTTAATACCAACTAATTAAACCTATGATAATTAAAATACAGTTATTTCATTTTTTTTGAATAGTAATTCCATTTATGAATAATTACACAAACTGGAAAACCTAATGTTCAATTTCTTAAAATATTAGCTACATTAATATATTATTTTACAAAACATGTGAACATTTATCTATATTTTAACCATACCAGACACCATTTTAAACAACCTATAGGTTATAATCATCATCATACCCTAGGGAATGATAACATAAGAAATGGTTGATGGTGAATAATCAATAAAGTAAAAAATCATCAATATGCAATCAAGTATTAGATCATAATACTATGAAAAAACATTAGTAGAAATAAAAATATTATTAATATGAATATATATCAATAATAATTGACCATAATCCATGATAACAATAAATGTAATCTCAAATGAGAAATCATATACCATGGCATAAAGCTGTGGAAATATGAGACAATAATACTAAACCATAGAGTATAAAAAAGGAATAAAGATATGGAATATCATTTAAATGAATAATAATTGAAATATAATTTACTAACATAGGCATAGAAATCCTAAAATAATGCAGTGAGAATCATTACCCATTTCCCATAATAAGGTAAAGCGGGAATCACTACTTGGTTCCCATAGTGGAAAATTCATCCCTAATATTTCCCATAAACATAGTATACAAGGCATCACTACATGATTAGAAAAACATATTTGAGTAGGCATCACTTTATGATTCCTATAGTGTAGAGGGAATCAATACTCGATACCCAAAATTATCTCATTATATTTAAATATTTAACTAATACATTGGTGGGAAATATAAGTACACACCCATTATCATCTATACATATGTATGAATCTTGTAAAAAATTATTAATCGCATTTTAAAGAACCCTAGTAATAAAAAACGGGCTTCAAAAAATTTCTAAATCACATCAAAAAATTTACCTCAATAATGTAAATTATTTATAACCCCAAACATAATAAAACTAAAAGATTATATCATATAAACATTTATATGGTGGTTTATGAAAAATAACATGAAATAAAATAAATCATTTAGATATATAGAGAAAATTTTAGTGAAATAATAAAAGGGTTTTCAGAAATATTTTTTTATCATTTTTTGTAAAATATCAAGTTACAGTGAGTTTATAATTTATTTTCAAAAAGTTCACTTTTGAGAAATTGAAAATAAAACACTTAAAAAATATTTTTTAATGAAATATCAATATTTAATCTTTTAAAATACATAAAGGATTTAAAAATTTAAAGTGATTTTTTTGAAAAAATTTACTATTAAAATTAATCTTTAATAATAGATCCTTGAAAAATACATAATGGTTTAAAAAAGATAAAGCTAAATCATTTTGAAAACAGTTACTTTTAAAAATAATATTTAATAATATATCATGAAAAAATACATAATGGTTTCGAAAAGTTGAATTTAAATAATTATAAAACATTTAATTTTGATAAATAACTTCAATGATAGAGATTTGAATTGAAATAAAGTTTAGTAAAATAAATTTAAAGTGGAACATAAAAAATTTGATTTAAAAAAGATGGTAAAATGTTTCTAAATACCTTTGTTGAAAACCAAATTATTAAAAATAATAATAAAACATAATTTTAAAAATAAAATAAGATAAATATGAAGTTTAGATGATGGAAAAATTATATTTCTAAATATAAAGGGTAACATTGGTAGGAATGAAAAACATGGATAATAATGGGAAAACCATTGTTAGAGTGGATGGAAATTATTCTAAACCATGATTAAATTTTTATGGGGAGGGAATTCATTGAGGATGAATAATTGAATAAAATGTTTCATTTTCTCTATAGAGAAAAATTAATCACTATAAAATAAAATCTTAAAAGGGAAGAAACTACTATTAGATTAAATAACTTCAATAAGAAACATTATAACTGGACAAAGGGAGTTAAGTTAAAAAAACCCTTGCAACTATGGAATCTTTTGAATCAATGTCTATTTAAATAAATAACATTATATTAATCTATAAAATATATAAATTACATGATTATGATAAAATAAATTCATTAGGAATTAATCACACTATATAAAGGATTTCATGGTGCTATATAAGAAATATGTCTCAAGAAATTAAATTTCAGACATAGAATCTCCTTATAATAATTCATGACTTCCACTAAAGCACTTGAATCACCTATATAAAAAAATAAAAATCTCAATCACCTATTTAAAAATATTATATATATATATAACATTTTATAAAAATTATTTATAATTTTTATTTATATGTGTATTAGTCAGTTATTATCTATTTTCAATATCGAGTGAGAGTAATCTTGATCGTTTTGAGCGAGTCATGAAATCATGGTGTTGTTATTAATTCTTATACAAAATTTCATAATTACTAGACAATAAATGTTAATTTAATTATTTATTTTTAATTATTTATAATTTTATAATTTCATTTTATAGATTTTTGTTGTTGTTGTTATTCTAGACTAAATTGACGATATGAATGTTTTCGTGACTTTTAACAAATGAATAGTGGTATCTTAATTAAGGAGTTTAATAATAAATTTACCAATCTAGAACCAAAATAAAATATTTATTTGATTATTTATATCATTATTATCATGAAAAAATTTCTCATTGTCATGGATGATATTATTTTATAGCATTATTCAAGTTGGAGGTTAAACCGACCCAAACATGAACATACTATAATTAATCAATGATTATTATTATGAAGGTGGTTTATTTTTTAATACTATCATTATTAAATAAGAATAATTAATTTATATAATTTAGGTTTTAAATCCTATTTGAAGATAGTTTAATTAATAATAATGAATTTATATGAAAAATGAGATGCGTTATGTTGTGGATTTGGTAATCCACATGACACTTGGTTAATGTTTTCATTTCTCGAAGGAGTGGAGAAGAAGATGTATTAAATTTTTTAAATTTATAATAATAACTATATTTTATTTTTCACATTCATTCTTCAACATATCACATATTATTTGTAAGTAAAGGCATTAGTGAAAACAATTCATTACTTTGTGGAGGTGGTAGTCCGCACAATGCATGAATGAATGTTTCATTTTTCATAATATAAAAGTGAAAATGTTGGTAATATTTATTACCATAGAATAATATAATTTGGTATGAATACAATATTAATTTAATTATAAAGTAATCATAAAATTGGTACTAAAAAATTCAGATATAAAAGAAATGAAGTTAGACAAAATGAGTACCTATATTAAAATCTTTTCATTTTTCTTGTAGGATTCCCCAAAAATTGAGGTCTTAATACATTTTTTATTACTATAGGCTAATGAAAAAATAGGATTATAGATTAATGAATAAGGTCAGATATTCAATGATAAACCTAATTCATTGAGTGATATTGAAGGGAATTTGAGAGGCCCCTTTTATAAATAGTGAGAATAGTATTTTTGTAAATATTTTAACTTGATATAAAGGAGAACATGTTTCACAAGTCTAGAAGACTCAAAAATGGATAATAATGGAGTGGGGAATGAGATAAGGTAATTATTCCCTCAATAATTAATTTTTACACATGTTATAAACATTTTTATTAAGTTATTTAATTATATAATTTTCAATTTTCCATTTTTTTAACATGGTAACTAATTTTTAACTAAGTAATTTAATTTTAATGCCTATAAATAAAATTGTTCTTACTATATAAATTTTAAAAACTCATTCCAAATATGAAATCAATTTTATCACATAAAGTTTTTATGTGAAGTAAAAATTAATTTTAACATTACGTATGCATACCTAGTATCCTTTATGTATATCTACTTAATAAATTTTACGTATATAAGGCTTCAACAGAATAACCTTTACGCACCACAGAGAATCTCACGTAGAGTAATTTTCCAATTTTTATATCTATAACTGAAATGTAATCTTATGTTATCCTTTTTATTCTAATGGTTTATCTTATGTGTGAGATAATGTTTCAAATTTAATAATCTTCTAGAAATTCACACGTCTACTTCAATAATATACCACTTTCAATCTTTCTTACTTCTCAAACCCTATTTAAACATTAAAAAACTTGAAATAATGTTTATATAAGAAAAAAAACCCAAATAATTTATGAAATCAATTAATATCATGGATTTAGGTTATTTACATATTAAACATCAAATTTAACATATACAATAAATATATAATAATTTCCCTTAAATTTTAAAATGAATAGGTAAAAGTTAATTGAATTAAAAAATAAAAAATAATGAATATGTGAGATATATAAATTTCATTAAAATTAAATAATTTAATCTTTGGTAATCATTATCTATTCATTTTAATGTCTATTAAAAATAAATAATAATATAATTTTACAGTATCTATTTGAAAATAAAATATTCTATGTGTCATTCATGAAAATAAATACCATTAATTATCTTCTCACATATTCAAATTTATTCATGAAAAAAATCCATCCATGATCCATTCACAAATTAACTCAACTGGAAATTAATGTCACACTTTACTAAAGAAAAAATTTATCAGTTTTTTTTCTCAAACATATAAAAATAATTTACTATTGTAAGAACGTAAAAGTTATATTTTCTCCACACTATGAGACAAAAAAATTTATTCAATCCTGAGGACTTTTCAAGGTAATTTTAGTGTCTAATTATTTTTTGGAATTTGTTTTTTCAAAATCAGTAGCTAGAAATAGGTGGTTAATGTCTTAGTTATAATTTCATGAATATTAAGATAAACTACATGAAATATAAAACACTCAATTACCATAACAAGATTCAACACCACAATATATATTATTGGTATGGTTTATGAGTCAAAAAATAAATTACATGGATGATTTCATCATTATTTTCCATATTTTTTTCTTTTTAATTTTATATTATTTTTTATATTATTATTTTTCAAGGAGGATGATATACCAAATGAATACTGTGGATTAATTATTGTTTATTTCCTTTTACTTTTGAGATATCCATGAGTCATATAAGTAAAAAAACAAATAATTAAATCTCATCACATTCCATTTTCTATGTCTCTCTAGGATAAATGGATGAGAATAAATGAAGTAACATGGATAAAATTAACTCAAGTGAGTTTCTATATATAAATCACCCAAAATAGTGACACTCACCGAACATCACCTAAATATTCTTCCTAAGAACACAAAAAATAATTTTCTTTACCCTACGCTCAAAGATGATATAGTGATAAAAATATATTAGGAGTGATGGTATGTGAGGTAAAACCAACTTTTAATGTGTATTAAACCGATAATTTCATTAATTCATTTTAAAAATATTTAAAAATATTGATTTAAAGGGTATGTTTGATGTTAAAAAATATGGCTACCCAATAAAGGTCATCAATCATAATAAAAAAAATTACGAACTCCAAATACATGAATAAAAATTATGACATGTTCCAGTTTTCCTTAAAAAATCTACGTTTCTCTCAAGAAAGTGAGGGTATAGGGAAGAATATGTCAATAGGTTATAGAATAACTCTCTTGAAAGGGAAAAAAATTGGGTCAATGTTTCATGAATATTTATTTTAAAATAAAGTGAAACTCAAACAAATGTTTTGAAAATAAAATTCAAAGAAAAACTTACCAATCATCAATTATTTAATTTTATTTCAAAAATAAATCTAAATTTCTCTTAACCAATTTAGGATTAAAAATTAATATTATTATTTAATTAAGTTCAAATTTCTTAAAAATAAAAAACAAAAAATCCAAAACATTTTAACACTCCTGCACACAGAAATAAAGCAAAACATTTGAAATGAATAATAATAAAAAAGTATATAGAATACAATCCATGTAGAAAATAAGAAGGAGAAATATGATATTATTAATTTTTAAGGGGTATAATTAGTTGATATTATTTTTAATACCTTTTATAAACCTATAAAAATAATATAAATATAATAATTTTATTCAATGAAAAATTTAAAAAAATATTAAGGGAAAGAATACAAGGTTTAAACACTAAAGTGGGTACTTTATTTTTACTAACCCCGACCAGTCAGTACCAGTTTTTATCCCCAATATATTGAGGCTTGTATCTTATGTGATCCCAAACACCACATCTTTTTTCTTTTAGTTTTTATCCACTATCACTGCATTTAAAGAAAAACATGGACACTATACTAAATATACACCACTTTATTAATGAAGTAAATCTTTATTTGTAGGGGTAGGGCTAGGTATGGGTCCTCCACTAATTCCTCCACTAATTATGTAGCCTTTTCTAGGTCTTTATTTTATATTATTTCATAAAATATATCTTATTTATTTGGTGAATAATTCTATTTGTGTAAAATTATTACAAGGTGAATTAAAATTAAAACCACCCCCTTCAATCATTCCATATTGTAACATTGTATCTTTATGTAAATGAATTGGATATTATACCCCCTTTAGAAAATATTAAATGTGTTCATGGATCTGTATAGGTTTATTAATAGGTAAAACTTCTTCTTATTCATAATTCTCTAGGTAAATCAATTGATTATTTGTGTCTTTAAATTCAAAAATAGTGGAATTTTATTCTCAATTAGTTATCAGTTAAATTTAATATAAATGAGTATAATATTAGACAATATCCCCATATCGAATCATCTTAAATACACTATTCATTTATAAGTACCTCATAGAGTTGTGTTATCATAGACGAAGGTAGGTATTCAATATCCTCCACCCTTTATTCAAATTATACAACATTAGTGGTGTCTTATTATTCTTTATCCAACAATATGTATAATGGTTATGATTATTCAATTTATAAGATACAAGATTCATTTAATGTTTTACATTGTACATAATATTTCTATAATGAATCCAATTCATGTTGGTCTCCCATAGTGACATCAGATGACATTCAATTATCAGTTAAATCCTATAGTAGGGGGATGCAAGGTCTGATAGCAGGTCATCAAGTAGTTCCTTCTCAAAATCCTTGGGTTCATCAACATATAAATTGAACATGGTTACTTATTTAACCATTTTATCTTGTACATATAGATACATAAATAGATAATTTTGTTCTTATAATATTTTAGATAGTTGTTTAAATTAAATATCTAGTTCCATCCTCTCTTTTACAATTTCTTTTAATAGGAACTTCTTTCATCCCACATTTATTTTCCCTTCATCTGAGAGTGATTTTTCCTTAAATAGTATATATTTACTTGAAAATTATTCATGGATAGAGTCATTATTTTTTTAATTAATAAATGTAAAAGTATTTATAAACTGTAAAAGGAATAACATGTGATTAATTTGGTTCCCCAAAAACAGTGTAATATTTGAACTCCTGTTTCATGGTGGCATAAAATAATATTTATTTTCTATTATTAATACAAAGTTGATAACTTTGGTTATCTCTCAAGGATCCTATTTTAGAGTTCCCATCATTATTTTGAAATGTTATATTTTTTTGGTATTTTTATAATATTAAAAATGAAACAATGGGTATTTGAGTGTGATGGGATTAAAAAAAATTAAAACTTGCAAATGTAAAATTAAGACTAATTTAATTTAAAATGTAATGATATACTCCTAGAAGAATTGCCTTGAGTGAACTTTCATTTCCCCTTATCTAGTGTCTTTCCTAATTAATGATCACACTCCATTTTATGTGTGTTTATACTCTTCTTCCATTTATGTGAATAAATATTATACCTAATAATATTTAAACACAATACAAAAATACATCTTATATAGCTTGTATGTTAGAGGTATATTCAATTGATGGAACCCTCTAATAAAACTTTATGGTATTAAACACCACCCATTAAATACTAAACCATAATGGACCATCATATGAATTGATGATCATGTGAATAGATGGAGAATAGTGGTAGAAAATAAATTTCATCTTAAAGAAACCATAGTGAGGAAATAATGTCACCAAACCCCTAAAATAATAAACCTTAAAAGAACCCAAAGTATAAAAAATACATTTAATCATGAGTGATAATGGAATCGGGTTCAGTACAAGATTCATCCACTAGGTGATAAATTATGTTATATATTCACCATAAAGAATATTATAGATCACAGTGAAAGAACACAAAGAAAATGATAAGAGAGGGAGATAAAAAAATAAAGACACTACTTTTATTAAAATCCATGCAGACACAAATTATATTAGAGGGAAATGAAATAACTATATTAAATTCATATAGTGACTAAATATCTATTATGAGATAAAATTTGAGCATCTCTAACGGAAATTAACAAATAAGTTAAATAAGAATTAGTGGCTCAATGAGGATTTAACATGCATGGGTATGTTTTCACATCTGCATTGGTTGAATAATAAAGATATTTTGTTCCATATCTTTATCATGTGGAAGATAATATTGATTTAAATAATGTTTTGTGACTATAGAAATGATATTTTGAATTCATGATCCCTTAAAGTTGGGATTCTTGGGAGGATAATCATTTTATTATTCATTTTATTCAGCATTAACATGATTCCTTCAACTTTTGTCCATTGATTAAAACTAAAAGCATAGTGTGAGTAAAAATAATCATAGTGGGAAACCATATAATCATAAAGAATCACTTATAAGGTGTCTAAATTATTACACCTTATTTACAATCTATAGAAGCTTAGGTTTAACCTAGGACATTCATGAATATCATGTATTCAAATCCTTCCTAATGGTTATTAATTAAAATGTGGACTAACTAAATAATATACCCTAATAGTGTCAAAATAAGTGTGCAGTAAAGACCATTTTTGTTCACCATGTGATAATCAAGTCTATATAAATGTTCCATTTTAAGAGTTATTACCCCTAGGTACCTTTGGGATGTATTCACATCCATTCATAGTATCCAGATAGGGATGCATTGGTATGAAAACCACATAATCTCTTTTTTAACAAAACTTTTGGATGTTATCATATACTTAGGCTTATCCCCAGGTTTTTGCTAACATTTTTATAATCCTAATCACCAATTATTGACTAAAAATTTCCTTTGATACATAATATATGGACCCAGGCTTGTCATACATAAATATCAAATCCTTTTCGATTAATATTCAAAACATTTCATAAACTCATGCTCGATGACCATGATAGTTTAGTGCATTTAAAGACTAAAAACACATTTTTTTATTTCATTAAATATATTTAAAATCCCATATAAAGATCTTATCTCATATAACCCATGTTATTTATACCCTAACTAAACCATTATTTACAACTTGGGTAAGGAACCATATGAAATATTTAGCTCAGATGTTCAGTTAGGGTAAACCTATGAGATGTTAATCGATGTTCATATGAAATAATTAGATAATAATAAGGGTATGTTATCACGAAGATAACTTAAAATGTTCATATCAAAACTTTCATATATAATAAACATTAGTTCTCACAAAAAACATTATCATTTTAGAAAACATGGCCTATAAGAGTGAGAAATCATCACCAATCAATCATGAACCATAAGTTAGTGTCATAAAAGTGTGGCACTATCATAAATATAGAAAAAAATTCATATTTCATAGTTAACCACCAAGACCGTAAATATAGTGGATCAAGACATATCACTTATTTCCTATTGTAGATCAGGATGCACTTGTTTCCTATAGTGGATCTGGTCTCACATGTTACCCATAGTTGATCAATCGCATCAACTTATTTTCCATTATTATCTCATTAGATATAAAGATTTACCCAATGCATTGAAGGGAGATATTGGCCCCACATTTCCAATAATTAAAACCGTACTTATGTTTTCCAAAATATCATAAAACCTTTGTCATATCATCAGATCAAAACCTGTGTAAATAAAATGTATTTCAAAAACATTTCATCAATTCACCCAAGAAAACCCAATGAAAAATAAAGGGGTTTCATAAAAAATTAATCAATATAAACATTAACCATCTAGTTAATGAATAAGGATGGTATACTTTAATCTTATCTCTAATAATGAAAAATTAAAATCAATGGATTTTATTAAATATGGAAAATGATTTTAAAAGATAACTTTAAACATTTATTAGGAATATATCCTTTCTACTTTGAGAAACATTTTTTGAAACACGAAACATTTTAAAAATCCTTTTCATTTAAAATAATCTTGGGATCTTTTGATTGAATATTTAAAAATCATTTGAAATATTTAATGAGGAAAATATAATTTCCACTTTGAAAAAAACATTTAATGATAAAAAATCATCAAATATTTTGGAAATAATTTCTTTGAAAATAAAAATTGAGTACTATAAATAAATATTGAAAAATAATTTAATCCATTTCTTATGGAAAATATAATTTCCACTTTGGAAAAAACTTTTTAACTTTAAAAATTCATAAAATATTTTGGTAATCCTTTTCTTTCAAAATAAACATTAAAACTTATAGAGAAATATTTATAAGACATTTAAAATATTTCCTAGGGAAAATATTCTTTCCATTTTGAAAATCAGTAAAAATTCATAAATAATTTGGAGTTCCTTTTCTTTGAAAATAAACTTTGAATCTTATAAATGAAGATTTAAAACTATGAGTTGGTTATGATGATAAAAAATACTGTTCATGTCATACATTTTAAGAAAAATAATATATTCACATATTAGAAAAATATAAATGGGACATATTTGAAAAATAAATAAAGATTACAATTAAAGAACATTAATAAAATCTAAAATTAGTAAAACAATTGAGTAATAAATCCTTTTAAAAAATATAGAACATTTTTATAAAACATGGGTATTGAATAAAAATGGGTTTTTCGACCAAAAAACAAATAAAGTTGAATTTTTATAAAAGAATATCTTTTGAACACTTAAGTACAAAAAGAGTGTAAAATGAGTTGAAAACATATATTCTCATGAAATAAAAAGAGGATAATAAAATTCATGAGTTTCATGGGAAATGTATCATAATATTACATCATCATAAGCATAAACATAAACAATATCGATAAATAATGAGATTGTACCATAAAATCATTTCCACTTTGGTAACATTGAATCATAATACCCATGAAATATAGATAATCAAATGGATATTTAAATCCCTATAATTTTCAGAATAATAATCATAAAATAAATTCATTTTTAGTATATACAACACATTAAATAAATAAGTGAAAATATGGTATGTGTCTCAAAAAAATAAAAGTGAGGCGAAGATCCCTTACTATAAGTTTTGACTTCATTTTTAGACATTAAAAACTGAGGTATAATATATATAAGTTTATTATAAATATTTTATAAAAATATACTCATATTTATCATACCATATATGATTTACTTATGAATTTTCATTACCCATTTGAAAACAATTCCTTGTTAAAATTACATTTTAGGTAATAAATACTTCGTTTTTGAGTTATGTTTTGGTTTGGTATTTTTAGTAGTCATAATTTTATCATGGTTAAATCATATAATTAATTTTAAACATGATAAAAGTTTCATATATATTAAATATACATGTATTTATAGAAATACATAAAAGTTAGAGATATAAAATTAAATGCACTATGTATATAAGTGATGGGCCATATGTATGCATGGACATTATTTCCATTTTCTTTAAAAATGAAATGAAATAAAGATAAATAATACTTCAACTTACTATATTACTTATGATTTAATTTATATCACAAATATTAATTAAATTTATCCTTATTATCTTCCATGAAAAGCATTAGTGAAAAGCAAATCACATCACTTCGCGAGGTGATAGTCCACCATACACACAAGCGATGTTATTGTTTTCCAACAAGTTCAGAGTTAAGAAGGTATATGTGATATTATAAATCAGAATTTTTAATAATATAATATAGAAACATTAAATCCAACATTAAATCTATCCATGATAAGTGATGATGGAAAATGGATAACAATAGTTCGTAAGGCGGTAGTTCTCCATAAATGCTATTAATGATTTTATATCCCATTTGATAGAAGAGGAGATGGATATAGGTTATTAAATTAAAATAATAACATATTAGAATATTTTATATACTGTTTTTATTATATTTTAATATTTTAATAATATTTTATAGAGGTATAAGTTGAAATGGAATAAATATGCTCGGTTAATCACGATATGTCTTCTACAGACAACCTCCTTAGTTAATCTCCAAAAGGTTTATGAGGATTCAATTATGATCACAATAAGGTATCTAAGTAATGTTTAGGGAATTAAGGAATATATTATTTCTATAATTTTCTCATCTAAATGTATTTTATGGTGTGAAGTGGACAGGAGAGGGGTGGCCTTTTATAAGTGAGGTGAGTGGTACAATTGTAATTTTTGAAAATAAAAATCTATATCCACATTTTTTACATGACACAAGGCTAAAAAATTGACAATGACCTAAAATTCGGTTTATAAGGTATAAATATATCCATAAAATGGGTTTTTACAGGTTTCTAGTTCATTTCACTTCTTATATTTTTAGTTTAACCCTCGGTAAACCTTTTTTAACAGGAACCACAGTAAGTAATTTTTACTTCTTTTACTATTAATAATGGTCCAAAATTAATTTTAACTTATTATAAAATACAAATTATTCTGATTCCAAATGTAGAATACTTTTTTTTTCCAAATTATATTCATTTAGGTGAAAAAATTGTATTTAAAATTAAACCCATAGATGCAATAAGAAAATACCTTTCCAAATAAAATATTTTCAAAAGACTAAAAGGTTTTTATATCAAAATACAATATTAAATTGATTAAAATGAACTAAATTAGATTCATAGATATATAATTAACACTTTTAATTTTTTGAATTTATTAAAATAATTTGTAATTATATAAATTATTTATAAGAAATGATAATTCTTAATAAAAATAATTATTTTTCACTATTCATCGAAAAATTTATATTTTCATAAAATTATCAAAAATTCACTCTAAGATAATTTTTAAATGATGATTTCAAAAATTAATTAATTTTTTCAATCAAATTATCAAAAATTTGAAGAAATATATTCTAAAATGATTGCAGAAAAATGTGACAAACTACTTTTTAGAAAATTATAATTATAAGCATAAGATTGGATTTATTCTTATCTCGTTTCTAAAAAACACACAAGGTGAGTGTTAAAAATTTTATTGAATCTATAATATATAAATTTCATTGAAACCATTAAAAAACTATTTTTTTAATTTATTAAGGTAAAATGCATTTGTGTGCTTAAAATAAGTTTTTAGAAAAAGATTTCCTTTGTTTTCAAAATTGTTTTTATTTTCATTTATAATTAATTTGGTATCAAAGAATTAATTTTATATACATGTGAAATCCATATATTTAGTTAATCTTATTTATACCCACCATTCCAGTGGCTAGGTGATAAATATAATATTATATAATATTATTTTAATAGTATGTGATGTTTTGTTTAAACTTAGTGTTGCACATAATGTAAGTTAAAACCAGTGTGGTGTGTAACACAAGATAAATTAATTGATGCTTTCAACTAATTTTTTTAAAAATATTAAATTTATTTGATGTAATATTTCACAAAATCTTCATGTTTTACAAAATTAACCTAAAAAGATCAGTTCTAATATAATACAATCCAAACAATACTAAATTGAATGTAGAAAAAATATAAATTAATTGATGGATTATAAATAAATATATTTTAAGTAAACCATACTGGACTGAAATGAAAAAAATTAATCAAAATGAACTAAATTAAATCAAACCTAACAAACCTAATGAAATATAATCTAAACTAAACAAAATCATATTAGGTTGTTATGTGTTTATGTGTGTAACAAAAATGATTATACTCAACATAAAAAAATGTAATTAAGAAAATAAATAATAAAAGTATGAATTTATGAAGTTCATCAGTTTTTAATACCCTATCATTGTCAATGTTTTTTCGTAATACCATATATCATCATCTAAAACACAATAAAAAATTCTATCTAAAAATATGAAACCAAATTATATTGTGTTTTAATAAGTAGATACTTATAACTAATATAATTATTATGTGTATTAATTTCTATTAGTTCTTTAGGATCACTAATAGATGTAACCCCACATATAAATTATGTCGATAAAAAAGATATACGTGTCTTGATAAATACCCACATCAGAGATGAGCCACAACCGAACCCCCTCACATGACCATAATTCTATTTTCCTAAAACTAGAGCCATATTATCCTTTGATGATACTAAATATGGGATGGAAGGGTTGGACTCACATACTTTATTGAGTTTACACTGTAAATGGAATAACATTAATAAATTTTAATGTAATTTAATTACACCAAATAGTAATTAAAATTTCTTAACCTAATGTTTTTATAGGTAGATTCACATAACTTACATCCATTTTTATGGAAATCAAAACCACCTCTCAATTAATACAATATGATAACCTACCACCTTCTACTTTATCAAAAAACTACACAAATAACATTTTCAAAAGCTATATTACTTGAAGAGGTATATATATATATATATATATATATATTATAAAAAATTAAATCTACCAATCCATTTTATTTCCTAAAGAAATATTTGTACCTAGATGTGTAAAGAATAACTTTATCCTCATTAATAAACAAGTTTCTCATAGAACAAACCTAAAATAATTATATATAAATAGATCATAAAATTTTATTAAGTCATTATTATTAATATATAAATATACAATAATATATATAATTTGATTCAAATGGATTATGATCAACAAATGCCGCTCATGGGTCCATAAGAATTAAATTAGGAACCCTCTCATATATCTATGACACTAATATAGATTTTTAATTAAATTCACGCTATAGTATCCACTTAAAATATTTCCATTTCTTACTTATGTTTTTTAATATCCATCGATGTGAAATCACATCATGCACATAAAAATAGAACAAAATCAATAAATAAAATATATCGAATTCATTTTATTATTAAAATAATAAGAAATACTATTTAATTTAATTATATATGAATACGTAATTAATATATTAAATTTATCTAACTATTTAATATCATTCTTCCAATATAATGTAATATGAATTTAATAAAAATATTTAATGGGCATAGACTCCATCTCACATGTCAATTGTCATGAAATCTACTAATTGAGACCTGTAACATCCCTGATGGATTCCCTATATACATCAAATGAGAGTACTATATTTAAGTCTATGAAATTTAAATCATCTTGTGTTTTGATGTTTTTATGGAAACTAATGTGACATGAGTGATGGATTTGAGACAATTCAAGCTATATATTGATGATGTGTTTGTTGTCAATATATTTACATGTTTATTAAATATTTTTAAATATGTTATGATAGAGATATTTCAATTTTTTTTTGAGTGTGAAGGAAGAACTGAGGAACTTTCAAATACGAATCATTATGAATGAGGTTTTTGGTTGGAATATAGTGATTTTTTCACAAGTTTTCCTATTTTTTGGTGGAAAATATGAGGGGAATTTTCATTTTAATGTCTATTCAAGTTAAATTTCAACAGAGAAACTTGGTGGATGACCAGGTGTCCATGAATTTTTTAGTGGGAGTCCAAATATTATTTGAGTAGAAATTTATAGATTTTGTGTATGTCAAAATAAACATCTAGATAATATATTCACATGCTTTTATAGGAAAAAATAATATACATGAAAATTTGGGAAACCATATAAAAGTCATACAAACTAGTGTATCAGGTTATTGCATACTTGCTTTATGCTAGAAAAATGTCACACGATTAAATGAATCACATAGAAGTGGAGGTGTGTGAACAACACCCCACATATATTATAAGAGAAACATGTTGTGAAAATGGGGGTTTTATTAATAAATACTAGCTTTCCCCTCACTAAAAACTAATAATGATTAGGATAGAGATTAAGAGTTTCTCTCATCATAAGATTCTCACTTGATCAATGTCACTTGAATGAATCAGACTTGAGTAAAGACATTTGAAAAAAGAAACTTTCTTGAAGGAAGCTTAGTGGATAAGGTTTAGTGAAAGAAATTGTTAGAGTATAGTTGCGTGAACTGAGAAGAGTAAAGAAGGCCACATAAAATTATCTAAGTGAACCTTTTAAGGGTGAAGGGACTTCAGTGAGATCACTTGAGTGATAAATTTATGTGAATCTAACTATAATGAAGGGGGTTTTATGAAAAAACTTGAGTGAATTGATCGGAGTACAAAAAAGCTATGTGAAGGGACCTAGGTGAACAAATATAGGTGAAGGGATATGTGAAAACTATACCTAAGTGAAGCTAGTGAGTTAGGAAAACCATACCTAAGTGAAACCAAAAACATAGGAAGATATGTATATATAAGAGATGGATAGACATGTGGAAAAATTGGATGGGTAATATGAGGTATACAACTCTTACTTCAATGGTACAATTATCAAAAAAATAATTAATATTTTCATGTGATCATAATTTCATTAAATGAAGGAGATTTCCATTTGAGGAAGTGAATAAGGAGGAGTCAATGGAAGGAATCCAAGGGAGGAAATGTGTTAATCCTTAAATAAAATTGTAATATGAGTGCACCTTCCATGGAGGGACCAAGACTAAAATATTAAATCCACAAACCTAATAGATAATAGTACATTATAATACCATCATTTTTATTCTCTAAGTACTATCCCTTAGTTGTAGCAGATCTAACACATATAACCATATCTAGTGCTAAAAACATAATTTTTTAATATTGGCTTCAATAGCAACTCATGTTACCCAATTTTAATAAACTATAAATTAAAAAAAGAAATAAATGATTGATTCACTTACATAACTTAGAACTTTTTAGGTATATATATATTTATAATTATGAAAAAAACATTACATAATGTAATCGATATCTTTCTCACCCGATTGATTTTTTTTCAACTATACCTAGATTTTATTATTTCATTATAAGTCCTAAACATTTCCCACATAATTATCCATACCTGATACACTTATAGAAATATAAAGTGTATTAATCTTCTTAAAAAATTAGGAAATTGGAAAGAAAATAAAGGGTGACCTCAACATATTATTAATGGGAAGCATACCTTATAATCTATCATGAATATATAAGGTATAAAAAATACGGAAGGGATAAATATTAATAAAAAATTCCATATGACAAATATCATGAATGTGTAATATATCCATGGATGACATATCAATATAAATAATTACATGGATAACAACAAATATTTTCATAATGATATAATTCATAATATTAGACATCATAATCTTACCACAAATTCCTCATATCAAAATATAATTCATAAATAATTATGAGATATGCCAACTACACAAGCTAGTTTGTCTCATGAGACCTACTGATGCATTGAGGGGATATTTTTGTTGGGCCCCACCCATCACTTACTATGTCCAATTAATCTAATATATGAAATAAATAAATGAAAAATCAAATATATAATCTATATTCATTCATAATAAACAATCATATTAGAAAAGTAGAAAACAAAATGTCAATATTTCCATAATACATATTCAACCTACCTTATCAGTTAATAGTCATCCATATAGCACTAAAAAGTACACATATTTTCAATGTTTCCTTAATTAATAAACTATATTTTTTTCTAGGTAAACACCCCAAATATAATTTATATAAAATGTTGTTTTTATACTATATAGAGTAATTGGTATATGACTAAGTAAACATTTGAAATCATATTTAATGCATCCAAGCTAATTAAGAACATGGACATGAATAATAAAATGAATTCATCAAAACTTATGGAATTTTATTATATAAAATTTCCTTAAAAATAGAGATGAAAATGGATTTTTTTATAAAATATTTTCTCTTAATTATTTTATGACATTGTTTCAAGAACAATATTATAAATCACTTCCAAGATATTTTTAATAAGGTTTAACTAATAATTTTATAATTTTATTTGTAAAATAATTTACACTAATATAATATTGTAAATAAAACATACTATAATAATAAAATGTTAAGTGTAAGATAAAAATATACATAAGTGGATCGAAATCCCTTTTCAAAACTTTTAAGAAAATAATACCTTTTCCTTTGGAAGAATTTATAGAATAATGGGTATATATATTGAATGGGAAACCTATATAATAAATTTATATTTAATATTCACATATATAAAATCCATATTTATATCTATATTTATGGGTATAATTTATTCATAAATTCTTTCTAACCATATATTCATAATTATTTGTTAAATTGTATTATTTAAGTGTTAACTGTTCTGTTTCTCATGTATATTTTGACTCAGTAGTTTTGATCCTCACACCATGGTCATGATTTAATTACATAAATAATATTTATTATTTAATATATATATATATATCATATTTATACATTAAACATATTTTTAGAACCATCTATGTATTTTGGTGATCAAAAATGAAATACATTGTTCATGAATAAGGTAGTCTGCACGTACACAAGGGAAACATTTTAATTATTCTAATACATGAAATAGAAATAAATTAAATATATATTTACCACTACATAATCATAATAATAAAATAAATATTATAATTATTCATTATTTCCAACCTTATGACCAAACATGTCATGTGGTGACAAAAAACAAATTACATCACTTTTTGGAGGTGGTATTCTATATGTATGTAGGAGCAACACTTCCATTTTCCAATGGATGGGAGGGTAAGAAGGTAGTTAATATATTATCTTTATAGAATCTTAATTATTCCATAAATATCATATATATATTTATCATTACCATATTTTTAAATATCCGTGTGAGGCAGTGATGTAAAATAAAATGCATCACTCCATTTAGATGGTAGTACATACATAAGCATGAGTGATGTACTCATTTACCATTAGTTGAAAAGGAGGTATAAAATATGTCTTCCATTAACATAATAAAATTTATGTATAGTAAATACAGTTATTTCAATATATTAGGATGTTTATAAAATCATTAAAGGATATAGAAGAGGGAAAATAACATCAAAGAATTTGGTTAAGACTTATACCTCCTCCTTAGATATCATCCTTTGGATTACACATTTTTACTTTTAGGATTGTTCTTTTGGTGATAATAATACCTCTAGAATTGGATAAGGTTATTGGTGGGGTATTTTTTCAGACCTTGGTCAAGATAAGGTATCTTTTGTGTGTATATAAGTGAGTAAATGAGGAATTATATTATAAGTGTATAGTGTGGCGCTGTTGTAAATATTGTGAAATTTAAAATATAATAGATTTATTTCTCATTGAAAGTGTCTCCAATTTAGTCAAATGTAATATATTTGATATGTTATTGTATAAATACAAATAAAAAATCACATTTATAAATTTTTTAGATATATTTAAATCCTTATCTCCTAATTTAACCCCCTAATTAACCATTTTATCCTTTATGATTGTGACAAGATTTTACCATGGTAAATATTCATTTGGTAAAAAATGAAATTTACTTCATTAACATATTATTAAATTTCATTCATAAATATGGATTCTATTTTCTAATATTCAATTTATTGAAGTGGTAATAATTACTCTTAATATAATTTTGAAAAATATAATTCAAACCATTTTTAGAAAAATTTTCTTTAAAGATTAAAATTGATTTTACAAAAAAATAAAGTATTATGTTGATTCTAATGGAATTAATTAAATTATTTTTATTAAAGTTGAACTTAATTGACTTTAAAACCAAACCAAAATATAAATTAACCTTTTTAATACTTTATTAAAAGAGAATATCTAAAAGAGGGCACTTCGCTTTGGTGGAGAGCTCTCATACGCGTTAGGGTTTCGACCCAGGGGGCGTTTGTTCTTGTAGCTTTGGTGGTGCTGTTTGTAGGGTTCATGCACCTCTTTTGGAGATTATTCTAGATTTGTTCAAGATCTGTTTTCAGAGTTCGTTTAGGTGTGCGGGATCTGATATGGGATTTGGTGTCTCAGACGATGGTCAGATCGAGTTTGCAGATCTGTTTTGGGTTTCCTGGTAGTGCATGCTTTTGGTGGTTATCACTCCTTTCTCTTCAATGGAGTGGGATGGTGGTAGTGGTACTTTAGTGGTCAACAACGGGTGAGGTGTTCGCTGGGTGGTGGTCGGATCTAGTCCTTCCAGATCTATCGTGGGTCCTAGTGGTGCATCATGGATAACTCAACGATGAGGGATGGTGGTGGAGTTTCTTCAGTGGGAAGGGGCGTGCGAGGTGTGGGTGAAGACTGGTGAGTCAATGGATTCGTGTTTGGTGATCTGCAGTAGACCCTCAGTGGCTAATCATGGGATGGAGGAACAATATCTAGTCATATTTGGCAACCATGGTGATCTATGGTAGTGCTGTTTCTGGTCAGAACTAGGAAAAGGATGGGATCCGGCTATGGTATTAGTCAGATCTAGGATGCGGGTGGTGGCGAGTCCAGATTTGCTGATTGGTGATGATGGGTTGCACAGATCTGGTTGTGTAGCAGTTGCGAGTGGAAGCTACATTATTTTCTGGGCCTTGGGACTCTTTTTATCCATGTTCCTAAGTCTATGTGACTTTACGTAATGTTCTTTGTATTGGTTTTGTTCCACCGGGCCTTCAAGTCATTATATCCTTAGGCCTATGTGCCTTTGGGTTTTTGGTTTTCAATTGGGTTCTCCCTTTTTCCACAAAAGGGGTCTGTGTGCTTTTTATCATTTTTAATAAAGGGGCTTTCCCCTAAATTTCCTACTAAAATAGAATATCTAAAGTATTTCAAATTTACATAAAAAATATTACTAAGATTTAAAAAAATTCCAACATAGATTTATATGTAACAAGTTATTTTTTTAAATGAATTATATTACTTATAAAATAAATATTTTGTGTATAAAAATTTTCCATAAACATTCAAATTATTTTTATATCATTATAATATCATAAAACAGACTGCATTTGTAAGATCAGTATTTTTCATTATTCACCCAAAAATCAACCTTTTCATTAAAATATAAAAAAATAAACCTATGCTAATTTTAACATGATTAATACAAAAACTAGGTTCATTTAATGAAATTAAAATTATAAAATTCATAAATTTATTTTTAAATGAAAATAAAAAATATAAATAATTTACTTTTATAGAAAAATGACCCTTTTAATTTTTTAGTGTTATTAATAAAAATTTATAATTAATTTCCATAGCACAACATATTTTGTCTCCTAAAAAGTTTGTGAAATTGTGAAAGTGACACCCCACACCTACCTACAATAGTCAATGTGTTGGTGGCTAGCACTGAATTGGCATATCTCATATATGGGAGGCCATATCCTAATACACCTCTTGAAGTTCCCAGTCAGGATCCAAGTATCACTGAGAGGGGGAGGGGGTGAATCAGTGATATCTTTTTCTTTTTAAGTTTCCCCTTTTTGAAACAACCTTCGCCTCCTGTTAAAGAGTTTCTTCCCTGATGAACAAAAACAACCATAGGAACACAAGATTTACAAGGTTCACTACTCAACAAGAGTAGCTACGTCCTTGGTATGGTACGGAAACAATCCAGTACCACACAATCCACTAGAAAAAAATCCTTTGATGTGGAATACAACGAGTAGGATATACCCTTACACTTGTGCATAACTTTGGAAACAATCCAATAGTGCGTGTGCTCCCTCTTAGCACAAATAGGGTAACACAATGTTTCAGTTCTTCTTTACAATTGAACATATGTATTCTCTGAAGTACAAATCTTCAATTTCTTACCCAGAAGCCGGTAAGAACTCTCTTACGCACAACTGAATACGTGCGAAGACCCCAAATATTTCGCGCATCCTTTAGGGTGCCTTGTGCACAATTAAAATGGCTTGGGCGTAAAAATTCCCTTTTGGCACAAAAATCATTTTCGCGCAACTTCCCTTTCTCACGCAAAGTTTCACTTTTTGCGCAGCTTCCAAATTTTTCGCACAGCTGTCTTTATTTCGCAAAAATCTCTTTATTTTCGCGCACCCCACTTAATGTAAGATTTTACGCGCACCAGAGCTTGGAATTTATTCTATGTGTTGAGACCCTATCCAAATGATAAGGGTTAGCCTCATATTTATAGGCATTTTTTTGACCCCGCACGAAAAACACTAATCCGCGCGTAAAACCTCCTTCATGTGTGTAAAATCTCTTTTATGAAACTTCATATTTTGTGCCATGATTCAATATTTCGCACACCTCATGCCTTTTCCATTTTTCATCCATTTAAGCATGAAGCACAAATTGCGCACAAAATTCCACACCGCATTCCATATTGCGCGCAAACCCATCCTTTCACGCGACATCATATTTCGCGCAATGATCCAATTTTTCGCACAGCTCATGCCTTTGCAAATTTTTGAGTTTCTAATCTTGAAACACCTTTTTCATGAAAAACATCATTCCTCTATTTCGCGCATCTCGTAGATATTTCACGCAACCTGCTACTATTACGTGCAACTTGCCTAAATTTCTGCTCACTCCATGCCTTTATCATTTTTTGATGTTCTGACCTTGAATCATGCCTTGCATGAAAAAATCTAAACCATATTCAATCTTTCATGCTCCATCCATTCCCAAACACATTTCTTCATCTCCCGATTTTCAGGCCCTAAAATTTTGCAAACACTGGAAAACGACGCCACCTTAAACTGTGCTTTTCTGCCATCCCCAGATTGTCCATTGATTTGTCATTTTCTCTCTTCATTGCTTACCATAAACATTCTTCTGCTCTTATCGTGAATCCCACTATCGTGATATTTATCCTTTGATAGATCAGCTTTAGCATTGTCAGAGTTGTAATGGGAACTGAAACTATCCTATCCCCCAGCAGCATCATTACTTCCAATCAAAACTTTATATGAATGACATTATCATTTCTCCCCCTTTCCTTCATAAGGCTTGCATCACAAGTTCTCATAACTCATGATATGTGTGAAATACATACCAACAATGCATCTTCTGATTTATGATCCTTCTATAAAGTGAATTGATTTATCTTCTTTGACAACAAAATACAACACTCTACAAAGGAGAACTCTTCAAACTTTCTTCTCTATTCAACTTGGTCCCAACAATATCCCCCTTTGGATTCTATTGTTAACCAAGATTCATAAATAACTGAACTTTGTAACCTTTTTCAATGGATTGCATATCAACAATTCTAAGCCTACGTGAGCTAACTCATTGTAGGAAACAAGAATTATTGACAGCCAAAACCATGCTGTCCAAAAGCAGTGACTGTGAAATCTAATGAACGTACCTCCTCATCCTTCTTAAGAACATCTTTCAATCGTCTACTTCAGCATTCTTCACTTCTTCAATAATTCTTCTCAGCCTTCTTCAGAACAGCTTTCAAGCTTCTGCTTCATCATTCTTCACTTCTTCAATTTTCCTATAAAACAACATTGTTTCCTATAGCCACTCCAAAAAAAAGTTAGAATAGTTCACACACATACATGCTAAATTCACATCTTACCCACAACTCTCCCTTAATACATGCTTCCTTATGGATAGATTTATGAAAAAATTCTCCCCCTTGACAATACTATCCAAAGGTAAGCCGAGAGAGGGGACAGAAAAACGTACCTTAACCTTTATGAGAAGGAGGTTTAACACCCATGTTCAACCTCAATTTTGAAAATGGTTCCTTCGGTAATGGTTTTTTAAATATATCAACAATTTGTTCAGATGTTGGAATATACTCCAGCCTCAATTCATTCTTTTCAACTTGCTCTTTGATGAAGTGGTACTTTATATCAATGTGTTTTGAACAAGAATGTTGTACTAGATTTCTTGTAAGATTGATTGCACTCTGATTATCACAACCCAAGAGCAATGGTAGCTTTACTTCAACAAGTAGATCTTCCAGCTGAGTCTTCATCCACATTAGTTGAGTTGCAGATTGAGTAGCAGCAACATACTCAGCTTCAGCTGTGCTAAGAGTTACTGAATTTTGTTTCTTGGTATGCCAACTAACACAACTTTTCCCCAGAAATAATACTCCACGAGATGTGGATCTTCGATCATCAACATTTCCTTCCCAATCAGCATCAGAATACCTGAATAGATCAATATTTTTAGAGCCATCATACCAGATTCCAAAATTTTTTGTGCCTTTGATATATCTGAGAATTCTTTTTCCAGCAATCAAATGTGATTCTTTAGGAGCACTCTGAAATATTGCACATAAAGTAACAGCATAGACGATGTCGGGTCTTGAGGCAGTCAAATATAGCAGACTTCCAATCAGTTTTCAAAACTCTTTCTGATCAACTTCCTTGCCTTCTACATCTTTAGACAACTTGGTTCCCATTGAAATCGGTGTGGAAACTATTTTCGAATTTTCCATGCCAAACTTCTTCAGAAGTTCCTTAGCATACTTTTCTTGAGACAGAAAAACATGATTCTTCTTCTGTGAAATTTGTAACCCAAGAAAGTACTTCATTTCTCCCAGCATGGACATCTCATATAACTTCTTCATCTCCTTAGAAATTTTTTCACATGATCTTTCATCATTTTCAACAAATATAATATCATAGACATAAAAAATAATGATTAGTGAAAACTCTTGACATTTCTTGATGTAGAGATTTATGTAAACTCTCCCTTTCTTAAAGTTCATATTCTTTAAGCAAGTATCTAATTTAGAATACCATGCTCTTAGAGCCTGTTTTATCCCATACAGAGCCTTCTTCAACCTGCACACATAGATTTCATCTTTTCCAATAACAAATCCACAAGGTTGATCAATGTAAACTTCTTTGTCAAGATCACCATTCAAGAATGCAGATTTTACATCCATTTGAAAGATTTTGTAACCTCATTGTGAAGCAATGGCAAGAAATATTCTGATTGTTTCTAATCGAGCTACTGGAGCAAAGGTTTCATCAAAGTCAATGACTTCAATTTGTGAATACCCTTTTCAGACTAATCTTGCCTTGTTTCTTATTACTTTACCTTCTTTATTCAGCTTGTTTCGAAAAAAACACTTTTTACCAATAATGTTCTTGTTGTCCGGCTTGGGTACAATTTCCCAAGTATTCTTCTTCTCTATCGGATCAAGCTCTTCATTCATATCATGAACCCGTTCTGGATGCTCAAATTCTTCATTTATATCATTCGTTTCAACTTTCGAATAAAGATAAGTATGTGATGTAGCATTCGTTGTTCTTCTTGTTTGAACCCTCTGATTTTTATCTCCAATAATGTTCTGAGTCTCCACTTGTTTCCTCAACCTAGGATGAGTTGTTTGAACTTCACCCTCATCAGTTGATATTTCTGAGTCAGATTCCTCTTCTTGAGTAGGAAGAACACAATCTGCAACATTATCAGAATTGTTAACAAAATCTTCTCTATCCCACTTGACTTCCACATCATCATATGACTGCTTTTCTTTATCATCATTTTCAACAACTTTTACATCTAAAGAATCAATAATTCTTCCTGTTTCTTTGTTGAGGCATCTATATCCTCTTCCTTCTGGAGCATAGCCAAGAAAAATTCCATCATCTCCTCTTTGCTCAAACTTTCCCAGATTTCCACCTTTCTTCTTTATAATACATGGACTCCCAAAGACTCTCAAGTGTTTCAGACTTGGTGTTTTTCCATCGAACATTTCATATGGAGTCATATATGAGTTTGGACTATAGAAACATCGGTTCTGAATATACACAACAGTTCTCATGGCTTGCCTCCAATAATAATGAGAGAGACTATGTTCAAGTAACATAGTTCTCCCCGTTTCCACCAGACTTCGATTCTTTCTTTCAGAAACCCTATTTTGTTGAGGTGTGTATGGTGAACTAAACTCATGCCTAATTCCATGTTTCCCAAGATAACTTTCAAAATCTTCATTCTTATACTCACCACCATTATCAGTTCTCAATTTATTCACTGAATACTCACATTCCTTCTCTGCTTTCCTTCTGAAACTCTTAAACATTGTTAGAGCATCTGACTTATGTCTCATGTACATAACACAAGTAATTTGAGTAAAGACATCAATGAACGTAATGAAGTACATATCTCCATTTGAAGATTTCTTGCTCATTGGTCCACATATATCTGAGTGTATGAGTTCCAAGGGTCTTTTTGAGTAAATTTCAACTCTCTTGTGCATAGAATTAGCAATCTTTCCTTTCTCACAAATAGTGCAACACCAATCTCTTTCTCTTGATAAATCAGGCATATCCTGAACACTGTCTCGTTTTGATAACTTGCACATATTTCTCTGACACATGTGCCCTAGCCTTTTATGCCATAATTTTTTTTCATCTACTACACCCATGTAACAAGAGTTCTTCACTTCACCAACTTGGAACAAATTCCCTCTTGTACGTTGGCCCCTTGTAACTATGTTTCCATCATTTTAACTTTTCACAAAAAATCCATCTTTTCTGAAAATAACTTTGTTGCCCTCATCACAGAGTTGTGACACACTAAGCAGGTTATGTTTCAGCCCATCAACATATAGTGTTTTTCTAGATTTCATCTTTTCTTTTCCAATGATGGCCAATCTAACACCTTTGATCCTTAGAGATTCATCATTTCCAAATGTCACAGTTCCTTCTTTAAAGTATTTTACATTCTTCAGCAGCTTTAAGTCTTCTATCATATGAGACGAACATCCACTATCAAGAATCCATGTACGTTCTCCTTTTGTAGCTTTCAAAGTAGTTTCAACAACAAGTGATTTTTGTTCTTCTTTTTCCTTTACTTTCTATTGTGCTTCTTCCAATTTCCTAGCCAAATCAATGTGTTCTAGCCAGAGAACCATGAATTCTTTCCTTTCAGACTTATCAGACTTGTTCCTTTTGGATTTTAAAAACTCTGTCTTCTGAGGATTATTAACAAATTTTTGTTGCTCTGGTAACACACTAAGGCAACCCTTAGCAAGATGTCCAGGTTGATCACATATTTCACAATAAGTTTCCAGTGGTTGGAATCTATTCTCAACTTTCACACCAATATTCTCAGATATCTTCTGAAACTTATTTGGAGACATTCTATTTTGAAAGGGTTTAATCCCCCTCAATCCTTGTCTTTCAAAACTTTTGGAATAGTTGTAATGTTGTTGGTTGAACCAACACATACTTTCCATGTGTCCGAATCCACCACAATACCAGCAGTAACCATAGAAAGAATATTTGCCTCTGAAACTTTTATACTGACTGGAGTTGTGAACATGATTCTCAAAAACCTTCATGTTTTCATTTGTAACTCTCTTCTTCAGCTCAGATTCATCAGTACCAGAAGTATTAGAAGATTTTCTTGACTCAATATTTTTATGCACATCTGATTTTTATGCATTGCTGATTTTGACCACATACTTGGTCTTTCCATCCTTGTTCTTATCAGAACTAGTTTTGTCTTTCATTTCAGCCTCTGAAGGTAACTTTTGTAGATCCTTTTTTGGTTCATTCTTACTGGAACATTCGCCAAATTCTAAGATATAATTTTTGGAACTGATATTCATTTCGTTAGCTTTATGCAGTTTTTGTTAGACACGTTCCAACTCTTCTTCTTTTTCCTTCAACTTCACTTCAAGATGATCATTACGATTATTTGTATTCTCAAGAGAATTTTTCAGATCATAGATATCCTTTTCCATCTTGATTTTCTCATCAGTAAAACCTTCTTGATTGTTTACTATGGAATTTTCATTTATGAACTTCTTTTTTTCTTTCTCAAGATTTCTGATCTTCCTCAAACATTCCTTCAACTCTTCTTTCAGATACTGTTAAAGTTGAGTCTCTTATTCTTCAGTATTACTACTCTCATAATCATAATTATTCACTGTTGAAAAAAAGGTACTCTCTCTATCTTTCTTAGTAGCATATTTTTCTAATTCAGTCTCACTATCATCATCTTCTTCATCTTTTTACAAAAAGCTTCTTCTCTTTGATTTAAAGAAATTTTTATTCTGACTTCTACCAGAATATTTATCTTTTCGACCCTATTTCTTCCATGAACTTCTTGGTCCTCTGTCTTCTTCATCATTGACGTCATCTTTCCCTTTTTGAGGGCAATTAGCCGCAAAGTGGCCAACTACTCCACATTCAAAACATTTCAAAGGGAGTTTCCCTTTGTATTTCCCTGTGCCTATTTTAGCATTTTTAGAAAACAAGGATATAATTTCATCAAAATTTTGACATAACTCATTTTCAGAGTCGGATTCACCATCTTATTCATTAATAAGAATTTTCTTTGATTTCTCTTTCTTTTCTGCCCTGAAAGACATTTCTCTATCAGTTTTTTCTTTGCTCTTCATGGTCTTCTCTCTTCTCATCTCATAAGTGATGAGAGTACTGTGAAAATCATCAAGAGATAATGTTTCCGGGTCTTTGTCTTCTAGTAAAGAAACTTTAGCATCAAATTTGTTAGGCATAATTCTCAGGATCTTTTCAACAACTATAGAATCTTCTAACTTTTCACCAAGACATATGATTATACTGACAATGTCATTAACCCTGGTAAAGAATTCCCCAACAGATTCAGATTCTCCCATTTTCAAGTCTTCATACTTCAGCCTCCAGATTTGTAGTTTTTCCTTCTTCACTTTTGTATTTCCTTCATAGATACTCATTAGCTTATCCCAGATGACTTTAGCAGTAGCGACACCTTTCACTCTTAAAAACTCACTCTCAGAAAGTGATGAGAGTAATGCATTTTTAGCTCTTCCATCATTCTCAAGATTCTTCTTATCGACAGGAGTAAGAGGGACCTTGTCATAAATAGATGGAAATCCATCTGTTTTAGTTTCAGGAACTTCATATCCAAGAGACATAAGATACGACATCATTCTATCCTTCCAGAT
This sequence comes from Viscum album, assembly GCA_963277665.1. Taxonomy (NCBI): domain Eukaryota; kingdom Viridiplantae; phylum Streptophyta; class Magnoliopsida; order Santalales; family Viscaceae; genus Viscum; species Viscum album. Next base: position 314,759,517 of record OY728161.1, read on the forward strand.
GTGATAGTTCTTTCCATCGAAGATTGGAATCCCCTTACTGTTCAAACAATTTAGATTCTCCATTACAAGTTCTCTTCAAACACTTCAGCAAAGAATAAACGAAGGCAACCTCCCTCTGATACCAATTGAAGTTCCCATTCAGGATCCAAGTATCACTGAGAGGGGGAGGGGGTGAATTAGTGATATCTTTTTCTTTTTAAGTTTCCCCTTTTTGAAACAACCTTTGCCTCCTATTAAATAGTTTCTTCCCTACTGAACACACACAACCACAAGAACACAATATTTACAGGGTTCACTACTCAACAAGAGTAGCTACGTCCTTGGTATGGTACAGAAACAATCCAGTACCACACAATCCACTAGAAAAAAATCCTTTGATGTGGAATACAATGAGTAGGATATACCCTTACACTCGTGCAACACTTTGAAAACAATACAATAGTGCGCGTGCTCTATCTTAGCACAAATAGGGTAAAACAATGTTTCATTGCTTCTTTACAATTGAACAGATGTATTCTCTGAAGTACAAACCTTCACTTTCTTACCCAGAAGCTGGTAAGAAATATCTTACGCACAACTTAATACGTGTGAAGACCCCAAATATTTCGTGCAGCCTTTAGGGTGCCTTGCACACAATTCAAATGGCTTGCGCGTAAAAATTTCCTTTTGGCTCGGAAATCATTTTTGTGCAACTTCCCTTTTTCGTGCAAAGTTTCAATTTTCACGCAGATTCCAAATTTTTCGCGCAACTGTCTTTATTTCGCGAAAACCTCTTTCTTTTCACGCACCCCACTTAGCGTAAGATTTTACGCACACCAGAGCTCGTAATTTATTCTATGTGTTGAGACCCTATCCAAATGATAAGGGTTAGCCTCATATTTATAGGCATTTTTTTGACCCTGCGCGAAAAACACTAATCTGCGCATAAAACCTCCTTCATGTGCGTAAAAACTCTTTTATGCAACTTTATATTTCATGCCGTGCTTCAATATTTCGCACACCTAATGCCTTTGTCATTTTTCATCCTTTTAAGCATGAAGCACAAATTGCGCACAAAATTCCACACCGCATTCCATATTGCACGCAAACCCATCATTTCACGCAACATAATATTTCACACAATGATCCAATTTTTCGCGCAGCTCATACCTTTGCAAATTTTTGACTTTCTGATCTTGAAACACCTTTTGTGCGAAAAACATCATTCCTCTATTTTGCGCATCCCGTAGATATTTTGCGCAACCCACTACTATTTTGCGCACCGCTTTATTTTTTCATGCAACTTGCCTAAATTTCCGTGCACTCCATGCCTTTATCATTTTTTGATGTTCTGACCTTGAATAATGCCTTGCATGAAAAAAATCTAAACCATCTTCAATCTTGTATGCTCCATCCATTCCCAAACACATTTCTTCATCTCCCGATTTTCAGGCCCTAAAATTTGGTAAACACTGGAAAACGGCGCCACCTTAAACTGTGCTTTTCTGCCATTCCCAGATTGTCCATTGCTTTGTCATTTTCTCTCTTCACTGCTTCCCATAACCATTCTTCTACTCTTATCACTAATCCCACTATCGTGATATTTATCCTTTGATAGATCAGCTTTAGCATCGTTAGAGTTGCAATGGGAACTGAAACTACCCTATCCCCCAGCAGCATCATTCCTTCCAATCAAAACTTTATATGACTGGCATCATCATTTCTTCCCCTTTCCTTCATAAGGCTTGCATCACAAGTTCTCCTAACTCATGATATGTGTGAAATACATACCAGCAATGCATCGTCTGATTTATGATCCTTCTACAAAGTGAATTGATTTATCTTCTTTGACAACAAAATACAACACTTTCCAAAGGCTAACTCTTCAAACTTTCTTCTCCATTCAACTTGGTCCCAACACCTCTCACACATACATGAAACACTATATTCACCATAGTAACATGGAAAGTTAAAAAATGGAAGAATAAATGAATTAATGACCTCTAAAATCCCACAAACAAGTACACAAATTTATATCCAAGGTAAAGAGGGAAAAAATATAATCCCAATAACCAACAAGAAGGTCCAACCTGATAAGAAGAGGGAAAGTAGTCTCAAAACACAACCACCGGCCTATCCACTAATCCTGATACCATGACCTCTAAGAACCACTGAGCACATCCCAAACCATGTCCTCATAGATCTATATCATATATCCCATCATCTTCATAAGACACAACATGTGCGGGTTGATCTTACATAGGGGTTAGTATATACAACCTAGTAGGACGCCTTGAAAACCATTAAGAAGTAAAGAATCAAGGAAGAGTCAACCCAAAACCATAACCATGAGGAAAATGAGAGAATAAAACCCTAAATATGATAATACTATGATACACAACCAAGTCTAAAATCCAAAACTCACATCTAGTAAAACAAATCACCATCCACACCTTCTGATATAAAAGTATTTAATAGCTCACAATCATTCCCTTATATGATGTTGGAGGATCCCTATACCATCCATGATCTATAAAAAGTAAAAAAATTGAAATTCTATTGATAGAGTATCCCTACCCCCATAATGATGATGAAATAATGACTCCATCTGATTCCATAGGTAGAGGATCCATTCCCCATGTTCACATGGGAAGAATACTGACTCCCCGGGAGGATCCCATTATCAATGGGTGAGATACCAAATCTACCTAAATGAATAGGGGAATAATTTATATTTGGCCAATTTTACCTTGGTTAGGACATAGTAAATAGTGTGTCCTAGGGGTACATGATGTTTCATCTCACATCGAACACTTGTCCATGCTCTATTGTTTCACATGGAGTGGCCCAGTGTAAATACATGTAGTGTAGTAAAGTCACACAATATATCATCTCCATGGGGGGGGGGGGTACTCGGAGTGTACCTGATATTCCTTAGTTGTTTCCCACCAAGGGTACATGGGATGCGTCCTAATACACATGATGTTTGGGGCCATATGAATCCTTTTTTGTGTACTCCTGATGCACATCCATCTAGTTAGGTATGGGTCACATTTTTTCGACTCCCTCAGATGTCCATGTGATACTTAGCTCTCTAAAAACCATAATTGTTTCATCAATGAGACACAAAACATGTGTTCTTATGAACTATGCATTGGGTTTTCATGAATTTTGTAGAAAGTAACACATATGACACATCTTCTATTCCACAAGATCCCTTCATTTTTTCTACTACTATTCTCAACCAAACCAATCACTAATCGATTTGAATGGCATTGATCCTCATAGAAAATCTATATTTAACTATTAACTATCTAAAAAGGGCTCAATATCACCTACTATGTCACCCATGTATTGTGCCTCATGAAAAAAATTATATCACTTGATTTTACTTCATATTTCTATCATCATCCCATGTCTATGTTGTGCTGCAATCCACCATGAAAAAACCTAAAATCTATATATGTGGGAACCATGATCAATCACATAACAAAACAAGTTTTCTATTTTAGTCAAACCACCATCCAATCAAATATAAGAGTTTCCAAAGCCTGTGTTTTTTCCTCCATTCATTGAACACAATTAAAGAGATAAGGGATGAATTCAAATAAAATAACCATTATAGGAATGATGGATATAAAATATTAAATTCAAAATAAAATTAAAAAAATGTATTATAGATTATCAACTATAGATTATTTTTTTCATGAATAATCCATAATCAAATCAATATCAAATATAGGGACAAAAATCAAAAACCAAATACCTGAAATTAAAAGGGTTAAATCATTGATGAAGAACACATTAACTTGTAATTTTTTTTTGAAAATTATATTATTCTTGTTGTCAATATGTGATCTATCATTCATATTCTAATGTGTTCACTAATATGAATCCCACTCCATGGATATCCCTATCTCAATTCTCTAAGGTTATGCGGCTAACCCTAGTGAATTGAAATTATGGGTAATAAATAGGAAAATATTGAGTTAAAGGAAATTAAAACAGATAAATTTATAATTTAATTTAATTTTTTAATTTTCCCATTCTTACACATCACTCCAAAACCTGATGCGAATGAAATTAATGCCAAGAAATGGTTAAAACCGATGTCACTAACTCAAAAGAGGCCTTTTTATATCGATCTGGGACTATAATTATAATATATAGAATAAATAACATGTGAGTATAATAAATAATTAACTAAATTAAGATACCATATTCCAAGGCTTGAATAGATCTTTAAAATTTCACCATCATTATAAAAACAATTTAGGGTATTCTTGTAAATTTTAAAAGGACCCAAACCTAAGAACTATGGTGGTAACATTCTCCCCACCTTCAAATATTTCATTAAAAATAGATCAACTCACTCAAAAAGGTGAGGGTGCAGATCTTGTATCATGATTTCATGCTCCCATGATCTCTCCTAGATATTCTCATACTACTATAGAATACACATAATGGAAAATTTTCACCCTTAGATGATCCTATCACGTGGATCCTCAATCACTAATGGGTACTCCAAAAGGATCTTATTAATTAAGAATATGACTCTCCCCATTAAATAATATGTCTCATATAATAGATGTGTCTCCTTAGCTATAAAATAAGGAATATACCATGGACTCGTTGCTACTTTGGGGTTAAGTCCAGATAGAGAGAAAATATTCCAACACTCTGTAGCATTTGAAATTGGATGATGTACCTCAAGGATAGATTATTACATTAGTCAAATCTCTATAATACATGTCGTGGTTAGACATTTAGGAACATGTTATCACCCTCATCAAACTCTAAGGTCCTCTATTGAACATCTGCATAGGAATTATAATGTTTCTACATTGCTTTCATCTACTTCTAAATGGTAGAAAACTTCTCAAGAATTTACTATACCAAATCTAGACCCATGAGTTCTTATCCCCCCAAATCAAACTAGAAAAAAAGTTACCTATAGTGTCTCTTATATAGGTTATCAAATAGAACCATGATAATTAGGGAGTGCAATAGCCTGACCCGTGAGCCACTGAACTAGTGTACCAAGCTGGTTTATTACACGACCTTAGGAACACCTCCCCATATTCCAAATGCTTCCAACTAGAATCAAGGGTTTAATAAGGTATGTGGGGAGGACATAAACCCTTTAATAGAGTAAGACAACATCATAAATAAAAAACAATGACAAAATTAATAAATATTAACAACTAACAATAACCATATGTTAGAAAACATGATCCTAGAACTATATAAGTGGCCACATCCAATACAGAAAACATGGAACGTCATAGTAGTGTCACATGTAAAAGGAAATCCCAAAATAAATACATGATGAAAATCCAAAAAATCATCTCTTGACATCAAGCCTGGTCCCATCATCCATTTCCATCACAAAATCTAAACTCACCCATTTATAATTGGTCTATTTCCCATATCCTCATCTGAAACCATGAAATATGTTAGGGTACCAATGGCGACCCACGTATGGTGTGAGTAAAAATTAGTTGGCTACCAACAATGATGTCTAAAGAAACATCTAGTCTAATAATAGTCAATGTAAGATATTGAAAAATAATAAACAAGGTAGTAAATTTAATAAGCTTCACAATTAATTAGATATAAATTAACCTTTTTTCCCTCGGGTTCCAAGTGACACTCGATCTAAATAATCCTATATCAGAACATGTCGGTCTTATAAACCATATATCACAGGAGAAATATAATTTTGAAAAGGATCAATGGTCCAATCATCCAAACAAGGATACATAATTCCATGTCTAACAATCCCAATCAATGATGTAGAAATCTATGTACAACATCCTAATATATAGAGTTTGGAGAGCTATATACAACTACCCCAATAACCAATGTGGAACATCACATGCAATACCTTCAACCATTTCATTAACAACCAGATCCCAAATTCCAACATTTGACCTCTTTTATATATTAAAAACTTTTCCTCGCTTTTTTTATTAACATTTCCACAATTTAATACAATCTACTCTATTAACATAATTACCTAACTAGTCCATTTTACTATTTATTAATAATCACAACCATTATACACACATAAAATCCATTTAACCACATGAACATATCCCCTATTACAAATTTTCACTTATATCCTTATTCTTCACATAATTCATTTGAGTTTTCTAATTTATTCCAAATATCCCCTTATAACATGCTAACATTCCAATCATAAGAATAAATTGTTTAATCTAATAACCCCTTTATGTCATTATTTAATGAATCATTTCACCATTTTAAAATGATTGGAACACCCCATGGGTGGCCATAAGCCCAGTATCAAAATCATCAACAAACCCAATGGGGTCCATGATAGATCTCACACATCAATTTAAGGCCTAATTTATTTATTTTAGTCAAGGAAACAAATATAAAGCATGAAATAACAATGAAACAACCACATACACAAGAACAACCTCAAGACTATCGAAAAAATCTTGTATACCATATACCATATGATCAAAGAATCACACTCATCAAAACTTGGACATTGATTTAAGATAGAACAACCAAAATCAAAAATAAAATAACTCCTTAGAATTATGCATCATGATATTTTGTAGAAGAGAAACAACCAAACAATTATTCTTCCTCAAGATAGAAAGAAAGAGCACTAGATACTTTACCATGGATTCAAATCTCACTAAACATCACCTAAAACACCATATTTTCACTAGAGAACTACCCTTGGAGGAGTTAAGATGGTTTAGTTCATGCCCTATGCTTACAAAGAATAAATTTAGTTAAAATTCATGAGAAATCATATAAATGTTGGGAGGGAAATGGTAAGATATCCACTTTTAATGAGGTGAATGTTATGGTTACATGATTTGAATCCTATTCCCATGGAAAAATAGGATGTATGATTTTCTTGGTTCCACAAATGGTTTGGAAAACTCTATGGAGGATGTGTGAACTCCACTATCTGAGGCACCCTCCTCTCATACTGTTATGGTGCACAGTTATAACTAACCATGCAATTACCACAGGTTATGTTCTATAAGGACTTTTTCCACATTTTTCAAGTCTTGAACCCTCAAGATATTGTTGAGACCTTACCCACACCCCAGAATCATTACATATTTTTTAAAGGATTCTAACCAAGATTAAAATAATAACATGTCTCATCAAAGAATTAGTAACTTAAACCTACCCACATTATTACTTCTCATCCTTAATTTTCACTCACTAGCATCACTAATCCCCCATGGTAAATATATTTATCCACTAGGCCTGCATATTATCCTACTTATCCCAATATTTCTTTTGAAAATTTCTATTCTACCATATCAATCAGACTAAAGGCAAAATATTACCCCAAAATAGTTTTTTACTATGATCCACAACACAAATCGTGTTCTCCTCAAAGGACGTATTAGTATCAACCTCAACATAATCAAAAAAATCATAGGAGAATGAAATAGGTGATACTATTTAATAGGTGTAACATAAAAAACATCATGCATAACATTGTATCATTGTGGAATAAACAATTGAGGTAATAATAGACTAATCTTATCCACAACCCCAAATGACCCAACATACATGGGTGCCATCTTTCCATGATTCTGAAACTGACAGTGGCCTAATATCAGGGAAACCTAATGTAATACATGGTCACCAATTAAAAAATTAATTCATTGATGAAATAAATCACACAATTACTTTTTTACACTCTTGGATGTAGATATAAATTTCTTAATCAGCTGAATATTCACTAATGTCTCTGGTACAAGGCTTGGACCTAACAATTATCATTCAACTTATTCTATACAACATAATGGTGATCAACATGACCAACCATATAGTGACTCAAATGGTTCTATTTAAATAGTACCTTGATTACTATTTTTATAGGTGAACTAAAAAGTCTCCATGTTCTTTTACCATGTCCACCAAAATTTAAGATGCATTCTCTCTGCATGTCCTCTAAAAACTTCATACTATGTTTTGAATTCTAATCCGTATATGGGAGAAAATATATACTAAAAAACACCTAAGTACCCAACACATTCTAAAAACATTTCTAGAATGATGAGGTAAAATTTAGATCATTATATAGTACTATGATCTATGGAAGCCCATGAAAATGTACAATCTATTAAACATACATTCCAAATAATTGGTTGATACACCTGTCATTTTGTGTTATAAATGAAAATTAAAATTTACTAATTCCAAAAATAGGATTACTAGGGTAGTCCTAGTTGAGGATAATTTTAGTAGATTAATCACTATTCCCAATTCAAATAATATTTTTTTAATATTTTATAAAAAAATTAAATATATGTTTTGATTTTTTTTTAAAAACAATGCAATGAAAAAAATAAAACTTTTATAGAATGAAAATGAAAAAATGAATTTTTGGATAAATAGTCTTGGTTCAAGGGTTTGGAAACATGGGTTCCTTTATTATTGAATTAAATTTTGCAATACAACATTTTCATACATAGATTGATATTCCCTACCCAAGTAGGATTTTTGGAATTCCTAAGAAACATCTTTAGAAAACCAAATATCACCTACCCTTGGTAGAAAATGGAAATGGATTTGGTATCCAAGATGTGGTGGATTAACACCACACCAATGAAATTATCTTTCATCCACCAAAAATTAAATTAAAAAATTTAATAATTGATGTGAAATAATTATGAATTCCATGAAACCTACCCCAAGGCTTAGCGGGTAGTCATTGGACATTACTAAGTGAAAAGAGATCATGGTAGAAAGGGTGAAGAGAGAGAAAATGAAATTTGGGTAGGTATAGAAATAGTGTTAGAAGAAGAAATATATGTATAATGGGAAACACCTTAATAAAAAATGAATGTGAATTAAATTACAAAAAAAAAGAAAATAAAAAAAAAGGAAAAAAACCTAAAGAAGTAGTATCCCTACTATATAGTATAGTGGAAAATCTTAGGGAATCAATGTTCTATCTTCTAATGTAATCTTGTGTTTATAGGCTTCAGTTGGTGAACATGGTTCCATAAATAAATTTTTGATGGGTATATGGCCATAACAGGTCATCTCAGGGTGTTTAAAAGTGTTTTTGAAATTTTTTTATCATAGATTACCATTTTTGAGATTTTACAATAGTTTCACATTGTGTAATTTATTCAAGATGAGTAATGTTTTGGGGAATAAAACTTATGAATTTCATTCAAATACTATGATATTTTTGGGTTATCATTCATTTTATCACAGTGTATCTATATGTGTCAAATTGTGACTCATATTGGTATGTTATAGAGTTGGATGTTTTAATTCACATCTTAGTTTCACATCTTATAATCCTTCATGTTTCATGTGGTGAATGGCATTCATGATGTGTACTGTTGTTTTCCAGTATAATTCACCCAGTTTTAGGATTTGGAATTGGTCCTTCACTTTTACTTTATCACGTGCAATCATTTAAATCATCAAATAATGATCTTCTTGATTCTCTTCAGTCAATTATATTCTAGATTCCATATTAAATATTTCAGTTTCACAAAACTATTATGCATAATTCATTATTATTTTTCTGTTTTTAAAAACTTTTTACATCCTACTATAAATCACAAAAAAACCAACAAGAATAATCAATTATTTTATAAAAATATTTTTATTTATAATAAAATAAACCTAATAATTATGACTCTTTCAACTCCCCTATACAAATTTTTTTTCTTGTAATCAAATAAATTATCTTAATATAATATCAAAGAAATTTAGTTATACTAATTTTTTAATTTCAACAACATCAAAATGAAATGTTTTATACTGGAAAATATACTTTCAAATTCTATAAAAAATAAATCCTCTAACTCCTCATTAATAAAAGAAACAAAGTCAATCATGCGTTTTACTTTCCTTATTTATAAATAATAATATATATCCTTCTATTAAAATTAATTTCTAAGTTCATCATTAATGTTCATGCCACTCTAAATTTACCTCACGTTGAATTATTTTAACTAATATATTAAGGTAAAAAATGAAAATATAATTTTTATCATACATCAAGTACATGTCACTTAGCATAGGCTTTCAAGGCATATAATGTCTCTGTCATGTAAAAAAAAATATAAAAATTAATCATGAGGTAATTACATTAAGGTTCAAATGTATCTAGGACTTTAAGTTAGTAAGATAAATGATTTAAAATAATTTCCAAAAACGAGGATTGACTCTATAGTATACTAAATGATATCAAAATCTAAGACTAATGGAATAATCTGGAAAATGTCAACTCCCAACCCCATTTCTCAATGTAGTAACATGATACAAGTAATCATAATTAATGAATCAACCTCTCTTTATTTTTTTATTATTTTTTTCTATTTTTTCCATTTTTGAAAGTTTTCTTTAGGATAAATATTAAATCCAGCACCTAACTACATACGGTCAAAATATCTTAAATATGGAAATGGTGATTTTTGATCCTCAAAATACAAAAACCATTTTTTTATTTTATATATTTATAGCAATATAGGTGAATAAAAATTTATAATTAAAATATGGCCTCTTCACCAATCCTTATAATAATCCCAATTAAAATTAAATACAAACCCATATACCATAGACAATTTCTCCCCCACAAATATTTCTTTGAATATCATGACACATAAAATTAGTTGGGTGAGAATGGATATAATAGTATTATAACATGGATCATTTCTAATAAAGTTAATTCATAGCTTCTATAAGAAAAAATTAGGATTGATTTAAAGGTGGTTCTAAGGATAAAGGGGTTCAACAATAAAATACCTCAATCATATTATAATGTATTTTATAAAATCATAGATTCGATAAGATGTTAGTAAAGTTCTAGAAGAAAACATGACCTTATCTCTCATTAAATAAACTAATGTCAGAAATGGTATATAATTGGTTCAAAATTTTCATTAGGGGTGAGAACATATGGTTTTGTAAAATTAATCATGGAAATTCATAAAAAAAATATACTAGTCCCTATCAATTTTATAAAATCAAAACATGCCAAATATAAGAATAATTTAATTTATAAAATGATCTCATCTCTAAAAATCATGATTTGTCAAATTTGTCACCTCATAATTTACCTTGATAATTCATATTAGTATTTAACTCATCTAATCATGTAAACAATGGAAATTATAACATCACATAATAATTTTCCTAAGAAAATTATGTCTCCTAGATTGATACTAGAGTAAAAGAGTTCATATGGGGCATGAAATTTTCTTTTAATGTTCTAAAAATAATAACTTTTATTATATTAACATAAATAAAAGTATTTAATACCCATAATCCCATTTGGTTTATGATTTATTTTGGTTTCGTAGGTTCTTTTTAAAAATTATATTCTAAAACATGCTCATGATTTGAACCCCTTTCACAATGTGAATTCAATTCATGATGTGATTTTTCTTTATATGACACAGATCCTGCACGGTGTTGATGGAAATAAAAATTAATAAAACTCCTCTAAGTTTAAGGACCAAGAAATTTATGATAAAGAAGATATAGGTATTAGGGTTTCATCCTAATTTATTCCTAATCAATTAATTTAAAAAAATAATAAAATAAAATCAGAGATATAATTCTTTTTTTGATCCCCCTAGTGGGCCTTGGGTTTTTACATCCTCTAAAATAGAAGTACCAGCTATCATATGTAATCTTATGGTGGGTGGTTCCTCTTATAATTGAACCATAAACACTTGTTTTTCCCATAATTGATTAATTTTTTTATATTGGGGAGGAACTTATAGATAGATTACACTAGATCCAAACCCTCATAATTTGGTACAACTTTCATGGTGGGGATAAGATTATGTATGGATCCTACTCCTTTTTGGTTTCTACTTATGAAACCAATTATTCATTGTCTAGTGGTTTATCAAGAATTTTCGCATTAAAATAATAGTCAAAAGTGATTTTAAAATTTAATTTAATTTCCATGAAATTTAAATTTGAAGATTTAATATCAGAATATCGCCTTTCTATATAGTTACCTTGTGTATTTATCTCTTCAGAAGAACCATATTTATTTCTTCATAGGATTACTCTAGTAAAAGTTCAATAAATTTAGGGATCTCTATGTGTTCCTCATTCGGTTATTTTTTTAATTCATTATCTTCATCTAAGGAAAAATAAGTTTTAGCCCAATCTATAAAATAAAAATAGCATAGAGTGACACACAAATCTGTTTCAATAAAATTAAATGAAGTTTATTTCATGTTAGGATCATATCCATGAGTTAGTTTGGATAGAATATCTTAATTATTAAATAATTCATCTTGTAGTTTATTTTCTCTAGATTGATACAGACAGTCAAGATCCTCTAGTATTCATTTTAATTCCATCACTTGGGTGGTTTCCTCTTCTTCAAAGTCTAGAGAGAGGTGTAGTGGTGTCGATTCTTCTACTTTATAAATAGGGAGATCAGATTTTATTTCAATTCCTTCCAAATTTATCCAAACTATTCCATGTTTAATTGATCTTCATTTCATAAATCACTAGTAAAGTCTCTTATATCTATCTCTAGCTATAGTGGTTGAGTGAAAAGGAATGAATCTTAAAGTACATACTTCTATACCTCTTCATATTATTTCAAATAAAATATGATTAGGGAAATATATTCTACCACTAGATTAGATTCCTTATCTGGTTTAGGGTTAGGTTTCTCCATTAATGGAAGAAAATATTTGCACACAATTTCAACAGGGCTTTTTATTTGTTTTGCACCTTCCTTAAGTTCTTTCAAATGAGATCTATTATAATGTAGAGCTATTTGTTCCAATTTTTTCTTCACCTATGACTATTCAGTCGATGAATAATATTCATAGTTTGGATACATCATGAAAAATAATTTTTTTAGTTATTTTTATTTGATAAAAATGAAAAACTATATTTAATAAAATGTGAATGTAGAAAAAATGAAAAATATAGACCACTTAGCACCCCAGTAATAGAACCAATTTTGACACAACTTCCATTGGGTGGTATTAAATATAATTTATTTTTCCTAATGAAGCATAAAGGATTACTAAGGTTATCTCACTTGAGGAGCATTGGTTTTGATCAATCCAAATTGTAATTCACCTAATCTAATTATTTTTGTGTTTTTAAAATTTTATGAAAACAATGAAATTTATGTTTTTAGTTTTTTAAAAATTATGAAATAAAAAAATTAAAATTATCCTATCATGAGAATGAAAAATATAATGAAGTTATGGATAAATGGTCTTGGTCCTAGGGTTTAGTAACACAATTTCCTTTATTTTTCAATTCAATATTATAATCCAATCATTTTGGTATATTTATTTCTATTCCTTGCACTTAGTGTAATTTTTATAATGCCAATGAAACCAATTCAGTAAATCAAATCTCACCTACTATTGGTAGAAAATATAAATGAACTTGAGATCTATATTTTAGTGGACTACCTCCACACCCATGTAATCTCTAACATCTACCACAAATAATATTAATTAATTTAATATTTTTTTTAAATAATTAAGAATACTACAAAACCTCTCAGAATGTCAATCCTTGGGATAGTCACTTACCAAATATAAGTGGAAATAGATCATGATGGAAAGGGGTAATGGAGTGAAAATGAAATTAACATTAGAAGAGAAATATTGATGGAAGAAGAAAGATATGGATAATGGGAAAAACTTTAACAAAAAAAATGTAAATTACATTTGAAAAAAAATAAAAAAAAGAATGAAAAATACTAAAGAAGTAGTATCCCTAATGTGATGAGTAGAGGTAGAACCTCTAGAACACATGTATTATCCTTTTACCTAGACTTGTATTTATAGGCTTTAGTTGGTGCATAAGGTTCAATAAATGGACCATTAATGGATCTCTAGTCATAATGTGTCATATTTATGTGTTTAAAGGTTTTTACAAAACAATTCACCATAAATTACCATTTCTTGTATCTATATGACTATTTCACACCATGTCATTTATTCATGATGTGTAATGTGTAGGTTCAAAACATCTCACCGCTTGAATTCATGTCATGTAGGATTTATGGGTCATTAGGGGGGTGTGTCACAGTGTGACCATATGTCTCACATCATGAAACATGTTGGTATAGACAATAGTTTCCATTTTCTTTCTCATCATGGTTACAAATCTTTTAATCCTTCATTTTTCAAACTCTAAATTACTTTCCCAATGTGTAATGTTGTTTCCTAGAAGAATTATTCCAATTTCAAATTGGTTATTCAGTTTCAAGCTTTGGAATTAGTCTTCCACTTTTCCATCATCATGATAAATCATTTAGATCATCAAATCATCATATTTTAGCTTATTTTTAGTCAACTTTATTTGGGGTTCAATCTTCAATATTCTAGTGTCATACCAAACCACTTTTGGTCATGCCCTGAAGTGTCTTTAGAATACATAATTCCTTATTTTTATTTTTTTCAAAATATTTGTAGTATCCAGCCATAAATCATAGAAAAAATTAAATACAAGAAAGATTAATCAATTATTGTATAATTTTTTATTTATAATTAAATAAGCATACAAATTGTGACTCTATAACTAGTTAGTGGTAAAAGTCTCCTGAATAAGGAAGAAATGTGATACATTTTTCAATTTCACCACAACCACCCAAATAAAATTATCTATCAATGTTTTCTTTGATAAACTCACTAAAAAAATCCAAGGTAACATCATACCACTTACATTACATAATGGGTTTTTTATAAAAGACCACTAGGTTATTGGTGCTCATCCCTCACCTACTAAAATGTGTAAGATCACATCATTAAACCTACAATCACCTTCTTTATTCCTATCAACTAATACTATCTACAAATATCATTGTACATTTTGGCCAATCCATGGGGAACCACCCACTTTTAGGAATAAAACTCGCACATAATCCCCTTATGGATAGAAATAGGCACAATAACATGACACTAAAAATGGATTATTTTATCATCATCGATAGTCCAATTAGGGGGTAGCTCCTACCCCCAAAAATAAAAATGTCTCTCAATGCCAAACACACTAGATCTATATAATTATATCTCTTGATCTAAATCAGAATAGATGATTCAATAGATAAAGACATTATATTCATATACTACCGCTCCTCCTAAACACCTATATGCATCTAAGTGAACAAGGCCATCATCTTCCTTAGAAAATAGAACTCCGAAAACACTTGAGTTTATTTCCTTTAGGTTAAAGCATCAATGACACTATTCTTATTTTCCATTGTATAATCTAGTACAAAGTCAAAATATTGCATAAACTCAACTATCCTCTGCTATAGAATATTTAGATCCCATTGAGAAAGGATATATTTTAGGATCTTATGATTAGTATGAATAGTAAAACCCTAACCCAAAAGATAATACCACCAAAATTTTAAGGCCTAAACCGTTTTTGAAAACCTAGGATTGTGTGTAGGATAGTTCCATTCATGTGGCCTCAACTATTATGATTCATACACCATGGATCGGTCTACCTGCATCAACACTACCTTGAGTCTAATCCCTGATACATCATAATAAAAGTTATACTCCAAACCCAGTTTGGGTATGATTATAATTGGTTAAGTGGTAAGACACATCATTATATCCTAGAATGAATTATCACATTCTTTAGACCACTCAAAATGATACACTTATTGGTTAGGACAGAGAGTGGTGCTACTAAGAGAGAAACATATTTAATGAACCATTAGTAATAACCCGCTAAACCAAAAAAATATTCATATATTAAAAAAATTCATGGGATAGTCCTAAGAAACAACTACTTGAACACTATTTGGGCCTATAGAAATTCCATATTTTGAGATGATGTGGCCGAATAAATTTTATTTTTCGATCCATTAATAACACATATATTTCTTGGAATAGAGCTACAGATCCCTTGGTTTATTTATGATTATTTTAAGATAGTTGGAATGATCATCATGAATATAAAAGTACACTAATATTTCATCAAAACAGATGATAAAAAACTGATCCTAATATGGATGAAATATCCTTTTCATCAAGAAAATAAAAGAAATATAAGAATTTGTTAACTTAAATAGTGTTATGATGAATTAATACAAACCATACTTTCTACTAAATATAGTTTATGGTATATCAGATGGTCTCACCCACTACTGAAGATACCCTAATCTCAAATAAAATTTTGAAAATACACATTCATTCCTCAACTGGTCAAAGAGATCATCAATATGTGGAAGAGGATAACAATTATTTATCATAATCTGGTTCAAATTCTGGTAATGGTCACACTAATTAAATTTTCCATTGGTCTTCTTAAAAATAAATAGAATAGATCCACATTGAAGTACTCAGATTGATGAATCTTTTACCCTCCAACTACTCCAACTGAGTATTAAGCTCCTAAATTGTTGCTAGTTTCATTCTAGAAGAAGTAATATAATATGGATCAACTCCTAGAATCAACTAAATTAAGAAATAAACCTATATATCAGGTGGAATCACTGAAAACTCCTTAGGAAACATTTTTAAAACCAATCCACTATAGGATGGAATACACCATGCTCTACTCCCTCAAATTCAAGAATTAGACTTTCAACTTGAGTTGTAAGCTCACCCAACTACTAATGAACTGACCCTGCATCTACAATCTAGTTATCTCATTCCCTATAGGGAGCATAAGTGTCACCCTCAGGAGATATGAACAATACCCTTAGATGGTAATAGTTAATGTGATCCTGATATGAAACTAACTATTCCATCCCTAGTATTAGGTCAAAACCTAATATCTCAAGCCTGAACAAGTTCCAAAGAATATGATACCCAACAACCTCAATGAAACACTCCTTAAAATGATGTGTATTATATAATTTCACCATAAATAACATGTTAATCGACACATCCCCAAACAAAATCTACATATCTAAACCTAAGATATCAAAAAACTATTTATATATAAAATAATGTAAATCTCCTGGGTTAAATAAAACACTAAAAAGTGTAGAATCTATAAGGATCATACCATATAAGGTCAATGGTCTAGCCTCAATACCATCCAAATTAGTCTAAAATACATTAATAAAAAAATTTCCTCTATATTGAGCTTCTATATGAGTCATATTCATTTCATTGTCATAGTAATATGGATGATCTTATCCTGAAGTACCACATCTTTCACCCCAACTAGTATGGCCAGTTGAAGTCCAACTACTTAACTGATACAGGGTAGAATAAACCATATTAATGCTTTGTATATTTCTAGGTAATCCATCACTAACCATCTATTGAGGGTCCCTATAGAACCTATTTACATGTCTCATCCTTCAAATTGATCAACACTTGTTCTAATACAATGACCATGCATGTGAACCAACATGCCACGCCAATAGAAGAACACCTGATCACCACCAAAAAAAGATGATGTTATCCCCTAGTTACTCTGCGATCAACATCCCTGATAAAATTTATCATAAAATCACTTTATTTTATCCTCGTATGTACCACCATATCACATAACTAAAACCATTTGAGCAAAAATAAAGGCCTCTTTCAGTTTCCCCTTAGAAATGATAGCCTGAATCACTACCTCAGAAAATGACATCAAACAAAATATATGTAATTGATACTTGATCTCACATATAATACCATTCTAAAAATGTTTTCCATAACTATCTCATTTCTTTTCAATGTTGGAAAAAAATTATATAAGTTAGTGAAGTAGAAATCATAATCTATCACTGGAATACTCCCCTAGGTCAACTGCATAAACAATAAATATCTCTCTTTCCTCAAGGTATTAGGGTAAAATTGTCCTAGTAACATCTCATAGAATTCTTACCATTATATTCCATCTTTATGCTCTTCACAGGCCTGAATATCCCACTAGTTATTCATTAGTCCTCATTACATAAAAGCTGCTAACTTGACCATCTTCTCTAGAGGAGTCTCAAAGTGATCTAGAATCACATGGATAGACTCAATCCAGAACATAGGTTTCTCAGGGAAACCCTCTCTAGAAAATATTAGAGGATTATCTAGATAGGGAACACTGGTTAGATCAAACATACTCAATGTATCCCACCTCATGTATCTCTCCAAGAATGTTATAAATCAAGAAAAACTCTCATGAAACTGCTCTTCCTCCCTATCACCCAGATCAAATGGTGGTTGTGCTTCCACCAATGAAGGTGAATTCTCAGTGATTCCCTCCTTTCTCCCTATTAGTAAACATTATTCTAAAGGAATCCCTCTATATTTCCAAACAAATATCTCCAGACACATAATAATTTATTAAAAATTTGTGAATAATAAGGTTCAAAACAAGCTATAAACAAGTCACTCTGTATACACTATCCTAATAGTAAAAAAACCATAGAAATATCACTACAATCTACCATCCCTATCCAAGGTGACTAGATGAAACATGGTAAAAAAATCATCCAAAATTAAAACTTTTCATTCGAATTTTTTTAACCATTTCATTTAACATCACTCAATTCTTAAAAAAATTGTGAAATATTTTGTTGGAACTTTTTTCATAAAACTACACATGTAATAGAAAAATCACTTTATTTCCAATAACCCCAAACATAACATGCTATCCTATGAGATCCTAAAATGATGCATGTCACATAATTCAATGAGTTACTGAAATAATGCATGCATACACAAACATTATTCTACACCATCCCATGAGTAAAATATCAGAAAACAGAAACACCACAAAATAAGAATATTACCAAGGTGAAGTGACATCCAATTATTACAAAATACCATCATGAACAATAATCACACCATGAGAAATTTGGGTTTTCACCATACATGGGATAAATAATCCCCTGAATGAGCTCATTACCAAGGACTAACACATACATACTCCATATATCCATTTAATAATTAGTAAATAAAAAGAAAAGAAACTCCAATGATACCACTTCTTAATTTCTTATCCCAAGACCCACTAAACTCTTTCCCTGAATTGGTTGTTGTGTGACCTTAGGCATGCCTCACTATACATTAGAGGCTGATGACTATCAACATGGGTTTAATATGGTACATGTAGAGACTATATCCTCTTTCCCAAAGAAATAAAACTTCAAAAATGAAATTAAAAAATACCAAAAGTAATATTGATTGATAATTGGAAATAACCATGCATCACAAAACAAGATCCTAAAATTGGATAACAATTCAAATCCAATATAAAATATATGTCATGTCATACTAATGTCAAGTTATAAATTAAAATCTAAGATAAAGACACAATTGAAATCCCCATATCAGGCCCAAAATTAAGTCAGTTCCCCTCATCCATGCTTCATCCCAAAATCACAACTCATCCATCTATCATAGGTCCTTTTACATTATTCTAACCTAAAACCATGAAATTTTCTCAGGGCCAATGGTGACTTGGTCTGTGTATGGGTATAACTCAATAGGAAACTACCCATGATATCTAAAGTAACATCTAGTCAAATAATAGTGTATTTAGTAGCCCAAACAAATAATAAAAAAGTTGGTAAATATAACAGGTTTCACAAATAATTATTTATCAATTTATATATTTATCTATTGGGTTTTAAGTAACACCTGATCCAATCAAACCTTCTTCGGTCCATATTTTTTGTCTAAACCATATATTATTGGGGTCACTTATTTTTAATGAGGATCATTAGTACAATCACCCAGCTGGGGATACAAAACTCCATGTTTGAAAGTCTAAATCAATGATGTTGAATGATATGTCCAATATACTAAACTAAGTATTATGGAGTGCTATTTCCAACCACCCTAATCAAGGATTTGTAAGTCCATTCCACCACCTTCAACTATTTCAATAAAACTAGCTCCCAAGGTTTAACACTTAATATATTTAATATATTAAACAATCGGGGTTCACTTTTTCATTTATTAATATTTCCATGGTTAAATGAATTACAAAAATTTAAATTAATTCCATGAATAGTACATTTCACAATTTATTCATAACCACAACCATCAGAAACTCTTATAATCCATTTAACTATTTGAACATGCCCCCTTTAACCATTTTCACTTCTACCATTATTCTTCCCATAAACTATTTAACTTTCCCAATTTAAGCCAAATGACCCATTATACCTTGATAATATTACAAACATAAGTATGAATGGTTTAAACTAATAAACCCTCTCAATCATCATTTAACTACTCATTTCACCCTTTTCAAAGGATTGGTACACCCCATGGGTGGCTATAGGTCTGGTCTCAAAATCATCAATAGACCCAACAGGGCTTGTGACGGGTCCCACACATAAATATAAGGCCCAATTTAATTTTCTTAGTGAATGAAACAAATTTAAAAAATGGAAGTCACACACACAATAACAATATCAAGACTATGTAATAAATCCTATAGACAACATAACATATTCTCATAGACACACACTCATCCATCCTTTCCCTTGAATCAAGCTAGATCGTACATAATCAAATAGTGACTAACTCTGTTGAATTAGGTCTCATGATATTTAAATGAATAGAAATAACCAAAATAAGTTTATTCCCTAAAATAGATTGGAAAAAATTTAGAGACTTTCCAAAGTCTTTGAATCACACTAAACAATAAATCAAACATGCTACAATTGATGGAGAACTACCCTTGGATGATTATGAAGTGTTTTATTCACACCAGAATATGCTGGAGAATAAATTTGGATTAAATTTTCTTAAATTAATCTAAAGGACAGGATAGAATATCATAAAATAGTGACATTTAGTGAGGTGTATAAATATTCAAAATATTCTCTAACAATCTGGTATCCTATATCCATAGAAATCAATTTTCACATAGTTCTCTAGGCTACTTGAATGGTTTGTGAAAAATTACAAAGGCTATATTAACCCCATTATCTGATAAAACCACCTTCTAGACAGTTATAGTGCATATTTACCACTAACCATAAGTTAAATGTGTGCCATGTTTTTAAGGTCCATTTTCCACATTTTTCAAGTCTTGAGCCCTTAGGGTTCTCTTAAGACTTTCCCCTAACCCAGTAAGCATTCTATAAACATGTTAATAGGATCATAACCTATATTAAAACAATAATGTACCTCATTAAAGATTTAAGATCTTACATGGGGTCATAACTATTATTATATGAAAAATCATCCAGTGGAAAATCTTCCTCCCAACTTTCCATGAAATCTAAATCACGATCCCTCAATATATCTGATAGGACATGAATGGTCCATTCAATCTATCCATTAGTATGTGGGTGAAAAGTCATGCCCATTAGCATTTAAGTCCTAAAGGTCTCTTATAAACCCCTACATAACTAGAATGTAAATCAAGTATCATGGTTGGAGACTATCATCAAGAGTACTCTATTTAGTTTAAAAACATTCTACACATATAATAACCTCATAATTTCTACTAATATCTGATCTGTGATGGAGAGGAAGTGGATGGACTTGGTGATTTAGTGAATAATCACCCATATAAAATCATGGTCTCTCACTGATCAATGATATCATATCAAAAAAGACATGGATATGATATCCCATTTCCACTCTGAAACCTCATCGGTTTCAATCAAACCTTTATGAACATGATTCTCAGCCTTAATATACTAATAGGTAAGGAATTATGAGGTAAAATTCTACAACACCTTTCTTCATTTCTTTCCACCAAAACTACCAACAAAGATCCATGTACATATTAACTAGACCTAAATATACTACTAAAAGGATTTATGTAATTCTATCTGCACCTTCTCTAGAAGTGTGACTAGTACTATAGTCAACCCTTAGAAGAGTATGATATACTGCACACCTTTAATGAATATGTTAGGAGAATGTCTTGGGGATATCTGATTAAGAAAGACCTCATAACCACCATCTCTATGTTGGTCCTCCCTCATGTGATTGGGAATCGATAGGTTCAAAAATTTCAATCAATGGTATGCTTCCCCATTCCAATCCACTAAGGATAATTGTAATGAGTCTATATACTCTAACACCATGGCTAGTAAGAGTGAACAAGATTTTCTACATAGATTATCTTCCACCATATTCTCTTTACCAAGAGTATAGACTATCTCAAAATCATAATACTATTGTAACTCTAACCATAACCTCTATCCTAGGTTGAGACCTATCTTGGTGATGGTTTACTTGGGGATCTTATGATCAGATAACATGAAAATCCACTCATCAAATAGGTAGTATCACTAACTATTCAGGGTAAACACCATAAATCCCAGCTCCAAGTCATGGGAAACATAGTTCTACTCATGGGGTATTAGCTTCCTAGACCCATAGACAATCAAAAACCTCCCTTGCATTAGTATGAATATAATCCCGACTCTGGAGGAATAGTAGTACACTACATAATCCACACCCTCATTTGAAAACCATAAAATGAGAGCACTTATCATTCTCTATCATAACTCCTCAAAGGACTTCTGGCACATCTCTGACCAGGAAAAAATGATTCCCTATTCAGTTAAATGCATTCAAAGGTGATTCAATCCTAGATATATCTAGAATTATTATCTAGTAATAGTCATCCAATCCAAGGAATTTCAACACCTCTATCACATTCATGGGAGGATTCAAAGTAATCATTTCCTTAATATTTTATGAGTACATTTCAATAACCTACTTTGAGTTGTCATGCCCAAAAAAGTGAACCTGTCTAATCTAAAACTAACACTTTGAGAGTTTTTTATATATTATATGATCTCTAAGTATGTCCAAGACCACCATAAATTATTTGTATACTCATCCTTTGCTGATGAGTATAAAATAATGTCATCAATAAAGACCATTGAAAAATTTTATATAAAAGGATAAAATATATCATAAGTCCCATAAATATTTTTAGGGAATTATTCAAACCAAATAGAATTACAAGGTAATCATAATGACCATTTATTATTTGAAATTACATATTCATTATATCATCCTAGTACAGCAGCAGCTGATGATAGCCTGATATAAGGTCAATCTTCAATAACCACTTCACAGATTTTAGCCAACCAAATAGTTCTTCAATCCTTATAATTGGTTATTAATTCTTTATGGTTACCCAGTTCATGTGATTCAAATCTATACACAACCTCATGATCTTCTTTTATTTCTTAGTGAATAAAAAAAATGTTTCCTAGGGGATATACCAGGTTTAGTAAGGTTTTTTCTTTGATGTTCTTACAACTTAAACTTTATCCATCTAAACTTAGAAGGAGAAATCTAATATACTACAAAAGATACCAGGGATGTCTCTCATTGAAATTCAATAGAGAAGTTGACCTTATGAGAAGGAGGTAAACTAGTTAAGTTCTTGGGTAAGTTGTGTGAGTACTCCTATACTATAGTAGGGAACTAAAAATCCATTGATTTTTCTTTTCCAAGATTCATGCTAGCTATCTAATGGAAGATCAACTATATTATTCTATAAATGAGTCCATCTTTCTTTTCCTAAAATTACATCTCACCAGGGAAGGAAAATATCAACCTGTCTTTTTTGTTCCACCACATCATTCATCAGAAATAATCCACCTTGGTGTGGATGGTTAATAACTATTCCATACTAATAATGAGATCATATGACATCATCATAGTTATGAGAAGGTCCCACAAGAATCAACCTCCACCAAGTGCTAGATCACACTACCGATAGAGTAGTGTGGTAATAGAATTCTATCTAGTGGGAGTCTCTAACTATAAGGGTTGGGTTAGTGGATCTATTGGTATCTCTAATGATAAAAAAAGGGATAATTCCAAAAAATATTGTCTCACTCCATTCCCCATTAAAACTAAGTATAAGGTAGAAAATAACCATTTCATACATTATATTAATTTAGAAACCTATGGTTTATATGCCTTAACTACTTACAACTAACAGTGTCCCTGACCAGTATCTCCCTAAGCCTAAATGGGACCACTTGGAGGTGGTGGTGGTAGTATCAGATCATAGAATTGACCACATAATTCTTCTCTCCCATATACTCCACCCTAACCTCATTCCTAATGTTATTCCTATGTGTGTCGCTACCACTATCTCAGTATCCCATCCATGATCTACCTATCTTATTTTTCATGATGGGTTGGAAAATCTTAGGTTATGCGACCTCACCCATCACAGGAATTGAATTGAATCTCCCTCAAATGATTGGAATCACTTTTTGAACCATGAGTTATGAATTCTCTTCTATATGATTGTATATGAAGACACTTTTAGTGACAAGACCCTAATTCTCAACATCTCCCACCAATAGTTAAAGTCTACAATCCTAGGTTACTATTGCTAGAACCAACCGATTATGATTTCTATGAAAACAATTTCTCGAACAACAATTCACACTCCAACACCCTAGAATGAGTGGGGATGTAATGGGTCACAAATCCATAATAAATATATCTATATAGACCATTATTGAATATATGTTCCCAAAAATATGAATCATAAACCATATCCTAAGAGTACTATGTGATGTTGGTAAAACTCGATACACACCCAACCACTAACATGTTTCCCTAATGAATCTGGAGGAGCTCCTAGATGTATAATAATCTCAGAAAAAACTGGTAAATAATCTTCTTGAATGAGGAAATTGAACTAATTCTAGGGTAAATTCACCTCTTCATGAGTTCAAGTCATCAATATCAACCATATTACTACTGATCCATGAATTAGACTCACTGCGAGCACACTCATCTAATTCGTACAGTTCCAAATGAGGTATAATACCTTAAACATGGAATCTAACGAGTCTTATGACACATGCAGTTTTGGATCACCCAAGAACATGAGTGGTCTCTACCTTTGATACTCAAAATGTATGCTTATATAATGTGCATCATCATCCAAAAATGTTGGGATGATCAGTTTCCCAACAAAAGGTAAAACATCAGTATTCACTTCTAGGGTGTCTAATCACTACCAAACTGGTGTAATTACTAATATATGTACACCTGGAGGGAACAACTTCTAAACAGGTCCTGTAACTGATTCCTCATCAATAAATTGGTCTTTATTTTAATCCTATCACAGGATCCTAACTAGTCGTTTTCATGGACACAAATTGAAATAGTCAATATGTGTCATGGTTAAAGTAAAATATCTGTATAGATGAATTAAGAAGTACATGAAAACCATAAATAATTTGTATATGATGCACATACTATTATATTCCTTGAAACCTATGTCTCAATATATTAAGTTATCAAGTTGGTTATTAGAATGCTAGTGAATGGATACATCAGTCATTGGACCTTCACTAGGTTCCCTAGCATGAGATCCAAACTTAAATCTCTTAAGCAATGTTTCCTTATATCCCAAACCAATACTCATTAATCTACTAACTCTAATCACTATACCTAGTATATATTGACTCTAATATCACTCTGACACATCCTGAACTATTGGGACCTACCTAGATTGGTGGAATACTATAAGTGACACCTCAAGAGCCCCTCTAATAGGCATAGGGATGACAACTAGAACTGAGTATCCATATCTCACATGTGGGAGGCCTTAACCTAATTAACTTATAAAAAAATACATGAAAAACCAAAAAAACTAAATTAATTCATACGTAAAAAAATAAAGTAATAAATTCATACACAACCTCTATAATCCCACAATCAAGTACAAAAATACATGGCCAAGGTATAGAGGAAAAAATATAAACCCAATAGCTAACAAGAAGGTCCAAACTGAGCAGAATAGGTAATAAAATCTTAGCACAAAACCATAAAACTATCCCCTTGTATTGATAGAATAACCTCTAAGATCCACTATACACCTCCCATGCTAGTTCCTCCTAGATATATGTCATATATCTTATTGTATGGATAAGACACAACACATGCGGGAAGAAACCATACAAGGATGAGTATATATATACAAAGTAAAATACCCAAAGAGTCACTAAGAATTATAGAATCAAGAAAGTGAGATACCAAAACCATAACCATGAGGAAAAAATAGATGGAAAACCTATATATTCTCATTCTTGGATACACATCCCAATTTAAAATCCCAAATTCAAAAACAGCCAAAAAATTCAACATCCAAAGCTTCTGATCCAGAAGTGTCTAGAAACGGATTTTCATTCCATTAGATGATGTTGGTGGATCCATTACCTTGTATATGTGCGAAATATAAACTCTAGTGGTGGATCCTTATCCTGTTTGAGCTCGATAGATGGGTGAAATATTGAATTCGTAGATAGATGATCACATACCCATTTGTGTGGTGAAATTCCAAATCCATCTGATTATGTAGGTAGAAAATATTATATTCATGCCCACATGGGAGGAATATCGACTCCCTATAATACTTAAATATCTTAGTTTATATTTTATTTTCAAATAACATTATGTTCAATATCATACAACACACAAAACAATGATTTTAAATGAATAGAGAAAAAATATTATTTAAATTTGATTATTATAACCTAATCATTAGGTTTTCAGGTATAAATACGAATAACCATATTATAAAATATATTTAGAGATGTTTTAATTAATAATATTAATAATAAATTAATCATTAATTATTAATTGGTTTGAAATGAATAAAAAAATTTTATAGGTGAAAGATATATTTTTCAAAAACCAATTTTTATGTGAGAAACATTTTTCAATATTAATAGATTAAATTAATTAATATTAATAAATAAATACAATTAAACAATTATATTATATTTCCAATTAAATTAATTAACATTAATTTAATTATGGTTATTAGGAAATCGATCATAATGAAGTCATTATATTCTTTAAAAATATATTTTCCATATAAATAGTTTTTATTGCATTTTGTGCATGGATATTATAATTAATTTCTAGAACAAAATTTATTTATTAAAATAAATATAATTTTTTAAAACAAAATTTTATAATACACATGTGATGAAATTTTGAGTTTTTTTGTGAAAAGATTGATTTGTGAGTGAATAGTGAAAATGCAGTTTTTTTAAAAAAGTACCAATTTCCCATGATTTTTTGTATTTTTTTAAAGTAACATAATATACCATTTATTAAAAAAATATAATTAATTCTATTTAAATTATAAATATATTTAATTTTGGTGTAAGTTCTTTCTTTTATGCTTAAAAATGCATTTCTCTGTAAACTATTTTCAATGCATGTTACATACTTATAATAAAATATTTTTTTTTCAATTATAGGAATTAAATATTGAAAAATAGACTTAATATTTATAATTATAGAGTTGAAATTTTGTATATTAGTCAATTTATTTTTTATTAATACTGAATCGTAACCATGGTAAAGTTTTATCACTATGGTAATGGGTAAAACAAGGTATTTATGGTTAAATCTTGGGTATAAGGTCTTAAAATCAAACTTACACTTGAATTTATTTAATTTTATGAGTTTAATTATTCCATATCAATCCTACATTTTAATATATGAAATTTTAGTTCTATTTCCCTTTGATAATGAAATTTATATTACTTTATGTAAAGGATAAATAAAAAATGTCACTCATTCTTTTAATATATCTAATATGTTTTAATTGGAATAAAAAGATGTTATTAACATATATAAATGGTTATTTATAGTATTAATAAATTATTTTTTTGATATATATTTTTTTAATTTTTTTATAATGGTATAATTACCAAAACACGTACTCATCGCTTATGTAGAACATGTGAAAGTGGGTTAAAAATAAATGTAAAGAGTTTTAAAATATTAAAATTGATGAATTTTATATATGTTATAATTTAATGATTTTTTTGGATAAAAATTAAAATTAATTAATTTTTTAAATATTAAAATTATAATTTTAGGGTAATTTTTATGGTTTTAATGTTAAAGTATGCGAATAGTCCTATAAATGACTTTAAGGGTATTTTATGTTAAACAATATTTAATTTAATGTTTTAAAAATCATGAAAATAATATTGTTTTTAGTTGAATTGGAAATGGTTTATAAAATCAACCATTATACACTTATGATCCACTTTTAATTTTTATATGACATTATTGACCGTTAAATACTACGTATCGTGTTACGTTGGTAAGTGTTAAAAGGGGAAATGTGTGGTTAAACTGAAGATATAAGGGTTAAAATAACCACAAAACATATGTAAATACTATTTTTTAATTTTATTTAGAAAATATATTATACGACCTTAGTAATGGATCCAATTTGGAGTGACTTTTCTATGAATTTAACATTATATTATTTAAACTTTTTGTATAATTACAAGTGTGCTACCACATCATTTATAAAAGGGAACAACCTCTCCTCACTTAATCACACTTTATAAGCCATTTATCTAAGTATATATCTACGCAAATACCTTACTATCAACCATATACACTTTCTATAGATTTTTCTATTCCCCTAAGACCATCCTAATAAGGCATAATTTGTAAACTAAAGAAGTATTTCCAAAGGAGTGGTGTAACTATTAATAGTGTTCTTTAATTTTATTTATTCTTATATATTCTTAAATTATATAATAACTATTATAATATAATAACATAATTATATTCCATATACTAAAATGTTATTATTTTTATGGAACAAACCTTATTCATCTTATTTTTCATTCCATGGGAAATGAAAACATCGCTTGTGCGTATACGTGGACTACCACTTCCATGAAGTGAAGTTTTTTTCATCATTACCTCAGAAGATTGATTATTATAATGGATTAAATGAATATATATGGAATTCATAAAATAATTATTATTCTAAAAAGATAATATATTACTTACAATCTCACCCTTCTATCCATTGTAAAATAATAACTCCATTCGTGTGTAAGTGTGGACTACCACCTCTATAAAGTGATGTGATTTGATTCTCATGTATTTATTTCATGATTTTTTATTTAATGTATAAAACTGACAATTATTTCATGGTTAATATATTTTTTATGATGAATCCATGAACAAGATAAAATTATTGTAACTATCGAACTGAAAATTGTAAGAAATACAGAATAATTAATACCTGGGATAATGATATTAATAAATAATTGTTAATAAATAAAGGAAATAATATTATAAGTGAATCATATATGGTATTATAACTATAGATATGGTTATTTTATAGATTTATAATAAGTCTAAATTTACTATACAAGATGTTAAGAGTTCATACGATTCAATTTTGAATTAAGGTAAGGGTAATTTCATCTCATTTCACTTCAATGAGACATGTTTTATACTATGCACCTAATTTATTTTTTTCACAATTTATATACCGCCACTTTGTAATGAACAAACCTCCATAGGCCATGATACTATTCATATATCCCCATGGGTCTCCCATAATACCATGTTTTCCTTCCCACCAGATATAATGAAATCTCTCTTCAGAACCACATCTATTAAGAATAAGAAAGTAAAAAACTTAAAGCCAGAAATAAAAGTGCTGACTATGTTCATACTGCCAGGAATAATCTAAAGGAAGGATGAGTTTGACAAAATTATTTTTCAATATATCACCTTGATTTATCTATTTATGATGGAAAAACCTATGAATTTATCATGTTATATTCTGAGATATATGTTTCATATTCAGAAAAAGTCACTAAATTTATATCCCTTTAGATGAATTTCTACCTATGTTTTTAAAAACACTGGTGTCTATTTGGATGATAGTAATGAAGATCTTTTTCATGGTTTTATGACCTTACATTCTAGATTTCTATGAAAAAGTGGGCTGTGTTGGGAATTTTTGTTAAGAAAGTTTGTGCCCTTAACCTCAATTGCTAGAGCAGAACCTATATCAACTAAGGGGGAGTCGTCTCATTTATAAGAGATACCAGTGTTGGTAGAAGGACCCTCTCATAAAAATGAGATAAGGGAATGCTAGGATGATGGATAAACTCTTAAATTAAGGTGAGGAAGAGTATGAGTTGGAATACAAATAGATCAACAAACATGTTGTCAGGAGAACACCCCTCCTTTCCCTTTTTTTGATACCAATACAATTTTACAAAGAAAGGATAACTTTGACTATTACTCTCATGTTTTCGGTTGGTCAAGACTAGACTATTTTGGTAAAACCAAGAATATATCCTTTTATAATCAATTCCCATTCTCAATAATTAGAGGATATGGCTATAAGAAGAGTCAGTAGAGGAGAATCATAAGAATCACATCATATGGAAGAATTACCTAATGTGGTGGAAAAAAATCAATTGTAGAAGAAATTATATAGGTTAACGATGAAATAAATTCTCTTATTATTCAAGAGGGAGAAGATACATAAGTACTAGAAATTGGTAGAGGTGTTTCAAAAATAGATAAATAGAGCTACTTGAAGTTATTATTTGAAATAGAATCAATAAAAGATCAATTAATTGATTTTAGTCAATAAGTAAGAACTTTTTGTAATCCGATTCCATCAAATTCTGAGATTCAGGAAGTTAAACTATTGGTTCAGTCTGTGATAGAAATTTTAGTGAAAAAAATCTACTATAGGAATGAAAAATGATTATGAGCTTCAGTCAAAGCTAATGTAATTATCTCAATATTTTTATATGATAACTGAAGCTTTTTATTATCTATAGTGTTAAATAATATAAAGGTATATGTTTCAATATATTTAGAAAAATGTGGTAGATGAAGTTAGAAGGTTACCAGTTCCTCCTAAGGAAGCTGTTGAATCCATTGATAAATCAACAAATAAAATTTATTCTATGATGAAACAAAAGTTTACAGAAACCCAAGAAAACTCTATTAAATTGAAGAAAGATTTCATCTTTATCATCACCGAATTACAAAATATGGGTGGCTCATTATAAAAAAACTTTTAAGTTATAGAAAAGATAGTTGAAGAGTTACATGAAGTGGTTGTTAAAAATATCAAGCCATATTTATCGAAATATGATGAGGTAGAAGTTGATGCATTTATAGAATCATCCAAAATACAAGAGTTTATAGAAGAAAAATAATTTTCTTCTATCATTGGTCATAAATACAACTAGTTTTAAGTGTTGAGTAATTTGATATCAAATTTCACCAAGAATGAAGACATGAAGAATTTTGTTGGGAATTTTTATCAATGTTTGTGGAATGGTTTTACAATCCTTATGGGCCATTGCAAAAATAAAATTGTGAAAATGATTAATTCTTATGCATATTTTATATTTCAAATTCATCGAATTTGGTTCCCTAGACCTGATTTTTTTATCGACATCTATTCACCTCTCAGTTCTTAAAGAAAATATTTGGCCCATCTAAGGTCTATCAAAGGGATAATATCAGTTGTTCTAAATAATTATCTTTATCCTTACATAAACCATCCTCTAAATAAGCCTTTATCCATGAGGATAAATTTTATTTAGAAAGGATACAACAAGATTCTCTTAACATCCAATCAATACCAGTAATATTTTATTATGATGATTGAGTCGGCCTTGGAGAATCTATACTGATGTTGGGTGATGTTGTTGGCATGGACATTAACACTCCTATAAATTTATCCTTATTACCCCATGATCAACCCTTATATTTCAAGAAACTACCTCTAAAAATTTATTTCAGGATCAGAAGTTTACATACTCTCTTTATTCAGTTAGTGGAATTGTTTTTTTAGTGGATGTGAATTCTTAAAAGCATTTGAATCATTACAAATTTATATCATTGTTACAAACATTTAAATCTCTTTATGTTAGCATTTTTTTGAATAATATTAAGGCTTTAATGCATTAAATAATATTTATATAATTTTTAATTTTTCTTTAACCCTATATTTTTCATAGATATTTAATATTCTTTTTTTATTCCTTTTCAATATATTTTTTATCTTCCTTTTATTTTTTACTATTTTAATGTTTCCTTATTAACTATATTTAATTCCAAATATTGTTTCTCTATATTAACATTAAATGTTTACTAATGTTTCTGTACAACATAAATTGTATTCATAACTCTAAGTATTTTCAATATCCCCAAAAAGGGGGATAGTGAAAGGAAAATACAAAAATTTTATTCCTTCCATATATCAAAAAGGGGAGAAGGAAAATAAAATAATATTTTTAAATAATTTTTCCAAAAATTATTAGAACAAAATAATTCTTATTTATTTCTAAAAGTTTAAAACATAGTGTATGAAATTTTATGTTTATTCTTATAATGGTTTTTTCATCATAAAAATGGGGATATTTTTGGAAAATATGTTGTTACAATATACCTTTATGTTATGTGTTTTGATGAATCAATAAATCCCTAAATTTATTCTAAGAATATTAGTCTAAGTATTTTAGATTATATTTATCTTATATTGTGTTTCCAACTTTTTATTTTACGATGTGTAAAACATTTGATTTTATTAAATGTATTTTATCTTTTGAAAATTAAATAACATCTTCAGTTATGAATTTATCATACGAATTATAGCTGTGTTGATATAGAAATATTCTTTATTCAGAAAGAAAATATAAAAGGAAAATATATTATAAAAAGAATATTCATTTCCATAAAAATTTTAAGATGTTAATTTTTAAATCATAGTAAAATCTTATGTCTTATGCTAGAGAATTATGTTACACTATATTGAAGTTAACTTGTCTTTGGAGGAAGAGATATTTTCTCCTATGAAAGTTATCTTACAATGAAATATTCTTCTAGTTGGTATATTATGAAGATATATTATTTCATAATGTCATGATTAATTCTATAATCTACTGATAAGTCACTTAATTCATTTAGATAACATTAAAAAATGTTATCTATTTAAGGAAATATTGGTTTGTATAAGGATTTCCAGGAATGTAATGATATGATGAATGATAATATTTCTATCATCATAGATACCAAAGTAATTCATATGTTTGGAAAGTTTAGATGCATAACATTAATATATTTTCTCATCAGGATCACCATATAGGCTTTCCTAGCCATTAGAATTATCTCATTCTCATATTTACAAAGTATATAAATTGATCAGTTCCCCACTGAAAAATAGAGATAATTGATTTCATTTTTATAATAATAAAGAAAAACGTCATAAATCTATATATAGTCTAAAAAAAAATATTTGTGATGTTCTTATTAGTTCTATTAGTTTCACTAAGGATCATCTTGAGCTATACCTTGGGGTATATCATTTTCTTAGGACGAATCTTCATCTACTATTAGTTTCTACTCGCAACTGTGTGCTGTATATGTTCCTCTCAAAGTTGTTGTTTTATTATATATTTTTTACACTTAGTGAATGAGTGTGTTTCATACTGTGGATATGTTTTGTTAAGGGAGAGCCTAGTTGAAAGAACTTAGACCTTTGTATTAAGTTACAACTTCTTTCATTCAGTAGGGAGCCCCTGACGAAAGGTATGTTATAGTGAAAATCACCAAACACATAGAGTAGAGTGTTGGAGGAGTGTATTAGGAGATTTTTGGTTCCCCAAGGCACTATAAATATAATGTGTGAAATATATTTCTTTTAAATTCATTATTTTATACTATATACTCTTTTAAGGAAAATATTTTGAATGATCATACATGAAGAGGGTGTTTCGCCCTAATTTTTTTTGTAAACTCAATTCACCCCCTCTTGAGTTATTCAACCAACCATTATCTGGAACAAAAATAATGTTTTAAGTGATTCATATATAGTATGGTAACTATTAATTTTGTTATTTTATCGATGGCTAATAAATCTAAATTCACTATACAAGTGGTTAAGATCTCAGAAGAAATAATTTTGAATTGAGGTAAGGGTAATTTAATCTCATTCCACTTCAATGAGACATATTTTACATTATGCACCTAATTTCTTTTTTACATGGATTATATACTGCCCCTTTGAAATTAACCAACCTCCCTAGGCCATGATCATGGTCATCTAACTCCATGGGTCTCCCATAACACCTTAGTCTCCTTCCTAGAACAAAATATTATATTACCAACTTGGGTAACTAATTTGACTAATGAATGTCCCAATAGGCCAAAAAATGTTCTTTTAGTGTGATTTTCTCACTCATATACAACCTAAAAAACTTCCCAAGTTATCACACATCCAGAAACTCCTCTAAGTTGTTTCTCACTTAACTTTGGAGTTTTATTTTGGTAGGCTTCTGAAAATAAAAGTTCACCATACTGACATGTGTAGTAACATTTATTCTTCTAACCCTTAATGTTTTGGGGGAATTAAATCCCCCATTTTAAAGTAGAATTCCCATGTTGTGGACCCCACATCTCAAACACAAACTGTTCCAGTACAGTTAAGGCTAAGTATTCACTTTGATACCATTTTTAATGACCTTACCTCCATAGTCAATGAACCTAGTCCTACAACCCCATGGGTATCCTATTATACATTGGGTTCCTTCATAACACACCATGATATATTACCCACTAGGTTCACATATAATTCTACTAGTTTTCCCGAGAGTCCAACACATATTTTTTCAATATTTTTTTTCATCACTCACACACACATTGAGAAAATTCTCATGATTTTGCCCATCCTCACACTACTCTAGGATAATAATCACTTATATATAGAGTTTTAATTTGTTAGTATATTTAAGAGAATGGTTTACCTTATTTTTATGGGTTATAAAATTTAGTATTTTAACCCTTTAACATTATTGGGTTTTAAACACATTGAAATGTTATATCATTAATAATGATATTTGAAGTTTTTTATTTATGTTTTTTATTTTGAGGAGTTTCAATTAAAAATTTATCATAGTAGAATAGAATCTATGTTAAAACATCATTTATTTTTTTTAGATTATTATGTTAAACATCCATTGATAAAAATCATATTATCATTATCCTTTAAGGATTATTAATTTTATTCTTCTATAGTTACTTATGGTGTTTTCATATTTTTATTTTATTTTATACTCTTTGGTACTAAAAATGATTAAGATAATGTTTTTATGAAAATAAAACCTTATTTCCTCTTTGGTCGATAAACTTTTTCTTCCATGTTCATGTTATTTAATTTTTTTTCAAGAATATTTATTTATATGATCAAATGTTATTTAAATTAAATTTCAACTATATTTGACTTCTTTTAAAAAGTTTTAAAATGAATTTTTTTAATTTTTTTGAACAATCCATTTTCTTAAATTTTGGAAAAAGAATTTAAATTATGATATCTTATAATATACTTGGCACAAAAAAAATTTCCCATATTTATGAACATTATATGATTGGATGCTTCCTTTACAAGTTTACAAGGTTATTTTCAAATAAAATATTTTTATCGATATTCTGTTAATTTTTAGTTTTAAAAGAACCAAGAGAAAGGGGTATTGTTTTTTGAGATCCCACTCTATGTGTGAGTTTAATTTTTTGAAAATGGTTTTAAATGAAATAGAAATATTTAAATGATTTCAATAAGTTAAAGAAGTTATAAATAAAAATATACCTAAAGATTTAGTGGAAGAATCCAAGATTTTTAATAAAGCTCACGTGGCTTGGATGGATGGATGAATAAGAAAGGATGTTCTCAAGTCTTATTATCTTATTAAAGTTATCATTCCTTAGTAGATAATGATATTATTCATTACTTGAATGGAGAAAGTTATTTTTATGACTTTGAATCTAGTTATGATGATTGATGATTTGATCCTAATGTTGAAAAAATGTGATTGATTATTAGAGAATCTTGTTTGTTATCAACAATATAAAGTTTATGAAGTTTCCATAAGGAGTTTCCAAGAGATTTTGGTGAACCCAAATGGATGGAGAAAGTGAAGAAGAACAGATAGTGGCTAGTAGGCCATGGTATTATTTTGAAGTTTTATGAACAACTCCATCAGATATAGGTTTATAAAATGACCCATAAGACGAAGTATCCATCGGAGATACTTTTATAAAGTCCTCATAACAGAGTCTAAGAGATGAATATTTCATAATAAATCTAACAAATTCCATTAGATAAACCATTATGTAATGTCCATCGACCAAAATGAAATTAGTATTTCATTGAATAAACATTCATAGGGAAATAAGATAGATAATTATATGAAAAAAAATATCAATTGATGAAAGGTGACATGTTATTAACTGATGATACATCAAAACACCTTGTTTTTTTTGATTAAATATGAAATTTATAAGAATAGAAAATTATCTAGAAGGGATTTTAATCAGATTAAGTCTGAAGGGTAGACTGAGAAGTAATTGTGTGATGCTCAAGTCCAGAAGATATTAATGTTGTGGAATAACTCAGTGGAACTATATTTACTAAACATTATGAAGTATTTATTAATGTTTAACAGTGATCTATATAAATTCCATAGACTTATAAAATGGTTGAGATTCAGAGTGAAGAAGTTTTAATAAATGAATTAAGTAAGTGTGGATGTGTTTGTAGATGATGAAAATAATCATGAAGTCTTTTTCAAAGAAATTATGAGTCATCAAAGATTCAATCGAATAGAATCATCCTAATGATCAAGCAGATTTTTTTTCAATCAAATTCCTCAAATTGATGAAACATGTGATGATCATCAAATGAAGATATTTTCAAATGATAATATGGATGTTTATAAATATTTAGATATAGAATAACTTTATAATGTTGGTCATTATAAATAACAATGGTTTTTAAGTTAATAGATATTTTTTTTTCTAAATTATTGAAAAAATGTTTCATAAAAATTTAAAATAAACATATAAGGATCATCGGTAAAATGATTATGAGGTTTTCAAAAAGTTTCTTCAAGAATAAATTTTTTTATAGATGTCATAGAAAAAGTGTTAAAAAGTAATTAGGCTAACTATTAAGAATTATTCTCATAGACTTATATAAAGTCATTATATAGAAGGAGAAGATAAGACCTTTGAGGTTTCATTAAATAGAGGAAAAATAACAAACATCTTAGAACCCATAAGTCTGTGGAAGAGTCATATGAATGTTTTCTGATTAGTTCCTATGAAGTTGTAAAGAAACACCAGATGAATTTTCCCAGGTATAATATTTAATATGAATTTATACCATATAGAATGTTTGAATAATTTTATTATGTTTTTTTAAAAGTTATTAATTGTGGTGATAATTTATTAGACATTCAATTTTTAGATAATCATGAAGGAATCTTATGATTGTATAATGGTTTTAGGAGAGCTAAAGAGTATCATTGATGTCAATATTTAAGGAAATTTCATACAAATATTTGTTGAATAATATCTTTTATGAAGTTAAAATGTTTTTAAATAAAGTAAATTTTGGGATGTATTCTAAAATTTTTAATAGGATGTTTGAATTTGAATTTTTGCACTTCACCATGAATCTTTAGAGAAGAAAAATATTTATAAACAATTTCATTGGCATTGAGAATATATAATGAAATATATATTTTCATATTTGTGCCTTATAATGAATAATTTAAGTACTATAAGAATGTTCCAACCACAAATGATGAGGGAAATTCTAATTTTGACAAATTTTTAGAGATAAGATATACTTGATGGAGAAGGGGGTTCCAAAAAAATTGAAAGTATTGAACAAAGAAATAGTTTAATTCACAAAGAAGATGATGAATGGATTGAACAAATGGTGCGAAGAGGACACTAGAATGAGAAAATAGTGTACTAAATGAAGAATGAAGTATCAGATGAAGCATCCTCACTGGATGGATAAGTACTAAATGAACTAATACTAGGAATAATTTTCCTATATATTAGTTTCATTTGAATATGGTGAATAATAATTGATTGTATAAACTGTAACTAGTTAAAAAATCGCAAGAAAAATATTAACATATAGATATTGTCATATTGTTAGGATGAAATGGAGGACCAGACAGACATTTTATTGATAATCAAAGAAGATAATGAAGAGAATATTTAAGTTTTCTACTAAGAAGAAGAAGTAAAGTTTCTTTCCCACTGTTATGAAGGTAACAAGTGATGAAAAAGGAAGTAGAGAACAATTCAACACTATAAAATTCATAAAAATTCTCAATGGTTTTCATATTTTCTTAGTGTTACAAACATACTAAAGAAATTGGAGACTATATACACATGTAGTGTAAAAAAATGAAATTAGATTAATATTGGACAAGGTCATCACCAGTATGAGGATTCAGGATTTTTACCACCCCCTAATAAAGTTTAGGTAACCACACTTAGTATAAATATTTTTTTTATCAAACACACTATGAATAATTATCTCATTATAGTGTAGAATTTCTATATTGTTCATCACCATACATTGCAAAGACTAGCTACTCTTATTGAGTAAAAAATCTTGTAAAAATATTACGAATCTTATTTTACTTTCTTTAATATAATTTCATATGAAAAGTAAAAGAGAATAAGAAAATCAATATCCTAATAGATATAATAGGTAATGGGATAAAATGTTATAATTATAAAAATATCTCCCAACACTAATTGACCCCCTCTCAGTGCTAAGAATATCTTTATGTGGTAATCTCGATTGGTATAGAAGGTTGGTTCATCTCTATTATATTCTCTACATTGAATATATTATCTTTTGAAAATTTAAGATAATTTTCTATATTAACATTAATGTTCAGTTTTGGTAAATAATCACTTACTTATAAGAATAATTCTCTTTATACCAAGTCTATGATGAACAAAAGAAATAAATACAAAAGAAATATGGAGAAGGAATACTACTTATCTAAATAAGATGAATTATTACTTTCTACATAACATTTTATCAATGAATACTGTTATGGCTTGGAAATTAAAGAATAGGTGGTTCAATTTTCCACCATTGAGAAGGGAAACATTCTTACATTCAGTTGTTCAAGAAAAAGTGACCATGAGGTCTGTCAAAATTCTTATTCAATCTATACTCAAGAAGAATATCCAATAATTTGTGGTGAATATGATCAATTTATAAATTCTTAAGATATATTAGTTTATATATTAAGATAAATTCTATATTACTTTCCCCAATAAATAATATCTACTAATCATGGAGTAAATTAATGTATGCTAAAACATATCAATTAGATGAAAGAAAAATATGACAATAAAGATAATACATTATATGATAATTTTATAGAATGTATAGATCACTCTAAATAGTATAAATCATTTGAATAAAAGTGGATCAAAGAAGTTTATTATAAAGATGAAGTCAAGAAGTATCTTGAAAAAATTATCCATACACATAAATTAAATTTTAAAAATAGAATTGATTTCAAGGATTTTGAAATATAAGAAAAATCCAAGAAGTTTCAGGAAATTGATTTTATGTTACAAAAAAATATGATGCATGAAAAGGAAGATAACATAATGAATATTTATAAATCTCTTTTCTTGAATATTAAAGGTTGAAAAATATATATATAAAATCATAGATGAAGAAAATGTGTAATAATCCAACCAACATGGCTATGTTGAATATGAAAAAGTGGGTGTAATATTATTTTCAATGAAAATGATAACTAGTTATGAATAAAACCCAAAAATATCATACAAATAAAATAGGAATACCAAGGTGTGTGGTTTAATGCAGGTTATGCAATAGATTATGGAATTTTGAATTATATTTTTGGTACAATCCTCTAAAATAAAAAGAAAAAAGGAAACCCATATCAATGGGGGGCATTCCGGAAATGAATAAGTAACATCCATAAGTTAATAAAAATCATTATACTTATAAAATATTTTGTAATCCTAAAAACACCTATGATTTTAGCAATAATGGTGGTCAAAAGGTTGGTACATTATCATCTCAACATGTATCTAAGGATTTTATTAAAATAATTACATATAATTTAGTAAATAAATATGACGAATCCTTATAAAATGAGAAGAAAAATAATGAAAAAAAAATATTCTTCCCAGAAGATTTTATGTAGGAAAGGTGTGAAGTACTTGGATTCCAAATACAAGAATATAAAAAAATTAAATCATATTAAATAACTAATAAGAAGGATATACCTTAGAATAATCCGTATGGAAAATAAAAACATGCTTCTATTGTAATTAATGATATGTTAGTAATATAGCAAGAATATTTTTATAGAATGTGAAAAAAGAAGATACATAAGAAAAGGCTAGTGAAAAAGGAAAATAAAAAACTACACATGGTGATAAAGATATTTTGTGTGTGAGGTAAAAAAATCTAGAAATACACCTCAATAATTTTCTATAATAATTCTATCACAAGAAGAGTTCTTAGTGAAAATTAAAGTCACACAATGTGATTCAAGTGATTTAAATTAAATTGAAGATTTAAAGTTCACACATAAAAATATTTAATAAGTAATAAGATCTAAACATACACAATCATAATTAATATCCTGATGTGAAGGGATTAAGAGTAAAGGAGATGGAGAAACTTGGTTCAAAAAACATTCTCAATGTTGTTGTTCACATTAATGAAGTAAAACAAGAACAACCATATAACCTTGACCTTTTAATTTTGTATATTCAATTTCAAAACCAGGAATTAAATGTGAATCCTAATCTCAGGGGGGACTAAAGATATCGAAATGAATTTCTATATTGAAAAACATTCTTTAAGGAAGTTTCCATCCTATAATGTTTCTTATGATTGTTTATTGAGACTTTTAAATGAAGGTTCATCCTTAGTAAAGGTGTGTAAATTGTAAAAATTCCAGACATCCATATAAGAAAGAAACATTTTGATTCATTCTAAACATGAAGTTTCTAAATCACATCTATTGGTAAAGTTCACCAGTAAAAATATCATAAAAAAATATCCTTGATGTTGAAATAATTGAAGTATGATAAAGTTGTTGGTAGAATTATTATCTCATCAAAATCTAATAATTATGGAATCATCCTGAATAAATTCCATTTACAAACTGAGTGCAATGTATTTAGGTTGATCTATCCTATAATTGTTTCATATCTAAATAATTATATTCAACTTCAAATAAAAATGGGAAATCATTAAAGACACTTTTATGAGTTCTCATTCCATGAGGTATCAAGATAGGTTCATAAGGGATATATTTTTCTTATAAAGAATTTCCTCCTATTTTCTACAGTAATCATGGGACATGTAGACATAGAGTGAAATGATTTATGGAACATTTATTATGAATAAACCAATACCATTTTCCCAATAATATTTTATTTATTTTCAATAACGTGGGAGAAAGTGAAATAAATGGATGTTTGGAAAATTAAAGGGGAAATAATGTTTGATAATAAATGGAGAGAAATATTCACATATAGAAATATTCATTTGGAATGTAAATTAAATGAATTCCCAAAGAATACAAAATGGGAGATTGAATATCCCACTATATTTGTGAGATTTATTTGTTGTTTTTGGTTCTTATTAATTTTCAATGGTTTCCAAAGAAATAAAAATATTTAATTGATGTTAATATGGTGAAGAAGTTATAAAGAAGAATCTATTTGATGATTTGGCAGAAGTGTCTAAGATTAGTAATAAATCTGATATTGGTTGGATGAATGGATGAAGAAGAAATTATGTCGTCAAGTATTATTATATTAAGGATGTTGTCAAGACTAAGTGGTGATTGATATTATTAATTACATAAAAGGATAAAGTTATTTTGATGACTTTGAGTATATTTATGAAGATTTATGAGATGATAATAATGTTGAAAACATGTACATGTTGATTTGAGAAGCATGTCAATTATAAAAACTATGAATTTTATGATATGTCCATAAGTATTTTCCTTAAGAATTTTGGTAACCTAAATGGATGGATATAGTGAATACAATTAGATATAGGATAATAGAATGAGGTAATCATATGAAAGA
The DNA here is from genome assembly GCA_963277665.1 of Viscum album. Taxonomy (NCBI): domain Eukaryota; kingdom Viridiplantae; phylum Streptophyta; class Magnoliopsida; order Santalales; family Viscaceae; genus Viscum; species Viscum album. The sequence goes on from OY728161.1 coordinate 314,801,174, forward strand.
TTCCAAGAATATTTGTTAGATAGAGGTTTCTGAAAGGATCCATTGAATGGAGTTTCTATTGGATAGAATTTTACAAATTCATCATAATAGAGTCCAATTAATGAATATTTGAAAATATATATATCAAATTCCATTAGATTAACAGAGATGTAAAGTCTATTGGTTAGAAGAAATATGGGTGTTCATAGAATGAATGTTCACAAGGACATTAGATAGATAATTATTAGGGAAAAATTTTAGTTGATGATAAGTGATATGTTCTTTATTAATCAAACATAAAAATGACTTGTGTCTTTGATTCCAGATTGAATTTAGATGAGGATAATTGTCTCTAAAAGTGAGTTAAAATATCATAACCCTAAAGGGTATATTGAGAATTTATTGTACAATGTTTAAGTCATGATGATATTAAATTTGTGGTGAAACTCTGTGGAATAACTACTACAAAAACGACCTATATCAGCATTCAAAACAGGCTTTAACTGCACTAAAAAAGTGCTATAAAGCTCAGCGCTAATATAGGGGGGGTCCCTTTTATCAGTGCTCTGAAAAAGCGCTGATAAAGACCGATTTTATCAGTACTAAAAAAAAGCGCTGATAAAAGACCCCTTTATCAGAGCTTTTTTTAGCGTTGATAAAAGGGGCCTTTATCAGCGCTTTTAAAAAGGGATGATAAAGGTCAAAAAAATTAAAACAAAATTAAAAAAATAAAAGATAATGCGAGGAGTGCTTTTATCAGCGCTTCACACCCCCTTTATCAACGCTATGAGGTCTCCCACACGCTGCGCTTCCCGCGAATCCTCATACGCACGCACCCCCTTCGATTCCACCCAAACTCGAACCCGGGACCTCCCCCATTTCACGACTGCACCTTTACCACTAAGCAATTTCGTCTTGTTCTCTGTTTAATGATATATCTATATATATAGTTATATTTATTCATATATAGATATAGATTCATATTAATATAAATATATTTACTCATATATAAGTATATATATATATATATATTAATTCTTATATTAATATATTTATACATATATATATATTTATAATTTTTATACGTATATTTATTTGTATATTAATATATACTTATAATACTAGTTTTAAATACATTTATGAAAAAATAAGTTTTTTATGTGTGTTTATAATTAAATAAATAAATACATACATACATAGATATATACAACACACAGACACACATATAGAGACACACACACAAACACATATATATTTACGAATAAATACATATATATTTGTATTTGAAAAGCCATAGAATATACTTATAAGATTAGTTTTAAATACATTTATGAAAAAATATGTTTTTTATGTGTGTTTATAATTAAATTAATAAATAAATACATATATACATATATAAAACACACAAACACACACATAGACACCCACACACACACAAACACATATATATTTTCGAATAAATACATATATATGTGTATTTGAAAAGCCATAGAATGTTAAAATGATCATAAATTATAATCTAGGATTTCGTTTCAATGCCACAACCAGTAAAATCGAAGAAAATGAAACAATCATTGATATCATATGTGGTACATGCCTAACGGACATCTGGATCAGAAGTTATACTTGTTTGAATGTTAAAAAATTGGGGTATCCCGACTAAAAACTCAGTTTTAGAGGCCTTATAGGCCTTTTTTGGGATTGAAAAATGTGACAGAGGCCTTTCCATTGTCATTAGCGCATAGATCTCGTCGCAGGCTTCGATTTGATATGCTGTAGAGCTCAAACGGACACCCGAATCAAAAGTTATGACTATTTGAAGTTTGAGTTACATTTTCAACATATTTTAGATCTTTTATTAATTGTTTTGATTTTTTGTGTCCTCAAATTGTTATTAAATGATTTTTAATCGATAATAATTAGAAAATTATTAATTAATAATATTTTTTTAAAATATTTTGAATCCATTTTCACTAAATTTCTTATATATTAAATGTAATAGTCTATTTATACGTATCTATACCATATTTAAAAAATATATATTGTATTTATATCAATATAAATATACTTATATAAAAAAATATTATTTTTCATGATTTTTTTGAAACTTAACATTTATTAGCACTCTGGAAAAGCGTTGATAAATCCCCCCTTTATTAGTGCTACTAAAATAAGCACTGATAAAGGGGTCCCCTTTATAAGCGCAAAAAAAAGCGCTAATATAGGGGGGGCCTTTATCATCACTTTTTTTTAGCACTGATAAAAGTGAAGTGGATCCCTTGCCCGTTTTTATAGTAGTAAATTATAATTCATAAAGATTATGAAGTGTGGATTGATGTTGAAAAAATATATTTAAAAATTCCATCAAGTATACTTGTAAAAATATGAAGATATGAAGTGAAGATGTTATAGAGAATGAATCAAGAAAGTTGTGATGAGGCTTTAGTTAATGATAGGAATTATAAATTATATCATGTAAACTTTGTAATTAATTAGATAGACTATATTGGATAGAATATTCATGATGATCAGATAGATGATTTCTTATCAATGTTATAAAATAGACGAAACATGTGATAATAATTGAAAAAATATTATTGAATGATCATATAAGTGTTTCCAAATCATCAGATATAGATGATTTTTTTGAAGAAGTTCATCAGATAGAATAATGGTTATAAAGTTAAAAGATAATTTTTTATTAATTTTTGGGAAAAATTTTCCTTAAAAAATTATAGGAAACATACTAAGATCATCAAACAATGTTTTCTGCAGTTTTGAATAGTTATATCAAATAGATGTTTCTAAGTGATTTCATTAAACAAAGTGTCACAAAGACTTTAGGCTGAGTATTAAAAATTTATATGATGTATTTATATGAATTAATTGGATATAAGAACTAGATAAGATCTCCAAGGTTTCATCCACAAACAGATTCTACAAGGAACTACTCTAGAGGAGGAAAGAGTAGGGCCCATTCACTAGAGTAGGGCTAAACGGAATTTGGAAGAATGGGAGGGTATGAAATTTTCCATCAGTACCATGCCTGTGCACCTCTGCACATGGAAATACTAGCTGAACCGTCATGCAAAGGTGGAGAGATAATCAGGATGCAGATGCTGAGGAGGAGCAGTTTCAAGTAGTCATAGTCTGTATGATTTCCTTAAGACCTACGAGTCATGTAATGTCTCCAAGCCTAAGGGTAATGTAATTTCTAAGCCTACGGGCCTTGTAAGAATTCCCCCTCATCCCTTGAAAGGGTGGTTATTATAAAATCAATAAAAAAAGGCCTTCAGTCCATTCATTCAAGTGAATCCAATATAGAGGGGTGTTAAAGAATTGAGAATGTGAACTGAAATAGAGAGTTGTTTTTTTTGTAAATTATGATGATAAATTAAAGTTAATTAATAAAGTTACAACCATAATGCGTGATAAAAATTATTATTTGGGCTGATTTTTTGAGAGAAGAGGTACCATGTGGAGGAATGGGTACCATATAGAGATAAATCACTAGTTGGGAAAATAGTGAACTAGATGAAGAATAAGATGAAGAGATTAGATGAATAGAGTGAAGATGCCATCAAAAGGATAAAATAGTGTATCAAACAAATAAATAAGTATTAGACAGAGAGAAATAACTGGACAAACATCTATAAAACAAACTGATACTAGACAGAGATTTCCAATCTATTAGTATTATATGAATAAGGTGAAGAAGAAGGGATCAAATGAAATTGAATTGGGAAAACCATCAATTGATGGAAATCAATGGATGGATAGGATCAGACTGACACTATATAGACATGTTCCAAAAAAAGTAAGATGAGAAGGATGATCAAATTTCAATTTACTACTATGAAGAAGAAGGAATGTTTATTCCCCATTGGTGTGGAAGTAACAAGTCAATAAGAAGGAATTTGAGAAAATTCATCATTATGACATCCATTAGAAGTCCCAATAGGTATGAAACATTATTGGTGTTAAAAACTTAATGATGATTTTAAAGACTCTCTACATAAGAAGTATAAAGTACCAGTGAGGAGCTACAAGTTATAATAGTTTATCACCATTCTAGGGAGTCAGTATTATTTAAATCCGACATATTAAAGTGTAAGAAACCAAAGTTAGATAAATTATTTATTTATATACAAACCAATAAAAATTGATATCTCATTATAGTGAAGAATATATGTATTGGTCATCACCATACATGTGAAGGACTATATATTTTATTTGAATAGTAAACCTTGTAAAAATATCACCTTCCATCATTTAATTTATTTCATAAAAATTAAAAAGATAAGTAAAAGAGAATAAGAGAATCAATATCCAAAAAGGTATAATAGGTAAAGGGATAAATATTTATAATTAGATAAAAAGTTCCCAACATTGATTCACCTCTCTCTTAGTGTTTAGTATAACCTAAAGTGGTCCTCTAAGTTTTCTTTATAGAATAAAAGGAAATTTGTAAGTGATTTAGAACTTTGTTTTTATACAATGTTACAAGGAAGTTGTTTTTAAATGTTTAGCTTATATTATATTTTATATTTCTATAATTCTTATTTTTACTATAAAACAATTTTTTTGTTGAATTGATGACCATCTTTGATCCTTTACTAATTTAAATTCTTGTGGTCATTAACTTTTCATGATCACAATTCCTTTCACCCTCCATCAATTGATTTGAAATATTTTTCTCCTTCATGTCCATATTTTAATTATTATGGATTTATATGGAATCATTTCCACAACTTTTAATTTTTTCTCATATGTATACCATTTCTATTTATGGTATCAGATGAAGGAATATTTTTAAAGATGTTATTTCATTTACTAGGGAAATATTGATGTTCTGTATCCTTGATTCAATGTGGATAATTATTGATTTATAAGGAATTTTGAAAGTGACTTTTATTTATCATTAAATATATGATGAATTCATTAGAGGAACAAGTTATGGGTGGGGCCTAGTTATAGATATCCCATTGATGTATCAATAAGTCTCATGAGACTAAACAAGTGACCAAATTTGTTTGGTAATTGGTGTATACCTAACCATTAAATGAAATAGTATAGGATAAGCACATGATGGTAATATTCAAGATAAATTGGTCATCGCCTGGATGGAAGGATCATGAATGACCTAGTTTATGAATTTCCTCTATTGATAATTTAGTTTTAATTATCCATGTCACTATTACATTGATATTATCCATGGATATATTTTTAACTCATGATTTTCATTTCATGTATTTTTTTTAATTATTACTCTTACATATTGATTGTTCTTTATTTAGTCATGTTAGATTTTTTTGTATGTAGCCCTTACCAAGAATCTAACCTCAACGCTTTCATGTTTTCCTTCCCCATGATATGAAGAAGAAATAGTTGAATGATTTTTAAGGATGAAATAATTTTTTCTATTCTATGTTTTTAATTTCCAATGTAATATAGAAATTATTTATGTATCTAGTTTTATAATATTTATAAACTGATCGATCCTATTTGGTGTGATCCCTTATATCTTTTACAAATGAAATAAGGATGTACTAGCTCTCCATTACTAGATTTGGGGTTTCTATACTCCCTAAGAGGATCCCAATCCTAGTAAGTAAGATACCCACTCTACATGATAATGATGATGGGAAGAATCTGTGTTTGACCAATGTATCTTGGGTAAAGAGGGAGGACACTTAATGTTCTAGGAGTACACACACTTTCAAAAAAACTGAATTTCATGTAATTCTATTAGAAATAGTTTTTAAAATATATTCCAACTTAAAGATGATTTTTTTAAACCCATTGCTAAACTAATAGAATAAAATATTAAATAATTAATTAATAATTAATAATTATTTTTATAATCATTAATTTTTTATTTACAATTTCATTTAATTATTGTAAATATATTAATAAATATTTATAAATATTATTCAACATTTATTTTAAACGTAAATTATTTCTATGATAAGTTGAAAATCAGAATTCAGTATCAAATGACCATAACTTTTCATTTAGGTGTTTGTTTTAGCACAAAAACCAATCAAATAGAATATTTTGAAGTTAAATAAAATGGCATCAAATAATAAATTTTTTATAATTAATCTAAAAAAAATTATTCCTATTATAAGAGAAGTTGAAAATCAAACTTCAACTTCAAACGAACATAAAATTTGATACGAGTGTATGTTTGTGCACCGAGAGATGTCAAATCAAATCCTTTGAAGATATCTACATTGTACTAACCAAGGATACCCTTATAGTAATTTTTTCAAGTTGAAAATAGGCCCATAAGTTCTCTAAAACATATTTTTTGTTCAAATTCCATGATTTTTAACCATTATATGTGATTTTAATATCATTTAAGAGTGTCTCTATATATTTTTGGGCAATATATGATTTTATTTCATGGATTTACATTCCTATTGGTTTCATGGGGTTATAAATTTTGTGATTTTACATTTTTTGGGGACTTATTATCTATTATATATATATGTATGTATGTATGTATGTATTTTTATACATTCATGTATCTTTATTTATAATTTATATATATGTATATCAATATTTATTTACAATTATATATAACTTCATCTATGCATAGATATTTATATTTATTTATGTATATTTTTCTCTATTTATATACATTTAGAAATATTTATTCCCATTTATGTTTATATTATGTAGGTGTATATATATATATATATATTTATATTTACTTGAATTGATATATATATTTACATATATTAATATACAATTATATAAGTGTGTGTATATGTATATTTATGAAATATAAATGTGTTTTTATACATATTTATGTAAATTTTGTTATATGTATATATATTTATAGGTATTTATATCAATTTATTAATATTTATATACATTAATGTGTATTAATATATATGATATTTGTGTATATATATATATATATATGTATTCTATTGTTTAGTCTCTATGCGTTTCTCTGTTTAACACCCCAACATTTTATGGTATATCTCTTTTAAATTTAATTTCTTCGGCAACATTGGTTTCAGACAACACCAAACTTAAATGAACAATGATATATAATTAAATGTGATTATTTTAAAATGATTTTTATAACATAACTGTTAAAATGGAGGAAATAAATAGTAGTAACCAATTATGAAATTTATATATTATATATTTAATAAAATGTTTTCTCATTCATAAAAATGATTTTATAGGCATAAGATAAGAATGAATCCAATTTTACGCATTAAAAGACTATTTTTTTGTAAATGCAGTTTTACCGCCTTTTAATGATGAACTTGTTTTAAAAATAAATATTTACACATTTATAAATTATATTTTAAAAAATAAACTTAATTTTTTTAAAGTGTAATTTCAAAATTATCTTAGGGTGATTTTTTTGTATTTCTGAAAATATTTATTTTCCAGTGAATAAGTGAAAAATCTCAATTTTTATTAAACTATCATTTTCCTTATATTTAGATTTTATTTATGATTTAAATAGTAATATTACCTATGAAAGTATAAATATAATTTAGGTATATCATAAATGAAAATATGATATATTTATATCCTAGAATAAGTAAATAAATGTTTTAAAAAGGATAAATTTAGTGTTGGTATTTTTGAAAAATGTAAATGTTTATTTACAATTTTATAATTAATATATTAATTTAAAATAAAAATTACTTTTATTAAAATATAATAGTAAATTAATATTTTATTTTCTTATTATTCTAAGATAATTTTATGAAACCTTAATTAATTTTTCAAAGTGTTATCAAATCAGTTATAATTTTACAATCCATATCTTTTTTGAATAAATGATGATTTTATTTAAATATTAAATTTCTCATATTTAGAATTTTTTTTATAAGATGAAGTTAATTTTTGAATTCTTTATTTCAAAAAATGGTTAGGGTCAAATTTTGGGAATTTTTTAAAATAGTTTATTTTTTTTGAATATATATGATAATTTACGGTAGAAGCTAAATACATGATATATTGAGTCATAAATGATGTATGGATAATGTAAGCACCATTGGTTTGAACTCACATGCAATAGTTACTATATGCAGTCACATCAATCATCAATATTTCTTTTATTGAGCCAAAATAATAACATAATGAATATAATAATCAAAAAACACCCGTATCCTCCATTGTAAATACCACCCCTCACCACCTCTTCTCCTCACTCCATCAAAGCATTGAATCTTATCAAATTTCTTCCCAATCCTCTTCCCAAGTATCTCCTACCTATCCAAGTTACTTTAGTCTTAATAAAATATCAAAAACAAGTTTATTAATAAAATTTTATTATGATAATGGAATATTCATTATCAAACCCCTTCTCCTCAACTTTTTATTCTAAAAATGAAAACATCATCCGTGAGTTGCTGATTAATCACCTTTATGGATGACATGTTTAAATTTTATAATTATTCCTTAAAGGATGGTCATACAAAAATTTTTATGGTTAAAATAAATTAAAATATATGTATTACAAATTATTTAATGTTCTATAACTAATATATATACATAATATTATTTAATAAAACCAAACTAGTATGTGATTATCGAAAAACACTCAAATAATGTAAATGATTATCTGTAATGTTTTATATAATGATTAATCATCATAAAATATAACCAAATGAAATATATAACCACTTAATATTCTATATTTTCATTAATAACATAGAATTTCAATTCTGTACAACTATTCTTATTTTATATGATTTTCCATATATGTATACAAGTAAACCGATCATGAAAACCAAATAAATGAACACTCTCGAACAATAAAACTGTATATTATAACTCAAGAAAAGTATATAAATGAACTTAATAGAATTATAATAAATAAAATAAATGTATAAAAGGTTATTAATTAATTAATTAAATTAATTAATTTTATTATCCATTATATTAAGATCAAGTGCAGATCACATTCAGACATAAGGTATGAGCTTTCTCATCTCACTTTTGTTTCCATGAGATATGACTTATTCACCACTATTTCTTATGTGTGATGTATGTATACTTCCCATTAATTTACCATATAATGAATCTATTTATTTTCATGGAATATAATTTTTCATTTTATAATTATAACTTTTATGAGGCATATGGTCCGACTGATTATAAAGTGGTAATAGATTCTCCCCAAACATTTATTTTTCATTTGGGTTATACTTTCTATCTCATTACCCTTATGTAATGATTCATTATTTATATATTTCTTTTCTGAATTCTGTTTATATGTTCTAAATCCATTTATCCAGATCATTTTATATTTATTTGATGGGGAAATGCATGTTTTATAAGGTTTCCTTTTTAATTCCTCCCAATAAGAATGATCGATTAAAGGGAACTTCCCAATTTCTTCCCCATTTTCAAGTACCACCCATAATCTATTTTAAGCGATTAATTTTTTTAAATCAATAATTTTACCATTAAAACTATATTTTTAGATTTATATTTTTATAAATACTATTATTCCTTTTTTCGTTTTAAAGAATATTTAATATTTTCCTTAAGCCGAACTAAATAGGCTCAATTTTAAATTCTCTTAAAATCTATTTTTATTTGTTGGACATAATTTATGCCTCAAACATAATTTCATTGTACTTAAACTTAATTTTATATGATATAAATGTTTAAAATATTATTTTATGACAAACACGAATGATTTTCAAAAATAAATCTTCTTTCCAATGTAAAAAACAGTTTTTCTTGTCTCCCTTTTTACTTCTCTGAGATATATGACTTGTTCACCACTTAATCGTTATGCGTGGTGTATGTACTAACCTTGATATATAATATCACAAGTTTTATTATTCTCATTATGTTAAATATTTCTTTTAATTTTATTCCTTCAGAGGGATTATTATTTATATGTTTGGAAATGGTATGCGACACTTTGGAATATTTAAAGTTTATTTTACTCAAGAAATATTCAATGGTATCATTTAAAAGTATTCTTATATATTTAGAAATACATTTTTTGAATATTATACTCAATAAAAATATTTTTATAATTCATATTTTTCATGAATTGAATCTATTTATAAAGAATTATCTGGACTTTTAGTGATAGGTGGGGCCCGTTATAGCCCTTCGATGCATCAACAGGTCTCATGAGACAAAACAGTTTGTGACAAGCCCTTCAAGTTTGTTTCCAAAAAATAATTAGATGGGTGTCTACTCATAGAATTAAATAATCTTGAAAGTATGATGTTTTATGTTCCAGATACATGATGTCCAATAATTAATCATTTTATTCATTTAGCATTCAATTATCATTATCTTGAGGATTTTCACTATAACAAAATATATGAATGCATTTTCATTCTCAGTGTATTGATGGAATTTATTTTTTAGTTATTCACCATGACATATTTATTATGACTAATTTATTATGATTTAATTATTATCGATTCTTTTTTCTTTTATATATAACCCTTACTGATCATTTGAGCTCACCCTTTTATTTTTTTTCTTCCACAAGTTTGGAAGATGAGTTCTTTGAATAAGTGACAAGGAAGCAGTTTATTTCCCTTTGTTATATTCTATCTTTATTTTTCGAATGTAATAAGGAAACCATGTATGTAACTAGTTTCTTAAAAACTACTAAACTAATTTATCTTATTTATGTGATCTCTTATATCTATGCCATTGTAATAAATCAACCACTGACTATGGGCTATTGGGGTTGGGGCTATTATAGTTGGTATTAGAGAAAGTTTTGTAGAAACCTTATAAACTAGATTTATAAAACATAGATTAGGGACCCTAAACCTAAGATATAATTTGATGAAAAATATAAAGGAAAATCCTATAATTTTGGTAAGGTATATATCATGTGGGTCTTCCTAGAAATATATCCATGTATAGATACTACATGTGGATATGGTTTTGGAATAGATGTACCTAGGGGTAACAACTCCAACAAGGTGCGTTGGACATAACTTACAATAACCTGGTACACAACGACAGGACTTACAACACACCTAATTTGACAATACTATGGGATATTATTAAGATAATTAACATTCTCTTTACAAACCCTTATGAAGGATTTAAATATAAAAACATCCCTAAATAAACCATGTTTATGAGATTAGCTATGTATAATTTTTCACTTTATATTAAGCTTTTTTCTAGTTTGAAATTATGCATTACGATTCATGATTTTATGATATTATACAATATATTACATTATTTAGAATTGGGGCCTAGAAGGAATTTTGGTTAAGAACAGATTAATTTTTTAAGTATATTATTTTAGTAAAACCTTTATTCCTTAAATATTATTTTTAGTTGGAGAAAAATCTAAAAATAGAAGGATAAATATCATAAAAAACTTTTCTCTCTCTTACATAGGATTTAATTTAATGTATAATCCTGAAATCATGATCAGATAATTTCAAAACCATTATCAATATCCAAGATACCGATAAGAAACTATACAAGAAATATCGTACCTCTACTATTTAACTTTTATTCTAAGGATCATTATTTGTATATAAATAAATCTGGTTTTCTTATCTTTCCTACTATTCCAGGAATGGAATGTATTACTAGGGTTTTTTTAAATTCTTAACCTTATTTAAACCATACAAAGATCCCATCAATATTTATGATGTTTAAGAAGAGGGTGAACTCCGAGCATCTTACATGTGTCTAATTTTAAATTTTTGTATCTTTTGAAGTATTGAAGATAATTTTGAGACCTTAAAGGACAAAAAAATAAGATTATTTTATAAAGTTAAGGTTCACAAATATGTTCAAACATATTATATTGAAAATTTAAATTTTCTAAATAATTATCAATATCCTCATCATGTCCATTCAAAATACACAAGTTCAATTTGTAAAAGGAGGTAAAAAATTTTGAGGATTCCATGAGGTACCACTAGCATTCTAGGGACATTGTTCTTCATGAGAGATTCCAAAAAAATACATAGATAAAGGTATGAGTTTCTTTAACTAAATTTTCCTGTGATTAGTGATATTAGTAAAATTATTTTTTAAATTAAGAAAATACATGTTTAGAGCATATAAATCAAGACATAGAGTGTGAATGAATTTCAAGGGTAAGATTTTTTTCCAATATAGAATGCTTCAACTGTAAGGGTATGGGGAACTATGAAAATGAATGTACCAAGTATTAAGGAAAAATATCTTAGAAAAAGAAAATGGAACAAGGTCGAGCCTATTCTGTTATTATAATTAGAGTAGAATAACTAATTCATTGAGTTTTTGGATTCAATAATTATGTGACGATATTTTGGTTATAAGAATCCTGAGATATATAAGTATTGTTCTGCAGTACGTCTTCTTTAATAATTTGGAAGCATGCATGTTTTCATTAAGGTTTTATGGTGATCAAGGAATTAATATATTTGGTATGTGGTATTATGAGATACATTATTTGGAGAATCTTATATTAAGTTGATTTTGGAAATTTAGTGACCATCATTCTAAATTTTTTTGTTGAACATGGGAAAACATATTTAGACGAGTCTTAAGATTAAATATTTTTGGAATGGATCAATTTAAACATCGGAAATTACTATTTGTTGATAACATATTCTAACCTTCTTGGTTTCAAAAAACATTTAATGGTCTAAGAAATGAATTAAGGACCATATGATTTGTTAAATGTACTTCAGGCATGAAAAATACATCTTGAACATTCATTTTTAGGTTTAAAGGATGATGTGAAAATAGATATAAGAAAACCAAAAGATGATATTATGATTATGACATGGAAAATAATCAATTAATTTTACTTCATCAAGTGGTTATCTGGATATTAAAAGAATCCCTCAACTATAGGGAAAATATTTGGGAACAAAAATTTTATCTTCTTACTTTTCTTTATGATAAATCAATTGTATTTTAACAAATCATAAGATTTATGGTTTCATGTTGGTTAACTTCATAATGACCATATTATCTATCACTCTTTATCAGAACATGATAGTTAAATTTCTATTCCATGTCCATGTTATAAAATTCCATTAATGATTTCCGACTCGAAATTATAGTTTTTTGTGACCTTCACATTTATCATTCCCTCTTATTAAGTGGTTATTTTTTTAACCTTATTTCTAATGTGGGTATCCCACAATAGAATTTTGAAGTATCAACCTTTGATTTTTGAAGTATAATTTCAAATTTTGTGGATGAAATTTATTTAAGTAGATGAGAGTGTAACACCCCATGTTTTATGGTATGTATCTTTTTTAATTTAATTTCTTCAACCACATAGGTTTCAAAAAACACAAAACCTAAATGAAAAATGATATATAATTAAATATCATTATTTTAAAATGGCTGTTATAACCTAGTTGTTAAATTAGATAGAATAAATAGTAGTACCAAATTATAAAATTTATATATTATATATTTAATAAAATGTTTTCACATTCATAAAAATGATTTTATAGTCATGAGATAAGAATGAATCAAATTTTATTCATTAAAAGACTATTTTTTTCTAAATACACTTTAACCACCTTTTAATAGAGAAATTTCTTTAATACTAAATTTTGACACTTTTATAAATTATATTGACCAAAATAAAATTCATTTTTAAAAGTGGAATGTCAAAATTAGATTAGAGTGAATTTTTGGTATTTTCCTAAAAATATTTATTTTCCAGTGAATAATTGAAAAATCTCAATTTTTATGAAACTATCATTTTACTTTTATTAATATAATATTTATTATTTGAATAAATTAAGTGTTGGTATTTTTTTAAAAGGTAAATATCTATTTAAAATTTTATAATTAATATAATAATTTAAAAGAAAATTTATTTTAATAAAATAGAATTATAAATTAATATTTTATTATCTTATGATTCAGAGATAATTTTATGAGACCTTAATTAATTTTTCAAAGTGTTATAAAATCAGTTATAATTTTAAAATCCATATTTTTTTTTGAATAAATGGTGATTTTATATAAAAATTAAATTTCTCATATTTATAAAATTATTTTCATAAAAAAGAGTTCATTTTTAATTCTACATGTCAAAAAATGGTTATGGTGAATTTTTAATGAATAGTGAAATATGATAATTTATGGAATAAGATAAATACATGAATTGTTGAGTCATAGATGATGTATGGATGTCGTAATAACCATTGGTTCAAACTAACATGCACTATTTATATTATTTAGTCACAAGAATCATCACTATTTCTTGTCTTGATCCAAAAATAATAAAACAATGAATAGAATAATGAAAAGACACCCCTCTACTCCACTATAAACACCACCCACCACCACCTCTTCTCATCACTCCACCAAAGACTTGAAGCCTGTCCAATTTCTACCCAATCATCTTCCCAAGTATATAACCTAAGTCCAAGATTCTTTGGTCTCAATAAAATACCAAACCCAAGTCCATTAAAAAGGTTCTCAAAGATATGAATTCAAGAGTAAATCCTTTTTGTTCTCTTTCAATTTCATTTAATTTCTATTCTTATTATTCTATAATTACCTCTTCTATCCAAACATGAATGATAGATCTAGTATTTTATATATACTTTTAATTTTATTATTATAATGGAATATTCATCATCAAACCCCTTATCCTCCATCTTTTATTCTAAAAATGAAAACATCATCCATGCGGTGCTGATTTACCACCTTCATGAATGAAGTGTTTTTTTCATTTCCGACTTCAAGGATGTTAATAAAACCATTTTCATAGCTAAAAAATATTATAAGATATTTATTACATCTTATTTAATGTTTTGGAACCAATATATATACATAATATTAATTAATAAAACTAAACTAGTTTGTGATGATCAAAAAAATGTCAAAATAATCTAAATGATTATCGATAACATTTTTTCTAATGATTCATCCTCATACCATATAAAAAAATAAAATATATAACCATTTAATATTATGTAATTTCATTAATAAAATATGATTTCAATTCTGGTCAACTATTATCATTTTATATGATTGTCAATACGTGTATACAAGTAAAATGATCATGAAAACCAAGGAAACGAATGCTCACAAATGATAAAATTTTATCTTATAACTCATCAAAAAGTACATAAATTAACATAAAAAAATTATAATAAATTAGATAAAATTATGAAATTTAATTAATTAATTAATAAATATATTTAATTTGATTATCCAGGAAATTAAGATCATGTGCAGAACACATTCAAACATAAGGTAAGGGTTTTCACATCTCACTTTTGTTTCCATGAGATATGCATTATTAAACACTATTTATTATGTGTGGTGTATGTATACTACCCATTAATTTATCATATCATGATTCTATTTATTTTCATGGTATAAAAATTTTCATTTGATAATTATTACTTTTATGGGGAATACAGTTTGACTGATTACAATCTGGAATGAGATTCTCCCCAAACATCTATTTTTCATTCAGGTTACGATTTCTCTTTTATTACCCTAATGTAATACATCATTAAATTTATATAAAATTATAAAATTTGTTTATATGTTTTAAACCCAATTATCCAGATCAGTTTATATTTCTTTGATGAAAAATGGATGTTTTATATGGTTTTCTTATTAATTACTCATGATAAGCATGCATGATTAAAGGGAACTTCCCAATTTCATTACAATTTTCAAATAACAACCACAATCTATTTTAAGAACCAATATTTTTCTAAAATAACTCATTTTATAATGAAAAACAATATTTTTACATTTCTGGTCTTATACAAAAATTTTTTCCTTTTTTTTATTTTAAAGACTCTTTAATATTTACCTTAAACCACACTAAAGAGGCTCAATTCTAAAATATCTTAAAAAGGTTTTTTACATGTTGGAAATCATGTATACCTCCAAAATAATTTCATTTTACTTACCCTGTATTTTCTCATATATATATATATATTTACAATCTTATTTTATGAAAAAAATTATTTTCCAAAAGAACTTTATTTTCCAAAGTAAAAAGGTTTTTTATTGTCTCATTTTTACTTTTGTGAGATATATTACTTATTCACTACTTATTCCTTATGTGTTGTG
Source organism: Viscum album (assembly GCA_963277665.1). Lineage (NCBI taxonomy): Eukaryota > Viridiplantae > Streptophyta > Magnoliopsida > Santalales > Viscaceae > Viscum > Viscum album. The sequence goes on from OY728161.1 coordinate 314,817,203, forward strand.
TATGTACTACCCTTTATATATCATCTCATGATTCTAATGATATTTTAAGTTTCTTTTAATGTTATTCCTTCATAGGTATTATGATTTATATGTTTTAAAGTGGCGTGGGATACTTTGAAATGGTTAGAGATTATTTTACTCAAGGATTTGTCAATTTCCTCATTTAAAAGTATTGTTATCTATATGGAAATCATTTTTCTTGAATCGTTTACTCAATACATATATTTTGATAAGTCATATTTTTCATCAATGGAATCTATGTATGAATAATGATTTGTAATTGTAGTGATGGGTGGGGGAAGTTATATCCCCTCAATGCATCGACTGGTCTCATGAGACAAAATAGTTGGTTAAAAACCGTTCATGGTTATTTCCAAAAAAATCAGATAGGTATTTACCCATAGAATTAAACTGTCTTGAAGGTATGATTGTTTATGTGGTAGATACATGATTTCCAATAATTAATCATTTTATTCATTCAAAATTTAGTTATCATTATCCATAGGATTTTCACTATGAAAAAAATATATAGATGCATTTTCATTCTTAGTGTATTGATGGAATGTTTTTTTAGTTATACACCATGCCATATTGTTTATCCCTAATTGATTACGATTCACATATTATTGATTTGTGTTTCTGATATATGTAACCATTACTAAGAATTTGAGATCACCCTTTTATTTGTTTTTCTTCCCTTGGTTTTGAAGGTGAAATATTTGAATAAGTGATAATGAAGCTGTTTATTTTCCTTTGTTATGTTCTATGTTTATTTTTCCAATGTAATAAGGTAGCCATTTATGTATCTAGTTTCTTCAAGACTACTAAAATGATTGATCTTTGGTGATGTTATCTCTTGTATCTGTGCCATTGTAATAAAACAACCACCGACCTAGGGCTACTGCGGTTGGGGCTGCTACACACTACATCTATATTCATATAAATTTATGTAAATTTATTTATGTTTATATATTTTTATAAGTTATATGTAACTATAGTTTAATAAATTTATTTGTAATAATATATATATATATATAATTTATTTATTACTTATTTATCATTTATTAAATTATTATTTATTATTAATTATTTATTTATTACATATTTATTTATTATTTATTCACTATTTATTTATTATTTATTTAATTTTTATTTATTAATAATTTATTTTCAATTTATTTATTAAAAGTTTATTATTAATTTAGAATTATTAATTATTACCATTTATTTATTATTTATTATTTATTTTTTGGTTTCTGTATTTTTATTATTTATTAATTATTTATTCCATTTTTATTTTTATTTATTTTTTGTTATTTATTTATTATTTTTATTTATTAATATTATTATTTATATATACACATATTTATATGTATTTATATATATATATGTGTGTATAGATATATTAAATTCTATTTACTCACCTCATGAAGAGGTTACTGGAGTGGTCAAGACTTTGTATAATAACCAAAAGGTAAGAGGTTTAAATATCACCCAATACATATATAGGTTGAATTTATGCATCCCATGCGTATCATGTATGGAATATGCATGCATGGTAAAATATATAATAATACATAATAAAAAATAATTAATAATAATACATAATACATAATAGATAATAAATAAATAAATAATAAATAATTTGAAAATATTTAAAAAAATTGTAAATTTAAAAATAAAACTACCAACAAGTCCATTCATTGAAGATTTAAAACCATCGCGAAATGTTTCACGAAACTTCTTTCCATGAATATTTTTAATAAACACTATGAAATACTATTCTTTATATAGTGACAACATGTCATTTCACTTTGAGCAGTTGGTCATGCTCTGTTGTTCTACATGGCGTGTCTCAACCTAACAACATGATTTTTGGTAAATTCAAATGATGTGTCATCTCCATGGGGGTACTCTATGTGTAACCCTTCTTCCCAAGCCATGTCCTACAAAGGGTACAAGGGGTGTGGCATAATGCACAAAATATGTGGCACCACACATCTTCCTATGAATACACTCATGGTATGAACCGAACTAACTGGGTAGGGGTTACATGGCGTGTGACTCATTCACATGACCATGTGATATTTAGATCCCCGAGAACCCTTACCGTTGCATCAGTGGGACCCAAGTTGCATGTTCATCCCAAATACTTGTTGTGTGGTCATGATTTTTTCATAAAGTCACACAAGTGATTCATATTCAATTATTCAAACCCCATTTTGCAATACAACCTCAATTATCACCCAAAATGTAACATCCCAGACCTAGATGCCACTCGAAATGGTGCTCCGAGCATGATTGGTCACAAGGCCTCAAGCACATCTCCCCAAATTCTAGTGGTTGCTGGATAACAGCGAGGGCCTAGGTGAGTTAGTGGGGAGACTATACCCTCATTACTAGATTATCACAACAGAAGTTAAAAACATGCATTAGCAGAAGCAAAATAAACATTAGACAACTGAAAGTAATACAAGCAGACATGAATATACATATTAATAATCAAAAGTGTCTCATATACAAAACTGATACATATGGTACAATTGTCCAAAAAATGTCCAGAATAGTACATGGAAATACAATACAAGTATCCCAAAATTAACAACAGGACAAAAAGGTATCCCAACATCACAAGCCTCAGATTAGTCCTATGCTCCCCTACTCTAAAGCCACAATCAACAACCTGTACTTGGGAACTTTCCCCTATCATCACCTATGACCATATAATCAGTTTGGGTCCCCAAGGAAGCCCAAACAGGGTGTGAGATAAACATCCTAGTAGGAAACCACCTAGGTATATACAATTCTAAAATCAATTCTGCAAAGGTTATAGCAAGTGTAAACAATGGGTAAGTAAGTGCATATGCCCATGTAATAAGTATAATATAACAAGTAAAACTGAACAACCCTCAAGGCCACCTAAAAAAGAGAGTCATCTCCTAACAAGGCAGCTATAACAAGTAAACAAGTCACACAGCCACACCATACATCCATCTATATCCTGAAACCCACAACCACACTATATAAAGTGAAAAAGTATCCCATGACCATGCTATATAGTGAAGTAGCATCCCGTGACCATTCCTTATAGTAAAATGTAGACCCCAAGGGCTGGATCCCAGGTGTTAGTAGACCAAGGAATCCAAGTAATAAATAGCTAGACTACAGAGGGCCAGATCTAAGGAGCGTGTCTGAGGCATCCCATTGAGTCCCATGGGCATCCCTGGTGGCAACTCCATTTGGCACAGGTTGGGATCCTAAGAGCAAGTCAATATCAAGTCCTACATGAGCCCAAGCAAGTCAGATCCTATGGGGTAGCAAGGCCCGAGGCATCCCACAGAATCAAGACCCAAGGTGTAGAGTCAACCCAAGGCATCCACTACCACATTCCATATCCATGGAGAGCAGTCTATAGCATCTATCAAACCATTCAATTAACATGTGAGTATACCCACTCATGCAAATCATTTATCATTTAACAATTACCAAGCATATGGGCCTACCCTCCCATATAAACCATTTAACATTCCATTAGTCATTTATATATAGGTATAACCACCCATATAAACACATTTTATTTAAGATAATCTATCAAAATAGATGATATATAACGTGATATTCAATAATAAAGGTGGCAGTACATCTCCAAAATTAGCTACTCAATCTATCATGTCATATAATGGATTCCTCTACGTTGGAAAGCACAATCACACAACCATTGGGTGGTTTTAACAAGCATAAAAAAGTATTTCCTTAAGGCGCACCCCTTGGGTGACCTTGAAATGAGAAACAGGTGCCAACACACCTAAACAGAACCCATGGTCAACCTCACTTGGTTCAAATAGAGCTACTAAAAGTTACTTGCTCAATAATGAGACCTCTCCAGAAAAATAGTCAAATGTAATTTTGTCCAAAAAGTCGAAAGACATCAAGAAAATCTGAAAGAAAGTATAGAACCCCTACCTCACCTCAGTAGTAAACATCTCGTCTAGTATCATGTCCTGATTCATCCCGGTTTGGAAGAAATATGAAAAATAGATGAAAAATGGATTATTAGGGCATATGATCCTAAAACTAAATATCATAGTCATTGTTATGAATAATGAATAATTACTAAAAAGGAATCGATTACTTATCGATATGGTTCCAATGTTATAGACAATGCTTGAATCAGAGTCCGAATGACTTCAATATTTGAAAAAATAGTTTATAGGGGCTTGGGGTTCAAAAAATGGAGGAAACTATTCTGTGCATCAAAAATTGAAGCTACTACCTCTTTTAAAAAAAACCCCTTTGGGAAAGTACACAAATTTTACCTCAATTACACTATGGGTACTTCCCTTTATATTTTTCTGATCCAGAAAGGCTACACATCGTTATGGCCAAGCACACGATGTGTAGACCAAGTACACAACATATACCTGGCCTGCGGCCAGATTTCAACATGTTTTCATTTTTCTTTCCCAAAAACAAACGAACCAGCCTATGTCCTATCCTAGGGTCTAGGAAAAAAATAAAGAAACAAATTTAACCCAAAAAGAAGATCTATAACTTAAAAAAAACCCAGGATCTTACAATCTTCCCCCTTATAGAAATTCATCCCCGAATTGCTCTACAAAGAGAGGTCAAGATTTGTCTGAAAAAACTCTGACCACTGAGCACGTATGTCAGTCTCCCTCTCCCAAGTCTCATCCTATAAATGGACATGATTCTATAGAATCCATACTAGAGTAATTGACTAGACTTGGAGAACCATTATGCTCCTATCAATAATACGAATCAGATGCTCCTCAAAGGAGGCTTCAACCTAAAGCTCAACCTCGTCTGAAAAACGTGAGAGAAGTCTATGTGATAGTGGAGCAGCTGAGATACATGGAAGATGTTGTGAATGGTTCGATACCTCTGAGGTAACTAAAACTGATAGGAAACTGATCCAACATATCTTGGTGAAAGTTTATCCTGTCTCCTGATCTTCCTGTGTCCCATCCTTGGTGAAGCACACTAGAAAACCCAATCCCTAACCTCAAACTCTAGAGGTTGTCTATGGTGATCAGTGTATTATTTATAAATAGACTGTATAGTATCCATCTACTTCTGAATCAACTAGAACTACTCAGAAGTCTCCTACATGAGATGTAGTCCCAGTAAAGCTGCCTCTCCTGCCTCTAACCAGCACATGGGAGAACGACATGGACTATCATATAAATCCTCGCATGGTTCCATCTATACCGGTGCCTAATAATTTTTATTGTAGACAAACTCAACCAGGGGAATTTGGATCTCTTAAGAGCCCCCAAAATCTAGGATAAATTCTTGCAACCTATCCTCTAGCACCTGTATTGTACGATCTGACTGACCATCAGTTTGAGGGTGGTATGCTATGCTCAAAAGCACCTATATACCCAGTGACCTCTGAAAAATCTTCCAAAAAATGAGATGTAAAGAGGGTGTCCCTATCTAAAATGATAGTGCGTGGGACCCCATGAAGTTGTACCACATCTCAGATGTACAAATTTATAAGATCATCAACACTGAAGCTCTCCTTGATCAGAAAGAAGTGTGCGACCTGTATAAGATTATCAAAGAAAACCCACACTGCATCATTACCTCAATGCGAACTCGTAAAAGTAGTCACAAAATCTATTGTGAAATCAACCCATTTACACTATGGGATAAGTAACTACTGTAATATCCCCACTGGTTGTTGCTTTTTTGCCTTCACCTAACGACAGGTGGAACACCTAATAAAATAACCAACTACCCCTCTCTTCATTATCGGACACCAGTACTGATGTCTCAAGTCACGGTACATCTTGGTAACCATGGGATGAACTACCCATGTTGAAGCATGGCAATTCCACATAAACTCCTCATGTATATCCAATGGAACCTAGAGACATCCATGGATACGTAGGATCTCATCATTTCCTATCATCTAACCAGAAGGAGGGTCCTCACCTGCCACATCTTCCCGTAGAACTAGGTCTTCTAAATCCAATAGGCGCCTCATCCTAAATCTATCTAACAGTGTAGAGGTAACAACTAAGGATGAAAGAAAATTATGCCCCTATCTATTGTGCAACTTAGATGCATCTTAGAGAATAACTCCATAAGCTGCCACTCGCTACTGGTCTACTATACTACCTATATTTGAGTCCTCCTGCTCAGTGCATCGGCTACTGCATTGCCCTTTCCAAGCATGTGGGAAAGCTCAAAGTCAAAGGACTTCAGGTACTCTACCCACATCCACTGCCTCAAATTTAGATCACACTAATTAAAGATATACTTGAGGATTTTGTGGTCCTTGTACACCACAAAATGATCTCCCAGTAAATAGTTCCTCCAACAACGCAATGCATGAACAACCGTAGCTAACTCGAGATCATGTGTTGGGTAATTCTTCTCATGAGGCCTCAAATTCCAAGACCCATATGATACGACTCAACCCCCTACATCATCACTACCCCCAGACCATTACCTAAGGTGTCACAGTACACTATGTAACTCTGGCCCTGATTTGGAAGTATCAGGACTAGTGTTGATTTCAGCCTCCCTTTCAACACCTGAAAGGATTTCTCATAAGATTTTGACCACACAAACTTCACACCCTTCTTAGTCAAGCCCATCAACAGTACTACTAAGCATGTAAATTCCTATATAAAATGCATTTAGTAACCAACTATCCCCAAGAAGCTCTATTTTTCAAAAATGTTATTGGGATGCTTATAGGAAACTACACCTCTCACCTTCTATGGGTCCACTAAAACTCCTGTCTCTAAGATAACGTGACCATGGAAGTGAATTCTATCCATAAAAAAGTGCCATTTTGTGATCTTAGCATATAAGTAATGATCACTTAGTGAATTCAAAAAAATCTCAAGATAGTTTTCATGGTCGTTTCTATTGTGTGAATATATAAAGATATTGTCCACAAAAACTACCAAAAAAGAATCCAGGCAGGGATAGAACACTTAGTTCATCAAAGCCATGAAATCTTCTGGTGCATTAATGATACCTAATGACATAACCAGATAATCCTATAACTAATACCTTCTACGAAAGGAATTATGAGGTATGTATACAAGTCGAACACACACTTGGTGATATCCTGACCTCAAGTCGATCTTCGAGAACACCCGATCTCATAGAATCTGATCCAACATGTCATTTATACATGGAAAAGGATATCAGTTTTTAACTATTAATTGGTTTAGTTTCCGATTATCCATGCATATCCTAATAGTTTAATATACATTTTTCACAAAAGGACCAGAAAACTCCATAGAGAAGTACTGGGTATGATAAATCCCTTCATCTCCAAATCCTCTAGCAGCCTCTTGAGCTACTACAACTCTTTCATAGTCATCCTATAAGGAGGAATGGATACCATCACAACTCCTAAAACTAGCTCGATGGAGAAATACACATCTACTTCAGGAGGAAAACTAGAAAAGTCATTGGGAAAGACATCCATGAAGTGCTCAACCACTGAAGGAAAGTCTGCCTGAATCACTCCTTGATCATCCAAAAACAAACTAGGAATATAGGATGTCATCCCACCTAGCCCACAATGCTTGGGTCTAACTCTGATTGCCTAGAAATCCCATTCAACCTTATAAATAAACACTATACCCTCTGGTGATGTGAAAGTTACCCTCCAGCGATAGCAGTCAACGTAAAATCAATAAGCTATGAGCCATTCCATTTTGAGAATGACATAAAACCCTATAATCTCTAGGAAATAAATATCACAGATAATGTGACACCCTCTAACCTCTAGGGTACACTCCATACACCAGTGTACATCACCCGTTCTAACTCCCAATAGTGTGTCTAGCATCAAAACACACTCAAAAAGAAAAAAACAAGCCCAAGGATATTTACTACACATGAAGAGATAAAGTTGTGAGGGGAACCTGTATCAAAAATAGAAGATGCAATAATAGAATCTACTAAGATCGTACCTCTCACTGTAGATGGTTTGGGATCCTGCTCATGCTGGGTCTGTTTCACTACATAAGTCTGGCTGGTACCATGGACCTATGACCCTGCTTGGATTCCCTGGGCTGATCCACCCTGCTGTCTCTTAGAACCCGATGTATGGATACCATGACCATGACCACCACTACCATGGCTTGATCAGCCTGGACTACTCCAGATCCTAGCCTGGCACAAAGATAAAGACCCTACTCTTAAGCCTGATGTTAGAGTTGACCCCCTACCACTTGCAACTGGAGGGAAGGTCCTTCCAGACCGCTGTATGTGCCCCATCCTTCCACAAGTTTGGCACTTGACTGGGTCGCGGTCACACTGATTATTCATGTGGCCTCACATACCGCACTGATGGAAAAACACCAAGTTGCCTACATCCAAAACCTGACTAGAACTCATGTCATGGGAAGACTCAAAACAACACTTCCTGGATGAAGGAGTAGATCCACTGGGGTGAGAAACAACACTCCCCTATTCTATACCCCCAGATTCCCTTGGCTCCATTCTATAATTAGAACCTGATTCACAATCTCAGTGATAGATGGAAACCTAAAAATGTTGATCTGAGATATGATAGCATGTATGAGACCTTCCTTAAAGTACCTCATCATCGAAAGCTCATCAGTAAGATACATCTGCACAAAATGCTTCAGCTCTCAAAATCATACCGAGTATTCGATAACTGTCATCGCACCCTACTACAGACGCATGAAATCACTAGCCCTCTCTTCTCATAGATTCATTGGGTAAAATTAGTCATATAAGTAGTTTTGTAATTCATCCCAACCCATATTCCGCATCCCATCATCCTGGTTCAAAATGTCACACCAGCACTTTGTCGCTCCACATATCATGTAAGTCGCAAGCTTGACCCTCCACTCCAGAGGCATCACCATTTGCTCAAAAATTTCTAATGTGGTCTCTAGTCACAACTATGCATCCTTTGGTCCTCCATATCTTGAAAATGTAGGTGGATGATGCTGCTGGAACACCCGTGTTAGCTCATCCATAGTCAAGGTTGGTTGTGGTGCTCCCAGAAAAGACTATATATAGAGAAAGAAACCGTCACAGAACTGTGCCTCAACACTTTTTTCCGGAATAGCCTTATGTTACATAGCTGGCACTATAAGAGGATAAAGATGTAGCATGTGGCCCACCATCTCTTATGTATGGTCATCACCTTCATTGTGGCATACCATAGGAGGTCATCATGGTGGTATGTCTCTACAATGCCAAACACATGCCTTAGAAAAGAAAAACATCAATGAACAAAGCTCAAAAGAGTAGCACAGGTCAAAACACTTCTATAAACCGATTCAAACCCATAGCCTTCTCCTAAAACCTAGACTGTATAGAGAACATCCAATGAACCACTAGAAACTATGCCTCTCACCCAGTTAAAAGTTGGGTCTAGGTCAAGTCTCTTTCAGCATTCCAATTCCTATTTCCATTTCACTTTCAATTATTCAAGAAATTTTTCCAAGGATTTACCAATTTTTGAATCCATGAGGGCCTATAACACCTCATGAACTCAAAACTTGGCTCCCATTCAAACCATTAATATAACAAGTTCATTCATCATTTACATTTTACTGGTGTGTTATTTCCCAATACATAAGGGCCCGTACGCATTATAGATTGAAAGATGACATCACACCTTTGTATACTACACCCAACTAACACAATAGTAGGAAAATATATCACATGAACTATCACAACAACTTGCAATGTATAATACATACTAGATGTCATGGAATAATGCATAGCATGTGATTATAACAAGTGTATATATGATGCAAGAGATGGAAAACCCTCATCTCATCAGGTTTAAACTGAAATGTAACCCAAAAATTGCATCATCATTAATATAAGAAATCAAGTGCATAACCCAATGGTGAAATCAAATCAACTATAATTGTCAAAATCCAAAAAATTAGAACTCAATTCGAGGCAATTTGGCTTTTACCTATACGTGAGGTAGCTACTCTTGGGCCCAATTTATTACCAAACACTATTTCCTTTCGATCCCTATCTAATGTCACCAAACAATAAGTCAAATAGAAAAAGGAAAACCCTTATGATACCACTTTGTAATTTCCCGGACCCTGATGCCACTCGAAATGGTGCTCTGAGTCCGGTTGGTGACAAAGACTCAAGCGCATCTCCCCAAATTCCAGAGGCTGCCGACTAGCAGTGAGGTACTATGTGAGTCAGTGGGGAGACTATGACCTCATTACTAGAGTATCATAGTAGAAGTTGAAAACATGAAATAGAGGAAGTGAAATAAATAAAAGACAACTACAAGTAATACAAGAAGACATGAATATACATATCAATAATAAAAAGTGTCTCATATAAAAAAATGATGCAGATGGTATAAGTATCAAGAAAACTGGTAGAACAGTACATGGCAATGAAATACAAGTATCCCAAAAAGAACAAAAGGCCAAAAAGGTATCCTAGCATCAGAAGTCTCAGCTTAGTCCTATGCTCCCCTACTCTAAATTCACAATCAACAAACTAACTAGAGGGGTCTTTCCCCTATCATCACCTGCAACCATATAATCTATTTGAGTCCCCAAGGAGGCCCAAACTAGCTGTGAAATAAACATCCCAGTAGGCAACCACCCAGGTCTATAAAATTCTAGAAAAAATTCTACAAAGGTGCTAGAAAGTGTAAACAATTGGTAAGTAAGTGAATATACCCATGTAATAAGTCTAGTATAACAAGTAAAACTGAAAAACCCTCAAGGCTACCTACAAAAGAGATTCAAATCCTAAAAAGGAAGCTATAACAATTAAACAAGTCACACGAACATTTCATACATCCATTTGTATCCTCCAACCCATAGCCACATTGTATAAAGTGAACAAGTATCCCATGACCACACCGTATAGTGAAGTAGCATCCCACGACCACACCGTATATTGAAATGTAGACCCCAATGGCCAGATCCAAGGTGTCAGCAGACCAAGGCATACAAGTAATAAATATCTAGACCATGGAGGGACAGATATGAGGAGTATGTCCGAGGAATCCCATTGAGTCCCATGGGAATCCCTGGTGGAAACTTAGTTAGTCACTGGTTGGGGTTATAGGATAAAGTCAATAGCAAGTCCTACGCGATCCCAAGCAAGCTGGATCCTATGGGGTAACAAGGCCTGAGGCATCCCACAAGAATCAGGACCCAAGGGGCAGAGTCAACCCAAGGATTCCACTACCGTATTCCAGATCCATTGAGAGTAGTCAATGGCATCTAACAAACCATTAAATGAACATGTGAGTATACCCACTCATGAAAACCATTTATCATTTAATAATTACCAAGAATATGGGTCTACCCTCCCATAGAAACCATTTAACATTCCATTAGTCATTTACATATAGGTATACCCACCTATATAAACACATTTCATTTAATCCCAAATATCAAAATAGACGAGGAATAAGATGATATCCAATAATCAAGGAGGAAGTACATCTCCTAAACTTTCTACTCAAGCTATCAAGTCATCTAAGGGCTTCCTCTACCTTTTCAAGAACAAGAACACACCCATTGGGTGGTTTTAACAGGAATAAACAAAGTATTTTCTTAAGATGTACCCCTTTGGTGACCTTGAAATTAGCAACAGGTGCCAACACACATGAAAGGAACCCATAGTCAACCTCACTAGGTCCAAATACAACTACTAAAATATACTTGCTAAAAAACGAGACCTTGCTGGAAAGTCCGACAAATGGAATTTCAGCCGAACTATCGAAATTCACCAAGAAAAGTTGAAATAAAGTATAGACCACCTACCTTACCTCGGTAGTAGACATATCATCTAGTACCATGTCCTAATTCATCCTGGTTTGTAAGAAATCTGAAGAACGGACGAAGAACGAATTATTAGGGAATATGAGCCTAAATCCAAATTGAACAGTCGTTGTTCCGAAGAATCAAGAATGAATAAAAAGGAATTGAGTACTTATCAATATGGTTCCAACGTGATATAAAGTGCTTGAATTGTAGTCCATAAAACTTAAATATTTGAAAAACTAGTTTAGAGGGGCTTAGGGTTAAAAAAATAGAGGAAACTATTTTGTGCATAAAAAATTGTGGCTATAACCTATTTTATAAAAAAACCCCATTGGGAAAGTACACAACGTGTAATACCCTCTTTATTTTTCTAAACTAGAAAGGATACACATCGTGACGGACAAGTACACAATGTGTACTTGAAGTACACGATGTGTAGACCAAGTACATGATGTGTACCTGGACTACAACTAGATTTCAGCTTTCCCCCCTTTGTTTCCCAAAAATAACCCAACCAAACCATGACCCGACCTAGTGTCTATGACAAGAAGGAAAGTAATGCATTTAACCCAAAAAGAAGATCCATACCTTAAGAAAAACCCAGAATATTACACAAAACAATCTCCATTCGAGTCTACCAACAAAAAGCATCACCAAAATTTGATCTCAGGCCAATATGCATAAAAAAAGGATCATTTTCACCTCATGTTTCCCAAACATACCATGGCTCAGAAAAAGAAATAAATTCATCTGATTTTTATTTGGATTTATACCATCATAACTTTGTCTTCATCATGCCATAATCAACCATTCAAATCCCACAATATCAATCTATACAACCTGTGATTGATTGTACAATGAAACAAGTATTTAGCGATGTTCAAACAACCAACCAATTTAATACTAATAATGAATACATGTAGAATGGATGGAGAAAACCATAAAACATAAAAGTGAATATTGATTGATGGTCTTGTTTAGTTTTTCCATCATTCATTTATAGAAGTCCAAGATGCGAGGGATGAATGAAATTAAATAAACCATTCCAATAATAATGAATATCAAATACATAGTTCCAAATAAAATTATAAATAAAATTCCTTAGAGATCATCGATTATAGATTAGTTTTTTAGTGATTAATTTGTAATCACATTGATATAAAAAAGAGGAAAGACCACTAAACAAATCCCCAACCTTAAAATTGACAAATCATTGATGAAGTACCTATTCACCATCGATGTTATCAAAGTGTCTGTCAAGTTCATCATTGATATATGATCTTGTATTCATACACTAATTAATTATCTAATGGGACACCCTCTAAATTATCTAGGATTATGTGGTTAACCCTAGTAAATTAATTTTAATGGAAAAAATAGGAAAATTTATATTTTAAGAAAAATAAAATGATTAAATTATTTTTTTAATTTATTCATTTTAATCCACTCGTTCCCACGCATGACTCTGACACCCAATATGAAAAAATTATATCATGCCTAGGGTAAATCCCATATCTCAGAATCAATTAGGACCTCAGTTTCTCCATCCAAGACTCTAATTATATTATATATAATAAATAATATGTGAGTATAATAAATATTTAAATAATTTAAAATACTATACACAAAGGTTAGAACAGATCTCAAAACATACACCATCACTAAAAAGAAATTAGAGGGAATTCATATAACTTTTCAAAGTTCCCAAACCCATGAACCGTAATTGTTACATTAATTGAGTATTAATATATTAGTTAAAACATTGAAATATTATATATTATCATAATAATCTTTTAAAAATCTCAATTTAATTTATTAAGATAGAATATATAGTACTTTAAAAACAATTGTTTAAAAAATATCCCATTTTATCATTGAATGATTTTAATAATATCATTTTAATTATTTATTTTGTAATAATTATATTTCATCAATTAAAACAAAATAATATACTGTATGTATCATAATTGATTACTATATTTCTATTTACTAATGTTTTATTGTAATATGTTGTGACTAGTTTTACTTTGGTGTTGTGTGTAATGTATGTTACCAGACATAGTATTATTTAAAGGATAATTAGATTTTGAAATATCAGGATGTTATAACCCCTGCTAAAATAAATTTTATCCTCACATTTTTAATTTTTATAAATTAGTGTGTCATTAAATTGTTATACAATATAATTTATATTTTATCATTATAATTAATTTCAATGTCGCTTCTAGGAAACTTAGTATTTATTAATTAATTATTTCTAAAACCATGTATATTTCATTATAAGACTCATAAATTTGTATGAGTTTCCAAAAGCATACCTTAATAGTTGAGTGGTATTTTATTTTATAGATTTATTTTAATTTTTCTTAAATTGGGGAATTATTTTACCATCATGAAAGAGAATACAATCAAATATACTTACTTTATTCTTTTACATTAAATAAAAACCATCTCATATTTGGTTGTGTTTTGAGCAGTTGACACCTCTTATTTATCTCATATTAAAAATGATAAAAATTAACATAAATTTTTTGTTCCTAAATCCCTATAATTAACATGTAAAGAATCATAATTTCCATAAAAGAGATGGTACATTATGTCCTCTATCACTAGACATTTACTGAAAGAAAAAATGGTTAGAACAAGTTGAGATAACACCCAAATGAAATATAATGCGACCTTTATATGAATAAATAATTCATTAATCACCAAAAAATCAATAATAACAACCAAAATTAAACTTAAAATGAACAAAAAAATCATTAAAATATTCTTAACCAAATTCTAAACCCAAAATCCAAAATATTTATTTTCATATTCACCCAAAATCAACATAAAATTAATCTCCAAACAACATTAATAATTCATAAAGTCACAAAACAATAATGAATATACCTTAATAATATATTATATAAAATATACAAACCTTTCCCCAAAATAAATTGAATCACCATAAAGCCACAAAAAAATCAAATATACTTCCAAAAGTTAACTCAATCATTATTCCTAAATTAATATTAACCACTTTGACATAAAATAGCATAATAAATTATTATTTAACATTTTCTTCTATTCCAATAATATTGCAAAAAATATAATTAACTTATTCCAAAATAAATTTAACCACCAAATAACTAAATTAATTTTTTAATAACACAACTATCCGTATGATAAAACATATATTCCCAAAAATATTACAACCCATTATCAAAATTTTCCATAATTACCTCAACATCAAAGACCATATTAATCAAGATAATTATCTTTACCTAAATCACACATTATTCCTAAACCCAATAAACATATCCCAAATTATCACTAATCGCCTTTTCATAAAATCACATAATACCACAAAAGGGTATCTATACTTTTTAACTTATAAAAATTATTAAATATAATCAATCATTTAATAAAATACCACTACATCATAAATACTGGAACCCCATATATAGACACTTAAATCATTAAACTTCCTTCATAAACCATTAATGATTATTTCTTTCTTATTCCTTGACACTTCCTTCCGATAATATTTTTTTTAAATTATATCCAAAGATTCACCAATCTCAATATAACCATGTTTCATAATTTAAATATAAGATTTTTTAAAATAATTCATTTATTTTATATATTATTCATAGTTTGTTTATATTTAGTATATGACCATTTAAAATATTTATTCTTCTTAATGTATCTATCTCCTTCATGATAATTCCACCAAGAGTATTGATTTTCATAATTACGAAACCCCATTTATTTGAAATATTCAATTGATACCTTATAAATAACTTTATTCCCTTCTATTGTATTTACTAAACCCTTCATTTTTTCTTGGGAGTTTATTTCTCTATTTCCTATTTTAGAAAATATAAAACATCCTTATGTTCCTTTGATATATTTACCTTGGTTCTTCTTCCCATGTTTTTGACATGTAGAAAGTTAAATGTTTTTACCTTCATGATATTTATCACCTAAACTTCCATGAGACTTCAATTTACTTTTATTTGGTGAATTATAAACTCACCAAGGATCATGCTATTAATCAGAACTCAAAATAGATGGTTAAGAACAACAACATTATTTTTTAATCAAACACCAATACTGTTTGCTTTCTTTTCCAATCAACCACCACATTGTCCATTTCTAACTTGGTTCCTACTGGTTCCATACACTTACTAAAACTAAAAATAGTTAGTGTGCATATATAAAATAAAACCACAATAAACCATTATATGATGAGAAAAATACTAAAATATCTGGAACTATGCCATCTTCTATTAAACTATTTCTATTCAGTAAAAAATAACCATATTTCTCAACAACATATTAACCTTGAATGTTATAGAAGAATTTTAACTTATGATTAAAAAACATTATATTATCAATATAAGTTTTATAAATAATTTAAAAAATACTCATCTAATAACATCCTAACCTATATGGTAATCTAAACCCTACTCAGATACCAACTATAATTTCACAATCCAGTAGACCTAGATCCAATTCCAAAAGAATACTCTTTTAATACTATCATAGATACAAACTTTTATGACCCCATTTTAACCATCCATAAATTAAAAAATCAATGAAAGTATTCTATAAATTACATAATAAATACCTTTTCTAGGTTAGGGATTTGGATTATTAGGGAAAATCATTACTTAACATGATCCATGTCTTTCTCACTCAATGGAAATTTTTCCTAATGTACCCAAATTTTATTATTTCCCAATAAGTCTTCAATATATCCCAATGAATATCCACACATGATAAAATTCTATATGTACCATACATATTAAGATTCTTTATAACATAGGGAAATAGAAACATAATAAAGGGTGAGATCAAACACTCAATAATGGAAAGCATACACAAGAATCTATCATGTATACATAAGGCATAAAAGATATGGAAGACATATATAATGATCAAATATTCCATATAAAAAATATCATTAAGGGTTATATATCCATATATTTTATATCAACATAAATAATTACATGGATAATAATTACTGTTTTCATAATGATAAATGAATAATGTCAGACATCATAATCTTATCATTAAGGCCTTGTGTTAAGATAGCATAAATAGATAAGTAACACATAATCCAAATATCCAAGCTAGTTTTTTACATGATACCTATAGATAAATTAGGGTGAAATTTATTTTTAGGACCCACCCATCACTTACTATATCTAATGCATTCGTTATATGAAATGAATGAATTAAAAATCAATACATAATCTTCATTTCATAGTAATAAACATTCATATTTAAAAAATAACATACGAAATGTAAATATTTTCCTAGTACATATTCAAATTTCCTTAGAAATTAGTATTCATACATATAAGACTATAAATATATTGATTTCCAAGGTTTCCCTAATCAATAATGATATATTATTATTGGTAAAAATCCCTAGTTTCAATTATATAAAATGGGGTGATTATACTATATATATTAATTTGTATAAGAATAAGTCAATATTTGAAATGATGTAGAATAAGAACAAGATAATAAGGAATATGGACATTGAAAAGAAAATTAATTCATCATAAATGAATGCATTGTAGTGAATACATGTCCCTTAGGAAATAGAGAGGGAAATGGATGAAAAACATTTTAAAAGAATTTATATAAAATATTTTGTGAATTTATGGGAAAAATGTTATAAATAATTTTTAAAAATATTTCCACAAGGAATAAAAAATAATTATAAAAAAGTATTGGAAAAATAATTTCAAATAATTAAATCTTGTAGATAAACTATAACTAATTAGAAACATGCAAAGTAGAATATAATTATATACATAAGTGGAGTTAAATCTATTTTAAATACATTTAATAAAATAATTCCATTTTATTTTGAAAAATTTATAGAATAATGAGAACATATATTACTTTGAGAGATCATCAAAAAATTGAAAACAAGCTGAATCATTAACAAGGGTCATGATTTTGGGATAATCCATTCATGCATAAAACATTTAAAAATATATTATTTTCCAAATTTCGTAAAGAAAGTAAAAAAAATATTTGTATTGAAAATTATAAAAAATATTCCCTTTAAATATTTGAAACTATAATGAACTAACCCACTAGGTACCACCTGTCCATAGATGGTTTCACCATCACAAACCAAATCCCACCTCCAATAGGTCAGGGGGTAGTAAAAAGTTCCAACAAGACATAAATGGAATGGGAATACTTTGTATAATATACCTATATAAACACCTTACCATTTGAAAGAAATAGTTCAAAGGAATAATAAAAATAATGAAACATATTTAGTGAAACCATTATTGCAATAAACTCTAGGGAATATATTAGTGTAAAATAAAATAAAACCAAAGTATATAGGGGAAATATAAACACCCAACTAGAATTGAAGTTCCAACCTGGAAAAAAATTAGAAATAAGGAAATATGAGAGATCCAAACTTTTGACCTCCACAATCGACCACCATACATGGTTAGTTCACCTAGGTATCATTGTGCTCCACCAAAGTCACCATCAATCTGTATGTTGTTTGTATATGACAAGACACATGTGGGAAAATCCCATTCATGGGTGAGAATATATGCACCTAGTAGGAAACCCTAAAAAATGAAAGTGAGTGATAGAATGATACAATGATAGTCTTATAAAACTAAATCAGGAGTTAAATAAAACACAACTGATACACATATAAATTCTCATAAAGAAACCCATATGAGAGTGAGAGGGTATATCCATCTCATAGACTATCCAAAGTGGATGAGTAATCCCATTTCTCTAAAATTCCATCACTAATTCCCAACATCAAATTGAACCTCAACAAAATATGTTTTGAGGGGGCCTCTCTTCACTACTATGGTCCACATCCAAGTGATATACAACTCCCATGGGGGACCCACACATTTTTAAATCTTAAATATGGTGGAGTACTGCTTCATAAATATTGGACATGCACCCAATATAGGAGAGTACTATCTCTATCTTTATAATGAATATGGGGAACTTACTCCCTAGTGTGTCAGTGGAGTACATACCATGGGATATGTCTAAAATAATGGGGAACCCATACCATGGTGTGATAGAGGAGTACTGAACCTGGAATTTCTCAGATGATCCTTCGATGATCACTTCCATCATCTAGCATCACCTAAAGAATTTTAATTCTTAAATAATCATTCATAATATCTTTCATTCCATAATGAATCACACTCCATGTGGAAATCTACCCAGGATAGGCTACCAATAGGCCAAAATTGGAGTTCAAATAAAAGAGATACCAGAGGTTTAAGTTGAAAGAGAGAATATAAGGCATGTATGGGTTTACACATGGAATTTGACCCCACATCATCATCTGGATTTATTTTCCACTCAAAAAATCATGGAATAAATTTCACTATACACATTGTTTATGGATTATACATGGCATGTCCTGGACACTCGAGGCCTTCTAGTTTCTTACTGATCAGGTCTGCATACCTAGACATGTACCTCATTTTGCTTGGATGCTGGCCTATTTCCACATACTCTTGGAGTACATGGGGTTTTTGAATACACCTGGAAATGGATGTCTACCAGCTGGAACAAATCATGGATTCAATGGTTGGTCCACATGGCATGTGGGTCCATCCATATGATTTATGATCCTTAACTTTTACTGAAACCCTAGATTCATAGCTAGGGGCTACACATCCTATGTTATTTGGGGATTCAAGGAGTGTAGTCCAAAATTTCATTGAATCATATGATTCATTATGAATATTTAATATCCAAGCTTTCCACCACATATTTGACCTATTGAGCACATGAAACTGATAGGAAACACTCTTATCATCTTTTTTATGTCCTTTGATGAATGGAAAATGTAATCTGATGATCCACTCAATGTCCCATGTATGTCTGATATGTGTCTGGTCACCCATTTCTATTCATGGATATTGGAACTATAAAGTATCAATTATAATCTATCATAATCCCCTAGAAAAACACTGATTATTTTTTCCCAAACCACCATGAATCTAAGGGTTAAATCATGCTTGAACCCGCCCTATAAATTTTGAACCACTAACTTGTGGGTCAACATCAAAGAATGTAAATAATGAGTGGGGAAAAGGAACAAGAACAAAGGTAAAAATGATATTGGTCAAGGTTTCTTGGAAAATGATTATACATCAGGGAAACCATGGTTATAACATGGAATAATTCATGAATAAAATGAATTAAATAATTTAACTTATATATAGGGATCTTGTGAAGAAAATGTGATCAGAGAGTCAAATGAAGATAATAAATCAATGCTCAATATTTTATATAAAATAGTTTAAATACCCAATTGATGATTCCAATCTTAATTTGGGATCAGTCATTGGTGTATATTGTGTTTTCTACTAAAGAATAATTCCCACTTAATTTTATTCCCCTTGATCCACCTCGATCTGATCAACCATCAACCTCTAATCCCAAACTGCCAATGAAGAATATAATAGGTTCCTCTCCAATCTCATAGGATTAGGTTTCTAGCCCTATCTAATTTCCATAAGATGATATTCAAAGAGTAAATTTTGTTTTTGGGAATTCAATGAGTAAATTAAATAAATTAATTACTTAATCCACTTATCCTACATACCGATGGATAACTCATTTGAATATTTGAAACTGAACAACCTTAGGTCATTAATATGTTAAACCCTATATTATAGAATCAACCATGGTCTCAGATTTCTGATCTGAGACTCCGTTTGGGGTGATATTACATCATTTCTAATAATATGTGCACAAATGATATTAATATATTTAATATCATTATAATATCAATTCTAGGATCACTAGGCCTCAAAATCTTATGTCATCTCAATGCATGGATTTGAAAATATTCATTTATATATTTCAAAGTCTAACATGAAAAAATGGGGTTATTACATTATCTCTTACATCAAAGGTTTTCACCGCAAAAATCATATGGTAAAGAAAAATATGAAGATATTGATCCCACATCCATCTCTCTCTCTCTATATCTCCTAGGAGCTCTCCTGCACACTCCTATTTTTCCACAAAACATGAAACAAGGGAATGACCCATCTTCCTAGGGTCCTATCCAATTGATCCTCAATTTCCACTGGGTACTCTGTGATGGTGGATCCATCCTTGATGAACAGATCACCCCAAATAATGATTTGTGTAGGATCATACATGTATCTTCTTAGCTATGAAACATGGAATGCATCATCCACTCTCTCTAATTTTAGGTGTAAGGATAGGAAGAAAGTAACCTTGACAACCATCCATAGGATCTCAAACAAACCAATGAACCTTGGGGATAGCTGGCCTCCAAATCCAAAAAATAGCAATCCTCATCAGGGTGAGACTATTTAGAAAAAATGATCTCCCTACCAAAACTTCATGGTAATAAAACGTCGATATACATAAGATTATTATTTGTATTGGGATTTCCTCATATAATTGTAGATCACCAAAACCTTCTCCTTTATCACCTCCACCACCTCTGGACTAAAAAGAGAGGTCTCACCAATCTTAGTCCATCATAGGGTGACCAGAATGGTCTCCCATACAAGGCCTATTAATGTGTTTTTCCCATAGTACAGTGACATCTACTGTTATAAGAAAACTCTACTAGTGTAAAGTGGTCCTCCGAACTCTAGCTGAAGTCCAAAATGAAAGCCCATATCATATCCTAAAAAAGATCAATAGTACACTTAGGATTCCCATCCATTTGAGGGATGGAATGTTTTACTATTCCTCAACTGGGTCTTTAATTCCTCATGCATGCCTCTCCACAGCCATTATGTAAGTCATGCATCATAGTTGGAGACAATATTCAATTGTCCCCATGGAGTAGGACGATACACAATACATAAAATTACTCCAAAATCTCAACTGAACTCTGTTCCATGATAGAAAGAAAGTGCACCGACATGGTATATTGATTGAATTTCAAGCATATCGAATCCTGACCTCCCACTATCTATTAAGGAACTGTCAAAATTTCCATGGATATTATATCCCATTTCCACTCTGGGATATCAAGGGGCTATATCAATCCTATCAAAACCTAGTGCTTAACCTTCACATGATGACATGTGAGACCCCAAGAGACAAAATCGACTATGCTCCACCTCATTCCATCCCAAAAAAAATCTACTAAATGTCCTTGTAAATATTCTCCACTCTAGGATGTACAATAAAAGTAGAAGTATGAAATCCCCTTATCACCTCATCTCTCATCACAATTGGAACCACCACATATACATAGAAAAAGATGACATATAACTCACATTTTGAGAATCTATCTAGTGCATCCCCTAAGAATAATTGGTCACGAAGTACCTTGTAGTTAATTTATCCCAATTGGGCCTCTATCACACACTAGTTAAGTAGATGAGTCAACACGATCGACTAAATAAAAGATTCACCCCTCCCCCCTACCAAGGTCACATGCATTGAATAGAACTTCTAATATTCCTCATCCACAAGGAGTGAACGTTAAATACTATTAAGGTTATCAGACACCATATTACCCTTCCCAAGTGTATTGATTATATTGAAGTCATAGTCATGTAGGAACTCCAACCGGTTTCTCTGTCTCATGTTAAGGTCTATCTATATGAAGATATACCTTAGACTGTAGTGGTCTGAGTCACATTACGCTTCCCAAGAGTATTGATTATATTGAACTCATAGTCCTGTTGGAACTCCAACCAATTCTTCTATCTCAGGTTAATGTATATCTAAGTTAAAATGAAACTAATAATCTAGTGGTCTAAGTAAACAATAGTGTTCTATCCTTGAAGATAGTGCCTCCACATATTCATAGAGAATAATCCTACTACCAACTCTAGGTTATGAGTAGTATAGTTCCGCTCATGGGGTCTCAAATACCTCAACCAATATGAAATCACTTTCTACTTCTACATCAATACATAGTTGATCCAAGTCCATAGGAATATCAAAACACTACGTACTCTATGCCCTCCTCTTGTAGTCTCAACTCATGAGGAATGGTCAACCCTATCCTCGAAAATTGAAGGCACCCTTCTACTGTACAATCCAAATAAATGGAAAAACCTTTCCATGATAGGTGATCAAAGGGATTTATACTCTTTAAAATTTAGACACAAAACTCATGTAGTACCCCTATAATCCAATAAAAATCCACAAAACCGACATGTTATTGGGAGGATATCAAGAAATCACCTCATCAATCATCACTGGGTCCACAGATAAACAATGTTTGTAAATGAAATAACTTATAATGTGAACCTCATAGATATAAAACTAGAACTTAGAGATCTTACGTTAAATCTATTTATCCTAGAGTAAGTATAGGACCATTCTCATGCACTCTACATGACCCTCCTCTAATGTAGAGTAAATGAGTATGTCATCAATTAAGACAACCAAAAATTGTTCCATATATTACTAGAACATATGGTTTATGAAAGTTATAAACATAGTGTGGTAATTTTATCACATCAAAAAGAATCATTAGGAAATCAGAGTGTTGGTATTCAAATCCGAATTTTGTCTTTGAAATATCATCCTCACAAAAATTAAACTTGTGGTAGTTGAAACTGAGATTGATCTTCGATAAACAACTTGTTTCTTGTAACTGATCAAAGAGGTAATTAAATCACAAAAGGGGTACGTTTTATTTATCATTACCTATATTAGGAAATGGTATCAACACAAATCCTCAATCTCCCATCCACTATATTCATGAAAAAATAGAGCTTACCAGGGGTACACACAGGGTATGATGAAACCCTTTTCTAGAAGGCCCTCCAATTGAACCCTTAGCTCTTGAATCTCAATAGGGGATATTCAATATTCAGATAAAGATACCAGCATGGTAATAAGGTGAAAATTGATGTATACATATATCTTTTTCCATGAAGGTAGTCATAGAATATCCTCTTAGAAGATGTTAATATAGTCCTCCAATACTGAGGTAATCCATATGCTTGAAGCTCCTACTGCACCAAGGGATAAAATATTCAATATATGGGTGATGGGATGAAACCACCTACTCACAGCTCCCACTCACTCATCCATGAAATTTCTATTTCCCATAATGGATAATAGTTTCCCATCATTTTTAAGGAAACTAACATGCCTGTGATGACAGTCAATATAGGATTGAAAAATGGAAAACCAGTCTATAACCAAGATAAAATCACAAGGACTAATAATGATGAATAGAGGTCTCAAATTAAACTCTCTTCACTATTTTATATCTTGTACTTCTGGTAGAAAAGTGATATTAATTAATATCCCCCTATGGGGACCTCTAGCCATAGATTTCAAGCTAAAGTTTAAAATAGAAGATCCATATCTCACACCAAAAATAAGAAGATGAAGGAATGAATATCACCTATGTCTATTAGTTATTATGAAATAGTAGAATAAACATAGATCGCTCCTTATATAATCTCATATCAAGGCTAGTCATAACCCTCCATGCCATAAAACTATCCACGGATCTGAACACCATTTCCCAAAGCCTTATGTGTACAACCTAGTGGTGGTTGTGGTAGGATATTAGCATAGTCCTCCACCAAATAATACTTCCTTCATATATTATATTACTCCTCTACTAAAACCATTTCCCTGTAGTCCTCCATAGAAAATTCTAGAAGATCCCTGATCATAGTGTTGCCTTAACTGTGTCATTATTTCATCTGTCTCTTTATCATTATTAACATGACAGGTTGTGAAATTGTGATTTATATGGACTTAGCTATCATAGGAATAACATATACCCTCTATAGGATCACTGGATCCTCTACATGATCTATGATCTATAGATCCTATCATCTGATTCTAAGAATGAGAATTCCTCATCTTCTTGGATCTTGATCTTTGACACATTCTATATACCAATGATGACTCAACCACATGATTCCCAATACCAAATACAGCCACCCAAAATCCCTCTCTAGAACTCCAACATAAGTGGGTAATCATAAGTGAACCAAACTAGCTTGAATTTGTCTATAGAGACCCATATTGAACTTCCTCACTTAGAAGAAGTTGTCATTTACCATTTAAAGAGAGTACCATGTATGGTTAGTGAACCTCCCAACATACTTATGCATTGAAATATCATCCTTCTATAGTTAAATAATCTCTTAGATCCAATCTAAACACAAAAAAGAATTGAAATAATCCTCAAGAAATAGCTTCTAGGAGTCATACCATGAGAGAATCATCTCATAATGGGTCTACATAACCAAAATATACCAGTGATAAGATACTCTATAGAAACAAATGGATACCAACACAACCTTCTAATCTATTGGGGTATAAATAGGCCTTAATAATCGAACCACTAAATCAAGAAAATCATCCACTAACTGGGGGTATGTCTTATTTTAGAACCATAATATTCTCTAACTATATAACCCAGGGAGTATAATAAGACTTTATGTATACTCATCATGAAATTATGATAATATATACTACATTATAGGGAAGGTTGTTTCTCCCAGACTACCTATAGGAAACACCTCATGGGGTTTTTCCTAAATTGAGACCCTATCACTTATCAAATCATCATCATGATGCTAGATCGGTAACTTGGATGGATGTCTTTGTGTAGGAATTCTAAAATTTAAAATGATCATATATATATATGGGATGATGAATAAATAAGTAAAATCAATGTACATAATCATATATAATACATGCACCATTTTTCCTTGCAACCAATGTCTCGGTATGCTAATTCAACAACCCAGAAATCAAAATCCTAGAGTATGGATATGTTAGCCAGCATATAAACACTAGGATCCCTATCCTAAAAAACCACACTTGAGACACTATTTAATTATTTCCCAAAATACCAACTAATCTTCATAAGGGGAAATATATGAACACTATCCCAAGGAATGAACTCCTCTAATACCACTCTATAACTACCAGACCCACCAACACCCGCCTGGCCAGTGGAAGGTCGATCGATAAAAACCCCACACCCACATCTAGTAGGCCATGGGATAACAATAGGTATAGAGAAGGAATAAATTGAATGGGATTCCTTTTAATAATATACCTTTAATCACACACCTAACCATCTATATGCTATAGTATAGAGTAATAATAAAAAGGCTGTAAAATCTAGAGTGAAACCATGAATGCAATAAACACTAGGTAATACATTAGAGTATGATAAAAGAAAATCAAAATATAAAGAGGAAAAATACATGACCAACTAGAAATGGATTCCTTTCCTAACAAAAAATATAAAAAAAGAAAGATGAGAGATCCCAGGTCATGATTTATAAGCTTAACCACCATATGTTGTAAATGAACCTAGGTATCATTATGATCCACCAAATTCACTTCCAATCTATCTATGTTCTGAATAATACGTGACACGTGCTAGAAATACAATGCATGGGTGAGTATATACATACATAGCAGGACACCTCGAAAACTGAAATGGAGATATAGAAAGATATAGTGATAGTCAACTTAACATAAATATTATGGAAATAAAACCCAACTGATACACACACATATATATGATTGTAATGAAAACAATATGAGAGAGAAAGGAGATCTCCATCTCATAACCAATCCAAATATGATGTGTAAGAATTCATCTCCAAAATTCCGTCAATGAATCACAGAATCAAATGAAACTCACTTGAATATGTGTGGAGGGTTCCACTTTTTACTATTGTTCTTAAAAACCAAGGGATCCACAACTCCCATGGTAAGTCCGTACCCCACCAGAGCTCAAAGACATGATAGTAGTACTCCATAGATAGAGGATATGTTCCTAGTGCAGGGGAGTACCGTCTCTATCTATATAAAAAAATGTTGAACCCAAACCCTGGTGCACTAGGGGAGTAATGACATAAAAATCTCTCTAATATTATGGGGAACCCATTCCCTGGTTTGATAGAGGAGGACTAGCCCTAGAATATATTTGATGATCCCACCTTAATCAATACCACAATCAAACATCACCTAAAAAACTGTCACTCTCAAAAAATCTCTCATATTTTTTCACATGCCATAACAAAGGACACTATCACATTCTATTTCAGAAACTAATCAGAATATGGTACTCACAAGACAAAATATGCGTCCAAAATAAGGAAATACGAGAGGAATATGTTGAAGGAGATAATAAACTATGTATATGGGTGTCCATATAGCATGGTTTCCCACATCTTCACCTAGTTATGTTCTCCACTGGACACATCTTAGAGGAAATTTCATCATACATGTCATTTATGGCTCATACATGGAGTGTATAATCCCCTCGGGTTCTAGTCGTTCCCTTAAAGTCATGATTGTATACCTGGTTGTGTACCTAGTATTTACCTAATGATTCCCCATTCTCATGTAATCTAGGAGCACACAATATTTATAATTGCATTGGGTCCTGGATATGTTCTTATTGTCACAAATCATGGCACCCTAGGTAGGTTCACATGAAATGTTGGTCTGGCGCATGTAATCCTTAACCTCTCCTGAAACTCTAATGCCATAGCTAGGGGGCCTACATGCCATGTGTTCTTTCGAGATATAGGGCATGTAGTCACTATTTTTGTAGAATTATTTGATTCGTGATGTGTTTTAAAAATATTGAATCAATATCATAGATATCACATGTTTAATGAACAAAACTGAATGGGAAAGCCTCCAACCTTTTTTCTGCCTCTCATAGTCGGAAAATAGAATTCGGTAATACGCTAAATGTCCCTCATGTGTCTCACTTCCCATCACCATTAATGGATCATATAACCATAATGTATCACCAATAATAAATCCTAATTCACCTATGAAACACCAATATATTCATCATTTTCCAATCCGCCATGAATCAAGGGGTTTAATTGATCTTGTACCCACATCAGCAATGTCAAGACGCGACCTCATGGGATAATGGTGAAGAACATGAATAAAGTATGAGGGGATGCCATAAGAAAAAAGGTGAAAACGTGGTTGTCCAAAAATTATTTTCCAATGATCATAAATTTGGGAAACCATGTTGATAACATGGAACAATTCAAGAATAAAATGAATTAAATAATTTATATCCTCTACAGGGATCATGAAAATAATGTGTGTTTGCAAAATCAAAAGAAGATAATAAATCAATGCTCAATAATTTAATGAAATGGTTATAAATCCAAAATTGAGGATTACTACCTAAATTTGGGATCAATATTTTGTGAAGAACACACTCTCTAGTGAAGAAAACCCCCACCCAAATTTTCTACATCTCAATCCAACTCAATCTAATCAACTATCATCCCCTGATCTTAATCTTCCAATGAATAATGTCAGAGGATCATCTCCAATCTCCCACGATTATTCAACCAACCTTGGAGAATTTATATAATAGTAAATTTAAAGAGTAAGTTATGTTTTTTGTTATTAAATGAAATGATTAAATTAATTAATTACTTAACCAAATTAACATACCTTCCAATGACTGACTCTTTATAATTCTGGTGCCGATCAACCTTAGGGCGCTCCTAGGGTAAACCCCACATTTCAGATTCAACAGTGGTCTCAAATTTATGATTTGAGATTTTTTTGGGAAATTATTCCACTAAATATGAATTTTTGTGTGTTCATAATATTAATATATTTAATATTTCTTTAATATAAATTATGGGATTACCAATCCTCAGAATCTCATTTTATCTTAGTGCATGGGTTTGAAAACATTCCTTAATATATTTAAAATTATTGCAAGGAGAAAAAGGGACAATTCATAATTGAATGAAAATGTTTATAGAAATTTACCATTGGTAATAATTTATTCATGTTAAATTATATTATTTAAGAAAATAATGAATATTTACATATATGAAAAACATTACCTACTAAATAAGAGAAATATGGTCTGTTTTTTATATAAACAACCTTTCGATGGATTTGAGTGCCAAGGAGAGGTTAATTAAAAGAAAAATTGAAAACCCAATAAATAAAAATGGAGAATATAATAGAATGCATTTAGTTGAGTAATAACATACATTATCTATAATGAATATTTATATATAAATAATCCTAATAAAGAGTTATATTGTATACTAAAACTATAATGATTTTAATCAACTTGAATAAAAACATACTGAAAGATAAAACATTAAATGGTGATTTAATCACCATGAATAAATAGTTTTATGATATAATATTTAAAATATGTTCCAAATAGACCATATAATTTAAATAGGTCAATAATTTAAAACATGTCTTAAATAAAGAAGTTTAAGATAAGAAACCAATACCTTGGATTCCCACTTGTTCAGATACATTCTAACCTAATTTATAATGAATTTTAATTTATTATTAATCTAGATTACATAAATATTTACATCTATATTTCTAGATATCATTTATTCATAACTTATTTCTATCAATTTACTAATTATTCTTTATTATTTAGGTGTTAACTATTCTATTTCTCATCCATGTATTGATCTGATAGTTTTGATCCTTTCACCTGGGTCATGATTCAATCACTGATAAAATTTAAATCATGTCACACACACACACACACACACATATATCATATTGATGAATTATATATATTTTTTATGACCATATATATAATTAGGTGCTGAAAAATGAGATACATTGTTCATGGAGGTGGCAGTCTGAATGTAAGGTTGAGTGACGTTTTAATTTTTTTAATGGATGAAAAGGAAATAAAGTAGGAATTTTTTCACTTTCATAATCATATAAATATTAAATTTTTATATTTAATTTATCCTTTTTACCAACCATTTGATGTGGTGATGAAATTTAAATTTTATCATTCTATTTAGGCAGTATTCCATAAATACACATGAGTGAAATTTCTATTTTCCAATGGATGAGAGGGTGAGAAGGTAATTAATGTATAAAATTTATATAATAATAATAATTTCATATTTATATTATATATTAATTAATTAAATATTTCTAAACATCCCCATGTGAGGTAGTGATGAAAAATGAAATATATCACTTCATAGAGACGATAGTCTGTATGTACGTATGAGCGATGTTTTCAATTCTCGTTACAAGGTAAGGAAGTAGAAAATAGTTTTTAAAAAAGAATAATAAAACTTATTTATATTAAATATACTTATTTAATTATATTATAATGGTTATAATATATTTTATGGAGTTAATAAGAAATAATCTTTATTTTGTTAAGTCATATACCTCCTCCTTGGATATCATCCTTTAGCATACACCTTCAGTCTTCTAGGATTGGTATTTTTTTTGATATTAAGACCTCTAGGAATTATATATGGGTGTTGGTAGAATATTTAGTAACATATTAGTATATCTAAGGGAGTTTTTGGGTGTGTATAATTGAATATAAGAGGTGTGCTTTTATAAGTGAGGGGAGTGAAACCTTTATAAATATAAAGAACATTGAAATATAGTAAATGTATTTCTCATGGAAAGTGGATCCGATTCTTTATAATTTATAATATAGGTTAATTTACGGTATAAATATACTTAAAAAATTACATTTTGGAAATTTTTAGATATATCTGATGCCTTATCTTATATTTTAACCCCCTTATTCACCATGTTAACCTTTAACATGTTGAAAAACTTTTACCAAGGTAACTATTCATTTTGACTTAAAAATAAATTAAAACCATTATAATATTATAAAATTATAATCCCAAATATTTAATGAATTTTCTATTATTTAATTTCTCAAAATTTTAAAAATTACTTTTAATATAGGTTTGAAAAACACACTAAAAATCTTTTTTAGATAAATTCCCTTTTTAAGAATAAACTTTATTTTATAACAAGAACATGCATAAATTTGATTCATATGGAATAAATTTGATTATTTTTAATAAAATTGAGTTTATTTTACTTTCAAACCAACCCAAAATATAATGGAACCTTTTGAATACTTTATTAAAAGAGAATAACCAAAATAATTTTTATTTGCATAAAAAATTACATATATTTCAAAAATGTAATACATAGATTTATATGTTAAATAATATATTTTTAAATGAATTATATTTCCTATTAAATATATATTTTTCTAATAAAAATTTTTTCATAAACTTTTATGTCATTCTTAAATCATTATTATGTCATAAGAGTGACTGTATTTGTAAAATCGGAATTTCTCACTATTCACTCAAAAATCAACTTTACTAAAAATTCCCAAAAATTCATCCTAATAAAATTTTAAAATATTAAATTAAAAAATTAATTAATTTACATCAAATTAACATTAAAAATTTTATAAATATACCTTTTATATGAAAAAATAGAAAATAAGAACCTCTTTTTCTAGGAAAAATGATGATTTTAAACTTTAAGTGTTCCTAATTTCAATTTATATTTAATTGAGAATTAATTTATTATCTCAAAAATTAAAATATAAAATATTATCATAATAATATTTCTAAAAGTGACCAATTTAATTTATTCAGATAAAATAAAGAGTACTTTAGAAGTGTTTCTTTAAAAAATACCCTTTTAATATTGAATATTTTTTATCATACAATATTAATTATTTGTTTACTAATAAGTATATTCTATCAGTAAAAAAATAATACATTGTAATTATCATAATTTATTACTATATTTCTATTTACTAATGGTTTATTGTAATATTTCACAACCCATTTTAATTCTATGTTTTACGTAACATAAACTATTATACATAGTATTATTTAAAGAAGAATTTCATTTTGAAATATTGGGGCGTTACATTAGTGGTGAACCAAGTAAAAACCCATGTAATCTTTTTTTATTTCTATAATGTTTTTAATATGTAACTAACATAAATATGTCTAATGAATTACCATAAACATGGAGAAAAACACTATAATAAAATGAAAATGTTTTCCCTGCATTACTCCTACCCTCTTAGGGGGTCACAGGTTTCATACCCTATATGTTATTATTTCGTTTTTAACATATAACTTAGCCAATTAGTATAAATATTTATAAAACCAATGATATAGAATTTTAATATAAACTGATAACAATAAAATTCTAGTACCCTCTAGATATCACTAAGTAAAATTAAAAAATGTATTATTTGGAAACAATCTAAATTGTATGCATAACAATCAATGAAAACATAAATTAATAAGACAATATATTAATAAAAAGTATGAAAGTTATGTAAAAATATTTACCCTATGTAGAATTTCTGGATAGACTATCTCATAATTCCAGTATGATCTAGATAACAAGAGTAGAATGGATTTCCTATGAAACCGGTGGACCCAATGTATCATTGGTAGATCAAATCTCATATACTCATGGTGTACCCTGGGTATCAGTAGTAGAATTTTTGGATTTTTACATATATAAAATTTCATCTTGAAACTTCTTAGAAAGCATTATTCCTTAAAAAAATATCAATGAATAAAATAATTAAATTAAATATACAAGTAAATTACATTTCACTACATTTATATTTAAACAATTAAATATATAAAGAAAGATTTCATACTTGATCTTAAAATTAGTTTGATATTATTTTTAAATGTCATTTCTAGAATCAATTTTAATCATTACTTCTTCATCTCCTTTATATTTACCCTCCATTTCATTACTGATGTTTTCAGTAATTTCAAGGGGAAAAAATTAAATGTGATGTTCATTATGGGGTTCACTATCACAAATTACTTCACCTTATTCACCCATATTATACATTTCTCATGGTTTTATGTAGATAAAAACATTTTAAAATTCATTTACTTTATAATAAATATAATTGATATTTTTTTCTAGGAAGTAAAAAATATATGGATCATTCTATTTAGGTTCAATAGTATCTATGAACCTAGAGGAGTTTATAGAAGTAAATTATAATGACTATTTTTTTACCCCTATTATATTAACCCACTTGAATTTGAATAAATCAACTGATAATTTCTATTGATAATTTAAATCAAAAATATCAACAAACTTTACATCGTAACCATTACCTATAAATGTAAATATATTATTGTTTTAATTTATTTAAATATCCCCATTATCTATAATACAAAATTGAAACGACTAATATTATATGAACCAGATCTCCTAAAATGATTTATAGGACATCAATATCAATAAATCAATTATTTTGGTAGTTGAGATCAATTATTAGAATTGGTTACATATAAAAAATTGATATAAAATTTTTTTATATACATTACATAATTATCAAAATATTTATGTTGATAATAGTCATTACATTAAGAATATTTATAACATGGAAAAAAATTAATATTTTCTTTATAAACCGTGTTTTCTATCTCTACCTCATTTTTAGTGGAACTCATAAGATGTATTTTCATTTGTTTCCTCCATGATTCTATATATGAATAAATAACATGAGTATTCAATGGAACATGTTTATGCTCTTATATTTATCGTAAACATTTCAATAAAAATAAAGATAACTTTCCAATATTTTGACCTAATTTTAACAAAATTGACAATTTATTTTCATCCTAAGAATGATATGTATTATCATCAAAATTTCCTACTCTATTAAATTTTGTCTCTATAAAATCTAAACAATATAAGGTCAAAACTCATTTGTAAGGTATCCTACAATAATAGAGCCTTATGTTTGACATTTATTATTCACATATTACTTTTAATGACTAAGAAAATGAATGAAAATAACGTAGTAAATTAATAAAGAGATTTTTTAAATATTGAAATAGATAATTATAATTAATTAAAAAAAAAATAAAGAACCTCCCTATCAGATAAATCTATTTATAATGTATGGGTCCTCCTAATTTAGCTTCTTAAAAAAATGTATAATCAAATGAATATTGAAATTGAAAAATTATAGTGGAAATATCATATCTAAAGGACATATTTTTTATAAAATTCTTTCCCAAAGTTTATCTTATTTAATTGGACATAGGGTTTTCCAATATTTTTTTTTAAATCATATGAAAAAGATAAATTTAATTGAAATTATTTTTTTCAATTAAACAATATACATTAAAAAGGTATTAATTTCATATTCATAATATTGAGTAATGAATTTTTAATTGATGTAAGTTCTCTTGAATAAAGTAAACACAACATGAAATTTTTTTAAATATCCATCATAAACATTCATATTTTTTAATCCTAACAGGAAAACATAAGTTTTAAGTTTTTTCAATATAAAAATCATTACTGTATACTTCCAATTCTAATTTTTCCATAGATCATTCTTGATATATAGTACCTCTAATGCAATGGACCTAACTTTGTTATCTAGAAAAGTCACCCATAAATTTTAGCCACATGGTGAGGTAGAAACATAGTGTAAGAAACTTGTATCATAACAAATCTGAATAAGGAAAATCACTATGTTTTAATGTGAAATCGAGAGTTCATATCCACGAGAAATAAAAATTCATACATATTATAAAAAACCAAAATGATAAAGCATGATGAATATAAACAAGTTCATGTGTGACCATCAATCACTACCAAACCATAATACTACAAAGATAATGATAATAATATAAACTTTCATGCTACATAATTCCCTTCCACTTACTTGAGTTTTTCAAAAGAAAATCTATAACAGACCAATGTAAAAATCAGGGTGTGAGAAAAAATCCCAATATGATACCACCAATGAATCTATAAAATTTCTAATATCAATAATTTAATATTCCAACCTTTAAAAAAAATCTTGCTTACTAAAACTTTTCATAAAGTAAACCCATTTCATAAAAAAATCCTTTGGTTCTCATAAAATCATACCATATTTACCAAATCCAATAACTTGTCAAGTACGAAATAAATCAAATAATAAATAATGGATATGCAATAGGATAATAATTTTTGAAAATAAAAATGAAATATACCATTATTAGATAAAAATCCATAAATGAAAAATCACACCATTTAGGCTCTAACTTATGGGTATATGTGCTAGATATAAAAGAAAATCCCAAATCCCAGCCTAAGGTGGGTCTAACCAATCTAAATTACTATGTAATGACACACACTAAAGTAATATAAAACCACATATGTAATTACACAAAAAAGAGTGAAATGTCTATTCTCGATGCACCTAAGGTTTCCTAATGTGATATGTCTATCAAAATCCATTTCAAATAAAAAACCACCCTTTAATGCATTTAATCAAATAATTGGCATGGATAAAAGCATTTTTAAAGAAAAACCCATAGAAAACAATCTTTTAAAATAAATCCATTATAATTTAAAATCAATAAAATAAAATTAAAAAACTGAATGAATTGACAATAACTTAAGGAAATTCTTGAATTAGAACCACTTGTATAGATACACCTACCTCAAGAAAGTAAGAAACCTAATTTTATTTTTCAAAGAATATTGGAATCAAGTAGATCGACCTCTAAAAGATAAGGAATGAGGAAAACTAAAAAGGATTGATAGAAAAACTAAATAAATAATTACCTAATGTAACACCCCAAGCTTCTACGGTACGTTTCCCTTCGAATAATGCGATAGCGTGTGTTGTACGCAACCTCGAGTTCTAACACACACCACAACTAATTAAACTAGCCGTTGTGAATAGTTATACCTACTTTTTGAAATCATATATATTTTATATTTCAAAATGGACTTCATTTTTGGATTCGGAATATCGAAATTATCCTAGGGTGAAATTTTGGTACTTTTCGGATAACTTTTATATTTTGATGAATAGTGAAAATTACTAAATTTTAATTAAAAACAACTTTTTTAATCAAAATAATTAATAGTGATAAATTATGAATTTGAGTGGTTTTAAAGTATATTTAGAATATATTTTTACCATTTAATATAATGTTGGTCATTGGACATAATTTTACAATTAAACCGAACATAAACAAGTGTCAATCTTTTGATAGTTATTATCTCTTAAAAACACGCTTTTTGTTTTGACAGCGGGAATTAATTTTAAATTAATTTCTGCCACTTCTGTGTTTTGAATTTAGGAAAATGGATTCCATATTTGGAATCAGGATGTCCAAATTATGTAAATAGGTAACTTTTATTTTTAGACATTTTGAATAATTACTGCGGTAAATATTTTATTTACCATGGTTAAAGGGTAAATCCGGTAAATAAGGGTTAAAAAAATAATATTATAATAATACAAAATTACCCTAAAACGTGTCCTAACCTTATTGGTGGACACATACCCGACCATGGGCATCCTTGGGTCAATTTGGGGACCCCTTGGAGCCACTTGTATGTGGTAGGGACACATTATATTAATAAAGTTAAAATAAAAATAAAAATGGCATAAGCTTACATCCTTTAGAAGAACAATTTTTACATAGGGTTATACATGTTGGATTTTCGATTATAAATATTCATTAGAAAGATAAAAAGATTTCCTACATAATGATGTTTTATTTATAATTTTTAGACATTAAATAATTTATTTTATTTATGACACAATGATGATGCAGTAATTACTAAAATAGTAAAAAAATTAACATAATTGATATTATAAATACCCAAATAAATATAATATGAAACTTTTAATGAATTAAACTAATTTTCTAGGATAATATGATATATTAGGATTTATTTAATGGACTTTGTTCAAAGTAATCAATCTGTTATGAGTTTCACAAAAATCAACTATTGAATAGTGTCAAAATTGACATAAAAGAGTTCTTAAAACAAATATTATATTATTAATTGATATTAAATTCCTAAAAATCTAAGGTTCGGCCAAGAGACTTATATTATGATAGGTTAATCATTAATGGACCACTTGGGGGTCGCTTGGATGTATATAGTAAGTTTATTAACCATATTATATAAAAATACAAAGAGACATTGTAAAAGTGAAACTAATTAACTTAGAGTTAATACTTAAAGATAAGGTTAATATAAGTACCCATACCTGTCTAAATTCTATTGGATGAGTTGTTTTCGACCTATCCCCACCTCATCCTTTGAATAGTCAACTTTGGAGCCTTTGGAAACCGAATATGAATTTATTATAAATTAATATTTCTAGCTTTTCCAAAGGTGCCCCTCACCCCTCTTATAAAAGGGCACTCCTCCTTCTCATTTCTTCACACCTTCAAAGCCTTTTGGTTCGGCCAAACTCTGCCCAAATACTCTCCCAACATTCCTCACTACAACCTAGAGGCCTTAGTTTGATCAGAAAGCCAACCTAAGGAGCCCTTTTGATCAAATCAAAAGGAAGAACCCGAAGAAGAGGTAATGATTTCACCACCCTTTTCTAAGTTCATTTCTTCTTCCACTTCTTCTTCCTTTGTTCTTACCATTCTGAAATAATAACTCCAGTATCTCACATATACTGTGATGTTATTATAAATATGGTACAATCATATTCAGTATTCTATCCACCCTTTGAATAACATGTCACCATACGTGCGTACGTACGACTTACCGTCTCCACGTCGTGGTGTAATTGTTATTCAATATAATATTATTTGGATGGGTATAATAATGATGTGTAACTCATGTAAATAATAAATATAACATGTTAATGATTCTGTATATATGATATACCATACATTTATATATTATTTTAATATCAAAAGAATGATATTGTCGCTCGTGCGTACGTACGGACTACCGTCTCCACGAACGCGATGAGATTCATTCTCCATCGTATCCATTCAAGTATAATTATCATTTAATGATTTAAAAATGATGTTTAAGGACTTGATATCATTCTGGATATGAATAAGATACAACAAACATGACTTATTTAACAAAACATATAAAATAAAATGAGTAAGTTAACACCCGAAACGACGATAATTCTAAGATATTATTAACAAATAAATGTTAAAAGATCATATATGATATCATATTAATATATATGATTCTTGTATAATTTAATAACAATTATTTCACCATTATACAGGAGGTTAACCTACCCCAACCAAGGAAAAGTACAAGGTAAGGGTTTATTTCACAATCTCTTCATTATCCGAGGTTGTTTATATGTAATAATCTACTGGGATCTCTTTATCATCCACATCCATGTTTCTTAAAAATGTATTTCAAAACATTTTTACTATTTACAAGAATATGGGTTAAAGTCATTTATACCCTTTTTTGACTTTTTATAAGAGGTTTATAAAGGAATCTTTCCGTCATTTTCAAAACAAGGTCCTTTTTAACCTTTTCGACAGAATTGAGGTAAGAATGTTTTTTTTAACTTATACGGCGGGTGCGGTTATTTTACGCCGTTATAAAATCTTCAAAGCTTTCCTTACAAGCTTATAAGAATATTTTCAAAGAAAATGTTTTATTTTATATGGATCTTAAATGATTTCAAAATAAAAGGAGATATTTCTTTAAAAAGAATTTTGATTTCATCTATGTCAACATCCTTTGATGGATTTTAAGATTATTTGAAGTTGATTTATTATGATACAAAACTTCTATATTGTATTGAAGGTTTTGTGATATGTTTGACTGTGGATGTGCTATTTTTATACCATTCATAGTTTATTGTGAAAGTATTGACATTTCGTATGCTAGTTTTAATACGAATGTTTATGTTATGTTTAAACCTTTTCATATGGGAATGCATTGGACTTAATAAGTGACGGGTGGAGCCCGCTATAGCTCCTCGATGCATCGGTAGGTCTCATGAGACAAACTAGTGTCTTGGAACAAGGCCTTGACAAAATCTTATTTGTAGTCTTGGCACGAGGCCTTGGCTATGTGGTTATGATAGTCTGGCATTATGCATTCCAACATTATGAAAGTGGTTATTGATATTGCATGTGATTATTCGATTAGTAGAATATCCATGTGAATAAGTAAATGGCATTATTTCATTTTACTTTTTCCATACTATGTTGAAGTTCAATTTTAAAAGGCTTTTGTTTTAGTAATTCATTGCCTTAAATGTTTATGCTTATTTTGAATGTTCCGCTATATTGTTATCCTTACTGGGCATTTGAGCTCACCCCTTTTCTATGTTTTATTTTTCCCAGGTAGTGAAGAAGTAATTTATGAATGACTTGCAGGGATATTATGAGGGGTTAATAGTGTGGATATGAATACTTTGTTGTTGTAGTAGTTTTTCACTTTGAAATGTAATGTAAAACTTTATGATTATATCTAGTGTTTCCAAGGCTACTAAACCAATCGGTCTTTCGGGATTTGATCATTCTTGTGATCATGCCAATGTTATGTAATTAATGCACCGACTCTGGGCAACTGGGGTCGGGGTGTTACAGTTGGTATCAGAGGAAGTTTAGTACAAACCTTGGAAGCTAGATTTAGATAAACTCTGATTAGAGCACGTAGACCTAAGATGAACTTTGAGGATTAGTGTAGAAGAACGTCCTAGAATTTTGGTATTGTAGAGATTTTGTGAGTTTTCCGAGCAATACATCCCTGTCTGGATACGAGCAGGTAGAGGCGGCTCTGGCACAGATGTACCTAGGGGTAAAACCCGAAAACACCGCTTTGAGCTAGACTCGAACGGGAACTGGTGCACGACAACGGGCCTTGCTGCACTCTTGGTTACGACACTCCCGGGGGATATGCTTAGGATAACTCTCACTATCTTTACAAATCATTATGAAGGGTTTATGAGTATATACTTCCTCAAAGAAAACATTTTTATGATTATGGATTATATCCATAAATAGTTCAATTTATGTTTAGTGTTTTATAAGTATGGGATTATGTATTTTGATTCATAAACTGATCTAGTTTATGCCATTGTTTAGAAATGGCGCCTAGTGGAAGAAATGGAAACCGTATCAATGCACGCACTCCATGTAGGGATTGCCCTCCTGCTCAAGATAATTATAGTGGGGCTGGTGATGCAACTGGTGCTGATCAGCTAATCACCATACTGGGACAACTTACTCAGGTTATGAATAATAACCTTACCCGTATGGAGCACCCTGATCCGCAGCGTGGAGGATCAATGTTAGATCGATTCATGAGGCAACAACCACCAACGTTCAATGGGAATACAAATCCCTTAGTAGCTGAGAAATGGATATTTTCCCTAGAGAAAATATTTCAGGCTTTGGGGAGCAGTGAAAGGGAAAAAGTTATCATGGCAGTTTACCGCCTCACTGGAGATGCTGATCAATGGTGGTCATTGATTCAAAACATGAAGGAAGATGATGAAGTATCAAACATGGAATGGAGGGAGTTCAGAGATCTGTTTTTAGAAAAATACTTTCCTCGCGACCATCGAGCAGATATGGAAAGGCAATTTCTGAGTCTGAGACAAAAGGAGGATGATAATGTCACAAAGTATGAGGCTAACTTTACAAGGTTAGCGAGGTATGCTGGAGATTATATTCGCAACCCAAGAAGTAAGATTGATCGTTTCTTTGATGGGTTAAAACCATTTCTCCGTCGAGCATTAGTCTCACAATCCTTTTCGTCGTACAAAGACATTGTCTCATGTGCTATCAAGACCGAAAAAGAATTCTCTAAGTCTTATGACTTTAAAGCGAAGCAAGAGAAGAAGAGACCTGCTGATCAATCTGGGAATGGAAATAAGGGGAAGAAGGGAAAGGTTGAATATCTATCTTGTGGTAAATGCGGGAAGAAACATCCTTGTACTTGCTTGAAGGGAATGGGAGTCTGTTACAAGTGTGGTGAAAAAGGCCACCAAGCTCATGATTGCAAGGGGAAGAAGGAAGCTACCAACGTTCAGTGCTACAATTGCAGGGAGATGGGGAATTATGCAAATGCATGTCCTAAGCATCAGGAGAACTTACCTCAGAAAAGGCCAAGGGATCAAGGCCAGGCTTATGCTATCACTACTGCTGAGGTAGAAGCTCCGAAAGACGTGGTGGAAGGTAATTTAATGGTTTCCTCAAGTTTAGCAAATGCATTATTTGATTCTGGATCATTGCATTGTTTCATATCTTCCCAGTTTTCTAAGAAAATTAGATATTTCCAATTTGATTTAATAAGGGAGTTGTCAGTTAAAACTCCTAAGGGAAGTATCATTGCAACAAAGTTTTGTGAATCAGTCCCCATTAGAGCACATAAATTTTCTTTATCTGCTGATCTCATCGTCATACCTATGATCGAGTTTGATATAATCCTCGGTATGGACTGGCTTTCGGACTATGATGCGAATATTTATTGTAAGAAGAAAGAGGTTACGATTCATGATGATAATGATAAGGAACACCTTATTTTTAGAGCAGAATCGTCACCACCTAATTCTTATTTAGATCCACCCCCAGTAGCTCAACTAAATTCAATTATTGGGGAGGAAGAGAATGAAGTAACTATCGGTGAGGAAAGGAATGTTCAAATAGAGGATGTACCTGTTGTGAAAGAATTTTTGGATGTATTTCCGGAAGATTTACCTGGACATCCTCCAGAACGAGAAGTTGAGTTTTCTATTGATTTGATTCCTGGATCAAGGCCTATATCGAAGACCCCTTATAGAATGTCCACTGTAGAGTTAGTCGAACTAAAGAAACAACTAGAGGAACTGAGTAATAAGGGATTTATTCGCCCTAGTGTTTCTCCATGGGGAGCCCCTGTTCTTTTTGTTAAAAAGAAAGATGGATCTATGAGGTTATGTATCGACTATAGGGAGATCAATGCTATAACGATAAAGAACAAGTATCCCCTACCTCGTATTGATGATTTATTTGACCAACTGCATGGAGCTCAATACTTTTCAAAGATTGACCTTCGATCTGGATACCATCAGTTGTGTGTAAAGAAGGAAGACATTCCGAAGACAGCATTTCGAACCAGGTACGGGCATTACGAGTTTACTGTAATGCCGTTTGGATTGACTAATGCACCCTCTGTGTTCATGGATCTGATGAATAGAGTTTTCAAGGAGTATCTCGATGAATTTGTGGTGGTATTTATTGATGATATCTTGGTATACTCCAAAACCTACGAAGATCATGAAAATCACTTACGCATTATCTTGAAGACTCTGAGGAGGCATGAATTATATGGGAAGTTTAGCAAGTGCGAATTCTGGCTTCAGGAGATTTCTTTTCTTGGCCATATTGTCTCTAAAGATGGAATCTCTGTTGATCCTTCTAAGACCAAAGCAATCCAAGAATGGCCAGCACCTACGAGTATAACTGAGGTACGCAGTTTTATTGGCTTGGCAGGTTATTATCGACGTTTCATCCAGAATTTTGCCCGATTGGCTAACCCATTAACGAAGCTCACACGTAAAGGGGTTAAATTTGTTTGGACAAAAGAGTGTGAAGAATGTTTCGAAGAACTGAAGAGAAGATTAGTCAATGCTCCTATATTGACTTTACCATCAGGGAATGATGGGTTCGTTATTTATAGTGATGCATCGAAGAAAGGACTTGGCTGTGTCCTTATGAAAAATGATAGAGTTATTGCCTATGCATCACGACAGTTGAAAATTCATGAACAAAACTATCCTACTCATGATCTCGAGTTAGCAGCAGTGATCTTTGCTTTGAAGATATGGAGGCACTACCTCTATGGTGAAAAATGTGAGATTTATACTGATCACAAGAGTTTGAAGTATATTTTCTCACAAAAAGAACTCAACATGAGGCAAAGGAGATGGCTTGAATTACTCAAGGATTATGATTGCACGATACACTACCACCCGGGGAAAGCAAACAAAGTAGCAGATGCTTTGAGCAGAAAAGACCATGGAGTTCTAAACATGATGAGAATTGAAAGGGATCCAATTTTCATGGATCTAGTGAAGATGGACATGGGAATAACCAGGGAAGGTGAAACATCAATGCTTTTTCAAATGGTTGCCAAACCATCTTTACTAGAAAGGATTAAGAGTTCTCAGACCGATGATGAAGAATTTCAGAAGAAGATTAAAGCTGTGAATGATGGGAGATTGAGAGACTTTGTGTATGAAGATGGAATTTTGAAATTCGGGAAGAGACTTTGTGTTCCCAATATACCTGATCTAAAAAGGGAATTGCTGGATGATTCTCATAGTTCCAATTTCTCTATACACCCTGGGAGCACCAAAATGTATAGAGATTTGAAGGAACATTTTTGGTGGGACAATATGAAGAGGGAGATTGCTGATTTTGTGTCAAGATGTATGGTTTGTCAACAAGTGAAGGCTGGAAGGCAACAGCCTGGAGGAGTCATGCAACCTCTTCCCATACCGGAGTGGAAATGGGACAATATTACGATGGACTTTGTCATGGGGCTACCAAAGACTCCTAGAAGGAACGATGCAATATGGGTTATTGTTGATCGTCTTACCAAGTCAGCACATTTTCTTGCTATAAGAGAAGATCTACCCCTGGAACGTCTAGCAAGACTATACATTAATGAAGTTGTGAGACTTCATGGAGTACCCCTATCAATTGTTTCTGATCGTGATCCCCGTTTTACTTCAAGATTCTGGAAAAGTCTTCAGAAATCCCTGGATACAGAACTTCATTTCAGCACTGCTTACCACCCTCAGACAGACGGACAATCAGAACGGACTATTCAAACCTTAGAAGACATGTTGAGATCTTGCTCACTTGACTTTCAGGGTATGTGGGATCAATATTTACCACTGGTAGAATTTTCCTATAACAATAGCTTCCATTCGAGTATACAGATGGCACCATATGAAGCGTTATACGGAAAGAGATGTCGTACACCAACCTGTTGGGATGACGTTGGTGAAAGAAAACTTGTAGGCCCAGAGCTGGTGGAGGAAACGGTGGAAAAGGTGAAAGTAATCCAAAATCACATCAAAGCAGCTCAAAGTAGGCAGAAGAGCTATGCCGATAATCGAAGGAAGGATTTGGAATTTCAAGT
This sequence comes from Viscum album, assembly GCA_963277665.1. NCBI lineage: Eukaryota > Viridiplantae > Streptophyta > Magnoliopsida > Santalales > Viscaceae > Viscum > Viscum album. The sequence continues at coordinate 314,860,735 of OY728161.1, forward strand.
CGGTGATCATGTTTTCTTGAAGGTATCTCCGTGGAAGGGAGTCATACGTTTTGGTAAGAAAGGTAAATTGAGTCCCAGGTACATCGGACCTTTCGAAATTCTAGAACGAATTGGGGCTGTAGCTTACCGATTGGCAATGCCGCCAAGTCTCTCCAAAGTTCACGATGTGTTCCACGTATCTCTGTTGAGAAAATACATGCCTGACCCAACACATGTACTCACCTATGAGGAATTAGAACTGGAACCCGATCTGTCTTATTGCGAAGAGCCCGTCAAGATTCTTGATACGAGAGAACAAGTACTGAGAAACCGGACGACGCGTCTGGTAAAAGTTTTGTGGAGAAATCATAAGATGGAAGAGGCAACGTGGGAACCCGAGGAACTTATGATGAAAAACCACCCGAGTCTTTTTATGCAGTAATACCCTAGAAATTGCGAGGACGCAATTATTTGAAGGAGGGGAGAATGTAACACCCCAAGCTTCTATGGTACGTTTCCCTTCGAATAATGCGATAGCGTGTGTTGTACGCAACCTCGAGTTCTAACACACACCACAACTAATTAAACTAGCCGTTGTGAATAGTTATACCTACTTTTTGAAATCATATATATTTTATATTTCAAAATGGACTTCATTTTTGGATTCCGAATATCGAAATTATCCTAGGGTGAAATTTTGATACTTTTTCGGATAACTTTTATATTTTGATGAATAGTGAAAATTACTAAATTTTAATTAAAAACAACTTTTTTAATCAAAATAATTAATAGTGATAAATTATGAATTTGAGTGGTTTTAAAGTATATTTAGAATATATTTTTACCATTTAATATAATGTTGGTCATTGGACATAATTTTACAATTAAACCGAACATAAACAAGTGTCAATCTTTTGATAGTTATTATCTCTTAAAAACACGCTTTTTGTTTTGACAGCGGGAATTAATTTTAAATTAATTTCTGCCACTTCTGTGTTTTGAATTTAGAAAAATGGATTCCATATTTGGAATCAGGATGTCCAAATTATGTAAATAGGTAACTTTTATTTTTAGACATTTTGAATAATTACTGCGGTAAATATTTTATTTACCATGGTTAAAGGGTAAATCCGGTAAATAAGGGTTAAAAAAATAATATTATAATAATACAAAATTACCCTAAAACGTGTCCTAACCTTATTGGTGGACACATACCCGACCATGGGCATCCTTGGGTCAATTTGGGGACCCCTTGGAGCCACTTGTATGTGGTAGGGACACATTATATTAATAAAGTTAAAATAAAAATAAAAATGGCATAAGCTTACATCTTTTAGAAGAACAATTTTTACATAGGGTTATACATGTTGGATTTTCGATTATAAATATTCATTAGAAAGATAAAAAGATTTCATACATAATGATGTTTTATTTATAATTTTTAGACATTAAATAATTTATTTTATTTATGACACAATGATGATGCAGTAATTACTTAAATAGTAAAAAAATTAACATAATTGATATTATAAATACCCAAATAAATATAATATGAAACTTTTAATGAATTAAACTAATTTTCTAGGATAATATGATATATTAGGATTTATTTAATGGACTTTGTTCGAAGTAATCAATCTGTTATGAGTTTCACAAAAATCAACTATTGAATAGTGTCAAAATTGACATAAAAGAGTTCTTAAAACAAATATTATATTATTAATTGATATTAAATTCCTAAAAATCTAAGGTTCGGCCAAGAGACTTATATTATGATAGGTTAATCATTAATGGACCACTTGGGGGTCTCTTGGATGTATATAGTAAGTTTATTAACCATATTATATAAAAATACAAAGAGACATTGTAAAAGTGAAACTAATTAACTTAGAGTTAATACTTAAAGATAAGGTTAATATAAGTACCCAAACCTGTCTAAATTCTATTGGATGAGTTTTTTTCGACCTATCCCCACCTCATCCTTTGAATAGTCAACTTTGGAGCCTTTGGAAACCGAATATGAATTTATTATAAATTAATATTTCTAGCTTTTCCAAAGGTGCCCCTCACCCCTCTTATAAAAGGGAACTCCTCCTTCTCATTTCTTCACACCTTCAAAGCCTTTTGGTTCGGCCAAACTCTGCCCAAATACTCTCCCAACATTCCTCACTACAACCTAGAGGCCTTAGTTCGATCAGAAAGCCAACCTAAGGAGCCCTTTTGATCAAATCAAAAGGAAGAACCCGAAGAAGAGGTAATGATTTCACCACCCTTTTCTAAGTTCATTTCTTCTTCCACTTCTTCTTCCTTTGTTCTTACCATTCTGAAATAATAAATCCAGTATCTCACATATAATGTGATGTTATTATAAATATGGTACAATCATATTCAGTATTCTATCCACCCTTTGAATAACATGTCACCATACGTGCGTACGTACGGCTTACCGTCTCCACGTCGTGGTGTAATTGTTATTCAATATAATATTATTTGGATGGGTATAATAATGATGTGTAACTCATGTAAATAATAAATATAACATGTTAATGATTCTGTATATATGATATACCATACATTTATATATTATTTTAATATCAAAAGAATGATATTGTCGCTCGTGCGTACGTACGGACTACCGTCTCCACGAACGCGATGAGATTCATTCTCCATCGTATCCATTCAAGTATAATTATCATTTAATGATTTAAAAATGATGTTTAAGGACTTGATATCATTATGGATATGAATAAGATACAACAAACATGATTTATGTAACAAAACATATAAAAGAAAATGAGTAAGTTAACACCCGAAACGACGATAATTCTAAGATATTATTAACAAATAAATGTTAAAAGATCATATATGATATCATATTAATATATATGATTCTTGTATAATTTAATAACAATTATTTCACCATTATACAGGAGGTTAACCTACCCCAACCAAGGAAAAGTACAAGGTAAGGGTTTATTTCACAATCTCTTCATTATCCGAGGTTGTTTATATGTAATAATCTACTGGGATCTCTTTATCATCCACATCCATGTTTCTTAAAACTGTATTTAAAAACATTTTTACTATTTACAAGAATATGGGATAAAGTCATTTATACCCTTTTTTGACTTTTTATAAGAGGTTTATAAAGGAATCTTTCCGTCATTTTCAAAACAAGGTCCTTTTTAACCTTTTCGACAGAATTGAGGTAAGAATGTTTTTTTTAACTTATACGGCGGGTGCGGTTATTTTACGCCGTTATAAAATCTTCAAAGCTTTCCTTACAAGCTTATAAGAATATTTTCAAAGAAAATGTTTTATTTTATATGGATCTTAAATGATTTCAAAATAAAAGGAGATATTTCTTTAAAAAGAATTTTGATTTCATCTATGTCAACATCCTTTGATGGATTTTAAGATTATTTGAAGTTGATTTATTATGATACAAAACTTCTATATTGTATTGAAGGTTTTGTGATATGTTTGACTGTGGATGTGCTATTTTTATACCATTCATAGTTTATTGTGAAAGTATTGACATTTCGTATGCTAGTTTTAATACGAATGTTTATGTTATGTTTAAACCTTTTCATATGGGAATGCATTGGACTTAATAAGTGACGGGTGGAGCCCGCTATAGCTCCTCGATGCATCGGTAGGTCTCATGAGACAAACTAGTGTCTTGGCACAAGGCCTTGACAAAATCTTATTTGTAGTCTTGGCACGAGGCCTTGGCTATGTGGTTATGATAGTCTGGCATTATGCATTCCAACATTATGAAAGTGGTTATTGATATTGCATGTGATTATTCGATTAGTAGAATATCCATGTGAACAAGTAAATGGCATTATTTCATTTTACTTTTGCCATACTATGTTGAAGTTCAATTTTAAAAGGCTTTTGTTTTAGTAATTCATTGCCTTAAATGTTTATGCTTATTTTGAATGTTCCGCTATATTGTTATCCTTACTGGGAATTTGAGCTCACCCCTTTTCTATGTTTTATTTTTCCCAGGTAGTGAAGAAGTAATTTATGAATGACTTGCAGGGATATTATGAGGGGTTAATAGTGTGGATATGAAGACTTTGTTGTTGTAGTAGTTTTTCACTTTGAAATGTAATGTAAAACTTTATGATTATATCTAGTGTTTCCAAGGCTACTAAACCAATCGGTCTTTCGGGATTTGATCTTTCTTGTGATCATGCCAATGTTATGTAATTAATGCACCGACTCTGGGCAACTAGGGTCGGGGTGTTACACCTAATCCATAAATGAATCCAAATACACTGCCATAGTCAAAGGTAGAGAAGAAATAGGAAGACCGCTTACTATGGAGAAGTGACACAACTGCCATAAGGATAAAATGCTAAGTAGATAAATCTAGAAGGATAGAGATTACCCAAAATAAAACTCGGGTTCTATAGTATGTTTTGAACATAAAATAGAGAATATGATAAGTGTGAAATATAATAAAAACTACTAGACCCAATGATTTCATGTCTTGAACACCTTTCACATCATGAAGTCCATTATTTTTATAAATACACTAAAAAATGAATTACCTAAAGTTGAATTAATCATGATCAACCAATTCAAAATGTAAAAATATTTCACAAAATTTAATTTTTCATGATATAAATAGGGCTCATAGTATATTCCCTGTAATGGATTCATGGTGTGTAACTAGTACAAGATGTGAATATGTCCAACAGACAGTCTAGAGTCCAGTTTCTACAGAAAAATCCTAAACCATCTATGAAGATTTTTGAACCTAATTATTTCCCTCTTAAACCATTGAAACATTAATATATAGAATCCATAAATTCAAAAAAAAAAATACATCACCAAACATTAGATTATTTTACTAGATAAAAGATCTCTATCCTCGTAGGCCCCCAAAACACACCCATTCAAAAATGGAATAAAGACTAGAGTCAAGATGTAGTAGAAGGATGGTAATGGAATGTTAAATCTAACCCCTTATAAGAATTTATATGATCCTTATATTTCCCCTTCCCATTAAACATTATATAAATAAAAATTTCACACAAATTCTTATAAATGAACATAATATTATGATTTTGATGTAAAAAATTAAATTCCCAAAATAGAATATCAAAAAATATGTTTCATTTTTCTATTTTTGAGTTCCACATATATATAATGTAGTGTAAACACTTTTATAACATTTATTTAACTAATTTTTTTTTCAAAACTCTGAATTTACATTTGAAAATTATTCCATTATATCATATAATAATGTTTTTATAAGATTATAATCTTTTCTTTATTTAAATATTACTTAATAAAAATAAATCAATGAGATGTATCAAGGAATTAATGACACATAATTTTTTTTACTATAAGTTGGACATTGAGGCTCAAAAAAAAGTATTATAATATGGATATGCTAAATTATTGTGTGTGTTCCAAATAGAAAAATTTCCTAGTATAACAGATTACCTAATGGTCTATATTGGCACATAGTGAATTTCGATATTCTTTGGTCTAGATGCATCATATGTTTTTACACCATTATTCTATATGTATTGTAATTATTGGAGAAGTGTCTAAAGATTGATATCAATGTTTTTTAGGAATTTTTTTCTATAAATAGTCATAAATATGAAAAATGTTGTTTTATTTATACATATATAGCGAGATAAATTATAAGGGATCAAAATAACATACCATATAGTATAATTTCTACTTTAATTAAATAGAGGATTGAATCCACCGGTTTCCAATCCAAAATTCACATTTCTAGAATTAGAAGTGAAATAAGGATATAATGAATCAAAGGACATCCAAGATTATTAATATCTTAAATATATCATAAAATAATCATTTTTATAATCTAATTCGTGAAACTTCACATGTTCAGTAGTTTTCGATTACATAAACTGTAAAGACCTTGACCCCAGTTTCTTAGAGTTGGTGGTTACTTTATTACATTGTCACTAGAATCAAGTGATCACATCCCAAAGTAATGAATAATTTATAAGTATTATTAAACTAGATAAATACTTTAAATTAATATATATATATATATATATCTGAAAAATAAAATAAAAAAAGTATTTTCTTTGAGATCCTCTTTAATCCCTCTAGTTTGTCTACGCATGTCAATCATAAAACATTTATTGGTATCCTAGGGAAAATAAAATAGAAAAAAGTAGCGAGTTAAGATACTCAGTAATGGTATGAGTATAGTGTAATATATCATGATTAAACAATCCTAATAAATATGGATAATAAATTATCTTAATCACATTTCATTTAAATAATAACTTGATCATAATATGGATGGAATAAAGGATGATCAAATAAATATATATAAGTAATCACATGACATTTAAACTTATCCATGGATATACTAACTAATAAAATTATCACATGGACATCAATAAATGATCTCATTATAAAGGAATGAATAATGTTGAACATTATAACCACACCATCAAGGCCACATCCCAATACATATTACGTAAATGGGTAAGGCCTTACACAAAAACCTAAGCTAGTTTATCTAACGAGACCTACCGATGCATTGAGGGTTTATTAGTAGAACGATTCATCACATAATAATTCTAATGAATTTCACATATGAAATGGGATAAATGAAATCAACTTGAACATTCATATTAAAAAACAAGCATATGAAATGTTAATATTTTCCCCAATAATTAAACATAAACAAAAACTATTTAAAGTAATATAAAAATGGTATTAAAACTGTAAATCCCCTTCAATCTAATCATAAATCATCTAGATAAATAAAATAGATGGTATATTTTCAACATATTAACAACATATCAAGAGGTAAAAGCATCATTTTTTCACCAATGAATAGAAATTATATAAAAATGTCACTAAAAAATTATTGATGAAAATATCCTTTTCACATTGAAAATCAATTTTAAAAAAACTAAAAATTATAAAATATTAGGGAAAGTTTTTAATTTTTAACTAAACCTACATGAATTTAAATTAATCTCAAAATAAATTAGTGGTCATGAGGGTGGAAAATTTTATATATGTTGAGTATGTTAAAATTAATATTCTATTCAATTTTTCGGAAAAAAGAAAAAAAATAACTTATTTAAAAAATGATAAGAAAATTCCATTCAAAATTTTTTGTAAAAAAAAAATCATGGGTAAAAATTTCTTTAATAAATCATTTTAATAAATTTTAATTTTTTTTTATTTTTTTAGAAAACATAGACATGGAATAGAAATTTATTTTTGACAAAATAAATAAATATAGTTTGCTATTATTAATATCATTTTCACATTTATTTTGAGTAGCCATGGAAAAAATGGTAATATTACTTTATAATTTACTAAATAACTTTAGGATAAGGAAATTAATTAGATAATTTATTTATATATCATAATATTTCATCTTTTTAATTTTATTAATAAACAATCTTGATAAACTATGATATTTTAAAATAAACCATTACCACTTTAGTAACTTTTGGATCATGATCCCCATGATATAAATAACTAAAAATGAAACTTTAAATACCATTATTATAATTTTATTCATGATATAACATATATAAGGTTCAGTATATACACCAAACAAAAGAAATAAGGGGTGAATATAGCACATGTCTCACAAAAGTAAATGTGAGATGAGAAACCCTTACATCTGATATGATTTCCTTCGTACATGTATTCAAATCATCTATAATAAATATATATTTATTATTCATATATTAAATATCAATAATAATATTTTTCATGCCATATAATATTTAATTGTGTTGTTTTATGAACCATTTATTGGAAATTATTTGTTAAATTCACTATTTTAGGTTAAAATTACTTCACTTTTCGTATAAGTTTTGTGTCAGTAATTTATGGTAATTTTATTTTTATCAATAAAGAATCATATAAGAATGTAAAAATTTATATAAATATCATAATTACTAATTATATAGTTATTTAGTGTAATCCATAATAGTTAAAGATGGAAAATTCATTACATTGTTCATTGAGATGGTATGCCATATGTGCGCATGAACACTGTTTCAATTTTCTCGACATATGGAACATAATGAAAATAAATATTAATTCATATTTACATTATTTTTAGTGTTATATATATATATAATTTATATTAATCATATCCATACTTATTACTATCCATTTAAAATAATGGAAAACATTTTAAAGTGCTAAACGAATCACATCACTTCAAGAGGCAATGGTCCGCCATACACATGAGCGACATGCTCATATCCACCTAAAGAATAGATAGAAAGAAGTTATATGTGATATAGTAATTAAAAATTTATAATAATTTAATAAATTTCATATAAATTTGTAAAATTCATCATTACATCCATCCATGAATGTTGGTGATGAAAAAATAATTAAATATGTTTGTGAGGTAGTAGTCTGCCATACACATGATCAATAGTTTCATTTTCAATTTTATGGAATTCAATATGGATATAGTCTATTTAATTAAAATTATAACATATAATTATATAATATATAATTATATTATTATATTTTCATATTTTAATAAGTTTTTAAGGAGTTAGAATAAGAAACGATACATATACACTTGGTAATAATTTTACCTCTTCTTTAGAGAACCCCTTTAGGTTTATACATAAAACCTTATGATAAGGGTTTAATAATAAAAATAATTCCTATAGGATGTGTGTATTATATTTAGGAAGATATTTTTGTTGGTATTTGATGAAAAAATGTCTTTTTAAGTGTTAAGAAGAGTGGAGAGGGGGTGGTCTTTTATATGGGGGGAGGACATACATGGATTTTTTTATAAATAATAGTGTGTACAAACATTTTTCACATAAAAAATAGATAAAAATGGTCAATTATTAAAACTTAGAGGTTACAAGGTATAAATATTCTCATCCAATTTGGTTTGGGAAAGTTTTGGGTAATTTTTAACCCTTATCTTTTAGTTTAACCCCGCATAAACTCATTTTAAACCTAACCATGGTAAATAATTTTTTAACTATTTTTGCTATTCATTATGACAAAAAATTAATTAGACCATATTATATAATATAAATGATCATTATTTTAAATATGGAATCCATTTTCCCAAATTCAATTCACATTAGTTGAATAATTCAGTTTAAAATTAAACTCATAGATGTGTGAAAACTGGTTGTTCCAAAAAAACAAAAATTTAAAAGATAAAAAGTTTTTACTTTAAAATTATATATAAAAATAATTCCAATGAAATATATTAGTTATTTGTGACATAATTTAAATAATTTTTCTATTAAAAAAAATTAAAATATAATATAACTTTATAAATAAAATAAATTAAAAGGCAGTTTTCAATAAAAATTAGTATTTTTCACTATTCATTAGAAAATAATCTTATCAGAAAATTAAAAAAATATATCCAAATATAATTTTGAAAAATAGATTTCCAAAATGAATTATATTTTTTCATATAATGTTAACAAAATTAGTAAAAATTTATTTTAGATTATGTGCGCAAAGAGAAACTAAACTACCTTTTTGAATGAAATAGTTTTAGAGAAAAATATCTTTTACTTTAAAATGATTATTAATTTATTTATAATAAATAGATAACTATTTAATTTCTTTTATATATGTGTAAATCATATTTGTTTAACAATTTATTTGTTCCTTATACATACCCTCCGATTTAACACCTAGGCTATAATTTTCATGTTTAAATAATAATATTTTAATAGAGCATGATATTTTTTTTAAATCTTGTGTTATGTGAATTTCAAGCAATTGGAGAGATTAAATTTATTTAAAATAAAATATATCACAATTTCTTTGTTTTTTATATTATATTCTAAGCTAGGTGTTTCTTTTCGTGTGTTCTATTGAACATGATTTTCCTCTTTTAAAATCTTAGGGTGTTACATTATTCCCCCTTAAATAAATTACATCCTCAAAATTTAATATTGATCTTAGAAATAAATGGTTGAAATTTGAAAATAAAGTTATTGGAAACAAACTCCAATGAACCAACATAAGTCAACTAGAAAATTAACTCAAGATAGTTCTCCACAAGGTGAGATACAGATAAGAACCACATGTCTCATGTAAAAAATAAGAAACATCATTTTACAATGTGGAATAAATAAAAAATATTTCATGATAGATATAAAGACAATATACACCAGACAAACCAAAAAGATAATGGAGACTAGACTAAAAGAGTATCCACACGTTTACACAACATTCATACAAAAAGGGAGAATATTTTGGAGTAATGATAGTCAAGGAAAAAACCTAATGGACAAGTAATTAGTGGAAAGACGATTCATGATGAAATATCCAAGGATGATTGGGAAGTGATCCAACCCGAGTATCTTGGGAATAAAGAGCTCTTTGAACATGAAACTAAAAAGTTATTACCATGTTAAATAGATCCTATTGATTAAAAGAGGAACTTTTATGATGGTGTAAAGTATGCATTATAAATTTCCTTCTCTTTTGATACACCTCCTCCTGGACGTGTAATTAAGAAAGGTAGAATTGGACTTTTTTTAGTGAACCAGGAGGTAGTTGAAGAAAGAATTAGCCTATGTAGATACTCAATCATTACTCAAGTCTTAGTCCCTAAAGGTGATAAGATTTTTAAATTTAATTATATAACCAAGATAATTATAGAGGTGCATGGTTTTGAAGAATAGAGGATGACAACGATGGGGAGGGAATACTACCATGTTGTTTTTTCCTATAATGATTTCAGGAGAAACTCATAGAGCATGATAAATATCTCTATCATCTATATATTTATAACTATATTGGATAAGGACAGAAAATTTGACCCCTATAACGTTTGAAACACACATGCATAGGTATGGATTGACATTAGGAAGCTAAATTGGATTTACAGGAATCCTTGGATATTATGGGACATTACATCATCTATGGTAAGCCCAATCTATATGGATAAATATACCAAAAATCCTTGATTTGGGAACTTTTCTTAGGTTCTTGCAGAGGTGGATATGTCCATAACTTTGGTCTAAGAGGATTTCGTCACCACAAGGGATGAAAATATGAATCTTGAGACACAATATAAGAGAAATACAAAATTTTTCATAACTTATAAATATTTTTTCCAGACAAGTGCTGATTGTAATATGGATAAAGTGTGTAGCTTCTATAAATTTGAAGGTCTTGATGATGCCTCATGTTGAAGGAAGAAAGGTAAAGATAAGATAATAACTTCATATGATCAGATTTTTGGAAATATAGAAACCTCCAAAGTGGATGGAGGAGTATTAATTGCGAATGTAGATCACACATTAAATTTTGAGAAGGATATAATTCATGAAATTATTTTTTATAAAAAGAAAAAGGAACCATCTGAGAATACTACATCTCAAAATGGAATCGAGTCCAATTACTCCCACTGTTCTGGTTGCTGCTAAAATGGGTGATGTTGCAACCATAATTTAGGAGAAATAGGGAAGCCAAGATGCATGAGGCAAAGTCCCTTCTTGCACCCATGTGGACCAGACTATCGTTGTTGCCCCATCCTGCTGAGTCTATTAGAGGAAAAAAATAAGAAAACTCATGATGATAATTTCTTTTAAGGAATTCATGTTTCTAACCCTCCCCAGGGTAAGATGGGTCTAAATGCTTATGAATGAATTGAAGCCCCTGCATGCGACACATCAGAGAAGACTGTAGTTATGTCAAGGTCTGAGAAAAATACCCCTGATGGAGATGAATCAAATGGGGTATTTATACAATCTCACCCTTATAAGGATTCTAGGAGGAAGGTAAAAGGCTAGTGGCTCTAGTGAATTTCAATTTGGGAATAAATTCACACCACTAAGTGGCATCTTCAGGTTTGATGAAGTTGTTGGATCACAATCCAATGAATAAGATATATTCTTAGAGCACCCTACTGCTACTTCAAGAGGGGTCCCTAGTAATAACATCAATAATTGTGAGAATGTTTTCTTGAAAGATGACAAAGGTGTGGGTGAAACCCCCAATACATTAAAGATGAAGAACAAATGTAAGAAAAATAATGGTCCTACCATCATGGAAAGAGATGAAATTCCGCTAATTAGGAGACAAACACTACGTTAATGAAGACCTTCTACTAGAACTGTCAAAGGACTGGGAACCATCCCACAACCAATTCCCTTGGACAATATATTTTTGCCTAAAAACCATCTTTAATTGGAATTTATGATCCTAAAATAACTTTTGACAAATAGTTAACCTTTAAGTGGAAATATATTGGGTCTGAATTTGTCTCTCAAAATTTGAATAACAACAACATGGACCCCCTTTGGGTTCTTAAGCATGAGAGTAATCAGATTACCCCATGTCTTAAAAATTCATAGTGGACCTTGATTTATTTTACTAGTTATGAACTCAACATTGAGTTATCTTTTTTCTAAACTTCCATATCTTTTATCACAAGAAGGGAACTTTGGAATGAGATTGAGGATTTATATGGGGTTTTCAATTCTAATTGGGGGATTTTAATACAAATCTACGACCTGAAGAGAAAAATGGGGTTAATTTCAATAGAGTCATAACTTCAAAATTGTCCTTATTTATTAATGAACATCATCTCTGTGAAGTCCCTATAGCATGTTCTGAATTTACTTGGAGTATGTATACCTTTAATGGGAGGTAGTTAGGAAATCTTGATAGATGCTTTATCTAGTTAAAGGATAAAAGCCTAGTTTTCACAATTTTTGGGCACACTCTCCTAAAGAACAACTCAGATCACAATCCCATTTTAATGTACCTTTGTTCTCAAATGACTAGGTGTACCCCTCTTCATTTTCATTTAAACAATGGATGGATTTTGTATCCTGGTTGTAGGGAGGTGATTATAGAGGTTTGAAGGGATAATATTTGTGGAATCCCACTGTACGTGTTTCCTAAAAAATTGAAAAAGTCTAAAGCACTATCAATGGAATGGAGAAATAAGTCATTCTCTAATCTTAATGTTGATATTGAAGTTGTTGAGGAAAATATTTCTAGCTTCCAAATTAGAAATCAGTACTTGGACATCCCATACAAAAAATAAATTCAAGATTCTTCCAAGCTAGATAATATTCTTACTATCAGGGAAAGACTGGATAGGAGTAAATTTCATATTAAATGGCTGGTTGATGCATACATGAATTCCAAATTTTTTCATAGGATGCACATAGTGAAATAGATCAAGGTAGGTTTAAAGGCCATAAACATTGATAGATACCTCTATAACTCTGAATATGAGATCACTAGTACAGTAGTGAATTAATTCAAAGATATTTATTTCAGTGATGGTATGGAAAAAAGCTAGGATTTAATTAATAACATCTCTTTTTGAATTACTAAACAACAAAATGAGGCTCTTACCATGAATCTTTTAGGGGAGGAAATTACGAAGGATCTTTTCTCTCTGAATATTGAAAGTGTGGCTGGTCCTGATGGATTCACTAAGTGGTTATTAATGTTTCATTGGAAAATTATGAAGGAAGATGAAGTTAATTTAGTTGGATATTTCTTCACCCATGCTTATTTGCCTCACAGGGTTAATTCAAAGTTCATTTATTTGGTCCCAGAAAAGGAGAATGTTGTTGACATGAATGATTTAAAACTGGTGGGTATTGGAAACATTATCTATTAAATCATCAGTAGTATTATGATGAAAAGACTAGGAAATTTCATTAATGGACTTATTTACTTAAATTAGTTTGGTTTTTTACATATAAGGTGAATTTATAATTGTTTCTTAATGGTCACAGAGAGTATTAATTTGATGAAAAGGAAGTCTAAGAAAGGAAAAATTTCTCTTAAAATTTATATATCAAAGGTGTAAGGACCCAACCCCAGTTGCCCAGAGCCGGTGCCATATTTTATTACATCGACATCATTACAATAATGTCACATTAAAAAAGAAAAAAATAGATTTGTATATTTGGAAAACCAGATATATACATAATTTCAAAATTACAATAAGAAATAATAAACAACATAAAAGTTCCATTGGGAACATCCACCACTCTAATATTATCCATGAAAGTCAATCATAATATACCTCTTCATGTACTAGGAAAAATAAAACATAACAAGGTAATCATAGATGACTTGTAAGGGTAAAAAATACTGTGAAGGATATCATAAAAATAAACATTAGACATGGTGAATAATTTAAAACACATGCCTTTAAAAATAAAATTGAAAATTATATGGTAGGAATGTGAGCTAAGAAAATATTCACAAAATAAAACATAATCACGGGTATTATAGTAGTATAATAACCACATAAAATATTAATTTTAATCTTTATAATGAGGGAAATTAATATATTGGACATTCTAAAACATACCTTCATGGCCTTGGCCAAGACATCTAAAAATAATTAAGGCCTCAGCCAAAACCATATCTAAAAATGGGAAAGGCCTCAACCAAGTCATATCTATTTGTCTCATGAGACCTACCTATGGATCTATGGGATATATAGGTCCCCAACCATCACTTAATAAGTCCAATTAATTCCTCATATGAATGGGTATAAACATAAACACCATATATACATGAGATGTAAATAACTTTCCCTAATCTGCAACATAATCACTAATCATTATGAGTAGTAAGATGAATGGTATCAAAATAGCACATCCATAGTAAGATTTATTACAAAAAAATAAATATAATATGTTATATGATATCATAAAATATTATTCCCAATAATACAAAATAATCAACAATAGTTTTAAAATAGATGAAAATAATCTTATAAAATCATCATGTAATTCTTGAGATAGATACTCTTTTACTTTGAAAAGAAAAGTTATTTTGGAAAAATCTTTGTATAAAACCATAAGTGATGTAATATAGTATTTTAATAATAAAATGAGTGATTTTAGAAAAATAATGGTTTCTTAAAACATATTATAGAGCTCCCTTGAAAATAAGTAGGAATTTGAGAAATTCCCTTGAATAGGGCTTGTATTTCGGAATGAATTTTGAAAGTTCCTTTTAAAAAATGTAACTACCGTATAAGAAAGAAGGATTATGGTTTGTACAAATACATAGAACATTAAAACATGATTTATGATGAGTAAATTATAATAATTAAGAAATTAATTGTGATAAAGAGAGATAAAGAGTAACCCAAAGGAAAATGGAGGTTTGGGTAGAAAACCCTTACCTTAAGTCTGAAGGTGTTCCAAACATGATATTAATGACCTGAATAATAAAATTTAGGTTCATAAATTGATAATTATATAACCTAATATATATTTAATTAATTTAATACAACCTTATTTGGTTTATTCATGGAGTTTTGATGGGTTAATAGATTTAATTTCATTATTTGGGAAAAACATTTTCCTTGATTTTCATGACCAGTTTACATATATTCATGTACAGATAAACATGTGGAATGAGAATGGTTGTCCAGAAGAGAATTTTTATGTTATTAGGGAACAAAAATAAGATTAAATTGTTATGAAATTTTGTTTAGTTATTTAGAGTGAATATGAATCGTTATATAAAACTTTAATGACAATTATTTGGGTCAATTGGGGCTTTTTTATCACAACAAAATCATTTTGATTTATAAATTAACATCATGTGTAAAAGAGTATTAAAGAACCATAAATAAGTTATAATAAATATATTATAGTCTTTTTTAACCATAAAAATGGTTTCATGAATATAATTGAAGATGTTAATAAAAATACAAACCCATCACCCTTAAATGTGATCAATTAACACATCTCAGATGGTGTTTCCATTTCTAGTATAAAAGAAGGGGAAATGAGAGATGATGAAAAATTATTCCTTTATCATAACAATATTACACTATATATAAGGTACTTGAGTCATCACAATATTTTTATTAAAGTAGGCAAGGAAAGAAAAATAAAAGAGAGGAACTTGAAATAAAAGAAATGAAAAGAGGAATTTACCTTTTGAAGTAATCTTCCTTGAGAGCCTCTTTAGGGGAGAGGTTTTGGTCCTTTTCTATGACCAAGGTCTACTAGACATGGTGGAAGATCTTGGGAGTATATTTTATGATAATTTAGACAAGGCACAAGGCTTGGTAGGATTGAAGAGTAGATGGAGTGAGGGGGTTTTACAGTGGAGGAGAGGGGTGATTTGTGAATATCTTATTCATTATTTTATTATTTCCCTCAAGACAACCAATAGTGTTGATTCATGTGACCAATAATAGTAATAAGTGATTTTGAGTTCGAAAGAAATTTGGTTACATCATCCATGATGCTATTAATACTGAATTTAACTGATTATGGATATATACGGTAAATTACTATATTTTACTATTAATAATTTTTTTTTGTATTTCAGAAAAATCCCAAAAATTAAACCTAACCATTTTATGAAGTTTACAATTAAAAAATGAAGTTCATTTTTTAAAAATAATTTTCTAAATATGTTTAATTTAATTTTTCAATAAAATCATAATTTATTTCAAAAATAACTATTTGAAAACTATAATTTGTTTTATACCACATTGAAAAATTAATCAAGATATCATTATCTTATAACCTTAATAAAATAAATTAATAATATTATTTTCTATTCATATGGTTCATATTACTATTCACAATAGTATGTAACTATTGACCAAAAATTATGTTTGTCTTATCCAACTCTAAATATCTTACCTAACGCAACCGTGTAAGTCAGTTTTTCGAAATTCAAATCACAGAGGTGGAAAAATTATGTTTACTGGATAGGTTATAACAAAGTGGTATTTTGTAGAGACTCATTATTTCATGCATTAATATTAAATTTATTTTCCAAAACTTGGGGTGTTACATTCTCCCACCTTATAAAAATTTCATCCTCAAAATTTACAGAATGTTACCGCATGAAAATATTTGGGTAGGTCTTCATCATATGCTGCCCAAGCTCCCATATTGCCTCTTTGATTTTAATATTTTTCCAAAGAATCTTTACTAGTCGAGTTGTATAATTCTTTAAAACTTATTCTTTTGTATCTAGAATCCAGATAGTCTCTTCACAGTATGATATGTTAGGTTCAAATTCTATTCCTTTAGAAGTGAGGACATGCATTGGGTTTGGCATGTAATTCCTCAACAATGAGACATGAAAAACATTGTTTACTTTAGATAGGATAGGGTGCATAACCAATCGATATGAAACAAATCCAATTATCTCTAGGATTTAAAAATGTCCAATTTACCTTGGGATTAGTTTCTATTTCTTCTTAAATCTTATAATACACTTCCATGGTGATACTTTTAAGAAAATGTGATCTCTCACATAAAATTCCAAGTCCTTACTCTGATTATTAGCTTAGATATTTTTCCTACTTTGAGATTCTTTGATATGGGTTTGAATAGTCTTTACCTTTACTGTTGTTTCCTCCACAAGCTCTGTGCCCACAAGGTTCCTTTCTCCAACTTCATCCCAATAGGTTGGTATACAAAATCTCTTTCCATACAATGATTCATATGGTGCCATTTGAATACATGAATGGAAACTATTATTGTAGGTAAACTCCAATAAAGGTAAATATTGATCCCACATACCATGAATGTCACGTGAACATGATCTCAACATGTCCTCTAAGGTTTGGATCATCCTTTCTGATTTCCTGTTAGTTTGTGGGTGGTAAGCAGTACTCAAAAGAATCTTAGTATGAAAATATTACTCAAGAATTTTCCAAAATTTCAATGTAAATTATGGATCAAAATAAGAAACAATTGAGATATATATTTCATAAAGTCTCACAACTTCATTGATATATAGTCGTTCTTGGTGCTCTAGTGGTAAATTCTCCCTTATATAGAGGAAATGTGCATATTTTGTAAGTTGATCAATAATTACCCATATCACATCATTCTTCCTTGGAGTTTTTAGTAATACAGTGAAAAAATAAATGGTGATGTCATCCCATTTCCATGTAGGAATAGGAAGAGGTTCCATGAATCCTCTTGGATGTGGTCGTTCGACCTTTAATTGTTGAAGAATTAAACATCTTGATACATAATCAGAAATTTCCCACTTCATGTTGTCCCACCAGAAATGTTCCTTCAAATATCTATACATTTTAGTGCTACTAAGGTTTATAGAGAAATTTGAGCTATGGACATCATCCAATATCTCCCTTTTTAGCTCGGGTATAGAGGGAACACATAGCCTCTTCCCAAATTTCATAATTACATCTTCACATACGAAGTCATCACCTTCCCATATTTCATAGAATTAACTTTTTTGAAAGTTCTCATCATCAAGATGAGAGATTTTAATCCTTTATAATAAACTTGGTTAAGAAACCAAATGAAAAGTAATGATGTTTCACCTTCTTTTATAATTACCATGTCCATCCTTATTAGATGTATGAATATAGGATCCCTTTAAATCCTCATTTTGTTTAAAACTCCATGATACTTCCTAATTAATGCATCAAATACCTTATTTTAATTTCCTAGGTTATAGTTTATAGAACAATCATAATCCTTATATAGTTCGAGCCATCACCTTTGCCTCATATTGATTTCTTTTTGTGGGAAGATTTACTTCAGACTATTATGATTAGTATATATCTCACACATTTCACCATAGAGATTGTGTATCCATATTTTTAGAGAAAATATCACACCATCTAACTCAAGATAATGAGTAGTTTATTTTTTTTCATGAATATTTTACTACCTTGATGCATAGACAATAACTCTATCATTCTGCATAAAGACACTACCAAGTACTTTATTTGATGCATCAGTATAGATAACAAACCCACAATTACCCAATGGTAGAGTTAGGATCAGATCATTCACTAATATCCTCTTCAATTCTTCGAAAAAGTGCTCACATTCTTATTTATATATTAATATAAACCCTTTACATGTAATATTGGTCGTTGGGTTGGCTAAATAGGTGAAATTATGAGTGAAACACTAATAATAACCTGCTAAACCAATAAAACTATGTACCTATGTTATGTTTGTTGGAGTAGGCCATTCTTGAAAATCCTTTGTCTTCATAGGATCAACAGATATTCCATCCTTTGAGATAATGTGTCCAATAAATGAAACTAATTGAAACCAAAATTCATACTTGCTAAACTTCCCATATAATTCATTTCTTATAAGAGTCATCATAATAGTGCGCAAGTGATTTTCAGGATCTTTGTAGCTTTTGGAGTATACCAATATATCATCAATAAATAACACCACAAAGTCATAAAGATATTCCTTGAAAACCCTATTCATTATATCCATGAAGATAGAGGGTAAATTAGTCAGTTAAAATGGAATTATTGTATACTCATAATGCCCATTCCTAGTTCAAAACACAGTCCTTGGAATATCTTCCATCATTACTCGCAAGTGATTTTATCCAGATCGAAGATTAATCTTCAAAAAATATTGGGCTCTATGAAGTTGATAAAATAAATCATTAAGGCAAGGTAGGGGATACTTTTTATTTATTGTTATAGCATTGATCTCCCTATAATCAATTCACAACCTCATAGATCCATCTTTCTTCTTAACAAAAATAATAGGCACTCCCCATGGGGAGACAATAGGGAGAATAAATAATTTATCACTCAATTCATCTATTTGTTTCTTTAATTCTACTAATTCCACAGTGGACATTCTATAGGGGTCTTTGATATAGTCTTTGAAATAAGAATTAAATCAATGGAGAACTCAATTTCTCACTTTGGAGGATGTCCAGGTAAATCCTTTAGCAAACATAAAAATATTATTGTACACTAGGTACATCCTCTATTTAAACATTCCTTTCATCACTCATTGATATTTCATTCCCTTCCTCCCCAATAATTGAATTTAGTTGAGCTGTTGGAGGTGGATCGAGATAAGAATCAGCTGGCGAGGTTTCTTCTCTAAATATAATGGATTAAAAACCATTCTCAAAAATAATAACTTCCCTCTTCTTTAAATATATCTTCAGATCATAACTTGAAAGACAACTCATATGAAGTATTATATCAAAGTTAATCCTGGGTATGATGATAAGGTTAGAAACTAAAGCATGTTTATGTGTTATGAGGGTGACTGATTGACACATCTTTATTGCAATGATACATCCCCTAAGAGTTTTGACTGAAAAATAATTTATTAAATCAAATTGAAAATGTATAATTTTCTTTATAAACTAGGAAGATTTAAAATAATAAAATGATACAGAATCAAATAAATCATTGGATAAGTTTTATAAAATGATTAAAGTACCTACATCCACATCATTTGAAACTTCAATATCAACAGTTGTGATCACATAATCTTGTTATTTCTCCATTGACCTTTTTAGAGTAACATTTCCTTGAATATTTAGATAATCATTATCATAATGTCCAATTTCTCTAAAATTATATCATTTAACATTAAAATCTTCTTTCTTTCCCTTGAAATCACCAGCATGATAGCCTTTCTCTCCACACTTGTCGCCCAACCCTTTTCCTTTTAAGCAGGCACCGTGATGTTTCCTTCTAAAATTAGCATAGGGTGGAAAGTAAACTCTTCCCTTCTTCCAAATTTACTTATTTCCTTTTATAGAGTTTTTAACATCCCTCTTCTTCTCTTTATTTCTTTTAAAGTCATATGACTTGTAGAACTCCTTTTCTGTCTTGATAACATATGAGTCTATATTTTCATATGATGAGAAAGCTTGGCAGACCAGTGACTGTTAGAGGAATGGATTTAGGCCATGAAATAATTGATCAATATTTCTCCTTGGATTATGTATATAGTCCACATCATGACTTTCTAACCTTGTGAAGTTAGCTTCATACTTTGTATCATTCTCATCTTTATTTTTCCTCAAATTCATAAATTACCTTTCTATATCTGCTCACTGTGTACAAGGAAAGTATTTCTCTAAGAAAAGTTCTTTAAATTAACTCCATTCCATGTTTTCTATTTCTTATTATTCCTTTTTGTTTTGAATTAGTGAACACCATTGATCAACATCTCTGGACAAATGAAACACTTCCATGACTACCTTCTCCCTTTCGTTACTTCCCAAGGCGAGAAATATCTTCTCTAAGAAACTTATCCACTTCACCACTACGAATGGGTTTATAGTCCCATTAAGTGATGGATGTTGTTGTCTCATAAAAAAATCTAGAATTAATCCTCCATATTGTAAATCACAATGTTCCATTCGGGTAAGGTTATTGTTCATAACTTGAGTCAACTCTCCCAGTATAGTTCTAAGTTTCTCAGCACTAGTTGCAGCACTAGGTCCAACATCATTATCTTACGTCGGAGGGAAATCCCTAAACGGGATACATACATTCATTAGGTTTCAATTCCTTCCACTTGGATCCATTTATAAATAATTTCATACAATAGATTAGGTTTTGAATCATAATGTATAATCTTAACTTAGAAAAATAATTAGCATAAATTTAAATCTTATCCATAGCTAATCTCTTAATCATAAAAATGGTTTATTTGAGAAAAAAATATATTTAATTAATTCATAATGTTTTTTAAATAAAATATGTATTATCATAAGCATATCCCCTAGGAGTGTCAAACCAGGTGCGTAGTAAGACCCAATTTAGTGTACCAAGATACCTCGGGTACAACCTGAAACTCCTTGTCGGAGTTTTCACTCCTAGATACATCTGTGCCAGAACCACATCCAATCATAGTTTCCATAAAGGGATGTATTTTCTAGAAATATCCACATAATATATTATTTATCAATATCCTAGGATATTATTATATACTTATCCTCGAAGACTATCTTAGTGTTTTGTTATCTAATCTATATTTTCTAAATCTAGTTTCCAAGTTTTCTACTAAACTTTTTTTGATACGAATAGTAAAGACCTGAACCTAGTTACTCAGAGAAGGTGCCTTATTTTATTACATTGTAATGATTACAAGAAATTCATATCCTAAAGGAAAGAATAGTTTAGTAAATATAGAAAACCATATACATACATATGTTCAACATTACAACATGAAATGAAAATCAACATAAAAGTTTCATTGGGAACATCCATCACTCTAAGATTATCCCTAAAATTCAATCATAATATAACTCTTCATTTCCTGGAAGAAATAAAACATAAGAAGGGGTTATCTCTAATGCTCAGTAAGGGTAAACAATATAGTGGATGATATCATAAACATAAACATTAGGCACGGTGAATAATTTAAAACACAAGACTTTATAAATAAACTTGAACATAATATAGAAGGAATATGAGATGGGAAAATATTTCCATATTAAAACATAATCATGGGTATTATAATAGTCAAATAACCTCTTGAAATATGAATTTCTGGCTTCATAATGAGGAAAATTCAGATGCAAGACATTCTGAAACATATTGTCATAGCCTCGGCCAAGTCATCTGAAAATGATTAAGGCCTCAGCCAAAACCATATCTAAAAATGGGCAAGGCCTCATCAAAGTACATATCTATTTTTCTTAAGAGACATACCGATGAATATAGGGGATATATATGTACCCACATATCAATTAATAATTCCAATACATTCCTCACATGAATGAGGATAAACATAAACCACATATACACATGACATGTAAATAACTTTCCTCAATCTATAACATAATCACTAATCATTCTGAGTAGTAATATTAAAGGTATCAAAATAGAAAATACATAATAAAATTTATCATAAAACATTAAATATAATATGTTATTTTATATCATAAAATATTAGTCTCAATAATACATAATAATCAATAAGAGTGTTGAAATTGATGAAAATACTCTTATAAAATCATTGAGTAATTCTTGAGATAAATACTCTTTTACTTTGAAAAGAAGAGTTATTTTTGGAAAAATCTTTGAATAAAACAAGTGAAGTAAGATATTATTTTCATAATAAAATTAGTGATTTTAGAAAAATAATGGTTTCTAAAAAAATATTATAGAGTGATCTTTAAAATAGGTAAGAATTTGAGAAATTCCATTGAATCAGGCCTGTATTTCAGAAAGAATTTTGAAACTTCCTTTTAAAACATGTAAATCCAATAATAGAAATAATGGTTATGGTTTTTACACATACATATAACATTAACACAGAATTTACGAGGAGTACATAATAATAATTAAGAAACTAATTGTGATAAAGAGAGACAAAGAGTAACCCGAAGGAAATTGGAGGTTTAGGTAGGAAACCCTTACCTTAAGACCAAAGGTGTTCCTAACTTGATCTTAATGACATGAATAATAAAATTTAGGTTCATAAATTAATAATTAAAGAACCTAATATATATGAAATTGACTTATTATAACCTTATTAGGTTCATTCATGGTCTTCTGATGGTTTAATAAATTCTATTTCATTGTTTGGGAGCCTTTTCTTCCTTGATTTTCATGATCAGTTTACTTATATTCATGTACGGATAAACATGTAGAATGAGAATGGTGGTCCATAATAGAATTTATATGTTATTAGTGAAAAAAATATAATTTTAGATGTTATAAAATTTCATTTGGTTATTGGGAGTGAAGACAAATCATTATATAAAACTTTAATGACAATTGTTTGGGTTTATTGGTTGGTTTTTTATCAAAACGAACTCATTTTGATTTACAAATTAACATAATGTGTAAAAATGGAATCTAGAATATTACATAAGTTATAATACATATATTAGATTCTGTTTCAACCATAAAAATGGTTTCATGAATATAATTGAACATGGTAATAGAAATTGAAAACCCGTCGTCCTTGAGTGTGATCAATTAACACATCTAGGATGGTGTTTTCATTTCTATTATAAAAGAAGGGGAAAAGAGAGATGATGAATAATTATTCCTTTATCATAAAAAAATTAAATTAAATATATGGTACTGGAGTAATCACAATATTTTTATGAAAGGATGTGAGGAAATAAAAAGAAAATAATGGAACTTGAAATAAAAGAAATGAAAAGAGGAATTTAGCTATTGAAGTAATATTCCTTGAGAGCCTCTTTAGGGGTGAGGTTTTGGTATTTTTATGAGACCAAGGGATGATGGAAGTGGTGAAGGAGATTGGTAGGATATTTTAATAGAATTTATACAAGTCACAAGTCTTGAGAGGATTGAAGAGAAGAGGGAGTGTGGGGGGGGGGAGTATAGTATAGGGGAGGGGTGATTTGTGAATATCTTTTTCATTATTTTATTATTTCTTTCAAGACAACCAATCGTTTTGATTAATGTGACCCATAATAGTAATAAGTTCATGTGAGTTCTAAACAAGTGTTTTTACATCCTCCATGATGCTAGGAATAGTGAATTTAATTGATAATGCATATATACGGTAAATTACCATTTTTACTATTCATCAAAAAATCGAGTATTTCAAAAAAATCCCAAAAATTAAACCTAACCATTTTTTTATGTTTAAAATTTAAATATGAAATTTATTTTTTAAAAATAATTTTCCAAATATTATTAATTTAGTTTTTAAATGAAATAATAATTTATTTAAAAAATAACAATTTTAAAACTATAATTCGTTTTATATCACAATGTAAAATTAATCAAGATCTCATTATCTTATATCCATAATACAATAATATAATAATATTATTTACTATTAATAAGGGTCATATTACTATTCATATTACTATTCATTAGGGTATGTTACTATTCACTAAAAAAATAAGTTTATCTTATTAGACTCAAAATATCTTGCTAAACGTAACCATGTATGTTAGTTTTTCAGAATTCATATCACAGAGGTGAAAAAATTATGTTTACTGGATAGGTTATAACAAAGTGGTGTTTTGTAGAGACTCAATTTTTCATGCATTCAATATTAAATTTATTTTAAAAAACTTGGGGTGTTACAGTCTCCCCCTTTATAAAAAATTCATCCTCAAAATTCATAGAATATTACCTTATAAAAATATTTGTTTAAGTTTTCATCATATGATGCCCAGGATCCCATGTTTCCTCTTTGATTTTAATATTTTTCTAAATAATATTTACCATTTGAGTTGTGTGATTCCTCAACACCTGTTCTTTAGTGTCTAGAGTCCAGATAAGCTATTTACACTATGATATGTTATGTTCCAATTCTATTCCTTCAAAAGTAAGGACATGCGTTGGGTCTAGCATGTACTTCCTCAAAAATTGGACATGAAACACATCATTTACTTTAGACAGGCTTGGTGGCATATCCAATCAATATGAAATACCTCTAATTCTCTCTAGGATTTCAAAAGGCCCAATATTACTTGGGCTCAGTTTAAATTTCTTCCCAAATCTTATAACACCCTTCCATGGAGATAATTTCAAGAAAATGTGATCTCTCACTTGAAATTACAAGTCCTTACTTTGATTGCAGCCATAACTTTTTTTTCCTACTTTGAGTTTCTTTGATATGGGTTTGAACATTATTTACCTTTACTATTGTTTCCTCTACAATATCTTGGACCACAAGCTTCCTTTCTCCAACTTCATCCCAATAAGTTGGTGTATGATATCTCTTTCCATACAATGCTTCATATGGTGCCATTTGAATAATTGAATGGAAACTATTATGGTAGGAAAAAACCACTAAAGATAAATATTGATCCCACATACCTTGAAAGTCTTGTGAACATTATCTAAACATGTCCTCTAAGGTTTGGATTGTCATTTCTGATTTCCCGTTAGATTGTGGGTGGTAAGAAGTACTCAAACGAAGCTCAGTATCCAAATCTTTCTGATTATTTTTCAACAATTTTGATGCAAATTGTGGATCATAATCAGACACAATTGATAGAGGTTCTCCATGATGTTTCACAAGTTCATTGATATAGAGTCGTGCTAGGAACTCTAGTGGAAAATACTTTCTTATAGAGAGGAAATGTGTAGATTTCATAAGTCGATCAATAATTATCCATATAAAATCATTATTACTGAGAGTTTTGGGTAATACAGTGAAAAAATCCATGGTGATGTCATCCCATATTCATGTATGAATAGGTAGAGGTTTTATTAATCCTCTAGGATGTTGTCTTTAGACATTCACTTGTTGACGGAATAAACATCTTGATACATAATCAGAAATTTCTGGCTTCATGTTGTCCCACTAGAAACGTTCCTTAAAATATCAATACATTTTAGTTCTAACAGTATGTATAGAGAAATTTTAGCTATGATAATTATCCAATAACTCTCTTTTCAGGTTGGGTATAGAGGG
Organism: Viscum album; assembly: GCA_963277665.1. Classification (NCBI taxonomy): domain Eukaryota; kingdom Viridiplantae; phylum Streptophyta; class Magnoliopsida; order Santalales; family Viscaceae; genus Viscum; species Viscum album. The sequence goes on from OY728161.1 coordinate 314,886,861, forward strand.
AACACATATCCTCATCCCAAATTTCATAATTCTATCTTTACATACAAAGTCAGCCAACTTCCCATATTTCATAGAATTAATTCTCTTTTGAAGGTTCTCATCATCAGGATAAGAGATTTTAATCCTTTCTAATAAATATGGGTGAGAAAAAAGAAAAGAAAAGTAATGATGTTTCTCCTTCTTTGATAATTACCACATCCATCTTTATTAGATCTATGAATACATGATCCCTTTCAATCCTCATTTTGTTTAAAACTCTATGATCATTCCTGCTTAATGCATAAAATTTCTTATTTTCATTTCTTGGGTGGTAGTGTATGGAAAAATCATAATCCTTGAGTAGTTTTATCCATCACCTTTTCTTCATGTTGAGTTATTTTTGTGAGAATATATACTTCAGACTCTGGTGATCCGTATATATCTCACATATTTCACCATAGAGATAGTGCCTCCATATTTTTAGAGAAAAGATCATAGTATATAACTCAAGATAATGAGTAGGATAGTTTTGTTGGTTAAATTTTATCTGCTTTGATGCATAGTCAATAAATCTATCATTCTTCATAAAGACACAACCAAGTCCTTTCTTTGATGCATCACTATAGATCACAAAGCCATCATTCCCTGATGGTAGAGTTAGGATCATATAATTCACTAATCTCTTTTTCAATTATTCAAAACAGTCCTCACATTCTTTTTTCCATATGAACTTAACCCCTTTACGTGTAAAATTTTGTTGGGTGGGATAAATGGGAGAAATTATGAATGAAACACCGATAATAACCTGCTAATCCAATAAAACTACATACCTATGTTATGTTTGTTGGAGTTTTCCATTCTTGAAAATCCATTTTCTTCCCAAGATCAAAAAATATTCCATCCATAGAGACCATGTTTCCATGAAATGAAACTGATTGAAGCTAAAATTCACACTTTCTAAACTTTACATATAATTTATTTCTTCTAAGAGTATCATTAATAGTGCACAAGTGATTTTCATGATCTCGTAGCTTTTGGAGTATACGAAGATATCATCAATAAATATCACCTCAAAGTCATAAAGATATTCCTTGAAAACCCTATTAATTAGATCTATGAAGACAGAAGGTGAATTAGTTAGTCCAAAAGGCATTACTTTATACTCCTAATGCCCATTACTTATTCGAATTGAAGTCCTTGGAATTTCTTCCTTCCTTACTCGCAACTGATGATATCCAGATCGAAGGTCAATCTTTAAAAAATATTGTGCTCTATGAAGTTGAAAAAATAAATATTCTAGGTGAGGTATGGGATAATTGTTCTTTATTGTTATATAATTGATCTCTCAGTAGTTAATACATAACCTCATAGACCCATATTTATTCTTAATGAAAAGAACAAGGTATCCTTATGGAGAGACACTAGGGAAAATAAATACTTGATCACTAAATTACTCTAGTTGTTTCTTCAATTATACTAATTCCACAGTGGAAATTCTATAAGAGTGTCTGATATAGACCTTGAACTAATAATTAAATCAATAGAAAACTCAATTTCACGCTATGGAGTATTTCTAGGTAAATCCTTTAGAAACACATCAACATATTCCTACACAATATGTACATCCTATATTTGAAAATTAATTTCCTCACCCATTTATATTTCATTCCATTCCTTCCCAATAATTGAATTCAGTAGAGCTACTGGGGGTGGATCTTGATAAGAATTAGCTGGCGAGGATTCTTCTCTAAAGATATGGTATTTAACACCGTTCTAAAAAATCATAACTTCCCTATTTTTAAAATAGATCTTCACATAATAAAGTGAAATATAACTCATACCAAGGATTATATAGAAGTAAATAATGGGTATGATGATAAGGTTATAAACTGAATCACATTTATGGGTTATGAGGGGGATTGATCGACACATCTTTATTGCAATGATACATCCCCTAGGAGTTTTGACTGACAACTAATTTATTAAATAAAACTGAACATATCTAATTTTCTTGTTAAACTCAGAAGATATAAAAGAATATGATGATATAGAATCAAATAATGTATTGGATACGTTTGAGGAAATTATTAAAGTACCTTCTACCATATCATTAGGAACTTAAATATCAACAGTTGTGATCTCATAAGCTTGTCCTTACTCCCTTGACCTTTTCTGAGGAACATTTTCTTGATGCATTGGAAAATCATTAGAATAGTGTCCCATATCCCTTGAATTATAACATTGAATATTAATATATTATTTCTTCCCCTTGAAATCAACAACATGAAGACCCTTCTATCCACACTTTTAGCACACCCCTTGTCCTTTTAAACTGGAACTATGATGGTTCCTTCTACAATTATCATAGGGTGGAAAGTAAAATCTTCCATTATTCCCTATTTCGTTATTTCTTTTCTAAATGTTTTTAAAAAACCCTATTCTTATCTTGCTTTCATTTAAGGTCATAAGACTTATAGAAATAATTTTCCCTCTTGATAGCATGTGAGAATATATCTTTGTATGATGAGAATTCTTGGAAGACCAGTGCCCATCTAAGGAATGGATTTAGGCTATCAAATAATTGATCAATATTTCTCCTTGTATTATGTATATAGTCTACAACATGTGTTTCTAACCATTTGAAGTTATCTTCATACTTTGTAACATTTTTATCTTCCTTTTGACTCAAATTCTGAAACTGTCTTTTTATATTTTCTCGTTGTTCATGAGGAAAGTATTTCTCTAAGAAAAGTTCTTTAAATTGACTCCATTAAATGTTTTCTATTTCTTCCTCATCTTTTTTGTTTTGAATTTATGACCACCACTGATCAAAATCTCCATAACATTGATAAGATTCCATGAAAACCTTCTCCCTTTCGTTACTTCCCTAGGTGAGAAATATCTTCTCTAAGGAACTTATCCACTTCACCACTATGAATGGGTTTATAGACCCATTAAGTGATTGAGGCTGTTGTCTCATAAATCAATCTAGCATTATTCCTTTACGTTATAGATCATGATGTTGCATTTTGGTAAGGTTATTGTTTATAACTTGAGTCAACTATCCTAGTATAGTTATAAGTTTCTCAACACTAGTCGTAGCAACAGATCTAATATCATTATCTTGTATTAGAGGGAAATCCCTACATGGGATACATGTATTCAAGAGTTTTCCATTCCTTTCACTTGGTGCCATTTCTAAACAATTACATACACTAGATTAGGTTTTGAATCATAATGTATAATCTCAAATTAGAAAAATAATTTTCATAAATTGAAATCCTATCCATATCTAATCTATTAATCATAAATATGGTTTTTTGAGGAAAAATTTAAATTTAATTCCTTTTAATGATTTTCAAAGAATGTGTGAATTATACAAAGCATATCCCATGAGAGTTTCAAACTAGGTATGCAGTAAGGCCCATTGTCGTGTACCGGGATACCCCGGGTCAATCCTGAAACTACTTGTCGGAGTTTTCACTCCTAGGTACATCTATGCCAGAACCACATCCACTTATATTATCCAAGAAGGGATGTATTTTCTAGAAATATACACATAATATATTTCTTTCAAAATTTTTATAATAATCTTGTATACTTATCCTCAAAGTTTATCTTGGAGTTTTTTCACGAATCTACATTTTCTAAATCTAGTTTCCAATTTTTCTTCTAAACTTTCTCTGATACAAAATGTAAAGACCCAACCCCAATTTCCCAGAGCTGGTGTGTTATTTATTATATTGGAATGATTACAAGAATGTTATATCCTGAAGAAATTAATAGTTTAGTATATTTGGAAAACAAGATAAATATATTATTTAAATATTACAACTTGAAATTAAAAAGAATATAAAAGTTCAATTGGGAGGATCCACCACTCAAATATTATCCCTGGAAGTCAACCATAATATACATCTTCATTTACTAGGAAAAATGAAACATAAGAAGGGGTGAGCTCAGCTGCTCAGTAAGGGTAAACAATACAACTGAAGATATCATAAACATAAACATTAGGCTTGATGAATAATTTAAAACACATGCCTTTAAAAATAAACTTGAACATAATATGGAAAGAATATGAGTTGAGAAAATATTTCCCTAATAAAACATAATCAGGAGTATTATCCAAGTTGAATAACCTCATGAAATATGAACTTATAGATTCATAATGAGGGAAATGCATATTTCAGAAATTCTGAAACATACTGTCAAGGCCTCAGCCAAGACATCTAAAAATGATTAAGGCCTCAGCCAAAACCATATCTAAAAATGGGAAAGGCCTCGACCAATTCCATATTTATTTGTATCATGAGACCTACTGATGCATATAAGGGATATAGAGGCCCCAAAAATCACTTACTAATTCCAATTCATTCCTCATTTGAATGTGTATAAACATAAACAACATATACAGATGATATGTAAATAACTTTCTCTAACCTGTAACATAATAACTAACCATTCTGAGTAGTATGAATTGTATTAAAATAGAAAATCCATTGTAAAATTGATCATAAACCATTAAATATAACATTTTATATGATATCATAAAATATTAATCCCAATAATACATAATAATCAACAAGAGTGTTGAAATAGATGAAAATACTCTTATAAAATCATCATGTAATTTTTGAGATAAATACTATTTTACTTTGAAAAGAAGACTTATTTTGGAAAAATATTTTTATAAAAATAGAATTATAGTAATACAGTGTTTTGATAATAAAAAGAGTGATTTTATAAAAATAATGGTTTTTGAAAACATATTGTAGAGTGACCTTGAAAATAGTTAATAATTTGAGAAATTTTTTTGAATCGGGCTTGTATTTCAGAAGGAATTTTGAAAGTTCTTTTTAAAACATGAAAATCCCATAATATAAAGAAGGATTTTGGTTTGTACACATACATAGAACATTAAAACAGAATTTATGTGGAGTACACAAGAATAATTAATAAATTAATTGTGATAAAGAGAGATAAAGAGTAACCTGAAGGAAAATGGAGGTTCAGGTAGGAAACCCTTACCTTAAGTCTGAAGGTGTTACTTACTTGATCTTAATAACCTAAATAATAAAATTCATGTCCATAAATTAATAATTCCATAAAATCCTCTATATTTAATTGATTTATTATAACCTTATTAGTTTCATTCATGGACTTCTGATGGGTTAGGAGATTCAATTTCATTGTTTCGGAGTGTTTTCTTTCTTGGTTTTCATGATCGGTTTACTTATACTCATGTACGAATAAACATGTAGATTGAGAGTGGTTGTCTAGAATAGAAGTTGTATGTTATTAGAGAACAAAAATAATTTTACATGGTTATAATTTTTTTTGGTTATTGGGAGTGAAGAGGAATAATTATATAATACTTTAATGATAATTGTTTGGGTTAATTGGTGCGTTTTTTTATCACAATGAACTCATTTTGTTTTATAACTTAACATCATGTGTAAAAAAGGATTCCAGGAACTTAAATAAGTTATAATACATATATTATAGTCTATTTTAACCATAAAAATGGTTTCATGACTAGAATTTAAGATAGTAATTGAAATTAAAAACTCATTGTCCTTGAATGTGATAAATTAACACATCTCAGATGGTGTTTTCATTTCTAGTATACAAGTATGGGAAAGGAGAGATGATGAAGAATTATTCATTTATCATAAAAAAATTCTAGTACATGTCATTTATTTTATTCATCACAACATTTGGATGAAAGGTGGTATGTAAAGAAATATAAAAGAAAGGAACCTACAACAAAATAAATGAAAAAAGAGATTTGCCTCTTGAAGTAATCTTCCTTGAGAGTCTCTTTAGGGAAGAAGTTTTGGTATTTTTATGAGACCAAGGGATTATGGACATGGATTATAATCTTAGGAGGATATTTGATCATAATTTAGACAAGGAAAAAGGCTTCAGAGGAGTGAATAAAAGAGGTAGTGGGGGGAGGGGTTATAGTAAAGAAGAGGGGTGATTTGTGAATATCTTATTAATTATTTTATTACTTACCTCAAGAAAATTAATAGTGTGGATTCATGTGAACAAAAATAGTAATAAGTTCATGTGATTTCAAACCATTAGTGATTACATCATCCATTATTATAGGAATAGCTCATTTAACTGATAATGCATATATACGTTAAGTTACCGTATTATACTATTCATCTAAAATTTGAGTATTTTAGAAAAATCACAAAAATTGACCTTAAACATTTTTCAATGTTAAAAATTCAAAAAATGGCCTCAATTTTTTGAAAATAAATTTCTAATTATCATTAATCTAATTTTTAAATAAAATCACAATTTATTCAAAAAATTACAATTTTAAAACTATAATTAGTTTTATATCACATTTAAAAATTAATCAAGTTCTCATTATCTTATCACCTTAAGACAATAAAATAATAATATTATTTTCTATTCATATGGGTCATATTACTATTCATATTAATATTCATAAGGGTAAGTTACTATTGACTAAAAATTAAGTTTGACTTATCAGACTCTAAAAATCTTACTGAACGCAATCATGTATGTTTGTTTTTCAAAATTCAAATAACAGTTGTGGAAAAATTATATTTTCTCGATAGGTTATAACAAAGTGGTGTTTTTTAGAGACTCAATGTTTCATCCATTCAATATTAAATTTATTTCCAAAAAACATGGGGTGTTACAAAAGGCCTTTGATACACTAAAGTGAAGATTCCTTCTTAATGTGATTAAAAGGTTTTGGATTATCAAATATGTTTATAAATCTTGTAACCAAAATTATTGTATCTTCAAGACTATCAATATTAATTAATGGATATTTTAGGGGTAATTTTTTGTACACTAGAGGAGTTCTATAAGGAGATCCTATCTTAAGTCTTCTTTTTTCTATAATTAAGGAATACTTGATTATATGGTTTCATGAGTTATCCCAGATTAGTATCTACAAGAAGATTAAATATGGAGGGGGCCTTTTTATCCCTTCTCATTTATTGTATGCTGATGAAATCATTCTCTTTAGAAAAGCTTCAAAGAGAACAATTTCTACAATAAAATCATGCTTTATATATTATGAGGAATTTTATGGTCAGTCCATCAGTTGGAATAAACTAATTATGGTGTTTTAGGATGGATTAACCATTGGTAAGAATAATAGAATCACTAGGAAACTTGGCATTTTGAAGGGTTCTATACCCTTTGTCGACCTTGGAGTCCCCATATTTTATATAAAGGTTCAAATGAAATATATTGAAGATATATGATCTGAAATTTCTAATCAGTTGGAAAGGTGGACGAGAAAGGCAATGTCTCATGTTGGGAGGGTGAGTCTCGTTAATTCAATGATTATATCAATGCTTGTGTATTCCTTATCCTGCTATAGGTAGCCAAGAATAATTCTTAATGACATCCAATCCATGATGATAAACATTATTTGGATATAATCTATGAATGAAAGAAAGTTGACCACGATTTCTTGGGCAGATTGATTCAAACCAGTTGAGAAGGCAACCTTGGTATCAAGGACCTTAGAATCTTCAATGATGTACTTGTTAAAAAGATCACTTGGAACCTTATCACCTCAAAGGATTCTTCTATGGAATTCTTATCATGCAAGTTCATGATTAATCTTCTCAATGGGTATCTTCACTACCTTTAATCATCTTTGTGGTCATCGATCAAGAACTATTTTAATGATATTTTGCCGAATTATAAGTGGTTAGTAAATAGGCAGTGCAACCTTAATTTCTGGAACTCCCCTTGGATGGAAAAACCCCTTAGCATTGGCCATATACCTTCCAGTATGGCTGGTATGACTGTTGTAGATATTTTTCCTCACAATGGAGATATTTATGATATTATCACCTCTCAGAATATCATAGAATTACAATGTTACTCCTTTATGGATCATGAAACTTTGATTTGGAATCCAAAGAGGAATGAGCATTATAATAAGAGGGATCACTATAAATATCATTTTATTGGACATTCTCAAATGCAATCCTAGATTCCCAGATTTAAGGATCCTTTATTCCTCCTTCAAGGTTCCTTATATTGTGGAAAATATGGAAGAATCACTTACCAACCACTGATTGACTGAGGAATTCTAGAAAATTCATCATTTCAGCTTTCCATCATTGTGTCAAGGCTTATGAAAATCTCCAACATGTTTTTTTTCAATGAAAATTTTCACAACACCTTTGGAGTTACCTTGGAAGTATATTTAATATTGATTTATGATTCCGTAGGAGCATTGATATGTAGCTATTTCATGCCACTAGGAGGGTATGAAGCGATCAACTCCATAACCTCTTCTTAGCGGTAGCGGCAATTATCAGTCAAGCTATATGGATGTCCAAGAATGCTGCAATGGTTGATGGAAGTTGACCTTCCTTACATAAAAGGATTCTAAATGTCCAAATAGAGTAACATGCTACTTCAGGTGTGCAGGAGGGAGCTATGGTGAACTGCATGGAGGATTTAAACTCCCTATGCATGATGGGGATTTCAGGGAGGACCAAAAATTCCCTTATGGTCAAGAGCATTCAGTGGATTCCTCCTGACCTAAATTATGTCAAAATTAATGTCGATTAAGCAACTCTTAGAGCTATAGGATTGGCAGGATGTGATGTTATTTTTCTCAACTATCACCGATCTATCAACAGATACTTCCACCAATTTATTGGTCAATGTATTTCTTATAAAGACGAGCTATGGGCTATTATCTATGCCATAAAACAGGCTACCAATCATAATTGGATAGTTGTGTGTATTTAATCCAACTTCGAGCTTGGTGTTAATGACCTCAATTTAAGAACCAGGAATGTACCATGTCAGATTCTACATCATTGAATTGGGAGTCTCAATTAGGTGAGTCACCTCAACCTTATTGTAACACATGTGTATAGGGAGACAATCAATTTACTGGTGAATTTTTAAAGAGACGAGTAATTGAGATGAGCACTATGTGGTCATTTAGGATACCTGATCATTGTGCATAGTTGGTGGATGATTACATGAGGGGAGTGGTTCACTCTCATCTTTGTAAATACTCCTTGTAATTACTTATTTATACTCGTATTGTTACTTAAATTTATAGAGAAATCATGTTTGGACCCTAGATTTTCCTGGAAAGTCTCCATGTGATCATCCTTCACCACCAATCTATTCCACTATGAAGGAAGTAGATGAAAAGGGAACCAAACACGTTATATGATTCCCTTTACATTCCCTATGTCTTACAAAATAATGCCTATTTTTTTTTCTAAATGAAACAGTAGAGTGTGAGCATAGATCCCAGTAGGATATAAACTAAATAAAATATACATGTTATAATATCAATAATGCACAAGTTATAACATTAAAATTAAATCTAGATTTTAAATCTTTTTCTAAATAAAATCATTTAAAAATATTCCTTTATTTTGTATAAATGCATCCCATATTCCCCAAATATAAGAAATATATTATGTATAAAATAAAAATAGGTAAGCATTGTAAAACCCAACCATGGATGCACCATAATATAAACATGTGATTAAGTATCCATGAAAAAACATTATTCAATAGCCATGTATAAATAAAAAAGCACACTATATGGGCTCTAGAATATGGTAAATGTACTAGACATAAAAGAAGCCAAAACCAAGAATATATTGGTTACCATTGATATTGGGTCCTACCATATTTAGTTTATATCACAAATGTAACCCCTAGGGGTGCCACACACACTAGGGTTATATATGTCCATTTCATGATGCACCCAAGGTTCCCAAAATGCTATGTTTATCCAAAACCATTTCCAAAAATCACGATCATATTTTAAAAAAAATATTTTTTATGTTAATGAAAGTCCATTTCAGTGAAATACAAAAAGAGATAAATAATAATATATATAAATTCAAAAATTAGAACACTTTTATAGATACAAATTCCTTAATAATGATAAAAACAAATCTATCTTCAACAATTAGGATAAAAAAACCATGGATCAAACATCATAAGGTAAGGAATGACAAAAAACTAAAAAGGATCAATATAAAACACTAACAGATCAAGAATTTTAATAAAAAATATAGCCAACACCTCCACTATGACCAAAGGTAGTGAAGAAACAAAAATACTGGTTACCAGGGATATGTGATGAAAATGAAATATGAGTCAAATAATGAATAGAGAGATCCAAAAGGATAGATATCTCCCAAAATCCCTATAGGATTTGAGAGGATATTATGAACACTAAATGTAGAAATAATTATGTTTCCATCATGTTTAAAACCACTGGACCTGAGGAATTCATGTCACAAATCCCTTTCATGGCGCGAAATCCAATGAATTATAAATACAATGAAAGATGTGTCACCTCATGTTAAATTAAATATACATAAATGTTTTCAGGACATGTAATTATTTGATGGCCTATAAAATTTCACAATATTCACATGACATAATACATCTTACCTGCAATAGATTCAAATTGTGTAACCCATTCACGACATGAATTTGTCTATCATGTAGTCCTTAGAGTTTTTTTATATAGAAATAATTTAAAAAAAAACATAAGGCTCTGAAAACCCAATGAGAACCATATAAATCCATTTAAAAATTTATAATCAAACTACATTAGTTCAAATAATTACACATCCTTGGACTTTAGGTGATTTTCTCCAAAAATGTCTCTCCATATCACAGAAGCCTGCAATCCACCCAAAAAAAGGAAAATCAAAATAAAGATTAAAGGCATACCTAACAGATGGTAATAGGGTGTTAAAATATACCCACCAAAAATTATTTATGTACCCATGGTGTCCTCAAGAACCTAGACTTGAAAAAATTTAAGGCCACTGATACCTCATAAAAAATTCTCACTCCTACATCTTATGTCTATCCCATCTTCACTACCATAACACATGAATCAAAGGTATCATTTTACCTTGTATAACCTTCTATCGACAATCCATAATCTGAACTAGTTTCTCAACAAAAATGATGCCAGGACCAAGATCAATATCCTATAATTAAATCACATGAGAAGGATTCTGCTGATACCTCCTCAGTTAGGAAACATGAAATACATCATGTATATAATTGAAACGAGATGGTAAGTCCAAAAAGTTTTCCACCTTTTATAGTGTCTCTATTGGAAGTTCAAATAAATATATGTGAAAATATAAATCATGGTATTTTGATCATAATATATAGTAAATAACTCCTCGAATAGGCAGTGACCCCATATTTTATGTGTTTGTATAACTATTTCCAACTAAAGATCATTCGTTGGGTGGTTATTTACATGAGGGTTGTAAAGAACCGTAAAATACAAGGAAATTTTTTTCATAATTTTCTTTGGGATTTTACAAGAACGCAGTATCTGACGGCGCCTGATTCCAAGGCCCGGTGTGCCCGGAATCAATTTCCGAAGTTAGGCTCGGGTACGTTCAGTGGACGTATGAGCAGGTTTTTTCTAACTTTGGAACCAGTGCTCGGAATTGAAATCTGAGGGCGCCGATGAACTCGTAGCACCACTAATTGCTTAGGATCACCTTTTCTAGAGTTGCTTTTGCTTGAGTGTGGTTATTAAATTTTGGTTTAAGTAAATGAATAAAATAAAATGGGGAAACCACTTTATTTTATTTAAAGTTGTTTAACCTAAGCAAAGTGGTTAAAGTAGGACCCACTATATCCTACTCCACTAGGTAGGATATTTGTGGGGTGGGGCCCACACGATCCCCACATTTTCAACTTCCACGAAACCCCCACCTTTAATTTGGTAATTCACCTGCACCCCCCTTAAAATGTAAGTCAACTCTTGCATTTGAACTGAATAATAAATGCCTCTTTAATTGGGCGGTTTAAACTCTTCAATTAATTCAATTAATTGATTAATTCAATTTTATGAATTTCAAAACGTTTGGATTGTGTGTTAATAAAATAAGACAAGCCTTATTTTATTAAAGGGGTTCGTGGTGCGAGAGAACTTAGGAGAAATCACTCAAAGCCTTGAATCACTCCTTCCTCGACGAAGAACGTGAAGAACATGAAGAAAGCCGACCTCTGACGAAGGTCAACAAGAACGCCGGATCCTCGGAGATAGACGACGCGACATTGATGAATCTTTTCTCCGTGACGCGACGATACCCCTTCCACGACGCCTTCTTCCATGACGTTTAATTCCGCGACGAACCTTCGTTCAACTTTTTTTTCGAGGTAGGGGATTATTTTATTCCTATTCGTGAATAATTTTATCACCAATCATGGTCTCTAATTGAGCCGCCTGTTATCGCAATAACGGGAGGAGGTCGGATCGCACGAACACGGTCGTCCCTCCTCCCCCCTTATTTGTTTGAATTGTTTGCGGCATGAGCAAGGTAGTGCGGTGCCATTGCACCACGCAGAAATAATAAGGAATGGGCGGAGAAGTGCAGCACTATCGCGCCGCGCCGTTAAAGACGGACAAAGCTGCGGCATCGTTGCGCCGCCCCGAAAAATCACGAAGAGGGCACATATTGTTTATTTGAAGTGCGGATCGACAGGCGATGTCGGAATGGGCCGAAGAGGAGATTTGAAGTCTCTAAAGTGATGTTCGGGTCTCCGGAGGACCACTGGTGAAGACCACAGGCAAAATGGACCACCGAAGCGCGTCCGGTGGTCCCCGGAAAACCCCGCTGGCGCACCTCGCCGGCATGGCGGCGGCGCCCGGCACGCCACCGGGAAGGACCGCCGTGGCGGGAAGCGGCTGAAGCTGTGGCAGCAGACGGATGGTCCCGTGACGACATGGGATAAAGGTGGGGGACGTGATGCTAGGCTGTGTCTGTTGGCAAGGAGCGGCCCCCACGCGGGGGCCACGACTTCGTTCAAGGGGGAAGCGCCCCCTTTGCGTGGCCGCTCGGCTAGCACCGAGCCGACCCCGCTCGGCCAGCGCCGAGCCACCCCGGGCCGGGCCGGGCTGCGCCCAGCCAGGTTGGACCTAGACCCGGGTCGGGTCGACCCGGGGGGGGGGGGGGGGTGGGGGTGGGCTGGGTCGGACCGGGCCCAGACCCCCATTTTTGGGCAGTTTTTGTTCAAAAGCCCATAAACTGGGCTACGGACCTCCGATCGATGCACTATCAGTTGCAATGCGTTCCTTGGATCGATAACGTCATTTTAGTATATTAAAATCAAGTTTTTGGAGAACTTTGGTTACGGTCGGGTTGGTTCGAACACGAAACTAACAGGGCCCTCGGAGCGGAAACACTTATAACTTGAGCTCCGGACGTCCGATTGATGTGCCGTCAACTTTGTTGGATTCCTCTTGATGAGACAGAAATTTTGGCATACTTCGCCTAAGGTTTGGATGTAGTTGGAGTATGGCCAGGTTGGATTGTACATGAAACCAACCGGGCCCCTAGGACAAAAAGGCTAATAACTCACAGACCGGGCGTCCGATTGACGCGCCGTCTCTTGCGTTGAGACCCCTATGATAGGAAGGTCCATTGAGATTCTTCTTCCTGGAAATTTGTGATACTTGGAGTATCGACCAGTAGCTCATGGAGCAGACCCTCCCGGAGACGAGCGTACGGAGTACGGAGACCGTGTAGCCGGCTGAGACCTGATGACTGCTTGACCGACTCGACTTGGAGTGAGTCGACTAGACCAGTGTACGGAGCACTACTTTGTTTGGGTGCAGACCCATGGCGGATGGAGCACTACTGAGTTTGGGTGCAGACTTGCGGTACTCGTTCGGAGAGTACCTCTACAGGCTATTAGGGGGGATGCACTACTGTGTTTGGGTGGCAGAACCCGGCAGGAAGCACTACTGTGTTTGGGTGGCTGACCCGCGGTACTCGACAGGAGGAGTACCTTAGCAGTCCTAGGTTAGTGAGTAGTACCTCAGAGTCGTGACAGGATCACTGTACTCTCCAGAGATGGGGCTCTTCAGCAGTTATGGGTTTGATAATGAAAAATCCTGGTTTGATCTGAGTCTATGACCTTTGTTTTTACCTCATGATTGAGATGGGTCACGTGATAACTTAGGTATATGTATGGGAATATACCTAGGTAGTGGTTATCCATTGATTTCATAACCTTTGTGTTCCTCATGTTTGAGATGAGTTACTTGATAATTTAGGTATATGTATGGGCATATACCTAAGTAGAGGTTATCTATTGAGATCTTTCTTTGTGGTTATCCTTGTTGGATTTAGTGAGACCTTGAGGGTATCGGGGTCCCTACTAAGTATCATTATACTCACCCCTACATGGGTTATGCCCGCACCTCATTGTGTTGGTTGCAGATGGCGAGCAGCGCTGACATAGGCCGAGTGTTCGAGGGCTGGATGATACCGGAGGTGGACCACACGACGAGTCAGTATCTAGAGGTCGACTTCACGAAGAGACTATACTTAGAGGAGTAGACAGGCGAGAGCGTTGTGGAGGCTATCTGTACCTACCCTTCAGGTAGGATCCGTGGTGGACGATCCAAGAGCTGCGCTATCTGTACCTACCCTTCAGGTAGGATCCGAGGTGGACGACCCAAGATCTCCATCTATTCTTCCAGATGTTGTCTTTTTTGTTGTATTTAATTTCAGTTGTAGCTATACTTTTCAGTTGGGTTTTTATTCTGGACCTTTTTACTTTTCAGCACTTTCTTTTGTACTTAGTGTATTACTTCTGCTTGTACTATGTGTGGTATTATTTACTTTTATGAAGAAAATGCCTTCCCTATTATTAGATTTATGCCTTTGGTGCTAGTCTCCAGCCCCTAGCCTGTGGAAGGCGGGTTTGGGGTAGTCACGGCACGGGCCCCGGGGACGGGTCGTGACAAATTGGTATCAGAGGAATCAGTTCTACCGCAGAACTTATAACTCTGATCTTTAATTCTATGAAGCGACAGTTTTAAGAGTACCGAGTGTGGTTTTCAGTTCAAGGAGTCCAGTGTTGGTGCCGGTGGCTGACGTATCCATACAACAGGACCCTGATGACTGATTTCCGACTTTGTGCATGAAAAAACTGGTTGCATGCGTGTTTCCAGAAGTTTTTAAAAGTCATCTCAATCCAGGTCAGGTCACCAGGTATAATCATTTGACCATGTCACGTATGTTTCTTTCAGGATGCCTTTCCACGGACGATCAGCTAGAGCCCCAAGATATGTATGCACTAACAGCCTGCCGAGCGACGAGGCTTCGGTACTGGGCCATCTTGAAGTTGAGGCACCATCGGTACTACCATAAGTTGGGCCACCGATGCCACCATCCCCAGTAGTAGAGAGTGAAGGTCGCTTGAGCGCACTGCACGAGTTACAGCGCCAGAGGCCACCCAGGTTCAGTGGAGAGATGGACCCACATGCAGATGAGGATTGACTGGAGGCTGTGGTGAGAGTCTTCAGGCTAGTAGGGATGGCAGCAGACTTCATGGTGATCTTTGCTGCCAGCCTCCTTCAAGTAGCAGTAGGCAGGTGGTGGAGCCACTTGTTTCATTTTTGTGATGAGATTACCTTCACATGGGAAAAATTCAAGACCTTTTTCAGGGTGAAGTTTGAACCAGTGGATCTACACCCCGAGCATGTTCAGGAGCTGCTGCCTTTGCCACATGATTTTCCATGAGTAGCTGTGTCATCTGTAGGCAGTAGAAAGATGATGCAGAGGTCCAAGAGGACCAGAACAACAGATGGGCGATCTCAGGTTTTAGGATCGGTAGTACGGGGCACCCGGGGTGGGGTTAGAGCCAGACGTTCCAGAAACAGACAGTGTTACTCCTGTGGCAGGAATGGTCACATGGCACGTGACTGTCCGGATCCCCGCACAGTTGATCCGCAGGCATTAGAGGAGCCACTAAGGCAGAAGCAGCGGCGGGTGATTGAGAAACAACCGATTAGTGGACAAGGTAGAAGAGCTCTGGGAGCAGGTGTACAGGAGTGGAACTAGTGGATTAGTTTTGTTATTGGTACTTCTAGTTCCATGTTTCTGTCGTATTTGTGTCTTTTTACTATGAGCTGCAATAATAAAAGACACTTATCCTGGTGACAATTCATTTCCTGTCCTTTTTTTTGGTTGATACTGAGAGGTTTCGGTTTAAAATGTTGACTTGACCCTCAATTTCGAGATTTCTACTGGAGGAGACCCAGTGACCTCACACTGCTGCCGAAAGTGTGACTCGAACCTTGGAGGCAAGAGTGACAGTTGGATCTCTTGGTAGTAACGGCGAGGCCTTATGATGTTATCCATGGAATGAATGCATCATTCATGTCAGGATTGACTGTATTAGGAAATGGGTGTGGTTTATCTAGGGGATGAGACCGAGTTTCTCTTTTCAGCAAAGGAGAAATCTTAGCATCCCTTACAGATCGTAGGCAAAGAAGGTGCATATCATCGAGGAGCGGATGAAGACTGCACAGTGTAGTAAGAAATAGGAAACTTGTGCTAGTCTTAGAGACTCGAGCGTGTTAAATGTTTCAAGAAGAGGAAACATTAAGGAGAGTTGAGTCTGCAAAGCAGCAGACGTGGAGGCAGTTCTAGGAGAGCAACATGAGGTGGTGTACATTTCAACATGCTACAACCACCCGCCTTAGTTGTCCCCGCTAGGCCCAGGGAGCTGGAGGGCAGAGGAAATGTGTAGCTGCATACGGTCAAGGAATGTGACCCAATGGCTCTAAAAATGATTCAAGGGATAGTCTGTGTCCACTACTAGCTTCCATAGTAACAGACGTTGATATGAATCATTCCTTCCTTCCACGAAACTTGTTCCAGACGTAGAGTTTCCGGTAAGCCGTAGACTTGAACCTCACATCTGGAGATACCTTGGGAGGAGACTCGATAATCACACTTACGCCGACAGTGTGGTCTGACCCTCGAGGAGAGAGTTTCGGTTGGAATCTCTTGGTGGTAGCGTCGGGGCCTTATGACGTTGGTCTCGGTATGGATTGGATTCATAGTTCATGCTCAGATTGACTGTATTAGGCAAAAAGGTTGTGGTTAAAATACAACGTCGGGATGGGTTTTCCTTGGTCAGCGAAAAGGAAACCCCAGGCAGCACAAGATAAACTCATGCACAGGAGGTTGCGGTAGATCACACTTGATTCAGTTAACCTTACCATCGTGGTAGTATGAGTTTTGAGTTTCAGTTCTAAACAGGAATTGGGGACCACGTTTTCTTACGGGTCTCACCTCGACGAGGTCTATGGAGTTGTGGCCGAGGCGGCAAGTAGCCTCCGAGGTTTAGAGGACCTTTTCAAGTACTCAGCAGGGTAGTCGAGGTGGCTTACCTCTTGACCCATCCACCTCAGTTGCACTAGGTGCATGACAGCATCCACGTATCTCGACTGGGAAGATACGTGCTTGACCCGACGCATATCATCGACCATGGGGAGCTGGACATTGGCGTTGGGGTGAATTTTTCGGGGTTCCAGTAGGAGTTAAGGATCGATAGGAGCGGTCCTACGAGGACAATTAATTACTCTTGTGCGCTTTCATTGGCAGCACGAGGACCTCCAGGTGAGCATATTGGAGCGGAAGGCTCAAATGCGTGCTTAGTACCGCTTTTGTATCCCTAGTTTGTGTTAAAGCTTTACGAGGACGTAAATCCCTGAGGTGGGAGTAATTTAAAGACCTGTAAAATTCAAGGAATTTTTTTTCTTAATTTTCTTTTGGATTTTACAAGAACGCAGTTTCTGACGGCGCCTGATTCTGAGGCCCGGTGTGCCTGGAATCAATTTCCGAAGTTAGGCTCAGGTACGTTCAGTGGACGAATGTGCGGGTTTTTTCTAACTTTTGAACCATTGCTTGGAATTGAAATCTAAGGGCACCGATGAACTCGCAGCACCAGTAATTGCTTAGGAACACCTTTTCTGGAGTTACGTTTGCTCGGGTGTGGTTATTAAATTTTGGGTTAAGTAAATGAATAAAATAAAATGGGGAAACCACTTTATTTTATTTAAAGTTGTTTAACCTAAGCTAAGTGCTTGAAGTAGGACCCACTATATCCTACTCCACTAGGTAGGATATTTGTGGGGTGGGTCCCACACGAGCCCCACCTTTTCAACTTCCATGAAACCCCCACCTTTAATTTGGTAACGCACCCGCACACCCCCCTTAAAATGTAAGTGAACTCTTGCATTTAAACTGAATAATAAACACCTCTTTAATTGGGCAGTTTAAACTCCTCAATTAATTAAATTAATTGATTGATTCAATTTTTTGAATGTCAAAACGTTTGGATTGTGTGTTAATAAAATAATACAAGTCTTATTTTATTAAAGGGGTTCGTGGTGCGAGAGGGCTTAGGAGAAATCACTCAAACCCTTGAAGCACTCCTTCCTCGACGAAGAACACGAAGAACACGAAGAACACCGACCTCCGATGAAGGTCGACAAGAACGCTGGATCCTTGGAGATCAACGACGCGACGCCAACGAATATTTTTTCCTCGACGTGACGATCCCCCTTCCACGACGTCTTCTTCCGCGACGTGAAATTCCGCTATGAACCTTCGTTCAACTTTTTTTTCGAGGTAGGGGATTATTTTGTTCCAGTTCGTGAATACTTTTATTGCCGATCATCGTCTCTAATTGAGCCGCCTGTTATCGCAATAACGGGAGGAGGTCGGACTGCACGAACACGACCGTCCCTCATCCCCCCTTGTTTATTTGAATTTTTTGAGGCACGAGCAAGGCAACGCGGTGCCGTTTCACCGTGTGGAAATAATAAGGAATTGGTGGAGAAGCGCGGCACCGTCGCGCCACACCGTTAAAAACGAACAAAGCCGTGGCGTCGTCGCGCCGCGCCGAAAAACCACGAAGAGGGGGCCGATTGTTTATTTGATGTGCGGATTGACATGCGATGTCATAATGGGCCACAAAGGTAATTTGAAGTCTCCGCAGTGATGTTCGGGTCCTGGGAGGACCACAGGCGAAGACCGTAGGCAAAACAGACCACCGGAGCGCGTCCGGTGGTCCGCGGAAAACCCCGCCGACGCGCCGCTGGGAAGGACCGCCGTGGCTGAAGCCACGGTGGTAGGAAGCTGGTCCCACGACCGCGTGGGACTGAGGGTGGGGGACGTGGCGCTAGGCCACGTCCGTTGGAAAGGACCGGCCCCCACGCGGGGGCTGCGACTTCGTTCAAGGGGGCAGCACCCCCTTTGCGCGACCGCTCAGCCAGTGCCGAGCCGACCCCGCTCGGCCAGCGACGAGCCACCCCGGGCCGCGCCGGCCGGGCCTGGCCAGGCCCAGCCAAGTTGGACCTGGACCCAGGTTGGGTCGAACCGGTTCGGGCCGACCCAGGGGGGGTGGGCCGGGTCGGACAGGGCCCGGACCCCCCATTTTTGGGCAGTTTTCATTCAAACGCCCATAACTTGGGCTACAGACCTCCGATCGATGCACCGTCAGTTGTGATGATATCTTTGGGTCAAGACGGTAGTTTAGGTATATTAAAATCAAGGTTTTAGAGATCTTTGGGTACGGTCGGGTTGGTTCGAACCCGGAACCAACCGTGCCCTCGGAGTGGAAACGCTTATAACGTGAGCTACGAACGTCCGATTGACGTGATGTCGACTTTGTTGGATTCCTCTTGATGAGACAGAACTTTTGGCATAATTCGCCTAAGGTTTGGACACAGTTGGAGTATGGCCAGGTTGGATTGTACACGAAACCAACCGAGCCCCTGGGACGAAAAGGCTAATAACTCACAGGCCGAGTGTCCGATTGACGTGCCGTCTATTGCATTGAGGCCCCTATGATGGGGAGGTCCTTTGAGATACTTATTCACGAGAATTTGTGATACTTGGAGTATCGACCAGTAGCTAGTGGAGCGGACCCTCCCAGAGACGAGCGTACGGAGTACGGAGACCGTGTAGCCGGCTAAGACCTGACGACTGCTTGACTTACTAGACTTGGAGTGAGTCGACTAGCCCAGTGGACGGAGGACTACTTTGTTTGGGTGCAGGCTCATGGCGGAAAGAGCACTACTGAGTTTGGGTGCAGACCCATGGTACATGTCCAGAGAGTACCTCTACAGGATATTAGGGGGGATGCACTACTGTGTTTGGGTGGCAGACCCCGTGTCACGACCCCCTCCCACCAAAGATGCCCCTCCTGAGCTAGCAATGGTGAAAGGGAGATAATGACCGCCCCGAGTCCCGCCTCTAGTAGGCCCCGGGGTGGTGACTAGCACCAATGGTATGAGTTTTTCACAAATATGGGAGGCATTACCCTTTTTATTTTTAAAGATCGGGAAATAGGACAAGTCAACCACAAAAAATGGAAATAGAAAGTGTATAGAAATAAACCCAATCCAATCCCACATGCATGTATAAACAATTTTATAAAAAGGTACAAGTACAAGAAAGCTCAAAGTACAATACCAAAAGAAAAAAAAGGTACAAAAACAGCAACAACTCCAACTGTCCGACTAGTAGGGTCCCGCATGGCCCTGGTAGTCCTCCTGGAAACTTGAAAGTAAACGTAGGTTGAGCATACAAGTATACTCGGTAGGAAAACCTAAAGCTCTCATGCACAAGTGGGGAGACATCCTAATGTCTCGTGAGAACAACAGAAGAAACCTAGAAAGGAAATCTATCCACCCAACCTCACCAGCCACACTCACCAAAAACACAATCACAACAGGTAGTAGTATATAAGAACAAGAGTACTGGGTACCCCGCACCATTTTCCCTTTAGTTAGATGCTCTTCCTAACAAAAAACATCCCGACGCTTCCATAATCTCCCCACCCGCACACACTTGGGCCTCACAACCACGTATCCCACCCGCACACACCTGGGCCTCACAACCACATATCCCGCCCGCACACACCTGGGCCTCACAACCACGTATCCCGCCCGCACACACCTGGGCCTCACAACCACGTATCCCAGCCGCACACACCTAGGCCTCATCCCAAAGATTCTTGGGAGAATAGTAGAACCTTCCCAAAGAGTCTTGGGTTAAAACCACCCCAATCGAAACCTACCCGAAGAGTCTAAGGTGTAAGGTCGCCTCAAGCCATCACAGCCTAGGGGAGAAGGAGAAGGAATGATCTATTAACTAAGGGAAAAACACCCTCTCCCATGAAATGGGAGTGTTCGACACTAAGTGCTCAACCTGGGTGGGGTGTGATAAAACAAAAAAGATATAGATATATATATATATACCAAACACCCAACCCAACCTATGGCTTCTAAACAGGGAAACTGAGCACGTGCCTCGACACTGCTACTATGAAGCATGCATACAACAAACAACCCCAAACCCATTTAGGTTTTCACGTTTCAGCAGAATTAGTTTATTTAGTTCCTTAACTACTGGGAAAATATCCACAACTAACCACATCAATCGTTTGAAAAACACATCCCTGCCATCCACAAATCAAGTTAGGAAAACACAAGCAACACAACCAGTTCCATCTTATTAACCATCCAACCACATCGATTATTAATTCCATTCCACAATCATGTCCCACCATTCATTAACTCTTCCACTTTTATTTTATAATCGAAACCCAAAGCCCGTTCACATTCAACCCATCCCTACAACCCCACTACCAAACACCATAACCATAACCACACCGTACATCATTATCCCTTTAATACCATTTATCGCAGCCCTGCTGCCCATTACCAACACAACATTCACACTAACCCACAACCAAGTCAACCGCAACCCCGCTGCTCACCCGATGCACAACAACCCACAAAACACCCCCAACACATGCCACATAACCAAGCTAATACCCACATGTTCATTATTTCATTTTTTAACTGGGGTGATCAAAAAAGGGTTCCAGATTTTAAACAGCCAACTTTACGTGATTAACCAATTTACACATTCCACAAAGTTTCCATCCATAAGAAAAATCTAGAAGGAGAGGGAAAAATTTTATTGCATAAGAAAAGGCCCCCAACGACCGTGATTTTCCTTATGTAGAAGCTCATTCAATTCACAACATAATATCACAGGATATAAAGTAACAACAATCACAACTTCCCATCCCCGTTATTTAACCAATTATTATATTTATTTATAGGTTCAACTGTTTCTCATGAAAACAAGAGGATACCCACCCCTCATGATGCACAAAATTATAGAGACGAAGGTAAGATCCCTACCTCAACAGGTTCTGATCACATCGCTCCCCCGGATCAACTTTAGAAGACGTCCGTCAGCATCCGTCACTTCTATCGGGTCCCGACAAAACCTCCTCCGGTGGAAGTCGGAAAGGAAAGGCCGAAGGAAAGAAAATGGATCTAAGATCAGAAGATCTTCCTCGTCGTTATGATCCCATGTCCACTGACAGATCGTGAATCGGAGCTCAGACGAAGAAGTTATGGAAGAAAGAGCCTTCGAGTCTCTTGGGAGAGCTTTTCTCAGAGGATAGGGGAGGAGAGGGGTGAGTTGAAAGGAGGAGGGGACCCATCCTTTTATAGGCATGAAAAGCAAAAGTAAACTGCGTGTACTTTATAGTACATGGCGTGTACTTGGTTCTTTCACACGGTCTTCATGCAGCTTCCAACACGGCTCCGCGGCCGTTGACTGGTCAACACACGGTTTGAGGGTAACACATATGCGGGGAAGGACTACACGGTGTGTAGTTTGGACACATGGAGTGTGCTCCTTTATTGCACACGACAAGGACACAACTCCAACACGGTACATGACTATTGACTGGTAACGTGTACATGGGGAAGGACTACACGACATGTAGAACTGGTCACACGACGTGCACCCATTTATTGCACACGACAAGGACACGACTCCAACACAGGGTATACCCGGAAAAGGGGGGTACACGACATGTACTCAAACTACACGACGTGTAGTTTCAACATTCTGGAAAGTGTGGGAAAATTACATTTTACCTTCCATAACACTTCTTAACCTTCTTTTTGACAAAGTAATGGTCCGGAGAGGTCCGGGCCATTACATCAGATACCTCTTAAAACATTGTCGTCCCTGAGAATTCAAAAACCAACCCAGAGGAACACAACAAGATACCTCTTAGGGTTCTTGTTATAACAGGAACCTAACAAACAACCCTAATCATATGTGTTAGGAATTCCTTCTCCTATGTAGAGATATTATCCTCTTTAGGCGGTACTGACTTACCTGCACGGGTTTAATTGCATCCTCATTAATGCGTCTCGATTAGGAATTGGGTCTTCCCACTTTCATACATTTGGATTTTTCAACTCGAACTACCCTCAACACCACACAACCAACACACTGCCTGAACATGTGGTTTTGGGAAAATTCCTTCTCCTATGTCATGATATTATCCGCTTTAAGTAGCACTGACTCACCCGCACGGGTTCAATCGCATCCGCATTAATGTGTCTCGATTAAGGGTCAGGTTTTCCCCTTTTCCAAACATCTGTACATGTTACAAATTACCAGGGAACAAGGAAACAAAAGGTTTCACAACTGTCAAGCCAAGCATTCCATATATCAAAGGTACAAAGTACATCATCAACACAAATCTCAGAAGAACAAAGGAAAACACAAGTCAAAACAACTCTGGGTACTGAGCGCACATTTGTGTCTCCCGCTCCCAAGGGCTCTCCTTGAGGCCTCCAGGCCTCCACAACACACGAACCAACGAAATGGTTCGTCCACGGAGCACCTTCTCTTTATGATCCTCGATTCTGACTGGTCGTTCCTCGAAGGTCGCATAGTCTCCCATATCTAACTCTCCCCAATCGATAACATGAGAGTTGTCGTGTAAGTACTGATGAAGATGGGAGATGTGGAAGACGTCATGAAACTTCTCCAACTGAGGTGGCAGGGCCAGCTGATATGCCACCTCGCCAACTTGCGTCAGCACCTCAAAAGGTCCGATGAACCTTGGTGAGAGCTTGCTTCCTTTCCCAAACCTCCACTTCCCCTATCGAGGGGAAAACTTCAAGAATAGAAGATCTCCCACCTAGAACTCCAAGGGACTCCTCCGACGATCAGCATAAGGCTTCTGTCGGTCCTGATCCGCTTTCATCCTATCTTGTACAAGATGGACTTTCTCTGTGGTGTTCTGCACTACCTCTGGCCCAAGAGCACCTGTCTCACCAACCTCTGCCCAACAAATGGGTGAATGACATGGACTTCCATACAAAGCCTCAAATGGTGCCATGCCAATAGTAGATTGGAAACTGTTGTTGTAGGAAAACTCTACTAATGGAAAGTGTCATGTCCACGATCCTCCGAAATCCAGAATGCATGCTCGCAGCATGTCCTCCAACATCTGGATAGTCCGCTCTATCTGCCCATCGGTCTGGGGGTGGAAAGCAGTGCTAAGGCATAGCTGGGTGCCAAAAGCATGCTGTAGCCCCCTCCAGACTCGTGAGGTAAACTGAGTATCCTGATCTGAGATGATAGTCTTCAGGACCCCATGAAAACACACCACCTCATCTATGTACCTCTATGCTAAGGTACTCACTGGGCCTGACTCCTTAATTTCTAAGAAGTGAGCTGATTTTGTCAGACGATCCACCACTACCCAGATAGCATCATAACTTCCCTGAGCTCTGGGTAGTCCTGTGACGAAGTCCATCGAGATGTCATCCCACTTCCAATCGGGGAAATCTAAAGGATGCAACAAACCACTGGGAACACGGTGTTAAGACTTCACTTGCTGACACACTAGGCATATAGCCACAAACTCCGCCACTGCCCATTTCACCCCGGGCCACAAAAACTATTCCCTCAGGCCTCGATACATTTTCAAAACTCCCAGATGTACCGCTAAGGCTGAGCTATGGAACTCACGGAGAACTTACTCATGCATTGTCTCCAAAACAAACAACCTTACATGGAAGAGCATCCGATGTCGGATGTCCTCTGACCAGCCTTCTGGAGCGTTCCCCTGATCGACACGATCCCGCATCACTTCTGCCTCGGTGTCCCTCCAGTGAGACTCTTCCACCTGATGCAACAAGGAGGACTGTACCATCATATGAAACAAACAACCTCTAACACCTTATTCCCTTGCATCCAAGTGCAAGGTAGCCAACTCTCCCATAGATTTCCAAGAATCAGAGGATTCCCAAACTACTTCCTGATGCGACTTCCTACTCAGGGCATCAGCCACAAAGTTGCCCTTACATTTAGTGTAAGGGATCTCAAAGTCATAGTCTTAGAGAAACACGAAACATCTCCACTGCCGTAAGTTCAGGTCATGCTGGGAGAAGATATAATGTAGGATCTTGCGGTCTGAGAAGACCAAAAAGTGCTCCCCAAAGAGTTAATGTCACCACAACTTCAATGTGAATACTACTGATGCAAGCTCCAGGTCATGGGTGGCATAGTTACGCTCGTGAGGGCGCAACTGCCTAGACCCATAACAAATCACTCCCTTCTTCGGCATCAGCACGCACCCCAGACCAAGGCCAGAAGCATCACAAAACACCTCATACAACAACCCTTCCTCTGGAAACCTGAGTATAGGAGCACTGACCAATTTCTCCTTCAGGTAGTCAAAATCTTTCTAGCACTGCTCACTCCATAGGAAGACCTGGTTTTTCCTAGTCAAAGCTGTCACTAGAGGAGCAGATCGAGAGAAGTCTGAAACGAACCTCTGATAGTAACCTGCTAACCCCAGGAAACTACAAACTTCCACCATGATCTTGGGTGCTACCCAAGAAAAAACTACTTCTACCTTCGACGGGTCCACCGACACTCCATGATGTGATACCACATGTCCAAGGAAGTGTACTTCTTGTGTCAAGAACTTACACTTCAACAATTTCCCGTAAAGCTGGTGGTGTCGAAGGACTTCCAAGACTGCCCTGAGATGGTCAACGTGCTCCTCCTATGATATTGAGTAGATTAGGATGTCATCGATAAACACAATGACGAACTGGTCCAGAATCTCTCAGAAGACAAAGTTCATAAGTCCCATGAACACAGATGGTGCATTCGTAACTCCAAACGGCATCACTACAAACTTGAAGTTCCCATACTTGCACCTGAAAGCCATCTTCAAGATGTCACTATCCTTCTCCCTCAGATGATGGTATCCAGATCTTAGATCAATATTAGAGAACCATCCTGCTCCCCTCAACTGGTCGAAGAGATCTTCTATCCTTGGAAGGGGGTAGCAGTTCTTGACTGTTACCTGGTTCAACCTTCAGTAGTCTATGCATAGCCTGAGACCACCATCAGCCTTTTTCACAAACAAAACTAGAGCACCCCATGGCGACATTATGGGTCGAACAAAACCCTTATCCATCAGATCTTCAATCTAAATCCTCAACTCCCGCAACTCTGAAGGTGCCATCCGATAAGGGGCCATCGAAATCGGATGGGCACCAGGCTGTAAGTCTATCCCGAACTCAACGTCACGTCGGGGGGGGGGGGGGGGGTAGAGTCACAACATCCTCAGGAAAAACATCTAGGAACTCCCTAACAACCTTTGGGACATCCATCTTCTCTGTATCAGTTGGAGCCACTGATAACCCACCCAACAAGGAAAGGAGTGGTTCCACACGCCGGTTTCCCGCCTGATAGATCCTATCACCAACAAAATCTATGCATTGCCCATCCACGTTGGAGAACACGACTCTTCTTCAGAAGCAATTGATAACGGAAATAATAGAAAACAACCAGTAGATGCCTAGTATGACATCGTATGGCTGCATCTGTAACAGAAGAAGGTCCCCACTAGATCGATGTGGTCCCAATGTCAGCCCACATCCCTGACAAACACAAGATATGCTGGTCTAGCTCCCAACTGGTGTACTCAGTACCAGTGGTATGGAAATTCTCTCTATGCCTAGTCCCAAAGCATGGGATAGACCAGATGAAACAAAGGAGTGCAAATCTCCCGAATCGAACAAAGAAGAAACAAGAGTGCTGAACAAACAAATCGTACCCTGTACCACCTCTGGTCCTACCGGAGCTATCAACTCTTCTGCGTGCAACTGTCCACGCCCATATCCTCTACCTCTCTGATGTCGTCCACTTCCCAGACCATGCCCTGGTCGAGGTCCCTGAGGATCACCCTGAGGTCAGCCTCCTCCTACAAAGTCTGCCCTCGGAGGGGCATGGTCCTGCTGTTGCTGGAAGGGCCTCACTGGAAACTGGTGCTCCTGAGGTGAGCACTGAACCTACCCACCTCCACCGTACTGAGCTCGGTTCGGGCAACGACTCTGAACATGCCCAAAACCTCCACAAGAAAAACACTTAGGTCCTGGGCTCGTGAAAAAGGGACGAGGACCCGAAGATAAGAACTGGAACTTCTGGGGTCTGCTCCCCACTGGCCTGAACCTGGAAGGTCTCATCGCAGGAGACCTGCTGCTGACTTATTTCCCCTTCGAAGAGCCTGGATGGTTCCCCTCTCAGGGTGCACCTCCCAGAGAGTGCATCCTCTCTACAACCTCTTCCTTCTTCTGCACCACCAAGTACGTCGGAAGGGTGAAGGGGGTGACAACATACTGGAGCGAAGGACGAAGCGCCTCCTCTAAACGTCTCACCTGAGACTCCTCATCTGGAAAGAGATCCATAGCAAAGTGCAAGAGATCCTTGAACTTGATCCCCAGCTCTCATACTGACATAATCCCATGCTGAAGGGAGAGTAACTCCTGTTGCTTCTCCGCCTTGATCATGGAAGAAAGGAATTTCTCTCAGAATTCCTTCTCAAAGTCATCCCATGGAACCTCTGCCTCTATCCTCTCTCCGAGGTAGAGCTTCCACCACTATCGTACCGCACCTCTCAGATGACTGACAGCTAGGGGAAACCAGTACTCCCTCAGAGCATAGATCAAGGTAAAAGCAATCCCTAGCTCCTCAATCCACCCCTCCGTCTCTGTATCCGAAGTACTACCCTCGTACTTCTTGAGGGTCTACCGCTGGAAAGAATGGAGAGTCTTCTGCCACTGGCTATCTTCCTCCTCTCGGTCAATCCTCAACTGATCGACCACCTGAATCTGCTGGGCCTCGACCGTCTGAGCCACCCGGGGGAGACGTCCAGGTGCCATAGCTGTACAGTAAACAAGGATCACATAAGCCCAAGTAGTAAGGAAAACTCAAGGTTTTATTTTATCATTTTATTTCAATTTCTTTCCCAGAACTCCAAAATAAAGTAAAACACAATCATGATGATTCATGTACCTTTCCTAGGGTCTCTACCCTGCAATCAATATAGTCTCACTTGGTCGTTCGGTAGGCTCAGAGTCCTTGCATCGGATCACGGGGGGCCCTAAAATCCCGCGTCCTAGCTGATCTTCCCTGGCATATGTCACACAACAAGATTAACTAACATTGTTTACCTACCATCCCATGTAATCCTCACTGTGCCTAACTCCAAACTTCATCCTATCTCTCAACCATCACCTCTGATACCATTCTGTCACGACCCCCTCCCACCAAAGATGCCCCTCCTGAGTTGGAAATGGCGAAAGGGAGATAATGACCCCCGAGTCCCGCCTCTAGTAGGACCTGGGGTGGTGACTAGCACCAAGGGTATGAGTTTTTCACAAATATGGGAGGCATTAACATTTTTATTTTTAAATATCGGGAAATAGGACAAGTCAACCACCAAAAAGGGAAAGAGAAAGTGTATAGAAATAAACCCAAACCAATCCCACATGCATGTTTAAACAATTTTATAACAAGGTACATGTACAAGAAAGCTCAAAGTACAATACCAAAAAAAAAGGTAAAACAACAACAAAAACTCCAACTGTATGACTAGTAGGGTCCCGTACGGCCCTGGTAGTCCTCCTGGAAACCAGAAAGTAAACGTAGGGTGAGCATACAAGTATAATCAGTAGGAAAACCTAAATCTCTCGTGCACAAGTGGGGAGACATCCTAATGTCTCATGAGAACAATAGAAGAAACCTAGCAAGTAATTCTATCCACCCAACCTCACCAGCCACACTCACCAAAAACACAATCATAATAGGTAGTAGTATATAAGAACAAGAGTATTGGGTACCCCGCACCATTTTCCCTTTATTTATCTGCTCTTCCTAACGACGAACATCTTGACGCTGCCACACTCTCCTCACCCGCACACACCTGGGCCTCACAACCACGTATCATGACCACACACACCTGGGCCTCACAACCACGTATCCCGCCCGCAAAAACATGGGCCTCACAACCATGTATCCAACCCGCACACACCTGAGCCTCATCCCGAAGATTCTTGGGAAAACAATAGAACCTGCCCAAAGAGTCTTGGTCTAAAACCACCCCAATCAAAACCTACCCGAAGAGTCTTAGGTGTAAGGTTGCCTCAAGCCATCACAGCCTAGGGGAGAAGGAGCAGGAAGGAGATAGTAACTAAGGGAAAAACACCCTCTCCCATGAAATGGGAGTGTTCAGCACTAAGTTCTCAACATGGGTGGGGTGCAATAAAACAAAAAAGATACAGATATATATATATATATACCAAACACACATCCCAACCTATGGATTCTAAACAGGGAAACTGAGCATATGCCACGACACCGCTACTACGAAGCATGCATATAACAAATAACCCCAACCCCATTTAGGTTTTCACGTTTCAGAAAAATTAGTTTATTTAGTTCCTTAACTACTGGGCAACTATCCACAACCAACCACATCAATCGTTCGTAAAACACATCCCTGCCATCCACAAATCATGTTAGGAAAAAACAAGCAACACAACTGGTTCCTTCTTATTAACAATCCAACCCCATTGATTATTAATTCCGTTCCACAATCATGTCTCACCATTCATTAACTCTTCCACTTTTATTTTATAATAAAAACCCAACGCCCATTCACATTCAACCCATCCCTGCAGCCCCGCTGCCAAACACCATAACCACAACCACACCGTAAATCATTATCCCTTTAATACCATTGATCACAGCCCCACTGCCCATTACCAACACAACATTCACACCAACCCACATCCAAGTCAACCGCAGCCCCGCTTCTCACCTGATCCCCAAAAACCCACAAAAACCCCCAACACATGCCACGTAACCAATCCAACACCCACATGTTAATTATTTCATTTTGTTTAATTGGGGTGATCACACAAGGGTTCCAGATTTTAAATAGCCAACTTTACGTGATTAACCAATTTCCACATTCCACAAAGTTTCCATCCATAAGAAAAATCCAGAAGGAGAGGGAAACATTTAATTGCGTAAGAAAAGGCCCCCAATGACCGTGATTTTCCATAGGTAGAAGTTCATTCAATTCAAAACATAATATCACAAGATATAAAGTAACATAAATCACAACTTCCCATCCCCATTCTTTAACCAATCATTATCTTTATTTATAGATTCAACTGTTTCTCATGAAAACAAGAGGATACCCACCCCGAATTATGAAAAAAATTATAGAGATGAAGGTAAGATCCCTACCTCAAAAGGTTCTGATCACAACGCTCCCCCGGATCAACTTTAGAAGACATCCGTCGACGTCCGTCACTTCTATCGGGTCCCGGCAAAACCTCCTCGGGTGGAATTCGGAAAGGAAAGGCCAAAGGAAAGACAAAGGATCTAAGCTCGGAAGCTCCACCTCGTCGTTACGATCCCATGGCCACTGAAGGATCGTGAATCGGAGCTCGGACGAAGAAGTTATGGAAGAAAGAGCCTTCGAGTCTCTTGGGAGAGCTCTGCTCAGAAGAGAGGGGAGGAGAGGGGTGAGTTAAAAGGAGGAGGGGACCCCTCATTTTATAGGCATGAAAAGAAAAAGTACACGGCGTGTACTTTATGGTACAAGGCGTGTACTCGGTTATTTCACACGGTCTCTACGTGGCTTCCAACACGGCTCCGTGACCGTTGACTGGTCAACACACGGTTTGAGGGTAACACATACACGGGGAAGGACTACACGACATGTAGTTTGGACACACGACGTGTGCTCCTTTATTGCACACAACAAGGACATGGCTCCAACACGGTACACGACCGTTGACTGGTAACACGTACGCCGGGAAGGACTACACGGCGTGTAGAACTGGTCACACAGCGTGCACCCATTTATTGCACACGACAAGGACACAACTCCAACATGGGGTATACCCGAAAAAGGGGGGAACACGATGTGTAGTTTCAAAATTCTGTAAAGTGTGGGAAAAGTCCATTTTACCCTCCAGAACACTTCTTGACCTTCTTTTTGACAATGGAATGGGCCGGAGAGGTTAGGGCCATTACACCCTGGCGGGAAGCACTATTGTGTTTGGGTGGCTAACCCATGGTACTTGATAGGAGGAGTACCTCAGCAGTCCTAGGTTAGTGAGCAGTACCTTGGAGTCGTGACAGGATCACTGTACTCTCCAGAGACGGGGATCTTCCGCAGTTACAGTTTCGATAATGAAAAATCCTGGTTTGAGCTGAGTCTATGACCTTTGTGTTTCCCTCATGATTGAGATGGGTCACTTGATAACTTAGGTATATTTATGGTCATATACCTAGGTAGTGGTTATACGTTGATTTCATAACCTTTGTGTTCCTCATGTTTGAGATGGGTTACTTGATAACTTAGGTATATATATGGGCATATACCTAAGTAGTGGTTATCTGTTGAGATCTTTCTTTGTGGTTATCCTTTTTGGATTTAGTGAGACCTTGAGGGTCTCGAGGTCCCTACTGAGTATCATTATACTCACCCCTGCACGGGTTATGCCCGCACCTCGTTGTGTTGGTTGCAGACGATGGGCAGCGCTGACAGAGGCCGAGTGTTCGAGGACTGGACGATACCCGGAGGTGGACCATATGACGAGTCAGTATCTGGAGGTAGACTTCACGAAGAGACGATACTCGGAGGAGTAGACAAGAAAGGGTGTTGTGGAGGCTATCTGTACCTACCCTTCAGGTAGGATCAGTGGTGGAAAATCTAGGAGCTGCGCTATCTGTACCTACCCTTCAGGTAGGATCCGAGGTGGATGACCCAGGAGCTACTTCTATTCTTCCAGCTATTGTCTTTTCTGTTGTATTTCCTTTCATTTGTAGCTGTACTTTTCAGTTGGGTTTTTATTCTGTCCCTTTTTACTTTTCATCACTTTCTTTTGTACTTAGTGTATTACTTCCTCTTGTACACTATGATGTCTTATTTACTTTTATAAAGGCAATGCCTTCCCTATTATCAGATTAATGCCTTTGGTGCTAGTCTCTAGCTCCTGTCTTATGGAAGGCGGGCTTTGGGTAGTCACGACATGGGCCCTGAGGACGGGTCGTGATAAGGGTTATAACTAGAAAGAGTTGTAGGTTTCCACATGTACCCCCTACATCAAGACACACCCCAAAACTATTCTAGATGTATAAAAAAACATGATAACTTGAACCTTGTTATAAAATAATCAAACTAGATCTAAATTCAATCTCACATTTAGTTCCTCATAATATCTCTAACGCTTTTCATTCCACTCAAAATTTACACCCTTAATGTTTAAATTTTTCACCATAGATGAAATTTTGGAGAAGTCAAAAAAAAAACAATTCTAATAACCAGAGAACCCTAGGAGGCTTCAGATTTAAAACACATTTCTAGGACACTCCCATGACATAACTTCCTATACCTTTTCGAGATCCACTATGATGAACCTATTAGATATAACATGCAAAAAAACAACACTTATTCAATTAAAAAATAAAATTTGGAAAAATTATCATACAAAAACTGTTCCCTCAATGTTCTCTGAATGATATATAAATGGTTCAAATACTCCTACTATGACTTGAAGTAAACCATAATATCATCGAAGAATAGAAAAAAATGATTCCAAGAAGAAATTAAAGATCTGGTTCATTAACTCCATAAACACCACATGAGTGTTATTGAGTCTGAATGGAATAACAAAAAACTGAAAATTCCCATACCATCTCCAATTCACTTTCTTAGGTATAACATCTTCTCAAACTCTTATATAGTGTTACCCTAATTAATGGTAAATATTTGAAAAAAAAATCCCCTAAAATATATTCAAGGAGATAATAAATTCTGGGAAAGAGATATTTATCGGGACAATCACCCAATTTAACTTTTTTATATTTAATAAAAAGTTTTACGATGATGTATTCCTTCATAGAAAATAAGACATGAGATTCCTAGAGTGATAAATTAGGAAGAATAAATCACTAATCCTCTAGATCCTAAGGATAGAATTTATGTTCCACTAACTCAATAGGTTTCATTCGATAATATGGAATAAAAATGGGCATCGTACATGGGACAAGGACAATAGTAAACTTGACCTCTCCCAGTGGCGATGAACCTAAAAAATAATTCATAAATTCCTCAAGGTATGTACATACCACTATAGGAAGTAGAATACCCATATAAGGGTCAAAAAAATAAAGAAACATCAATAAAAACTCACATAACATTACCCCAGCATAAGGAAAAACAATCCCCACCCTTCCTGATCTAGAGTCCCACTCAGAAAGCATGAGTGACCCCATCATAAAAAACTGATCCCATTGAATACAATAGTCTATATGGTCCTTGTAGAGACCCAAATCTTGACGTACATAGACATTACATTACTTTTTTGGAAAAATTAACACATGACAAAAATAGATTCCCTAAGACCGTATTAGTTTAGTGTCTCTGGAAACTCGGAACATAATCTTCTAATCATGGTGAAAGATCTTCAACATCTCCCATAAAGATCTTCCCCTTTGGTTTTCTTACCAAAAACTTTTCTTTATATCTTGGGGAAACGAAAACATAAAAAGGGTGAGCTCAAATGCTCAGTAAGGGTAAACATGGAGAACATAAAGCAACCCATAAACATTTGAACATAAGAACATGAATATAAAACATCAAAATCTTGAGTAATGACATAAATATTGGTAGTTCATAAGGCATAGATCATAAAAGAACATTAATCAGGATAAAATAGCATTGGAATAAAACATGTAATTGTGGAAACAATTAATCACATGTTATGATTTCCATAGTAGCCAAAGCATTGTTTCCAAGACCATCATAGTGGACAAAGTCCATGACTGAACCAGGTTTACTTGTCGTTCCAGCCCTGTATTACTGAACCAGATTCACTTTCCGTTCCAGACATGTCTATATCATGAGATATAAATCTTTACCCAATGCATTGGAGGGAGATATAGGTCCCACCCATATAATAATGAAATCAATCTTTCGTGGGCCACAAAATAAACATAAATCATTCATCATAACCCAAAGAAATATATGGGTTTCATAAAACTCATCCAATCATAAAAAAATCCATATAAAACAAATGGATATCATTTTATCATAAGAAAAATAAAACCATGTAAATAATAGTGACATTATACTTGAAACATAAACATTCTAAATAATTTCATCTTATATGGAAAAGAGTTTTGATAAAACACTTGAAATGAATTCATAAGGAAAATATATTTTCTTCTTCCAAATCATTTTCCTTTCTCAAAATGATGTGAAATTTTAAAAGAAAAGATTTTTTTTTGAAAAAAATCATGAAATCTTGTCGAGTATGCTTCATGAAAATAAGATATTATGAAACCTTAAAAATCTGTTCATACCGTATAAGTTAAAAAAACATTCTCCTCGTACTTTTAATGGAAAAGTAAAAAAGTACCACGTATGGTAAACAAAAGAAGGATTCATTCCATAACACAAAGTACAAGTCAAAGAGGGGTAAAAAAGACTTTAAATATATATGGAATAATATTAAACACTTTATGAAAAACATTTTATGGACATAGATGAAAAATATAACCCCCGTAAATACTTACTAACAATCTCGGATTAGAACGATATTGGAATAATTATCCCTTACATTATGTCCAATTTCTTTTGTATGTGTCCGAGACTCCTGTATAGTGGGTTTAAACATATTATTAACTTGTAACAGAACCATAATAATATTTATGATATCATATATGATTCACTTATGACTTTATATTACCCGTTCATTTGCTAATTCCATGATAAAGCAGTGTTTTGGGTAAAATCATTTCATTTATCGTGCATGTTTTGACTTGTAATTATTCATATAATTACTTAGACCGTGATTACTTACTTCCAAAATGTAAAACATGATTTATATATAATATATATTCAGAATATACATATATATAATAGATTGATAAATGGAAATAAATACATCGTTCATAGAGATGGTAGCCGTAC
Source organism: Viscum album (assembly GCA_963277665.1). Taxonomy (NCBI): domain Eukaryota; kingdom Viridiplantae; phylum Streptophyta; class Magnoliopsida; order Santalales; family Viscaceae; genus Viscum; species Viscum album. Next base: position 314,921,880 of record OY728161.1, read on the forward strand.
GTATGCATGAATGTTGTTTTTGTTTCCTTATTAAATTGAATAGAAGTAAGTAAGTAACATATAAATAAATTCAGTATAATTAATATGTCATATATTTCATGATTATTTATTATATATACTTTATAATAATTCTTGAAGGGTTAACTTGGAGAATGAATCTCATCGCATCGTGGAGACGGTAGTCCGTACGTACGCACAAGCGATGATATCGTTCCCATAATTATTGAATGGAATTAGAGTGGATGATATAATATCTCAGAATTAGTATCATGTTATAATAATCATATATAGTTATTCTTTACACCATTATACCCATCCAAGTATGGTGGTGGTGGAAAAATAGATTACACCACGGTGTGGAGACTGTATTCCGTACGTACACACGCGCATTGATTTCATTTTTCTTAGGATGGATAGAAGGTAAAATAGGGTTGGTTCATATTTATAATAAAATATCAGTATATTATAGATACTTATGTTATTACATTATTATGAAACAATAAAATAAGAGTAAGTAGAAGAAGAAATGAATTTGAAAGAATCGGTAAAGGATATTACCTCTTCTTCGACGCGCCTCTTCTAAACCTCCTCTTAGGGAACTAAAGTTGGTCTTTCGAGAAAACCAGGACCTATAGTATGTTTCTAAGAAAGTGGATAAGATAAATGGGCAGGGTTTGGCCGATCGTGAAGGCTCAAAGTGGTGTGAGGAGGAGAGGGAGGAGATGCCCTTTTAAAAGAGAGGAGAGGGGCACTTTTGGAAACCTCTAAAATATTAATTTATAATAAACTCAAACCCCAGTTAAAAACATCCAAAAATGACTCAAATACAAATATTAGATGATATAGGGTTGTAATATAATAAAAAAAAATAATATTTAGACATATTGGTAATTTATTTTAAACCTTATCAACTTGATTTATCCTTATTTAATCTATTTAATTTTATTTGTGGTAATAATATTCTAAATTTTAAACTATTATAATTAATTACTTATGTGTTGTTAATTTTCCATAATTGGATAATTTATGACATTTTAGACCATATAAATTTTAATTTATAATTTTTAAATATTTTTGATATTGTTAAACAATTTTATGATATGTTATTTTTATAAAATAACAATAGATCAATTTCAACACTATTCATTTATTTGAATTTAAATAAAATCCACAAAGAGGATATATTCAAAAAAAAATATTTAATAGACTCATAACATGTCATATTAGTCTATAATTTTTTTTTATAACATTAATTAGTTCATATAATATTTATTTTAATATTTTTAAAAACAGTTATTTGATATTTCAATCAATAAAATAATTTCTACATCACTATTGTGTCATCATTAAAGATAATTATTTAATCACTAAAAATTATAAATAAATTCTCATGATGTAGATAATTTTATTATATTTCTAGAGACTATTTATATTTTAAGTTTTATGAGGTTTATCACTAAATTAAAATTATTACACTTATAAGATATAAGAGAGTGATATGTTGTCACTTTCTTTGGTTTTGATAATAATTATATCATTTTCATGGTCAAAAGTTCCGGAAATGAATCTATTCCGACCCTTAGGTGATCTGGGTCGACTTTTATTCATTAAATAGAATTTTTGAATGTATTAGGGTAATTTTATAATCTTAATTTTACCCTTAATTACCCGATTTACCTTTAACTGTAGTAAATAAAAATTACCGTAGTTACTATTCAAAATATCAAAAAAATAAAAGTAACCTATTAAAATAATTTGGACCCACTAAATCCAAATATGGAATCCATTCTTCAAAATTCAAAACACAGAATATGTAGTAATTAATTTAGTATTAATCCCTTTGTTAAGAAAATGAGTTTTAAAAGATAAAACATTGTCAAAGATTGAAATGTTTTTACCTATGAATTCAATGTAAAATTAATGATAATAAATTTCATTATATTAAATGATAAAAATATATTCTATTTATACTTTAAAATAATTTACTATTATAATTTAACCATATAAATTATCTTGATGAAAAAAGATGTTTTTAAGTAAAATTTAGCATGTTTTTACTATTCATCAAAATAAGAACGTTGTCAGAAAAATATCAAAACATTATCCGATGTAAATTTTATATCTTGATTCAAAAGAAGAAGTTTATTTTGTAAAATTGAACTTATAAAATTGTCAAAAATTATATTTAAAATGGGTGCGCTATCAAAAGGCGGTAAAACTACATTTTTTGAAAAATACTTATTTTATCAAAAAATTGATTTATTTTCATATCTCATTCTAGAAATTTTTTAAGATGAATTATATTGTTATAAAATTAAAAATTTGGTTAATAATATTCATAACGTCTAGTTCATAATATTATAATAATATATCATTGTTTAGTGAAACTCGGTATTGCGTACAACACACACTATTGAGGAAGGTTGCTCTTGCGTGTAATGCAAGCCAAGTTAGGGTTGTGAATAAGGAAAGCTTCCTTTGGAGTTGCGTATAACATACTCAGAATATATTTCAGTTAAAAACTGATCAAAATCTATACTTGGTGTTGTGTAAAATGAATTTTATTTGAAAGAACTTGAAATCATGTGCATCACAAGACAAGAGTAGTGTTGCGTATACTACAAGCTAATACGGTATTGCATATAGCGCAATCTAATCTTGATGAAGCATACAACAAAAGACATAAAAGAAATTAAAAAGAATAATTCTCATAAAATATCGGGGTGTTACATTCTACCCCCCTTAAAATGAATTTCGCCCTTGAAATTCGTCGGGGTTATAAATGGGTTTTTACATGAATGTTTCATTCCTATAATCCCACATCGTAAAAAGGAATACTAAAATATCATTTTATAAAGGAAGGTTAGAAACATAACGGATACCCAAAGTAACTCATCACTGGGTTTCCACATAGGAGAATATAGGTGAAAATATGGATATGGAAGAGAAATATAACCATCTTGTTTGGATGAAGAGTGGCAGAGAACATGGTTATGAAAAACCCAACAATCATAAAGCCACAAATTTGTGATAATTTAAGGTACCATCTGATTCATTAGATATGAGGGCACTAGGAAAACATTTTTGGTTTTCAATATCATTTCCATAATGTTGAATAATTTTTGAATTAAAAGAAATACTTACTTGATTTTGGTAAAATCTCACTGTTGTTTGTGACTTGAACAATTTCCACGTCATCTCTTAATGAAATGAAGTTGAATTTGTCTTTCATGAAGTGTTAGCAAATCATGCGATAGAATGATAGGTCATTACATTTATCTCAAACATAAGGTTAGAAAAATTTATATACATAAGTCCATCATATGGTGAGATTAATCGTATATGGTTCCAAAAATGGACTTATAATTTATCTATCATGCCACTTAATAAAATAAAACTAGTTTCTACTAACTAGGGTCTTCCTGTAGGATAGTGGTAGGTGATAAAGGCCTGTCACACTTCAGTTGTGGGTTCAATTCCTACAACCTTGTCTGACGCGATGAGTTGTCTCCCATCTTACATGTTTTCCTTTTTCTAAAACTATACTATTACAACATTCCAGAAATAATATCAAAAATTTATAACCTTAAACAATACTATCTGATGTCCAAATTAATGAATTCCAACCTTTAGTCTTATCGAAAATAATTCTGTCCAATCTCATAGTATAAAGAAAATGACTAATAGAAAGGTCATCTACCAAGAATGTGAATACCATCATTTATCCCCCATATATCCTAAGATATATCTTGTTGATCACATTCCAAACATTTGAATTTCTTAATAATTTATTCTCTTGAAACATGAATTACCATAGAATATTTGTGAAAACATGAATGTTGTCAAAAGTCAACTCTTTCCACACCAAAATCCCAAAATTTCTATATACTCAAACCATGATATCACTTTGTCCTTATATCAGTCATGAGCTCATTAATACTACAAAAAATTTCATTATCTCTTTATCCCTTCATTATGTGCATATGATCCGCTTTCCAAAAATATTTCAATCACTTTTCATGGTTATCGGTACCATATAATTATTGAAAACCACAAGAAACCAATACATAGATATTCCAATATTCCACGATACTAAAAGTGATATTCCACAAAACTATTTTGGAATACCGTTACATAAACACTTAATCATTCCACCACTTCATTGTCATATTAAACACTACCAATAGTGATTTCATGTGACTTCCCTTTGTCCTTTGCCTTAAGAAGTTGTTGATGTTGATCATAATTAACCCTTGGATTAGGTCATTGGTTAGAATAATGCCCCATTTCCCTACACTTGTAGCATTAAAGTGTTGGTGGTGCATTCTCTATAGTCTTTTCTCTATTCACATCATTAGCTACCTTTTTTCCATTACTTTAGTACTCAAATTCTCGATGACCTTCTTTTCCACACTTAGGAAAATTTTCTAGTCCCTTTAAGACTATATAGACCATGATTCTTTCCGCACTTTGAGCATAAAGAAACATTTTTCTTCTTTTCACCATTGTTTTTATATTTTTCCTTGAACTCCATCTTTTGTGTTTGGTAAAACCAAGAGACAGATATGTAACACCAACTTCCAGTTCAACATTGATAGCACAACACAAAATTTCTTCATCGCTACTGAAGTTTCTTATATCTAATGCCCTTAGAAGACTTGGTTTTAAGCCACTAAAGAATCGATCAACTTTACTCTCAGGATGGATGATAAAGACAGATGCATACATTGAAAGCCTTGTAAAATTCACCTCATATATACCAACAGATTCATCATCCTTTTGCTTAAGCTCAAGGAACTCCTTTTCCATCTTTGTTCAAAGAATATGAGGGAAGTACTTATTGAAAAACATGTTCTTGAACTCGCCCCATTCCATGGATTCAATTTCATCTTGGGGCCTTGTATTTTTAATTAGAGTCCACCACTGGTCTGCTTCACCTTCTAACCAGAAAATAGCCAAAATGACTTTTTCATGCTTTGAAAAATGAAGTATGGAAAATATCTTTTCAATTGTACTGATCCATTGTTCAACAATAAGTGGATCAGAAGACCCACTGAAAGAAGGTCGACTTTGCCTCATGAAGGACTCAATAAAATATTGTTCCCTTCTCTGCTCATTTGGAAGTCCAGAATGATTCATAGCTTGTGTAAGTATAAAAATAAGATTTTTCACTCCATCTCCCATAATATTGGATTTTCAGGAGGACAATCATTGCATTGTCCATTACATTGATCAACACAGTTCCTTCGAGTTCCATCCATCGTCTAAAACCCAAAAATAAAAATGTGAGAGGAAAAAATCATACTAGGAAAACAAAATAATAAAGGGGAAGTACCTTCAATATATAACATCTTAGGTTTAATTCTATGATTGTTACTATAATTCTATAACTATAACCTATACTTATACTTAACCTTAGAGACATCCCTAAACATACCTTATAAATATCTCTAGGGATTTCACTAATGTTTTCGCATCCTAGTTTCCAAAGGTTAAATAAACCTTCACTCTAATACCAACTATAGAGACCCAAAGCTTTATGTACATAGACATTACAACATTTTTTAGGAATACTTAATATATGACAAAAACAGATGCCGAAAGACCGTATTAGTTTAGTGTTTTAGAAACTCAGAACATAATCTTCTAATCAGTGTGAATGATCTTCAACATCTCCCATAAAGATCTCCCCCTTTTGTTTTCGTACCTAAAACCTTTCTTTATATCCTAGGGAAAAGACAAAATAAAAATTGTGAGCTAAAATTCTCAGTAAGGGTATACATGGAGAACATAAAACAATCCCAAAACATTTGAACGTAAGAACATGAACATAAAACATCAAAATATCGAGTAATGACATAAAACTTGGTAGTTCATAATGCATAGATCATAAAAGAAAATTAATCATGATAAACTAGCATGGAAATAAAACATGTAATTGTGGAATCCATTAATAACATGTTATGATTTTTATAGTAGCCAAGGAATTGATGCCAAGACCATCATAGTGGACAAAGTCCAATACTGAACTAGGTTTACTTGCCGTTCCATCCCTGTATTACTAAACCGGGTTCACTATCCGTTCAAGACATATCTATCTCAGGAGATATAAATCTTTACCCAATGCATTGGAGGGAGATATAGGTCACACCCATCTAATAATGAAATCATTCTTTCATGTGACACTAAATAAACATAAATCATTCATCATAACCCAAAGAAAAATATGGGTTTTATAAACCCCATCCCATCATAACAAAACCCATATAAAATGAATGGATATCATTTTATCAGAAGAAAAATCAAACCATGTAAATAATAGTTACATTATACATGAAACATAAAAATTCTAAATAATGTTTTCTTAGATGGAAAATATTTTTGATAAAACACTTGAAATGAATTCCTGAGGAAAATATCCTTTCTTCTTAAAAATAATTTTCTTTTCTCAAAATGATGTTTAATTTTAAAAGAAAAGATTTTTTTTGAAAAAAATCATGAAATCTTGTAGAGTAAGATTCATGAAAATAAGGTATTTTGAAACATTAAAAATCTGTTCATGCCGTATATGTAAAAAAACATTCTCCTCGTACTTTTAACATAAAAGTCAAAAAGTACCACGTATGGTAAACAAAAGAAAGATTCCTTCCATAACACAAAGTAAAAGTAAAATAGGGGTAAACATGACTTTAAAAATACATGGAATAATATTAAAAACTTTATGAAAAACATTTTATGGACATGGATGAAAAATATAACCCCATTAAATACTTACGAATAAACAATCTCAGATAAGAACGAGATTGGAATAATTTTCCCTTACCATATGTTAAATTTATTCTGTATGTGTTCGAGGCTCCTGTATAGTGGGTTTAAACATATTATTAACTTGTAACAGAACCATAATAATATTTATGATATCATATATGATTCACTTATGACTTTATATTACCTATTCATTTGTCAATTCCATGTTAAAGCAACATTTTGGGTAAAATCGTTTCATTTATCATCCGTGTTTTGACTTGTAATTATTCATATGATTACTTAGATCATAATTACTTACTTCCAGAATTTAAAACATGATTTATATATAATATATATTAATAATATAAATATATATAATATATCGATAAATTGAAAGAAATACACCTTTCATGGAGACGGTAGGCCGTACGTACGCATGAAGGCTGTTTTCATTTCCTTATTAAATTTAATGGAAGTAAATAACATATAAATAAATCCAGTATAATTAATATGTCATATATTTCATGATTATTTATTATATATACTTTATAATCATTCTTGAATGGTTAACTTGGAGAATGAATCTCATCGCATCGTGGAGACGGTAATCCGTACATAAGCACGAGTAATGATATCGTTACAATAATTATTGAATGGAATTAGAGTGGATGATATAATATCTCATAATTAGTATCATGTTATAATAATCATATATATTTATTCTTTACACCATTATACCCATCCATGTATGGTGGTGGTGAAAAAACAGATTACACCACGGCGTGGAGACTGTATTCCGTACGTACGCATGCACGGTGATTTTGTTTTCCATAGGATGGATAGAAAGTGAAATAGGGTTGTTTCATATTTATAATAACATATCAGTATATGAGTGATACTTATGTTATTTAATTATTATGAAACAACAAAATAAGAGGAAGTAGAAGAATAAATTAATTATAAAGAACTGGTAAAGGATATTACCTCTTCTTCGACGCGCCTCTTCTAAACCTCCTCTTAGGGCACTAAAGTTGGTCTTTGAAGAAGACTAGGACCTCTATTATGTTTCTAGAGAAGTCAAGAAGAGAAATGGTCAGGGGTTGGCCGAGCTTTAAGGCTCAAAGTGGTGTGAGGAGGAGAGGGAGGAGGTGCCCTTTTATAATAGAGAAGAGAGGCACTTTTGGAAACCTCTAAAATATTAATTTATAATAAACTCAAAACCCACTTAAAAACCTCCAAAAATGACTCGAATAATAATATTAGATGATATAGGGTTTTAATATCATCAACCAATAAGATTTAGAAATATTGGTAATTTATTTTAAACCTTATCAACTTGATTTATCCTTATTTAATCTATTTAATATTATTTGTGGTAATAATATTCTCAAATTTAAATTGTTATAAATAATTACTTATGTGTTGTAAATTTTCCATAATTAGATACTTTATGAAATTTTAGACCATATAAATATCAATTTATAATTTTTCAATATTTTTGTGATTTTTAAACAATTTTATAATATGTTATTTTTATAAAATAACAATAGTGTCAATTTTAAAACTATAAATTTATTTGAATTTAAATAAAATCCACCAAGAGGATATATTAGAAAAAAATAGTTATTAGAATCCTAAAATTTAACATTAATCTAGAAAATTTGTGGAGAACATTAATTAGTTTATATAATATTTATTTTAATATTTTTAAAACCATTTATTTGATATTTCAATTAATAAAATAATTTCTACATCACTATTGTGTCATTATTAATGATAATTATTTAATTCATAAAAATTATAAATAAATTTTAATGATGTAGATAATTTTATTACATTTCTGGTGACTATTTATATTTTAAGTTTTATGAGCTTTATCACTAAATTAAAATTATTACACTTATAAGATATAAGAGAGTGACGTGTTGTCACTTTCTTTGGTTTTAATAATAATTATAACATTTTCATTGTCAAAAGTCTATAAAATGAATCTATTTCGACCCTTAAGTGATATGGGTCGAATTTTATTCATCCAATAGAATTTTGGCAGGTTTTAGGGTAATTTTATAATCTTAATTTTACCCTTAATTACCTGATTTACCTTTAACTGTAGTAAATAAAAATTATCATAGTTACTATTCATAATATCAAAAAATAAAAATAAAAGTAACCTATTAAAATAATTTAAACCCACTAAATCCAAATTTTAATCCATTTTTTAAAATTCAAAACAAATAAGTTGTAGTAATTAATTTAAAATTAATCTCGTTGTTAAGAAAACAAGTTTTAAAAGTTAAAACATTGTAAAAGATTGAAATGTTTTCACCTATGTATTCAATGTAAAATTAATGATAATGAATTGAATTATATTAAATGGTAAAAAAATATTATATTTATACTTTAAAACAATTTACTATTATAATTTAACCATATAAATTATCTCGATGAAAATTTTTTTTAAGAAAAATTTAGTGTGTTTTTACTATTCATCAAAATAAGAACGTTGTTAGAAAAATATCAAAACATTATCCAATGTAAATTTTTATATCCTGATTCGAAATAAGAAGTTTATTTTGTAAAATTTAACTTATAAACTTGTCAAAAATTATATTTAAAATGGGTGCACCATCAAAATGCGGTAAAATTGCATTTTTAAAAAATACTTCTTTTATCGAAAAGTTGATTTCATTTTCATATATCATTATAGAAAATGTGTAAGATGAATTATAATGTTATAAAATTAAAAATTAAGTTAATAATATTCATAATGGCTTGTTTATAATATTATAATAATATATCATTTTTTAGTGAAACTCGGTATTGCGTACAACACACGCTATTGATGAAGGTCGCTCTTGTGTGTAATGAAAGCCAAGTCAGGGTCGTGTGTAGGGAAATCTTCTTTTGATGTTGAGTATAACATACTAAAAATATAGTTTAGTTATATATTTATCAAAATCTATACTTGGTGTTGTGTAAAATGAATTTTATTTGAAATAACATGAAATTGTGTGCATCACAAGCCAAGAGTATTGTTGCATATACTACAAGCTAATACGGTGTTGCATATAGCGCAAGATAATCTTGTTAAAGAGTAAAAAAAAAGACATAAAAGTAATTAAAAAGAATAATTCTCATAAAATATCAGGGTGTTACAGTCCTTAACATTGATCATCCACTCCATTACCAGTATCATGTCAATGATTTAAATATCAAGAATGGAAAATTCTCTTATAACCTCATAGTCTGCTATCATTACCCGACACGTGGGAGAATTGAAACCTTGTTCACACATCCTTCCCAAAGGAGTTAAAAGGTCCAATAGGAATGTAATAAGTTCCAAACATAATACCAACACATTAAATAACTTTGATGATATAAAATAATGAGTATCACGTTTATCAAACAAATTTATCACCATAGAAGATTAAATAAACATTGTACCTCTAATTGTAGTAGTCCCTGCCTCAAAATCCTCTAGTGAATACCTCACTGCATAAATACACATGGTCTAGACTCCTCTATCCTCATTCTTAGCCACATTATAATCCCCATTAGCCCAAGGATAAAACCCACCACCCTTGGAATAATAAGTGCAAACCTATGATCCCATAGTAAAAGTGGATATAACTTTACTACCTTGGGACATCCTTTCACAAAAACTCTTCTAATGGATATATTTTCTACAAGGATGACAAGTATTGGGAGCCTCTATACAATTATTATTGGTATAACCAGGCAACCCAAAATCATAGAAAACAAACTACTACTATCCAGATGAAGCCCTAAAAATTGGTCTTGAATAAAATTGGCTACCTTTATGCTTCCTTTTTTTCCAGAATATGCACCCTAGATAATGATAGTACCTAATTTAACTCATCCAAAACATATTTCTCAACCTATTTCATCCTATAATGTTATTACTTATTAATTACCTCTATAAAGGACAAAATTAACATGACACTCATCATCGAATGAATATATTCCCTAAACCACAACTCAAACCTCTGTGTATTCACAAGATCATTGGTGTCTAGTTCTAATGCCAAGTACACCTAATCAGAAAAATGGATGGAATACCCATAATGGTACTCTCTACATACTCTTTGTTAAAAATATCCTGGTTATTTTTCCCTCATAATGACTGAGGATAAAACTACTGGTTGATGAATTTACTTAAAGGTACCTAGGTGATATCATCATGAAACTTAACATACATAATAGAGTACAATCATCACTATCCTAGTCCCTCTAGAATATAAATGTAGAAAACCATCCTTAGATTCCTTAGGAGTCTTCAAAAAGTTATAGATCCTCTCAATCCACTCAATTAGTTCTTCATACTAGTAGGGTCATTTGTCACCATGGAATATAGGTTTATGTTTCATAGTAAATTCTTCTCCATGATCCACTAATCAACCCGAGTTCCCAACACCTTATTGACTAAGAGTTTGAATATAGATTATAGATTATATTGAATAATATTACACTAGAGTACTCACATGTAGAACCTCTCTTTCAGCTTCCCCAATCACATTTAGAGGATCTGTTCTAGGAGGAGTTTTCTAAAAAACATAATACAAAAACTAGATAGTCATGAGGAGATTCCAAAATAATTGGAATATCTTTATGTTTCCATATCATTGATTTAAAACAAAAAAAAATTAAAGAAACTTTAAATCTTCTAAAAAAAGAAAAAAGTAGGGAACATGTAAATTTTTAAAACCCCATATTTGGTTAATTCAAATAACCTTAACCACTAAGTCTAAATCTTGGAAAAAATTCATGATCACCCATAGTAACTCAAATTTATACATGAAAGTGAGCTAGATAGGAACCTTTTCTTCTCATACTACTATAATTCCAATAGTCTTAACTTTGGTATACCAAAAAATCAAACCATACCCAGGATGTTTCAAAAAAATGTTAGGTTGGGTATTCCATTTGATACAAATTTTTAATGAACCATACCAAACCAAGAAGATAAGTCACCCAGGATAGCCTTCCACATTGTGAGATATTGATAAAAAACACAAGCCTCTTGTAAAACTGAAAAAACATCAATTTACAATGTAGAGGAAATAAAAACACTTATGTGAGTCTTACAAATATAAGATATATCAGCCAAACCAGAAAGATAAATGAGACCATTATAAAAAATTATCCATATGACCATCTATCACCAATGATCCATCCCATTCTGAAGGTGGAAGATGATAAGGAAACCTTTCATGCTAAATGATTCCATTCTCTTTCCCTAAGTCCTACAAAACAAGTTCTACAACCACCCAAAGTTTAATTAGGGTTTGAAAACAATACCTATTAGTATACCACTAAATAATATATTCAATCTCTAATATTAATAATGCATTTGTTCTATATTTAAATCAAAATATAGTTTAAAAATATTTTTCTTAAGTAAAACCATTTGTAAACATTTATTAATTTTCTATAAATTCATACCATATTCAATAATTCTAAGAATTTATTAGTAATAAAAGAGAAATGGGTAAGAAAACTAATATACAACGATGGATGCATCATAACATAAACATGTTAGGAATTATCCATGAAATAAACCATCATGTGATAAACCATGTATAAATGAAAAAGCTCACCATTGGGTCTCTACCCTATGGGAATATGTACTAACATAAAATAATCGTAAAACATGCATATGATGTTTCCAAATAACATAAATCCCCACCAAAGTATGTTTATATCACAAAATTAACCCATAGTGGTTACACACACACTGGGGTCACATATGTCTATTTCCCGATGCACCCAAGGTAACCAATGTACAAAGTTTGTCCAAAACCATTTCCAAAATCCATGCTCACATACAATAAATAACATTTTTATATTAATGAAAATACATTTAAATTAATGGCCCAAAGGTATCAACAAGAACATATAACAATTAAATAATTACAAACACGTAGATAGATACACCTACCTTAATAACAATGGAAACCTATTCGCCTCTAACAATGGAAATTGAAAAACCTTGGATGATCTTTCAAAAGACAAGGCAAAACAAGAAACTACTAAGGATTGATAGAAAACAAAAATCCATCATGAATATAAATAGAAAACATAGACAACCCCACCAGCATGATTAAAGGAAATGAAGATGCAGAAAGGCCACTTATCAGAGATACATGACCTAACTCTCAAAGGTGTCAAACACAGAATGGAGTGATCTAGAAAGAGGGAGATGACCCAAAATTGACAAATTGTTTTTAGGGGTAGAGAGGAATGAATGTTTAGTGAATAGAGAAATAATCTGGTGTGTAACATGTTTAGAACTGCTAGACCTGAGGAATTCACATCATGATTACGTTTTAGAGCATGAAATCCCATGAATTATAAATACACTGAAAAAGGTGTCATCTTGGGATAAATTAAATATCAATAAAAATTTTCGCATCATGTTATAGTTTCACAAACATTAAAAATTTCATCCTCTGTAAAAGTCTCACAAAATATTCCCTAAAATAGATTAATATTATCTAGCTCATTCACAATGCAAATTTTTCTAGTAGGTAGTGCTCAATCTATTTTTCTACAAAAAACCTCCAAACCAAAACATTAGGATTTCCGAACCCAGGGATCACCCATTAAATCAATTTACACATTTTTTTAAATGTACTCCATTAATTCTAAAAATAATACATCCCCAAATGTTAGGTCATGAGGAACCTGTAATGCACCCAAACAAAAGGTGAAACCCAAAAAGGTAAAATATTACCTCAAGGATGGGAACAGGGTGTTACAACCACATCATAAATGTATTTAATAAAAAATAATCTTTATAAGTGAGAAAGGGAAGTATTAAGGTCATCTATAATGACATTTTAATGGGTTTCCAATTAGAAAAACATTAGTGGAATGTGAATATATAAACATGGAAGAAAAGTGTTCATATTAATATAAATGATAGAGATCATTGATCGAAATAAATTGAATGATCACAGATCCATAAATAAATGATGAGTTAAGGGACCATTTGATTTATCATAAATTAATGTTCTAGGATAACATTTTTATTTCAGGAAACTTTTCCTTTACCATATAGACTGAGAACATAAGAAAAAAATATTTAATTGATATATTGGTATTTTAAATGAATAATTTCATCCTTTAGTTGGGATTTTATCAATCACCACTTTATTTATTATTCTATGAAATGAATATCCAAAATGTTTTTTATGAATGAAACACTAAAATTAATAGTTAAAGAATCATAAAAATAATGACAATAAATTCCTCTAATATTTAATAACATCAAAATAGTTAGAAAAAGTCATAAAATATAATAGTTTAATACCTAATACCTCAATAGTAACTCCAAAATTTTAACTTAATCCATTTCATAAATGGTTAAAAAGAATAATCATCCAAAATATGTCTGACCAAATTCAAAGTCTAAATTTTTTGGAGGATCACTGAATCAAAATTATATTACCCATTTAGTATAAAGTGTTTCTTAATTTCTCATTCCAAATATTTGAATACTTTGATCACCAAAAAATCTGGTTGAAAACATGCACGGTTAAAAGAATAAAATATCACATTATTGAATATATTCTATAAAATTAATAATGAAGTAAAATATTGCAAAGAAAAAAATAATCCATTAAATCACTAACATATTTCAAGGTCACTAATACTATCCCAGAAACATTTATTTATCATTATTAACTCACCATCGATCATATATTAAGGTTTATCTTCCCTCAATCACGTGTTTTCCAAAAATAGATCAACTTTCCACAGAATCACATTTCTTAGTACCGTTTAACATATGTCTTCAATGATATTTATTTATTTCTATTTGAATCATGTTCTTAGTGTAATTTTTCTCTAAAATTGTTTAAAACAACCATTCCCTTAAATAAAGTACTAGAGTGTTTATTTCCATAATTATCACACATGGGGAAATCCTTTTTTCCCTTCCTCTATTTATCTGTCCTTTTCTATGTCGTCATCATCTTCTCTTATTTCCCTTAGAATCTTTAAGGCTTGGAGAATTATTTCTTTGTCTCAATACAACCTGACAATATGTCCTTATATGATGAGAATTTTGGGATATTGGTTCCCTTTTAAAATTATCTTAATACTATTAAAGAAACAATCAATATTGGTCTTTATATTATTTACATTGTTCATAGAATTTATTTGTAACATTATAAATTTATATTCAAATTAGAAAAATTTTCATCTTAATTTGACTTAAAATCAACAATTGTATCTATAAATCCACTCATTTCTCATAGGGAAAATACTTTTCCAAGAATAGAACCTTAAAATCCATCCATTCCATGTTTGTTATTTTTTCATCATCCCTAGTGTATAGAATGATTTAACACCATTGATCTGCATATCATGATAGATGATAAACTAATATGGTTAAATTTTCCTTTTTATTACCTCATAAAGTAGGAAATATCTTCTCCAAGGAACTTATCCATTTCGTAGCCAAAAATATTTTTTTATCCCCATTAAATGATGGATATTTATACTGTATAAATAAGTATGAAATTGTTATGTTGTGTGGTGGATCTGTGAGACAATCTATACAGGGAATGTAATTTCATGTGACCTGATTTAAATACCATAATATGGTTAAAATTTGACTAGTTCCAATTATAGCTCTAGATCTAGCTTCATTATCTTTCATTGGAAGGAAATCCCTATATGGGGTACATGAATTGATATAGATTCCATTCCCTCCACTAGGAACCATTTATAAATAATGGAATATACTAGATTAGATCATAACATTATGAAAAATAATGTATAATCACAAAACTAGTGAAACACTTAACAAAAGTTGAAAAATTTATGCAAGGATTATCTCAAAATAATGAACATGGATTATTTGGGAATGTTTTCAAATCCTAAAAATATTTTCAAACTATTCATAATTGTTTGGGAAGAATGTTCTAATTTATCCAAACATATCACCAAGGAGTCTCAAACCAGGTGTTCAGGAAGGACCATTTTCTTATACCATCTAACAATCGGGTCAAGACAAATGTACCTTTCTTAGAGTTATTAACCCTAGGTACATATGGGCTAGAACAATGCCTATTTATAGTATCCAAAAAGAGATGTATTTCTAAGAGAAAACACATAATCACTTTCTCACAAAAATATTCAGATGTTCTTTTTACTTATCCTCAAAGTCTATAATATTGTTACGTTCCATAATCTTTTTATTTGAAAAATTAGTTCGCAAGGTTTCTACTAAACATTATTGGATACCAACAATAATGACCCTGACCCCAGTAGCATAGAGTCAGTGGTTACTTTATTATAATTTAACTAGATACAGGCGATCACATCCCAAAATACTGAACAACTTATCAGTGTTCATAATGTAAACACATACAATAAATTCATATATATTTGAAAACATAAAACATAATATAGTATTTTATTTTATATACTCTTTATTCCCTCTATTATGTACCTTTATATCAATCAAAAAAACTTCCTTATATCATAGGGAAAATAAAACATAAAAAAGGGGAGAACTAAAATTCTCAATAAGTGTATATGTACAATGGAAGATATCATTAAAAAATAATATTAATCAATATTTCATGTTAAATAACTGAAAAATAATACTTTTAAATAATAAATTAAGCATAATTTTTCAGGTATAAAGGATGCTAAAATAAAGCTATATAAATAATCACATGAGTGTAAAAGTTATCCATTTATATTATAATTAATATAATAATCACATGGATATAAATAAATGATCTAAAAATTAATAAGTACATAATTATAGATATCATAAACATAACATCAAGGCCTCATTCCAAGTAATCTTACATAAATGGTTAAAGACACTACCAAAAACCCAAGTTATTTTTTTTGAGACCTACTGATGCATGAAGGGGAAATAGTGGGCTCTGACCCTCCCATACAAAGTCTAATTAATTACTCATATGAAAGGAATGAAAAATAATCAACATAAATATTCATATTTAAAAACTATTTTATGAAATATTAATACTTTCCTCAATTAATAAACATAAACATAAACCATTCCTAGAAATATGGAGAATGGTACCAAAATAGTACATCTCAGTCAAAATGATCATTTCAAATCCAAATAAATAATAAGGATGGTATAATTATGAAATATTACCAATGGAACATATGGTTAAATGGGGTTTTTTCATTGATAAATAATAATTTGATAAAAGTTTCATCATTTTTTGAGGAAAATATCCTTTTCACTTTGAAAATTTTTTATAAAAAAAATAAATATTTTCATTATTTTAGGAAAAAAATTTATTTGAAAAAACCATATAAACATGTAATAAAATCATAAAATAAATTCATGGTTACGAATTTGGAAAATTTAATACTTGTTGAGTATGTTAAAACAAATATTACTTTTAATTGTTTGGTAAAAAGTCAAAAAATACCTTGTTTGGAAGAAGATAAAAAGAATACTTTTATTTTATTTTAAAAAAACCAATATTGGTTCTAAATTCCTTTAATAAATCATTTCAATATTTTTTAGAAAACTTTTCTGATTTTTTTTAGAAAACGTGGACATGGAAGAGAAAATGATTCTTGACTAAAAATTGAAATAAATTTGGATATTATTTAAATAAGTTTCTCTAATATTTTAAGTACCCAAAGGTGAAAAATTGTACAATTACATGAAATTTTCATGAATGACCATATGATAATAAAATTCATGAGTTTATTGATTGATACATAATAATATTTCATCATTTTAAATGTTATAAAAATAATACTGATAAACATTGAGACTGTAAAATAAACCCTTACCACTTTGGTAACATTTGTGTCATATTACCAATAAAATATATAACATAAAATGAAACTTTAAATACCATGAATATAGGGTTTTCAGGGTATAAAATATAAATGGGGTAGTATATACACCACCCAAAATAAATAAGTGGTGAATATTTCAGATGTCTCATGGGTGTAAAAGTGACACGACAACCCCTTACATCAAATATGATATCTATCATACATGCCTGTACCTCCTGTATAATAAAATAGATATATTAAAATTATATTAAAAAACATAATCATATATTTTATACCATATATTATTTACTTATATACTTGCATGACCTATTTATTAACAATTCTTTGTTAAAATTATTTTTTCAGTTGATAATTGGTTAGCTTTTCATGTATATTTTATTTTAGTAAATTTAGTAAATTTAATTTTTTAAAGGATAAATAATCTCAAAAACAGAAATTTTTTTATAAATATCATATACATATACATTATATATTTATTTAGATTAATCCATAATAGTTAAAGATTGAAAATTCATTACACTATTCATGGAGACGTTAGACCATACATACGCATGAACATTGTTTCCATTTTCAAGATTGATATAATAAAATAAAAATAAATAAAAATTAATATTAAAATAATAATTATTATGTTATATATTTCATTTATATTAATAAAATCCATCTTTATTACCATCCATGTAAAAATAAAATGAAAAAAATTTCTCATCTCTATGTGGAGGTTGTAGTCTAAAAGTACACACAAAAAACATTATTTTCTCCCAATATATTTGAAGTTAGGAATTTATATATGATATTATATTTATATAAGTATGTTTTGGTCCTAAATTAAAAATAAATTTCATTAAAGTTATTCATACTACCTTCCATGTAAATCTTATGTGAAAAATAATTCACATCCCTTTGTGAGGAGGTAGTTTTCCATACACATGAGCGATGCTATCACATCCCCCAAAAAAATGTATATTAATAATGTATATATGATATAATAATTAAAAAATTATAAAATTTTTATAATTTTTAAACATATTTCAAATATATCATTATATCCATTATTGAAAGTTGGGGCTGGAAAATGAATTACATCAGTTCGTGAGGTGTTAGTCCACCGTACATTTGATCGACAATTTCTGTTTCCATTTATTGGAATAGGAGATGGATATATTTTATTAAATTAAAATAATAACATATAATAATATAGGAGATAATATTTTTATTATATTATCAAATTTTAATAAGTTATATAGGAGGTGGAAGAATAAATAAAACAAATACACATGTTAATAATTTTACCTCTTCTTTAGGGAACCCCATAAGGTTTATACCTAAATCCTTCTTAACATGGTTTAATAATAAAAATATACACTCTAGAATTTTGGGAGAGATAATTAAGTAATATATTTAGTTTGTTTATTTCCTAACTAAATGGATTTGGAAGTGTTAATAAGGGAGGTGAGGGGGTGACCTTTTATAAGTAGAGGGAGGGCATACATGTAATTTTGAAAAGAATAAAGTGAACTCATGGTTTTCACATTCCACAAGACTCAAAAAAGTGTTATTAATAAATATTATAAGTGATAAATTTTAAATATTTCTATAAAGTGGGTTTTGGACTTTTTGTGACATTTGAAACCCCCATATTTTAGTTTAACCCTCGATAAACCCGTTTTAACCCTAACCATATTAAATAATTTTTTAATATTTTTTACAATTCATTATAAAAAAACTATGTTTACCTTATTATATAATATAAATAATGAATATTAAAAATATTTAATCCATTTTTCAAATTTCATTCACAGAATTGGTAGATTTAAATTTAAAATTAAACCAGCAGACGCTTCAAAAAATGATTTTTACAATGGAAAAAATTCATAAGTTTAATAAGGTTATATTTTTTAATTAAATATAAAATTGAATTAAATTACCTATATAAGATAAATTTTAATATTATTGAACTAATTTTACTTTAAAACCAATTTAAAACATAATTTACTTTTTTAAATAATTTTATTAAAATGGTAGTTTTCAGTAAAAAATAGCATTTTCACTATTCATCAAAAAAAATAATATTTTCATTAATTTATCAAAAATTAACAAAAAAATAATATTGAAATATTGAATTAAAAAATTATTTTTATTAAATTTGTAAAGTTTAATTTTAAATTATTTGAGCAAAGGGTGACTAAACCATTTTTTTAAAAAATACAGTTTTTCAAAAAATATTTTTTCCCTTCAAATGATTATTAATTTATTTTAATTAATATATCACCATTGAATTTATTTTATAATTATATAAATCAATAATATTCATAATTTTGTTTGTCTTTATTTATAAAAACTAATTTAATGGCTAGGTTATAATGGAAATATTTAAATAATACCATTTTTAATAGAGTATCATGTTTTTTTGAACTCAATGTTGCTTGAACCACAAGAAACCAATGTGATTGAATTTATTTGACATTAAACATCATAAAGTATCAGGGTGATATATTCTCTTATAATATTGGTTTCTCATGTTATGTACATTATTAAATAATACATTCCTTTTAAAATATAGGCGTGTCACTTAAATAATGAGCATAATCAAAGTTTTAATGTAGATTAATGTAAATAATTCGTTATTGTTTTCTTTTTATTTATGGTAATATATTAATTTATGATAACATAATAATTTTATGAATTCCATCTATAAGTATAAAATATTTTTCACTCTTTTTTATTAAAATCTTGTCCCCTGTATAACATAAAAAAATTGGCACATTCATTCTTCTTTATATATCTAAGTCTAATATTGACCATCACCTTATTCATCTCAACAAATTAGGTATGGATATTATCTTTAGAAAATTCATATTGTAAAAATTATAATATCATGGAAATTAATTTAATTATATTTCAAATATCCCCTTATTATGACACGACTTCAAAAAAAAGTTAGTTTTGAATACATAAGACATCTTTCATATAATTATTGAATTCCATATTTGACTAATTTAGTAAAGGAACTTGTTTGATTAGTTATGATTTCCATTATATTGGTATTTAAAATGAAAATTATTAATATGATATCATCATGTTCGAGTTTCTCTGTAGTTTTGGAAGCATCATTAATATTTTAAACATCAATATATGGATCAATTAATGTGTTAATGTTTTGAGGGTGTTTCCCTACTGCGTTAAATGAAATATTTTTCAAATTTTGAATTTAATATTACAATATTGTGGCATTAAACTGTTTATTATGATATTGGACATAACTACTCAAATTTTCTATAACATTTCATTATCCTTGTATTGTCTGTTGAACATATCAATGAGTAATATTTTTCAATATAATTTTTTCAAATACACCATATTGCTTCAAATATCATTTAAATTTAAATTTAGTACATAGAAAATTTATTTTTATGTCCATGAATAGATTTTTAATTTCAAAATCCCAAAAACATCTCCAAACCCTTGATATACAATTATGTGTTTCATGTTAATGTGATTAAACTTTTATCCATGTGTAATTGGTTGCCTATAATTTCAATATATATATATAAATATAGGAATAAAAGAGATAATATTATTTAAAATAAAAAATATCCCCTAGATCAAATGAGAAAAATACTTCCATGAATGAAAAAACATATAAAAGGGTAATAATTACAACTATACAAATCTCAATAGCATTCATAGTGTATTTTTTTAATATACAACTCTAAATATTATAAAAAATTGATTAATTAATAAAAACATATATCAAATTCAAAAGTACCATATTCACATCCATTTCTATTTCTATATTATTTTCAAATTATAATTTTTGTGAATCATGAAAATTATAAAATATACTAGTAATAAAGGGTCATAAGTCAGAGTTAAACATTCTTCCTTGTTAGATAATCATATCATTCTTATTTTTTTAATATGAAATCTTATAAACCATTATAATATCATCTTCAATTACCATAATTATTTATTAATCAAATTTGAACATGTAAACACTTATATAATGACTCTAGGCAGAACAATAACACATATATAATTGTATTATCTACCTATAAACAATTTATAGTATCAAAAAATGGCGCAATAACCTTAAATCAAGTAAAATATAATCAAGAATACTACCCTCTCATGGAGAAAATATATTAATATCAACTATATATATGTTTCTAAATGAATTATAAATAGTCAAAAGTGGGGTTACAGAGCCTCAACTTTATAGAAGAACCTTTATTATTGATTTGTAAATATATTGGGAGGAGGTAAGTTCATTCCTTAAAATAGAAGGATTGCATGTAATGAGTGGATGGGTGGGGAGAGGTGAATTCTAAGTTGGTAAACAAATAGGTAAATATATGTATTAGAGGGTGGAGATGGATTTAAATACAAAGAGGGAAGAACAATATCAAGACTCATAGTAAAGATAGAAGGTTGGGAAACCATTCCATCAACCTCTTAAGAAAACTCTTGTTTATATAAAGAAGGGGATTTAAGATTAACACCATCTAAAAAATAAATATATATCAATGACTTCATAGAAAGAGATCAAGTATAATTATAAATATAATTAAAATTATGAACATTAAGATGTCATTAAGGGATATACATTTATTTTTCCTTCATACTAAATCCTTTTCTAATTAAAAACACCTTCACTAATTTTATAATCCAAACATAATGTTATAACACGGGACATGCCCATTTCCATAGAAACTCTAAGAGTCACGAAATATTGGACGTCTAGTGTTCAAAAATCAACCATAAAAAATAAACCAACTGTGTATGATAGTCCTTTATGGGAATAGCGGTCCTAAAATGAAAGTGGTAAACTAGATAGATAGATCCATATGTATAGAAACCCAAGGTAGACATGCCATTATTTTAAAATATTTCATTAATGTATACATTACATCTCAAAAATAATCATACAACCCCAAGAACAGAAGGCTTAGGGTCTTTGATGATTATCTAAATAAAAAACTTATTTTAAAACCATTATGAAAAAATCTCTATAATTGAGCCACACAAGACTTCCTCCTACACTTCTTATACATTATACTGATCTTTATAACTTGGGGAAATAGAAACACAATAAAGTGGGGAACTCAGATGCTCAGTAAGGGTAAACATAATCAATAACAGTAGAGTGTCATAAGTAAACATAAGATGAGAATATGGGAATAGTAGATATAAATAAGAAAATCCATACCAAATAAAGCATAGATCATAAATCATGTAATTTAACATGGAATAACAGAACACATGAATCAAAATAGTAGAGAAACATCAGTAAATAGACCTGATCCATGAGATATTAACATAATCATGAGAATAATCATAAAACAATGAAACATATTTTATCTTTGGAAAAAGAATTAATATACGGAACATTACTTTAATGAGATACACCTTCAGTTCCCACACTTATGAGAAACTGATTTTTACTTTTGAATGCATATATAAAGATATATAAACATTAAACCAATGAATTAGAGGGAGATATGGGACCCCATCCATCATTATCCATAATTATGAGTGTAACTTGAAGTCAATCACTTATCACATCATAAATGACCCATGGAAATAAAATATATTTAACATTCCAAATGAAAATCATTCACATTTATAGCATAAATAACCCATAGAAATAAAATGGGCTTAATTTAACAAATTATAAAGAAACCGTGGTAAACAATGGGTTACATAATTATATACATAATGAAATCATTAATAATTCCATCAATAATCATAAAATGAAACCCCAAGAAAAATAAATGGGTATCAAATGACCTCATGTACATTTCTATAAAAATACTATCCAATCATGATAATAAAGAAAATGTTATTTACACCATATAGATAAAGGTTATATATTTTTTTCAATAATTTCACAAAATAAAATGATGTATGGTATCTAGGTGAATACCCTTTAATCAAATAGATCAAAATAGGGTATTCAAAATATAAAGGAATTGGGTAAAAAGTTGGGATCATAAATAATGGATAATCAGGTAAGACAAAGGAATTAATGATTCATTACTCTAAAAGATAAGGAAATTTTATGGTTTATCCAAATAAATATGTTGGATGGTTACATTATAATATTATATTTTATCCCTTATAATGTATGTAAAAGGATATGGATATAGAGGGAAACAATTTTAGGAGGACTAATAAATATTTCATTGGGAATAAGAAACATCCATGATCTTTTTGAAAAAAATTTAGATAGAAATATTTTATAAAAAGAAGAAGAATAAGATTTAATTTTAGGAAACCATTAAATATTATAATGTAAATATCATAAAAATGAAAAATATTATGGAAAGAGGTGTTTACACTAAATTTTTTAAAAACGATCTTTTTATAAATTGATAAAAATTACCAAAAAATACAATATTAAAAAATTCATTAAAACAATATTCATATGATCACATAGTAGAAAATGAACTCAATAAACTATAGTTGTATTAATAAGGACATATTAAAAATCATATGATGAATTTGGACATGGAAAAAAGGGAGGCTCTCGACTAAAAAGCAGATATAAGGTCAGTTTAACTTATAAGAAACACTTCATATAAAATATACATCAAGGGGAAATAAAATATTAGAACACATAAAATCATATGAATATAAAAATAATATTATGTATGTTTTTATAAAGAATAAAAATTCCCCTCAATCTTTAAAAAAAATATTGATATGAAAATAATATTGAAAATGAAACCCTTATGGTTTGAATACCATTTTGATCAAAACCACTGTCAAGTTTGGTATATTTGAATCAATTTACATTTAAATAAATAAAAATTTACAGATATTTAAACCCCATGAATATGGTAAAATCAATTCATTAAGTAGTAATCCTGGTGCACATTAAGAAATAATTCTCAAAAAATTAAATTTGAGACAAAGAACCCATAACTTTATTCTAGCTTAGTCGAATGAGATCAAACCTTTTTCATAGTAAAAAAAATTATCTTAATATAATATATCATAACCATATTCACAAAAAAAATTGTTTATAATTTTCTTTCATAATAAATTTATATATTTATATATTTTTAGTTTTTTCTTATTTTCCCACACGAGGTGTTTATAGTTTCGACCATTTGTACTAATTTAATTGGAGTGATGTCAATATTCAGTATTATTCCAAATATAATCATTCCATTTCATTAAATATACTATAAGGTTTGACCTAAAATTATTTATGATGTTTAAAATTTATTTCATGGGTACTTTTTTCTTCATCCTAGAAAATAACATCGATAATGAACATTTTTAGTTATTTTCATCCTATGAAGGATGTTTTTATAATTAGCTAATTAAATATTCATCTATATTTTCTAGAACAAAAAAAAATATATAAATATTTATATCATATTATTACAATAATTTATTTTTCATATTCATCCATTATATAATTTCATAAAATTATTCAGGTAAGTGGTCAAACTGACCCAAATATGAACATACCATGATTACTAATGATTATGAGGTGATTTAGTTGAAATATCATTACACCAGTATAATAATGATTTTATTTTTTTATTCATCAGTGTTATATATTATAATCTTAATGGATTTATAACAATAATTAATGGATATAAAAATATTACATATTTTAAATTGATGATTTTCCTCTTGGTATGCATATTTTAAATGATTAAAGTGATGATAATCATTTATTGAACATATAAATAATATATTCTACAATTTATCATACCAAAAAATTACTGTTATAATAAAAATAATATTTATCAATACAAATAACTATCATGAACATCCATGAAATGTGGTGAAGAAAAGATAAATGTAAAATTAATCCTTATAGGGAGGTGGTAGTCCAAATGTATGCATGGTTGATGATTAAATTTCCCATAGAAAGTGAGAAATGAATAACTTTTTTTATAATTTTATATTTTTTTACATATATAATAGTTATTTATTAAATTAATTATTTTTACTATCCTTTTAATGTGGTTAAATAAATGAAACATAATGTTTTGTGGTGGCAATAGTCCAGACACCAATGTTATTTTTAATTTTTTAAGTAATAATAGATGGGTGGTTAAATCCTGTACCATCATTAAATTAAATTAAAATTAAAATAAATATTTTTATGTTATAATTTTGATATGGTGAAAATAAATTTTATATAGATGAAATGAACATAAGAAAAATGAAAATATGAAGAATCATTTAGAAATATATACCTCACTACTTGGTTTATCTCCATTAGGAAGGGGGATAAAACATTGAAGAATGATATTTTGAGAACCATAAACTTATTATGGAGGATAGGAGTTTTTGTGATGTATTGGTTTGATGGGGTGTAAGGATAGTAAAACCCCTTTTATAAGTGAAAAGGAGTGAATTTATATAAATAGAAAAAACTATTCAATAATAGAAAGTAACAATCAAGGAAAATGGATAAAAAATTTATAAATAATAGAGAGGAAAAGAGAGAATTTCGAGACACACTTTAAAAACTCAGTAAAAACATGTTTCTAACATGTTTGGAGCTTTACATCTTAAGATACTCATTTTTACCACTTTTGTTTTCACCATAGAAACACATTTTTAACTAGGTAATTTATGCTTTATGCCCAACAATAAAATGGTTATTTTATATAATTTAGACCTAATTATGAAAAATTCTAAATCCATTTTTTATTAAACATGTAAATGTGATAAAAAAATATTTTAAAACACTAAATGTGTAACTTATTAATTTTTTGGGAGAAAAAATATAATTTTGGTTTTTAGAATTTAAAATAATGGTTTATATATTAATACAAACATTTTAAAATTATATATTCACATGTAAAATAAATATTTTTTCTTTTAAAAATGTTTCATTAATTTATAATTCATATTTATATACTAATAATGACATAAAATTCACGTTATTTGTAAAAATAGTATTTGTCACAATTCACTATTTTTTAGAAAAGTCCCAAAAAATTTATGTTAAGATAATTGTGAGACAAAAAATAAAAAATGAACTTGATTTTATCAAATTCATATTCTAAAATCTTTAATTTTATTTTTAGTTTAAAATATAAAAAAATATTTTTATTATAAAATGGATTTTTAAACATTAATTGTTCTTAATATTAGTTTATCTCAACTAAAAATTTAAAATATTTGAATTTGTTAGTTCATATATTTTAAAACATTTAAATTTAATATATAAGGATAAAATATAAAATAATTAACAAAAATGGGGGTTCAAAACCCATTGGGCGCAGATACTGTAGTGTACTGTAGCAGCAGCGACACTATAGTAGCGGCGACCACTGTAGAAACGACAGGGGTACGGTAGCAGTGGCGGGTACTGTATAGTACTATAGTAGTGTGAGTACTTTAGCAGTACTACTCAAAAAATGGGCCTTGGGCCAAAAATTTGGGTCTATGGGCCATTTAATGGGCTAAATACTCCCTGGGCCTTCGGGATATATAATGAGTCTCCCTCTACCGAGTTAAAAGAGGTATTTGTTTTAGTTTAATAATAAATGAGCCTTCATCCCCAACCTTTAAAAAAACCATAAATATTAAATATTTATATTCTGAAATTTAATTTTATTATCCCATTAATATTAAAATATTTCATTGAATTATATACACACAGACATATATATTCTTTCATATTTCGATAATAATAATAATATTATTTATATGTTACACACACTCACAAATATATATATATATATAATATCATATTTTAATATCATATTTTTATTTCATTATGAGTCATATTATTTTAAATTTAATACATAATAATACACGACTTTGGTATACCAATTTTATATATGAATAATAATCATATTTTCCATTACTATTTTTAAAACGACCATTTTTATATTGAAAAAATTTCATTCCTACATGTATACTTATTAAATAATTCTTTCATTCCATACTCACTTCACAAAGAAGAGTTTTTATTTCATGTTATAAAGTTTACACAATTCATTCTCCTTAAATGAAGATCTTCCTATTTATAGTTTTTTATTAGATATTGGTAATCCTCAAGGTTGAAGATGATCCAGAAGATTTCATAGTTATGAAAATTTTATTCTTTTAAATCATTTGTCCCCCATTGATTTATGAACTTTTAATTGAATTATTTCACTCATGGTGAGTAAGAATCAATGTTTTGTAGTACATAGTTTTATGTAATTTTTTAATGTCTAACTTATAAATGAATAATGTGTGTTTATTTTGGTTCATATTCTATAAAGAACAATTTCTAATCATGTTTCAATGCATTTGATAGAATTAAGAAATGTTCATTAAAATTATAGACCTAAATAATAATAAAAATATTAATAATAAAAATGTCTCCTAAATCACGGGGCATTACACCCCCGTATAAATAAATCGTGACCTCAAAATTTTAATTTAAACATAGTAATAAAAATAATTAAGGGTATCTAAATATGAAATAAGATATGAATTCTTTGATA
Source organism: Viscum album (assembly GCA_963277665.1). Lineage (NCBI taxonomy): Eukaryota > Viridiplantae > Streptophyta > Magnoliopsida > Santalales > Viscaceae > Viscum > Viscum album. The sequence continues at coordinate 314,949,935 of OY728161.1, forward strand.
TAAAAAACTTTATAACTTAGAGAACACATGGTACGATATATTTTCTCTGATAATATTAATATATTAACATTTTATACCATTTATTCGTAAATATTCATATATCGATAAATCTTCAAAGTTTCTAGAGGCATACCTTCCACAACTTCATTTTTAAGATTTTATTTCCAACCAAATATTAAAATTAGAGTGACTCTGATAATATCCAACATGATTAGAGTAAATGATTTTATTAATATTAAATATTAACCTTATTATGTATTCTCTAATAAAACCTGCATTTAAATATATGATAGTTTCATTTCAGTTGTGTCACAAATAGTTCATCCTATAACTCCCAATGTTTGTTTAATTTGTGTTATATTATAATTTTCATCCAAATCACTAAATGTAACTAGTAAAAAAATACCTTATAGTGTTTCATAAAGAACACCTGATAAAAAAATCATATCCCTAGGAGTGTCAACCTAGTGTATAGTCTTAGTCCACTAATCGAGCATTAGGGAGATGATTGATTCAATGTTAAACTAACCATTTTTGGGTGATTAACCCTAGGTACAATTGTTCCACAACTATATAAACATTTTAGTATAAAAATAGGTATTTATTACAAGGAATATAACATACTCAAGACTTTACCAAAACATTAGGATACCATATGAAACATTAAATCATATCTAGGATTTTAAATAAGGTTCTCTCATCATAGTACATGGAATAATGAAACTAATCCTAAAAAATCCCTAAACCCTATCATGATAACAATTATATAAACCTGAGCTAGGCATCCCTTTTTTTTTATAAAATTTTCATAATGTAAATATTACATGTCACAAATAATCCATCAATCCCAAGAATAGATGGTTTAATTTCTTTTCTGAATAACTATCTAGGAAAATTATTTTATAACCCTTATGAAAATTTATCAATAATTGAGCCACACTAGACACACTCCTATTCTTCTTACACATCATACTCATCTTAATAACCTGGGGAAATAAAAACTTATGAACGTGGTGATATTATATTCTCATTAAGGGTAAAAATAAGTGATAATAATTGATTATCATAAGTAAAAATTATAAGAGAATATGGGTATAATAAACATACATAAGAAAATTCATACAAAATAATGCATAGATCATAAATCGTGGAATATGAATTTGAAATACATACAATATGAATAAAAATTGTTGGGCAACATCATTCAATAAACATGATCCATAATATTTTAACACTATATTAAGAATAATAATAAAACTCTAAACCATATTTCATCCATGGAATAAATATTAGTATAGATAACAATACTTTCATGAACCAAAACATAAATTACCATGCTTATGAGAAACTAAAATGTACTTAAAAATAAAGATCTCATGACATATAAACTTTTAAACTATGAATTAAATGAAGATATATAATCCCAACCATCATCATCATCCATAATTATGAGTTCCAATTAAAATAAATAACTTATCACATCATAAAAAACCCATTAAAATAAAATTTTCCTCAAAATATCTTCTAAATAAAAATCATTCAGTTTTATAGCATAAAAAACCCATGGAAATAAAATGGGTTTCATTAAATGCTTAATAAGTAACCCATGTAAAAAAAATGGGGTTCATATGGATTCACAGAGGGAAATCATTTATAATTCCATAAATAAAAATAACATTATCAACCAATGGAAAATAAATGGGTATCTAATGACATTAGGTAAATTTCTAGGTAAATATCGTTCAACCAATATAATTAAGCATATGGTTTTACAACATATTGATAAAGGTTATATATTTAGGTCTATAATTTCCCTAAATAAATTTATGTATGAAATCTATATGAACAACATTCAATCAAATGAAATAAAATATGGTATTCCCAAAGGAAACACATTGTATGAAAATTTAGCATCATACTTAGTATATTATTATACACGAAAAAATAAGTGATGAATAATTCCTATAAAAGAAAAGGACATTAAATATCTTATCTAGATAAATATCATTTATGGTTACATTATAATAATTTATTTTATCGTGGATAATGTAAGTTAAATGATGTGAATTTATATGAAACTATTTTTAGATTAATTTGGGAAAATCACTTTAGAAATAAGAAACATCCATGATATTTTTTTAAAAATTTCATATTAAAAAATTTTATAAATAAAGGGGAATTGAATTTTATTTTATAAAACCCTTAAATCTTATAAATAAAGTATCATTGATAATAAAAATATGTTAAAATATGTGTTCAAAGAGAAGGCCTTAAAAATATATTCTTGTTATATTTTGTTAAAAATGACATATGTGGAAAACATTAAAAATTTATTTAAAAATATATAAGATAAATTAGTACAAAACTAAATTATTAAATTATTATGTTATATATTAGTATATTTTCAAAATCATATTATTAATTATGACTTGAAAAGTGGTTTTGACTAAAAAGAAGAGGCATGAACAATTTCACTTACAAGAATCACTTTGGGTAAAATATGAGTTGAGGGGAAATGAAATATAGAGGGAACATATAAAACCCCATGAATATACAATGTAAATTAGAATATGTTTTATTAAGAATAAAAATTATAAAAATGTATTATATTTCATAAAAATATTGATTTGAAAATAATATTGACAACAAACATGTAAAATTTTGGGTAAAATTTTGGAAAAAAACACTTTCAATTTGGGTATATTTTAATTGAATTAAATATAAATAAATCACATGATATGGATCTTTAAACCTCATGAATATAGTGAAATACAATCTTTAGTAATTAATCATGGTGTGCGTTATGAAATAAGTCTCATGAAATTATTTTTTTACAAAGAGCTCAATACCTTTATTCCATCTTACTGGAATGTTCTCTAAAATCCTGTAAAAAATAGTAAATATCATAATATAATATATTAAAATAATATTAATACCTAAAAATATTTATAATTTTCATTTATAACCATTTTCAAAATATATATTTTTTTGGTTTTTTCTATTTACCACATTGGGTGTTTATAGTTTTTGATCATTTTTACTAGTTTCATAGGAGTGGTGTTGATATTTTATTTCAAAGTTAATCATTCCAAATTCATTAAATTTAAAATATTCGATGAAAAATAATTATTTATGATGTTTAAATTTCATTTAATGAGTAATTTATTATTTATTCTATAATATTAAATCCACAATGAACATTCTTTAGTGATTTTCATCCTATGAAGGTTGTTTTCTTAATTAATAGTTTAATATTGAAGTATTTTTTCTAGAACCAAAATAATAATTATATAAATATTTATAAAATATTATATGAGTAATTAATTTTTCATAATCAACCATTATATTATTTCATTTCATTGATCAATAAGGTAGTCAAAAAAACCCAAACATGAAGATACCATAATTATTGACGACTATGAAGTGATTTAGTTAAAAAATATTAACAAAAATAGAATAATGATATAATTTAGTTTGTTTATTGTGATATATAATAACTATAAAATATTTAAAATAATAAGTAATGGATATGAAAATATTTCATAATTTAAATTAATGATTTTCCTCTTAGTATGCTTGTTTTAAATTATTGAATTAACAATAATTGTTAATTGATCATACCATTAATTGGTTCTCAAATATATCTTAATGGAAACATAATGAAATAATAAGAATTATATTTATTTTTTAAACCCATTCCCATCACAATATATTTAAGTATATGATGAAAATAATATTGGAAATCAATCACCCGTTTGAGGCAGTAATCCACACGTACACATGGTTAACGATTTAATTTAACATAAAATGAGATAAATGATTAATATGTTTTATAATTTTAGAAAATAAAATATAATAAATATAATACATATTTATTAAATTAAACATTATTACCAATTGTGTAAGGTGGATAGGTGAAATTAAACATGACATTTTATGGAGGCAGCATTTCGAGCACATAAAATGTTGTTTTCTATTTTGTTACAGAAAATGGAAGTGGTGGTTAAAGTGTACCCCCATTATAATAAAATATATGTATAATATGGATACTAATGGTAAAATTTTGATATGGGGAAAATAAATTTTAGAAAGAGTAAATTCATATAAGGAAAAAAGAAAAGAAGACGAATTAGTTATAAATCTTTACCTCACTATTTTGTTAATTTCCATTGTGAAGGGGGTTAAACCTTTAAAGGATGGAATTTTGAGAATACAAAAAGCATTATAAGGTGCATATGATCTTTGGGGATAGTGTTTGTAATATGTTTTTTAATATAGGTGGGATTTTTGTGTGAGAGAAATTAAGAATAGGAGATACTATTTTATAACTGAAAAAGTGTCCTTTCTGTAAATACCCAAAAAAATTCAAAAATGGAATGTCACTATTAAAAAAACACTCAAAAATAAAAGAAATATATATATTAGAAGATAAAGATCTGATTAAAACTTTAAACACTCAATTAAAACATGTTTTGAACATTTTTGACCTTTTACATCTTAGGGTACTCATTTTTAAAAATTTATTTTTCACCACGGTAATTAGTTCTTACCCAGGTAATTTACATTTATAAATAAAATAAAATAAAATGACCCTTGTTATATAATTTTTACCTAATAATTAAAATTTTTAAATCATTTTTCATTCACTTTTTAAAATTGATAAAAAAATAAATTTTAAAAACTGAATTTATAATGTATTAAAAATAAATATTTTTAAAAATAAAACTGAAGTTATAAAATGTAAAATATGGTTATATAAATTAAAATGAAAATTTTTAAGATTATAAAATCAATTCTAAAAAACATATTTGGTATTTAAAAAAGGATTCATAAATTTTTAAAGTATTCATACTTTTATATTAATAATTTCATAAAGTCATGGTATGTGTAAAAATGATATTTTCCATATTCACATAAAAATCAATCATTTTTTAAAATTCAAAAAAACAATTCTAAGATAAATTTTACATTAAAAATATAAAAATTAGGTTATATTTATATAATTAAAATTGTAAAATTTATAAATTTAATTTTTAATGAAAATTGAAAATTTTAATAAAAATTGTTTTTATTAAATAATGAATTTTTTAAACATTAAGTGTTCTTGATATTATCTAAAATCAATTTATAAGATAAAAGATATTGATATGTTCATTCATATATTTTAATTGCATTAAATTTAATATAGTCAGAAAATGTATACAATATTTTAAAATGGTTCTTTGAAAAAAATATTACAATTATAATAAATACACATTACCAAATAAAATTAAAATTAATTATTTGTATTATAAATTTTAATTTAACTAATTAATTGATATTAAAATATTTATTTTAATTATATATATAAAGAATATCATATTTTAATAATATTATTACCAATAATATTAATACGTAACACGTGAATATATATATATATATTATTTTAATATTATATTTTTATTTCATTGCGAGTTATATTATTTTAAATTAACTAATTAAAAATACATTACATCAATATTCTTAGTGGATATATGACTGATGACCTTATCAATGAAGACCATACTTTTAATGACCAAATTTTCAATGACCAAATTCAAAATGATCATATTTTTAATGACCAATTTTTAGTACAATATATAGAATTACTAAATCATTCATTCATTCCATACCCACATTACAAGGAATAATTTTTTATTAATATTATAGATTATTCATAATGATTTTTACTTTCATGATTCACTTCCCCATTATAGGTTTTTTTTCTAATTGCTGATACATAAGGTTGAGGATGATCTATAAGATTTATTTTTCATGAAGATTTAATGATTTTCTATCCATTATAGGTCTCATGTTTCTTAACCAGTAGAATTTCCAAAGGAATTTAAAATTTTTCTATTTTGTGGACAGGCTAATAGGCTAGATGATTTTTCTCATGATCTAAGTGATATTTGGGTTTTCTTTTCTTTGGATCCCCTTGGATGCAATGTTAGGGTAGTTGGATGGTATAAGTGATACATGGGTTTCCTCATTATGGAATACCATGGAATGGATCAAAAAATAAATAGAATTACATTACTTATTGGGAGATACTTATGATCCTCATTACAGAATTCCTTGGGAAAGTTCATAAGACAAACAAATTATATCAATCTTGTTTATTATTAGATATGACTAGTGGTATATCCTTTTGATTATTAGTTTACTAGGATGCTTTGGAATTGTACCTAAAATCCATGAACAACTAATGGTCTTATGATCAAATGCATGTGAGAACCCAGAGTTTCTCCATGGTTTAGATACGCTCATTCATGGATGTATGATCTTGTAGTCATAGGTCATAGGACAACATTATTACCATCACCCTTACTATTATATGTATGCCTTGTTCTTAAACATTTCATCCTAATAGGTTCATGTATAACTATATATAAATCTATTTACATATATGATTATAAATACATGTGGCAATGTTAATATAAATTCTAGCTTATGCTGAACCATATAGGGTCGGAAGGGTGTCCTTCAGAATCTTAATCCTGACTTTTTTACATTTCTTTATTTACTGCCTTGTTGATATACCTACACAGTGCTATATTTTATACTCACAGACTAGATAACACTGGAAACCATTACTGGTGGCCTACCGATTTTATCTCACACCTAGTTTAGGCACCCATTACATCGGGGGTTCCCAAACAGAACTCATGGTGGAATGAATAGTAAATAGATTTTCCTTTCCCACTATTACACTTGGATATAGGAGTCAGGTGCCCAGGACTAATCCAAATCACTAGATGCTCATGGATATAGGCCTTTAAGATTTTGTTCATTTTGTTTTACATGTATTATATTGTATTTTTTATTCCATGTATCTTTATTTTATATCATTTCATGTATATTATAGTACCATATATATATGCATGATTTTATTATTTAGTGATGTCATGTTTTTTCAATATCTATTTATTTTATTTTCATTTTCTATCTTCTAATTATCTATTTTTTTTTCATATAATTACACTACTGATTAATTTATTATGTTTTGGATGTGCTTATTACTAATCCATAGGGTATAATGTCCTCACTATACCACCTTTAGACCCTCACTGATAGTCTACAACCTCTTGTTTATGGGGATGGACACTTGAGGTCATGTGACTAAACATATTAGGGAACCGTTTTAGTGACTACCAAGTTAGGAAGATAGAAAGTGGTATTAGAGGCTATTTTCCATTTTCATACTATTTTGGGATGGTAGAAAGGAGATTTGTAGTGTGCTGGCTCTAAGAAAATAACTATGTCTTTGAGTGATCAACCCACTCACTAGGAAAATACTAAGTGTCCAAGGATGGGATTATTGATTTGTATTATTTTATCAGTTCATTATTATTTCAACATGAGTTATTGATGTGTTTCTACTACTTAAAAATTTATGAGATTCATGGAATTTTAACATTAGCTGGAAATGGTATGGGGTATAGTTACATGCATCATTATAGTCCCATAGTAATTCTTATGACATTCATATTCCATTACATATAGATTTTAATGTTTGACTTACAATTACATTTTTTTGTTCATTATTTCATTTAGAAGCATGTTTATTTGTATACCATGTTTCGATGATTATTTATCATTCTATGATTATATACCATGATTTTTTGGCTATCTAATCATATGTCTGTATTCATTACTTCTATGTGGTAGAATTCCGGATTATAATTATAAAATTTGATTGTTTTTTATGGTTTCTACAACAACCTAAATGGAAATTTCCAACATAGCATGATGCTAGAACATTAAATAACCAATAATGATTAGTTTAAACCATGGACCATTCATTACATGGGTTGAAACATTATTAGGTACAATTAAATAGAAACCAATTTTCCAGTTTAAAGAGTGTATGGGATTTTTTAAATTATAGAATGGTGACCCATATAATTGAGCCATCATATATGAACTTATTAGATTCTGAAATCAATAGGTAAAAGCTTGTTTATAATTACATGAGTTCCAATTCTAACTTATAATGGAAAATACCTTTATATTTTTAGAATGGTAATTCATCTATGTGAACCATGATATATATATATATATATACATTAAATTAATGAATAAAAATTTTCATTGAAATTTGGTTGATTAAATAAATTCAAACCCTTTCTTATAGGTGTTATTTTCAATTATAATTGTCTTTATCCCTATGAACTGGGTGTTATTACCTATAAAACTAAATTCCTAAACACACAATAGTCCTCAAGTTGGCAAGTTGGGGCATGTTATTATTAGATAAACCCATTAAGAGTGTGTTAAATATTTATTAAATCAAATTCCATCAGGTTGTATTTATTTGGAACCGGATTGAAATGATGGAACCCCTATATGTCACATTTATTTTGATATTCCTTAGTACATAACCCCATAGAGGTATATTTATGCTATATAGGGATGTATTTTTAACGTTTCAATAACTAGTTATACGGTGTTACATTTCAGTGTATATTTTCATTTTACTAAAACTATTCCCATTTGATAATGAAATACCTTTTATCTTATTTTGATATTTATTACGTGACACTTTATTTAATTAAGATTGCACTTAAAACCAAAATAAAAATTTACTCTATATCTTAGTATTGAAATTTTATTGAAATGAGACCAAATGTGATAATATCATGGATAAATAAATTAGATTTAAAAGAATTTATAAGATAAATTGCTTAAATTCTGATTGGATGCCCGCTAAATAAATAATTCTTGAAATGAAGTTTGATATAACATGCACATATTACCTAGTGGCATTAGCTAAATAAAGTACCATGTATAGTTTTCTTTCATAACTGGTAGATGATATTTTAAAACTAATTTATTTAAATGCCTAAAATAAATGCTAATCAATTAAATTAGCATAAATGAAACCTTAAGTTGGTGTCCTTAGTTTTTTACATCATGTAGGGGTATTTTAAATATTTCTATGAGCTATGTCATAGGTAGTACTGGGTATATTTCCCATGGGTTTGTATTAACCTTTTTATTTTACAGTTATCTAAGAGGTTATTCTTACAATCCAAGTGATCTTTTTGGAATCACTTATGTATAGGATCAATGATTTATGTTTTACTAAGTGTCTATACGATTTTAGGTATCATTCTAAAAAAATGAATCCTTTCCAAATGCTTATGATGAATTTCAAGTGGGAGGTGTCATTCGAGTGTTACTAGTCCCGAATAGGACACCTAGTGATGAGACGGCACCCCCATGATAGATATGTCGTCATTTGGTAATTTCAACCTTATAAATGGTTTGAGCATCATGTAATTCCCCATCTCAGTTGGTTAGAAATTCCTAGGGTATGGTCAACCACTTTTTAGGCAGTGTGACCTTTCGTCTTATTTAATGATTGAAAAATCAAGAGGTTTTAATCCATACAAATAGTCATATATTATCACATAACTATGGGTTAAATATATTGTACGATCCATCAATCACTGGGATTCATAGGACCAATAGGATTATGAAAAGTATCAAATGATATGTCACCGTGTTAATGGAATCTTGGGGTATTATGTTTCGATACCTGATGTACCCATCTTATTGCATAAATTGTGTTGCGAAATTTATGCTTTTTGTGGAATTGTTTATGTTGCGAGCTATTATGCTATGTTCTCGGGTCATATATAGAGTGGAGTTTTCTGGGAAATAGATAACTTTTAGTTTTTCTAGTACTCAAGATGATGTTACAACAAGACTGTGTGTTTAAAAACTACTAATTGGTTCATCATTGGATTCTATTCCTAAATCAAATGATATTTGCGAGTGCATCTCGAGAGAGTGTCACATGTGCATCTTGTGTGAATCTGATCTAGAGAACTTTTATGCAGCTGGTTTCCCTCTCCTTTTTTTGGAGGTTATTAAATGTATTTTATCCAAATATATAACCTATAATCAGTGGTGGACGGAGTGTGTTCCATGGAATGAGATACCTTTCCCAATAAACAATTACTAGGAAACTTTTAAGGTGGGGGCCATCTAACTGAACTTGTTTTACCATGACCTTCCAAGTAGAGGGAGTGAAACTGGAAAGGGCTATATAAATGTAGTCAAAGCGCTTATTGGAATCCCATGAGGCTATTGAGTTTGAGTATTTATTACATGAAATGATAATCTAAATAAACAATAGTTATGTGTTGTGATCAATTCTAGACTCTAGATTAAGACTCGGGGTGCGTAAGAGAACTAGGAATGTAAGTCTTCTGAGGTGTGATGGCATTGGAAAGGTAGAAAGAAGATTAAATAGATGGATATGTATGCAGACATTTAAGACACCATTAGTCATTTTGGACTTTACTGGGTATGCTTATTCAATCACATAATTCCTTGATTGTAAAGAATAGTGGTCGGTAAAAAATGATGTGTCTAGAGCTGTAGCTGAGATCTTTCAGAATAACTCATCTTGAGGTGGTTCAAATGTTATTTACTATAAATAGTTGTATATGGTTAGATAAAAACCAAGCTAGGTAGTATTTCATGGATATCATGGGAGTTCCTTGATTCTTATCGGTAATCATTGATAACCTCTCAATGTACTCTTGGATTAGTAATGATCTTTTCGCTAATACATATATTTTATAAGGTACAGTAAGAGTGTTTTAGTTTTACACTGAGAAAAAGAAATAAATTTAAATACTTTTTGGAATGATGAATAAACTATTTTTAAATGGAATCATAGGGGAATGCATGTTTTATTGAGGAGTAAACTATCCTGAGTGATACTAATGTACCCATGTAGGAATGCCTTGGATGGAATCACAAACACCAAATGATTCCTTAACATGATAACCGAGTGAGAAACCATTATTGGGATTAACAAGTGTTCATGATACATGTACGTTTTAGGTATAAACCAAAGTCTCAACTATAATATTAGAGGTATGTATTACCTTGGGTGGTCTCTGTGGAATCTAGTAGTTTATCCCGATGTTACCTAGAAATACAATCGATCTTGGTTGATATAATTAGAGTGCAATGATCCAAATGTGATGGATTGGGTATATGACTATATTTGTGATTAATCAAGAAAATAGTAATGATTAGTTCAGTAAGGGATTCCACTGAATTCTAGATATGGTCTTTTTTGGTAATATAAAAAATAAACTCAATACACATTGGATCTAATAATCATATTTGGTTTTGGGTTTATCGGCTTGTAATGCTAATTTTTTTCAGAAACAATCAACTAGAAGAGGTTCGACTTGATTTTCTCTTAGTTCATTGAATGTAGTTGTTCATGAACCATTTCAACCACATCATCGAGATGTGACGAGTAAAATATAAAGGTTTTACAAGGATTTTCCTAAAAAAACTGCTCGACCAAACATAATGTGGACAATTTGAATTTTACTATTCGGTGGCTTGAGAATCATTCCAATAGCATCATTAAAATTAAAAGGTTATACTTAAATAAGGAATTATGATAGTATAGGTACTATAAAATAGAATAATTCAATATATCTACAACATATAGTGTGAAATTCCATATGATTATTGGTGAATGATAAGATGACATGATCATGTATTAGGTTTGACAAGCCCAGACAAGTGTTGTCCCAATGTTTCAGTTTTGAATATAAGCATTGGATCAAGTTGCAATGACTCATATATTGAATGCTTATGTGATGCATGGAGGTGCATTGGGAATTTAGAAATGAAAATATACCATTTGAACAAAACATCGAAACATGAGTAACTCAACTGATTGTTTTTATTGTTCCCCAAGGATTCTCGGGGATAAGAAGTTCCTTGATAGAGAGTTTGAAAAGCCCCGTTCTTCTAGATCAATTAAATTTCCAAAGAAATTTGAAAATTTTCTATTTTATGGAAGAGATCATAGGCTAGATTATTTTCTTCATGCTATGAGTGATACATGGGTTTCCATTCCATGGAATTAATTGGATGGTATCAAAGAGAAATTGGATTATATGAGAGATAATTGAGTTCCTTCATTACAGAACGCTATAGAAATGATTATAGATTAAAATAAAATTACGTTACTGCTTATGCGATACCTGGGATCTTCATTACGGAATGCATTATATGGGCTCATAGGAAAAATATTATATCATTCTTGTTTATTATTATACACAAATAGTGATATATCCTTGTGATTATTAGTTTTCTAGGATGCCTTAGTTATTTAATTTGAGTCCATGACCAACTAATGGTATTATGTTCAGATGCATGCGACTAATCGGAATTTCTCCATGGTTTAGAGGAAGTCATTCATGGACACATGGACTTATAGTAACGGGCCTTTGGACTGCATTTTTACCATAAACCTTACTATTGTGTGGCTATCTTGGTCTTATGCCTTGGAACTTCACTAATGCATTTATATCTTCATAGACATTTTCCTACATATATATTTATATATACATGTGGGAATGTTTAGAGATATTCCATCTTACGTTGAAGTAGGTATGATTGGCTTGGCGTCCTTATGGATCTTGAGCGCAACTTGTTTACACTTATTTATTTATGTCTTTATTGATATACCTACACATTTCTGTATTTTATACTCACATACCTGATAGAATTAGACATAATTATTGGTGGCATAATGATTTTATCTCACTCATTGTTCGGGAATAAATTTTGTTAGGGTACCCAAGGATACCACATTGTTGTTGTATTAGGTTCTCAATATTCCTTTCTTTCTATTACTCTTGGATAAGGGATTTAGGAGCACATGAATTATATGAGTCTTATGATGATCATAGAGATAGACCTTCAATATATTTTTTTTCATTTTGTTATACATGTATTTTATTTTATTCATGCTTCTATGTATCGATACTATATATAATTTATTTTATATTATATCATCACAGGAAAATGCATGAGTTTATTATATTGTTTTGGGAAACTTATTATTTCTTTGTTTATTTCATTGTCAATTACTATCTTATGTCAATATTTTTTTCATTTGCCTATATTGTAGATTTATATATTATACATATGCATTTATTATTATTAAAATAGAGGGTATAAGCTCCCCACTGTTCCACCTTTCAATGCTCACGGCTAGATGGTAGCCTATGGTATATGGTGAAGTGGGCTTGAGGCCATGTGACTGACCAGCTCGAGGCACCATTTTAGTGGATCCCAGGTCCACATGTTACATATTGTCCTCTATTGATGTATTCTATTTTCAGGGATCTGTTTTACACATGGTCAGTAATAATCCATGGTATGTATTACTTAGTTTTATGTGTTTCTTTAATTTTCCACCTATGAATGAGTAAAGTGTTTTTAGTTGGGTCAATATCTTATAGGTCACATTTTATAATCATATTTTAATCCTTTTTAAAGAATAGATAAATTTTCTATAAAATTATAGGCATAAATAATAATAATAATAATAATGGAAAGTTATAAAACCAAGTTTTTAAAATATGGTGGCTGATTTTGGATCCAAAATTGAGTGAAATATGTAGTTTATTGAAAAAGGTCACATTGATAGGTGACCAAACCAGTTAAGATTTAATAACCTAGTTTAGTGGTGGTATCCAACATATGTAGTTAGGAGTTGAGTTTTAAAAAATAAGTGAATCATGGTTTGGTCACTAATGTGATGGGTGAGGGCCTAACTGGAAATATACAATCCATTGGTGGTGCGTGTGTATTGAATTTTTTGGCTATGGAAGCTCATAACATAAGTGAGAAATGGTCTTTCTGAACAAATATTGACATATCCATTGGAAGATAAACCCTAGTTGGTTAATGGAATGGGTGTTTAAGAGGAAGGTGGAGTGATTTTAGATTGGAGGATTGGTGGTCAAACAAAGAGGATGCATGAATGACTATGTCTCGATTGCATGATTGGGTTTGAGGAAAAGTGGTAAGGAAAGTTGGAGGGGTGATTTTTAAAATACATAGTTATGGTTTCAATAAAAACAATCACCAAACAATAATTAGAAAAAAATTTAAATAAAAATTTCACTAAATTAATAATTTAATGATTCTTTTTAAAATTATTCATCATAAATAATATATTCAACCATTTACTAGTGGTTTTGGAAACTGATGCTAACTATATATATATATATATATATATATATATATTTTCTTAGTCAGTGGAATGTCTAACCAATTTGATACCTGGTCCTATGAAGCACATCCTGAAGTCCTTATTAGATCAATAGTGAATACTTTATAATTATCTAAATATTGAAATAAATTTCCTCATAAATTTTATTGATTTTTATTAGAATATTCCATCACAAATTTCAAGTATATATAATGTCTATCATTGGGGAAAATAATTTTCATATTTCCATAAGAAATATCTTATAAATCATTGAATTTGTGATTGGTTTATTTATTTCCAGAAATAAAAGTCGAGAAGCAGATGAAAAATGCAGATATGATCATTTTACCATTTACGAAAAGCATAATAAGAAAATAAAATAAAGTAGTAAAAGAGACAGAGCATATTTAATATACTTCATACCAATTTAGTATTATATGAGTGGAATGAACATCACCATACTCATATGTTTTATTAATTAAAAAAAATATAAAGTAAAATAATGAGTGAAAAATGAATATATATAAAAGAAAAAAAGAAATATTAAAATATTCATGAAATTATTAAAATAAAAAATAAAAACTTACACATCAGATAGGTTTTATACATGAAAAACTCTTCAAGTTCTTAATCAAGGGTTGATTTCATTGACAATAATGTGAATGGAGGTTCTTGTATGTTACACCCAAATATCTCCACTAGAATACAACTATAGGATATACTATGTTTGGGAAAGGAAATTCTACATGCACTTTCCTTCAAATGATCGAATTCTTTGACTCTAGTAATGGTATTTTATTTCTCAATCTCTCATATTACATTAGTCTCAAATGAAATATGAGTATACAAAATAACAATGAAAAAAAATCTATGAGTGTAATGATGACTTCCCAGAAGATGATATTTTGAAGGAAAAACCAAAAACTAGAAGATGGTCATTATAAAATTGGTTGTAACAACCCGAATCCAACACTAACCATGAGAGGATAAATATCTACATGCCCATAAATTGATCGGGTGTGACATAGTGCACCATAGTTTCTAAGTGTTTGAGACTCACTAAGCCATTCCACTTTGGGTGGTCCACCATCAGTGATTTTAAATGCCACCCTAGTTTTCATGAGATGAAACATGAGATTTGTAAATTTTGGGAAGGATACAGGGGAGTCGGATTTTTATCCTTAAACAACACCACCTTTTACTAGTTTTTCACTTTAAAATCCGTCCTCAGAGTTCCCACTCTCATCACACTTATTTTAATTTATTTTATTCTTTAAATTTTTAGCATTATAATTAATTAAAAAATTGATGTAAAAACATCCTAAGTTATTCAACAAAAAAATGTTTACCGACCTTAGATATTGGGAATATGAAAAAGATTTGGGACATGGTGATCCAAAATAAATGATCCAACTTCCTAATGAACAATAAGTACATTTTATGCTACTTATATAGGGAACCCATGTCATGGGAACCAATTTTAGTCTTGGTTCCATGGAACCTGATGTCTAGGGTCATCATCTTTATTACCTATCACGGACAAGAACACCATGTCGAACATGGAAATGGGTGCATGATACATGCTGGAGAATGTAATGGCACTAGGGTAACACCTTGGGTAGTTATTCCTAGAGAATAAAGGGAATATTCCTATGTTGTGGGTGTCAGGGTAACTAAACTAATATTCTAAACAATGTTAGTGGTTGATAATGAAGATGATTGTTGCCTCCTACCTATCAAGGTTGTTTCAGAAACCAAGAATATCATGGTGGAAGATGGAACATAGAGATTCCATGTTCTACATATATGGATTCCATTTCTCAATTGAATATGTTGTCTTTTGATGATATCAAAATTGAAATTCATGTCCTTAATAAAAAGGAACGATCTATAAATATACAATTATATTCAATTAAGTATTTTAAATTGAAGGTGATATCATTATTAAAATGATTTCAATTACAAATAGAGATGAAATGAGATGATTTAAGATGAGTTTGTGTAGTAAAATATAAAAAGATAACCAAATAAAAATAGAGAAAATGTTTGAATGAAGATGAATAAAAACAGAAAAATAGGATAAAGGATTTAACATGATTCAACCCTTTTTGGTCCTATGTGCATGAAAAGAACACCGCCTACATACCCAAATTTTATTAGGCACAAAAATTTAAATAATAATAGATAAAATCAAGAATATGGTTAATAGGAAAGAAATAAATGTCAAAAAAATTATATTGAAATTAAATTAAAATTAAGTCTCAAAGAACTTATAATGTTAGTAATTTAAAACTGTTTAGGTCTATAAATCAAATGGATGCAACTTCAAAGAAGATTTTATTATAAACTGGAAGATGAAAACCAATTTGAACTTGGTTCTATTTCCACTTTGTCACCATTGGAGATTCTAGATAATGAACAACCAAATTTATTTACAAGTAATGTTCATTGTAAATCTACACAAAAAATGGTGCACTAGTGACTCAAAGGGAGAACTCCAAGCTTGAGAATCTAGTTACACAAAATGTAAAACACTCTCAGAGAAGTTATGCTATCTCTAGAATAACATGAGAAAAAACTGAATCAGGAAGGGAGGGTCAGTTGACTAAAGAGTCAGGGGAAGAGGTGATATAGTCCCCTAATACACCGTAGGAGATAGAAAGAAACCCATCCCAACTATTGAAGAAGAATCTCACAGTGGAACGTTGATATAGAAATCCTTCTAAGGAATGTGCTGAAGGAGCAAGCAGGTACACAAAACACAATAAAGCAAGACATAATCCCATTTGGAATCCTATAATAACATAAAAAGATTCTATAAATTAAAATTGAGTATGAAAATTAATAAATGAAAAATAAATTTGTTTTCTTAGCAAGCATATGAAAGAATAAAAGTATTATACTAACAAACATACCAAATATCAATATAAAAACACCAAAATTCAAAAATATACACAATTTTCATTTGTAATTGGATATTTTCATTGAAATATATATATTTAATGGAAACAAAATACATTCTATATAATCATTAATTTAATTTTGATAATTCTAATTCCTTACTCAAACTAAAGGATTTTTTATTACCAGTATGTAATAATAGTCACATATGGTTCTGAATTTAATAAATAATATAATAAAGTGTTACCTAATGTTGGTGATATTATATTTTCCACATAATACTTAGATTTTTGAAAAATTCAATTATGATTAGATATCATAGTAGACACTAATAACATGATTATAAAATTTGAGTTATGAAAGTTAACCACATAACCACAATACCTCTATAACATCTTCGTTCAATACACTATATTTAATATCTATGGTTTTTAAGGCCAAAAAATATTCAATGTTACACCTCAAAGATTTAAGACATCCATAAGTTGTGAAAAGATATCTGATAAGTGATTTTTAGCAATGAATATACCCTACATAATTAGAGTATACATAGCCTGTAACCATCTCATTAGTATTCACATTTTTATCATAAAATAATGACAAATATACTATATTTTATATATTTATAAGTATCCATTTTAGGGATTTACTATGTGGTTTATCCATATTATCCATGAATATTATAAGGGTATAAATATAAAATTCTAAATTAGGTCTATTATATATCATTGAGTATATGATGCTGCCAACAATATTGGCATAAGGAATTTTTTACATGAATCAAATATTAGCAGCAGTAGTAGGAGATTGATCTAATATAAATTTAAAATTTTTGTAAAGGGTAAAATTTATATTATTTAAAAGCTCAAGTTAATTCCTTTTAAGTATTTTCAAAATATAAGTATTTTGGGACTAAAAAATAGTTAATTAGCTATGTAACTAATTATTTTCAAACCTAGTATTTGTTTTGATACACCTTGGACATTTATTTTAATCACACTTTTCAATTTGGATTTAACTGAATTAACGAGCTTCAAGTTATTTCACATTATCAACATATCATCTATTTAAAGAAATTGATAAAGAATAGCTCTTTTAACAAACATAAAGTAAAAACATGCATCATGTTGAATTATATTGAATTGGTTATTATGCCTAAAAGAATAAATATTCCTATATTATTTTCTTGAATATTGTCTTAAAACATACAAAGATTGATACAAAAGAAATAACTGGTCAGGTTTGAACCCTTTAGAATAAACATATTGAGGTTTTAGGTAAAATTTATCATTAATATCTCCATTAATTAAAGAAGTTTTTATATCCAACTATTAAATGTGAAAATCTTAAAAAGAATGAAAATCAATAAGGGTACAAATTGAATAATTATTATCAATAATAAAAAATATTATATCATAACAAATTCTTTCTCTTTATTATAACCTTTTGGACACCAATCTAGCCTTTAATTTAATCTTCATTTTAAATTTTTTATCTCCCTTTATTTTATAAATCTAATTTCATCCAATGATTTTTGCCACATCATGAATATAAACAATAAGTCATTTGTTAGTTTTATTTAAGGATTCCATTTCTTCTTCAATGGTAAAAATCCACTATTTTCAATATATATCATTAATGGATTTTTATAAGATTTAGGACCATAATTAATGATATATTAGGCTATATAGAAAGAAAAATAAACCATATCATGTTGCGTAAACCATGTAAGGGGTATATGGACCCTCATATCCCTATCTAGGGTCAGTTTCTAACCATTATTATCATTTGGAGATTTATAATTTGATTCTAAATCAGAACTAGATTAAATTCAGGTTTCTACTTTTGGAGAAGGTGGAACAACCTCAACAAGAGCCTAAAATTTAGCATGTGATCCAGGTTGAACAACCTTAGTGTTAGGATTTGGAATACTATCATTAGTGATAGATTTACCCTTAGGTTAATTGGACTCATGGAATAAAAAAAATTGGATTATATATTTCTAGTATTAGAGTTTACCAACCCATAACATGTACCCATTAACACCATCAGAATAGAATAAAAAGACACATTTACACTCCCATGGTTCTAACTTGTCAGTTTTTGACATGGGTATATGTAGTAAACACAAAAACTCTTAAATGGATATAAGAAATAGATTTTTTTCAACAATTATTTAAGGGGTTTTAATGGATTGAATGTGGATGGGAACTTGTTGACTAGCTATATTTTCTATGTCAATGCTTTAGACCAAAATGATTTGAACATTCCCAAGTATGAAATCATTCTTCTAACATGCTCAAAAATAGTGAAATTTATACATTCAATAATCCCATAAGTTGGGGGTGGGAGGGTCCTTAATATTCCATTTCCTAATAATACCCTCAGATTCAAAAAATTGAATAAAATTAGTAGACAACTATTTTAGCACATTATCAGTTCTCATCACCTTAATATTTATCCCAATTTAGTTTTCAATAAGGTTTTATCATGTGTTAAAATCCTCAAAGGCATAAGTCTTGTTTTTAAGGAAATAAATCCACACCTTTAAAGAGTAATCATCAATAAATGAAACAAAATATTATTTTCTACTTTGGGAGGTGTTACTAGTAAATCACCATAAAAAAAGAATATATGTTTTCTAAAGGAAGAGAATATTTTAATGATGACTTGATAAAGCTAACCCTCTTACCCATGACATAATTTCATAAAAGGGTAGGTTTATATGTGTGATATCTATTAATAAACCTTTTTTATTAAGTTTCTCAAGACCATTTATTTCCATATGCCCCAATATATCATGTCATAACACAGTTTTATTAGTATTAGTAATATACCAACTCCCTAATTGACTAGAAGGTGTTTTTAATTGAACACATAAAGTCCATTAACAAAATTTCCCTTTATAAAATTCCTATAGCATTTAGAGATTTTTAGTAATACTAAATCATACCTAAAGATGAGTCATTTATATTTTATAAACTCTAGGGATATCATGTTTTTATGAAGGTTAGGTAACCACACAATGTCTAAAAATGTGATGATAGAATGGTCATCTAGTTTTATTAAAAGAAAAACTCATCCTATGACCTCACATCTAATATTGTTTCCAAATAGCACTTCTCCTTTACCCTTAATTATAATTCGTTAAATGCCTCTATATTAGAAAATTTATAAAACAAACACCAAGAATATAGGACCCACGCATTAGTGAGGACATTCCTAGACACATTTAGGACTTTAGTAGTATCATAACCAAAATCAATAAGGAGGGATTTATCAATAGGTTCATCGGTATTATGGATTTACTTAGGTTTCCTACTCTCAAGTATAATGTGATCAAGTTTCCCACAACTATAAAAAAATATATTCTATCATTAGACTTTAGTTTGTTTTTTAATTCCTTTATCGTTACTATAATCTTTCTTCTTACCCTTAGTTTGAGTCCTATATCTGGTAAACAGACTCTCAACCACACCCTATCCTTAGGATTAGAATGTAACTATTTAGAAAGTAAAGTGAATTTTAATTATTCCAGAGGTAATGAGTGAGGAACAAACATCATAGTTTCAAAAAATGTGTTATAATAAATATCAAGATAAATCAAAATGATGATAACTTTATCCACATCATCAAAATTATCTTTAATATTGGGTAGTTCAAGCATGATTATATAAAATTAATCAAAATTTTATTTAATAGAAACACCAGAATGATTTAAAAATGTAAATATTCAATGAATCTTTTGTAATATTCTTACAAGATATGTATTCATATAATTTTTATCAAGTTTAATCCAATTTTAAGAAGTAGTAGTTACATATAGAGCTTCATAATGGATCTTTTACCATAAGAAAAATAATAATGAACTATGAGATTTAACCAAGATGTAAAAAAGAGCATTATAGTATGTGTTATAGGTCAATACATCATAGGGGTAGATAATCATAGGTTTATTAGGTCCATGTAAAGAATATATAATCCATTTTTGTATAATAAAATCCCTTATTTTAATTTTCCAAAAATTAAAGTCATTTTCACCATAAAATTATTTAATCTCATACTTAGTTGATGTCCTTGTTTATCTGATGGTTGTGATCCTAATTTCATCAAAAATACATTGAGTCTTATTAACTTAATAAAAAAAATCCAATGATATAAAATTATATTGAATTATGCATTTGAAATCCAATGGGATATAATGATTACAATTATTTTTGTTAAAAAAAGAGAATAAATATGAAAATTTAATATGTGTTTAAGTAGTGAAATATAAACAAATTATAGAATCCAAAAAAGAATAAGTTTGAATGAACATATAAAAAAGTAGTAATATTGGAGAAAGGATTTAATGTTCTTCATCCCATTGATAAATTATGTTCTTGGAAATAAAACAACCAACTCATTAAAATTTTATTAATCTTAAAAAACAAAAATAATAAAAGATGAAACCCAATATTTGGTCAAAGGAAAAATGAAACCTCAAATAAATATATTTTCCAATAAAATATTATAAAGGCTCAATTAATATAAAAATTTGGACCGTGAAAACATTACATAAGTTCTGATCTCCTGGATGTAACATCAAATATGTTTTTATCTGGACTAGACGATGCACACCATAGTGAACTTAGTTTGATTTCCACTCTTCACCACCAGATCTTATGGATCAAGGAATTACCACACATCATCATAGGGAAGGATTTTCATCAAGTTACACTACAAAAGGTGAACCAATAGTGTATATAGAGGATAAAAAAATTAAGAACTTGGTCAAACAGGAATAAAAACACTCTCAATGAAGATAATGTTTCTCTACTGGAATGAGATCAAAACTAAAGGAGGAAGGGAGAGTCAGTCGACATAATAGGTGGGGAAAAGGGGTGATAAAATACCCTCACACACCATAGGAAACTGAAATGACCCATATCAACCAGTTTGTGTCATTCACAAAGAATCCACATCGAAAAACAAAAAAATCAAAAAACACTGAATTGGTGGAGGTCACATATCAACTTCATGGTGAAGATGATATTTTGATAGAAAAAATCCTATAATGGATCACTGACAAGGAAATCCAATCAATGAATAAGATGAAGGAACAAAAAATCACACTAAAAATAACATCCCAAGACAAAGACCCACAAAGAGCATGAATAATAAATTATGGTATAAAAACACCTAAATTCACATCTAATACTATAGTGAGATTCTTTTTCCTCAGGGCGTCAATGGTGGCTATGATAAATTTGTAGTCCAGTTATCCAAGAATAAAAGATACACTAAATATGATTAAGTCACAAATGAAAATTCTTAATTGGATGGGATATGATTCATATCCCATTCAGTATCAATTTAAAAAAAGCTTGGAATTCAAAATAGTATAGATTTTTATAATTTATTCTAATTAAGGATATCAAATAACATTTAAACACACCAAAGCACCTATATTTTTTAATAAACGAATCATAAATAAATTAAAATCTTCCAAATAATAATCTAAACTGAATCTCCCCCAACTATAGGCACACCCGCATTATGATACCCTGATATTTTAACTTATATGTTTTCCTTTAGAATCTAATGTCTCCAATAGTTTTTTTCACATGTAAAACCAAACCAAAATGAACCGTATAACATAATATAACCATAAAAATGTAGTCATATAATTGATGGGTAAAAATAAAGTTAAAAAATAGGAAATTTTTATATAATTAAAATCAAATATCATTATTAATACTAATGATTTTAGGAAAATAAAATTAGTGTAGTTAAAAACTGATAGGATTGATTTATGATTTAAAACAGATCCTTTCTAAAAATTTGTTTTTTATATTTTTTTAAAAAACCAATTATATTATAGAATAATATATTATTTATATGAATAATATATTAACACCAATTTTTTTTATAAATTTATTGTAACTAATAATAAGAATACAAAATATTTTTAAAAATTTATTTTCTTATGAAAATGATATTTAATATATTTTTATATTTTCTTTTAAAAGTTAAATTCTCAAATTTTAGAATTTTATTATGAAAAAATAAACTTCACTTTTAGATATATAATGTAAATATTATAGTAGGATGAATTTTTGAATTTTACTAAAACATTTGATTATAAGTTATTAATGAAAAATATAGTTTCACCAAAACTCTAAATTTTATATCCTAATCTTTATATATGATTGAACTATAAGGTTTTAAAATATTTTAATTCGTAAAATTTGTATTTAAGGATTAGAACTATAAAAATTTTAAAATACTACTATGAATTTATAAAACCTATATTTAACATTTCATGAACCAATGTGCTATTTTCCATTAAACGAAACTCGTTTTAGACTTTTCTTTTAATTAAATATTATTTTAGTAAAATTTATTTTTGAATTGATTTTAAATCCAAATAATATTTAATTTTTTAAAATAATATAATTTATTTCTTAAGAATTAAATATATATAAAATTTTATTCTACACATAAATTTAAAACTTAAAAATAAACATTTTCTAAAAATAGGTTTTTACACATTACATGCACATATATTAAAATTTAATTTTGAATAACATTAGAAATTTATTAAATATTATTTTCAAATTTTTAATCGTTATTTGAAAATTATTTAATAAGAGAAATTTCATTTTTTTATAAGATTTAGTTACCATAGTAAATATTAGTAACCATGTTAAAATTTTTATTTTTCAAAGAATGATACTTTTTTAAAATTTTTTATTTTAAAATTAAATAGATATATTCTATAAAAAGACTCTAATATGATTTTTAGACACATATAAAAATATATTAACACTTATTTAATTGATAATTAATGTTAAACATGATTAATTACATCAAATATTATAATATCATCATTTTATAGAAATATTTTTTTACACATTATATATTTTTAATTGAAAAGTTAATTTTAACATATTTAAAAATTGAATTGTGTTAAATTAATCTGAAATTCAGATACATCACATATAAATTTGGATATAATTTTCATCTTATATTTTTAGTGATAATTTAATTAATAAGATTAATATTTAAACAAGATTCATAATTACTAAAGTGCATAATCTAATGTCGCTCAAATTTTAAAAAATCAATTTGACACTTAGACTTTGAAGTCTACCATTATTAGATTTGAATTTCATACAATCATATCTCACAAACATTTCCCCACCTAAAAATCATGTCATTCTTATCTTACCCCTTACATAACATTATTTTCCATGAAAAGCCCCATCTTTTCAACCTATAAATGGAGCTCAATTTTACCTATTCCATCATCCCTTTCCATTACAAACCCATTTATCATGAAATTACCCTCCCAATGTCCCTATAAACACCTAACAATGATTTTTAAGGTTCAATAGATACCTTGTAAATCCTTAAGAAGCTAAAAAAGAATGGTAATATAATCTCGCTCTCTCCTATTTATAATAAAATAACTTCTTTTGTTATGATACTTTTTATTTGAAAATTTTTATACATTCATATGTTCATGATCCATCTTTTAATAACAAAATTTTTATACATACATAAGTGTTCCACATATATCATACAACATAAGAAACAATTTCTTCAATTTTAACCACAAAAAAAAGGAGTGTGGATAAAATACATGGATTTCCCCATTAAATGAAGTATATATACATCATAGTGAATATACTTGAGTGTAAATGGGTATGGGTATTGACTACAAAAATGTTTTTCATAGACAATCACATGAAAATTTCTCCAGCATAACGGAGGTACATAAAGATTAATGGGGATCAATTAAAGTGAAAGGGTCTCTAATAACTTGGAAATAAAATGTAAAATAATAGGTATATGTAAAAACATATTCCAATATGATAAATTTGAAAAAAAAATGCAAAAAATAAATAAGGTACACGAATATAGGGGAAGAGGAGAGGATCCATTACATTGACAGAGTGCTTATAAAAGCCTAGTCAGAGCTTCTTATGAGATTGGAAAAACCATGGGAGGGGTTTAGAGAAGGAAGGTTGGTGTAAATTTAGTCTATATGTGTTTTGAAAGAGGAGGAATGAGATTTTCAGTGGGTTTTATAGCAAAAGAGAGGATATTTCTATAGTAATTTATAGACAATGATTTTGGACTCTATATGATAAATTAATCGAAACCAAAAACCATCGTAGGGTTTCATCAGATGGTTTCTATCAAATAGAAGAGTATTTAATTATTTTATAAGTTTAGTAACCCAAATTATAATAATAATACCCTTGGTTATGTGTAAATGAGCTATGTTTATGAAGAATTGATTTGAAAACTATAAAATATAATATAGTTATTGGATGATTCATTAATGGTTTATACAATTTGTCAAATAACAAAAAAATACATCATTTTAAAAGGTAAGTATAATTTTTTTCATGGATAATCTTTATTGTAATTATTATATCACATTGGATTTTTATGATGTCATAATACATATCATATAATTATATTATATTGAATTTTTACACCAAAATTTCACAATCTTATAAAATTATGAAAAATTCACCATTGGATGATTTATATTTTTTGATTAAAAAAATATTTACTTTATAAAAAAAATCTTAATATTTTATAATTTTCACATTGAAATCAAAAATCCATATTTATTGAAAAATTATTATTTTTTAAATAATAATTGTTGGAACCCAAATAAAAATTACATATGACTTCATAAAATTATATTATCATTTATTTTTAATAAATATTATTTAATAAAAGAATTTTATTAAAATATAATTTATTTAAAAAATTATTGAAATCATCAAAAAAAAATTCTTGATTGAATCTTTATATTTAAAAAAAATATTATTCAAGTTTCATCGTATCAAAATAATTTTTTATTAAACATTATAATTTAACCATTATAAATTAATGAAAGAAAAATATAATAATTATTTAACTGGAAAATTAAGATATAGAAAATCCATATTGTTATGGTCTAGATTCATATCCCTTTATTACAGCAGCAAATTCTTTAAGGGTAAGTATTTGATAGGGAGATTTTCTTGGGGTGTTTTAGAAAACTTGGTTTGGGTCATGATCTCAATTATCATGAAATACTATCATAAATAGTTTAACTCTTTCTTTAGTTGTAGTGTATCAGCTTGGGTTTAGTGAAGGGAAAATCACAGTGATGTTATCGCCCTTGGAAGCTTTGATAAATGGGCATCATAAGCTACAATTCTAATGGTCGAGGCCATCAATTCCTTTTTATATGTCAATTATATTTATCATTACCCTATATATAAAATAATCATATGATCACTATATAATTGATATACTATCAACAATTTATATTTCTATTGGTCTTTTTAATATGAAAGGATATAAATTATAATGATCTAAAACCAAAATAGGGCATGGGTTTTCAATATACACATTACATAAGAAGAAATTTATTCATTTGAAAAGGAAATTTAATTTATAAACTTCATATCATTAAATTATCCCCCCTTTAGAAAAGTTTCCCATGAAATTTTTATTTCCTAAACTGGAAGAAATGAGGTTAATTTTGTCTCACCACAACTTCTAGTTCCCATGTTTTTTCCTTGAACTTCTTGTTCTACTACATCACTTTGACCAAGTGAGTTTCCTTACATCCTAAAACATTATATCTATGATCTAATATCTTCACCAGATTATACTCATATGAAATACCATTCTCCAATGGTACCACCTATAGATTTAGTACATTTATGGGTTCCTGTATATAATTCCTCAAGATTGACACATTGAAAACATCATGTGTTTGAGATAAATTATGTGGGTGTGTTATTCAATAGACCAAAACTATAATGTGACCAAGGATATAAAAGGGGAAAGTGTATCTTAAAATAAGATTTCCCTTATACCCAAACCTCAATACTTTCTTCCACATTAATATATGAAATAACACTTTATCATTGACCTCAAACTATAGGTCTCCTCAATGATTGTCTACATATATTTTCTTTCTAATTTGTGAAGATTTCATATTTAATTAAATGGGTTGAATCATCTATATCACCTCTTATATAAGATCTGTTCCCTTAAACTTCCACTCACATACTCCATCCCAGCAGGTTGAAGTATGAAAAATCTTCATATACAAAACCTCACAAGGTTCATTTAAATTATAGAATGAAATTTTTTTATATGAGAACTCTACTAGGGAAAGTTATTGATCCAAAAATCCTTGTAAATCCACTACACATGATCTCAATATATGGTCCATATTATGAATAGTCCATTTAGACTAACTATCCATTTGAGAGAGTTAAGTAGTATTGAAATTCAGATTAATATCCAACACTTGCTTATGGATTATACATAACATCAATATTAACATAGAATATCCATAAGATACAATGGATTGTGGTAGTAAATATAGTCTTAATACTTCTATTATGTATATCATCATGAGTCGGTAAATAGATAAACATTCCTTGAATGAAAATAAATGTGCTGAAATTATAAGGTGATCAACTATAACCCATACAATGTTATTTTCTTTAAAGGACCTATAGAGTCCTATGAAAAAATCCATGGTTATGATTTCTCATTTCTATAATTGTATGTAAAATAATTTCATGATAACTTTATAATTATATTATTCCTCCTTGACTTGTTGGTGGCATACCAAGCATTAAGATACAAATTATGTAACCTCTCTCTTTATTTTATCGCACTATATGATTAGCTACAAATCTCTATACATATTAGTGATTCCTAGATTAATAGAGAAGGATGGTCACATCATCCATAATCTCCCTCTTCAGTTCTAGTTTTCATGGGAAACATATCTGTGTTCCCATCCTTATAACTCCCACATTAGAAAAGTTGACCTCTGTAATATTCCCTATAATTTTCTATAGCGCATCATCATCATTATAGGTCTCCTTGATCCTATAAAAAATATATGGTTGAGTAGTTATTTAATAATTTTAGGGGAAAGTTCTTCTTATTACTTCCATGTACATCCTATTCATGTGAAATAAGATTGTATCACATGTATTCCTCATCATAGATGGGGATATATAATTCATTATAATTAGAGAACATTTCACTTTATTTTCCTTCTAATGATTTTAACGGTTTGAACAACCATAATCTTAGATCATCTATAACAACCTTCATTGTAATATATTAATATATTTTTATGTGAATATATACTTGAGGATTTTACAATATATATATATCTCACACTTATTCTTATAGAGATAATGTCTTCAAATATTCAACCTAAAGATCATTGCATCAAATTCTAGATCATGCGTTGGGTAGTTCTTCTCATGAATCTTTAATTGGTAAGAGAAATATGAAATTTTCTTTATCTTTCATGAGTACAAAACCCAATCATTTTTTTGATTGAAACAATACATATCAAAAATTCATTCACACTAGTGGGTAGTG
Source organism: Viscum album (assembly GCA_963277665.1). NCBI lineage: Eukaryota > Viridiplantae > Streptophyta > Magnoliopsida > Santalales > Viscaceae > Viscum > Viscum album. The sequence continues at coordinate 314,978,322 of OY728161.1, forward strand.
TGGGCATAGTTGTAGTGATTATCCTCTTTTTAAAGACTTTAATGATTTATTCACATTAATCATTCACTAAAAACATTATTCCCTTCAAATTATCAAATTTGACGGGATTGAGAATCATGATATTTTTTTACGAAATCAATGATAGTACCAATATAATACAATTAAAATAAATATATTCATCTCTGAGGTTATTTGGGCCATCCTTCATTTGAATTTTTCATTGAAGGATACTCGCATATCCCTTTTATCGTGATTACACACCCTATTAATGTTAATTAATCCATAAAAAACTCAAAGTTACAATAATTTTCATACATATTTTATTTTTTAATGTTTTCCAATACAACAATTAATTATTTTGTTACTCCTCCTTTATTTTAGACAAGAAAAGAGTATTGTCTATAAAAACTACCAAACATTTATTGAGCTAATTGCTAAATACTCTATTCATTATTTTCATTAATATTTCTAGAGAATTAATGAGACCAAATGGAATAATTATGAACTCTTAATTCCCATAAATTATTTGGAAAATTGTCTTGGGGATATACTCATTCTTCACCTTTACATGATAATATCCTGATTGAAAATCAACCTTATAGAAGTACTGGGATCCTCATGGTTGATCAAATAATTCATTAATATATAGAAGATGATTCTTGTTCTATATCATGATTTTTTGAGATCATGATAATAATTACATAGGTGCATTGACATACCCTTATTCTTGATGAAGATGACTATCTCCCCCATAGTGAATCACTTATTCATTTAAACCCTTTATCCAGAATATCCAACAGTTTCATCTTCAGCTCCTCAAGATCAATAATAGACATTATATATGAATTATTAGATATTAGAAAGGACATGAAGATGATTTTTATCAATAAATCAACCTCTTGGCTAAGAGGAAGACTAGGAAATTTTTCAAGAAACACATATGTGAATTCCCTTATAATGAGAATTTCATCAAGTATTATCTTTTTCTTAGTCCCAATCATTTGAACTATATATGATCACTCATAAGGTAATAATATTAATGCTTAAGATAATGATTCCAAATTATATTTATCCTCTTCATTTCATCTTTATATAATTGGGGGGGGGGGGTGATTTTTTATATGGAGGGTAATTTCCTTATCATGGAAACTTATGTTAATTGTATACAGGTAAAGCTAATCCATGCCCCAAATAGTATGGAATTACACTAAAGGGAATAACACAAGGATTTATGGGAAATTTAGCCCAAAAATTTTGATATGGGAGGAGTTATATACATGTGACTCAATAATTTTTCTATTTTTACTCTTCACTGATAGTTTTAACACCAAAATATTTTAAAAGAAATACATTATGTTTGATAGCATATACGACACACAACACCTACACTAAATGAACCATCATAAACTATTTAATCATAATTTTTATAACAAATCCCTTAAAATTAGTGGTATGAATAGTAATTGCGATTTTTTTAAATTGTCAATAATTATTTTATATTAATCAAATATATTTTTAAATAAGGAATCAATTTTTAGTGAAGCCTATTAATTATTCAAAAATTTATTTTTTAACAAAAAAGATTTTATTGACTTTTACGAGAAAAAGTAATTATTTTCTGAAAATTCTCTAAATATTATAAAAAAATTACATTTATTTATGAAATAATAATTTAAAAATTAAATTAGGGTGAAATTTTTTGATTTTTTAGAAAATATTTATTTTTATGTGAATAGTGGAAATTATTAATTTTTTCTAAAACTATAATTTGTTTTCAATAAATTAAGTAATTTAAAAGTCACACTATAATTTGAGTTTTATTTTAAATTTACTAAATTATTCATTATTTATATTTATTCTAATTTATTACATTTGAATCACCCTTATACTGGATTTGGGAAAAGATGATTTTTATGTGTAAAACGTTTTTTTCCTAAAAACAATATTTTTCATTCATAATATTTCTGAATTTTAATAAAATAAAATAATCCCTATTGATGAATTAATAAATTAATTTTATAGATTATAAATCTATATATATGAATTTAAATTCATATAATTATTATTACTAGTTTTAAAGTCTATATAAGAACATCTTATCCTTGAAGAATAGGTTTCTTGAAAACCTTTTTTGGACACATTTTACAGGTTACATTTTTAATTAAATTTTTCCACTTATATGAATTTAATTTTGATAAAATGGATTAAATATACTAAATAATATTAAATTATAATATTTAATAAGTTTAACTTACTATTTTTTTCATAATTAATATTAAAAAGAGTAAAAGCATTGTCACCATGGTAAAGGTATAAATTAGGTTAACCTAGGTTAAAACTATGTTATACGACCACCATATTTAAACTTAATTTTTATTAGATTGATTTATTTCTAAACTTATCTCCATATTCACTAGATTCAATTATTTATGGGAAACATTTTCATTAAAGTGTCCTATATAATAATTTAAGTAAAGGAAAAGAAAAAATGTCAATCTCTATCCTTTAAACATAACTTTTATGTTCACATAGGGATAAAAATAATTGGTGATTCAATATTAATATTTATTTGGATTATAATGAAATTAATTTAATAATTTTAAATATTTTTTAATTTTTATTGATTATATATTTACCTTAAATTATTCTACAATAATGACACAACTCTTGTGAAAATAGTGGAAAACTCAAGGTCAATAATTTTAAAAACATGAAAAGTAATGTATTTGGGGTGAGTTCTGGATACAAAACCATTTTATGGTAAATAATTATGTATTAATTATTTTTTAATATATTATATTAGAAATTAATTTTTATCCTCATGCCTTTAATGTCAAATTTAATTAATAATGTCAAAAAATGAGATTAATGATATATTTTTTTAAATAATATTTTATTAAATTAATCAAAAACCCTAAGAAACATATATGTGGTGAATTATTAATATAAATGTTCAAAAATTTCATCCCTTTTTCCATTTATAATCTATTTTTTATCTTATAAGTAAAGTTATAACTTTTTCCATTTGAAAAAGTTGTTACCATAGTTAAGGTTAAAATGAGATTTTTCACATTACATGCACTTATGTTCGAATTAATTTCCCAAACATGTGGAATTTTTATTTTATAAATTTTATTTCATATTTATAATTAGTGGGTATAAATTATAAAAATTCTAATTTTATTTTTATTCTTAAATAATAAATTTCCTGGGTAAAAAATAGTTACTATGAAGAAAACTAAAATAGTTAAAGCGAGTAAACATAGAGGTTAAATGAATTACATGTATAAAAAACTATTTAATTTTTATATTTGGAGGTTTTTATTGAACTTATAATCCACAATATTCTTTATTTATCAATTTTTGTCGAACTTGGATTGATATTGACTTCCAATTATTGGATATTTTTGGGTATTTGCAAAAATACCACCATTTCTCACTTATAAAAGGGAACCCCTTATCCTCTCTTATCTATAGTCTATAATATGTTTTCAGTAAATAAATTATTTAACACCTTATTTAATTCACTAGAAACATAAAATAGTAATTTTATGATTATAAAACCCTCTTAATAAGTCTTGGTTTTTAATTTTGAAGAGGTTGTCTGAAGAAGAGATATCATTCTCAACCAAGTGTTTTTAGTTTTTCTCTTCTTCCACCTCATTCAACTATTATTATACCATGAAAATGTAATAACATAATGCTATTCCATATATTTATATGTTTTAATTTTAATTGAATATCCTATATCCATCTCCTTTTCTATCAAATGGAAAATGAAATCGTCGTTCGTGTGTACGACAGACTACCACCACATGAACTGAGGTATATCGTTTTCCATCATCACCACTTAAATACTATTTTAATGATGGATTATATATAGATATTATATTAATGTAATATTTATAATTATATAAATAAAATATATCATATAATTTATTATATTTACATTCATGTTAAAATGATTACACCATTCATGCGTACGTGTGGATTACCACCTCCCCGAAGCGATGTGATTCATTTTTTATAACCACAACACATGAATGATAAATATAAGAACATTTTAAAAAATAATATTATATTTATGTTATATTGGTAATTATTTAATGTTAAAATAATACATATTTTCTTTCATTCATGAAATTTGAAAAATGGAATCGTTACTCATTTGTACGTATGACTTACCATCTACATGATTGTAACACAGTTCATTTTTAATAACAATATTTCATGGTTTGTTTGATAATTATAATTGTTTTATAAAAACTATAACTAATTCAATATTATTATATTCTTTATTATTTAACAATTTCTAATTTTTTTTAGTCAATCTATCGATGTCATTTCGGATATATGAACTGAATATCGTCAAAACATGTAATGTGAACTTAATTGATTAATTAAATAAATATAACATGGTATTGAAGAATATAAATGGGATAATAATAATGGATAATGTTATTAATTAACTAATTAGTTAACATAAGTTTATTATTATTGAAGATAAATAACATATATGACTAGTAGGACCTAAGGTAGGGGATTCTATCTCAATTTTTTTTCATTGAGAAATATTTTTTTATTATTCACCTGATTTATTTTACATTATGTATATAATACCCTTTTATATGTAATATAATTAATAATTTGAAATTAATTTTTTTAGGTTTCAATTCTAATTATCTCTTCCATTGGTATCTGGCTTGAATGTTTGTATGTGGTAAGGGGTTTCATAACACAGTTTGTTTTCATTGGGTTATATTTCTTCTTCATTTTCATTAATATTATATGATTATGTGTGTAATGAATTATTATTATTTTATATTTTATTTCTATTTTTTATGTTTATTTACATTGGAAACACATGAAAAATTTATTGACTAATTCTCACTTCAATGGTGTAATATTTGTAAGATATTTGTTCTCAATTTTTATTCCATTGAAACATATTTGATATCATGCACCAATTTAATTTTATGAGGTGTTTCTAATACCACTTTAATATTTTATATCCTAAATAAATCTATATTCATGATATTTAATTTTTCATTTTAAGTTATTCTTTCAAGTGGCTTAATATTTAAAAGTTACCAATGTGACATGGGTTTATTTCACAATCATATCATTATTTAGGGTTTTTTATGTTTAAGTATCTATTAGTAGAATTACTTGATATTTAAATCATATAGCTAATATATTTCATTATAATCTGGTTATTTCTGAAAATTATATGTTTTCCTCTAATTTTCATCTTTTAAATAAATAATTGTCCAAAAGAATATTTTTTTAAGGAAAGCTAGTTTTGTTTCTCAACTCGAACAAAAATATTTTCTTCTATATCCACATTTTTTATAAAATGATTTGGGGAAATTTTTTAATATTCTCCAATTATTAATTGAAGAAATTTTTACCCTAGTTTTAATTTTTTTAAAAATGTTTTAAAATGAATCTTTTTATCATTTTCTGTATAAGGTATTTTTTGATTTTTTACCAAAAATGTGAAATAAATATTTTTTTAAAATATATGTCATGAATTTTTTTTACTACTAACATGAAAAATAATTTTTTGAAGCCTACATTATAATTTTACTTAGTTATTTTCAAATAAATCATTTTTCCTAATATTGTTGAAATTTTTTGTTTCAATAGTGATTTTTAAAAGTAAAATAATGGTATTTTGATCAAGAATATTTTTTTATGATCTTTTTTTGGTATTTATATTCATTAATGTTGACAAAAATTTATTTCACTTATAATATACTAATAATATTTTTGTAATAATACCATCTTTATTAATTCACTGGATGGTTTATTATTAAATTTATTTGAGAAATTATTAACATTTCATATGATAGTTTTTTATATGAATGTTTATAATGATTAGGTATTTAATTTTTATTCACCCATTTCACATGATGAATTAATTAGAATTATTACATAATTTAAAGGTCCCTCTATAGTCCTTGATTCATCATTTGGACTCATGAGACAAACTAGTTTAGGTTTTTTGATAAGGCCTTGAAAATTTCTGTATGATGTCTTGGCATGAGGCCTTGATGATAAGTAAATTATTTCCTAAATTTTGCATTCAATAATTTTGAGATAACTTATTGATATTCATGTGATTATTTCAACAAATACGATATCCATTTATAAGTTTCATGATACTGTGATTTGTTATATGAAATTATCTAATCACCATTTATTCCTCCCAAATTATTTTGGTCTCAAGTTATAGATTAAATGGAATTTGTTTTTAGTTATTCACCTTTCCATATTTAGTATACGTTACTTACTTATGATATATTTCTCTATACATAACCCTTACTTAGCACTTTAGATCAACCCTTATTATTTTTCATTTACCCATGATATGAACATAGAATCCTTTAACGAGTTCAAGGATGTAGATTATTTACTTTCACTTTATTTTATCCTTTTTATATTTTTAAAAGTAAAATGACATTCATGTATCTATTTAGTTTACCAATACTACTAAACTATCTGGTCTTTTGGGATACAATATCTTGTATCTTATGTAAATTTAATAAATTAACCACCATATCTAGACTACAAGGGTTAGAGGCTTTATAATTGGTATCATAGAAATTATAATAGAGACTTTGGTAACTAGATTTAGGAAAAAATAGATTTCAAAATACAACCCTATGAATAACCTTGAGGATAATGAAATATACAGGATAACATCATAAGGTTTTGGTAAAGTTTATATTCTATGGTTTTTTAAGAAATATATACCCTTTTAGATATTATAAGTGGATATGGTTTTAGAACTGAAGCATCTAGATGTAATAACCCTAAAAAGAGTTGGTTTGAGTATTTATTATTCATCGTTCATATGAATAGTGAGTGTTTCCTTACTACATATCCAGTTTCATACTCTTGGGGGATATGATTAGGTTAATACACATTTTCTATATGAAGCATTATGATTAATGAGAGAATTAAACCAATAGAAACCCATGATATTCTATACTAATATGGGATAAACATAAAGGGTATTGGTTTCATACTTCTAAAATTGATTATATGTTTTAATTAATAGATGCCCTTTTGGATATTTTTTTATGATGGGAATTTAACATGATTATGAGTATTTCAGATACTTTTAGGGGAATTAAACCCTTTAGTTTACTTTATGTTTTTTTGAAGGGTTATTTATGGAATAATGATCTTTATTTTTTGTAGAAATAAGTTTAAATGTATTTATAACAATTAGGGTTTATATGATCTTTGATGATGAGATAATTATCAGTTATTAAAATTTGGGAACAAATCTTTTATTGTATAGATAACTATATGACCGAAAATTTATTTCATTATTAATGTCATTTTTGAGTTCAATAATTCTATTCATGGAGAAATTTTATTTGGATGAAGTATATATAGCCTTTAGGTATAAGATAAAGGATTATTTGGAAAGAATAATAATCAATTTTTGGAGATGTAAGGTGGACGATATGATTTATACTTTAAGATTATAACTTTCTTTAATTTTGATGTTATTTGGGATATAGGGTTATTTATTTATGGAATGATCGATTTTAATCCTTTGGAGTTGTTGTTCAATTTTATTATATTGATGTATTATTTCTTCCTATGAAGGTTTATGAATTTTTTATGTTCTATTACATTATGAAAAAAAATTAGGTTTTATTAAATATAGGATGAATAACCTATTATTATTTTATGAAATAATTTGATCTATTATTATTTATTTTATTTCCTTCAGGTATTAAAATAATTCATCTTGGATATTCATTTCATGGTGTATGCAATGAAGTGGAAATTGATCAAAGAACAACCAAAGGATAAAATTGTTCTTATTAAAATATATCAAGTATATATTCTAGTGATATATATCTTAACTTTGAAATAATTCCTTAAATCTAGTAAAAAGGTATTGAAAAAAGATATATTATCCTATTCCCTTTATTTTGGATAAATAAATGTTCTTTTTATAAACTCTTTGGTTTTTGATTTTGTGGTCATTAACTATCTCATGATCATTGAAATTATTATGATCGGTCTTCTTTATCACTATTCATCACTATTTTGTACATTAAATTTCTAATATGTGTCCTTATTTTAACTTCCCATTAATTTTATCCTTATTCAAAACATAATTTTGTGTTATTTTAGATGACCTTTGTATTTTTATTTTTCTCTTTGTAGAAGTATGTTTTTTACCCATTTTAAGATATGGGTTTTCCAAAAAGTAATTTTCCAATGTTAAACCCTTGATTTAAAAGAATATTTTAAAATTGTTAGGATTAAATTTATTTAATGTGAGGATAATTTAATGCCTTGAGATTTTAAAATAATAATATTATGTTTGATTGTGTATACGACATACAACACCATGGCAAAACAAACTGTGATTGTACAATTTATACATGATCATTATAACCTAGTAATTAAAATTAGTTTTATGAATATGAATAAATAATTTTTTAAAAGTATGTATAAATATTTTATATGAATAAAATATATTGGTAAATATGGAATCATTTTTCACTAATGTCTTTACATGCTTCAAAAATATATTTTTATTCAAAAATGTATTTATTGTTTTTGATGAGAAAAAATATATAAAATTTCTCCAATTCTAGAAATTTTATAGTAAAAAATAAACATAATTTTTAAAATTATCATGTCATAATTAACTTAGTCTTATAATTTTGAATTTTTCTAAAAATAGTTATTTTTCAATAAATAGTGAAAAATACCTCTTATTGTAAAAATGTCATTTATTTTAAGTAAATTAAGTAATTTCAAAGATCCATTAATATTTTAATTTTATTTCTATGTAATATATGTATTATTTAGTTATATTATATCTAATTATTTTCATCTTAATCCATTTATATTTGATTTTGGTATATGTTAATTTTTTTGGATTAAAACACATATTTCTGAAATTGTTTTTTAAGTGAATATTGTTTCTCCAAATTAATTAATTAAAATAATAACTAATTAAGAATGATTAAAATTAATTATATATATTATGTATCAATATATTTGAATTTAAATACCTAAATTGATTCTTACTAGTTATATAGTTAATATAATATCATCTTATACTTGAAAAATACATTTATTGAAAACATGTTTTTCTACACATTTTGAAAGTTCATTTTTTATTAAGTTATAAAACTTATATAAATTTAATTTAATAAAAAAGTTATTTAAATATTTTTAATAAGAATATTTAATATTTTTTTATTAAGTTCAACTTAATTTTTGGTTAAAATGAATAGCAAGAAAGTAAAATATTTGTCACGACAATAAAAGTGTAAATTGGGTTAACCTAGATTAAAACTTAGGGACAAGGCCACCATTTTTAATCATTATTCCAATTTTATGAATTTATTTACACCATTATTACCTTATTATATATATTAAAATATTAATGGGTCACTTTCCCATGAAATAAACCTATAAAATAATTTAAGTAAAGAAAAAGACAAAATGACACTCTCTCTCATTTAAATATATATTATATGTTTAGAGAGAGATAAATATAAGTTTTTAATCAATATGAAATGTAATTTTGAGTATAATTAATATATTTTAAGGATTTATATTAATTTTTAATTTATTTATTTATTATATATTTCAATTAAAGGCTTATACAACATTGAACCATCACTTGTGAGAATAGAGGAAAACTCAAAGTAAATGATTTTAAAACCATTAAATGTGATATATTTGGGATGAGTTATTGTTACCAATTAATTTTATACTTAATAATTACGTATTATTTATTTTGAAATAGATTATATTATATATTTATTATTATCTTCATGTCTTTAAATTCAAATTAAAGGATTAGTGCCAAAATGACAATAATGATATTTCATGTTAAATAATATTTTTTTAAAATTATTTTAAAATAGTAAAAATAATTCAACTAAAAAAATAGAATGGTAAATTATATAAAATTTCAAACATTCTCCATTAATTATTCAATTGTAATCTTAAAGTTAAAATTATACCCCTTTCTGTTTAAAAAAGTTGTTACCGTGGTTAAGGTTAAAACTACATATTTCATTTTACCTGAAATTATGTTAAAATTAATCTTTCACACCCATAAGGGTTTTTATTTGATAAATTTGATTTAAAATTTATAACATTTCGGTCCAAATTTTCTAAAAATAAAAATTCTATTTATAGTATTGAAGGATAAATTTCATAGAAGAAAACACGTTATTATGGTGAAAACTAAAATGTTAAGAGTGAGTAACCTTAGTGGTTAAGGGAATAAATTGTTTAAAACATATTTGTTTTTTTAGTTTTTGAGTTTTTAATAGAACATATGTTCCAAAAAAAACATTCTTTATATCTTTTGGAGGTACTAGGATTGAGAGTGACTTTTCATTGTTGAATTATTTTGTGTATTTAAAAAAATGTCCCTCATTCTCAATTATAAAAGAGAAACCCCTATCCTCTCTTATCCATACTTAAAAATAATTCTAGTTCAAATTATACCTAAAAAATTACCTTCATTAAATATATAACCATATCCTAGAGTAATTTTTTATTTTGAAACCCTCCTACGAAGCATTTTGGTGTAATCCTAAAGAGGTTGTTTGAAGAAGTGGTATCATTCTTAACTGAAATTTTTTGTTTTATTTCTTCTTACAAATCCTTAAAATATTATTAAACAATTTAAATATTTTAACATCATTATATAAAATATATATTTTTTATTTTATTTCAATTTAATACCCCATATCCATCTCCTCTTCCATAAAATTGAAAATGAAACCGTTGTTAATGTGTACGGTAGACTACCACCTCACGAACCAATGCAATTCATTTTCCATCATCACTACTCACAAATGGTTGTAATGAAGGATTTAAAAAATATATATATATACGATATTCATGAAATAATTTTCATTATATAATTGTAATACATCATATAATTTCTTACATTTTAATTCATTTGAAAATGATATTATCATTCATTTGTATGTATAAATTACCACCTCTATGAAGCAATGTGATTAATTTTTCATAACTACATCACATAACTTATACATATAATTTTATTTAAATAAATAATATTATATTTATTTTATAATTATAATTCTATAAATTTAAAATAATACTTTTGTTCTTTTCGTCATGATTATTTAAAAAAGGAAACATTATTCATGAATATGAATGACTAACCATCTCAATGATTGTAATGTAGTTCCTTTTTTATAAAAATATTTCATGGTTGGTTTAAAAAGTATAATTTATGTATAAAAATTATAATTATTTCAGGATTATTATTTTGAAGATGATAAAAAAATTACCACGTTTTCCATATTAATACTACGGAGGTCATTTTGGACATATGACAAGAATATCATCAAATCATCTCACATGAACCTAATGGATTATGTAATTAAATATAACATGTTGTTAAATAAAAAAAGTAATAATAAACATGAAATACTTTATTAAAAAATTAAAAAATTATCATTAGTTTATTATTCATGATTATAAATAATATATGTGACAATTCAGACATAAGGTAGGGGATTTAGTCTCAATTTTTATTCCTTGTGGTACATTTTATTGTTATCCAAATAATTTATTTTATTTGGTGTATATAATTACATTTTACATTATATATATATAATAATTCATAATTAAGGGTATTTTAAGTTTTAATTATTAAAATTTCATCCAAGTGGATTGTGATTTTATGTTACAAATTGGTAAAGTATTTCATTACTCAATTTCATTTCATTGGGCTGCATTACTTCTCTGTTATCTTTGATATTATATGATTATGTGTGAAATTAATTTTTATTAAATTATAAAATATTTATACAACTTTTATGTGGATTTAAATTAGATACTCATAATCCATTAATTAATTAATTCTCACTTCAATGGTATGATCTTTGTAAGAGATTTCACCTCAATTTCCACTCTATTAAGACGTATTTGAAATTATTCCCTAATTTATTTTTATAAGGTTTATATACTTCCCATATGATATTTCATATCTTAAATATTTTTATTTTCAAGGTATTTAACTTTTTATTTGATATTATTCTTTCACGTGGCTTAAGATTCACAAGTTTACAAAGTGGTAAGGGTTAATTTCAAAATCTTATCATTATTTTGGATTGTTTATTTTTAAGTCTTCATTTGGAGATTTTTTTGATATTGCCCTAATAAACCCAGGATTTTATATTATCATCTTGTTATTTTTTTAAAGTTATACATTTTAATTTAATTTTTATTTTTAAATACACAAGAGTCCAAAAGAATTTTATTAAAGGAAAACTGAATTTGTTTTTCAAATTGATCAGGACACTTTTTCTACAATATCCATATTTTCAACATTTTTTAAAATATTTTTTAATGATATGAAATGATTTATTAAATACATGTTTATAAATGTTTTAATTTTGAAAAAATAGTTTAAAAGTAATCTTCTTATGTTTTCCTCAATAAGGTGTCGTTTTACATTTAACCGATAATGTGAAAGGTATATTTTTTAACTTATATAGAATGAACGAAATTACCCACCACCATGACCAATAATTATTTGGAAACTTCCACAAAAAGATTACATGGTTTTTAAAAGAAAATATTCTTACTAGTAATTTTTAAATATTTAGTTTTCAGAAGTCATTTTCCAAATTAAAATGGATATTTTTATCATGGATGTTTTTAATGATATTTTTATTGTACTTATTTTAATAAATGATAAAAACACGTAATTTTAATTATTTTATACTTGGTATATGTTATAATTACACCATCCTTATTCTTTCTCTCGATGGTTTATGATCATTCTGATTGTGGTAAAGTATTAAAATTTTGTAATCTATTTTTTCTATATGAATATTTTTGTTGATTATGTATTGAATTTTTATTCAATCCTTTTATTTGAAAAATCAATTAGACTTATTAAGTGACAATAAATTCCCACTTTAGACCCTTGATGCATCGATGGGTCTCATTATACTATTTTTTTTGGTTATTTGGATGAGGACATGCCCATTTATGCATGACATATTAGAACAAGACTTTCATAGATAATTTATGATGTCTAAAATTATGCATTTCATCATTATATGATTAGTTATTTATATCCATGTGATTATTATAATAGTTATGATGTCCAAATATAAGTTTAAAGATCTTGTGATTAGTTATATGGAATTATTTGATCGTCATTTATTCCTCATATATTATGTGCCCAAGGTATTGATTAAATGTATTGTGTTTTCAGTTATTTACCTTACGAAATGATTATTCATTATTTACTCATGATAACTTCCACTATACATAAACCTCCATTATTTGTTTTCCTTTCCACAAGATATGAATATGGAATCCTTAAATGAGTTCAAGGATGGAAAATATTTAAATTTTCTATGCTTTATTTTTATGTTCTCAAATTTAATATGAGATTTAAGTATGTATCTATTTTACCTAGTCTCCAAATTATTTGGTCCTTTGGGATGTGATATCTTGCAAATTATTCAAATGTAATAAAGTAACCACTAGCTCTAGGCTACTATGTTCAAGGAGTTCATAATATCTCTACATATATGTTTTGTGGTGGTGTTTGAATAGTTTTACTAAACATGCATGATATGATGGAATGTATAGAACCATAGGTGATAAGACTATATTTCACTATTTTATTATGGTTCTAATCCTTTAATTCATCTAAAATAGACCTAGGTATGATAATTTCCAAACTATTAATAACATAATAAGAATACTATGAACGTCATATGGATAGCTCATAAATGACATATATTCCTTAAGTTATGAATTTCTAGGTTTCAATATATTTTTTTGGATCTATTTACTAACATAATGTTTTATGGGATTTTTTTCCAATAAATAATGGTTCATAAAATATTGTGAATATACCAAATAATATCCCCAAGGAGTGTAAAAATAAGTGTGAAACAAGGCCCACTATATTGCACTAGGTGATGATCGAGTCCATCTCAATGTTTCCTTTACAAGGTTATTGCACATATATAATTTTTTAGAGACACACACACATGTAGTATCCATAAATGGATGTACTTTCTTAGAAACAAATTAATCTACAATTTAACAACAAATTATTATTTTTACAATGTTTAGTCTTATCCCTAATTCTATAACTATATATTTCTAATCATAATCCAAAAAATAACTAGGCTTTCCTCTAATTCCAACTATAACAACCCATATCATTCATAGATGTTATTTAATGATTAATTACATAAATATACACTAAATAAAAACCCATAATATTGTGAGGCTAAGTCTATTTGGGAAATTTGGTACATAGAATAATAACTCGAAACAAGGGTACACTGACATTATTTAAAAACTTCGCAACATGTTCTTAAAATCAAATGATCATCTAAAACTACATCAGATAACCTAGGGATGTACATAAGAAATTGGTGATCTATAAAGCCTAGTAAGGGAATAAACAAATAATTTTATAAATGAAATAAATTCAAGTGAGAAAATAGACATATAATGGTAGAATAAGAGGGGATAAAATCAAAATCATGACCAATGAGGTATTATATAACATGATAACTTAAAGGCAACATGTGAATGTGGAAACAACATATAACATGGCATCATAATATAAGATAAGGATAATTGTGAGGAAATAATAACATAAGGGTCTTAAGATAACCTCCCATGCACCATACATGGCATCTCATGTGATAAAAACATTTCCCAAGGCATTAGAGGGATACAAAATTCAATTCCCACCCATCACACTCATATCTTATACATACATAATTGTTCCACATAGATCATACAAAATAAGAACACATTTCATTACTTTTAACCCCACAAATAAGGATTATAAGTTATATAAATTGTATTAACCACTCAATTAAAGACAGGTAAATATAGGTGAATACCCTTTAGTGGAAATGGGGATGGTTATTCACTATAGAAATGTTTTTTATACAATTTATAGGATAATTTCAGTTGCATAACAAGTGAACATAAATATTAATGGGTGGGTTTAATGATAGTGAATGTGGTTTATCAAAACAATTAAATCTTATTTATAGTAATTGGTATATATAAAATCATAATACAATATGATAAATTTACTATCAAAAGGAATAATATAAATAATGTTCTTTAATAGAGAGGGGGAGAGGATCCCTTACCTTGAGTGTGCGCTTCTAAAAGACTAGGAGGAGATTTTTAAGAGCCTGGGGACACCATGTTATGAATTTAGAGATGGAATATCAAAGTGAATTCATGATCCAAAGTTTTTAAGTGAATAGTAATTAGAGGATGAGTGGGGTTTTATTGAAAAGGATATAAGAATCCTTTGTTAATTTCAAGACAATGGTTTTTGAATCTATATGAAAAACTAATCAAAACTACAAACCATCCCATGGTTTATACCTAATAATATTCGATTTAATTATTTTATAATATAAAGAATATAACTCATTAAAATAATACCCTTGGAAATTTATAAGTAATTCACTATTATAAATAATCAATTTAAAACCTTAAAATATAATATAGGTGTTGGGGAATTAATTAATGGTTTATAAAAGTACAAAAATAACATCAAAACATATTATTTTAAAGGGGAAAAGTAATTTTTTTCATCAATACTATTTATTTTATTCATTATATAACTTTTAGGCTTTTATTATGTCATAATACATACCGTATAATTATACCATGTTTAATTTTTACCTAAAAATTCAATTGTCTCAGAAAATTATGAAATACTTACCATTGGATAATTTTGACATGATGATTTCAAAGATGGAATTTATTTTATTAAAATAATTATAGAAATATGATTTTTTTTTCATTTAAATTTCTGATCCCTATTTATTGATTTTTTTTTAATTTTGATAATAATATATTTCAAACCCATATAAAAAATTACATTCTTTTTAGAAAAGGTAGGGAAACACCTCTTTATTAAATTGAAAATGAAAACATGGAAGAGGATAGGAATGGGGTCTAACAATATAACCTTCTCTCATTAAAGAACAATAATATTTCAATAATATCCGTAATCAAGGTCAATAAAATTATAATCATTGTAATCCAATTTAGATTCAACTTCCAAGAGACTTAAATAATCACCTAGAGCCTTTCTATAACTTTAGATGGATCTAGTTATCATATTGTCATTTGGAGGTGAGTGATCATTCCTTTTTCTTGAAATATTTAGTGGGGATGATGAAAATAATTCATTATCAACTACCTCTTCTTTTTCATTAGCATCCCAATATAAACATTTCTCTAGTGATTCATCATTCTCCATGTCTGTCCATTTTCCCCAATTTTCATTGAATTCCACTACATGTTATGTTCCTATATAATCTGAGAACCTGTGCCACCAGATTCAAATATATATATATTACAATTATGTATCAATTCATCATCTATTACATGATTCCCATGAGAATCTAGAGCCTGACTAGAGTCAATACCCTATCTTTGATGAAGGCTTGGCCCCAATGATGACTCCAACTTCTATTATACACGATCAATGGAGAAAATGAGTTGATCTATAGGTCCATGTTGTATTTCATTAGATCTCTAAAACCCCTCATCCTTACAGAAATTCTCCTCATTATGATTCAATTAGAAAACCTGCACTTACACTATAATACACACACCCTTACCTGGAAAATACCGATTTTTAATAGCATCACCCAAATTTCTTGCTGCGGGATGTTTTCCATATTCATACGCTATTTTTTTGGATCTTCCTTCATAATTTTTGGTTATGACCCTTAGCAGAACAGTAAGAATAAATATCATTCTAAATGCAATTATACTAAATATGTCCAAAAAACTGACAATCCATACACAATTTAGGTAATTTTTCATACTTAATATATAGATTAATAGAATCATCATATGTATAAACCACAACATGGTAAACCAAATATGAATTGAGGTTTATTTTAAATAAAATCATAACATAGTAACCAAACTCATCCATTTCAGTGGTTCGGTCCATCATGATGGTAATAACCACACCCAAATATATATAAAACTATATATGGGGATTCTGTAGGGTTCAGTTCCAGACATGAATTCTAATACTTATATGATCCTTGGTGTTCTTAATGTAGAAAGGTTTGAAACTAATGTCCCATTTCTGGATGGTGACCATGTTTAGTTTCAAGGAAATGGAATCAAATCCCTAGACCCTTCATTTAACTCCGCATTCAAGAAGAGAAAATTAAAATAACATTTTTTGATAGGAATACATATGTATTCCAAAAATCTCCAAACCATAGTGAGTATTTTTGAGAGTTCATCTTACTTAAATGGATTATACCAAACTATAAAATTCATTTGAGCAAGGATCTAGAATAAAAAAAATTAATCCTATCATCAATATCATCCTCATTTTCTTCAAATTGAGAAATCTTAACTTTTCGGATTAGTTTCTCTAGAGTGAAGACATTAAAATATTAAAAATGTTTATTATTAGTTTTTGATCTTTTTTTAACCCTACAAGGCCATCCTACACTGATGGGGTGTCAACATATTAACATGAGGAAGGAGAAACCCCCTATAAAGGAGCTTGAAATCCAAATCATGGGGAAACTCTATGCTCAGAGAAAAACCCAGACACTATCATAATCTTCATGAGAGCTCCTGAACCTGACTACCAACCTCTCCCTTTATAAGAATTACATTTGACTTTATGAATTTATATTATCATTTATATTAAATGAATATAATTTAATAATTATACTTTATTAAAATATAATATTTTTCAAAAAGTCATAAATTCATAAAAAAATTCATTGATTGAAAGAATATAAGTTTCAAAAATAACATTTTATTTCATCATACTAAAATATATTTTTTATCAAACATTATTACTTAACCGTTATAATGTAATGATAGGTAAATATAATAATTAATTTATATAAAAATAAAAAACATACAAATTTATAATATTAGGGTTGAGATATATATCCCTTTATTACATTAATGAATTCCCTATGGGTAAGGTGTATGATGGTGGAATTTTATTAGGGTGGTTTTATGATCATGGTTTGGGTCATGATCAAAATAACCTTGAACTTCTCATATAAAGTTTTTCGATCATGTTTTAGTTTTTGAATATTTTCCCGGCCTTATTCAAGGGAAAATCCCAGTGATTATATCTCCCTTAGAATCTTGGACAAATGGGATTTATAGGGTATGATCCTACTGGTCTAAGAAAATTTTATTTATCATAACCCTATATATAAACTATTAATATGATCAATGTATAATGGATATTATTTAAAAGGATATGATTTTTATATTCTTTTAAATCATATAGGATATAACTTAAAATGGTTGAAAACCAAATTAGTGAAAGGTTTTTCTATAACCCCATTACTTAATAAGGGTTTTGTTCATTTTAAAAGGTAATTTCCAATATAAAACATCAGTTTGTTACATTTAAGGGTTTCCATATAGATGCAACATTATTTTATTGATTGTACACATCCATTTTTGAATATTATAATCCCTACTCATTGGTAAAATATATATACTCTTATGATCTTTGATTCATGTGGCATGCATAATAAAATATATATGGAGGGTGTTCCCTGACACTACTCCAATTCATTGGTAAGAGAATTAATCTCTAGATATGATATGTTTATAATACCTCAAAATAATGTCTTTGTAATGTTTTATGATACCATAGTGAATGAACATTATTATTTTAAGGGGTTTGTAGTTACATAAGTCAAAATTAAGTTAAATAATATATTAATTTCATGAATTTAGAAAAATAAATCTCATAAATATTCATATAACCTAATGATTAAAAGGTTTAGTGCCTCTGATATTGACAATATAAACATTTTATTTTACCACACTAGAATTTTTTTCTATAATAATGGTCCTGTCAAATATTTACAACATATCTCACGTGATATAATCATCTTCATAACCCAAGGAATAGAAATATATTATAATTATGTTCTCAAGAACTCAATAAGAGAAAAACATATTATAAACTATTGGATCATAAACATGAAGGAGTATATGAGAAAGACTTAAATATATTAATTATAGATCATAAGACCATAAATTATAATCATAAAACGTGATAAAGAAACATCTGATCATAACTATAATTTTAATGATGTTCAAAATTAATGGATTGTCTCAAAATACATATCAATAAACAAAACCGAGTGAGCATGAAATATAAGTGAAAAATACATTAAAAATACAACATAATCATGAAAAATAAGTGTAAATTGGTAAAAAACATGAAATTTTTTCGCAAAAAATCAAATTATTAATTATAATTGTTAACCAAGTTTCCCATCAACTCATTCATTTTATAAATTAGAAGTACATATAAATTTCACCACACTCATACATTGTGAACCTAGATACTTCCTGACTTATTCACACAACATTTTTGTCTTATGAGATGTCATCCTTTACCCAATACATTGAAGGGAGATATAGGCCACACCTATCATCATGATCTATACATTTATATTCCACTTTAAAATAAAATATTCATTGTATCATAAATAAACTAAGGAAAAAGTAATGGGTTTCTTAAAATAATAAAAAACAACACATAATACGATCTTAAGAATTCATAGAACATTAAAACTATCATATTTAAAATTAAATCATATCATAATAATATATAAAGTTTGATAAAAACATCTCTTCATGATATTTAAACCTTATATGGTAAATATAAGTGGAACTAAAATTTTTTATGTCCTTTTAAAGACATTGAAGTTACAACTACTATAAAAATAATTCATTTTTTTGAATGAAAGGAGAACACTGATGAAAAAATTAACATAAATAATTCCAAATAAAACATTCATAAAAATACATTAAGTTTAAAAAATTGATAAGTGAAAATATATTGAAAATTTTTACAGTTAACAAATCCTTTTAATAAAGGAGTCCTAAAAAATACCAAAAAATAAAAAAAATGTGAAGATAATTTAAAACTTTTACTTCTAAAAATATTTTTGATAATTGAACCCTTAAAAAGAAATAACTATTATCAAAATAAAATTGGAAGTCTATGATAATTTTTTTTATTATTAAAAATGAATAAATATGAATAAAAGGCTCATTTTAGATAAAACAATTTGATTTTCCACGAGTATATAGAGAGAACTGGAGAGGAGTAAAAACATGTGAATGGTTGAAAAAACCAATAAAATAAATGGTAATTATTCTTAATAAAAATTCATATAGATGAAATAATAACACCATAATAGAAGAATAATTTGGATTAGATCATGATTTAACTATAAAATATTGTAAAAATATTACATAAAATCATCATTGGTTATACTAAATCAATATTAATAAATTAATTTCAATGAAGATTGGTTATGAACAGTGGAAAAAATTTGAGACATGAAAACCCCATATAACCTTTTTAACATTTGAAAAAAAACTCCATGAGAGGTACAAACCTAAACATAACGTTGAATATAATTAAATTTAAAATAATAATGATAATATATTATAATAGGGTAGTATTTACTTTATTTGTTTGTAAATATAGTGTGTAACTTAAACATTTCTTAACAGATTCAATATGGAGACAAATAAACCCTTCTCGATATCACAATATCTGATGTAATGATCCTTTAGAAAAGAATTCATGGGGAAAAATTATAAATTTAGATAAATTAATGTGGAAATGAAATTATATACAATAATAGGATATAATAATTCAACATAGGTGAATGGGTTTTAATAAAAACCATTATAACTGAAAGAAATGAAAATTAGTTATTAATTTTTTTTTACTTTTTTACTTACTTAGTTGATCACTATAAAATCTCTAATAAAACAAAAAAATTTACATTAATATACTATTTCAAAACCTTATTCACAAAAAATAACCTTTTATAATCCTTACTAATTTTTTATCAGGACAAAATTTATTTGTTATAAAGTATTTTGACCATCGGGTCATATTTACTTTAACAATTTGTCTATGTTTTATACTGATGATAAAATTACCAATTATTTGAAAAAATTTCTTCATTTATATTTAATTTAATATAATAATGTATATAAAATCAATTCATTTATAAATCTCTCAAATCATTCTATAAGTTTTTTAGCCATGCGGAGTGAAAAAGGTATCGATGTTAGCTTATTTCAGCGATTTCAGTGAAAAAAATGATAAATTAATAATTATTAAAATAATTAATATAATATTTAAAGAACAACATAAAAATATTTATTTTCTTATTTTATTTTAATCATTTTAGTTTTCATTTTCTCATATCTATTCACAATAGAGTTTTATACCACCATTCATGTGGGTGGTTAAATTTACCCAAACATAAACCCGCTTTAACTTGATTAGTGATTATGGTTAATGAGGTGTTTTTATTGACATAATATCATTATTATATAATAATAATTATGGTATTTTTTTATTAGGGTGAATCATATTTTATTATTTCTAGAGAATATAGTACAATATAGATAGAAAACGAAAAATTTTTCTTCATAGAGCCGTTAGTCCGCGATACGCATGTTTAACATTCCTCTTTATCAACGCATGAGAAGAGGAAAAGGTTAATATTAGCTTTAAATTTAATAATGGTAATTATATTTTAAATATAAAATTTATTCATACATTATATCTTTTTTATCTTCCTTTAATAATGGTTATGAGAAAAAGGAAGATGTAGCTTTGTGGAGGTAGTCATCCGTGAAACACACAAATGAAACTTTTTTTCTTAGTGTATGAGGAGGAATAAATAATAGTTATTAAATTAATATAATAACATATCAGTATAATAAGTATAATGAGTTCATTATATTATTATGGATATAAGAGACTTGGAAGAGTAAGATTAAGAATAAAAATATAATATAGAGACAATACATACGTTGGAGACTTGAAATTTCCATTAAAAACACTTTTAAATTGAAGGGATTAGAATAAATTAGTGTTTACATGGGATTTATAAGGTGTTTGGGAATTATATTATATTATATTTGGTCTTACTATTAATTTATTACATTTTACTCGTATTTTTCAATTATATAAATAGTTTTTAAAAAAGTTATTTAATGTTTTATTAAGAATATAAATTAAAAAATATATCCAAATTTGTGTGTGATGGAACTAAATTTAATAACTATTTAATCAAATTCATTTTCTAAAAATTAGAAAATTAAATTTTAAATTAAAACCTATAATGTGTAGAAAACCGTTTTAGTAAAAAAGTGATATTTTGACCATTAAGGATTCTTAATTTTATTTAGTATTCATTACTAAATAAATGAGTGTTTATATATTAATTTATTTTTTATAAATTAATTTGGATATGTTATTTATATTTTTTTGAATTTAATTTATTTGATATAAATTCATTGATATAAATAAAATAAAAATTAAAACATTTTGGTTTCACTATTATTTTGGTTATTAGCCTTAATCCTAACATGCTAATTTCGTAACTAAATATAAAATCTTCCATATCAAGTAATATGAAAATTATTTTCCAAATATAAGAATAATTGTATGAAATTGACTTCTTTTGTGTAGGAAAATTTAATTTCAACACAAATGGGTATAATGTGAAAATACCCCCTTTTTAAAAAATTTTATCGTTATGAAAAATTATTTATGATTAGGATAAAGTTATAAATTATATTTATTCCAATAAATTTATAATAACAATATTTAAAATAGTATTTATTTAATAATAAAAAAACGAATTAATCATGTTATAATTAATTAAAAAAAGTCAAAAAAAATTATTTTCATTTAAAACACTACATAAATTTTTAAAATGTTGTCCATGGGTTTATAAATTCAACATAGATTTTTAAAAAACCTTTATTATTATTTATAACATATAATTTTATAGGAAAATGTTTTTTAAAACATTCAATTAATTTATACATTAAAATAATTTCATCAAAGTGACTGCACTAATAAAATCAATATTTTTACTATTTCAAAAAATCAAGGGTTTTAGAAAAAAAACCAAATGTTGATATTAAAAAAAATATAGTCACGATAAATTAAAAAATGATATCAATTTTTCAAAATCATATCCTAAAATTTATTTATTTTATTTTTAGTTAACAATATTTTTAAATTATATATTTTTATTGGAATGTGACTCTTTGTATACTCACTATTCTTCTTACAGTTTCTTATAAATTAATAATTATACTAGTGTTAATCCTTGATTCATATAAAAATATATTATTCATGAAAATAAGTAAATTTTAGAAAATATATTTCATTGGTTTATTAGCTACATTAGTTGAGTCAATATTTAATGTGAATGTTTATATATATTTCCATAATCATGTTACCGAAGTTTATACCAGATACTTTTTTGGCTACATTGAAACTATCCATGTTTGGTTTGTTTAAGTGTTTCCACTAGATAAATCCAATGAACACAGTATTTATTTAAGGATAAAAATATGCATAAATCTCGTGTATTTACATTTTCACCCCTTAAATAAATTACATTATCACAATTTAAGTTTCATTTACTTACAATAATATCTAAAGGTAGAGAAAATACTGAAATTTATAAAGATATTATCTCAAATGATATTTTATCCTTGATATTATATGAAAGACTAGAAAAAAACTACCTTTCCTAACCATTTATTGGAAATATATATCATAACTAGGTATTGAGGCCCATGTGATGGATTCAAATTTCTTCTTAGATAATTCACATTTATCCTAACACTTGTAAAATGTCACATTTGATATATATTTTGGGTTTCCATATTCTAGATATTATTGTATATTCAAATTAAAGATATCAATTCTATTTAAAAATTTTAATAAATATTTTTTGAGGATAATTTTATTATTTTTGTAAATTTTATTTCCACGGAAATAATAATCATACCACTAAATGTTTTCCCTAAAATAAAAATCACTAAGGTTAGTGACTTGATGTATTTAGAAAACATCCTAGATTCAATATGGTTAATATAACTAAAATACATCAAATAATTTGGGGTGGAGGGTAAATGACACCTAACTACCACTATCATCTTCACCGATAGTTATTTCATAGGTTATTCTATACTCACAAGGTCTAGGATTTTATGTATTCCTACCATTCTCAACAATATTTTCATTAGGGTATTGTCTTGGAGAATAAAGGCATTTTATAAACATAATACATTTAATTTTTAGTGTTTCCTATTGATAAGTTTTATCTTCTTTGATTTTGTAAACAAAACTCTTAATTTTCCTTTAACAGTTTAATACTTGATGACCCACTCTTCCATAAGGAAAAAATATCACAATCCAGTTAATGAAATTACATTGGTGCTTATTTAATAATTTTGACATATAGGAAATTGAAAAAAAGTTCCTTTATCAACTTCATTTCATGATTTTTTGTGAGACTCCATGTTTCCCTTATTTGGTGTGTTTATGACTTTGATTATGTACACATTGTTAAAAATATTTTGTGAAACCAAGTTTTCCATTATCACATGTTTTCCCAATTTATCTCAAATTTATATGGTTCCAACATTGAGGTAATCATAAAATTTTCATTCACACCCACAGTTCCTTCGAGATTTATAAATTACTAAAACAAAAAATGGTTAACATGAGTGATGAAACATTAACAATATATTGTAATTATTATAATTTTAAAATGAATTCAACCATAAAACAATTTTCTATTTTTAATTTCCTTATTGGACCATAGTTCATTTAGTTTAATATATATACAAATTAGTTTTATGAATATTAATTTATGTTGGGATATATTATAGTTATAAAAAAAAATCCCTCAATGAAATTTGGAAAATAATCCTTCATAAATGTTCATTTAGATAATCCAATTAAACAAATTGTATCCCCAAGTAGTGTTAAATTAGGTGGATAGTAAGGCCTTATTCACCATGCACCAGAATTATGTACATGATATACTCAACCAACTCTTTTGATCATTATTACCCTTATATGCATCTATACAAAAAATATCAACTTATTGTACCCAAAAATTGGATGTATTTCTCGGAAAAAAATTTGCTAAGGAATTTACCAATATTTCAGGATATCATCCTATACATAGACTCATCCCTAGGGTTTTTAATAAGGTTATCCAACCCTAAAACAATCTTTATCTAAAATAATATTCAAAAAACTATAATAAATAATAAAATAATCTCTAAAATAACTAAACACTTATTTTATACAAACATAAGTGACCCAATCTAAACATGACATAAATAATACATCAATATCATGATTTAAGAAAAATATAACTAAAAAACCATCATATAACCCAAAAACTAAAAGATTTAGTTTCTTGTATATTAGCAATATAAAAATAGTATTTTACTTCACTTGTTATCATTTATTGATAATCATTATACTCTATAATATTTACTATATTTATCAAATTATATAACCATCTTCATAAAATTGGTAATATAATCTTAATAAAGGGGTGGTTGATAGGCTCAGTAAAAAAAACATGTCATAAATTGTTAGATCATAATAATGAAGGATTACATGGTAAAGACTTAAATATATTAATAAGAGATATATGACCATAGATTATAATAATAAAACAATATAAGGAAACATAATATCATTTCTAGAATATTTATTATGCGTAAACTTTATAACTTGGATTAATATAAATTTCAATAACCAAAAACATATGATCCTGATATAAAAGTGCGAAATACTTTACAAATTATGTAATAATGAAAAATTGGCATAACATAGTAAATAACATAAAAATGCTTCATAATAATAAGCATAGGATTTCTTATCATTATAAAACTTACTACCCAATAATCTATTCACTCGTAAAATTATGAATGGAGTTGACCATAATCACACTAAACCTTTTTGAACCAAGCTACTTTCTAACTCATTCAAATAACATTTATATCCCTTAAGATATTAGACTTTACCTAATGCATTTGTGGAAGATATAAATCCCACCCATCATTATAATTTATAGTTTTTATGCCACATGAAAATCAAGTATTCATCATCTCATAAAGAAACCCATAAAATAATAATGGGTTTCTTTAAATTTTCAAAAAAACCACATATCATGAACATAAAAAATAATAGAACATTGAGACTCTCATTTTCCAATTGAAAAAATATCATAATAACATATAAAGTGTAATAAGAACATCTCTTTATGAAATATATAAAATGGAGGGTAAATAAATGTAAATGTTTAAAATTTTGTACAAAACATTTTAAAAACATAAAATTAAAAATTAATTTCAAATTTTTTTATGGAGGGATAGAGAATAATTATGATAACTATATTATAAAGTGTTAAAAATAAAATATCCATAAAAAGTCATAAAGGTTATAAAAAATGTAGAAGAAAAAATATTTTTTTCTACATATAGGGTAAAACCCATTTTTATTAATGAAAGAAATCCACACTTTTATCTAGGTATATGGGAACCCATTACATGGCCCAATGACCCTATGGACATTAAAACCCTAAAAAGTTGGCTCATGGACCCTGACCTAACATCAGATGCTATAACCCTTGGAACCACCCAACATCCCAATCAATAGGATACTGACACCCCACCCACATCTATGATCACCCACATAGATCACCCCAGCCCACAATATATTGTCCCAACTCCCACATATGAGCTTTGAAAACCACATATTTAGAGAATTTTTTCGCTCCCTTTCCTCCAAATTCCACCAATGATTCCATTAGATAAGACAACCACCATTCTCCAAATCATTGACCACTAAGTTATGACTTCCCTATAATCAATGTTGTTGTAAAAACAATGTAAATCCATCCTTGGTCCTTATCAGGTTTTCACCTTCTCCCATAGAGATTCATATCATGTCACATATATGGATCACCTACACCCACCACCCAAAACATCCCCACAAAATAGTCCATCATGGAGGAATATGGTACCCCCGAAGAAGGATTCCACAAGAAGGTGTTGGTAACAACATAAAAATCACCCTGTTGGAAAAAGGATATCAGTTAACATGGTTATATTAGGTTCCACGCCAGACCAATTCTGGTCTACACCCAGTATTTCATTCCATCCTTCCCTAGCTAAATATGAGTGTGGTAGGACTCCAACCTGATATAGTTTCATTTCTTGTTAGTGGTAGGCTTACGTGATATAAATTTTGTGACCTTTGGTTGACATGAAAATAATTTGGAAAATCCTAGTTTTAAAATAACCTTTTAATAATGGTGTCTTGAATAAGATATAATGTTTTTTAAAAAATAATTGAAAATAAATTTTAAAAAATAAATTTTATGAAGAATAATTAAAATTAGAACCTTGGAAAAAAGGCTATAAAATTAAAATGTAGAGCAAATGGTAAATCTTTTTATTTTAAAAGTATTGAAAAAACTTTTGAACATTTATAAATAACATTTTTAATAACCCACACCATTAGAATGATGGTGAAACAATTTTTTAATTAATAAATGTGAATACAGGTATCATTAGAGGTAAACATAATTTAAGGATCCACTCTGTAAAAGAGAACGTTTTTGTGAATTAAAAACATGTACACCACTGAAAAATCCATTAATATAAATTTTAATTATTCATAAAAAAATAATTTTTATTAAAAACTATAACTAAAAAGGAATAATAATTTGGTATGGGTCATGATTTAAATTGATTTTTTTTTGTAATTGAAAAATAACATTATGATAGGTTATAATATATCAATCATCAAATATTATTGTCAAGGAAGAGTGACTATGACCTAATGAAATGATTTGAGTCATAAAAATACCTTACAACCTTTATAACATTTGAATTAAAACACCTTGAGAGGTATAACCATAGAAATAACATTGAATATGATGAAATATAAAATTAACATGATATAATATGACAATAGGTCAGTATTTAGGAAATTTAAAATTAATCATGGTGTATAACATAAATAAGTCTCAAGGGATTCAAAATTGAGGCAAATAAACCCTTATGAACATAACAATCATTGAAGTAATAAACTTTTGGGAAGGAAATAATGGGAAAAAATTCTAATTATAGTGAAATTAAAGTTGAGATAAAATTTTATATAATCATTGTATGAAATAATCTACAATAGTGTAATTTGGTTCAAGAATAACCCTTATAACCCACATAAAGGAAAATGAGTTATAAAAAACCCTTACCGTGTTTCCTTTATTAGTAGACCACACACTAACCTTATTCAAAATAAACATAACTAAAATAATATCATATTCTATAAACTTATTCAAAAATATCACCCTTTTATAATCATTATTACAATTTCTTATCATGATTATAATGATTAGTCATAGCATATTATAACAATAGGGTGTCACTAACTTGCAATATTTGTGCAAGTTTTAAAATATTGATGTTATTAAACATAATTTTAAACCAAGTTAATTATTAATATATAATTTAATATAAATTAATATATATCTATTTTTTGATAAATCTATCTTATTATTCTAGACATGTTTTAGTTATGAAGGGTGAAAATGAAACTAGTGTTAACATATTTTGGTGACTTTAGAGAACAAAAATGCTACTTTAATAATAAGTTAAATAATTAATATAATATTTCATAAAATATTTAATAATGATTATATTATTATTTTATTACAATCATATGATTTTTCGTGTTACCATTGTTATACATAATATAATATTATAGTATCGTTCATGTAATTGGTTAAACTGACCCAAACTTGAAATCACTTTAACTTGATTGGTGAGAATGGTTAAGGACATCTTTATTTTGAGATAATATAATTATAACTGAATTATAAAGATATTATATTTAATTTTATATGGATTTAAACCATATTTTTAATATGTTTAGATAATTTATTAAAATATATATGAAAAACAAAAAAATGTTTCATTATGGTGGCATGAGTCAGCTCATATATATTATTATCATTCATGTTTCTCAACATATAAGAGGGGATGGAGGTGGAAATTAAATTGAAATTTCATAATCCTAAAAATTATATATATATTTATTTAATTCATCAATTATATCCTCTTTATAATCCATGAATTATGATTATGAAAAATGGAAGTTGTTTCTTCCTAGAGGTGTTAGTCTACGCAACACACTAACAATGCTTTTTTTCATCATGGATGAGTAAGAATAAATAATGGTAATTAAATTAATATAATAAAAAATTATTATAATAATTATACTAATGTAATTATATTTTTATTGATATAATATATTTTTAAGGGTAATATTAAGAATAAAATATTTAGAAGGATATAATACTTATGTTGGAGACATGATATTTCTTTGGAAAACTCGTTGGAATTTAAGGGATTAGGATAAACTTGTGTGACCAAGATATTTATAAATTGTGGTGTAATTATATGATATTATATTTGGTCATATTTTAAAGGCATTTTATACTTGTAGGTTTGTGTTTTAAAGGGAGTAAGTAACCCCCTTTTATAAGAGCAAAAAAATGGAACTTTTAAAATACCCTTTATATTTTAATAATCCCGTGATACTATTCCCAGTTATATGGAAAAAAAGTTTTTAAGTAATGAATTTTTAGGTATATTTGGGTCTATAATGACTCATCCAATTATTTCCACACATGTTTCAAACAAGTTACAGGGTTTTTACCATTATGTTTTTATATTTTACTAGTTTTCTTTAAAAACTAGCTAAACAGTTTTTAACTACGTGAATTTATATTGTATTAAGAATATAGAATAACCCATATAATCAAATATTGGTATTATATAACTAAATTTGAAATATATTTAATATAATCCAATTTAATAACATTATAGAATTCTATTTTAAATTAAAATAAATAATGTGTAGAAAAACCAATTTAGTCGAAAAATACATTTTGATCATTATGGATTCTTAATTTTATTTATTATTTATTACCAAATAAATGAATTTAAAAATATTTATTTATGTTTTTATACATAAAATTAGATTCATTATTTAAATTATTTAAATTTAAAAGATTTTATATAAATTGATTGATATTAAGAAAATAATGAATTTAAAATAATTTTTTCTACATCATATATGTATTTAACATTAATCCTAATAATCTAATTTCATAATTAAAAATTAAATTGAACATATTAAATAATATGATTTTTTTTCTAAAATTGAATACTAATTTTATCACATTAATTTTTTATGTGTGGGGGAAATTAATTTTAACACATGCGCATGTAACGGGTAAAACCCCATTTTTTTTGAAAAAGTTTATTTTTAACTAAAATGATTTATGCTTAGGATAGAGTTATGAATTCCTTTGATTAAAATGAATTTAAAATAGTTGTTATTAAAATATTATTTATTTAAATACAAATGAAATAAAAAACTTCATTTAATCATCTTATAATTAATTAAACAATACAGTTAGAAAATAATTTTCATTTTAAATGCTATATAAATTTTCAAAATATTAATAAAGAATTTATAAATTGAAGATATTATTTTAAAAAATTTATTATAATTTATAATATATAATTATATAGGAAAAATTATTCAAAAAGTTTTATTTTATTTATATAATATTTTTTTATATTAGTGGTGGTAATAATATAACTAGTATGTTCCCAATTCAGATGAAAATCAAGTGATTCCAAAAAATACTCAATATTAATCTTAAGTAAATATGATCATGATAAATGCAAATATTCATTTAATTTTTTCAAATTAATGTCATAAAATTTATAAAAATTAATTTTAATTAAAAATATTTTGAAAAGATGATTTTAATTAGAAAATGAATCTTTGTATATTATCAATTTTATTTCTTATTTCTTATAAATTTCTTATTAAACTGCTGTTAATCCTATATTTAGATCAAAATATGTTATTCATGAAAATAATTAAACATTAAAAAATATATTTCATTAGTTGGGTATCTGTAATAGTTGAATAAATATTTAACTTGAACTCTAGATAAGAAGTTCTAACCCTACTAGACATTGGGTCCCATTCTCCCCGAAAGACAAGAGGAACACCACTAAGTGTAGTACAGTAGATCATTCGAAGATAACAATCAATTTGGAATTTATTTGTAATTATCCAATCCATCCTAAATATGACATCAAGTGATTTAATGCCAATGAATAGAAAAATCCAAGCTATATCGATGTCTGATATAGAGAAGACACAAGAAATACTACAGAGACCCCACTCTCTCTTGGTACCAATGGGTGTAGTAATATTCATTGAAAAATAAAAAATATCCATTGGAAGATAAATTATATTAACAATACAGGTTCAAATAAATGAGTGATATGCACCCATATAAAATAGAGAACTCACTAGTAATGAATCCATAATAATGGTACCTATCACACTTGTTGGACCCATGTCTGCTTCCTCTGGAGACTCTTCCACTATGTGAAGCAGTGTCATTCTGTATGCCTATGGATGGAAACCTTTTATACATGAAGTATCTGATTTCCTAGCATTTTTAAGAAGATATAATTATTTTTTCCACTATAAATAGTAAAAAGTAATGAATAATCTCAATAAGTGTCCTAAAAATCCATATAAACTATATTTCTTGGGTGCGTTAGTGAAAACTCTCTTAGAAAGTACTTTATTTCCACACTAATAGCAAAGAAAATGATTTCCTCTTGGCTCTATAGGAGGTCTAGAATTAACTTTCCATAGAGAACTACTATGAGAATAATCATGTTTACACTTTAACTTGAAGAAACTGTCAGTACCTCTAGAAGAAAAATGCACTCCCATCAACCATGAATTTCCAGGCATGTTCATCTCAACCATAATTTCCCTAACTAGCAGATTAGCATAAGTGGGTTTCTTTGGCAAGAAAATCTGAGAATTGATATATGATCAAAGTCATAACTCAAACTGTAGTGAATTCACTCTCTCATTAGATATAATCTCAAGCATAGAATTCATGAGTTCATTAAAGTAATTTGAATACTCATTCATTGTTCTATCAGCCTTATCAATATTTAAAAATTCCACATCCTTGGCCCACACCATTAACTATGGAAAGAAATGGTCATTGAAAAGAACCTTGATGTATTTATACTCTAAGACCTCATGTTTCTTTTCCATCACTATCATTCCCCACCATTTCCTACTCAGTCCTTCTAACATGAAGGTGGAACACTTCACCTTGATCTCATTCGGTGTCTCCATTAAATCAAATATACATTTTATCCAACCCAACTATTCCTCAACATGTATATAATTAGTGGATCCTTTGGAAACTAGTGGATATTGGAAAAGGAAATCTTGAGAAAATTTTCAAATAACATGCCCCCTAAGGATCCATAGCTCAGGCCTGAACGAGGAATAGAAGTGGTTCATATCCCATAGCATGGATTGTGTGCACAATAAACTCAATTATATTTGGTTCCATTGGAGAATTCAATCACTGTGGTTTAGATGGAGATTCCTCTTTGATCTGATTCCCATGTTTTCTCGGTGGCATGATGCTATACAACATCAGAAGTCAATAAAGAATACATTAGTCTAACACCTAAACTTATAAATAATAGAAATTATTCCCAACAGATGGAATAATGAGATATGGATTCTACTATATCCAAATAAAAATAGGTAAAAGACTAGAATTAATCAACAATAAATATTTCCCAAACCACTCATAAAGATTTAATGTTCATTGCGATTAGAGATGAACATACACTCAATTGAAACTATCTCCTAAGTCCTGAAAAGATTTCAAAAATGCTTACTGCCTTCAAGTCAAAATCTCAACAACCTCCTCTAATACAACTTTGTCAAAAATAATCTTGGTTAACCAAGTATATTGATAACCAATTCGACCAAGACATAGCCCGAAGGGTGTTACTAATCCCTATAGGTCATTGACTAGAACCTAACATCAAACAAATTGAAAGTGGGAATAAATTATCCAGAAAACATAGAATACGCAAGATAGGAAAGTCAATATGTATATAAAAGAAACTATAATAGGAGTAATATTCCATATTTCAAAATGGTATTAAATAAAAAAGTAGTAAAACCAAATTAATAAAACAAGGAAGAAAAACCCAAGTCCCTATGAACACAACTCACCAAGTCTAAGGTTCAACAATGAGATCCATCTCTAAGAGAACATTTCCCCTTACTCAAATATGGAAGGAGATAATATACAAACACCAGAAGGAAAATGTAGGGTGTGAGCTAAAAATCCTTTTATGGTCTCACAAAATATTCTATAAAATATTCAAACAATAGATCAAACAAATGAATGATTCTAATTATTAAAATAAATAGGTTTAGTATTTTAAATCATATTTAAAAAAACACGCTATACATTTCAAATGATGAAAAATACATTAAGAAAAGTCTTACAAGTGATTGAATATTTCTAAAACAATGGATTTAATAAAAATTTTAAATAAATTTTTTATATAAATCCATATTTCATGTAATTTAGATCAATAAAATAGGAATATATATATATATATATAATATAAAACAAGTGAGAATCATGTTCATCTTCCAAATAGGTACAGAAGTTACAATCTATTGGAATTCACACTCTCTTATTGATCACAAAAATATGTGTATACACACATCCCTATGACACCTGCCAAAGGTGACTCGTCACCATCCCATCTAGGATTCGACCTATTGCATTTATGTTTTAGAATGTCGTATAATTGTAAAGTGTGTCCAAATAACATAGAAATAACCAAAGGCTTTCATGTAATCATACAATCAATGATGTGTAATTTATTTTAAGATAGTTAAAAATAAAATTAATATTATTCTTCCATTTCAATTTGAATTTTCCTTTTAAAACCAAAATAATTTTTAGTAAAAAACATACCTCTTTAATAAGATAAGACCACTAGGTTTCTTTCAAAAGTTTTCAATCCACTTTTACAAGTTTCAAATACATTCAAAACCGATTCCACAAATTTCATAATTTAGTTCCCCAATTAAATTAAACAATTAAATTGAAATAATTTCATTAAATATGAAATTTAAATTAAATAATTTAAATTAAATAATTTAAATCAACCAATTTCCCCAAACACGTCCCAATTCAATGGAATTGGGGGGTTCCCCAATTTTCAGGCCAAAACCATTTTAAATCTCCCAATTCATAGGAATTTGGGGTTAAAATATGAATTAAAAGAAAGTTTGAGCAATTGAATTTAAATCAATAGGTGAAGAAAATCAAGAAAATTGAAATTTAATAAATTTGGCTAAACAGGACAGAATCACCTACCTCTTTCCTAAAACTCAACACTCACAACATCACCTGTAAACAAGATCAACGGTGTAGAAGACCTAAAAAAACATAGAGATGATATCCAACATCCCAAATCATAGATCCATTGACTTTAGGATGATCTATTACAATTACAAAGGAGGAGAAAGAGAGAAAGGCAAAGAATGAGGGAGAAAGATTACCCGATAATCACATCACCAATGTAACAACAATTGAATGTCGAAGGAGATGATATGTATGGGTTTTAGAGCTCAAGGATCACATGGGGAAGGCTTTGGGTGAATATGAGAAAAATTGGGGAGTATCCAAAAGTGATGGATCAGTCGTGCTTCTTATTTTAAAACAGCAGTCTGGGTATTAAATGACGCGTTACACCATTTTCATGTCATCAAATAGTCAACATCCAAAACTATAAAAAAACACATTTCCTAGAATTAAAAACTGACATTCCAACTTAAAGACAAATATTTAATTCATTCATGATGTATAAAGGATCTTCACATAGTGTAACCTTCAAAGCATAGGGTCTTTCATGAATTGCTTCCAAAAACCATTATATGTCGTGTGACCAAGTTACATGCCATGTAACCCTCCAGAGGCCTGAATAAAAAAAGCTGATAAAATATGAGAGTCTAAAAAATATATGACTTCATCATTATATGTATACTCCAGATTTATTATCAATACAACCTAGTCAATAAAAAGAAAAAACTATGAAAACGTTAAGGAAATACCTGTCAGAATGGTAATGGTATGTTACCAAATAAAAGTATAAGTGGAGATAAAAATAGTCTGAGTTTCCATTAGGGAATTAATAATTTTTTAGATGTGTAAAAAAATGTCCATGGAAGAAAAATCAAATAAAATAAATAGGAACAATTCTTAAAAAAAATGATTTCAAAAGAAACTATATAATTATTAAGGAAGAAGAATTCAATGTGGATTATGATTTCTATATAAAAAATGTATAAACACAATATAAAATCATCATGGGTTATAAGATACTATTCTTTAGATATTATAGTCAAATAATATTGATTATTACTTAAGAAAAATATTTTAGTAATGAAAAAACATTAAAAACTTTATAAAATTTGAATCAAAACCCCATGAGAGGTATAAGCTAAAAAATAAAATTGAATATCATGAAATATAATATAATCATGAAAAAAGTTTACAATATTTCATTATTTTTACCATTTAAAAGGAATCATGATGTATAGATTATATATGTATCAAGGAATTCAAAATTGAGACAATGAAACCCAAAATGAAATCATAATATTTTAAGTAATTATCCATTAGAAATGAATCCATGGGAAAACTGTATATACATAGAAATTAAAGGGTAAATTAAAATTCATAGAATAATAGGATAAAATAACTCAACTTATTAAATTAGGGTTATTAAATAACCATTATAACTCAAATAAAGAAAAATGAGTTATGAAAATCCCTTTTCATGTTTCATTGATTGGTTGATCAGGATATAAGCTCATGTAAAACATAAATAACTAAAAGAATATGTTATTTCATATCATTATTCATAAATATTACCCTATTATAATCATTTTTATAAATTTTTATCATGATTATATGTATTATTTGTAAGATATTATGATCATCGGGTGTTAGTAACTTTTACCATTTGCAAAAATTTATAATGTTGATTCCATTAACTATAATTGAAAACCAATTAAATTATTAACATATACTTTAAGATAATATAATTTATAAGTTACTTTGATTTATAAATATCTCATATCATTCCATAAGTATTTTATTTATCCACTATGAAAATGGAACCAATGCTGTCTTATTTTGATGATTTAATGAACAAAAATGATACTTTAATAATAAGCTATATACAAGATATAATATTTCAAGAACAATAATAAAATCATTATTTTGTTATTATATTATAATTATATCATTTTTCATGTTCCTATAGTTATCCAAAATATATTCATTTGTCAAATTTCATGTAGGTGGTTAAACCAACCCAAACTTGAACATGATTTAACTCAATTAGAGGGTATGGTTGAGGATGTGTTTATTTTAACATAATATCATTATAAAATAATCATTATAAAATAATCATAATAAAATAATCATTATCATATTTTATTTATTTTTTTAAATATTTTTACATATTTTGTTAAAATCTAGATGAAAAATGAAAAACATTTCATTATGGAGGCGGTAGTCCTCACGTACGCACAATTAGTGTTCTCATTTATCAACACAAAAGAGGGGGTGAAGGTGGATATATAATTAAAATTTAAGAATAATAATTATATTATATATATAATATCTATTCTTAAATTATATATATTTTATCATCCATGAATGATGGGGATGAAAAATAGAATATGTATCTTTGTGGAGGTGGTAGTCCGCTCAACGTACTAAAGAAAATATTATTTTTCTTTGATGTTAGGGAGGAGTAAATTATTATTATTCCATTAATTTAATAAATATAATTATAATAATTATTCTAATATAATTATATTTTATTATATAATATATTTGGAAGAGTAATATTTTGAAGAAAAACTTAAGAGAGAGATAATACTTATATTGGGGACTTGATATTTCTTTCGAAAAAGCCTTGGAATTGAAGGGATTATGCTATCTTAGTGTCCCTATGGTATTTATAATGTGTGGGGGACATATACGATATGATATTTGGGGAAATTTTAATGTTAATTTATATTGGTATGTGAGTATCTGAAAGGGTGTAGGTGACCCCCTTTTATAACAGAATAAAATGGCACTTTTGGTAACTTCATTCAAATTTTATTAAAACTATGAAACTATAATAATCTCCATGGGTCCAAATAATTGAAATAATGGATCTTGGGGTGAATCTTGGTCTATAAATAATCAAAAAGTTATTTCAAAACAAGTTTTAAACATGCTAAATTTTTTTTATCGTTAAGTTTTTACATTCTACTCTCTTACTTTTATTCAAGATAACTAGTTTTTTAACTAAGAGATTTTATTTTTTATTCAAAATGTAGAACAACCCATATATCCAAATTTGGGGTTTATATAAATAAAATTAATTTCTATTTAATCTAATTAAATTTATAAATATTTTAAAATTATATTTTAAATTAAAATATATTATGTGTATAAAAACTATTTTAGTAGAAAATTGATTTTTTAACCATTATATATTTATGATATTATTTAGTATTAATTATCAACTAAATTAGTTTTAATATATTTATTTATGTAAGAATAAATAATATTATATTAATTATTTATGGAATTTTAATATATTTTATTTGATATAAATCACATGATATTAATAAATCTATAATTTTAAAACAATTGTTTAACCATTATTTAGGTAATTAGAATTAATAATAACAATCCAATTCCACACCTGAAAACTAAATTTTCCATATTAAATAATATTCAAAAAAATTCTAAAATATGAGTATAATTTTATAAAATGAACTTTTTATGTGTATGGAAAATTAATTTTAACACAATTGCATATAACAAGTAAAACCTATTTTTTTAAAAAGATTGTTTTTAAGAAAAATGATTTATGATTAAGATAGAGTTATAAATGAAATTGATTCCAAATTTTTTTAAAAAAGTATAATTTAAATATTGTTGATATAAAATAAATAAATAAAAATATTCATTTCATAGAGTTATAATTAATTAAACAAAAGAGTCAAAAATTGTTTTTTTATCTAAAACACTACATAAATTTTCAAAATGTTCACCATGGGTTTGAAAATTCAATATATTATTTAAATTAATTTATTATAGTTTAAAATATATAATTATATAGTAAAATTGTTTCAAAATATTTAAATGTATTTATATAATAAATTAATTTTATAAAAGTGATGTAGTTAATAAAACAGATATTTTCTCTATTCAGATGAAAATATTGTTTTTCAAAAAAATATAAAATATTCATATTATTTAAATTTAATCTTCTTAAATCCAAAAATTATTTCATTTTTTTAAATTAACTTTCAAAATTTAAAAAAATATATTAAATAAAATATTGAAAATATGTTTTTATCGAAAAAAACTCTTTCTATATTATATATTGTTCTTCCTATTTCATATAAAATACTAATTAATCTATTGTTAATATTTTATTCATATGTAAATATATAATTCATGAAAATATATGATTTTTAAAAATATTATTTTATTAGTTTCTTAGCTACACTAGTTGAGTCGATTTTTAATGAGAAATTTTATTTATTTATTTATTAATATATTTTTATAATCATATTACCATAGTTTATACATGCCAATTATATTGATACCATTAAATTGACCAAATTTATTTTCTTTCAGTATTGATTGTGGATAAAGTCATCGAACAAATTATTTATTCAAGGGAAAAAATATAGTGAAATCTCTGTTCGTTAGAGGTACACCCAGATAGTGCTCCAACGCATTTGGTGAAGAATTAATATCTATATGTGACATGTTAGTGATACCTTGTTACAATAACTTGGTAATGGTTTATGTTATCCTATAAAATAACCTTCATAATGTTCCTTTATGACACCATAGTGATGAACTTTAGTGATATGATTTGAATGCATCATGTATTATATTAAGGTCACAATCTTTTGATGCCAAGATCCTATGATAAATATTGTTTTTTGATAAAATATTCATTAGATGATTATTGTATTATGATCTATGTTTTATTAGGTATGATTTATCTATTATGTGTTCTTATACATTCATTATATTATTATACCCACAAGACAATTCAATGCCCACTTATGATATTTGATTTTTATCACTTATATTTACACTTACTAAGTACCTGAAATTTCCCCTTTACTATGTTTCAGTTTCCCCCAATTATGTAGGAAATTAATATGTATGACGTATCCAAAAATTATCTTCTTTGGAGGATGTGTTGGAGAATTATAATGCTTGTTATGGTTCATCAGTTTCTTATATAGTGAAAAAACTATCATTGGTTTAAAAAGGAATGGATTTTATTAGTTAATATTTTTTCTTAATTTTATAAATACCTAAACAAAAAAGTTTTTATAAATATATGCAATAAATATTTTTTATGTTATGTAATTATGAGATGGTGACATCAATTGGGCATTATATTTTGTATTAGATGTGTGTTTAGATGAAATTACAATTTGGTATAATAGTTGAGGATAATATAAGGGTTGATAAGTAAGGGTTGATAATAATTTCAAAGGTATATATAACCATTTAGATCAATTGAGGAAATATTGGATACTTTAGGTATTAGAATAAAGTAATATCAATGAAAAACTTGGGGATATGTCTAAGTGTAGGATAACATCCATTTTTTTTGTAAATTATAGATTATGTGGCTTTCCTAGAAATTACATACAGGTTTGGATACTAGAAATTGTATGTGGGTTTTGGACATTTTAACCTACAGGTAATCACCCTAAAAAATGATGGTTGAGCATCAACTCAATCATCACTTGGTTTCATGATGTGTGGACCTAGGACTACACAACTGGCTATAATCTCTAGAGGAATATGCTTTGTTTAATAACAATATATTTACAAGCCATTTTAAAGGATTTATTTCAAAATTATATACATGGATTACATTATAATGTACGAGATAACATGACATAAATTGATCTAGCTTGAACCAAGAGAGTTATAAGATGGACTATAAGCAACATAGTTGAGATGGAATTATCATATGTTTGAAATAAAGGTGTCATTAGAGAAAAAATCTTTGGATAGAGTATTTATATTCTTATAATAATTTATAATGAAATTTTAGATATTATAATAATAATTTTTTATTTTTTTTTGTAAATAGGATATTGAAATTAATTCATCGATGATTTGTCACTAGAAATTTATATGGCATAGCTATAGAGGCATATTAGAAATAAATGGATGAGAATCTTAATATACTAGTATTAACTGGGAAATGATATGTCACCTAGTATTCCATAAGATATAACAGTTTTTATCTATTAGAATCTATATATTAATTTATAATTTTTATTACATAACCATTTATATATTTATTAATAATCGACAATTAAGACTTGGAGGACTACATTTATTTATGTGTTGGTATGTAATATAACAACCATTCTCTTTATTTCACATTAATACATTATTTATTACATAAAACTACACTTAATAAAACTAGGAAGATGAATAAGTATAGTAAATTTTTGATTAGGTACATAGCATCACATCTTAAACATGGGATGGAACAAAATTATTAAAAAGATTCCTTATCATGATTTTAAAATTCCATGGCTTCTAAAACTACACAAGATAACCTATAGGCAAACATAATAAAGAGGTGATCTATAAATAACAGTACGGGAATAAACATGGAAGAACATGATGAGAATTATACATGTTACACAATAGGAATATTAATGGGGAATAATAAGAGTAGGAGTTGTAATCATGAACAAAGAGACTTGATATATCATGATAATCAGAACATGGAAAATGTGGAATCAACATAAATCACTAAATCATAAACATAGGTCAGGTCTAAACATGCCAAGAAATCATGGTGGAAAATTTCCTATAATTGAATTTGGTTCACTCCATTTCCCAACATGATATATCATTATACTAAACATTATCCAATGCAATGAGGCGTATCTGGGTGCACCTATCATATTCATTTCATTCTCATGCTTAAGTGTCTCTCATAGATAATAAAACATGGATTCCTTCATCATAAAAATGTATTCTAAGATTAAAGAGTGTGTAAAAAAACGTGTACATCCCTAAAAAAATTTATATGTTTATAATTGTGAACACCCTTGAAAGGAAATGGGTATGGTATTCACTACACAATTGTTTTGGTATATAAGATTGCAGTGAAATTTTGGAAGCATAATGACATCACTTAATGATTCATAAAAATGGGGTTATGAAGGAGAAATCGGTCTCTCATCACATAGAAATAAAATGGAAAGTAATAGGTACATGTGAAATCATATCCCAACATTATAAATTTGGAAATAGAAGGTATAAGGTAATGAATAAACGTGAATAGAGAAAACAATCATAATTATCTTTTAGCATGGTAATGGGTCGGTATAAAAGATCGTGGGAGGCTTAATGAGAGTTAAAGGGGATATAATAATTTATAAATTAAATGTAATGTAATTTGAATATTTAATAACATATTAAAACATAATAAAATGTAATTTAAGAGATATGACATAAATTATGTTCTTGAATGGAAATGAGAAGAGAGAAATCCCATAAGAAATTTCTTCATGGTAATAGGTGTGCATAAAAGATCATGGGAGTCTTAATGAGAGTTAAAGGGGTATATAATCATGTATAAATAAAATGGAAGCATTTTTGATATGTAATAACACATTTTAAGATAAAAAATAGAAATTATGAAGAATAACATAAAATAAGTGCTTGAATAAAAAAGAGGGTGAATGATCCCTTACAGAATTTCTACATAGTAATGGATTAATTAATGGTCAAAATGAGGGGGTATAAATGATATATCCTTCATATAAAATCAAATTGAAAGTAATTTAATGATTATAAATTAATAAAAATATAACAAATTGAAATTAAAAAGACTACATTCAAAGAATGTGATTGAATTGAAAGGTTGAGAGCAAGGCGAGGATCCCTTACTTGAGTGTGTGACTCTAAATGCTTGATATGGGCTTATTGGGAACATTATGGAACCTTTGAAGGAATTTTAATATGGTAGGAAATATTATGGACATTATTATACAATTTTGAGAGTAGTTAAATGGGGGATTGTGTGAGTTTCTATAAGAAAAGAGGGGGATTTCTTTATTATTTAGGTTTTGGACTCTACATAATAAAAAAAAATAAAACCACAAACCATCCCATGGTTTCTGAAAAAATTGGTATTTTTTATTATTTTATATGTTTAAGGTATGAACATATTAAAATAATAACCTTTCATATGTGCAGGTGAGTCACACACTTAATTAAATGATTTTAAAACCTTTAAATATGTTACAGGTTTTAGAAGATTCATAATAACTTTAAAAAATAAATAGAATAAACTTAAAATCACATTATTTTAAAGGGAAAACATTTATTTGGTTGTTTATCCCTATTATTGTAATTATTACATCACTTTTGGGTCATTATGATGTCATAAAAAACAAAGTGTATTTATATGATATTTAATTTTTTCCTGAAAATTTTATTGTCCTAAAAAATTATGAAAAAGTAAATATTGGATAATTTTGACATTTTTATTCCAAAAAAAATATTCATTTTATATAAATAATTTTATAAATACATGATTTTTCATTTTTAAAATAAAATCTACATTTATTATGAAATTTTTTGTTTTGTGATAACGAATATTTTTGAATGCTTATAAAAATTAAATTGGGCTTCATAAAAATTATATTGTAATTCATATTTGGAAAAAATAATAATATTTTATTTATTTAAAAAATACTTAATTTATAAATTCACTAATATAATATGAATATTAACAAAAAATACAATTTTTTTTTCATTGTATGAAAATAAATATCATTTATAAAGTAATATTAATAGGATGAAAATATATTAATTATTATATAAAAATTTATATAACTAGTCACATTTATTGGGTCTTGATACATATCCCTTTAATACACTAGAAACCCCTCAATGGGTAAGGTTCAGGATGGTGGGAATTTCATTGGATGGTTTGACGCAAAGTTTGGGCCGTGATCTCAATGATCTTGAACTTCTCCCACCAATGATTTTTTTACATACTTAAGTTATTGGATTTAATCTTGGCCTTGGCCAAAGGAAAAGTCCAAAAATTCTATCTCCCATAGAAGCTAAGATAAATGGGATTCATAGGGTGTGATCCTAGTAGTTGAGACCATCATTTCCTTTGTCCGTGTCAATTGGATTTGTTAAAACCATATATTTATACTTCAGGTGATCTTTGTTCAATAGATATAATATCAATTCTAAAGATACTTAATGGAATTTTAAATATAATTGGATTAAATAAAATAAATGAATTTATTGTGTTTTATATAACTATATTATATATTAATACATTTAATTAAATCAACAACATTGTTTTTATGTATAACAGTTTGGGTTGTTACAATCTCCCCCGCAAAAAATTCCTTCTTCATAATTTTATTTTCCCACAAGAAAATATATGAGGGTAACTCTATTACATCACCCATCTAGTTCACACGTTTCTTTTTAATGATTTTGGTTTCTCCACAACACTTTGATAAGGTGCATTGTCTTATTTCATAGAACTATTTCTCTATTATCTAAGATCTTAACCAGCTTCTCTTTATAGGAGAAATCATTCTCCAATGATATCACCTTTGAATTGAGTACATGTTAGGGGTCTGGTGTTTATTTTCTCAGAAGTGATACATGGAATAAATCATGTAATTGAGGTATATTCAGTGGGAGTGATAGTCAATAGGTCACTAATCTGACGTGATCAAGGATCTCAAAAGGGACGATGTAATATGGATTAAGATTTACCTTATTACAAAATCTCATCACTTTCTTCCAATAATATATGAAGAATAATACCATGTATTCTACCTAAAAATATAGGTCTTGTTGATTATTGTCAACATATCTCTTTTTTTGACTATGAGAATCCTTGATGTGATGCTGAATAGTGTTAAAATTTTCTACTATTTTCTCAAATATTTCCTAAACTAACAGTTTTTTCCCCCATATATATCCCAACATGTAGGTGTTCTGTACCACTTCTCATAAAGAGAATCATAGGTAACCCTTTGGATTATCGAGTGGAAACTATTGTTGGAAGAGAACTTAACCAGAGGAAGATGTTTGTTCCATTCTCTTTTAAAGTCAATTGAGCATGCTCCCAAAATTTCTTCAAGTGTCTCGATTGTTTTCACATATTGGCCATAGGTTTGATAGTGATAAAAAATTCTTAAGTTTAACTCAGTATTTAGAGTGTGTTGGAGAATATTATAGAACATAGAGGTGAATCACAGATCTTGATTGGGTAAAATAGATAGTCGTACTCCATGCATCCTTACCACTTCTCTAATGTATATCTATATAAGTGGATCCTGTGATAAATCCTCTAGAATTTAGTTAAAGTGATATGCCTTTATAAGATTGGACATGAGAGCCCATATAGCATAATTTCACCTAGATTTCATCAGAGGATCAGTGACAAATTCCATTGTGATTTTCTCCCATTTCCATGTGGTA
Organism: Viscum album; assembly: GCA_963277665.1. Taxonomy (NCBI): domain Eukaryota; kingdom Viridiplantae; phylum Streptophyta; class Magnoliopsida; order Santalales; family Viscaceae; genus Viscum; species Viscum album. The sequence continues at coordinate 315,022,832 of OY728161.1, forward strand.
ATGGGAAATTATTACATCATCCCATTTTATTTTTTCCTTTAAACTTTCACTTGATGGAATACAAGAAATCTTGATGTATAATCTATGATCACCTTCTTAATATTGTCCCACTGATAACATTACATGAGATCACAATACATCTTTGTCCTTCCTAGGTGGATATAGAAGGTTGAACAATGTGCATCATCCAATAACTCATTCTTGAACTCAAGATTTAATGGTATATAATTTCTTGACCCAAATATCACAACTCCTTATACATTGAAATTGAATTATAAGGTTTTCCCTCTTCTTATTGTTTCCAAATTCTTCTAAATTTCCTCATCACCCCTTTGACCATCTTTTAATCTCTATAGAAAGGACGGTTGAGAAATCATTTGTTAAATGAGTGATGATTCTCCTTTATTTTTTTCAAATATCCATCCTTTCTAAATCTATGAAGATTATATCGATTTTAATTATTATTAGTAATATAATTATGAGTTCCTTTATATATAGAGAATACACCACTAAATTTTCTTTACCAGGATGGTAGTGGACTAAGAAGTCTTAGTCCTTGATTATCTCTATCCATGTTCATTCGGGTATATTCATCTGTTTCTATGTGAATATATACTTGAGAATTTTTTTATATTTATATATATTTCACACTTCTCCCCAAAGAGATAAAGCCACCAGATTTTCAAGGAGAAGATAATTGTTTCCAACTCTAGATAATGTGTTGGGTACATATATTCATGAAAATTCAATGGTAATGAAGCATAAGATATGAATTTTTCATTCTATATTAACACACAGGTAAAGATATTCTTCAAAGCATCACTGAATACCACAAACGACTCTCCACTTGTGGGTAGTGTGAAAACAGGTGCAATGATACGCCTTCTTTTCAATTCTGGGAACCTCTATTCACATTCATGATTCCAACCAAAATAGACTCCCTTGTGAGTTAGTTTGGTTAGAGGGTTTTATAATCATGATAAATTTCTTACAAAACTATCATAGTACCCAGATAATCCATGTAAACAATAGATGTCTATCATGGATATTGGCCTCATCTATCCTTAAATTGCTTCTATATTTGACGTATCCATATATATCCCATTTATTTTGGTGATATGACCCATGAATGAGACTTTCTTCAACTAGAACTCAGATTTTATATAGTTGGAATAATTATTATCTTTTCACAAGGTCTTTAGCACAGAGCTCAAATACTTCTCATGCTAATACTTGGTTTCAAAGTATATTAGAATATCATCTATAATGACTACCATCAATTTATCAATGTAATATTTAAATGCATTATTCATCAAGTCAATGAATATTTCTGGAGATTAATTGAGCCCAAAAGGAATCACTATGACCTAATAGTGCCCACACCTTATAAGAAAAGCAATATTGGGGATATATTCCTTCTTCATAAAAAATTGGTAATAACCTAACCACATATACACCTTGTAGAAGTATTTTGATCCACGTAACTGATCAAACATGTTATGAATATGAGATAGAGCATAAATTTTATTTATCGTGATCTTATTGAGCTCAAGATAATCAATACAAAGGTTCATCAACCCATCCTTCTTCTGGAAGATTATAACTGGTGAACCCCATGGTGAAGAACTTGGGTGTATAGAACCTTTATCCATATTATCCTATAGTTATTTCTTAAGCTCCTCAACTTCCAAAACACCTAATCTATATGTATTCCTAGATATTGGTAACACACCATGTATAATATTGATTGTAAATTAAACCTCTCAACAAAGAGGAAGACCATGAAATTTCTCATAAAACACATCAGTGTATTCCCTCATAATGGGGCATGTCTTCAAGGATAATTGTTTCTTTATACTAAATCATTTTAGATAGATATGGTTGATCAAAGGTTAATGATATACATTCTTGAGATGTTAGTGATAAAGAAGATTCATCTTACTACTTTAAATTGTATAAAATCATAAGTTAACTACAAATATGAAGATTGATTTCCTTCTCCCATAAATTTTTGTTTTCTTTATATAATAAAAGAAAATACATGCCTATAATTGTGGAAAATTCCACCAAAATAATTATGAAAAGGTTCACTAGGAAGTTCAGTTCACAAATTTAGATAGGGGAGGAGTTATATACTTTGGATGAAATAATGGCCCCATTTATCATTTTCACCGACATATCTACCTCTATTCTTTGTGGTGGTGTTTGAATAGTTCTACTAAAATTTAGTGATATGAAGGAATGCATAGAACTATAATCAAAAGGTAAATTCAATATTCATGAATGAATAACTAGCGTACCTATCCCCACATCATTTTCAGGATCCACCTCAGTTGCGGTGATGGAAAAAGTTCACCCTTGCTGCCCTGGACGTTGTTGGTTGTCACTGAAAACTCTTGGCTTAGGGAATTGGTTTTTAAAGTGCTTGGGTTCCTTACAGTTGATGTAATGGACAATAAATTGAGGGTTGACCATATAATTCCTTTCCTCCGTCGCATTAGTGGGTTTCTCTTATAGAAATTTCTAACTAGGTTCCCCTCCTTCAAAAACATAAAACATTTATTTATTACGCTTAAGAATTTTCTACGTTGTTTTTTCTTACTCCATTGACATGTGGGATACTTAAATTTCTTGGAATTGTTAGATTTATACATCATATATCTATAATTAAACTCCAAATTCTAATTCTGGTTACCAAGATACCATTGGGATTCTATGATATCTATTTCATCATTAGGGGAACATCATTAAGTTTTCTTTATAGCTATCAAATTCACAGATTTCCGAGGATTTTCGTAGACTAGGTTTTACCCCACCAATTAAGCATCCAACCTTTCATTATGGGATAATGAAAAAGATGAAGGCATATCTTGCATGTATCGTAAATTTTCACTCTTACTCCTTGATAGATTCTGAGTCTTTTTTTTGGGAAAGGAAATCCCATTCTATTTTAAGATGGAGAGTGTGAGGAAAATATATATCAAAAAAAATTCTACAATTCCTTCCACTACATTGCTTTGATCACTTCTTTAGTATTTATATTCTTGATCAATGTCCACCACTGATTAGATTATCCCTACATATGATAAATAGCCAGAAAAACCTTATCTAGTTTAGAACATTGAATAATGGATAATATTTTTCAAATGGATTTGATCCATTGTTCTGTGATTAATGGATCAGATGATCCGTCAAAAGTCATAGGCCTCTATCACATAAAGCTATCAACCAAAACTCATTCTATCTTATGGGGGTTTGGATTCTCCTCTAGATTTAGGTTTTTATTCATACCATGAGTCATCTGATATAGTATCATTATAATGTTCACACATTCCACTCCCATCCAATTTGGTATCTCTTTGGGGAATTCATCACAATGACAGTTACATTGATTTTTTACCTGATTCCAACTGTTTTTTACATCAACAAGAATAAAAGGAAAATTAGGGATGAGTATTTTAAAACTATTAAACACTTAAAGGGATAATACATTGACATTGAAGGTATAACTTATAAATTACATTTAATTCCTTAAATTATGAATTTCTAGGTTTCAATCTATGTTATCCATGATATATTTTCTAATATATATTTTTATAAGATTTTTTTTGTTCCATTAATAGTGGTTCATATTGATATTATGAGTTTACCAAAGAATAAACACTAGGAGTATCCAACCAGGTTCACAGTAAGGCCTGTTGTTGTGTACCAGGTTACCCTGAGTTAGGCCTAGGACACCTTTTCTGAGTTTTTACCCTTTGGGACATTTCTTCCCGAACAATATCAATTATAGTATCCAGACATAGATGTATTTTCTTGGTAAACCACTTACTCTATACTTACAAAAAATTATGTATTATTTATTATACTTAGCCTTATCCCTACGACTTTCACTAGAGTATTCTAATCATAATTCTAAAAATAACTAAAATCTTTCTCTAATACTAACTATAACAACACTTCTCTTTATTTCACATTAATAAATGATTTATTACATAAAATTATAATTAATACAAACTAGAATATCATGGATTTTAGATTAATTGAGAATTAGGTACATATAATAACATCTTAAACATGGGAAACAACAACATTATTACAAATCTTCCTTAACATTCTTCTAAAATTCTATGTCTTTTAAAACTACATGGGATAACCTGGGAAAAGAAAAGAAAAGGGTGAGCATAAAGCTAGGTGAAGGAATAAAAATGAAATAACATGAATATAAATATTCATGTTACATAATAGTAATATCAAAGGGGCATAAAAAGAGTATGAATCATAAACATGAACAATGAGACTTGATATAACATTGTAATCAAAACATGGGAAATGGGACAACAACTTAAAACACTAAATCATAAAAAGAGGTCAAGGATCAACCTACCCCGACATCATAGAGGAAAAATTCGCATAAACTAATTAGCTTCAATCCCTCTCTTAATGTGATGGATCAAGATACTAAACATTACCCAATATAATAGAGCATTTTCTGGGTGCACCCATCATATTCATTTTATTCTCTTGCTTAATTGTGACACATATATTATAAAACATGGATTCATTCATCACCATTATTTATTCCATGATTATGAAGTGTCAAATAAACATGTGTAATTCCCCAATAAAAAATTATATGTGTATACATGTGAACACCCTTGATATGAAATGGGTATGGTATTAATAACATAATTGTTTTGGGCATTGAAGTTCATGTTGAAATTTCAATAGCATAACAATGTCACTTAAAGATTTGAAAAAATTAGTTGATGAGAGATAAATGGATCTATCATCACATAGACATAAAGTGGGATGTAATAGGGTCATGAAAAATCATATCCCAACATTATAAATTTGAAAATATAAGGAATAAGGTAATGAAAAAACTTGAATAGAGAAATGAATCCTAACTATATTTCAACATGGAAATTGGTGTACATAAAGGATAATTAGAGGATTAATGAGTTGGAAAAGGGAAATCATCATTTATAAATTAAATGGGATTTAAGGGGGATATATAATAACATATAAAAAAATAATAATATTTAATTTAAGATACATAACATAAAATATTCTCTTTAATGGAAATGAGAATAGATAAATCCCTTATAAAATTTCGGCATGGTAACGGGTGTACATAAAGGATAACGGGAAGCTTAATGATGGTGAAAGGGGCCTATAATCATCTAGAAATCAAAAGCATGGTATGTGGGATATGGAATAATGTACACCAACATGATTAAAAGTAAATTAATAAGAATAACATAAAAGGAGTGGTTGAATAAAAAAGAGAGTGGAAGATCCCATACAAAATTTTATCATAGTAATAGTTTAAGTAATGATAAAAATAAGAGAGGCTAAATGATATATCATTTATATAAAATCGATTTAATAGTAAGTTAATATTTATAAATTAATAGAAATATAATAACTTGAAATTAAAAAGACAAATTTCAAAGAATGTGCAAGAATTAGAAAGAGGAGAGGATGGTGATGATCCCTTTCTTGAGTATGTGACTCCAAATGCTTAGGAGGGGATTATTTAGATATTGGTGGAACCTTTTAATGACATTATATAGGTTTGGGTATAGTATGGACATCCTATAAGTATTGTTAGTGATAATAATTGAGGGAATGGATGGGTTTATATAGGAAATGTTCAGGATTTATTTATTATTTAATTTTTGTACTCTACATAATAGAATATCCAAAACCAAAAACCACCCCATGATTTTTCCCATCATTTTATCCAAATAGGAGCAATTTTTATTATATTATAATTCCAATGGTCGAACTTATTAAAATTATTCCAATTATTATGTGGAGGTGAGTCACACTTTTAAAGAAATTATTATAAAAATATAAAATATATTATAGGTTTTGGAATTTTCATAATGAATTTAAAAAATAAATCAAATAAACTAAAAATGATATTGATTTTAATGAAAAACATTTATTCAGCTGTGGATCCCATTTATAGTAATTATTACATATAACTAACCAAGATTAGTGTACATGGACATACATTACTTTTGAAATATACTTAATACTTGACACAAACAGAGGCCCAAAGACCTTATTAGTTTAGTGTATTTGGAATCTTGGAAAAAATCCTCTAACTTGGTGAAAGATCTTCCACATCTCCCATTAATATCTTCCACTTTTTTTTCCAACATAAAACCAATATTTATATCCTCAGGAAAAGAAAACATATGAAAAGGGTGTGGTCAAATTCTCAAAAAGGATATGCAATTAAAACATCATACATAACATAATCACAAGAATATAAATATAGGAATATAAATTTTTAATATAAAAATATTGAGTTTTGAATAAATCTTCGAAGTACATAAGGAAAAAATCATAAAGGAACACTTACCATGATTTAATAGAATTGGTATAAAACATGAAATTGTGTAAAACAAATAAGAACATAATATGGTTTCTACAATAACCAAGGCATCGATTCCAAAACCATTGATATAGAAAAAGTCTTTTATTGAACCGGGTTTACTTGCAATTCTAGCCATAAATTCCTAAACCAGATTAACTTGTCGTTCTTGCCATGTTTTACTAAACTAGATTTACTTTTCGTTCTAGTCATGTCTATCTCATCAGATATAAAAATTTACCCAATGAATTGGAGGTAGATATAGTTACCACCCATCTCATAACAAAATAATTCTTACATGTGCCATAAATACATAAACCATTCACCATAGCATAACCCAAGGAACAAAAAATCGGTTTCTTAAACATCGTTCAATCATAACATATTTAATAAAAGATAAATGGATTTCATAAAAGTTATTCCATCATAAAAAAATCAAATAAAATTAATAATAGGTATAGAAACATAACCCTATGTCATATTATATGGAAAACAATTTTGAAAAAACACTTGAGATTTTTTCATGAGGAAAACATCATTTCTTCTTTAAAAACATTTTCTATTCTCAAAATGCTGTGCAAATTTGAAAGAAAAGAATTTAGTTGAAAATAATCTTTAAATATTGTAGAGTAAGATTCATGTAAATAATAAATTATGAATATGTAAAAAATCGGTTCATTCTGTATATGTTAAAAAACATTATCCTCGTACTTTTTCAAGAAAATTCAAAAAGTACATCATATGGTAAAAAAAAGAACGATTCCTTCCATACCATAGAGTAAAAGTCATGAATGGGGAAAAAAATTTAAACATACACATAAAAATAGTAAAAATTTTATTTAAATGTTTTTATAAAACATTTACTTGAATGATAAATATATCCCTGGTAAATACTTACAAATAAACAATCTCAGATAAAAATGATATTTGCAAAGTTATCCCCTAATAATTTATAATAAGTCAAATTGTATGCCTCATAAAATAAATAAAACTATATGAATATTTAAATATCATAACCTTTATTATAATAATAATAAAAACATTAATGGGTAACATAAACACCACACAAAATAATTAGATTGTGTATAAGGAATATGCCCTATAGAAATAAAAGTGAGAAATTTAATCCCTTACCTTAGGTCTAATATGCTTCGTATGTATATGAACCTCCTGTATAATTATTTAAATAATTATATTGACTTATTATATAATCATATTAATTTTTATGATATCATATATGATCACATTATCATTGTTTGTTTGTAATATTTCATTGTTACTCGTTATTCGGGTGTTAGCTTCTTTTTGTTCTTATACATGTTTTGTCGATGAATTTCCAGTTCTCCTTATAAGGTCATAGTTATATCATTATAAAATGATATTAAAATGATATATACCTTGTTTATTCATTATATAAATTTATATAATCACGCTTTAATGATGATCCTGTATAATGAATCACATCACATCGCGGAGACGGTAGGCCGTACGTATGCACGAGCCACAATATCACCTCAATAGTTATTGAATGGTTTTAAGCTGGATGGTGTATAAGATTTCTGAATCAATATAATTTTATAATAATAATATATATTTATTACTTCTACCATTATAACCATCCAAGTAATGTGGTGGTGAAAAACAAAGTACACCACAACCTGGAGACGGTAAGTCGTACGTACACACGTGTGGTGATTTCATTTTTCATAGGATCGGTAGAAGGTGGAATATGATAGTTTAATAATCATAATAAAATATAAGTATATAATTACTACTTTAGTTAGTACTTTATAAGGAAGAAACTCATTAGGTGGAAGTATAAGATGAAAGAAGTTTGAAAGAACCAGTAAATGGTATTACCTCTTCTTCAATGTGCCTCCTCTAAATCTCCTCTTACAGCACTAGAGTACATCTTTAAAGAAGAAAAGGACATATAGAATGTTTATAGTGAAGTTGAGATGATAAATATATAGGTTATAGTCTAACTTTAAAGATTAATTAGTTGCGGAGAAATGAGGGAGGAGGTTCCCTTTTATAATTGAGGTGAGGGGTACTTTTGGAAACCTCACAAATATTAATTTATAATAAAATAAAATCGCACTATAAAACCACTAAAATGTACCAATATATAATATTAGATGATATAGGTTTTTATTTTAGTCATAAAATATATTTTAGACAAGTTTCTATGTACATTAAAACATTATCTTTTCAATTTAACACCTAGTTATTCTATATCATTTTGACTGGGGTAACAAATATTTCAATATTAAAAGTGTAAAATATTTACTTATTTGAGGTAAATTAGATCATAAATAATTAATTTATAACATTATTAAACATATAATAATAATTATATATTTTTAACAGTGTTTTATTATTTTTAAATAATTTAATAATACATTATTTTGATAAATAATCAATAGTGTGAATTTTGACACTATTTGATTTATTGATTTTAATAAAATTTGAGATAACAAGTTAACATAAAAAAACTATTTTATTATATTTATAAGAGGTAAAAGACATTTAGAAAATTAATTTTACATATTAATTATCAAAAATATATTTATTTTAATATTTTTAATAACATTTATTTGATATCTCCATTAATAAAATAATTACTACAATGATATTGGGTAATTATTTAATTTACTTATTTATTGAGTAAAAATTTAAAAAAATATGATAATGAGGATAAATAAAATATATTTCTTGAGGTAATATATAGTTTCATTTATCTTCTATAAAATAAAACATTAAAAATGTTATACTTATTAAAATATGTATGTGACAACATTAACTTTACTTTAAATAAAATAATATATAGGTCATATCTATTCTATAAGGCTCTAAATAGTCAATATCTTGACCCTTGTATGATTATGGTCCAGATATTCTCGACCAATAAGATCTGGTCATGTTTTTGGACCTTTATATGGTTATTAATATTTTAATAAAAATTGTTTCATTGATTACTCATCAATTAATTAATTTTTACATCGTCAAAAAATAAGAATCTAAGGTAATTATTTAGTTCCTAAAAATTTAAAATAAATTACCATGATGTAGGTAATTATTTTATATTTCCATGGAGTATTTAATTTCAAATATATCACTTGGTTATCCCTACATTAAAATTATTATACATATAATAAATGTGAGTTTGACATTTTGTTAGTTTTATTGGTTTTATTTATATCTATGGAATTTTCACTGTGAAGTGGAAATTAAATGACTATGTTTCCAACCAAAGATATGAAAGGGTATAATTTTATTTCTATAACAGTATTTTTTCCAGTGTTAGGATAATTTTATTGTCCTAATTGAATTATTAGTTTCCCTAATTTACCTAATGCACCTTTAACTGTGGAAAATAAAAATTACCGAAGTTACAATTCATAATATCCAAAAGTATAAGTAACCTATTAACATAATATGGACCCAATAATTCCAAATATGGAATCCTTTTTTCAAAATTTAAAACATAAAAGTTGTAGTAATTAATTTAAAAATAATCCCATTATCGGAAAAAATGGGTTTTTTTAAAAAATTAAAATACAGCAAAAGATTGAAATATTTCCACATATGAAATCAATGTAAAATTAATGAAAATGACATAAATTTTATTAATATATAAAAATATATTCTATTTATAGTTTAAAACCATTCAGTAATATAATTTATCCATATAAATTATTTTAATCAAAAAAGTTGTTTTCAATTGAAATTTAGCATATTTTTACTATTCAACAAAATATGAAAGTTATCAGAAAAATATAAAAAATTCATCCAAAGTAAAATTTTATTCCCTTCTTATAATGAAGAAGTTTATTTTCTCAAATTGAACTTATAAAATTATCAAAAACTAGATTTAAAATGGGTGCCCCATCAAAAGGTGGTAAAACTATATTTTTTTTTAAAATACTTCTTTTATCTGAAAAAATTGATTTTGTTCTTATATCATGATCTATAAAATATATAAGTTGAATTTTAATGTTATATAAAATTCAATTTTTTTAAAACTATTCATAATGGCTAGTTTATATCCCATTAAATAATATTTTAACAAAATTTCATTGTTTAGTGAAACTCTGTATTGCATACAACAAATGCTACTGAGGAAGGTCACTCATGCATGTAATGAAAGAAACGTCACTGTAATGTTTAGTGAAGTATTCCATTGGTGTTGTATATAATTTAATCCAAACTTAGTTCTTTTATACATTGAACAAAATCTATACCCAGTGTTTTGTGAAATTAATTTTATCAAAAGAACTTGAAATTGTGTGTAACATAAGATAAGAATAGTGTTTCATATACAACAAGCTAATATGATGTTGCGTATAGCACAAGATAATCTTGGTGTACCATACAAGACAATACATCAAAGAAATTAAAAATAATATATCTCAAAAAATCCCAAGGTGTTACATTCTACCCCCCCCCCCTTAAAATGACCTTTTACCACAAAATTCGTCAGGGTTATAAATGGTTTTCTACTTCAAAGGATCTTTCATGGAGACCCACAACATAAAAAGGGATACTAAAACTTCATTTTAAAAAGGAATGTTAAAAATATAATGGTTAAACAAAGTAACTCATCAATGGTTTCCACATAGAAGAAAAAAGTTAGGAAGTGAAAAAATGGATATGGAAGAGAAATCTGACCATCATGTTCTAATGGATAGTGAGAGAGAATAAGGATGGGAGATAATTAACTACTATAAATCCATGAATCTGTGGTGATTTAAGGGACCATTTAATTCATCAGATATGTGGGTACTAGGATAACATTTTTGGTTTCAATATCAATTTCCTAAAGTTGATGATTTTTTTCATGAGGAGAAATAATTACTTTATTTAAGTACAATCTCACCGTTGGTTGTTCCCTAAAATATTTCCACTTTATATCCTATTTAAAGAAATGAAGTCAAATTTTTCATTCTTGAAGTGTTAGAAGACCATGCGATATAATGATTGGTCATTCCATATGTCTCAAAAAAACATCTAGCATAGGTAATCAAATATGCATATGGCCACCTATAGTGTGAAAATACAAACTTCAACCGAAATATAAATTATACTATCTATAAATGGATAACATTACAATCCTTCGAAAAATTGAAAATATAAAACTTTAGAAAGAGGTGAACTTAATCAACTTAAAATTTGTCTCCCATATCTCATTTGGATGTTATTGGTTGTCATATTCCAAAAATGTGAATACCATAATCATTTATTCTATTGAAACATGACAATAACATGAATTACTATAGAAATTTAGTGAAAACATGCATTTTTTCAAAATTTACTCTTTGCACACATAAAAAATAAAACAATTCTACATACTCAACCCATGATATAAATTTTTCCTTATATCAGTCCAAAGGTCATTAATACTATCAAACAACTGATTATTTCGTTATCCCATCATTATTTACATATCATGTGTTTTATAAATATATCTGAATAACATTTCAGGGTTACTGGTAACATTCAACATACACATTGAAATAATTAATGAAAAATAATAGTGTAACAATCCTTAGATGTTTCTTTATTCCATAGTACCATAAAATTACTTATACAACATTATTCTTGATAAACATGTAATCCTTCCACTATCTTCTTAAACCATTGACTGAGAATAATTATTTTATTCATTAAAACATCTTTTATATTTTATATAATTTGTATTCTCTTCATTATCAGCAACATAAATACTACCCATATGAACATTATGATTCCCTTCATGAGATTTTCTCTTCGGGAATCAATTTTCATAATGCATGTACATTCCACATTTAAAACATTTAACCATCGTTGATGTCTTAGTAATATCATTATACTTGTCTATTGTGTTAACTAAACCTTTCTATTTGCATAGACATACACAATATTTATTTTTATTATAAAAAGGAGAAATCCCAAAACAAACAAGGTTTTGGGCAGGAATCAACAGTTTAAGGTGGTCTGAAGTAATGGAGACCAAGTTGGTCTCCCCTAATCAGATCCACTCCTTCCGGTTCAATTTGTAAAATACTATGGAAACACACAACATTGTTACCTTGGTCTTCCACCTTCAAGGAAGCAAATAAATCAGTAACTTTATTACCTTCATGCCATGTATGAGACATCCAAATCTTGTTGCTATCGACCCAGTTTCTGCATTTTATGACAATATATGTAATCACCCAGGGTGTCAAAATCCTTCCATTCATCAAGTCATCAATCATCTTTGAATCTATTTCAATTTGAGAAATAGAAATGTTATTCTGAGAACAGAACATAATCCTTGTATTCATAGCCTCTCCTTCAGCTTGCATGGAGCTGCCTTTTCCATAATAAGCAGAAAAATCAATTAAAATACTTCCACTCCCATCACGGAAAACACCACCACCTCGAATAAACCCTTGAACACATGAGCCATCAAAATTCAATTTAAAACCCATATTAGGAGGACACCAACTGACCCATTTTCCCCTTCTCATAATTTCTGGACAAGTCAAGATAGGAAAAATATATCTCAAGGTAAGAGCATCACTTGGAATTTTGAATACCAAACTAAGTCAAGTAAAATAATTTTAGTCCTGATAACAACTGAACTATTTGAGGCTTTAATATATTCAAAATGAGCTTTGTTCCTTTCCTACCAAATACACCAACACCTCACACTAAGGATTGCTAATCTTACTATTTTTTCAGAACCAACATTATTCAGACCATGAAACCACCTATCCAGAAAAGAAATTCTAGAAAAAAGAGGATCTGAAACTTTCATGGATTGTCCAAAAAAACTCCAAACAGCCAAACCCCAATCACTTTAAAAAAAGATGGTTGGAATTTTCCTCCTTATAGGTGCTGCAACATTGACATTTAGATGCCAAATGAATACCCTTTCTTTTCACATTCTCATCTGTAGGGACAACCCGATTTCTAATTCTCCATACAAGAAAATTAAAGTTAATTGGAATGCTGTTACACCATGTCATATTATTCCAATAATACTATTGAGCATGGGAATTATAAATACTTATAAAATCTTTATAAGAGAACATACCTAATTTTGAAGCAGTAAAAACACATTTTTCCGGCTCCAAATTCAAATTGATAAGATAAAAGGTCTTCTTTTGTTCCTCATCAAGAACAACATTAATGAAATAAGGGTAACTACAAGCTTCTTTGAACAAGATCCTTAGAGTAGGGAAACCTAGAAAACCAATTACCAACCCAGACCAGTTTTGATTCCAAAAAGAAACATCACCCTTCCCTATAATCCACCGAGAATGTTGGTGAATAACAGGAAAAAAACTACGAATTGAAGCCCAGAAAGGTGAAACATGTCCACTTTCCACCAAGTGTTCTTCACCCCGTAAAGACATAATTTTCCCCCAAAGAGTACAACCATCCATAATTTCCCAGGCAAGCTTGCATGCAAGAAATGAATAGTATCCCCAAGACTTCTGATATTGGTACAACCTTCCTGGATTGGTCTAGCCACTTTCTCCCATGAAGTCCAATGAAATCTCCCCTCAAACTGAGAATACCAAATAAAATCATCCAGGACTTTATCAATAGATTAAATCACACCCTTCGGCACTTTACAGGCTAATAGAACATGAATCAGAATAGTAGTTAACACGCTATTGATTAAAGAAATCCTCCCTCCAAAAGATAAAAAATGGTTTTTCCATTCAAGAACACGACAAAAATATGATTCAAAACAACATCAAAGTATATAATATGAATATGTCCAGGATTTAAAAGAGAAGCCAAATAGGGCAGAGGGAAAGAACCTCTCTGCATATTCAACAGTCTTGAGGTAGAGATTACCTGATTGTCCCCACATCTATTAGAAATGAAAAAAAATGCTCTTCTCCCTACTAATCAATTGCCCACTCCACAAGCAGTACTCATCCAGTACTATAATCAGACCACCAACCGATCTTACACTAGAATTGATGAGAAAAAGAGAATCATCCGCAAACATCAAGTGAGAAATCGAAGTTTGTCTCATTCTTCTCCGAAACGGTAAAATTTTTCCCATGGATATGATTTTATTGATAATACAACTCTAATAATCCTGCATGAGAATAAAAAGGGTCGGAGAGATAGGATCCCCTTTTCTAAGACCACGAGATGTCTTGAAGAAACCATGAGATTTTCCCATAAAAGAAACTGACATCCAGGAAGAACTAAAATAGAGAAAAATGAGATCGACAACCCATGAAGAGAAACCCATACCTCTTAGAACTCTGATTATGAACCCCCACTCCATCCTGTCATAAGATTTCTTCATATCCAGCTTCAAAGCCATATTTGACCCTTGTAATTTGGTATGAATGTCCCAAATCATCTCATGAGCCAACGCAATTGCACCTTGGGTCGATCGACCTCTTACAAAACCATGTTGTTCCAGAGATACACATCGAGAGACATGAGTAGATAGACACAAGTTAATGATGCTAGAAAGAAATTTATATGAAAAACTACACATACTCACTGGTCTATAATCAAAAATAGAGGAATGATTTTTAACTTTGGGAATCATAACCAGAGTAGTAGCACCAGCCACCTTAGGAATAAGACCACCTTGAAAAAAATTCTGAATGATGAAAATCAAGTCAGCCTTGATCATCTCCAAAGACCCTCTCTAAAATGCCCCTGGAAAACCATTAGGACCCAGGGCACTATCTGGGTTAAGCCTCATCATAGCATAATGAATCTTCTTCTCATCAAGAATAGCTGCCAGCATTTCATCATCCAAACCAGACAATATATTCGGAATTTCATTAAACAGATCTGCATTCCCATTAGGATAGCCATTAACCATAGACGGGTTAGGGTCAGCCAGGAGGTCTTTAAATAAGGAGATAGCTAAGGAACCAATCTCGTCCCTATCACTTGAGAGGGAACCATCTTCCATTATAATACTCAGATTAAACCACCTCTTTTTTTTGTTTAATACACACATGAAAATAAGCAGTATTTTTATCACCTTTACTCAGCCATTTAACTCTAGCTCTATCTCGAGTAGCACTCTCCTGTTTCAGATTAACCTCTTTTAAATCATTTTTCTTACCCATAAGTTCCTCAAAGACCCTATCACTCCATCTAACTTCCAAATCTTTTTCTGAATTTTCAATCTTTTATTTAAGAAACTCCAAATCTTGATTCTCAGGAGGAAAGGTTTTCACCCAGGCATGAAGTTTTTGCTTTAGCCGTATCAATTTATTATGGAAGGCAACCCAAGCATGCCCCTAAACCTTATCCTCCCAAAAAAATTTAACAAGATGATGATATTCAGGTTTTTCTCCCCAATAATTATAGAAATGAAAGCATTCCACACAACTATGTCTGGTAGAGAAAGACACAAGAAGAGGAGAGTGATCAGAGATCCCACGAACAAGGTGATCAACTTTTGAATTAGGGAAACTAGAAACAACATGCAAATTTTCCAGACACCTATCAAGGCAACTCCAGGAACGAGAATTTCCTTTATAATTATTACACTATGTAAAGAAATCACCAGAGAAGACCATATCACTAAGACCTCTCCTAGACATAAATTGAACAAAACTTTTGCTAGCATCCTGAGGAAATACACCTCGACCCTTCTTCTCAACAGGTTCAGAAATGATATTGAAGTCTCCACCCACAAACCAAGGAAGATCCTCAGAATCAAGGGCTTCCAAATTCTGCCACGAAATCTCCCTCCTCTAAGAATCAAAACTCCCATACACAAAGGACACCAGAATAAGATCAATAACATTATTTATTTTCACAGAAAGGTATTGATCACCCGCCTCTACTAACACAACTTCAACAGTTTTATTCCAGAAAACCCATATATGCTGATTACCTAGTTCGACATGCATCCAAGAATTCATATTAATTCTATGAGAGACCTCTCCAATTTTATCCAAATTCTGCTTATGCTCAAGAATGGAAACAACACATACCTTGTTTTTCATAATTTCTGTGACTATGAAATCAGTTTTTACACATGAACCAATGCCACGAGCATTACATATAATAAATAGAATCATTAAGAGAATATAAGCTTGGCTTTGACCCCAGGAATCCTGGCCGGACTATAATGGTATTCCAAAAACTTCTTAATCTGACGAAGTTTTTCCCAAGTAACCACTCCAATGTATTCAGACATATTCACCTTCTTAATTAAATCTATAGCCTTACCATCACAATCAATAACCCCTCTTTCATTACATAGAGGATGAAACATAGCCTTCTTAGATGGATCAATTTCCTTACATACTCCTAGGCTCCCATGAGAGAATGGAAAAACTTGGGATGAAGACACATATCTGTCTCCTTTAATAGTCATCAGGGGGTTCATATTCACAACACTATTCTTACTTGAAGGATTTTCACCCTTAGCCAATTCAACTTCCAACGAGGACTCCAACAAAGAAACCAGATTGAAACATCTTAATAGACCAATATGGGGAAAACACCATTTGACTGAACCCTTGAAAAAAATACTAAGTATTGGAGTGTTTAGAAAACTAGCAATACTCATCATAGGCATAATCAGATCAGAATAAATCCCATACAGAAAAGCAGACAGACTAAACGCAAATTTAGATTTTTCAAAAAACTCTTTGCATTTATCCACAGAATCCGGATCAGGATTGAACACAGATAAAACAACATTTGAAGAACATACCTGTTCAGGAACAGTAGATAGAACCCCCTTAACAGTAATATCAACAACCGAAGACTCACCCTTTATAACAGATTTATGAGAACACAATTTTTCTTAAAACTCATTGCATTTTTCCACAGAATCCAGACCAGGATTGAAAACAGATAAAACAGCATTTCAAGAACATACTTGATCAGGAATAGTAGATAGAACCCCATTAACATTCATATCAACAACCAAAGACTCACCCCTTTTAACAGATTTATGAGAACGCTAACCATCAAGATTATATTTCTTGAAAATCTGAATCGAATGTCCTTGCAAACAACAGCAAGAACAATACCTGTGTAAAACCGGATAAACGATTCTCTATTTCCAAGAAAGAGACCCTCTCACCTTCAAAGAGATCATATCCAAAAATCTGCAAGGATAGATCTAATTCAACACAAATCCGCACATTAGAAACATCTGCACGCCCCCTGGGAATACTATCAACACACAAAAAAATCCCCATAGAATCTCCAATAGCTTTGAGAAAGGAAAAGTTATGCAGAGTTAAAGGTAAACCTGGTAGAGAGATCCACACTACTGCCAGAGGACTTTCCTTTCCCCTGTGAGCATCAAGAGACCACTGTGTAAGGTTAAATCTCTAAAGGCCCATGTTTTCTGAACAGAAACACCAAGCATTCAGAAAATCATCTTCAGATCTAAAGGACAAACAAAAATAAGAACGATGAAGGGGCGAAACCTGAACTGGATAAGAAAGACCCTAGGATCCAACAAATTTCTTGAAAACTGAAATCGGTGGTTTCGCTACCCAAAACGCGCCACGAGAGTCCAACACAAACCAGAAACAGCCTCATCATAAACCTGCGATAGAAACTCCACAGTCAGACCCGAAGCGTTATTACAGGTTCAATGAGAATACAGACGAATATTTGAAGAGACATGCCCCCTCTAATCCAGAGACGTTCCAAAAAGAGCCTCTTTGAACGATTTACACGAATCCGAAGCATGAGCAACTTCAACAATCCCAGGAGATCCATGACCAAAGGGCGAAGGATCATGATCCCCAAAATGAGAAACCCTAGTCAAACAGGGAAAAGACGAGGCTCTAGAAGTAGACCACAAAACCGGCGCATAGGGCGTGCTCATTTCATTCATAGTCGAACCTTCATTATCCTTTCCATTTTCAATTTTTGGCTTTGTGTTCTTATTTTCCACACCCAAATAATCTTCCAATTACTTTGAAACATTCTCTTTGATTCCTCTTCCCACGTGATTTACATGATGAAAATTTAACTTTATTTCCTCTATGATCACCATGAAACTCCATCATTCTCTTATTATCTAGATCAAGAAACTCACCAAAGTTATGATTATTGATCATAATATGATATTTATGAATAGGAATAATAACAATTTTTTACTTCTAACTCCTATTTTATTTAGTTTTTCATGAAGAATATCTGTCCATTTTCCATCATATTCTTCATTAACATGAATCCTCCAATTTCGAGCCATTTTCTAAATCCCAAAAAGAAAAATGTGAGTGGTGACCATTATACTATAAAATAATATAATCAAGGGGGATTAATTTCAATCTCTATTATCTTTGGTTTAATACTAGGTTATTCATGATCATTACCATAATTATAGAATTGTAACCTATCGTTAGACTTAACCTTAGGGACATCCCTAGACATACCATAGAAATAACTCTAGGGATATCAGTAATGTTTTATCACCCTAGATTCCAAAGGCTGTCTAAATCATCACTCTGATACCAAATCTAATGACCCAAGATTAATGTACATGGAAATTACATTACTTTTGCAGAATACCTAATACATGACACAAAAATATTCGCAAAGACCGTATTAGTTTAGTGTCTTTGGAAACATGGAACATAATCTTATAACTCTGCTAAAGCTCTTCAACATCTCCCATAAATATCTTCCTCCTTTTTTTCCTACCTAAAACCATTATTTACATCCTGGGGGAAATAAAACATATGAAAATGTCGAGATCAAATGATCAAAAAGGATTATAATGGAAAACATCATACATGACATAATCATAATAATGTAAAAACCTGAATATAACTTTGTAATATAAAAATCACGAGTTATAAAATAAATCTTAGCAGTAGGTAAGACATAGATCATAAAGAACATTATCCATGATAAATTAGCATTGGTATAAAACATGAAATTGTGGAAAAATAATATGTAACACCCTGACCTTAGTTACCCAGAGTTGGTAGATTATTACATAACATTGACATCATCACAAGGGATTGAATCCCAAAAGACCGATCAGTTTCATAGCCTTGGAAGTACTCGATACATACATAAGTTTTATATTACACTATGAAATGAAAAACAACAACATTGTGTACCCTTTGAACACACTCATATCCCTTAGCCTATTACTGTTGTTCAACCATAATATACTTCTTCGCATCCTTAAAAAAATAAAATATAAGAAATGGGTGAGATCAGATGGTCAGTAAGGATAAAAATATAGTGGAAACTTTCATAAATAAGCATAAACATTTATGAGAATGTATAAGACTAAATAAAATTCCTTTTAAACTTAAATTTAAACATAATATGGAAAAGATAAATCAAATAATGGAATTAACTTATTCACATGGATGTTCTACAAGTTGAATTATCACAAATAATATCAATAGCTAATTTCATAATGATGGAATTCATAATGCCAGAAATCAAAACCACATAGTCGAGGCCTTGTGCCAAGACTACAAAGAATTTTTTTTCAAGGCCTTGTGAAAAGACACTATTTTTTCTCATGATACCTACCGATGCATTGAGGAGCTATAGCATGATCCACCCGTCACTTACTAAGTCTAATGCATTCCTCATATGAAATGGTTGAAACATAACATAAACATTCATATTAAAACTAGCATACAAAATAATAATAATTTAACCATAAACCATGAATGGTTTAAAAATAAGACATCCATAGTCAAACATATCAAAAAACCTTCAATACAATATGGAATATTGTATCATAATAAATCAACTTCAAACAAGTGTAAAATCCATCAAAGGATATTGACATAGATGAAATCAAAACTATTTGACAGAAATATCTACTTCTATTTTGATATCATTTAAAATTATTATTATTATAAAAGAAAACATTTATTTTGAACATATTCTTATAATCTTGTAAGGGAAGCTTTAAGGTGTTATAACAGTGGAAAATGGCTGCACCCTATGTATAAGTTAAAAAAACATTCTTACCTTAATTTGTCAAAATGGTCATAAAGTACATTGTTTAGAAAATGACAGAAATATTCCTTTCAAAACATTTTATAAAAATTCACGAAAGGGTATAAATGACATTAACCCATATTCTTGTAAATATTAAAAATGTTTTGAAATACATTTTTAGAAACATAAATATGAATGATAAAGAAGTCACATTATATACTTACGTATAAACATCCTCAGATAAATAAAGAGATTGTAAACTTAACCCCTACCATGTACTTTTCCTTGGTGGAGGGTACATTTAACTCCTGTATAGTAGTTGAATCATTGTTATTATGTATATATAATATACCATCAAATTACCCTTCTAACCAAATTGCGCAACACCCTTCCATGGAGATACCCTAAAGAAAACATTATCTCATACTTGAAATTCCAAATATTTACTTCAGTTATCGGCATAGCTATTTTTCCTACATTGAGATGCTTTGATGTGGTTTTGGATAATCTTCATGTTTTCCATTTATTCCTTAACATGTTCTAGGCCTACAAGTTTTCTTTCACCAACATCATCCCAACAAGTTGGTGCGCGACATCACTTTTCATATAACGCTTCATATGGTACCATTTGAATACTTAAATGGAAGATATTATCATAGGAAAATTCTAACATAGGTAAATATTGATCTGGAATAACTTGAAATTCAAGAGATAAAGATCTCAACATGTCTTCTAAGGTTTTAATAGTCTGTTATGATTTTCCATTAGTTTTAGTGTGGTAGGCAGTGCTCAAATAAACTTCAGTATCTAGGGCTTTCTGAAGAAACTTCAAGAATCTTGATGTAAAATGGGGACCATGATCAGAAAAAATTGATAGGGGTACACCATGAAGTCTTAAAACTTCATTAATACAAAGTCTTGTTAAATGTTTAAGTATTAAATATTCTCTTATAGAAAGAAAATGTGTTGACTTGGTAAAACGATCAACAATGACCCATATTGCATCATTCCTTCTATAAGTCTTTAGTAACCCCATGATAAAGTCCATTGTAGTATCATCCCATTTCCAATCAGGTATGGGAAGATGATGCATGACTCCTCCAGGATTTTATCTTCTAGCCTTCACCTGTGACAAACCATATATCTTGACACATAATCACCAATCTCCCTCTTCATGTTGTCCCACCAAAACTGTTACTTCAAATATCTATAAATCTTAGTGATACTAGAGTGTATAAAGAAAGTGGATCTAAGACCATCATTAAAAATTTCCCTTTATAGATCAGGTATATCGAGAACACAAAGTCTCTTTCCAAATTTCAAAATTCCATCTTTATATATGAAGTCAATCAGTCAACCATCATTCAAAGCATTAATTTTCTTTTAAAACTCTTCATCATCAGTCTAAGAAATTTTTATCCTTTCTAGTAAAGATTTTTTGGAAACCATTTGAAAAAGTATTTATGTTTCACTTTCCATGGTTATTCCTATATCTATATTTACCAAATTCATGTATATATGATCCTTTTCAACTCTCATCATGTTTAGAACTCCATGATCCTTTCTACTCAAAGCATTTACCACCTTATTTGCCTTCCCAGATGGTACTGTATAGTGAAATCATTATCCTTGAGTTGTTTGAGCCATCTTTATTGCCTCATGTTGAGTTCTTTATGTGAGAAAATATACTTCAAACTCTTGCGATCAGTATAAATCTTACATTTTCACCCTAGAGATAGTGTCTCCATATCTTCAGAGAAAGGATTACAGCTGATAACTCAAGACCATGAGTGGGATAGTTTGTTCATGATATTTTAGCTACTGTGATGCATTGGCAATAACCCTATCATTTTACATAAGGACACAACCTGATACTTTCATTGATGCATCACTATAAATAATAAACCCATCATTCCCCGATGGTAGAGTCAAGATATGAACATTGATTAATCTTCTATATAGTTATTCAAAATATTATTCACACTCTTTTTTCCAAACAAATATAACCCCTTTACGTGTGATCTTTGTTAATGGGTTAGACAATCCGGCAAAATTATAGAATAAATGCCAATAATAACCTGTTAAACTAAAAAAACTGCATACCTCATTTATACTCATCAATGCTGGAAATTATTTTATTGTTCTTTTCTTAGAAGGCTAAACAGAAATTCCATCCCTAGAGACATTATAGCCACGAAAAGAAATCTCATGAAGCCAAAATTCCCACTTTCTAAACTTCCCAAATAATTCAATTCTTCTAAGAGTCTTTAGAATAATGCACAGGTAATTTTCATGATCTTTATAGATTTTCGAGTATACCAAGATATCATAAATAAATACCGGTATAAATTCATCAAGATATTCCTTAAAAACTCTATTAATTATATCCATGAAAAATGATGGCGCATTAGTTAGTACAAAAGTCATTACTGTAAACTCTTAATGCCCATACCTGGTACGAAATTCTATCTTTGGAATGTCTTACTTCTTTATGCACAACTGATGATATCCAGATCGAAGGTCAATCTTTAAAAAATATTGAGTTCCATGAAGTTGATCAAATAAATCATCAATTCAAGGTAGGTGATAATTGTTCTTTATTGTCATAGCATTGATCTCCCTATAGACAATGAAGAACCTCATAGATCCATATTTATTCATAATAAAAAGAATAGGGGATCCCTGCAGAGAAACACCAGGGTGAATAAATCCTTTATTACTCAATTATTCTAGTTTTTTCTTTAGTTTCACTAATCCCAAAGTGTCTATTCTATAAGGGGTATTTGATACAGGCCTTGAACTGAGAATTAAATCAATGGAAAACTCCATTTATCATTCTATAGGATGTTTGGGTAAATCCTCTAGAAACACATCAATATATTCTTACACAATAGGTACATCCTTTATTTTAACATTCCTTTCCTCACCCATAGTTATTTCACTCTATTCATCCCCAAAAATTTAATTTAGCAGAGCTACTTGGGGTGGATCTAGATAAGAATCAGATGGTGATGTTTCTTCTCTAAAGACAAGGTATTCCTTATCATTATTAAAAATTGTAACCTCCTTATTCTTACAATAAAGTTTTGCATCATGGTCCAAAATCCAATCCATACTGTAGATTATATCAAATCCAATCATGGGTATGACAATAATATCAGCAGATAAAGCACGTTTATATACCATAATGGTAATATATTTAAAAACCTTTGTTGCAATGATACTTACCTTAAGAGTTTGGACTGGAAACTCCATTGTTAAGTCAAATTGGAAATATCTAGTTTTCTTGGAAAACAAGGAAGATATGAAAGAATGCAATGATCCAGAATCAAATTAAGCATTCCCTAATTTTGAGGAAATGATTAAAGTACCTTCCACCATGTCATTCAGAGCTTCAAACTCAGTAGTAGTGATCACATAAGCTTAGCCTTGGCCTATTAGACTTTTTTGAGGTAGGTTTCCTTGACTCTTAGGATATTCATTTTCATAATTCCCCATTTCTATACAATTGTACAATTCAACATTGACTTCCAATTTCTTCCCCTTACAATCAAAATCTTAGTGGTATTTTTCTCTACACTTGTAACAGAATCCCATTCCCTTCAGGAAAGTATCAGGGTGTTTTTTCCCACATTTACTGAAGGATGGAAATTTAACTTTTCCCTTATTCGCCTTATTTATATTTCCATAGTGTTCAAAAGATTTATGGTTCTCTTGCTTTGATTTAAAGTCTTAACATTTAGATAATTTATTTTCTGTCTTGATAGCACATGAGACTATATATTTGAACGATGAGAAGGATTTTAAGACTATTTCTCGATGGAGAAATGGTTTCAATACATAATATAATCAATTAATCTTAATCCTTGGGATACATATATATTCTATATCATGCCTTTATAACCTTTTAAAGTTATCCTCATACTTTGTGACATTCTCATCCTCCTTTTACCTCGGACTCAAGAAATTTTATTTCCATATCCGCTCGATGTTCACGAAGAAAGTATTTTCTATGAAAATTTATTTAAACTCCCCTCATTAAATATCTAACACCTCTTCATCTTCATTTGTGTTTTGAATTAATAACCACCATTGATCTGTATCTCCTATGATGCAATAAATTTCCATGAAAACATTTTCCCTTTCGCTACTCTCCAAAGCATGAAATATTTTCTCTAAGGAACATATCTATTGTTTAACTACAAATGGGTTTTTAGTCCCATTGAATGTTGGTGGTTGTTTCCTCATGAAGAAGTTTAACATTAATCCTCCAAATTGTGGATCAGGGAGCTCTATTCAGGTAATGTTATTATTCATAACCTGAGTGAGTTGTCCCAGTATGGTTATAGGATGCTCAATATCAGTTGTATCAACAGCTCCACTATAATTATCTTGAGTAGGAGGGAAAACCCTACATGTGTTATGTGTGTTGGTATGGTTTCTATTTCTTCTAATAGGCACCATTTCTAAACAATGGCATACACTAGGTTAGTTTATGAATTTCAATGAATAATTCCAAACTTGTAAAATACCTAACATAAATTGACTAGTTTATGCATATAATCAATAATAATAAAAAATTTCTTTGAAGAAGTATTTAATCATAAATCCTTAGTAATTATTTGTAAAGAGAATGTGAATTATCCTAATCATATCCTCTGGGAGTGTCATAACCAAGAGTTCCTCAAGGCCTTTTGTAATTTACCAGGAAACCCCAAGTCAAGCCCAAAACTCCTTTTCAGAGTTTTCACTCCTAGGTACATCTGTTCTAGAGACACCTCTACCTGCTCATATCTAGATAGGGATGTATTTCTTAGAATACTCACAAAATATCTACATTACCAAAATTCTAGGAAGTTCTTCTATACTAATTCTCAATGTTTATCTTAGGGTAATGTTTTCTAATTAGAGTTTTTCTAAATCTATTTTCCAAGGTTTGTACTAAAAATCCATTGATTCAAATTGTAACGCTCGAACCCTAGTTATCCAAAGTTGTTTCATTAGTAAATAACATTGGCATGAACACAAAGGAACAAATCTAGAAAGACTGATCAATTTATTAGCCTTGGAAGTACTAGATACATACATAAGTTTTACATTACATTAAGAAATGAAAAACAACAACATTTTGTCTTCTTTGACCACACTCAATCCCTTATCCAATTCCATTAGGTCAATCATAATATACTTGTTTGCATCCTGGGAAAAATAAAACATAAGAAAGTGGTGAGCTCATATGATCATTAAGGCTAACAATATTACAGAAACCTTCATAAACAAGAATAAACATTTAAGGAAATGAATAAGACTAAAACAGAAGACTTTTTAATGTAAACATTAGAATAATATGGCAAATATAAATAAAATAATTCCATTTATTTATTCACGTGGATATTCTTATAGTTGAGTAATCACATGTAATATAAATAGCTAATTTCATAATGATGGAATGCATAAAGCCGAACATCATAACCAAATAGTCAAGGCCTCGTTTCAAGACTACAAATAAAGATTTTTTCAAGGACTTGTCCCTAGACACTAGTTTGTCTCATGAGACCTACTGATGCATCGGGGATATATAGTGGGCTCCACCCGTCACTTACTATGACCAATGCCTTCCTCATATAAAATAGTTTAAACATAACATAAACATTCGTATTAAAACTAGAATACAAAATGTTAATAATTTAACCATAAACCATGAATGGTATAAAAATAACACACCCATAGTCAAACTTATCAAAAAACATCAATACAATATGGAAGATCGTATCACAATAAATCAACTTCAAACAAGTGTAAAATCTAACAATGGATGTTGACATAGATAAAATCAAAACTATTTGAGAGAAATATCTCCATCTATTTTGAAATAATTTAAAAGTCACATGACTATAAAAGAAAATATTTATTTTGAAAATATTATTATAAGATTGTAAGGGATGCTTTGAAGGTGTTATAATGGTAGAAAATATCCACACCCATCTTATATGTTAGAAAAACATTCTTACCTTAATTTTTCGAAAAGTCCAAAAAGTACCTTGTTTGGAAAATGGTAGAAAGATTTCTTTCAAAACATTTTATAAAATGATAAAATTTTTTATAAATGACTTTAAAAAATTTTCTAGGAAATAGTAATTATGTTTTAAAATACATTTTTATTAAATAAGTATGTGGATGATAAAGAATCCCTAGTAGATACTTACATATAAACCACCTCATATAAATAAAAAGATTGTAAAATTAATGCTTACCTTGTAATTTTCCTTTGTCTATGGTAGAATAAACTCATGTATAATAGTTAAATAATTTTTATTAAACTATAAAAGAACAACATACATAAATATGATATCATATATGATCTTTTAATATTTCTTTATTAATAATATTTCAATAGTATACTTATTTCGGGTGTTAATTGATTTATTTTACATTATATATTTTGTTACGTAAGTCATGTTTGTTATGGATATGATGTATTTTATTCATATAAATAATTATATTAGGTTCTTAAATATTATTTTTAATCATAAAATGAAAATTATTCTTGAATGGTTACAATGGGGAATGAATCTCATCGCGTTCGTGGAGACAGTAATCTGTACGTATGCACGAGCGACAATATCATTATATTGATGGTGAAATAAAATATAATTGGATGGTATATTACATATAAAGAATCAGTAACATTTCATATTTATTATTTATATCAACTATACTCTTTATTATACCCATCCAAATAATGACATGTTGAATAACAAACTACACCACGACGTGGAGACGGTAATCCATACGTACACACGTATGGTGACTTTTTTATTAATAAAACGGATTAAATAATGAATATGGTTGAAACATATTCATAATAACATCTTAGTATGTATACTGAATTGGATTTGTTATTTTATTCCGGAAACAAAAAAGAAAGAGGAAGTGGAAGAAGAAAATAAATTTGAAAGAGGTGATGAAGTAATTATCTCTTCATCCGGTTCTTCCTTTTGGTCTGAACAAAAGGGCTCCTTAGGTTGTATTTATGATCAAAGTAAGGAATATAGGTTGAATTGAGGGTAGTTGGGAGGATATTTGAGTAGTTTTTGGCTAAGACAAAGGGATTTTGAGGTGTTAAATTAAGGGAAGGGGAAGTTCCCTTTTATAAGAGAGGTGAGGGTCACTTTTGGAAAAGCTTGAAATATTATTTTTTAATAAAATAATTTTCAGTTTATATTTGATAAAAAATAATTTATTTCTAGGATAAGGAGTATATAAGTATAAATAATCTCAACCAATAGGTTTTATACATGTTTCGGTCACCATATTAACCTTATCTTTTAGATTTAACTCTTAGTTAATTAGTTTAACATTTACAATGTCTTGTTGTATATTTATATTTCATGGTTAATAAACTAACTATAAAATTACAAGAGAAACCCAAGTTGTTAATTAATGACATAGATATAATTATATAAGTCATTTTTCTAATCCTTATATTTTTAGGAATATTATATCATTTAATAATATAGTTTTTGTTTTAAATACTTATTTTTGTCAATTTTGACAATATTTAGTATTTGGTTTTCTTGAAAGTAAAAAAACATTATTACTTCGCAAAAAATAAATTAAACCAACCCTAACATTTCATATTAACCTAGAAAATTAGTGTAATGCATCAAAAGTCTAATTTATATTTATTTAAATATTTATAATATCATTTATTTTATTCTTTCATTAATAAGGTAATTACTGCTTCATCATTGTGTCATAAATAAATTTAATTATTTAATAACTAAAAATTATAAATAAAACACCATGATGTAGGAAATATTTCTAGATTTATAATGAATATTTAAAGTAGAATTTATCTTATATATAACCCTATATTAAAAGTGGTTTAGTTATTGAACTTTTAATTCAACACTTTTAACTCTTCTTTAAATAAAATAATAATAAATATCCTAATATAATCCAAGTTGATAAAAAAGGTCATATTTTATTCCTAATGTTTATTTTGGATGAGATAAACTTATCCAATAGAATTATGACATGTGTTCGGGTAATTATAATATCAATTTTATATTTTAATTACACAATTTACTTTTAACCGTGGTAAATAAAATTTACAAGTTACTATTCACCAAAAATTATTTTCATCCTATTGAACCAAATTTTACTTACTTATGTAAACTGTTCCTATCATATTTTTGAAATTCAATTCACAGAGGTGCTAAAAGTACATTTTATGCAAATTTGGAAATGTACCTAAAAGGTCGGTAAAAGATGGTAAAAAGTTCAATAAAATTTTATACATCTAATCTTATTATAAAATGACACGAATAAATTACATTGAACTAATATGGGTATTATTCATCTATTTTGAATTTAAAATAAATTTAAATAAAAATAATAATTATTTAAATAAAATTCAGTTTTAAACAATAGCATATTGTCTTTCTCTATTCCTCAAAAATTGAAAGTTTTCAGAAAAATGCCAAAAATTCACCCAAAGCTAATTTTGATATTCTGAATCTAAAAATTACGTCAATTTTGAAAATAAAAATTTATAAAATTTTAAAAAGTGGGTATTACTATTCATAACTTCTTTTTAAATGGCTAGTTTGATTGGTCGTGATGTGCTAGAACTCAAAGTTGCGTACAATGCAAGATATTGTATTATTGAAAGAGAAGAATACCGTGGAACATTGGGGTGTTACAAAATAAGTACATAATATGATTTCAATAGTATACAAATAATTTAGGCCAATACCATCATAGTCAACAAAGTCCATTACTGAACCGGGTTTACTTGCCTTTCCAGTGCATTACTGAACCAGATTTACTTGTTGGTCCAACCCTATATTACTGAAAAAGATTTACTTTTCATTATAGTCATGTCTATATCATGAGATATAAATCTTTACCCAATTAATTATAGGGAGATATAGGTTCCACCTATCTCACAATGAAATTATTCTTACACGTTCCAAAAAACATAAATCATTCACTATAGCATAACCCAGGGAACAAAAAATGGGTTTCTTAAACATCATTCCAGCATAACATAATCCATATAAAATAAATGGATTTTTTAAAATTATTCTATCTTATAAACTATAAAAAAAATTAATAATAGGGATAGAAATATAACCCTATATCATCTTAGATGAAAAATAATTTTGATAAAACACCAAAGCTTAATTCCTGAGGAAAATATCATTTTTTCTTTAAAACGTTTTATATTCTCAAAATGTCATGCAATTTTAAAAGAAAATAATGTATATGAAAATAAACCTATAATCATGCATAAGGAGATTCATGTACATAAGGCATTATGAAGACATAAAAAAATGGTTCATGCTGTATAAGTTAAAAAACATTCTCCCCATACTTTTTATGGAAAAGTCAAAAAGTACCTCGTATGGAAAACAAAAGAAATATTCCTTCCATACCCTGTATTAAAAGTCCTAAATGGGTAAAAGTGACTTTATACATACATAAAATAATAGTAAACATTTTATGAATTTTTTTTAGAAAACTTGGACATGGATGATAAATATATCCCTAGTAAATACTTATGAATAAACAATCTTAGATAAAAACATGATTTGAAAAGTTATCCCTTACCAATTTATAATCAGTCGAATCATATGCCTCATAAAATAAAGAAAATTATATTCATATTAAATACAATAAAATTGACAATAAGAATAATAAAAACTTTAATGGGTAACATAAACACCACCGGAAATAATTATTTGGTGTACCAGGCATATGTCCCATAGAAATAAAAGTGAGAAAAATTAATCCCTTACCTTAGGTCTGATATGATTTGAATATATTCGAACCACCTGTATAATGATTTAAATAATTTTATGGACTTATTATAGAAACATATTCATTTTCATTATATAATATATGATCCTATTTTCATCATTTGTTAGTGACATTTCATTGTTACTTGTTATTTGGGTTTTAACTGCTTTATGTTCTTATGTATGTTTTTTCAAATAAGTTCTAGTTATCCATATTAGGTCATATTTATATCACTATAAAATGATATTAACATAATATATACTATTTTTATTCATTCTGTATATTTATATAATCATTATTTAATGAATATCATGTATAATGAATCACATCGCATCGTGGAGACGGTATGTTGTAAGCATGTACGAGCGATGATATTATTTGAATAGATGTTGAATGGGTTTGAAATGGATGGTGTATTAAATTTCAGAATTAATATCATGTTATAATAATTATATATTGTTATTACTTCCATAATTATTATGATCCAAGTAAGTTGGTGTGGGAAAACATAGTACACCACGACTTGGAGACAATAAATCGTATGTACACACGTGTGGTGATTTCATTTTTTATAGGATGGGTAGAAGTTGGACTATGGTTGTTTCATAATCATAATAACATATCATTATATAAGTAATATTGGGGTTATTAATTTATAATGGAAAAACACATGATGTGTAATTATAAGAAGATATAATTTTCAATGAATCAGTAAATAATATTACCTATTTTTCGACATGCCTCCTCTAAATCTCATTTTAGAGCACTAGAGTTAGTATTTGAAGAAGAAAAGGACCTATAGAATATTTATATGGATGTTTATAAGACTAATGGATAGTTTATAGACTAAATTTAAGGCTTAATGAGTTATGGAAAAATGAGGGAGGAGGTACCTTTTATAATCGAGGTGAGGTGCACTTCTGGAAACCTTAAAAATATTAATTTATAATAAACTTCAACCGCACTCGAAAACATCCAAAATTTACATATTTAGAATATTATATGATATAGGGTTGTGATATCATCAACCTATAAATTTTATACAAGTTTATATGTCCATTAAAACCTTATATTTTAAATTTAACACATAGTTATTCTATTTCATTTTAACTCAGGTAACAAATATTTCAATATTAAAAGGTTAAAATATTTACTTATTTGACATAAATTAGAACATAAATAAATTATTTAGAACATTATTGACTATATATAGTTATTATATATTATTGAAAATGTTTTATTATATTTAAATAATTTCATAAAACACTTTTTTGATAATTATCCAACAATGTCAATTTTTGACACTACTCAATTTTTTGATTTTTAAAAATATTAAGATAATAATCCAAATTAGAAAAAAAATATTTTATTATATTTATAATATGTTAAGGGTATCTATAAAATTAATTTTACATATTAATCATCAAAAATATATTTATTTTAATATTTTTAATAACATTTATTTGATATCTCCATTAATATAATAATTACTACAATAATTGTGGGTAATTATTTAATATAAATATTTTTTGAGTAAAAATTTAAAATAAAATACTAAAGAGAAGATAAGTATAATATATTTCATGAGGATATATGTAGTCACATTTATCTTCTATAAAATCAAACATTAAAAATGTTATATTTATCAAAGTATGAATGCGACAATTTTGACATTACGTTAAATAAAATAATATAATGGTAATAATCTATTCTATACAGCTCAAAATGGTCACTAGATTTAACATTCGATGATTATGGTTGGTATATACTCATCCAATAATATTTATCCATGTGTTTGAACCATTTTATGGTTATTAGGATTTTAAGAAAAATTGTTTCATTGACTTCTCATCAATTAATTAATTTTTTACACTATCAAAGAAGAAGACTTTAAGGTAATTATTTATTTCATAAAAATTTAAAATAAATTAACATGATGTATTTAATTGTTTTATATTTCCAAGGAATATTTACTTTAGAAGGTATCGCATTGTTATCCCTCTATTAAAATTATTATACTTATAAGAAATGTGAGTTTGAAATTTTGTCACTTTCATTGGTTTTATTAATATATATGTCATTTTTATTGTCAAGTGGACATTAAATGATTATGTTTCGAAAAAAATATGCTAAGGGTAGAATTTGGTTCATATAATGTTTTTTTGGAATGATTCAAGAAAATTTTGTTGTCCTTGTCATATTATTAGTTACCCTATTTTACCCGATTTACCTTTAACCATAATAAATAAAAATTACAAACTTACTATTCATAATATCCAAAAATAAAATAAACCTATTAACATAATTTGAACCAAAAAATTCCAAATATGAAATCCATTTTTAAAAATTAAAAATACTAAATTATTAGTAATTAATTTAAAATTTATCCTATTGTCGGAATAAAAAACGGGGTTTGTATGTTAAAACATTGGAAAAGATTGAAAGGTTTTTACATACAAAATCAATATAAAATTAATGAAAATGAATTAAATTGTATTAAATTATAAAAATATATTTTATTTATACTTTAAAACCATTCCATAATATAATTTAACCATATAAATTTTTTTATGAATTTTTTTTTCAAATAAAAGTTAGCATATTTTTACTCTTCATCAAAATCTTAAAGTTATCATAAAAATATCAAAAATTCATCCAAAGTGTTATTTTATTCCCCTATTCCAAAGAATAAGTTTATTATGTCAAATTAAACTTATAAAAGTGTCATGACTAGATTTAAAATGGGTTGGCCATCAAAAGGTGGTAAAATTGCATTTTTTTGAAAAATACTTCTTTTGTACAAAAAATTGATTTGGTTCTTATATCATGTTCGAGATAATATATAAAATAAATTTTAACAATTTATAAAATTAGAAATATTTTCATTAATATTCATAATTGATAGTTTATATCCTATCAAATAATATTTTAATAATATATCATTGTTTAGTGAAACTCGGTATTGCGTACAATGAAAGCTATCGAGGAAGGTTGCTCTTATGTGTAATGAAAGCCAAGCCAATGTTAGGTTTATTGAAATATTAATTTGGTGTTGTGTATAAAAAAAATCCAAACATAGTTCTTTTATACAGTGAAAAAAATATATACTCAGTGTTTTTTGAAAAAAATTCTATCAAAAGAACATGAAATTGTGTGTAACACAAGCCAAGAAAAGTGTTGTATATACTGAAAGATAATACAATGTTGTGTATGGTGCAAGATAATATTGGTGTAGCGTAAAACACAAGATTTCAAATAAATTAAAAATAATCTATCTCATAAAATCTCAGGGTGTTACATTACATTAGTTTTGGGTTATTATGATGTCATAAAACAGAAAGTGTATTTATACGATAATAAATTTTTACCCAAAAATTAAATTGTCACTACTACAAATCTAATCTATAGCCACAGACCTATAGCCACAGTTTTATAGGTCCGTGGCTATATCTTTTATACTGCCACGGTTAATTATTCATTCGTGGCTATATCCAATAGCCCCGTTTTTTTCCCAAACCCATCAGGCTCTTTCTCCTCCCCCTCACGATTCCTCCTCCTCACCGCACCCTCCCCCTCCCCGACGCCTCCATGCTGACGCATCCTCCGCGCCGCACCCTCCTCACCGCACCCTCCTCGCCACGCCCTCCTCGCCGCACCCTCTTCCTCGCCGCTCCCTCCTCCCCGACTCACTCCCCTCCCCCGACGAACTCCCCTCCCCGGATGACCGTGACTCCCCCCTCCCCGGTCGACAGTGCCTCCCCCGACGCCGACGGACTCCCCTCCTCCCGACGACCTCTGCTCCCCGGACGACCGCGCCTCCCCTGACGGACTCCCCTCCTTCGGACGACCCCGACGAACTCCCCTCCTCCCCCAACAGACTCCCCTCCTCCCCTGACGGACTCCCCTCCTCCCGACGGACTCCCCTCCTCCGGACGACTGCAACTCCCCTGCTCCCGACAGAATCTCCTCCTCCGACGAACTATCCTCCTCCTGACGGCCTCCTCCGGACGACCTCATTGCCGGTATCTTTATCATTCCATTTTTATCATTTCCAGTATCTTTATCTTTAACAATAGTTTTTTCAAAATCCATATCAGTAGTAATTAGATCCTTCTCAAGAATTTTTCCACTCTTTTAGATATAACTTATCAAATTCAAACTCTTGATATACCCATAATGAATATAGGGAACCAACCTGAAATTACTAATAAAATGAGGGGGTGAGAATTAGAGGGTGATCCACCCAAAATCAGGATACAAATGAGAATCCTATTTTAGAATTTCCAATTCCTAGATAATAGAGACATATTTAGGTATCATAGGTTATGTATTAGTCTTTATTGATCTATTATATTTGGGATTGAAGATCTCAAAATAGTTTTTTCTAATTTCCTTTCTAATTTTAAAAACATTGGCTTCACATTATTAGGTTTTTAAAACAGTTTTTTCGATGTCAAAAGTCATTGGGTGTGGGTTAATTCTTCTCTTTTTGACCCCCTTTTGGTCAAATCAGGCAACCAACATGTTAGTTTCTCTTTTTCTGATTTTGGATTCAAGTTGGATTATTTTTTAATTTATGCTAGTAATAGTTATCTAGATCGATGAACTCTTTGGGGTGAAATTGGTTCTCTCAAAAACAATATTAATGATCCGTGGATCATTCTTGGGGACTTTAATTTGATTATCAATC
This sequence comes from Viscum album, assembly GCA_963277665.1. Classification (NCBI taxonomy): domain Eukaryota; kingdom Viridiplantae; phylum Streptophyta; class Magnoliopsida; order Santalales; family Viscaceae; genus Viscum; species Viscum album. The sequence goes on from OY728161.1 coordinate 315,057,640, forward strand.
CGGAAGAAAAAATATTTCTTATGAACTGGTAAATTTATTTTAGTGAATTCAATGGTTTTATTATAAAAAATGATTTGATTGAAGTGAATCATGTTGGGGAAAAGATAACTTGTTATAAAGGGCACCCCAAATGTATGATGGCCAGTAAAATCAATAGGGATTTTGTTAATGATTTTTCTTTACATTCTTGGGATTCCATTTCATGTATATCATTATCTCATCTTTACAATGATCATAAACTTATTTTGAATTTTATCTCAGGAAAGGGTATTAAGTCTCCATTACCCTTTAGATTCAATAAAAATTGTGTTATTCATCCAGAATGTGAAAATGCTGTTTGGGAAGTTTGGTGTTCAGTAGGTGGTAAGAAGAATGACATTTCATGTACTATTAAACAAAAGATTCAGAAGGTAAATCATTAACAATGGAGTAAGGATATGTTTATTCATCTTGACATGGACATATCAAATCTTGTTGCCTCTCGTTTTTCCTTTTAGGAGCAGTGTACCCATGATGATTTCTCTAGTGTTGTTTCATTGGAATCTGAGATGACTCTTAATCTTAAATATTTATCCAATATTTAAGATGTAATAAAAAATATTCATCTAGAGATAATTGAAATAAGGATTGTGTTATAAATTCCAATTTCATTAATAATATTCAAATTGTTCAGAAAATTTTTAGGCCTCTTTTTTACTAAAAATATGAGATCAAATTCTAGACAATAGACATGACTTTTTAGAGCACATTATTTTTTATAATGAATGTCACATTAATGAATCATCTACCATCCCCCATAATAGAGGGTATTATAACCAAATTGGAAATTCATAAAGATAATATAGAACTTTTATGAATTAATTTGGAACTATAAATCAACGATGCAATTTTCAATTTTAGGCCGGAAAGCTCCTAGGGTCCTGATGGAATTATAAATTTATTTTTTCAGAATTATTGGGAGATCATTGTTGAAGATGTTTTCGACCATGCTCTTAATTTTTTCAATTGGTACCTTCAACCTAATGGATTAAATTCTCAATTCCATTCCCAAATTCCAATGACATAAAATGAAAATGAGATACACTTATTCCGGCCTAATGCTCTTATCAACACTTTAAAAAAAGTTATTACAAATATCATTTCAATCAGACATTCTACCATCTCTAATAAAATTGTTCCTTCTAATAAATTTTTATTCATTAAAGGAATGACCATTTATGATTGTATTGTTATGGATTTAGAGTGATTCAATCTCTTTAAAAACCCTATTCATGGGGGGGGGGAATGTTGCCAATAAATTCGACATTAAAAAGGCTTTTCATACCTTGTATTGGGGATTTATATTTAAAATTATTCTCATGTTTGTTATTGAGGACACATTAATTAATTGGATTTTGATTAATTTTACATCTGGTCATATCTCATTTCTTGTAAATGGATCCCCAGAGGGATACTTATCTTGTTCTAGAAGAGTTAGGCAAGGTGATCCACTTTTTGTTATTATTTTAGTTATTTCATTAAATTATCATTTTTGATTGTTTTCCCTCATGGATAAAAATGTAAAGATGAAGGCTATTAGTGTTGGTCATAGTTCTTTTACTTCAACCCAACTACATTATGCTGATTATATCATCCTCTTCAATAAATGGGATAAAATAAATATCGACAATATCATGAAATATCTTCTATAATATGAGAATATTTCTAGGAAACAACTTAGTTTGAATAAGTCCATTTTCTACATTGGTAGAAATATCTCAAAAATTATTAAATCAAAAGTCATCACGGATTTGGTTATTAGGAATGTTTTTTCATCTTTACATATATTGTTGTTCTGATGTTCTGTGGCCGACCTAAGGATTATTATTTTCATGTGATAATTAGTAAGATCTACAATTAGCTTGAAACATGGAACTGAAAATCCATTTTAATGGCTTGTCCTGTCTATTTGGTTAAAGCTATTATTGTTTCTAATTTTTTTATTCCCATATGTTTTATAAATAGCCTTGTTCTCTTATCAAGACTATTACTGTGGCCATGAAAATCCTTATTTATATTGGTATTATTTTGGAAAAAAGATTAGTATCTATTCCTTGGAACACCTGTTGCAGATCATTTGATAGGGGGGCCTTGGTATCGAAAATATCAGTCTTTATAATAAACCCTTTTACGGTTATTTAGTTTGGAAACTAGTAATTGACCCCTCAGAAGCTACTGCATTCTGATTGTCTAAATTCATTATTATTCTCAGAAGTGAAAACATAAATTAAATGTATTCCTCTATTTGGTCTTCCTATATATCTGCATTTTCCCTTATTGATGTTGATGCTAAATGGAATGTCTCTTAGGATTCTTCTCCCATGGTTTGGAAAGATAATTGGACAGGTGATCCTCTCGTTGGTTCTCTTATTCGTGATGTTTCAAACATAGATATTGATGTTTCTATTAAGGGTCAATTTGATAATATTTTTTATTCATTGGACACTAGAGGATCTTACACTATCCAACTAGATTCACATCAAATCAGTTTATATAGGTGAATAGACCATGGAGTCCCCACAACTCTTAGAGATTCCATGGGGGAGGAATCTGATTGATGTACTTGATCATCTCTGGGTCAATCTCGATGACCATATATCTTGTAGTAAAGTGGAGAAACCTAATATAGGTAACCATGAATGTGAACTTAAGGGAGTTTATCTTAAAGTGTATGAAATATAGGAAGATAAAAAATTTCTCAAGATCCTTGAGATAGTCCAAATATGGTAGGATTTTCCACCAAATAATCCTCGTAGCATTCTACAAATTTCATGATAATTGTCTTGAAGATGTGGTGCATGGACAGTTGATAAGTAGATTATGCCTTATTCTATCCCATGAGAATCAATTAAAAGTAGAATTCCCCTATGGAACCATAATTATGGGAGAATCTACATCCTTGGGGGGAATCCATGACTGATTATACCTGGAGTATCCATCCATAAAAGATAGGGCCTGGAACCCTATTATAGCATTGATTAATAGCTTTTTCATTGGAAGGGAAAAACAATACTTTAGATAATGGTGGTTGAGTTATAAAAAGTCAATATTGATGATTACTTAATATATTTTGAAACAATACATATAATGTTAATTCATTTTCTAGATTTTTTATCTAATGTATGTTTATCTGCCTCAGGATGGATAGATACTGGATGTACAACATTGATCAGATCACTGATGAATTTCAGAAGGAGTTACAATATTTTTTGGACTTTGTATTCACTAATGATTCAGATGGCGGGTTGATTCGATGCCTGTGTTTTGATTGTGTTGGAAGACCTTGGTTAACTCGTGAGGAAGTGAGTTACCATATCACTAAAAGTGGTTTCCAAAAAAATTATCATGTGTGGTATCACAATGGAGAAAAATATCAAGTGTTGAATTCCATCGATTTAGTGGAAAATATTGGTATGAAAAATTTGATTTCTGATCGGTTTCCTTTTATTTCTGAAGCTAGCTCCTCATGTAGACCAGTGAAAGAGGAAATGAATACTGGAACACAGTTCTCATCTATTAATCAGGATGATGATGTTGAGAGTGTTAGAAAGTTGATGGAAGATGCAAATACCCCAGTATATCAAGCATGTGAAAAAATGAGCAAACTTGATTTTTTAATGCGATTATATCATGGGAAAACAATGTATGGATTTAGTAATACTGCGGTCGACTATCTCCATACATTTATTAAGGATTTACTGCCTAATGATGCATGTATTCCAGAAAATGATTACATGACATCAATGTTGGTTGAAAAATTTGGATTTTCATCTAGTAAGATTCATTCTTGTCTCAAAGACAATTGTTTGTTGTGGAAGGAGAATGCAGACTTGAGTCCGTGCAAACAATGTGGCACATCAAGGTGGAAGACTAATAAAGACGGATCTCAATCTCACATACCACATAAAGTGATGTGGCACTTCCCTTTAATTCCAAGGATTCAAAATTTTTTTTATGTCAGAACAAATGGCAAAGAATATGAGATGGCATGAAGATGAAAGAAATAAGGATAACGATGAAATAGTGCATCCTACTGATGGGTTGGTTTGGAAGAAATTTTATAGGTTACATCCTGGTTTTGCAGCAGACCCACGAAATGTTAGATTGGGATTATCCTGTGATGGTTTCAACCCATTTCTCCAAATGCATACTTCACACAGTACTGGGCCTGTTTTCATTCACATTTATAACATTCCTTCATGGATGTGTATGAAGAAGTCGTGAAATATCCTGAGTATATTGATATCTGGACCCAGTGATCCTGAAAATGATATTGATATATACTTGCAGCCATTAATAGAGGAGTTAAATGAGCTTTGGATTGTTGGTGCACAAGCGTATGATGCATTCAGAAAGGAGTACTTTATGTTTCGTGCAGCTTTATTATGGATGATAAATGATTTCCCTACCTACAGAATGATGACTAGTTGGAGTACTAAAGTGAAATTATCCTGTCCTATTTGTATGAAAAATACACATTTCCTAAGATTAAAGTTTCGACGAACTTTCAGCTTCATAGGGCATCGACGTTTTCTACCAATGGATCATCCATACAGGAAAAATCGGAGATAGTTTGATAATGCCATCAAGACAGATGAGACACCTCAACGAATTTTAGGTACTAATATTGTTAAAGAACTTGATGATTTGAATTATGTTCTTGGCAAAAGTCAATCAAATGTCAGAAAGCGAAAGCATGCTAATTTGAATTCCAACAGAAATTGGAGAAAGAAAAGCATATTCTTTGAGTTTCCGTATTGGTCATTGAATTTATTATGTCATTGTTTGGATGTAATGCATATCGAGAAAAAAATTTGTGAGATGTTACTTGCTACTATTTTAAATGTCAAAGGCAAAACAAAAGACGATTTGCGGTGTCGTCGTGATTTTATGGATTGGGGTATAAGGGCAAGACTTCATCCTGAGTTAATTGGTCAAAATAATTGAAAAGTCCATGTTGCCTGTTATTTGATGAAAAATGTGGAGAAAAAAATTTCTTCAAGTCTTGGAAAGTTTGAAGGTTCCGGATGGTTATTCAAGTAATATTTTGAAAAGGGTGAATACACAAGATGTGAAACTCAAATCTCTTAAAACCCATGATTACCATGTCTTGTTACATGAGTTGATTCCCATTGCCATTCATCATTTACTTTCACATAATGTTAGAGTTGTGGTGATTTAGTTATGTCAATTTTATCAAGATCTTTGTGCCAAAAGATTGAGCGGAAGTGTTGTTCATAAATTGCAGAGAGATGCACAGATTATTCTTTGCGACTTGGAGAAAATTTTCCCACCGTCTTTTTTCACAATTATGTTACATTTGACTGTTCATCTTCCCAAGAAAGTTCTATTTGGTGGTCCTGTTTCGAGTCGGTGGATGTATCTTACCTAAAGAATGATGTTTACATTGAAATCTTATGTGAGAAATAAATATCATCCTGAAGGCTCTATTGTGAAATGCTATTTAGCACAAGAATGCATGGATTTCTGTTCATCGTACCTAGCTAACATCACTACGAGGTATAATCGACTAATGAGAACTAAAGATGAGAAATATGATCCCATTGAGCCTGTATTTCCTTCAATGCCCCAAACAGGGGGGATATCTGGATCGTACTCGTTGTGTACTTTAAGCGGGGAAGAGTGGGAAATGGCACATCACACAGTATTATTCAACTGTGGTGTGATTGATGATTATATGAAGTAAGTAAACTAATAAATATGTATTTTTTTCATTGTGTGATTTCTTTATATCTTCTGACATTTTAATGCTTTCATATCTGTAGAGAACATTTTGAAATTATAAAAAAAACACATCGCTCTCTATCTATTAAGAGGAAGGAACTGTTGCACAACAAAGAATTTGCTGCCTGGTTAAAGTCAAAGGTAATAGATTTCTTTTTCTTCTTCTCATAACATAATCACATGTCTCTGTTTTATATTCTATGTTGGTATCTTTTAGGTTTTAACTCTACCAATGATTGAAGTGTCAAATGAAATAAAAGCATTGTCCTTTGGTCCAAATGATGTGGTGCGTGATTGTAAGTCAATGGTTGTCAATGGATATAAATTTTTTATAAATAGTTGTGAAAAAAAATGGCAACACAGCATGATGGTGTCACGGTAAGCGCCACAATATATTGTTATGCGAGTGCATCAGACAGGCAGCCTCGATCATAAAATATATCATATTACGGTGTTGTTGAAAGAATCATTTTATTAGATTACTATGCACATGGTCGTGTCGCAATGATGAAATGCAAGTGGTTTGATTCAATGACATGACAAGGAATGCATATTGATAACTGTGGATTTAGAGTGATTGATATGAACCGCCAGCTTCGTACCGATTAACCTTATATTCTTGCGTCACAAGCTAAACATGTGTTTTATGTAAGTGAACCGTTACAACCACAATTTGGTGTTATTGTTGATGTTATTCCTAGACATATTTTTGACGAAGGTATGCATGACAATGATGTTGTGGATGAACCTGTTGGTATTTATTCGAATGTTGCATTTGAAGACATAGATGATGCAATTTTTAGAACAAATTGTGAACCAGAAATTGTCACGCTGCGGTCACGCCGCAGTCACGCCGCGGTCATGCCGCGGTCACGCCGTGATTTGGCCCTACTCCAGGATGAATCCCTGCGGCGGTTACTCCTCCAGGACGACACCCTGCGGCGGTCACACCGCGATCACGCCGCGGTCACGCCGCGGTCACGCCGTGATTTGGCCCTGCTCCAGGACGATACCCTACGGAGGTTACTCCTCCAGGACGGCACCCTGCGGCAGTCATGCTGTGGTTACGTTGCGGTCATGCCGCGGTCACGCCGCGGTCACGCCGCGATTAGGCCATGATTTGGCCCTGCTCCAGGACGACACCCTGCGGCGGTTACTCCTCCAGGACGACACCCTGCGGTGGTCACGCTGTAGTCACGCCACGGTCACGCCGTGGTCACGCCGTGATTTGGCCCTGCTCCAGGACGACACCCTGCGGCGGTTACTCCTCCAGGACGACACCCTGCGGCGGTTAATCCTCTAGGAAGACACCCTGCAAGGGGGGATGTGCAGGGGGGTGCAAGGGGGGATGTTCAAGGGGTGCAAGGGAAGCTATACAGGGGGGGGGGGTGGCAGGGGTCAGGGGGTGATCCTCGCATTTGGAATCTCTCAAATAAATTGTCGTTAAACTCTTTTATTTTCTTAATCCTCACTTCCAACTGAGCATCACCGATATTCATGGATACTTTATCCAATTTCTCCAAATCATGGATCACTTTTTTAACAACATTTTCAAACAATTTTCACATAAACTCTTTTCAATTCTTCATCATCTTGAAAAAATCTATCATTGCAGGGGTGGGGGGTGTCCAAACATGCATTATGTTTTCATTATTTTGTTTGTTCTATTGCATTCTATTTTTGCATTCTGTTTTGATTAGTTATTATTTTTGTTTGTTCTATTGCATTCTGTTTTTTTTATTTTGTTGTTTTTAAATTTCTGTTGTTCTGGAAACATGCATTCTATTTTTTCCATGTGCATCAGCAATCCCCATGACGAGATGTCAACACAATTAATCTTGTTGATGTATACAGGTGTGGAACGATATTTCTCTACCATTTCCCAATGAATAGAGGATTCCTTGAAAAGTACTAATCTCAAGTCCAGGGAAACTCCATCAACCCCAAGAAAAAATAGTGGGAAGAGATGAAATAGCTTCTGTTATGCTTAATATACCCCCTACACTAGCAGGAACTCCATGCCCTGCACCGAATAGTGCAGGTCCCCCTAGATGTCAAAAACATCCTCTTCATTGACACGACTAGAAGAGGTGATCCAAAAGAAATCAATTAAATGATAAAAGGAAGAAAATATACTAATTATGATAACATCATGTCTATTGATACTTTTTAGACATTATGAATTATAACTTTATTCACCTACCAATGCTGAACAGGGATGATGATGCAAGTCTTGATGAATGACCATAATATTATCTCTTCCAATGGATACTATGACACACCATTCAAGAGTGTTTTTTCATTAAATTTTTCATGTATAAGGTGATAGATTCTAGGAATGTGATGCTGGGACTACCACCACCACATGATTTATATGTTTCCACCATTGACTTGGATGAAGGACAGTGGGAAAAATTGTTATAAAAATAGTAGAAGTTTAATAGTTGGGTGTCTTAAAAAATAGTCCACTGAGCTCATGAAAAAACATTTGAATTGCTGAATCACCCTACTATTCTCCCAACAGATCCTGATGTTGTGTAGAAATAATACTCAGTCCCACGATCCTCTAAGGGTCAAGAAAATCAGGTATAGGAAGATGAACCTACACCAAGAACAAATTTGTGTTGGACACTCTTAGATATCACACATGAAAATATAAGGAAATGGGCACCAACCCGCCAAATGAAACCATGACCACCTTCTAGCAAAAAAGATCCACCTAAAGAAGTTATTCGAGTAGACTAATCTTCTAATTAGTATCTAATCTTTGACCCCGTTATTGTCATAAATTTAATAGAAACCTTATCCAATTCGGCTCCTATAGCTGAAAGCAATACGAAACAATTCATATCCCCCCACCAACAGCAGCCCCTCCATTTAATAACCCCCACCCACTGCCAAGGTGTCGAACAAAACAGTTTGCAAGTCGGGTTTCATGTCCTCAAAGCACAAAAAATTTAGAAAAGTTCTTGAACCGTCCCTACTATTTTGTTTACATCCACATTGCCCAAAAACTAAATCCCAGCTCACCATAAGCCTGAAAAGGATAAGCTCTCCCTTTTATCCAGTTCTGATACCGCCATCACTAGCTGGTCCATTATGGACACTTAATGAGTAGGTTTTCACTAAAGGTAACCTTACAACCTATGCTACAACTCTATTCTGCTGTGACAATAATGAGGAAATTTCATTGGGCCAACATGGGGGGTTGTCCAGCAGGGGGGCTGTCCAGCAGGGGGAGGGGGCTGTCCAGCAGGGGGAGGGGGTCCAGGGGTGGTGTCCAGGGGGTGTCCCAGGGTTTAGGGGGTCCAGGTGGTGTCCAGGTGTGGTGTCTAAGGGTGTCCAGTGGGGGTCCAGGTGGTGGTGTCTAGGGGTGTCCAGTGGGTGGTGTCCAGGGGTGTCCAGTGGGGGGTAGGTGTGATTGCATTTCTGATAAAAAGTTCTAGAATTTGAAACTGATGAATTATTCACGTGTAAAATCTTTTTGAGTTTTCAATGGAAATCTCTACCTTAGCTACTGGTAATGTTTGTGTTTTCCTACAGGGTCACAAGCAGGAATTTATTGTTGATTTAGTGGAATAGTGCCATGTATACAAGCGAAGAGTGGTACAATTTGTTCATTTGATATATAAAATTTCGTTTTCCTACACTTAGAATATTATGTGTTATCTTGTGCTATTTTTAATCATGGTGTTGGTGGGCTGGGGGTGGCAGGGGGCTAGGGGGGGGGGCTGGTGCAGCTAGGGGTTGGTGTTGGGGGCTGGTGCAGGTGGGCTGCGGGGGGGGGGGGGGGTGGAGGTGGGCTGGGGGTGGCAGGGGGGCTGGGGGCTGCGGGGGGGGGGGGGGGGGCTGGTGCAGCTGGGGGCTGGTGGGGGGCTTGGGGGCATGGGCTGGGTGGGGGGGGGATGGTGCTGGTGGGGTGGGGGGTGGCAGGGGGCTGGGGGGGGGGGGGCTGGTGCAGCTAGGGGTTGGGGTTGGGGGCTGGTGCAGGTGGGCTGCGGGGGGGGGGGGGGGGGTGGAGGTGGGCTGGGGGTGGCAGGGGGGCTGGTGGGGGCAGGGGGCTGCGGGGGGGGGGGGGGGAGGCTGGGGGCTGGGGTTGGGGGGGGGGGGCTGGGGGCTGGTGCAGCTGGGGGCTGGTGGGGGGGCAGGGGGATGGTGGGGGGAAAGGGGCTGGGGGGCAGGGGGCTTGGGGGGGGGGGGGCTGGTGGGGGCAGGGGGCTGGGGGCTGGGTTGGGGGCTAGTGGGGGGGGGGGGAGGGCTGTCCAGCAGGGGGAGGGATGTCCAACAGGGGGGAGGGCTGTCCAGCAGGGGGGAGGGGTGTCCAGCATGGGGGAGGGGTGTCCAGGCAGGGGGCGGGGGTGTCCAGTAGGGGGCAGGCTGTCCGGCAGGGGTGGGCTGTCCGGCAGGGGGGAGGGCTGTCAGGCAGGGGGGCGGGCTGTCACGGGCTATCTGGCAGGGGGGAGGGGTGTCCGGCAGGGGGAGGGGTGTCCAGCAGGGGGGGAGGGGGTGTCACACCGCGGTCACGCCGTGGTCACGCCGCGGTCACACCGTGATTTGGCCTGCTCCAGGACGACACCCTGCGGTGGTTACTCCTCCAAGGACGACACCTTGTGGCAGTCACGCCACAGTCACGCTGCGGTCATGCCGCGGTCACACTGTGATTTGGACCTGATCCAGGACGACACCCTGCGGCGGTTACTCCTCCCGAACGACACCTTGCGGCGGTCATGCCGCGATCACGCCGTGATTTGGCCATGCTCCAGGATGACACCCTGCAGCGATTACTCCTCCTTAGAGAAACATTGAATGGTTAGCTCTATAATTTTTCATATTTCCTCATTCCTAAACTATATCTCCTCTCAGCACTGCCTCTCATCCATCTTTCCACAAAACGTGCATAGCAGGTGGTACAAAGGCTAAATTCAACTGAAAACATTGGTTTGGAATTGTCTGGAATATTTTATTGTACATGTATCACATAATATTTGTTCACTAATTCTTCTTTTTCCTCATCCTCTTCACATGTTGTCCGAACCAGATCATCCTCATCCTTTGCACATGTCGTCTGAACCAGATCAGCCTATTGTGATGGAAATTCAATGTCTGCTTTTGGCTGTTTTAGATGAAATTCCTTCCATAATTCTCTCATCTCATGTTGCACTCATTGGGGGGGGGGGGGGGTCTGCAGGAGGTGTCTAGGGGGGTGTCTGGGGGGTGTCCAGGGTGTGTCCAGGAGGTGTCCAGGGGGTGTCCAGGGGTGTCCAGGGTGTGTCCAGGGGGTGTCCTGGGTGTGTCCAGGGGGTGTCCCGGGGGTGTCCAGGGGGGTGTCCAAGGGCGTGTCCAGGGGGGTGTCCAGGGGATGTCTAGGGGGTATTTTTTTTATGGATTTGGACACCCTATAGCCACGGTTCTAAATCGTGGCTATTGGTTTATTGCCACGGTTTTTAACCGTGGCTATAGACATAATGCCACAGTTTTAAACCGTGGTAATATATTCTGTCCGGCCTTTAGTGTAGCCACGGTTTCAACCATGGCTATAGGTTTAAAGCCACAGTTTGGAACCATGGCTCTAGGTCTAGGCCTATAGCCACGCCAAACTTAGCCACAGTTCGAGGAACCATGGCTATTACCTATAACCACGGTTTGATGGCCTATAGCCACAGTTTCGAACCGTGGCTATAGCCCAAATTTTCAGTAGTGTGTCTTGAAAAGATATAAAAAATTAAGCATTGGATAATTTCAAACTTATAATTCAAATAAATATTCATTTTATAGAAATAATTTTTTAAATATGTGAATTTTCACTTTTAAAATAAAATCATCATTTATTAAGAAACATTGGGTTTTTTATCAAAACATTTTTCGAACCATTATAAATATTCATGTTCACTTCATTAAAATAATTTTATCATTTATATTTAATAGAAATTATTAAAATATTATTTATTTTAAAAATCCATTAATTCATAAATTCACTAATTAAATTTGAATATTAACCAAAATTATAATTTTTTCTTTATTTAATAAAAATAAAATTCATTTACAAAGTAATAATAATAAGAATAATATATATTCATAATTCTATAAAAATTAATGTACATATTCATATTTTTAGGATATTTATACATATCTATTTAATATACCATGAAACACCCTAAGGGTAAGATTCACTATGGTTGGACATTCATGGGGTGGTTTGAAAAATATGGGTAGGGATGCGAACTTAATAATATTTAACTTCCCCCATTAATAGTTTTTCTAAAGCTCAATTTGTTGGATCTCATCTTGGGATTGGTCAAGAGGAAAGCCTACAAATTATATCTCCCTCAAAAGCTCTGATTAATGGGCTTTATAGGGTATGATCTTACTAGTTGAGGACATCTCTTCCTTTGTCTATTTCAATTATATTTTTTAAACCCTATATTTGTTCAAATCATGTGAACATTGTTCAATGGATATATTATAAATGGTAATGTGCCCCTCTTAATTGCATTCTTTTACAGCTTGTCCCAAAGGAAGAAATTATTGGACACTTTGAGTGGTTTGCAACTTATGGTGCCAAACAACCTTAGGATAAATCTAATAGTGACCATGTAACAACCCGAGATTTTATAAGATATTTTCATTTTAATTTCTTTCATATCTTCTATTTTACGCTACACCAAGATTATCTTGCGCTATATGAAATACCATATTAGCTTGCAATATACTCAACACTAATCTTGGATCGTGTAACACACAATTTCAAGTTCGTTTTATAATAGTCATTCTACGCAAAATTGAGTATATATATATATATATATTCAATGTATAAATGAAAAATGGTTGGATTCTATTATAACAAAACAACAAAGGAGTCTTTCACAACACGCAACCCTGACTTGGCTTGCATTACACGCAATCACGACCTTCCTCGATAGCTTGTGTTGTACGCAATACCAGGTTTCACTAAACAATGATATATTATTATGGTCTAGCTGTTATGAATAGTATTAACTAAAATTTGAATTTTATAACATTATTATTCATCTTACACATTTTCTAGAACATGGTAAGAGAACAAAATAAATTTTTCGGGTAAAATAAGTATTTTTCAAAAAATGAAGTTTTTCAACCTTTTGATGGCACACCCACATTGAATCTAGTTTTTGACGTGTTTATAAGTTCAATTTCACAAAATAAAATTCTTATTTTGAATCAGGATATAAAAATGTACTTTGGATAAATTTTTGATATTTTTCTGATAACTTTCATATTTTGATGAATAGTAAAAATACGCTAATTTTTAATTAAAAACAACGTTTTTTCATTGAGATAATTTATATAGTTAAATTATAATATTGAATGGTATTAATGTATAACTAGAATATATTTTTACCATTTAATATAATGTATGTCATTAGCATTAATTTCACTTTGAATTCATAGGTAAAAACATTTCAATCTTTGGCAATGTTTTAACTTCTAAAACTTGTTTTCTTAACAACGAGATTTATTTTAAATTAATTACAGCAAATTTTGTGTTTTGAATTTTGGAAAATGGATTCCATATTTATAATAATTGGGTCCAAATTATGTAAATAGGCTACTTTTTATTTTTGGGCATTATAAATAGTAACTACGATAAATTTTATTTACCTTAGTTAAAGGTAAATCAGGTAATTAAGGGTAAAAATAAGATTTTAAAATTACCCCAAAACCTGAGAAAATCCTATTCGATGACTAAAAGTAGACCCATATCACCTAAGGGTCAGATTAGATTCATTTAATGGACTTTTTTCTGTGAAAATAATTTAATTATTATTAAAACCATAGAAAGTGACAACATGTCACTTTCTTAAATCTTATAAGTATAATCATTTTAATTTAGTGATAAACTTAATGAAACTTCGAAAATTTATAGTATCCATAAATCTAATACAATTATCTACATCATATTAATTTATTTATAATTTTAGGGGTTAAATATGTATCATTAACTGTGAGCCAATAGTGATGCAGAAATTTTTTATCTAGTGAAAAATCAATAATATAGTTTTTATTAAACTAATAGTGACCATAAAAGGCCCAATACCCTGACAAAAACTTATTTCTAATGTAAATTTAAACAATAATCATCCAATGGTATAATATTTAACCATTTGGAGCCTTATAAAAGCGATTATGACACTTATATTATTTTATTTTAATTGATTACAAAGTTGCCACCTTCATAATTTAATAAATATAACAATTTAAATATTGTGATTTTAAGATGATAAATTAGAGTAAAAGTATTATTATAACATTTAATAGATTTATATTCATCATAGGATTTTTGTTTTAATTTTTATGCAAAAATAAGAATATTAAATAATTATACAAAAATGTTGTAGTAATTATTTTATTAAGAGATAAACCAAATAAATGGTTTTAAAAATAACAAAATAAATATTATATGAACTATTTAATGTGCTCCACTAATTTTATAGAAACATATTACCTTTTATGAATATATTAAATCTTTTAGTTTGAACATATCTTCTGTATATATTTTATTTAAATTCAAATAAATGAATAGTGTCAAAATTGACACTATTGTTATTTTATAAAAATAACATATTATAAAATTGTTTAAAAATCAAAAACATATTTAAAAAATTATAAATTTAAATTTATATGGTATAAAATGTCATAAAGTGACAAATTATGGATAATTCAAAACAAATAATTAATTATTTGTAATAATTTAAAATTTAGAATTTTATTACCACAAATAAAAATAAATTAATTAAATAAGGATAAATCAAGTTGATAATGTTTAAAATAAATTCCTAACATGTATAAATTTTATTGGTTGATGATATTAAAACCCTATCTCATATAATATTATAATTGAGTAATTGTTTGAGGTTTTTATGGGGGGTTTGAATTTATATTAAAGTAATATTTTTGAGGATTCCAAAGGTGCCCCTCTCCTCCCTTATAAAAGGGCACCTCCTCCCTCTCTTCCTCACACCATTTTGAGCCTTGAAGCTCGGCCAAACACTGACCATTTCACTTCCCCACTTCCCAAGAAACCTTATCTAGGTACTGGTCTTCTCAAAAGACCAATCCTAGTGCCTAAGAAGAAGTTTAAAGGAGGTGCGTCGAAGAAGAGGTAATCTCTTCTACCGATTATTTCAAACTTATTTATTCTTCAACTTCTTCTTATATAGTTGTTTCATTATAAAGTAATAACATCAGTATCACTAATATACTGATATGTTATTATAAATATGAAACAACCCCATTTCACCTTCTATCCATCCTACGGAAAACAAAATCACCGAGCGTACGTACGTACGAAATACCGTCTCCACACCGTGGTGTAATCTATTTTTCCAACACCACCTTACTTGGATGGGTATAATGGTGTAAATAATAAATATACAAAGTTATTATAACATCATACTGATTCTGATATATTGTATCATCCACTCTAATTCAATTCAATAATTATGGGAACTTTATCATCGCTCGTGCGTACATACGGACTACCGTCTCCATGACACGATGAGATTCATTCTCAATAATTAACCATTAATGAATGATTAAAAAGTATATATAATAAGTAATCATGAAATATATGACATAATGATACTGGATTTATGTATATATATATGTATTTCATCCAATTAATTCCATTCAATTTAATGAGGAAACGAAAACAACATTCATGCGTATGTACGACCTACCGTCTCCATGAATGGTGTATTTCTTTCCATTTATCGATCTATTATATATATGTATATTCTGAATATATATTATATATAAATAATGTTTTATATTTTGGAATTAATTAATAATGATCTAAGTAATCATATGAATAATTACAAGTCATAACACGAATGACAAATGATACGATTTTACCCAAAACTCTCTTTAACATGGAATTTACAAAATAACGGGTAATATAAAGTCATAAGTGAACCATATATGATATCATAAAAATGAATATGATTCTGAAATAAGTCAATGACATTATTGAAATCATTATAGAGGAGGTTTGGATACATACAAAGCATATCAGACCTAAGGTAAGGGATAATTATTCCAATCTCATTCTTATACGAGATTGTTTATTCGTAATTATTTACTGGGGTTATGTTTATCATCCATGTCCATGTTTTCTAAAAATGTTTTCATAAAATTTTATTATTCATCCATGTATTTTTAAATTCATTTTTAACCATTTTTGACTTTTAACACAAGGTATGGAAGGAATATTTCTTTTGTTTACCATACACGGTACTTTTTGACTTTTCAACAAAAGTATGAGAAGAATGTTATTTTTAACTTAAACGGCGTGAATGGATTTTTATGGTTTTATAACCTCTAATTTTCATAAATATTCCTCTACAAGTTTGCATGATTATTTTCAACAAAACCCTTTACTTTTATAAGTGCATGGAATTTTGTGAAAAGAAAATGATTTTTAAGAAGAAAGGATATTTTGCACAAGAATTCATTTCAAGTGTTTTATCAAAACCATTTTCCGTCTAAGATGACATTATTTCATATGTGTATGTTTCGAGTATAATGTCTATATGATTTACATGGTTTCAATTTTCTTATTATGAAATGATATCCATTTCTTTTACATGGATTATGTGATGATGGAATGATGTTTATGAAACCCATTTTATTCTTTGGGTTATGATGAATGATTTATCTTTATGTTGTGGCACAAGTAAGAATGATTTCATTATGTGATGGGTGGGACCTATATCTCCCTCCAGTGCATTGGGTAAGTATTTATATCTCATGATATAGACATGGCTGGAACGACAAATTAAACCGGTTCAGTAATACAGGACTGGAATGAGGAGTGAACTCGATTCAGAAAGGGACATTGTCCACTAAGATGGTCTTGGAAGCAATGCCTTGGCTACTATGGAAATCATAACATGTGCTTAATGGTTTCCACAATTACATGTTTTATTCCCATGCTTTTTATCATGCTTAATGTTTATGTAGGATCTATGCCTTACTTACTTCCATGTTTTATGTCATTACTCACGCTTTTTATGTTTAAACATTATGTTCGGGTTTTTAAGTTCAAATGTATATGATTTGTTTTACTTTATCAATGCTTACCCTTACTGAGAATTTGAGATCACCCTTTATATGTTTTCTTTTCCCTAGGATATAAAGAAAGGTTTTAGGTAAGAAAAAAAAGGGGAAGATCTTAATGGGAGATGTTGAAGATCTTTCACCATGATTAGAAGATTATTTTTCGGAGTTTCCAAAGACACTAAACTATTACGGTCCTTGTGTATCTGTTTTTGTTATGTATTAAGTATTCCAAAAAAGTAATGTAATGTTCATGTACATAAAGATTAAGGTCTCTAAAGTTGGCATCAGAGGAAAGGTTTAGTCACCTGTTGGAAACTAGGATGCGAAAACGTTAGTGAGATCCCTAGAGATATTTCTAAGGTATGTCTAGGGATGTCCCTAAGGATAAGTATACGTATAGGATATAGGCCTAGAACTACAGTAATGATCTTAGAATTTAACCTAAGATGGTAGATATTGAGGATACTCCCCCTTTACTATGTTGTTTTCCCTATCATGATTTTTGCCTCTAACACTATTCTTTTTGGGTTTCAGAAAATGGTTGGAAACAAGAAGATTCACGATAATGGAGGATATGATGGACAATGGAATGATATTATTCATGAGAAACCAAATGAAACGGGATTTCAAAGTCCAAAAATTGTTATTATGCCTAACCAGAAATATCATAATATGATCAATAATCTCAACTTTGGTATGTTTCCCGACTTAGATAATAAGAGAAAGATGGTGTTTTGTGATGTTCATAGAGGAAAGAAAGGTCAATTTCCCTCATGTAAATCATGTGGGAAGAGGCATCAGGGAGATTGCTTCAAAGGAACTGGAAGATGCTTTGGGTGTGGAAAAGACAGACACAAAGCTAGTAAGTGCAAAGGAAAATTTTCAGTTAACACCATGGACAAGGATAATGGTATAGCTACGACATCAACAATGATTAGATGTTTTAAATGTGGAATGTATGGGAATTATGAAAACCAATTCCCTAAGAGAAAATCTCATGAAGAGAATCAGCATGTTCATATGAGTAGTATTTATGTGGATGATGATGAAGAGACTACAAATGAAATATGAGATAAAAGAAATCATAAATCTTAGTCAGTGGTTTAAGAAGTTAGTGGAATGATTGTATGTTTATAAAGAATAATTTATGGTACTATGGAATAATTAATCATATAAGGATTGTTACACTATTGTTTTTCCAAAAGTATTTGAAAGTATATGTTTAATGGTACCAGTAACCATGGATGGTTATTCAAATATTTTTGTAAAGTAGATGAAATGCGCATAATGAAGGGATAAGGAGAAAATAATATGATAGTAATCAGGAGCTTATGACTAAAATAAGGACAAAGTGATATCATGGTTTGAGTGTATAGAAATTTTGGGATTTTGGTACGTGGAAAGAGTTAACTTTTGACAGCATTCATGGTTTCACTAAGGTTCAATGGGTATTCATTTTTTTCAAGAGAATACATGATTAAGGCCTTCAAATGTTTGGAATGTGACCAACAAGACATATATGGGGATCAACGATTGTATTAACATGCTTGTTATATGAACTCTTTTGTAATTGTTTTCAATATAATATGAGATTGGAAAATAGTATTTTGGATAAGCCTAAATATTGGAATGGATTATGTTGGACATAATTTAGTATTGTTTAAGGATAGAAATTTTTCGATATTATTGATGGAAAGTTATAATAATGTATTTTTGAAAAACAAGGATAACCTGCAGGACGGATGACAACCCGTCGTGTTGAACAAGGCTGTGGAAATCGAACCCACAACTGAAGTGCGACTAGCCTTTATCGCTTACCACCGGCCTACAGGAGGTCCTTGGTTATTAGAAACTAGTTTTATTTTATTAAGTGGTATGATATATGAAGTATAAGTTCATTTTTTGGAACCATATACGATTAGTCTCACTATAGATAGACATATGTATATTTGATAACTTTTGAAAACTTTTTGTTTGAGACAGATGGAATGACCTGTCATTATATCATATGATCTGTTAACACTTGGTGAATGAAAAATCCAACTTTATTTCTTTAAGAGATGAAGTGGAAATTGTCCAAGGAACGACCAATGGTGAGATTGTACCAAAATCAAGAACGTATTTCTTCTAATTCCAACTTATTCAACTTTAGGGAAATGATCTTGAATACAAAAAAATGTTGTCCTAGTGTCCTTATATCCGATTAATTAGATGGTACCTTAGATTATCACAAATTTATGGCTCTGTGATTGTTGGCTTTATCATAGCCATGTTCTCTACCACTCTCCGTCAGAACATGATGTTTAGATTTCTCTTCCATATCCATATTTTCACCTATGTTCTCCTATATGGAAACCCAATGAAGAGTTACTTTGGGTAATCGTTATGTTTCATAATTTAGTTTTAAAAATTAAGTTTTAGTATTCCTTTTTACAATGTGGGTTTCTATAAATAGTAAACGATTTATAACCCCGACGAATTTCAAGGGCGAAATTCATTTTAAGGGGGGTAGAATGTAACAACCCGAGATTTTATAAGATATATTTGTTTTAATTTCTTTTATATCTTATTTTGTACGCTACACCAAGATTATCATGCGCTATACGCAACACCGTATTAGCTTGCAGTATACGCAACACTAATCTTGGATCGTGTTACACACAATTTCAAGTTCGTTTTATAATAGTCATTCTATGAAACATTAAGTGTATATATATATATATTCATTTTATAAATGAAAAATGGTTGGATTCTATTATAACAAAACAACAAAGGAGTCTTGAACAACACGCAACCCTGACTTGGCTTGCATTACACACAATCGCGACCATCCTTGATAGCTTGTGTTGTACGCAATACCAAGTTTCACTAAACAATGATATATTATTATGGACTAGACGTTATGAATAGTATTAACTAAATTTTGAATTTTATAACATTATTAATCATCTTACACATTTTCTAGAACATGGTAAGAGAACAAAATAATTTTTTTGGGTAAAATAAGTATTTTTCAAAAAATGCAATTTTGTCGCCTTTTGATGGTACACTCACATTAAATATATTTTTTGACATATTTATAAGTTCAATTTGAAAAATAAAATTCTTCTTTTTAATCAGGATATAAAAATTTACTTTGGATAAATTTTTGATATTTTTCTGATAACTTTCATATTTTGATGAATAGTAATAATACGCTAATTTTTAATTAAAAACAACTTTTTTTTCATTGATATAATTTATATGGTTAAATTATAATATTTAAAGGTTTTAAAGTATAAATAGAATATATTTTTACCATTTAATATAATGTATGTCATTAGCATTAATTTCACATTGAATTCATAGGTAAAAACATTTCAATCTTTGGCAATGTTTTAACTTCTAAAACCCATTTTCTTAACAACGAGATTTATTTTAAAGTAATTACTGAAACTTATGTGTTTTTAATTTTAAAAAATGGATTCCATATTTGTAATAAGTTGGTCCAAATTATGTTAATAGGCTACTTTTTATTTTTGGGCATTATGAATAGTAACTATGGTAAATTTTATTTACCATAGTTAAAGGTAAATCAGGTAAATAAGGGTAAAAATAAGATTATAAAATTACCCTAACACCTACCAAAATCATATTGGATGACTAAAAGTCGACCCATATCACATAAGGGTCAGATTAGATTAATTTATGGACTTTGTTCTATGAAAATAATTTAATTATTATTAAAACCAAAGAAAGTGACAACATGTCACTTTCTTAAATCTTATAAGTATAATAATTTTAATTTAGTGATAAACTTAATGAAACTTCGAACATTAATAGTCTCCAGAAATCTAATAAAATTATCTACATCATATAATTTTATTTATAATTTTTAGGGATTATATATGTATCATTAATTGTGACACAATAGTGATGCAGAAATTGTTTATCTAGTGAAAATCAAGAATATAGTTTTTATTAAACAAATAGTGACCATAAAAGGCACAAAACCCTGACCAAAACTTATTGGTCATGTAAATTTAAACCATAATCATCCAATGGTTAAATATTTGACCATTTGTAGCCTTATAAAAGCTATTATGACACTTATATTATTTTATTTTAAATGATGCCAAAGTTGTCACCTTCATAATTTAATAAATATAAAAATTTAAATATTTTTATTTTAAGATGATAAATTAGAGTAAAAGTATTATTGTGAAAGTTAATAGATTTATCTTCATCATAGGATTTTATTATTAATTTTTATGCAACAAATAATAATATTAAATAATTATACAAAAATGTTGTAGTAATTATTTTATTAAGAGACAAACCAAATAAATGGTTTTAAAAATAATAAAATAAATATTATATGAACTATTTAATGTGCTCAACTAATTTTCTAGATACATATGACATTATATGAATCTATTAATGCTTTTCGTTTGAATATATCTTCTTTATATATTTTATTTAAATTCAAATAAATGAATAGTGTCAAAATTGAAATTATTGTTATTTTATAAAAATAACATATTATAAATTTTTTTAAAAATCACAAAAATATTTAAAAAAATTATAAATTTAAATTTATATGGTCTAAAATTTCATAAAGTGTCAAATTATGGATAATTCACAACAAATAAGTAATTATTTGTAATAATTTAAAATTTAGAATTTTATTACCACAAATAAAATTAAATTGATTAAATAAGGATAAATCAAGTTGATAATGTTTAAAATAAATTCCTAACATGTCTTAATTTTATTGGATTATTAGATTAGAAACCTATCGCATCTAATTTTTATATTGAGTCATTTTTGGAGGTTTTTATGTGGGGTTTGAATTTATATTAAACTAATATTTTTGAGGATTCCAAAGGTGCCCATCTCCTCCCTTATAAAAGGGCACCTCCTCCATCTCTTCCTCACACCATTTTTAGCCTTTAAGCTCAGACATAATCTGCCCATTTCACTTCCCCACTTCCCTATAAATATTATAGAGGTACTAGTCTTCTCAAAAGACCAACCCTAGTGCCCTAAAAAGAAGTTTAAAGGAGGTGCGTCGAAGAAGAGGTAATCTCTTCTACCGATTATTTCAAGCTTATTTCTTCTTTAACTTCTTCTTCTATAGTTGTTTCATTATAAAGTAATAACATCAGTATCATGAATATACTTATATGTTATTATAAATATGAAACAACCCCATTTCACCTTCTATCCATCCTATAGAAAACGAAATCACCGCGCGTGCGTACGTACGGAATACCGTCTCCACGCCGTGGTGTAATCTTTTTTTCCAACACCACCTTACTTGGACGGGTATAATGGTGTAAATAATAACTATACATGGTTATTATAACATCATACTAATTCTGATATATTGTATCATCCACTCCAATTCAATTCAATAATTATGGGAACGATGTCATCGCTCGTGCGTACGTACGGACTACCGTCTCCACGACGCGATGAGATTCATTCTCAATGATTAACCATTCATGAATGATTATAAAGTATATATAATAAGTAATAATGAAATAAATGACATAATGATACTGGATTTAGGTATATATATATATGTATTTCATCCAATTAATTTCACTCAATTAAATGAGGAAATGAAAACAATGTTAATGCGTATGTATGACCTACCGTCTCCATGAACGGTGTATTTCCTTCCATTTATCGATCTATTATATATATATGTATATTCGGAATATATATTATATATAAATCATGTTTTATATTCTGGAATTAAGTAATCATGATCTTAGTAATCATATGAATAATTAGAAGTCAGAACACGAACGACAAATGAAGCGATTTTACCCAAAATGCTCTTTAACATGGAATTTACAAAAGAACTGGTAATATAAAGTCATAAGTGAACCATATATGATATCATAACAATGAATATGATTCTGTAATAAGTCAATGACATTATTTAAATAATTTTATAGGAGGTTCAGATACGTACAAAGTATATCGGGCCTAAGGTAAGGGATAATTATTCCAATCTCATTCTTATCCGAGATTGTTTATTCGTAAGTATTTAATGGGGTTATGTTTATCATCCATGTACATGTTTTCTAAAAATGTTTTCCTAAAATTTTATTATTCTTCCATGTATTTTTAAAGTCATTTTTACCCTTTTTTGACTTTTACCACAAGGTATGGAAGGAATCTTTCTTTTGTTTACCATACGGGGTACTTTTTGACTTTTCCGACAAAATTACGAGAAGAATGTCATTTTTAACTTATACGGCGTGAATGTATTTTTACGGTTTCATAACCCCTCATTTTATTCAATCTTCCTCTATAAGTTTTCATGATTATTTTCAACAAAACCCTTTTCCTTCAGAAGTGCATGGCATTTTGTGAAAAGAAAATGATTTTGAAGAAGAAAGGATATTTTCCTCAAGAATTAATTTCAAGTGTTTTATCAAAACCATTTTCCATATAAGATAAAATTATATCATATGTGTATGTTTGAAGTATAATGTCTCTATGATTTACATGGTTTCACTTTTCTTATTATGAAATTATATCCGTTTCTTTTATATGGATTATGTGATGATGGAATGATGTTTATGAAACCCGTTTTATTCTTTGGGTTATGATGAATGATTTATATTTATGTTGTGGAACAAGTAAGAATGATTTCATTATGAGATGGGTGGGACCTACATATCCCTCCAATGCATTGGGTAAAGATTTTTATCTATTGAGATAGACATGGCTGGAACGACAAGTTAAACCGGTTAAGTAATACAGGACTGGAACGAGGAGTGAAATCAATTCAGAAAGGGACTTTGTCCACTAAGATGGTATTGGCAACAATTCCTTGGCTACTATGGAAATCATAACATGTGCTTAATGGTTTCCACAATTACATGTTTTATTCCCATGCTATTTTATCATCATTAATGTTTCTTTATGATCTATGCCTTACATACTTCCATGTTTTATGTCATTGCTCACGCTTTTGATGTTTAAACATTATATTCCTGTTTTTAAGTTCAAATGTATATGATTTGTTTTATTTTATCCATGCTTACACTTACTGAGAATTTGAGCTGACTCTTTATATGTTTTCTTTTCCCCAGGATTTAAAGAATGGTTTTAGGTAAGAAAAAAAAGGGGAAGATCTTTATGGGAGATGTTGAAGATCTTTCACCATGATTAGAAGATTATTTTTCTAATTTTCCAAAAACACTAAACTATTACGGTCCTTGTGTGTCTGTTTTTGTTATGTATTAAGTATTCCGCAAAAGTAATGTAACGTCCATGTACGTCAATCGACGGGTCTCTACAGACCAGTCCCAGAATGGAATGGTTGCTGGTACTACTCAGAAGGATTATATACATAAAGAGGATCTGGGTAAGCCTGTCGGTGAGGGGAATCCTCAAGGGATGATGTGGGTAGTAAAGGGATCCATGTCTGGTAAAAAGAAGACAATGTTGATGCTGGAGCAGGCCCATCTTAGTGTTCGACAATGTCAACCCAAGGTGTAAATTTAGGGATCAATCTCTATTTTTGGGATGTTCTTTGGAATTATTTCCCTGATGAAATTGAGTTGATAGACTGAAGACGGAATGTTGGCTTTGAGGATCTAGGATCCCTATGGAATTTTTTTAAACCGGTGGAGGTGCATGGAGAATCTGACTAGCAGACATGGGATCCCAGTAGGTCATATCTATGTCTTTGAAAATGTGGTATTTGATGATGAGGGAGGAGATATTATAGGGTGCAGTCCTCCAGGATGACAGAAAAATTTGTAGATAGATGGTGGTGGATGTTGTTGGGATCATGGTGGAACTAGTCGGCATATGCGATGGTGGCAGGCACTAATGGCTTTTAACTAAACATGGTGATGATATTTTCCTGTGATGATGAGGGTAATACTGGAGAGCATGGTTGAAAGCGATGATTTTGATTGAGGTGGAATAGTCGGTGATTGCGGTGCATGAGGGGATGACCTCACGAGATGGGACCTTGACCAGGTGGGAGTAGCGTCATTGACTAATGATCAACGATTAACACATAATCTTCGGCCAGCAGCGACCAAATATTTGGTTTGTGTGTGAGATGAGGATGTCTTTGACATCATTAAAGGGATGGCGTCACAATGAGGGTGAACTTGGGAGGCTATTCTATATTTTTAGAAATATTTTCCTTGGGATGTGTGATGGAAGCCTAGCAACATTTTGGCTCGTGCTGGTCTTTATCAGTAGGTTTTGGAAGGGACCAAGTTGTGAGAATTCTCCAAAATTTGGGACAATTTTTTTCTCTAGCCTAATCTCTATGTTGGGTTTTGGGAGATATTATGATGTGGGAGTCAAGGAAGGGTCTTTAGGTCATTTAATGTGTTTGTTTCTTACTTTGCTATGATGTGGGCTTCCAGGTCTTGTGTGTGGGTCTTTGGGATTTTAGCTTTTTTGGGTGGAATTTTTTCCACTTGTCTCGGGTGGTGGTGGTTTTTGTTCCATATATGTATTTAACCATTTTTATATTTCCTTAAATAAATTTTTAGGACCGATCTTGCTATATTTCTAAACTCTCCTGGTATAAAGGGTAATGATACTTAACATCATTTCAAATCCAATTGGATATAAAAAAAATTTAACTTCATATGATTTCTATAACAATATTAATTAATAAGACAATTTATTAATTAAAAAATGGATATTTTTATTTATAATAGATTGGTTTGTAAAATTTAACACCCTAATATTTTAAATTATATGTTTTCTATTAAAAAATAATTTTTTAAATAGAATTCTTCACATGAAACACCCAATCAAATGTTATAGTGGAACATTATATAACCATTAAAATTTATCTGTAGGATTTATGGGTAAAAATTGAGGTAACTAAATTATGAGACATTTGTAGAAATATAAATAGAGGCCAATATCAATACCAAGGCAATTAGGAATATTAAATTAGTATAAAAAATAACTAATAACAATGATTTATATATTAAAATATAACATTTAAAAAAGTTAGATGTTAAGTGTGTTTTTATGAAACTAAAATATTATAGATATATTATATTTATTATATGAATAATATATTAACACTAATTTTATTTGTAATTTATAGGAAATAATAATAGTAATAGTTAATATTAAAAAAAATTATTTTCCTATGAAAAATATTTTCATTATATTTTTATGTTTTCCATTAAAAGTTTATTTATCAATTTTTATAATATTAATTTCACAAAAAAAATCCATTTTAATTTTTATAAATTAAATATTATCTTAATATGAATTTTATGTACTTTTAGATGTATTTTATTATATCTGAATAGTAATTTTTTTTTGAAAACACTAAATTTCATGACTTTATAATTATATAGGATTGACATATAAAAATCTAAAAAACATTTATTTGATTAATGATTTATTTCAATAATAAAACTACAAATTTAAAAAATACTTTTTATAATTTACAAAACCTATATTTAACATTTCATGTATATAAGTAATTTTTTCCAATAAAAGAAACTAATTTTCAACTCTTCTTTTAATTAAATATTATTTTGGTAAAAAAACTAGTTATAGGTTACTTTTAAGGACACATTTTTTTTTAATAAAATAATTATACCATGAAAATCAATAAAATGGGTAATTTTATCCTAAAAATGAATTTTAATATTAAAAAACATTATTTTTATAAAAAAAACTTTTTACATATTACATAAGATACTATTAAAATTAATTTGTTACTAATTATATAAATTTAATAAAATAAAATGATTTAAATAATTTTAATCATAATTTTTTAAGGATGTAATATAGGAAATATTATATTTTCCATAAAATTATGTTATCAGGATAAATATTAGTTTCCACGGTAAAACAATTATTTTTAAAATAATTATACTATTCTGAATAATGAGTATTTTAAAATTAAATAGATCTATTTTAAATTAAGACATTAATATGATTTTATACATATATTAAAATATATTAACACTCAATTTGTAGATAATTTATGTGACAATTAACAATTAAAATGTTTTCTTTCAACAAAAAAAGGTTTTTTAAATATTATTTGTTTTAAATGAAAAGTTAATTTTCTCATATTTCAAAATTGAATTTTGTTAAATGGATCCAAAATTCAGATTTAAAATTTCAATATTTGGTAATAATCCTCATCTTATAATTTTAGACATAAAATAATTTCAATGATTTATATTTAATAAAGATTAATAGGTGTTAAATTTGGTAATCAAATGTGGATTAAATTTTACTAAATCAATTTGACAGTTGTACCATCTATAATACATTTTTTAGGTTTGAAATTCATAAATTGATGTCTCACAAATATTTCCCCACATAACTCACCTAACCCACCGTACAACCTTCTGATTCTATTATTATCTGTTGCAAACATTTGTTTCCATGAAAAGAATATTCCTTTGAACATACAAAAGTAGGTTAATTCCTCATATTCTAACATTATTATCTATTAAAAAAGATTTTTCATCAATTTCTTCTCCCTATCCCTTGTTAAATCCCACCCATTGAGTTTTATGGTCCAACGATGTCCTTATCAGGACTTATGATTCTAGAATCTAGGTAAGTGATTCTCCCCCTCCTCTTTTCTATTGATTAACTTCATTTTTTATAATCCTTTTTTACATTCAATTTATTATGCTTCTATATTTCCATAATAAATAATTTATTATCTATATGATTCCTTATTTTTATGGACTAAATTTCCCTCTCATTAATCCCATTCCATAATCTGTTTTGTATACTCCAAAAGCTTTTCAAATGACTCTTTTATTTGTCATGTCATATTTTCATGTTTTATGCCTTTTAATTTCAATGTGATTATGATTTCATGAATTCAAATTAAATCATTTACTATATAAATGATTTTCTATTTAGGAGGGAATGTGTTTCTCACTCATTAATCCCATTCCATAAACTATTTTCTATACCCATCATGAAACCAAAAACATACCTTTATTTTCCATGGCATTTTTTCACGCCATAAGCCAATTTATTTCCATTTTATTATAATTACATGTGATTATAATTAATCACTTACTATCAAAATTAATCCTTTATTATGATTTAATACCCTTTTATCTCATTAAACCAATTCCTTAATCCTTTTATATACCTTCCATGAAATTGAAGACACTCGTTGATTTTCCATGTCAGTTTTTTACTGTATGGATTTTGATTTATGTGTGACTATGTATCCATATGTTCGTAATTACTCTTTTACTATACAAATTATTCACCATTGATGAAATTATACCCTTATATCTCATTAAAATCATTCCATAATCTATTTTTCATACCAATCACACTTCTAAATTCATTCATTGATTTTCAATCTTATAGATTCAGGTTGTAATTACCAAAATCTAATATCATTAAAGGGAATACATAGATATGTAACTTTATTTTCATGATTTGAAACATCTATTTCTGAAACCTTATTTCCTCACTTCTTGGTTAAAATGATATGTTATTATGATCTTTGTTTGATGCGGAACACATAATGATTGATATATGGTGGGTGTTCCCTGGTAGAGATCAAATGGATATGGTAAAGAATTAATCACTGGAGATGAAATGTTTTTGATTCCTTGGTAGCGTGATTTGGTCATGTTTTGTGATACCTTGGTGAAAAACCTTATTAATATGAAGGTTTCTCCCTGATAGCACTCAAATACATTGGGTAAAGAATTAATATCTAGGGATGACATTTTCATGATACCTTAGTAACATTACTTGGAAATTCACTATGATACCTTAGAGAACATCCTTGTTAATGTAATTTTATGATACCTCAGTGATGAACTTTTTTGATATTCTTATGGACGTCTCATGTATTTTTTTTGTGTTCAAAATATTTTGATTCCAAGATCCTATGATAATTATTCCCTTATGCTAAAATATTCATTTGATGATTTTTTTGATCATGATATATGTTTTTTGGTATTACTTATCTATTATTTTTTATATACCTTCATTATATAATCATACCCACATTCTCATATTATGATCACATAATATATTTTTTTTTCATTGATTTTGTTTATCCTTACTGGGTACTTGATCTCACCTGATTTTTATGTTTACATCCCCTAGGTTATAAAGTAATGTAATACCTCATATGTTTCTAGAATAATGTATTGAGTGAATGATTTTTGGTATATTTTTAATTCTTTTTAGGCCTAAGTAGTTTAATATAGTGGTAAAAATATATGTTAATTGATAAGGACAAGGGTTTTTTGAATTAACATTTTTTTATTAATTTACAAAAAAATCTAAACCTTTAAGGTATAGGGAATATATTTAAATAAATATTTTATTTAAGTTATGTAATTACTATAGTGTCACATCAACAGAGTTTCATGAACACCTCTAGGATTGAAAATTTTTACATCATGCATAAAAACATTACATCATTCATGAGAATTTCAGCAATTGAAAAAATAAATGTCACCTTTTAAATTATATAAATTTCCCTAAATTACGTAATGTTTTATATTGGGTGTCGAAGGTAATAAACCTATGGGTGTAAAATTAAGATTTCCAACCCACTATCAAGGTTTGTGGTCCATGTGGGACCTATTAATCTATTTATTGGAACAACTTTCTAATATGAATGTTTTACATGGGATTTCCAAATTAGAGAGGACAATAATCTATCCCACCTTACACAGAACCACCCTTGTGAAAAATGACTACTTGTTAACCACACACACAAAAATCATATTTTGAGTGCCACAATAATTCCCCTACATTAAAATTCAATATTTTTAAATAAAGTTTTGAACATAACCGTAATGGTTTTTAGTAAATATTAGGATGAAATTTCCATTAAGACATTCCATTGTAAATTTTCTAGTAGAATTTCTATCCTATTCACTAAATAATAACTTAAAACCACACAGAAAAACCCTCATCAAAGTGCCTCTATCACATCAAAATCATTTTAAGTGTATTTTTGTACTATATGATCTAATTATAGAATTACATTTTATTTTTGGATGAAGATTCCACTAGAAAATCCCTTTCAAATTTTTAGTGATGTTTTCCTAAAAATGAAAAAATAAACATTATTTTACACTCTAGAAAAAATTATCATAGATTATTTGTTTCATCCAAGATGAACTCTATTCGAGACTGTCCAATGTGAACTATAACATTATTAACATAATCATATTTCCTAAAAAAACTATGATAGAAACCCACTAACCTTAAGAATTACTCCCCATATGTCAGATGATACAAACTAGAAGTAGGAATCTAGGAGGTGATCTTGGGGCGACTATATCCCTTGAATATAAAATAAAAACAAAAACTGAGGTGATAACAATGATGATAAACAATATAAACCCCCTCCCTTTTCAAGGTATTTTTTCTATTAAATTACTGTTGGACCTCATGTTTTTTCCTATTTTTGAATACTTATAGTGTAAGGATGGTTCTAATTTAATTCTAGAGAAACTTTATCTAGGATTGTAACTATAATATAGCTATAGGGGAAACCATCGTTCCAGTGGAAAAAATAGTAGCATATGTGGTTTCATGGAGCCACTGTCCAGCCAGTGAACTCCTGGTATGTTTTAAATCAATTTTAAACCTATAATTTCACCTGAAACCCTATATTTATTACTTATCAATCCTCCATTAACCCTCACATGAACAATACGATGGAAGGTTCTCTTATTTGGTGATTATTTAGCCTTACCTCTCATTTCGTGGCAATTTTGAGCTTCATTTCTTGAGTTTGATTCCTCTCAGTGAGTCTAAGATCCATAAATCCCCAAAGAGATCATTGACACTCTATTTCTTATATATATTATTAAAAACCCTCATTTTTTGTTGTTGGGGTATGATTTTATGAATTTTAGTTTGTTGATCTTGATATTTGGGTGGTGGTTCTTGGAAAATATGCTTCTTCAAAAATGAAGTATCTGATCATGTTTATATCCCTAAAAGTCTTAGAATATTTTCATTATTTGTATGATGTTATATAATATATAAATACCATTCATAAACTTAAACTAAATAATTAAATGATAAGTGACTTAAGTTGTGAAATCTTGTATGTATAGTAGAATAAAATTGTTTTGATAGCATGAAAAAAAGATCGTAATCCCCACTTGACGTGTGTTTCACCGTGACCATTAAATGAGTAATTTATGGGGAGACCCTTGTGGTGTCTTGGTACTAAGAAGAAACTAGGTGTGTGTGTGTGTGTGTGATTGAGGATTCCTAAGATTTACTCTATCATTTAGAGTAAATCTTTTACTTTATTTATACAAAAAATTATGTAGCTAATTCTGATGAATTCGTATATGAATTGTTTAAGATATTTATTTATGATTCCTAATATATATTCCTTGGGAATGCACCTTAAATTTGTATATGATTCATGAATTATAATTCCATGGTAAAGTCCCCTAGATTTAGATATTTTACCTTGTTTTAGAAAGCCTTGATAAAATCCATTTTATTAATATGTGATACTTGATTTAAATTTCCTTAGGTACTCCCCATGGATTTGAATTATGATATTTTATTTGTAATTCCTTGGGAATTCACCTTGGATTAATATTTTGATATTTGATTTGGAATTACATGGAAATAACCGTAGGATTATTATTATGAAATTTTATTTGGAATTACTTCAGTATGTCCGTTAGATTCAGACTATGATAATTGATTCATAATGCCTTGGGTGAACCATATTATTTCAATTGTGAAACATAGAATAAAAATTCCTTGGTATTCCCCTAGGATTTTATTATGACTTTGTGAGAAAATATAATCAGAGACATCCAGGTTAGTCTGAAGTAGTTATGATTGATCCTTTGTTTCACTATGGATCTTTAGGATCGATGGTGGTTTAAATTATTCATTTATTTATTTCATGACTTTATTTATATGTGCAAAAAATTATGAACTATATACATAGATAGGATATTAATTAGAAAAAATTTTATGTGTCATAATCAGTCTTAGTCACACCATTCTTGGGCCCTTGTGTGGTACACGAGTAGACATTATGGTTGAAAAATAAGACAAGAAAAAGTTCCCTATCACTAATAATTAATTTGTGATGCTAGGTTGGAACATGAGAGATAGAGACTGGGTCGGGACCTGCGACCATTTTGGGTGGAGTTATTTAGATTTTTTCTTTGTTTTATTTAAAATATTTTCACCCGTGGTAAGATTTTATTTTTATTATTGAAAAAAATTATATTGACAAATTTGATATTACAGTAACTATGTTTATTTATTGGAACTTTTTTGGATATATGACTACGAATTTATTTTTTATATATCTAATTTTCCTTATTTCCTATATTATTTAACATCAATGAGATGATATAGAATATAATTCACACCACTATAGGAATTCACTTATATTCCACAGGCTCTAGAAAACAGGGATGCATTGATGAGGTTTCAAAACTCTCTCAAATGGGACACCAATTAGTAGTCACCAGTAGGGTAGATTCTATAAATTGGTATCTAAACATCCTTTTGGCTTTTTCTTACTATTTTTAAAGAGTAGAAAAAATATATTATGTTGAAGATACATGGAATATATCCTATTCCTATGAGTATATAACCCATATATAGGGTGAAAACTATGTTTCTAGAGTTGTGATTGATTTTCCTAGTTTGTGTTTTTATAGTATATTTAATTAAAATTTTGTTATAAAAATGATTTATTAGGTTATTATTTTATTTTATTTATCCCTTTTCCTAATATAAAAGGGGTGTGAAGTAATTAATCATTCTAGGCATGTAGAAACTGTATGTCAGGCATGTTATTATCTGTGATTGTTTGTATTACTCTAGGATTTGGAACAATTGTTTCAAGTGACTACATCAATTTTTTTAGTGTTCTAAATAAAAATTAATTGTGGAAAATATCTTAACTGATTATTTAATTTTATAAAATATTTGATTATGATAGTGAATTCTTGTTACTATATGGTTTCAGTTAAACAAATAACAAATTTAAATTTGAAAATACTTTTCCTCTACAATTTAGGATTGAATATTTATTTAATTGGGACTTTGTTATGGAATCCTATTTGAAATGGTATGAGGATGGAATGACATAGATCCTATGCATGTGAGGTGGGACAAATGTGTATTTATATTTGACATAATTTTTGGGTAGATGGGGGATAGTGAGAATTCCTTAGTTATGTGTCTTCTACGGGGAGATATGTATAGGGTAAAAATGTGTGGTACCTATTATCACTTTCCTCAAATTATGATATCGATAACTATTATAATTATGTGTTAGGAGGAATGTTTATGGAATTGTAAACAATTGACTCCATGATGGCCTCCAGTTGATCACAAGGAGGGTTGGTATGATAATTCTCTAGAGGTGATGGGGCTAGAATATCCTATGATCCATATTTTATATATAGATGTTCATCACCATAATAGTTTGTTGGATGTTGTGTATTCGATGTAGAGAGAGGTGTGTTAAGCTACATTATAAATTTCATACCTTTCTAGATAGTTCCAATTAAATAATATACCTACTTTATCTGGATAGTATAAACCCTACCAAAAGTGTTTTGGGCTTATTCCATTGAAATAATATTTGATCAACATGAGGCACCATTGAAAAGGTGGGTGAATAATTCTATGTATATACTATAAAGACCAATGAAGAGTTCATGGGATGTTTTAATCTAGGGGTATAAGCATGTGAGATGGCTTGAATGGTGATTTAGACTATGTTTTTTTATTTATTCTGTAGCGATACCCATTGCAATAACAATGATAGGGTGTTAATTCACCTTTTATAAGTAAAAATATCAATTATGGACTATGACACACATTTTATGAAACTAAAGTGGTTCAACCCAACATTAGTGTGGGATGATTTATTGAGATAAAGAAATTTTGAGGATGTTGTCATGTATACTATACATGTGTAGGTGGATTTTGTTTTTCTAATAAATATTTCAATGGTGGTAAATCAATCACTGATTATAGAGAGGAACCTTAGGAAGACCTATGTTTCCATATTTAAGGATTTATTTTTATAGACTGGTGGATTTTCTTCAGTGGGTTGGAAATTCTATTTATATGGGTCCTACAATGGTTTCAAAAGAGCAGGGAGCTATATAGGTGTCCCTTATCTTATGAATTATAGCTTAGTATTACACCATCAGTGTATATGATTTTTCAAATATTTTAAACAATGTGTCCGACCACTAATGGAGTGTTGATTTTGTAATGAGATGAGGAATATAGAGTGGTTTTATAGGAATAAACAACTGATTCATAGAAATAGGGTATCTAGGAAATTATAGGGTTTAGACTTGGACTACTTTTACCAAGGTAGGAGAGAAACTAGATCTCTTCTAGTATTTTGAGTTGAGGAGGTGGATATGGTACCCAATAACAAGGAAATAAGTAATAGTAGGGTAACATCTCAAAAAGAGAATGATAAGGGGATTAAGGTCCTAGTACTTTATAGTTACACTCTATATGGCCTATCCTCATAGGCTTGTATATTGAACTCTCAACTGCTATAGGTAAAATTTTAATAACATCCACTATAGCTTTTGTTTTTCTTGGTACAAAAGCATCGCATTCATTAATAGTTTCTCAATTCATTTAAGGTTTGGGTTTAATTATTGAGTATTTTTATAATGTATGTCCATATAAACACCATTAGGAGTGTGATTAGTGGGAATTCTAAAATATATAGAATTCATGCTTGATCTCAGTGGGTATCGATTCCAATTTGATATCTTTATGTAAGAGATTATGGGATTTTATTTGATTCATGGAAATGTTGTGTTAGTGTCTTACCAATATCGCACTATTTTTTATTTTCAATTAGTATCATTCATGTATTCTAATCATGGTGAGATGTGTTTATTGGGGAATGAGACATATAAGTAGGTTATATAGGAAAAACCTTTATCATTTTTCCTAATTATAGCCTATGTTTCCTGTCTTAAGATAGATGGGGGGGAATTCAGTATCTAGTTTTCCTCCTATTGGGAAATGGGTTGGGATATGTTTCTTAATTATTTCTCATGTTTAGTGCCTAAGAGGGAGGTTGATTTCACCACTGAGATTGTACTTCGTGATACATTTATTTTTATTTTTCCTTATAGAATGGATCATGTCTAGTTACATAATGTTAAGACTCATTTGGATGAATTAGAGTATAATAAGTTCATTCACCCAAGTACATATCATTGGGGTTATCCATTCCTATTTACTAAGAATGAGGATGTATCCCTGTTACTCTATATCAATTATGAAAAATTTAATCAAGTAATGGTTAATAACTGATGTCCCCTTTCTCACATTGATGACATATTTACCATGTTTCAAGGAGCACCTATTTTCCCTAAGATTTATTTAATATTAGGTTATTACTAGTTGATGGTGAGACATTCAGACATACCTAACATATCATTTAGAAGAATGTATAGTCTGTATGAAAATTTATTGATTCCACTCTACTTAATGAAATCACTAATTGAATTCATGGATCTGATTAATCTATTAATTCACCCATATCTAGTCACCTTTGGGGTTGTTCTTTTTTATGACATACAAAAGTAATCCAAATCAAGGGAGTAAGAAACACAACACCTTGATATTTTATTGAGTAAACTTGTAGTGTATTGGTGTTAGGATAACCTCTCAAAATGTCACTTTGGGATTAATAAACTGAACTAATTTCGAAACATTATATATAAGTCCCCCGCCGTAAACCTTACTTAATCTTGAGTTATTACAAGAATACACATTGAGGATCTTTTCGGTTTTAGAGTTTTAGAGAATTAGATCATAAAACATGCATTACATTCCATATATAAACAAAGTGGTTACATAAAAATAGTATTCTTATTTACCATCAATGGAAACATATTTAAAATAAAACATGGATTCTTTCTTGACACTTCCTTGACACTATCATCATATCATGAACCTTTCCCTTGACCTGTGAAAAACATTTCAAAAAAACATGGGATGAGCATAAAAAACTCAGTAAGGGATATAAAAATATATGGAAAGGAAACATGGGTAAATATATACATAATAATGAAATCATACTTTACCCATAAAACATAATCACTTCAACATACCTCATCAAATCATGAATAAATCATAGAAATCATAAGACGTAAAGGTAACTTGAGGCATTCATAACATTCTTACGTAGGGAGTAACCCTCTTGGTTATGTTTGGAATACTCATCACAGTATATTCCCTAACTGTCTTCGGAGAAACCTTAAAGTTACACTCCTTTGCGTTACCCAATGCATTGGAGAGCTATATCGGGCTCACCCGCCCTTAGTTTATCACGAAACCACCCGTCTTCATAATAATGCCCAAGAACCTCAACAAAATCGTATCACATAAAACATGCATAAAGGAAACATAATATTTCCACCTTTCAATCACAAGATATAAATACAACACATTGATATAAAAACATTATGAAAACCATTTTCAATACCAAAAAAAAAGAAAATTAAAACATGGTATTTATTTTTCTTTTAAAAAGAAGGTATGGCTTGTAGAGGAAGCCGAAACTCAAATAATGGTCACGACGGCGGAGAAGTCGTTGTCGCCGCATACGTATAACAAAAACATTCCCTTTTT
The DNA here is from genome assembly GCA_963277665.1 of Viscum album. Classification (NCBI taxonomy): domain Eukaryota; kingdom Viridiplantae; phylum Streptophyta; class Magnoliopsida; order Santalales; family Viscaceae; genus Viscum; species Viscum album. The sequence continues at coordinate 315,094,168 of OY728161.1, forward strand.
TCATTTAGTAAACGCTTAGTATAAAAAATATTCCTTTTGAATAAACATAAAAGTCAAAGGGGTTTATACACCATATAAAAAAAAGTTGTGTATAAAACAAAATATGCCTCAATGAAAGGAGATTGAGACGAAGTCCCATACCTCGGGTCTGACTTGACTCGGTCATTTTTTAATCTTATGAATAATAAACTTGAGTTAATTTCTACTTGTTTAAGAACCTTTTTCATGTTCATTATTCCTTTTATATCACTTATCTCCATGTCATGAACACTATGTAATTATTTAAGTTAATAACGGTCGTTTTAACAATCATTGGTACTTGAGTCAAAAATAAACCCTTTATAATTACATATTGTTCATGTATCCATTATATCCATAATTATAATCATTATGTATATATCATATATATCCAGTATATACATGCATTTATAATATTACATAATCATTTAGAGGTAAGAAATGAAATGCACCGTTCATGGAGACGGTATGCCGTACGTACGCATGAACGCTACTTTCATTTCTATTTCATATTTTATAGAATGGAATCATAATGATATAAAGGTATATTATAATTACAGTATAATATCATATATAATATCATAGTTCCATCCTTTATATGTCCCACATATGGTATTTAACGAATCACATCACTTTGAGGGGGCGGTAGTCCGCACTTCCTTAAATGAAGATATCGTGTTTACCCATAATGGAAACAATAAAGGTATGACCAAAATGAAAAATACAGAAGCTTAAGTAAAAAATAAACATATTATATATCATATATAAATATAGTGACATCTTAATGGCCAGATTTGAAGGTGTTAAAAGAATGTTGATCAATCATCGTTTTGGGAGGCATAAATTCACCATCCACGGAAACAGTATGTCCTTTAACCATTAGATGTAGGTGTGTGTAAGTGTAGCTCTAATACTTCTTATAACAACATACTAGTATATTGAGGATACTGGAGTTGTTACAAATGAAAATAATAAAGAGAGATTAGGGGGTTGGAGAGGCAAAATCAAACAAAAGGACTCAAAAGAAGACATTACCTTAAAATCAGGTAACTCTCTTAGATTTGAGCTCAAAGGCTTCCATGAGAAGACTTCTGCCAAAAGTGAGGATTAAAGGAGTAATAGAGGGATGTGGAGAGCCAAAATGGGCAGGGGTTGGACGAGCCAAAGGCTTTGGGAGTGTGGGTAAGGAGGTAGAGGTGGGGGCCTTTTATAAGAGGAGAGGAGGGGCACTCTTAGAAGGTAAAGAAAGGTCACTTTATTTTAAAATGGTATTCGGTTTTAAGAGGTCCCACATTGATGTGTTTCGAGGATCAGGTGATATGGGTTCTAAATCCACCCATCCAATAGGTTTTGGCCATGTGTAGGTCTTAGATTTTACATTATCATTCCATTTTATTTAAATCGTTAAATAATGAGGTCATTGCTGCATCATCATGATGGCATAAATAATTTAATTTATTTAAAGTCTAAAAATTATAAAAAAATACTATGATGTAGGAAATATTTTTAGATTTCCAATGAATATTTATAATAAAAAATATGATCTTTATAACCCCATGTAAAAATTGTTTTAGTAAAAAATCTCATGTTTGTGTCATTTTTACTTTTACATTAAATAAAAAGTTATTTATGTCATTTCCCAACCAAAGTGGATCAATGGGGTCCAAAAGTTGACCCATGGATTGTATTGGTCGGCCATGACACATCCAATGAGGGTAGGACATGTGTAAAGCTCATCTCATTTTATTAAAGCATTATTTTTACCTTAAACTACACCAATTACCTCTAATCGCGATTAAGAACTTAAGAGTTACTATTCACCAAAAAAATTATTTTAATCTCATTGAACAAAATTTTACTTCTTAATGACAACCATGTATGTCATATTTTTGAAATTAAAAACACAGAAGTGGTAAAATTTCATTTAAACGAAAAATCAGTTTTTATAAGTACCACTTAGTGGTTTCACTATTCATCAAAAATTGAAGTTTTTCAGAAAAATACCAAAAATTCACCCTAAGCTATATTTGATATTCCGAATTCAAAAATGAAGTCTATTTTACAAAATTAAAAACATATAAGTCACATTAATTAATTTAATAATTAATTCCCGCTGTCATGACAAATAGCGTGTTTTTATGAAACAATAAGTATCAAAAGATTGACACCAGTTTAAGTCCAATTTCAAAGTGAAATTGATTCCAATGACCACCATTGGATTAAATGGTAAAAATTTATTCTAATTTCTCTTCAAAACCAATTCAAAAGATAATCTAATCATATAAATAAATTATATTAAAAAGCAGTTTTGATGTAAAATGCAGTATTTTTCACAATTCATTAAAAATGAACATTGTCTGAAAAATACAAAAAATTCACACAAAGTAAATTTTGATGTCCCAATCATAAAGAATAAGTTTATTTTTACAAAAATAGCTTATAAAATTGTCAAAATATATATTTAAAAATGGTTTTCCATCAAAAGGCAGTAAAACAATCTTTTAAAAATATTAGTGTATTCCATGCTTAAGATGGGATTTATTTTCATTTTAAGCCTCTAAAACACTATCTAATTCATTAATAGACATAGATAAAAATATCTATTATTCATTACTTACTTGGGATGTTACATCCGTCCCCCCTTTTGAAAATTGCGTCCCCGCAATTTATGTACTTATCGAATAAATGGGGGTACTTATCCCTCATTGCATTTTCAGATTCCCATGTTGCCTCTTCCATCATGTGGTTTTTCCACAAAACCTTTACCTGATTAATCACCTTATTTCATAACACTTTCTCCCTGTGGTCAAAAATCTAGACCGGTTGTTCCTCATAAGATAGGTTCTCTTCCAGCTGAACTACCTCTTGACTCAAAACATGAGATGGATCTGGCATATATTTTCTCCACCTCGAAACGTGAAAAACATTGTGTAACTGAGATAATATCAGAGGTAAAGCCACCCGGTATGCAACTGATCCAACTCTCTCCAGAATTTCATATGGTCCAATAAACCTTGGACTCAGCTTTCCATTCTTACCAAATCTCATCACACTTTTCCAAGGAGAAACCTTGAGAAAAACATGATCACCTACCTCGAAAGATAGATCCTTCCTCCGGTTATCTGCATAACTCTTCTGCCTGCTCTGAGCTGTTCTCATGTGCTTCTGAATTGCCTGAACTTTTTTTTCTATCTCTTCTACCAATTCTGGTCCCATCAACTTCCTTTCACCCACTTCATCCCAGAAAGCTGGGGTTCGACACCGCTTCCCATATAATTCCTGAAATGGTGCCATCTGTATACTGGAATGAAAACTGTTATTATATGAAAAATCAACCAAAGAAAGATGTTGGTCCCAACTTCCCTAATAATCCATCAAACAAGCTCGTAGCATATCCTCCAAGGTCTGAATTGTTCGTTCTGACTGCCCATCTGATTGAGGATGAAAATCTGTACTAAAATTTAATTCAGTACCCAACGACTTCTGAAGGCCTTTCCAAAAGTTATAAGTGAACCTGGGATCACGATCAGATACAATGGAGAGGGGAAATCCATGTAACCTGACTATCTCTTTAAGATACAAACGGGAAAGTTGATATAGGGAAAAAGTATCTCGTATAGAAAGGAAATGAGAAGATTTAGTCAAGTGATCAACAATAACCCAGATTGCATTATTACCTCGAGATGTCTTCGGTAATCTCACAACAATGTCCATGGATATATTCTCCCATTTCCACTCTGGCACTAGTAAAGACTGAAGCATCCCTTTCGGTAACTGCCGCTCTGCTTTAACCTGTTGACATGTCAAACACTTCACAGTAAAATCAGCAATATCTCTTTTCATTCCATCCCACCAGTAATACTCTCGCAGATCTATGTACATCTTAGTACTGCCAAGATGAACTGAAAACAGAGAACTATGAGCTTCACATAACAACTCTCTCTTCAACTGTGAATCACAAGGCACACACAATCTCTTCCCAAATCTTAAAACGCAATCATTATCAATGTTGAATTCATGCAACTTACCTTTCTGAACCAGCTCTACCTTTTTCTGCAACTCACTGTCTTGCTTCTATGCTTGTTTGATTCTATCTGATAGAGATGATCTCACTGATACCTAAAACAAAAAAGAAGAACTTCCTGCACCAACAACTTCTATGCCAAATTTCATCAAATCCATAACCCAAGGATCACGTTCCAAGCACAATATTGCTAATGAAGCATATCTTTTTCGACTCAAAGCATCAGCCACTTTATTTTATTTTCCTGGATGGTAATGAATTGTACAATCATAATCCTTGATTAATTCCAGCCATATCCTCTGTCTCATGTTTAACTCTTTATGAGTGAATATATACTTTAAACTTTTGTGATCAGTATATATTTCACACTTTACTCCATACAAATGATGCCTCCAAATTTTTAAAGCAAAAACAACAACAGCTAATTCCAAATCATGTGTAGGGTAATTTACCTCATGAGTTTTCAACTGTCGTGAAGCATAAGAAATTACCTGATCATTCTGCATTAGGATGCAACCAATTCCTTTCAATGAAGAATAACTGTATATAACAAACTCACCATTCCTGGAAGGTAGTGCCAAAACTGGATCATTCACCAATCTTCTTTTCAATTCCTGAAAACAATCATCACATTCTTTTGTCCAGATAAACATAACACCCTTCCGAGTTAGCTTAGTCATTGGACTAGATAACAATGAAAAATTTCTAACAATCCTCTAGTAATAGCCTGCCAAACCAAGGAAGCTACGAATCTCAGTTACATTTGTGGGTCTTGGCCATTCTTCGACAACCTTTGTTTTTGCAGGATCAACAGTTATCCCATCTTTAGAAACAATATGACCAAGGAAAGAAATTTGTTGCAACCAAAACTCACACTTTCTGAATTTTCCATACATTTTCTTTTCTTTTATGGTTTGCAAGATAACCCTTAAATATCTTTCATGCTCCTCTTTACTTTTAGAAAACACCAAAATATAATCAATGAAAATCACCACAAACTTATCTAAGAACTCATGGAAAATTCTATTCATTAAGTCCATGAATACAGTAGGTGCATTGGTTTTCCCAAAAGGCATTACTACAAATTCATAATGACCATATCTTGTATGGAACGCGGTCTTCAGAACAAATTCTTCCTTTACCTTCAGCTGATGGTACCCCGATCTCAAGTCAATCTTTGAAAAATACTGAACTCCCTAGAGCTGATCAAACAAATCATCGATATGAGGCAAAGGATATTTGTTCTTAATAGTGATGTTATTCAAGGATCTATAATCAATGCAAAGTCTCATTGAACAATCTTTCTTTTTAACAAATAAAACAGGAGCACCCCTTGGTGATGTTCTAGATCGAATGAAACCTTTCTCTAATAAATCTTGCAATTGCTCCTTCAACTCTAAAAGTTCAATTTGAGGCATTCGATAAGGGGGTTTTGAAATTGGATTAGCATCAGGAACTAAGTCAAAAGTAAACTCAACTTCCCGATCTGGTATTATTCCAGGAAACTCATCAGGAAAAACATCAGGATACTCATTTAACACTGGCACATCATTAATCTGAACAGTTCCTTTATTTTCAACGATGTGTGCAAGGTAACATTCATTTCCATCTTTTACAAGTTTCTTGGCCTCTTGATAAGTTATCAACAGTAAAGGTTCATTCTTGTACAAAAACTAAAAGTCTTTCTGAAAAGAAACTTCTTTAGCTCTACAGTCAATCTTAGCATGGTAAATAGAGAGCCAATCCATACCCAGGATAACATCAAACTCTACTAGAGGTTGAACAATAAGGTTTGCAAGTAGGTTCTTTCCACAGATAAGGATATGAAGATTCTTATAAATTCTTTTTTCCTCAACATTTCACCTAGGTGTTTTTACCAAATGTTCAGGAGTAATTTCTTGAGATGGTATTCCCAATTTACTAGAAAAGGTTTCAGAGACGAATGAATGTGTAGACCCGAATCAAACAACACACTGGCATAATTTGAAAAAACAAACAAAGTACCTGATACAGCTTCATTTGATGGCCCGACATCTGCTGAAGTAGTTTCAAAGGATTTCACCAACCCTTTCTTCATGTAGTCTAACTACTTCCCATAACCCAAGCACTTTGTCGGACACTCATTTGCATAGTGACCCATCTCATTGGACTTATAACAATTGACAAAATGTAAATCAAATTTGGTCTTACCATCACCCTGATCTTTTTCAGTGCAATCATGAGCCTTATGTCCCGTCTTACCACATCGATAACACTTTCCAGAATTCAGAAGACATTCCCCAGCATGCCTTTTTCCCCATTTATCACAAACTGGAAACTTAGATTTCTTACCATCAGACTTTTTTGAATAATTCTTACCTTTCTCCTACCACCTCAGTCACTTCTTCTGTTGGTTGTTATAGAACACTTGATCATCGGCAAACTCCATTTCCACCTTCTCAGCACATTGAACAAGATTTTCATAACTTTTAAACTCACGAGAAGGTAATTCCCTTCGATATTTTGGCTTTAATCCTGAGTAAAAATGATTGATTTTACTATCAAGGTCTTGGATAAAATTTGAAGCATACCTTGCCAATCGAGTGAATCTTTCTTCATAGGCAGCCACTGAGTCTTCCTCTTGCCTCAATTCCAAGAATTTCTTTTCCATCCTAAGTTGAACAGCCTTAGGAAAATACTTCTCAAGAAACATACCTTTGAATTCATCCCAGTCGAGAGCATCAATCTCATTAGCGTCCCTGATATTTTTAACCATCGACCACCACTGATCTGCTTCACCCTCCAAATGGTAAATAGAAAGACTAACCTTTTGATTTTATGAACACCCCATGACATCGAAAATCTTCTCCAGTTCTTTAATATACCCTTCAGCTAGCACAAGGTCAGATGATCCTATGAATGATGGGGGATGTTGCCTCATTAAATGTTCCACCACAGACATGTTCCTCTGCGGTTGATATGGCTGATCTCGTGTATGGATACCACCGCCATTTATCGCTTGAGTCAACTATGCCATTACTGCAAAAAACTATTCAGTTCCAATTCTGACCATCTCAGGATGCTGATTCGGAAGGTTATTTCCTTCTGCATGCCTTCCTAGCACTACTTCCCTGTTTCCTCTACGGAAAACCATTCTGAACAAACATGTCTTAGATGAAGCAACATGGTAATCTTCAAATACTATATCACTTCAATATGACCATAAAGAAAATATTTTTGGATAATCATTTAATAGAATTCTAACTCCTAAAGTTATCTAGACGTACCTCTGATACCAACTATAAGGCCCTAGCCTTAAACCTTACTTAATCTTGAGTTATTACAAGAATACACATTGAGGATCTTTTCAGGTTTAGAGTTTTAGAGAATTAGATCATAAAACATGCATTACATTCCACATATAAACAAAGTTGTTACATAAAGATAGTATTCTTATTTCCCATCAATGGAAAAATATTTAAAATAAAACATGGATTCTTTCTTGACACTTCCTTGACACTATCATCATATCATGTACCTTTCCCTTGACCTGTGAAAAACATTTCAAAAAAACTTGGGATGAGCATAAAAAGCTCAGTAAGGGATATAAAAATATATGGAAAGGAAACATGGGTACATAGATACATAAGAATGAAATCATACTTTACCCATAAAACATAAGCACTTCAACATACCTCATCAAATCATGAATAAATCATAGAAATCTTAAGACGTAAAGGTAAATTGAGGCATTCATAACATTCTTACGTAGGGAGTAACCCTCTTGGTTACGTTTGGAATACCCATCACAGTATATTCTCTAAATCTCTTCGGATAAACCTTAACGTTACACTCCTTCGCATTACCCAATACATTAGAGAGATATATCGGGCTCACCTGCCCTTATTTTATCACGGAACCACCCGTCTTCATAATAATGCCCAAGAACCTCAACAAAATCGTATCACATAAAACATGCATAAAGGTAACATAATATTTCCACCTTTCAATCACAAGATATAAATACAACACATTGATATAAAAAAATTATGAAAACTATTTTCAATACCAAAATAAAAGAAAATTAAAACATGGTATTTATTTTTCTTTTAAAAAGAAGGTATGGCTTGTAGAGGAAGACGAAACTCAAATAACGGTCACGATGGCGGAGAAGTCGTTGTCGCCGCATACGTACGACAAAAACATTCCATTTTTTCGTTTAGTAAATTCTTCATATAAAAAAGATTCCTTTTGAATAAATGTAAAAGTCAAAGGGGTTTATACACCATATAAAAAAAGTTGTGTATAAAACAAAATATGCCTCAATGAAAGGAGATTGAGACGAAGTCCCATACCTCGGGTCCGACTTGACTCAGTCGTTCTTTAATCTCCTGAATCATAAACTTGATTTAATTTCTACTTTTTTAAGAACCTTTTTCAAGTTAATTATTCCTTTTATATCACTTATCTCCATGTCATGAACACTATGTAATTATTTAAGTTAATAACGGTTGTTTTAACGATCATTGGTACTTGAGTCAAAAATAAACCCTTTATAATTACATGTTGTTAATGTATCCATTATATCCATAATTATAATCATTATGTATATATCATATATATCCAGTATATACATGCATTTATAATATTACATAACCATTTAGAGGTAGAAATGAAATTCACCGTTCATGGAGACGGTAAGCCGTACGTACGCATGAACGCTACTTTCATTTCTATTTCGTATTTTATAGAATGGAATCATAATGATATAAAGTTATATTATAATTCCAGTATAATATCATATATAATATCATAGTTCCATCCTTTATACATCCCACATATATTATTTAACGAATCAAATCACTTTGAGGGGGTGGTAGTCCACATTTCCTTAAATGAAGATATCGCGTTTACCCATAATGGAAACAATAAAGGTATGCCCAAAATTAAAAATACAGAAGATTAAGGAAAACATAAACATAGTATATATCATATATAAATATAGTGACATCTTAATGGCTACCTTTGAAGGTGTTAAATGAATTTTTAACAATCATCATTTCGGGAGGCATAAATTCACCATCCACGGAAACAGTATGTCCTTTAACCCTTAGATGCAGGTGTGTGTAAGTGTAGCTCGAATACTTCTTATAAAAACATCCTAGTATATTGAGGATATTGTTTTTGTTACAAAAGAAAATAATAAAGAGAGTTTAGGGGGTTGGAGAAGCAAAATGAAACAAAAGGACTCAAAAGAAGACATTACCTTAAAATCAGGTAACTCTCTTAGATTTGAGCTCAAAGGCTTCATTGGGAAGACTTATGCCCAAAGTGAGGATTCAAGGATTAATAGAGGGATTTTTAGAGACAAAATGGGAAGGGTTTGGCCGAGACAAAGGCTTTGGGATTGTGGGTAAGGAGGTAGAGGTGGGGGCCTTTTATAAGAGGAGAGGAGGGGCACTCTTGGAAGGTAAAGAAAGGTCAATTTTTTTTAAATGGTATTCGGATTTAAGAGGTCCCACATTGATTTGTTTCAAGGATAAGGTGATAAGGGTTCTAAATACACCCATCCAATAGGTTTTTACCATGTTTAAGTCTTAGATTTTACATTATCATTCCATTTTATTTAAATCGTTAAATAATGAGGTCATCACTGCATCATCATGATGTCATAAATAATTTAATTTATTTAAAGTCTAAAAATTACAAAAAAAATACTATGATGTAGGAAATATTTGTATATTTCCAATGACTATTTATAATAAAAAATATGATCTTTATAACCCCATGAAAAAATTGTTTTAATAAAACATTTCATGTTTGTGTCATTTTTACTTTTACGCTAAATAAAAAGTTATTTATGTCATTTACCAAACAAAGTGGCTCCATGGGGTCCCCATGTTGACTCATGGATTTTCTGGGTCGTACATGACACATCCAATGAGGGTAGGACATGTTTCAAGCTCATCTCATTTTATTAAATCATGATTTTTACCTTAAACTACACTAATTACCTCTAATCGCGATTAAGAACTTAAGAGTTACTATTCACCAAAAAATTATTTTAATCTCATTGAACAACATTTTAATTCTTAATGAAAACCATTTATGTATTATTTTTGAAATTCAAAACACAAAAGTGGTAAAATTTCAATTAAACGAAAAATCAGTTTTTATAAGTACCACTTAGTGGTTTCACTATTCATCAAAAATTAAAGTTTTTCAGAAAAATACCACAAATTCACCCTAAGCTATATTTGATATTTCAAATTCAAAAATGAATTATATTTTAAAAAATTCAAAACATATAAGTCAAATTAATTAATTTAATAATTAATTCCCGCTGTCATGACAAATAGCGTGTTTTTATGAAACAATAAGTATCAAAAGATTGACACCAGTTTAAGTCCAATTTCAATGTGAAATTGATTCCAATGACCACCATTGGATTTAATGGTAAAAATATATTCTAATTTCACTTCAAAACAAATTAAAAATATAATCTAATCATATAAATAAATTAGATTAAAAAGCAGTTTTGATGTAAAATGCAGTATTTTTCACTATTCATTAAAAAATGAACATTGTCTGAAAAATACAAAAAATTGAAACAAAGTAAATTTTGATGTCCCAATCATAAAGAATAAGTTTATTTTGACAAACATATCTTATAAAATTTTCAAAAGATAGATTTAAAAATTGTTTTCTAACAAAATGCAGTAAAACAATCTTTTAAAAATATTAGTGTATTCCATGCTTAAGATTGGATTTATTTTCATTTTAAGCCTCTAAAACACTATCTAATTCATTAATAGACATATATAAAAATATCTATTATTCATTACTTACTTGGGATTTTACATTATATCTGAAGACAGAGTATTACTAGATCATAAAAATATGTGGGTAGTGGTTTCTTGGGAATGGACTATGATTTTTTGATATATATAGTAATTTTGGCTTAGTCGGTTAATATTATTGGGTTATATAGAACTTCTAAAATTTAGTGAAACTGATAACAGACATGACCTAAAAGGGAGTGAATTTCATTTGGTCTAACACTTTTGGGAGTTATTTTAAATAGTTGAAAGGATGATTGACCACAATGCTGGTCATAACCCCACCTGAGCCGATTATGCAGTAGATTGTATATTGTGATTTTTTAGGAGTGGGATTGGGCGATGTCTTGATGTTGAGAGGTCATGTAATTGCATATAGTTCATGCTATTTGAGGACTCATGAGTGGAATTACCCTATGAATGACCTTTATATAGTAGTCATTGTACATGCCTTAAAATGTTGTAGGATTTACATATTGAGAGATAAATTTATGTTGTATACATACCAAAAAATCCTAAAATACATTTTCTCAATGATGGATCTAAAATTTTAGTAGTGAAGGTGGGTTGAGTATCTATATTCCTTTGAATTTTCCTGGATTATAATCCAAGAAAGGGAAATGTTGTTACAGATGCATTGAGATGAAAGACATATGACTAGATTCTTAAGGATTCTAGTAGTTAATAATAGTTAAATTCCCTATTTAAGAGATTCATCTGTAAAGTAAAGAGTAAATGGGTCAATATACCCTTACATATTTTGTTATTTCTCATTCACTCCACAATAGGATAATGATAAGGTATATTTCAAATACATATTTCTTGGCTTCAAGGGATAGTGTTTGTGGATGGGAGAATCCACTATACTGTACCCTTGAAGAATATATTGACCAAAAATTTCACAATGCTTTTCACATAAATGAATATATATTAATTTATTATTCTACATGAATCATGTAACTTAAATGAAATTGAGATATGTTAAAATAAAATTTAACTTTTAAAATACAGTTGTAAAATTATCATGAATAAAAGGAAGTAATCATATTACAAAATATATGATGAAAAAATAAATGAAATGGAATCAAGTAGTAGAAGTATCCCTTATGATGTACATTTATCCATGCATGTGATAAAGGTATCTTCGCTATAGTTTTATGTCGACCATATAAAAACCTAACTCAAATAATTATGATATTAGTGAAATTATTTGTGATAGAAATTCAATATTAGGGAAATCTCCATGAGATTAGGGCTAGAAGAATCACAATCCTCAACTACCACTAGAGAAAACTTTAGATAAAACATTTAAATCATTAGGGTATATTTAACTAGAAATGGGGGCGATATAATTAGTAAATTATTAATGAAATATGTTTTTTGACACATGTATTTTTACACATTTCACATTTTGACTTTTAATGATTTTTTTTATTTTTCTATAAAAAATAGTTTTATTTATATTTCATTTTTAAAAGTTAAATTTATAATTATTTGAATTTTAATTTTATGAAATGAAAAAAATTATTAAACTAATCATGTCAACATTATCATAGGGTGAGATTTTGATAATTCTTTAGAATTATTTATTTTTTGGTGAATACTGAAAAACCAATTTGAAAAAAAGAGTCACTTTTATGAAATTAACCTAACAAAAGAATTACTTAAATTATTATGATAAAAAATTTATAATATATATATATATAATAAGTAATATAAATTATGTATAAAAACTATATTGAATTTATAAAACCCATGTTTAATGTTTAGGGAACATGAGTAATATTTTACTCTAAAAACTGTTTATTCTATTATATTAAAATTTATTTTTCATCAATTATGAGTATAAAATATATAAAAATGGAGTAAATTTTTTTAAATCATCATTATCATATTATTAAATAAGGTCAATTTTATTTTTGGTCATAAATGTACGATTACTAAGTTAAATTTTAATTTCCATGATAATGGTAAAACCATTTTTTAAAAATAATTATTTTTCAATATTGTGTATTTTTTATCTAATAATATAAATTAATCACTTCACAAAAATTAATTTAATACAATTTTTAAACCCATATATATATATAGTCATTTATTTCGTAATCAATAATCTATACCAATAAGAACAGTTAATGTTGAAAAATACATTTTTTTCTAGGAGATATTTTTTAAATATATTAAATAATTTATTTAAAAATTGAATAATAAATTATTTATAAAATCATTTATATTATATGGAGCCTAAATTTATGTTTAGTGTAACAGATTTTTTAAAGTAAGTTGATTTTATATTTTTATTAAAATATAGACTGCTTGGGTAAAAAATAGTTATACAGATGAAAACCCAAATTGTAAAATATAAAATATAAAGTGTTAAAAGGATCAAAAAATTTTCAAAAAATATTTGAAAATGAGTGGTAGATGACTTATTAACCATAGATCAACCAAAACATCATTTTTCCCCACATTTGGATCCATCTACCCTTGAATTGTGCCTTGGAATCTTTTATATGTAATGGGTATTTAACAAAAATAAAAAACCCCCCACATATAAAAGGATATCACTTTCACCACATTAATTCTCACATTAAAAACATTATATATACCAAAACAATACCATGGAAACTCATCAACCCTCTCCACATGTTAATGAAGCCTTTTTTTTCAAAATACCAAGCTATGGAGCCGTAAGGTTCTACCTAAGTGAGAACATCCAAATGGATAAGGTAATGCTCTCAACGGAGATCTATTAGTTTCTTTATACTTATACCCACTCAAAAAAATTATCCATGAATGTTTGACAACATTAGTATTATTAATATGTTTTATTTTATTATACTAGTGTAATATCACTTGAATACATCCCTCTAAAACTAGTAGAAAAATGAGAATGTTAACCACGCATTTTGAAGACTACAACCTCCATGATGTAACATATTTTGTTTTAATATGGATTTACATTATTTGTCCCAAAATATTAAAAAATATTTCAACAACTAAAAAACATAAATAATATCATTATTTTTCTATTTTAATAGTATAATACACATCCTTAAGCATACTCACCCATTGGGTTATATTGTGTTTCTGTTTGGGTCGGTTTAACCACCTACATGAACTAAGGAATAAAAATTTATCTTGGATTAATATTAGAACATAAATAGTAATATTATTAAAATTTAGTAAGAAAATAATGATTATTTTGTGGTTTCAAAATGTTTATATTATGTATTTACCTTATTTTTAAAATATCATCCTCAATCACTAAAATTAACAAAATAAGTTGAAATCAATTCCATTTTCACAAAGAATAATTGAAACACCTATGGAATGAGGTAATAGATTTATAAATAAATATAAGTTATATATTTCAATACCTTAAATAATATAAAAATTATGAACTTTATATCAAATAATTTATAATAATATCGACATAAAAAAGAATGTGTGAAACAATTATAGTTACTAACCCTAAATGGTAAAAATAATATATGACTACATAATATATTCATAATAAATTATCATAAATGAAGTGTATAAAATTAAATGTGTATGAAAAAAGTTATTAAATAAATTATTAAGATTTTTTCTGTATAGGATCTTAGAGTGCATTTGATTAAGAATGTAAATAAGGTAAGAGTTTCCTAACTCAATTTTCACCCCTCGAGATATATTTTTTTATTAAAATCCATGTTCTATTTGGAATGGTATATCTACTTCCCATTTAATATTTTTTATCATGATAATTTCTTTATTCATGGAATTTAATGCTTCAGTTTAAACCATAACATTCAAGGGGTGTTGATTCTAATGTTTTTAATGTCATAAGGGGATCTCTGTCTCAAATTTGATTACTTGTGATATAATCCTTATTGTGCATCACGATATCTATAATATGGTGTGATTAATATATAATTAAAGTATTTTAGCACACACACACACACAGATATATATATATATATATATATATATATATATATATATATATAATTTAGGCACTCTTAAGGGCCATATCATGTTTATTAATCAAATAGATTTTGAATGAAAAGTTGAAAGGATTTTTTTTCAGATCAATTTCGTCTATTGAGATAAAAGTGCTTCTTATTTGATTTCATTACCTCAAGATTTGTTTTTTACATAATAAAATTTTATTTCATAGTAATTTATCTTCCTCTATAGTGGTAAATGAACATTTAATTCAAATCCTTTACCTTGATAACATTATTTCTCAAAAATTATACCATTATTGACAATGATTCAAGTTTTATTTAATGATGTTTCCCTCTCCTAGTTTATATTTTCATTCCCACCAACATCCTTCTTTATATTTTGAAATCTCAGTTATGTATTATCTCATGTGACCTTAATATTTTCCTTATCATATTTTCAAAATTATGTATTTTATGTTTTTATATGATGTGAACTTTCGATAAAATCATTTAATAATATTAAAATAATTTTTCATCATTTAAAAATAATATGGTTTATCTTACATCCCATATTACCTTTTAATAACCTTTATATATTTTCAGGGATATATAAATGAATAATATTTTCAGAAATAAAGTTTTTTCAATTTATTCACTTCAGCATTTTGAAAATAAATTTTGAATATGATATGTAACATATTCTTTCAAAATAATCATAATAACATTTTCTAAAAACTATTTTATGGTTTCAATACCATTTACCTATTTATATTAGAAAATTTATTTCCATATAAGTTTTATTTAATGAATTTCCCTATAAATTCTATTATTTTATTTTTAGGGATTAAAATCATGGAATATAATACTTAATTTATTATTCCTATCCATTGATGGTTCTTGATTTTTCTTTTGATGACTTTTCCCTATGAAAATAATATATTTACATTCTATGATTAAAGGGTGTTAATATATTTTTCATACATCTATTGATAAGTAAAATTATTGAATTAGTTACATATCATTTATATATATTGTGTAAATACCATATAATATATTATTTTGTTTTAAGGGTATTTACATAGACATTAATTTAATATATTTTGATAACATTTTATTTTCTACAGGTATATTAGATTATTATTTTTTATAGAATTATGAAAAATTTCATAAAATATTCCATTTAAAAAGGATATGTAACCCATTTTATTTAATCTAGTTATTTATGATATGACAAATGAATTGATATTAAGTGGAACTCATATATATGCAGTATTATGGGTGGAGTCCTATATCACACTCTAATGCATTGGTTAATGTTTTATATCTTATGTGATAATATAGAGTGGGCCTTCTTGGATGTTATCATAAATAAAAGGAGAACAATCATGGATATTATTAAAAACTATGTCATGGTTTTTCTTGTATATACTCACTATATATTAATACACTATTCTTATGTTTGTTCAACAGTCTTAATCATTTAATTATTACTATTTAACACTCTCATGACTCCTATATATTAACTCATCTTTCCACGCACTCTAATTTCATTTATTATGTTATGTCATGTCATATTCGATGACTCATGTTTTATGATTGAGCTTAATTATGTATGATTTTTGTATGTATCCTGATTATACTGATATTCTCATCTTATGATCACTTATTATCATTGATTTTTATCAATTTTTTACCCATACAAAACATCTGATCTCACCATTTTATTATGCTTCCATTTTAACATATTATAAAGAAAATTAATACATATGATATTCTAGAAGAGTATCTTGTGTTCAGAATTTTTGGGAGAGGGAGAGGACTTGTTATGGATTAGGAAGTTCCTTATATAGTGGAGAAAATTTTCTTTTATGTAAAAATTTCAACGGAATATTAGTTGATTTTTTTTAAATTATGTGAAAATAAAAACCTAAAATTTCATGGGAATGTATTGTAATGAATTTTTTTCTTTAAGTAGTGTAATTGAGATATTAATGTATGTGGGGAATTTTAGTTTGTATAAGATCATGTTTAAAAAACTTTAGAGGTTAATATGTCAATTGATGATAATTTAAGGGTTGATAAGTTATGGTTGATCATAATTTAAAATTTATTGATATCCCTTCACGTCAGCTGAATTAACATTTAATATTTTAGGGATTAGGATAAGACATATTTTGTGAAATCGCAATGGATTATTATTAATGATATTTAAAATAATAGTACAACATACCAATGTTTTGGTAATGTAGGATTTTGTGGTTCTCCAAACAATCACATACCTATCGAGATACTGAAAGTGTATTTGACTATGGAACATATTACTCTAGGGTTAATCACACTAAATATTTATGGTTAATTATCAACTCAATCTTTACTCTAGTGCGTTATGAATGGGCCTAAGACCACACACCTAACTATACACTCGTAGAGAATATTATTTGGTTAATTACATTAACTTTATAAGAAAATATGAAGGATTTTTTATGTTATGGAATTAGATTAAAGAATATGAGAGAACCCATTATATAGAAACCTACATTAAACCAAGAGTTATTTAAGTTGAACTGAAACCTAATGTAATAATTTAAATTGTTAAGTCATTTTAAGGTTGAATTCATTATGTAATTATCTTATAATAATTATCTTATAGTGTTAATTTTTCATCTCTCATGATTAATTACTTTTAGTCTTATTAATGGATGAGGCTTGAAGGAACCATGTTATAAATGGATGATATAGACAATGTAGAGATTGTATCAATGAGAAAACTAATGGGATATGAGATAGAGTGAAAGAGCTTGGGATTATTCCAAAAAAACTCTTAAGAATTATGATTTAAAATGTGAACATAGATAAGTGACCAAACACACTAAAGAAGAAAATGATCAAGCCTCATGAAATTTTGGGTGATTAAGATGATTATTAAAAGAATGTTTGGTTTACTACATGTCAAAAATATGGGAAGAAGTGATAAGGAAAATTACTATTAGTAACTAGGAGATGTTTTTTGTTGAAAAAGATGAAACAAAGTATATAATTTATGAGGAAAATTGATAATGTCAGTGGAAACAGTGAATGGAAATGGAGTTTATATGGAGGTACCACTAATAATTAAATTTCTTAAATGTTGAAAACTTGTATGTTATCAAGGTCAATACAATAATCAAAATGGATTACAATGATGATAGATACCAGAAAATTTAATGATAAGGGAATGATTATAAAACCATAAAAATGTAAGTGGGATTTAAAAATGATATTGAATTATAGTTACTAATCACCCACTATATAACTATAGGTATTATATTCATATTTTTTTTCAGACTACTCATATGTACCTAGATTTTTTGAAAAGAACATAAAATTTCCACCCCAACAAATACATGTTAAATTATGAGTATAAAAATTAGTGATATGATTATTATGTCTTATGTATATAAATCATATCTAATAGTTTTTTATGGGAATTTTAATCCTATAAAACATATTATCCTTCCATTAGTCAAATATGATGTTAATTTAAGAATGTATCGACTCTCTTAACGTAGAACCCATGATAACTTCCAATATAGGAAAATTATATCTAAAAACAACCCATAAACTCCTATTAATAAAAGGTTAACTATAAACTCAATATTGAAAAATTATACACATTATAATCAGGTATGTAACATATATAGTGAATGAAAAACTCAATATTAGTTATATTTCTATTATGAGGGAAAATATGAGTGCACTAGACATACCAAGGATAGTAGGGCTGAAACATCATTAAAAATTAAATGTGCATTCATTTATATATTATATAAACCCTTAACTATTTCACTAGTTTTTAATAATTTAAATTACCAAGAAGTGATTTATTTAATAGGGCGGTAATGTAATGACTCAAAATTTCACTATGTATTTTTATTTAATGGATTTTATGTTAATAGATTATTATTCATGGAAAAACAAAATAAAAATTATACCTTTATATATTAAAGTATTTTTCCCATTATTATATAGTTATTAAATTAGAGGGTATAAAATAATGAATCTGTATTATGAAATCTATAAAGAAAAAGGAAAGAAATTGCATCAGGTAGTGGTAGTATCCCTTATAAA
Organism: Viscum album; assembly: GCA_963277665.1. Classification (NCBI taxonomy): domain Eukaryota; kingdom Viridiplantae; phylum Streptophyta; class Magnoliopsida; order Santalales; family Viscaceae; genus Viscum; species Viscum album. The sequence continues at coordinate 315,113,067 of OY728161.1, forward strand.
GATCGTTTATCCAGGATTGGAAAGGAAATAGCTTATCTAAGTTTTATCTAGACCAATAATAATATAAACTCATATAATTATATTATGAGTGAAATCCTAAATAAAAGAAATTCATCCTCATTGAAATTTTGTTGAGATCTATGTAAGAAAAATCATCACCTTCGACTGCCATTAGAGCTTTCCATAAACATAGATCCTATAAAAATATATTGAGAGATATAGAACTATAAATAAAGATGTTAAAATCAGGTATTTATTAATATAATATGTTTTTAATAACATTTATTGTACACATTTCTCATTTTGACTTTTAAAGAAAAATAATATTTATATTCCTATAAAAATATTTTTTTCATTTATATTATATATTTTAGGAAAATTTGTAAATTTTATAATTTCAATTTAATTAAATTAACTTAATTCTAATATTATCCATTTCAATATTATACTAGGGTGGAGTTTTGATATTTTTTAAAAATAATTGTTGTGAATAGTGAAAATAACGATTTTTCAAAAAAAAATATCACTTTTATGGCATTATCTTAACAAAATAATGAATTAGATATTTATGAACACTTTTTAATATAAAATATATTTATAACATGTAATATAAATCATTTATAAATACTATCTTGAATTTTAAAAACTCTTTTTTTAATGTTTTTGAAACTTGTGTAATATTTTACTCTATAAACAATTTCTGTTTTATTCGATTAAAAATTTGTTTTCATCACTTATAGAAATTGAATATATAAAAATGGATTTAATATTTTAAAAAAAGTATCATATTATTTAATAATTTTAATTTCATTTTTAGGCATAAAATAATTATTATTAAGATTAATGTTAATGACCATGATAATGGTAAAAATGTAATTTTCAATGAATTGTTTTTTTTAACATTGTCTAGTTATCATATAGTAAAATAAATTCATATATTATAAAAATAAATTTGATATATTTTTTTAACCCATATATATAAATATAGTATCTTTCATTCAATTGGTAATAATCACAAAACAAAATTAAGAACTCTTAACAGTGAAAACAACATTTTTTTCATAAAATAATTTTTCTATATATTAAATGGCTTAATTTTAAAATTAATTTTATCTTATTTAAAAATTTAATTTGATTATATGAATCCTAAATTTAGGTTTATAACATAAGAATTTTTCAATATGGTTTATATTAAAATATTAATAAAATATACATTACTTATGTAAACACTAGTTACCAAGGTTAAAAAAATAAGTAGTTAAATGTAAAAAAAAGTGGTAAAAGGATTTAAAACTATTTATAATTTTTTGTAAAGAAGAGTGGTAGAGGTTTTATCATCCTTATCATAAAACATAGTTATTTATTTCCCACTTTTGGGGTCATTTATCCTTGAATAGTGTCGTGGAATCATTGAGATGCAATGAGTATTTACTAAAATGAAATTTTCCTCTGTTTATAAAAGGAGATAAGTTCTACATATTTATTCACCCATTATAAATATTTATCATTAATTTTTTTCCTCTTATCACCTATAGCATCCCGCCTTTTTATAACATAAACTTTCATTACATTACACATAACTGAGGATCTTTAAGGTCTAGTGTCTTGGAAACAAATAACATAATACATGAAACAAAAAAAAAATCTTCTTAAAAACTTGAAAGGATTCTCCTCATGTTAACCCTAGGCTCATTACTTCATCTCATAACCTGGGGACATACATCAAAAGAAAGGGTGAGCATAAGGCCCAGCAAGGGAAACAAGTGAAACATTTTACATATAAACTTGAGATACATCAATAAAGTCATGAAAAGAACTTTAAGGCATGAAAATGAAATCACGAGGCATATCATAATAAAAATAAAAATTCTTCATAACTTGAATATGTGGATACAACATTTAATATTGACAATCATGAACATATCACCAAGGTCCATCCCCAAGGTGTCATTTGAAAATTACCAAGGTTATTCACCAAGGTATCGTGAAAATTGTAATCTCTAGTGGTTACATCATTACCCAATGAATTGGAGCGCTATCAGGGCGCACCCTTAAATTTGCCTTTATTATCATTTGATCCACATATATCATCATAAAACATTTCATAAATATCCCATATAGCATAAAATAAATGGGTTTCATTTCATAATCATAACGTTTTAAAAACTGCTTTAAAGACATGATCTTTACGTCACTTTAAACCCACGGAAGAGGAGAGCGGGTTTCATGTATGTAAATCCCAGAATTTAAAATAGAACATTTTTTTATATATGTGAATAAACCTATAGAAATAAGATCTTTGAGTATTCACTTAATAACATAAAATAACTTTAGAAAAAGAGAGAGACATTTTGAGACGGAAATTCTGCAACATAACGACTATGTTACGAGGTTTTAGAAGACATTAAAAAGAGAGGGAAAATGGGTCAAACATTCATAAATGACCCATAAAACAGTAGATGGACAGAATAATAAGGATACATGATCATGGTAATGAAATTTCAAGGACATAACATTTGAAATGAAAAACATGGAAGGAAGACAAAAATTAGATTTCTCTTATGAAAATTCGGCAGCCTAACGACGCCACTTAAAACTTCAAAATACTGAATTGAAGAGATCAAATGGGGTCTCTCATAATATGAACATAAGAGTACAGTATGATAGATATAGAGATAATACCCCAACATAACAAAAAGGAACTTGAAATAATTGACATGAAAGTAGAACTTCAAAACGAGAAGGGTGAAGAACCACTTAAAAATTCGGCAGCCTAACGGCGCCACTTAAAACATCAAAATACTGAATTGAAGAGATAAAATGGGGTCTGTAATCATATGAACATAAGAGTCCAATATTATAGATATATAGATCATACCCCAACATAACAAAAAGGAACTTGAAATAATTGACATGAAAGTAGAACTTCAAAAGGAGAAGTGTGAAGAACCACTTAAAAATTCGGCAGCCTAACGGCGCCACTTAAAACTTCAAAATACTGAATTGAAGAGATCAAATGGGGTCTCTCATAATATGAAAATAAGAGTCCAGTATGATAGATATAGATATCATACCCCAACATAACAAAAAAGAACTTGAAATAATTGACATGAAAGTAGAACTTCAAAAGGAGAAGGGTGAAGAACCACTTAAAAATTCGGCAGCCTAACAGCGCCACTTAAAACTTCAAAATACTGAATTAAAGAGATCAAATGGGGTCTCTCATCATATGAACATAAGAGTCCAGTATGATAGATATAGAGATAATACCCTAACATAACAAAAAGGAACTTGAAATAATTGACATGAAGGTAGAACTTCAAAAGGATAAGGGTGAAGAAGCACTTAAAAATTCGGCAGCCTAACGACGCCACTTAAAACTTCAAAATACTGAATTGAAGAGATCAAATGGGGTCTCTCATAATATGAACATAAAATATCAGTATGATAAATTTAGTGATCATACCCCAACATAACAAAAAGGATCTTGAAATACTTTACATGAAAATAGATCTTGAAAAATGAGAAGGGAGAAAGAATATGTTACAAAAATTTCGGCAGCCTAACGACGCCACTTAAAACATCATAAAATGAAATAATGATAGTAAGAGGGGATATCTAATTATATGAACATGAAAAGTTCAGTAATAGGAGTATAAAAGAACATCCACCAACATAAGAACATGGAGCATAAAAGAATTGACATAAAAGAGATCTCTTGAAAAGAAAGAGAGGGGTCAGATCCCTTACCTTATAGCGAAACTATTAAAACTCAAAGGTTTGGACCTTGAGGGCCTGGGGGCACCTTGGGAGGACTCCTTGGGAGGTAAGGAGACCAGAACATCGTTGGGGGAGAGTGGGGAGTCGAATGGATGAGAGGATGGCTTGCTATTTATAGGGAATGTGAGGGGACAAGGCATTAATGGCCAAGGGACACCTCATTAGTGGTTTTGGTAAAACCACGGGCTTGACCATGGTATTTGCCCATGGTATTGGCCACTTGGGACACCTAATACCTTATATTACTATTCATAAGTCGACCATATTGATTACATACTTAACCCATCATTTAATGATGTCATTAAACACCCGTAACTTAAAAACTGTATTTTCACTATTCATCGAAAATTCAACTTTCATAGAATAATCCCAAAATTTCACCTTAACAAAATATCAATGCTATTATTTCAAAAATTAAATCCATTTTATAAAAATAATTTTCTAAATATTTTTAATTTAATTTTTAAATAAAAACACTATTCATCGAAAATTCATTTTTTTCAGAAAAATCCCCAAAATTTACCTTAACATTATATCGATGCTCTGAGTTCAAAAATGAAGTCCATTTTATAAAAATAATTTTCTAAATATTTTTAATTAAAATTTTAATTAAAAAAACTATTCATCTGAAAAAAACTAATACTTGAATAATAATTTATGAAACCGTTATTTAACCATTTTATTGAATGAAATTACTTAATCAAAGTGCCTAGCTTATTTTAATACTTTCTTTAAGTGAGATTACTAATCCATTTGGACACATTATTAATCCTAATCATAAAATCACTATTCATAATTTACTATTCATCAAAAATCAAGTTGATCTTATTAGACTCTAAATTTCGTACTGAACATAATTGTAGAAGACCATTTTTTGAAAATCATTACACATTTTTAATTTTTTAGGGTTTACATAAACATATTTAAAATATCATTTTTCTAAAATTCATCAAAAATATTCACACTATATTTATCCGGTCATTTGAAAATTCATAAAAGAAATCGAAATTTTTATTTAAAACATAGGATTACACAAGACAGTTACAGTCTCCTTTCATAGCCCCTTATCACACCAGCATAGGACCTAAGTGTAAGGTGTGCTAAGGTGAGAGAATCCGAGGGAGGCTCGGCCAACATCGCACGAGTAGTAATTTCTATCAGTTTGAACTTCTCGCGAAGGCGATCCCGTTCTAGATTTATACGATGAAGTTCAGCTTGGTTTTGGTCAAGAGCAAAGCCCAGTGGTGCTACCTCCTCCCCAAGTTCAGTTAGATGGGCTTCGATCGGTCCAAGACTACTGGGTGAGGCCATCGAATCTTCTTTCTATATTAATTAACCAAGATTGCTTGTATTTAGATACAATAGTCAAAACGTTTAGTTCCGGCGGTCATATTTACCAATGGTCAAATAACAGTCAAAACCCAACAGTCTCATTTTAATTATACTCATGTTATCAAATGAAACATTTTTGTTGAGTATAAAAATAAAATAAAATAACGCATAAAATTAGGAAACAATATTTATTTAAAATTTCGGGTCATTACAATATTCCCCCCTTAAGAAATTGCGTCCTCGCAATTTTTAAAAATTGGGTTTTGAAATTTCATTGAAAGTCCCACATCGGAAAAGGAGTCAGTAAAACTATTTCTTTAAAAGAAAGAAAGGGAAGTACAAAGGTCACCCGAGTTAACCCACACTAGGATTCCATGTAGGAAAACATGGACATGGAGGAGAAAACAAAGGGTCAAGTTCTGAGGGAGAGTGATAGAGAACATGACTATGAGAAAGTTAACCATAAGAAAATCCCAAAATTATGATGTGTGTAAACGGTCTTTGATTACCTAGTAGGAAACGTAAACCAACAACATTTTTGTTTTACGTTTCATTTCATAATTTTGAGGAATTCATTTACTACATAGAACAAAAACATAAGAAAATATACGTACCTTCAAGTAGAGTTTCATCCTTTAATAAGTCCCTACCAACACTAATCTTTTCTCCAAAAGATGAGAATTCAAAAGCACTTGGTCTCATAAAAGCACAAGAATCATCTTCTAGATAATCACATAATCTACAAAAGATTAACTATATGTTTCTTCTATCTTTAAACATTATCCCAAAAACAAAAAGGTTAAGGTAAAACAACTCTTCAAAAAGAAAGAATCCCATAGGAATGGAAACTACTTTTAAATCTTTAAAGTTCCATGGTACTACCCAAAGTTCATCATAGACCATTCCATAAATAACAGTCCTTAAAATTCCTAAAAATAAACCAAACTAATATTGAAACCCAAATACAAGAATGATTTGATAACATATTCTTCCAAAACAACTTCATTGTTCATCTCCAGACAACATCAACCACTCCTAACATCTTATAACAAAAGTTGCTAACCTAAACATATTTTACCCAAGTTAGGTTAATCATTCCCATAAGTAACCTAAATTACTATAAGTCCACCTTAAATTCATAAATTCTTCAAAATATAAGTCAACCTTACTCCTCAATGAAAATACTATAGTAATCTATTTACCTCGATCATATAGGGTCCCCAAAATAGTGAACATATTCCAAAATAATAATCATCTTTTAATCCCCTAATCATCTCTGTCATATTAATACGGAAATTGTCGCATTTCCTATCACATTGGTTGTTGGGACACGTTATTCCATTTAACACCATTAACTAAGAAGAGAAAGTATAATTAGAGGCTTAAATACTTAACCAATAATCATGAAAAGGAACTTAAAGCATATAAGGATAACTTGTAGAAGAAAAGTATACCCTAAATTCTGATCCCCTAGGTTCCCATCTAGGTTATCCATGATCATATATTCTTATGTGAATCTTTATTTTATTTTATCTTTGTTCCTTTAACAATGGTTCATACCAAGCTTATGAATTTACCAAAGCATATCCCCCGGGAGTGTCGTAACCAAGAGTGCAGCAAGGCCCGTTGTCGTGTACCAGTTCCCGTTCGAGTCTAGCTCAAAGCGGTGTTTTCGGGTTTTACCATTATGTACATCTATGCCAGAGCCACCTCTACCTGCTCGTATCTAGACATGGATGTATTTGCTTGGCAACCCCTTACTCAATACTCACCAAAATACCAGGAAGATTTCCTATATTTAAACTTTTTAATAGGGTTATTCCTAGAGTTTTCATATCCTAAATTCCACAAATAACTAAACCATCCTTTGATACCAACTATAGCATCCCGCCTTTTTATAACATAAACTTTCATTACATTACACATAACTGAGGATTTTTAAGGTCTAGTGTCTTAGAAACAAGGAACATAATACATGAAACAAAAAAAAAATCTTCATAAAAACTTGAAAGGATTCTCCTCATGTTCACCCTAGGCTCATTACTGCATCTCATAACCTGGGGACATACATCAAAAGAAAGGATGAGCAGACGGCCCAACAAGGGAAACAAGTGAGACATTTTACATATGAACTTGAGATACATCATTAAAGTCATGAAAAGAACTTTAAGGCATGAAAATGAAATCATGAGGCATATCATAATAAAAATAAAACTTCTTCATAACTTGAAGATGTGACTAAAACATTTAATATTGACAATCATGAACATATCACCAAGGTCCATCCCCAAGGTGTCATTTGAAAATTACCAAGGTTATTCACCAAGGTATCGTGAAAATTGTAATATCTAGTGGTTACATCATTACCCAATGCATTGGAGCGCTATCAGGGCGCACCCTTAAATTTTCCTTTATTATCATGTGAGCCACATATATCATCATCAAACATTTCATGAATAGCCCATATAGCGTAAAATAAATGGGTTTCATTTCATAATCATAACGTTTTAAAAACTGCTTTAAAGACATGATCTTTACGTCACATTAAACCCACGGAAGGGGAGAGCGGGTTTCATGTATGTAAATCCCAGAATTTAAAATAGAACATTTTTTTATATATGTGAATAACCCTATAGAAATAAGATATTTGAGTATTCACTTAATAACATAAAAGAACTTTATAAAAAGAGAGAGACATTTTGAGACGGAAATTCTGCAGCATAACGACTATGTTACGAGGTTTTAGAAGACATTAAAAAGAGAGGTAAAATGGTTCAAACGTTCATAAATGACCCATAAAACAGTAGATGGACAGAATAAGAAGTATACATGATCATGGTAATGAAATTTCAAGGACATAACATTTGAAATGAAAAACATGGAAGGAAGACAAAAATTAGATTTCTCTTATGAAAATTCGGCAGCCTAACGGCGCCACTTAAAACTTCAAAATACTGAATTGAAGAGATCAAATGGGGTCTCTCATAATATGAAAATAAGAGTCCAGTATGATAGATATAGATATCATACCCCAACATAACAAAAAGGAATTTGAAATATTTGACATGAAAGTAGAACTTCAAAACGAGAAGGGTGAAGAACCACTTAAAAATTCGGCAGCCTAACGGCGCCACTTAAAACTTCAAAATACTGAATTGAAGAGATCAAATGGGGTCTCTCATCATATGAACATAAGAGTCCAGTATGATAAATATAGAGATCATATCCCAACATAACAAAAAGGAGCTTGAAATAATTGACATGAAAGTAGAACTTCCAAAGGAGAAGGGTGAAGAACCACTTAAAAATTCGGCAGCCTAACGACGCCACTTAAAAGTATACCCTAACTTGTGATCCCCTAGGTTCCCATCTAGGTTATCCATGATCATATATTCTTATGTGAATCTTTATTTTATTTTATCTTTGTTCCTTTAACAATGGTTCATACCAAGCTTATGAATTTACCAAAGCATATCCCCCGGGAGTGTCGTAACCAAGAGTGCAGCAAGGCCCGTTGTCGTGTACCAGTTCCCATTCGAGTCTAGCTCAAAGTGGTTTTTTCGGGTTTTACCCCTATGTACATCTATGCCAGAGCTACCTCTACCTGCTCGTATCCAGACAGGGATGTATTTGCTTGGCAACCCCTTACTCAATACTCTCCAAAATACCAGGAAGATTTCCTATATTTAAACTTTTTAATAGGGTTATTCCTAGAGTTTTTATATCCTAATTTCCACAAATAACTAAACCATCCTTTGATACCAACTATATCATCCCACCTTTTTATAACATAAACTTTCATTACATTACACATAACTGAGGATCTTTAAGGTCTAGTGTCTTGGAAACAAGGAACATAATACATGAAACAAAAAAAACATTCTTCATAAAAACTTGAAAGGATTCTCCTCATGTTCACCCTAGGCTCATTACTGCATCTCATAACCTGGGGACATACATCAAAAGAAAGGGTGATTAGACGGCCCAACAAGGGAAACAAGTGAGACATTTTACATATGAACTTGAGATACATCATTAAAGTCATGAAAAGAACTTTAAGGCATGAAAATGAAATCATGAGGCGTATCATAATAAAAATAAAACTTCTTCATAACTTGAAGATGTGACTAAAACATTTAATATTGACAATCATGAACATATCACCAAGGTCCATCCCCAAGGTGTCATTTGAAAATTACCAAGGTTATTCACCAAGGTATCGTGAAAATTGTAATATCTAGTGGTTACATCATTACCCAATGCATTGGAGCGCTATCAGGGTGCACCCTTAAATTTTCCATTATTATCATGTGAGCCACATATATCATCATAAAAAATTTCATAAATAACCCATATAGCATAAAATAAATGGGTTTCATTTCATAATCATAACGTTTTAAAAACTGCTTTAAAGACATGATCTTTACGTCACATTAAACCCACGGAAGGGGAGAACGGGTTTCATGTATGTAAATCCCAGAATTTAAAATAGAACATTTTTTTATATATGTGAATAACCCTGTAGAAATAAGATATTTGAGTATTCACTTAATAACATAAAAGAACTTTATAAAAAGAGAGAGACATTTTGAGACGGAAATTCTGCAGCATAACGACTATGTTACGAGGTTTTAGAAGACATTAAAAAGAGAGGGAAAATGGGTCAAACGTTCATAAATGACCCATAAAATAGTAGATGTAAAGAATAAGAAGTATACATGATCATGGTAATGAAATTTCAAGGACATAACATTTGAAATGAAAAACATGGAAGGAAGACAAAAATTAGATTTCTCTTATGAAAATTCGGCAGCCTAACGGCGCCACTTAAAACTTCAAAATACTGAATTGAAGCGATAAAATGGGGTCTCTCATAATATGAACATAGGAGTCCAGTATGATAGATATAGAGATCATAACCCAACATAACAAAAAGGAATTTGAAATATTTGACATGAAAGTAGAACTTCAAAACGAGAAGGGTGAAGAACCACTTAAAAATTCGGCAGCCTAACGACGCCACTTAAAACATCAAAATACTGAATTGAAGAGATAAAATGGGGTCTCTCATCATATGAACATAAGATTCCAGTATGATAAATATAGAGATCATACCCCAACATAACAAAAAGGAGCTTGAAATAATTGACATGAAAGTAGAACTTCCAAAGGAGAAGGGTGAAGAACCACTTAAAAATTCGGCAGCCTAACGACGCCACTTAAAACATCAAAATACTGAATTGAAGAGATCAAATGGGGTCTCTCATCATATGAACATAAGAGTCCATTATGATAGATATAGAGATCATACCCCAACATAACAAAAAGGAACTTGAAATAATTGACATGAAAGTAGAACATCAAAAGGAGAAGGGTGAAGAACCACTTAAAAATTCGGCAGCCTAACAGTGCCACTTAAAACTTCAAAATACTGAATTGAAGAGATCAAATGGGGTCTCTCATCATATGAAAATAATATTCCAGTATGATAGATATAGAGATCATACCCCAACATAACAAAAAGTAACTTGAAATAATTGACAGGAAAGTAGAACATCAAAAGGAGAAGGGTGAAGAACCACTTAAAAATTCGGCAGCCTAACGGCGCCACTTAAAACTTCAAAATACTGAATTGAAGACATCAAATGGGGTATCTAATCATATGAACATAAATGATCAGTATGATAAATTTAGAGGTCATAACCCAACATAATAAAAAGGAGCTTGAAATACTTTACATGAAAATAGATCTTGAAAAATGAGAAAGGAGAAAAAATCCGTTACAAAAATTTCGGCAGCCTAACGACGCCACTTAAAACTTCATAAAACGAAATAATGAGAGTAAGAGGGGATCTCACATTATATGAAAATTAAAAGGGAAGTAAGAGGAGTATAAAATAACATCCACCAACATAAGAACATGGATCATAAAAGAATTGACATAAAAGAGATCTCTTGAAAAGAAAGAGAGGGGTCAGATCCCTTACCTTAAAACGTAACTATTAAAACTCAATGGTTTGGACCTTGAGGGCATGGGGGCCCCTTGGGAGGACTCCTTGGGAGGTAAGGAGACCAGAACATCGTTGGGGGAGAGTGGGGAGTCGAATGGATGAGAGGATGGCTTGGTATTTATAGGGAATGTGAGGGGACAAGGCAATAATGGCCAAGGGACACCTCATTAGTGGTTTTGGAAAAACCATGGGATTCCCATGGTATTTGCCCATGGTATTGGCCACTTGGGACACCTAATACCTTATATTACTATTCATAAGTCGACCATATTGATTACATACTTAACCCATCATTTAATGATGTCATTAAACACCCGTAACTTAAAAACTGTATTTTCACTATTCATCGAAAATTCAACTTTCTCAGAATAATCCCAAAATCTCACCTTAACCAAATATCAATGCTCTGATTTCATAAATGAAATCCATTTTATAAAAATAATTTTCTAAATATTTTTATTTTAATTTTTAAATAAAAACACTATTCATCGAAAATTCATTTTTTCAGAAAAATCCCCAAAAATTACCTAAACATTATATCGATGCTCTGAGTTCAAAAATGAAGTCAATTTTATAAAAATAATTTTCTAAATATTTTTAATTAAAATTTTTATTAAAAAACACTATTCATCTGAAAAAAACTAATACTTGAATACTAATTTATAAAACCGTTATTTAACCATTTTATTGAATCACATTACTTAATCAAAGTACCTAGCTTATTTTAATACTTTCTTTAAGTGAGATTACTAATCCATTTGGAGACATTATTAATCCTAATCATAAAATCACTATTCATAATTGACTATTCATCAAAAATCAAGTTGATCTTATTAGACTCTAAATTTCGTACTGAACATAATTGTAGAAGACCATTTTTTGAAAATCATTACACATTTTTAATTATTTAGGGTTTACATAAACATATTTAAAATATCCTTTTTCTAAAATTCATCAAAAATATGCATACTATATTTATCTGGTCATTTGAAAATTCATAAAAGAAATCGAAATTTTTATTTAAAACAAAGGATTACACAAGACAGTTACAGTCTCCTTACATAGCCCCTTATCACACCAGCATAGGACCTAAGTGTAAGGTGTGCTAAGGTGAGAGAATCCGAGGGAGGCTCGACCAACATCGCACGAGTAGTAATTTCTATCAGTTTGAACTTCTCGTGAAGGAGATCCTATTCTAGCTTTATACGATGAAGTTCAGCTTGGGTTTGGTCAAGAGCAAAGCCCAGTGGTGCTACCTCCTTCCCATGTTCTGTTAGATGGGCTTCGATCGGTCCAAGACTACTTGGTGAGGCCATCGAATCTTCTTTCTATATTAATTAACCAAGATTGCTTGTATTTAGAGACAATAGTCAAAACGTTTAGTTCCAACGGTCATATTTACCAATGGTCAAATAACAGTCAAAACCCAACAGTCTCATTTTAATTATACTCATGTTATCAAATGAAACATTTTTGTTGAGTATAAAAATAAAATAAAATAACACATAAAATTAGGAAACAATATTTATTTAAAATTTCGGGTCATTACATCACCGAAAATATATTCCCATTTACTATAAGAATTGGTCTTTACAAACAACTAAGCTAAATAGCCTTAAGTTGTTACCCAAGGGAGAACATCTAAAGGGAGAAAGTAATATACTCAACCAATCTCTTTTGGTTTCATTCTAGTTATTACATATTAAATATTTTATAACCGAGAAATTATAATAAAAACAGTATAATTAAAAAGTTTTATGTCATTATAACAATTTAATGTCATAGTTCTACGATGCTCTAGATTGATTCAAAAAAAAGAAAATGGTAACCATGCGTTGTGTGGACTACAACCTGTATGAATTAAAAATTTTAATTTTTCATATTGATTTTAATTATTTACCCAAATATCATAATATATGATCAAAAATATAAAAAATATCCCAATAATATAATTATTCTTGTGTTATAATGTTCTTATACACTTCATTTACTATAATCACCTATCGAATTATAGTGTGTTCTTGTTTTGGTTAGTTTGACCACCAACATGAACTTCACTATAATACTCTCTCATTGATGACTATAGGAAGTTAAATACACAAGTTTATAAAATTTATTAATTTAATAATAATTTTTATGGTTTATAAATCATTATTTTAATTATTTAACATCTTACTAAAATATTATACCTGATCGCTAAAATTATTCAAATAAGATGACACTGATTTTATTTTAACACAAAATAACTAAATTCCCTATGGAATTAGGTATGTTATTAAAAAATAAATATGAGTTATCCATTAAAGTTAATTAAATAATATTGTAATTATAAACTTGGTAATAAATAATGGATACTGAAATAGATAATATACAACATGCGTGATATAATTAAAGTTACTAGGCCACAATGGTAAAAATAAGCTATAATAATCTCATATATTAATAATTAAGGATCATAAATAAATTATATAAAAGTTAAATTATTCGAATAAGGTTTCCAAATAGAATAATATTATATTGAATTTTGTTTTACAGGTTCTTGAAGCATGTTTGACAAAGTAGGGAAACCATGTAAGGTTTATTATCACAATTTTTATCCCTTGGGTCATATTCATTATTATACACCATTTTTTATATGGAATGATGTATATAATTCCCCTTTAATATATATTTTCATGATTTATCACTATTCAAGGAGTTTAATGCTTTATTTAAAATCATATCTTTTAAGGGGTTTTGGTTAAAAAGTTTCAAATGTCGTAAGAGATTCTTTATGTCAAATTCAATTTTTGAAGGCATAATTTTTAATATGCACCAGGATATATTTAATATAGTTTGATTAAAACATTATTAATGTATTTTACCATATTAAATAATGCATGATGTATTAATATCAATATCATTTTCATTTTTGGTAACACCCCAAGCTTCCACGGTACACTTCTCTTTGAATAATACAGTAGCATGTGTTGTACACAACTTCGAGTTCTAACACACACCACAACCAATCAAACTAGCCATTATTAATAATAATACCCAAGTTTTGAAATTTTTGAAATTTTATCTTTCAAAATGGATATCATTTTTGGATTCAGAATATCAAAATTAGCTTAGGGTGAATTTTTGGTATTTTTCTGAAAACTTTCAATTTTTGATGAATAGTGAAAAACACTTAGTTATAGTTTAAAACCAAATTTTTATTTAAATAATTATTTTTTTAAATTTATTTTATGTCAAAATAGATACATAATACTTATATATGTTCAATACAATTCTTGGGAGTCATTTTATAATAATTTTAGATATATAAAAATTTTATTGAACTTTTTACCGTCTTTTACCCATCTCCTAGGAGAATTTAAAAATTCATATAAAACATAATTTTAACGGTTCTGTAAGTTGAATTTTGAAAATCTGAGAGACACGGTAAATATCAAGGAGTAAAATTTGGTTCAATAAGATAAAAATAAATTTTGGTAAATAGTAACTTTTTACTTTTATTTACCACGGTTAAAAGTATATAGGGTAATTATAGGTAAAAGTGATATTATTATTACCATAAAACATGTCCTAATTCTATTGAATAAGTATAATTAGAACAAAAACAACCTTGGGAATAAAATATGAACCTCTTGGGTCCACATGTATTAGATTAGGACATTTATTATTATTTAATTAAAAGAAGAGTTAAAAGTGTTAAAATCAAAGTTTAATAAATAAAACATTTTTAATGTAGGGTTATATATAAGATAAATTATATTATAAATATTCATTATAAATATAAAAATATTTCCTACATAATGGTATTTTAATTATAATTTTTAGACATTAAATAAATTAATTTATTTATGACACAATGGTGATGCAGTAATTACCTAATTAATGAAATATTAAAATAATTGATATTATAAATATCAAAATAAATGTAATTTATGACTTTTTATGAATTAAACTAATTTAATAGGTTAATCTGACATATTATGGTTTGTTAGATGAATTTTTTTCGAAGTAATAATGCTGTTATGAATTTAGAAAAAACAAAATACCAAATAGTGTTAAAATTGACATAATAGAGTTTTTAAATCAAATATTATATTGTTAATTTATATTACATTCCTAAAAATCTACGGTTCGGCCAATGGACTCATATAATGATAGGTGTATCATTAATAAAACACTTGGGACTCGATTAAAAGTATATAGTAAGTTTATTAATCATATAATATAAAAATACAAAGAGGCATGGTAAATGTCAACCTATTTAACTAAGAGTTAAATCTTAAAGATAAAGTTAATATAGTGACCCAAACATGTCTAAAATCTATTGGTTGATTGGTTTTCATCCCATCCCCTTCATTTCCATTAAATAATTTATTTTGGATCCATTATAAACCGAAAATTATTTTATTATAAAATAATATTTCTAGCTCTTCCTAAGGTGCCCCCACCCCTCTTATAAAAGGGCACTCCCCCTTCTCTCTAATTCACACCTTCAAAGCCTTTTGGATCGGTCAGAACCTGCCCAAATAAACAATCAACTTCCATAACTTCATCCAAGAGTCCTTTATTTAGTCCGAAAGCCAACTTAAGGAGCCCTTTTGATCAAATCAAAAGGAAGAACCTGAAGAAGAGGTAATAATTTCACCACCCTCTTTCAAGTTCTTTTCTTCTTCCACTTCTTCATTCTTTGTTATTTTCATTCTAAAATAATAAATCCATTTTATTATATATAATGTGATTATATTATAAATATGGTATATCCATATTCATTATTCTATCCATCCTTTGAATGACATGTCACCATACGTGCGTACGTACAGATTACCGTCTCCACGTCGTGGTGTAATTGTTATTCAATACATTATTACTTGGATGGGTATAATAATGATGTGTAATTCATGTAAATAATAAATATAACATGATAATTATTCTGTATATAAGATATTCCATCCAATTATATATTATTTTAAGATCAAAATAATGATATTGTCGCTCGTGCGTATGTACGGATTACCGTCTCCACGAACGTGATGAGATTAATTCCCCATCGTATCCATTCAAGAATAATTTTCATTAGATGATTAAGAATAATTTTTAAAAACTTGATATAGTTCTTGATATGAATATGATACATTCCATCCATAAAAAATATTACTCACATAACAAATAATATAAAGGAAAACGAATCCGTCAACACGCGAAACGACGATAATACTAAGATATTATTAAAAAAGCAATATTAAAAGATCCTATATGATATCATATTAATGTATATGATTATTTTATAATTTAATAAAAATTATTTCACCATTATTCAGTAGTTTAACCTACCATCGACCAAGGAAAATTACAAGGTAAGGGTTAATTTCACTATCTCTTTATTATTCGAGGTTGTTTTTATGTAAGTATCTACTGGGTTTATCATCCACATCCATGTTTCATAAAAATATTTTTCAAAAAAATCTTACTATTTTATAGACTACAGGTTAAATTCATTTATACCATAGTTTTACATTTTATAAGATGTTTATAAATGAATCTTTCCATCATTTTCCAAACAAGGTCCTTTTTAACCTTTTCGTCAAAATTAAGGTAAGAATGTATTTTTTAACTTATACAGTGGGTGAAGCTATTTTCCACCATTATAAAATCATCGAAGCAACCCTTACAAGATTATAATAATATCTTAAAAGTAAATGTATTGTTTTATAATTATGTAAATTTTAAATGATTTCAAAAAAGGGATATTTCTCTCAAATAGTTTTGATTTCATCTATGTCAACATCGTTTGATGGATTTTATGATTATTTGAAGTTTATTTTTTATGATACAAAACAACCATATTGTATTGAAGGGTTTGTGATATGTGTGACTGTGTATGTGTTATTTTTATACCATTCATGGTTTATGGAGAAAGTATTGACATTTCGTATGTTAGTTTTAATACTAATGTTTATGTTATGTTTAAACCTGTTCATATGAGGAATGCATTGGACTTTGTAAGTGAAGGCTGGAGCCCGCTATATCTCCTCGATGCATCAACAGGTCTCATGAGAGAAACTAGTGTCTTGGCACAAGGAATTGAGAAAATCTTATTTGTAGTATTGGCACAAGGCCTTGACTATGTGGTTATGATAGTCTGGCATTATGCATTCCATAATTGTGAAAGTTGTTATTGATATTGCATGTGATTATTCTACTAGTAGAATATTCATGTGAATAAGTAAATGACATTATTTCATTTTATTTTTTCCATATTATGTTAAAGTTCAAGTTTAAAAGGCTTTTGTTTTAGTTATACATTTCCTTAATTGTTTATGCTTATTTATAAAACTTTCCTCTATATTGTTATCCTTACTAAGCATTTGAGCTCACCCCTTTCTATGTTTTATTTTTCCCAGGATGTGAAGAAGTATTTTACGACTGACGTGTAGGGATAGTAAGAGGGGATATGATTGTGGACTATGTAGACTATTTTGTTGTAGTTTTTCACACTATCATGTAATGTAAGACTTATGAATGTATCTAGTGTTTCCAAGGATACTAAACTAATCAGCCTTTGGAGACTTGATCTTTTGTGATTATTTCAATGTTATGTAATAATTCAATAACTCTGGTTAACTGGGGTCAGGGTGTTACATTTTTCAAATGGTCTTCAATTAAAAAGTTTAAAGCGTTTTTTTAACAAACCTCTCTTCATTGAGTTAAAATCCTTCATTAATTTCTTTGTCTCATGGTTGGTTTCTTTCACCATAATATTATATTTTAGTGAACTATCTCTTCCTATATTATGGGAAATAAAATTTTAATTCAAATATTTTAACCTGATAATTTATTTCTCAAAATTTATACCATTATTGAGAATAATTATCATCCTCTTTAATGACAGTTTCAAATTATTGTCAATATTTTCATTCCATCCAATTTTATCTATTATATTTTTGGAAAAATTATGTATTATCTCATTTGACAATAATATTATTCTTGTCCTCTTTTCAAATTAATTTATTTTTTCTCTTTTTTGGATGTTGGTTATTAATAAAGCTATTTCAAAATATTAAAAACATTTTTAGCCTTTCATAATAATTTTTGTACACTCCACCCAACATTACATTTTGATAACATTTATATATTTTAAAGGATCTATTATTGAAGATTATTTTTTAAGTAAATGGTTTTCAATGTTTTCACTTCAAATTTTCAAAAATGAAATTTGAATATGATCTACAACATCTTATTTTATAATATTGACAAGAATTTTTTATAAAAAATCATTTATGGTTTCATTTCCATTTTACACTTTTTCTAAAACTATTTATTTCTAGGGAATATTACTTTAATTAACCACCCCATAAATTTTCTTCTACTATTTTTGGCGATTAAAGTCATGAAAATGTATTACTACATTTTTCTTTAGTAGTCATTATATAATTTTGATTTTTCTTCCAATGAATTTCCTTTATGAACACTCTATATTTGATTCCATTTATTTAAGGGTGTTTTCTTAGATGTCATACATCGATTTATTGGATAAATTATTAACTTATGCATATACCATTTATCTATATGGTTAAAATAAAATATGCTCAATTATCTTGATTGGTGGGTATTTACCTAGAATGATATAAAATATAATTTGATTCCCATTTATTTTCTATTGGTATATCATATAACAATTATTGATGAAATAGTGAATGTTTTTCTTACATGATTACATTTTAAATGGTTATAGAACTCACTTTTATTTTCATGGTTTCTTTGTGATATAATTATTGAATTTATTTGTAATGGAACTCATATGTATGGATAATGATGTTTTGGGTCCTATATCACCCTCTAATGCATTGGTTAATGTTTTATATCTCTTGGAATAATATATTTAGAGACTTATTATATATGATCACAAACTAAATATTGATCCTTCTTGTAATTATCACAAAAATAATGTGTGGGAATTCTTAGATATACTCACAATATGATGATACACTATAATTATGTTTGTTCCACAGTCATATGCATATTATTATGAATGTTATTCTATCGTAGATTATATTAATTGAGTCATGAATATAAACTATTTATTAATTTATTATGTTATGCCGTGTAGTATTCCATAATTAATGTTTTATGATATAATAATAATTGGAAATTATTTTATTATATATCTTGATTACACCCATATGCTCATTTTATTTTCACTTATGATACTTGATTGTTATCACTTCTATTTACTCTTACTATACATTTGATCTCACCCCTTTCTTATGTTTCCTTTCCCCATTTTATGTATAAAAGTGATAAATATGATTTTTTTAGAAGAGTAAATAATATATAAAATTTATGGTAGATGTTGAAAAATTGATATAGATTAATAAGTTTCTTATATAGTAGGGAAATAATGTTTGTTAGCTAAAAAGGACATGGTATTTATAGTTGATGTTTTTTTCATAATTCTAAAAAAATATAAACCTAAAATATCATGGGAATATATTATAATGAAACATTTTATTTTATTTATATAATATAGATGGTCTTTTATATGGGTATTTATGAAGAAGATGAGATCATTCACATTGAATGTGGTATTTTTTTCCTAAAAATATGTGTGAAGAAACAATTTGGTAATCCCATGCCTTTAAGTGATTCATTCACCCTGTTCTAAAAAAGATGCACTGTGACATGCGTTGATAGTATTGATGGTCTGGAATAAAGAAAAACATAGTGTTTATTTTATATGGTTTTCCACCTACTAAAAGGTGATGTTTGAGAACCATCAACCCATTGGTCTTTGGAATCATTTTCCCATTCTAGAGTGGAAATGCGATGATGTAACGATGTACATTTTGATGGAGTTGTTAGGTATACACCCTGGTGGTGATGTTGTTTCGGTGATACTAGATCGACTAATGTTGGTGGATCATTTATTACCAATATGGGAAAGCTTTTTAGTTGGTGATCTGGGTAAGATATTTGTTCTCTAGATAGTGAACTCACATGGTATACCTTAGAGTATAATTATTCATAGGAAAACTCATTTCATATCACATTTTATTCAATTATAATAGAATGGTCTTGTTATGAAAGCTCACTTGATCACTTCATATCATCCACACAATAATGGGAAGTCTATGAATACCATTTAAAATTTTTTGGATGTTTTTAGATGGTTTTTATTGAATTTTTTGGTTCTTTGGGAATTACTATGTGATAGTGGATTTCACCCAAAATAATAGTTTCCAAGAATGGATTCAAATGGATTGATTTGAGGCATTATTTTGTAGGCCTGTTCATTCACCCTTGTGATAGTTAGTGGTCGGTGAGTCCCATATTCTTAAAATAAGTCTCATGTAAGATTTTTTTATTTATTTATTCAAAGAATCAACAAGGGTATGGTGACTACCCAGAGTAAAAAAAGATCTTATGTTGACTGGAAATGTAAAACACTTGTGTTTGAGGTAGTTGATAGGGTGTTCTTTCTAGTGTCACCTATATTTTGATACTTTCATGTATAAAGGTATCTAAATTTAGAACCAAAGTATGTGGGGCCTTTAATATATTATATATGTTTAATATCGTGGAATATATGATTGATTTTAAAATTCATTTCAGTGTGATACACAATGTGTTTCACATGTAACAGATTCACAGTTATTATCTTAGTCTGTCTCACATGTTCTATACCAATAATTTTGAGATTAAGACTAATTTTATACATTGAGGAGCATGTGGTCTATATAGTTTATTATAGTGATAATGATATTTCTATTAATATATTTCCTCTGGTATATGTACAATGGTAGTATAGACATATCTATGAGGATAAATGGAAGTGGGAGTTTGATATATAGCCCTAGTGGCTGAGGTTATTTTCTGATGATGATTGATGATTCTTTGTAGTGAAAACCAAGAATGAGGTGTCATATAGTGGGAGGGGGGGGGGGGGGGTAAAATCAATACCTTTCTCAAGGCGAGACATTAAATAAGTTTTTATCAAACCTCATTGTTTTTCTTCTTGTTGAATGCTTCAGGTGTTGAAATTGTTGGAAATGGATTAAGAAAAAAAGAGTTTAGTCTTCCATTGTAATCAAGATATAGAGGCCATCTAATATGTATTTAAAATATATATTTTAGATAATTGGAAACCTAGTAGTTTAGGGGGCTTCCTAGAGCCACCAGTTAGTCAGTGAGCCACCATTAGATGGGATTTGGAATTATATGTGGTCCTAAATTGAGGGAAACCACATAATTTATCACAGAACCCTATATTTATTACTCTTCTCTTCACCCCAACCCTATCTAAAAATATATGATGAGTGGATCTCTTATTTCATTATTTTTTAGAATTCCATCTCATTTCCTGTTAGTTTAGAGTGATGTTTAATGTGTTTGATTCTAATCAGTGAGCATAAGAACATTACATCTCTATATATCTCTCTTCCACTATATTTATAGTATATCATATTGAAAACCAAAAATATTTTTTTTTGGGGTCGTATTTTAGGGAATTTTTTTATTGGGATTGATATCACTGGTGGTTCTTAGAGATTAAACTCCATCATGGTTAAATTCAGTGGTCTTGACCCAATCCCTCAATGCCTCACTAAATTTTCATTGTGTGTATGATGTTGAATCACACCGACATACCAAAAATCAACCTAAAATAAATATGTAAATCATAATTAAATTATGTGGTGAAATATATAATTAATAATAGTTTGGAAGTGGTCATTGGGAATGAAACTAGGACTATATTCACTACTTGATGTGTGCATGACCATGATTGTTGAGTGGATAACTTATGGGGAGAAACTAGGGATGTATTAAAACTAAGAAATAGATAGGTGTGTGTATGTGTGTGGTTGAGGATACCAAAGGAATATTCTAATATCCAGATTAATTATTTCTTTTCATTTATACATTAATTGATATAGTTTAATTAAAGTAATTTATATGTTAATTTCATAGGATTTTTATCTATGATAATTTATTTGGAATTACTTGGGAAATTTCCATGGACTTGGATGTGATTCTTTATTTATAATTAATGGGGAAATTCCCATGGATTTGGATGTATTTGTTTTTGAAATTCCTCGAGAAAGACACATGGATTCTAATTTTATACATGTTTTTTAATTCCTTGGGTACTCTATTTATATTCAAATTATGTCACATGAATTTGAATTACTTTGGTACGTCCATTGTATTCAGATTGTGATACATGATTTTGAATTTCTTGGGTATTCTCCTCATATTTATATTAGACTCTTGATTTGGAATGCCTTGGATATGCCTGTTGGATTCATAATACGATACTTGTTTTTAGGACCCTGGTTACACCACATCGATTTAGTTATTATTCCTAGACTCAAAATTCCTTAGGAAGTCTCCTTGTATTTGATTATTCCAGAATTTGGAAACGTGATTAGAGACATATGGATTGGGATGAATTTGTTATGACCAATTACGTGTTTTATCAAGGAACCCGAGGATTGATGGTGGTTTTAATTATGTATTTTTTTTTATGATGTGCCTTTATTTTCTATTCACATTAGTAGGAACTATATAATCAGACTGGATATTTATTATATACCATTGGTGGTGGACTTATAAGTCATAATCATATCCTTCTTTGACTATTCTGTGGTACCCTAGAATATTTTATGGAAGGAGGACATTATAGGCGAAAGATTCATATGATTGATGCTTGATTTTAGTTTCTAGGATAGAGAATGGGATATGGGGAAACTGTTGGGACCTAGGACAATTTTTGGTACAGTTTTTCCGATATTTTATTGGGATTATTTTAGGATGTTTTCACTTAAAATATTCTTTTGGATATATTCCTTAATAAATTATATTGACTCATTTGATATTGGAGGAGATATGTCTATTTAATTCCACTTGATGTGATTCTAGGTACCACATTGTTTTATATATATCAAATTATCCTTATTTTATTTGTTATTACCTTCTAATGAGAGGGTATATTCTCCTCACCATACCAACTTAGAGCCTCACTACTATTAATCAAACTTGTTTGTATGGTGAGGCATACTTAAGGTTGCATAACTCCCCCATACGAGACACCAATTAGTCGTCCCCATTAGGGAGGAAGTTACAAAAAATGATGTAATAGAAAAGACACAGTTTATTTCATTTCATATAGTATAAAAAATTCATATATTCAATTCCAATCATACAACTGATAAAATAATTTACCATAGATTTAGTATATATAAAAATAAACAAAGAATTTATAACAACCCATGCTTAACACTGATGAACCTCATAGTAGAGCTCCAACCATCAATGTCGGTATTATACATAAACTACAACTCCAAAAATTGTGCCAACAATTTTGGGATATTTTACTTTGTTTTATCAATAGACATAAAGTATAAACATGTCATGGAGGGACCACGAAGGATTTGTGTATGTACTCAGTAGGCCACCACCAATAAATTCTTTGATGGAGATACATTAAAATTAAGATATATTTTATTTTCGATTTTCCTAAGTTATATACTATGATATGCATATGATTCATATTATAGGATATGATATTCCTATATCATAAGAAGAAATGGGTTGATTCTTTTAGCCTATATCATACCATATTATTGGATTACGATATGGATATATGAGTGCATACATGATGTCATTTCATCTATATATTTTTAATCGGTTATATATCATAAGATGATTCATTTATATCTTTTATCCCCATATTTCATTTAAATGTTCAATGAACAATACTCCCATGGGTAGTAATGTGTGGGTGCCATGAGATAAAATCTAATATTGAAAACACTTTTCATTTAATAAATAATGTTAGGGAGATCATATAAATGAGATTTTATCCCTCTAATTAGTTGAACCTTATTTCATGAAAACCATTTTGAAGAACCCTTCCATCCTGAATATCCTTTTATCAATCACTAAAGGAACTAACACCCCATTGGTGGTTTGGGGTTTTATCAATATGATCATGGATCCAAGGACTATGTAACCCCCTTATTGGATAAATCATCTATTTGTTTCTCATGTGATCTCTATCAAACATAATCCACTGAATAATATAGATGGGGATAATGATAACCAAGGTAAGAACCTATAAATATTCTTTAAATTATACCAAATTGAACTCTAGAATATAGATTATGAAATTAAATAATTTTCCTTAGCTTAAAATTATCATCAAATGGTCACAAAAAACCCATCAATGGTATCAGAGCCTTGATTTTCAAGGAATTAAAATTTTTATCCATTGATTTTTTAATTAACTTACCTATCATAAGTAATTTTCATCCATATCATAAAATACTATACATTTTAAATATTATATTTTGGTTCGTTATAGAATAAAATTAATCCTTATAAAATTTTATGATATGCATGAAATCCATAGTTTTGAACTGCACTATAAAATACAATATGAAATATCATTAAATATGATTGGTACCCAGAGTTTTGAAAAACAGAGTGTCATTTGGTAATTACAATATTAAGGAAATCATAAAATATTATTGGAACCTTATGATATCTCATATCATAAGAGTGAATTAAAATTTCAACATATGGTTAATTTTATATCATAAAATATTATTGATGCAAGATTCCTTTATTATATAACAACTATAATTTATGACTGACAATTCCAATTATCAGTTATAAAATAAAATATAATAAATATTTTTCAATAATTTATTATAGTTAATAAAATTTTAATAAATCATAAGTATTTATCTTTAAAAAATTTTATTTTTCATGGATACATTTAATACGAAAACATTATACTTGTATCTCATGTTTTGAAAAAATAAATAAATAAATAAATATTTTTTATGTTTTTTATTCCTTTAGAATATTCATGTTTTTAAATTTTATATAGAATGTGAATGTTTTCTATATTCAGTTTATGTGATAAATTAATTCTAGTATATTTTTATCACATGTATTACATACAAAGAAATACTTTATAATATTTATTTTTCATCTACCTTGACCTCAGTATGTAATTGAAGTTATTATCTTAAATTTAGTTTTTAGACATATTTTTTATATATTATTGCATGACCCCCACCCTCCAATGATACCACAATGATGAGAGAGAGATAATGACCCCCAATTCTTACGTCCAATAGTCCCAGGTTGGAGAGTAGCACCAAGGGTGTACAAATCCCACAATAATGGAGGAATTACCCTTTATATGAAAAAAAATCTAGATATTGAAAGAATCATCCATAACAACTCTAAGACAAAATATAAAATAAAAACCCAAACTATACTACATGCATGTATAAATAGAATTAATACAGATAAAAGTAGATACCCAAAATTAAAGCTAAAGCATAGACACAACAACTCTCAATGATCCAAGGTATTAAGGTCTAGTACGGTCTATAGAATACTCCTTGAAACATGAAAGCATATTTATATATGTAGGGTGAGAATAAAAGTATACTCTGCAGGAAAACCAAATTCTCTCATGATAATGTGAAAGAAGCATTCTAATACACCTGTGAGAAAACTACAAAACCAAACAACACCTAAATAGGCATAACAACCATCCCAACCTCACTAAGGCATGCTCACCAAATAATGTATACTAAGTAATATAATTAAATCACATAAATGATAGATTACACTACACCACTATACCTTAGATTATCCTATCTCACACCCCAACAGAAAACATCATGGAGATCCCACCCATTCTAAATATACCACACCACACTCCACACACACACACCTGGACCTCACCACACAACCATCACAAACACACCTGGGACTCATAACACATATCACCATCCCAAAACATGTACTCAAAACACATCCCACTTGAACACACCTAGGCCACACAACACATCACATCTCATCCTAAAGAAACTTGGGAAAGCACATCACAACTCATCCAAAAGACACCTAGGACACCACAACAAAACTCATCCCAAAGACACCTAGGATACTACATCCCATCACATCCTACCGAAAGAAGGTTGGGTCATCATCTACTAGAAGTGGGAGCAGAGAAGAGAGGGTGTCCAACCATCCAATCTCCCATCAAGATGATAGGAACAACACCCCCTGCATGATGATGCAGTTGTTCAGTACATAGTGCTCTAAATGTTTGGTGTGCATATAGAATTAACAAGAATATATGATGAATACAAATATAAAGAGAAAATAACACAAGACCAACCTATGGTTTTACAAAAAAATCACTAAACAACCCATGAACTCCCCACTTTGAGGCTACCTCTAATTCATAACACCACACAACAAGCCCCCATCCATATTTCACATCTCCAAAAAAATTTATTTAATCACCCCATTCATTCTATTGTTTAACATCATCAACATTTAACCATACAACCCACCATTTAATTATTCATTAACCATTTCCATTCAATTAACCAAACCAACCCAATCTTTGAATTATTGAACAATCATTTATTTTTTCCATCACTACCGAGGAATCTAGCACAAAGAAACCACAACCTTGCCACCCCAAAAGGATGGACAAACAAACCAACTTATTGCCACCCCAAAATCGCAGCCAATAAAACCACCCCCTCACCACCCCAAAATCTTGGTAAAAAAATACACACATCAACCCACACCCCATTACAACCACACATTACTATCCCACAAGCACAAGAACACATCAAAATACATAAATACCATCTTTACAAATTCACATTTGGAATTTTATCACATTCAACTTTATTTTAGGGGGTGTTATCACACCAACCAAAATTGCTGGGAAACCATTTCATTATACAAGTATAAGTAATTAATCAATTTCCATTTAGGGTGATATCACAAAAATCATAGCAGTCACAAAATTCAAAACAGTCACAATACATATATCCAGTGAAAATAAAGCCTCAAATGCTTACAATTTTCAGTAGGGCATCGAGCCCCTATAATTCTCAATATCAAAATATAATATCTAAGCTATAGAAGTATTAAAATGAAACCCCATTCACCCCTTTTCAATTCAATTATCCAATTATTTATATTTAATTTATCCAGTAAAACCTTAACTCATAAGTAAAAAAGGAAACCCAACCCGTATGAAACACAATAAAGATAAATGAAAAAAATCCCACCACAAAGAACCGTTTCAACTCACTACACACCATAGGGAAAATAAGAATTCCAAAAAACCACAATCACACCATGAGGAACTATATATAAACCTATACCGCACAAAAATACCATCGAAATGAAACCCAACACACACCCCAATCCAAAAGAACATCACCGTAGTGAATCCATGATGATTAATGGAAGGGAACACATGAGAACAATATGATAACATACCACAAATCGATATAGGATCCCAAGTATCAATCCCCATTAAAAGGAATCTCTAAATGATAAAGGATAAGTTCATCAGATTTGAAGGATGAGAGAAGAGCTGCTGACTATAGGATTTGGAAAAAAAATTGCGTAACTAAAACCTTTAAAATTGTAAAACATTAGGGAATTACATGATGTGTAATCCAATTTCATGCCACGTAATATTGGGATTCCAGGTTATGCTAAAAAACACGTCACCCTTATGTTATTTTACTCCAAAAACATAAATTTCGTGAACATTCCATTTAAAATTCATGAAACCAAATTTCACACCATGTAATACACTTACGAAATGTGTATTCCTTACAACAGTTCTATTAAACATCCAAATTTCAGCAAAAAAATATGGGAACGTCTCCCGAACACCTCCATTCCTCAAAATCGGAAAAGTAACATACTAGGAAGACACAAATTGTTACATCAGATAAATATAAAACTATTATGACCCTCAATAATCCAAAACCATGTCCAGAAGGAAAGGTGTCTAAAAAACCCACAAGATACCTCTCATGTATCCCATCAAACTTAAAACGCTACCACTATATAAACATGCCAACCCAAATAGCTACAAAACACAATGAACAACCACAAGACAACTTCCCTCACACAAACACCCTAACATAAAAACCATTTCACATCCATATAAACCACCAAAGTATCCAAACAAACAAATGGAACAACCAACAAATTGCACCATCCTGAACACATGAATCAAATAATTCCATATTTCATGTCAAGATACTATCTGCTATGGGCAACATTTACTCACTCGCACGGGTTCAGTCAAATTACAGTTAATACATCTCAATTATAAATTGGATCTTATCCTTTTCATATATCATGAATTTATCACACATCATATCACACACATAAAAAACCAATGAAAACAAATCATCTAGTAAACAAAAGTTTAATCATCACATCACAAAGTAGAACAATGAAAATAAAAACTCAAAAAAACTCTGGGTACTAGGCATGAATTTCTATCTCTCACTCCCATGTAATCTTCTCTAGGCCATAAATCCTAAAAAATGATCCAAAGAAATGGTTTATCCAAAAAAAACCTTCTTCTAATGATCTAGGATCTCTACTGGTCCCTCCATAAATGTTTCATCATCCTCGATATCTATGTTTACCCATTCAATGACATGGGATTCCTCATGATAATACCAATGAAGCTGAGAGAAATTGAAGATGTCTTGAATCCTCTCAAACCACAATGGAAATTTCAAACAGTACTCCCCTTCTCCAACTCACCCCAACACCTTAATGGGCCTAAAAATGGGGAGAATGATTACTCCCTTGGCCAAACCTCCACTGCCCACATCAAGGGGAAACCTTAAAAACATGTGGTTCCCAACCTTGAACTCCAAGGGCCTCCTTATTTGATCTGCATAAGACTTATGCATTTCTTACACTGCTCTTATCTTCACATGAATAAGTTAAAACTTTTTTGTCATGTTGTACACCACATCATGAAAAATAATGTTTTTCTCCCCAACCTCTATTCACCACAATACAGAATGACATTATATTCTATACAAATCTTTAGATGAAGTCATGTGAATGATAATGTGATAGGTATTATTATAATCAAACTCTACCAATGGTAGGTTTCATACCCAAGATCTACCAGTGTCACAGATGCATTCTCACAACATATCTATCGTCTTCTGGATAGTCTGTTCCATTTGAACATCTATTTGAGGGTGGAAAGTAGTGTCGAGGTGTAACGGAGTACCTAAATAATACTATAATCCCCTCCAGACTCATAAGGTAATATGTGTGTCCTAATTTGATACAATGGACCTAGAAACTCCATGAAACCACACCACATCATCTACATAAATCTTAGCCAATACATCCACTACGTTCGACTCCTTGATAACTAAGAAGTGGTCTGATTTCATAAAATGAACCACTATCACCAAGATAGAATCTCACCATCCTAGAGTTCTGGGTAATTCTGTAACAAAATCCATTGAGATATCATCAAATTTCTACTTGGAAACATTCAAGGGTCGCAAAAAACCACCAAGAACATGATGCTAAACCTTTACCTATTTAAGAACCAAGCACTTCTCAAAAAACTCCACCACATCCCATTTTATACCTAGCCACCAAATATGAATCCTCATTCCATGGTACATCTTAGAAATTCCCCAGTGCAACAAAAATGTTTATCTATAGAACTCACTAAAAACTCCCTTGTGCATTACTACTAGAATAAAAAACCTTCCTCCAAAGAACATATGATTATGACCATCCATTGATCGCCCCTCTAGAGCATCCCCACAACCCACACATTTACACAACACCTCTTCCTCCGAGTCTCCCCATTGAGACTCCTCCACATTGTTCATTAGAGAACATTACACCATAATTTTGAAAAAAGAAACTTCCTCTACCACCATCCTCCCTTGCATCTATATTCAAGGTTGTCAACTCCTCCATCACTCTCCAAGCGTCCCTAGACATCTAAACAACATTGTTCCATGACTTAGTGCTTAAATAATTAGCCACAAAATTCCCCTTTCCTATGGTGTAGGAGATGTAAAAATCATAATCCAGAAGAAAATCCATTGAAATCTACTGCCACAACTTTAGATCACACTATGAAAAGATATACCTAAAAATATTAAGATTCGTGAAGAGCAATAAGCGCTCTTTAACAAGGTAATTCCACCCCAACATCAGCACAAATACAACATTCACTAGATCTATATCATGGGTGGAATAGTTACATTTGTGGGGATGTCACTGACTAAACCCATAAGATGTCACTTCCCACTGTTGCATCAGTGTGCATCCCATGACTAAATGGGAAGGAAAAAAACACCTCAAACAACACACCATCCTTTAGAAGTTGAAGAACTTGAGAACTGACTAACTTTCTCTTCATGGAACTAAACGATGTCTGGTACTAATCAGTGCACAAATTTTTTTTTCTTTGTTAGTAAAATATATAAATGGGTAAAAACCTTAGATAATAACATGCAAGACCATGGAACTACAAACCACTACCATGTTATTGGGTTCTTCCTAAGAAAAAACTGCTTCAACCTCCAATTGGTCTACTACCACACCTTATAGAGAAACCACATTCCTGAGGAAATGTATCTCTTGTGTCCAAAACATTCACTTGGAAACCATTACATAAAGTTGGTGGTGTTGAAGAACATGAAATATTGTTCTATGATGCTTAGTATACTCATCCTATGACATCAAGGAGATCAAGATATCATCGATGAACATGGAGATGAACTAGTTCAGGAACTCATGGAACCAATAGTTCATAATCCCTATGAACAAAGCTGGTGTGTTCGTAACATTGAATGAAATGAATATAAAACCAAAGTTCCAAAACCTATATCTTAAGGTTGTATTTAGGATATATTCATCCTTCATCCTCAAATGGTGATATCCAGATCACCGATTGATCTTAGAAAACCAACTCTCCCCTCTATGCTAGTTCCTAAGATCTTCTATCCTAGGAAGAGGGTAACCATTTTTTTTACCATCATCTCATTCAAACTCCATTAGTTTATGAAAATCCTCAGTCTACCATATGACTTCCTTTTATAACACACTGGGGCACTCCATAATGACATAGTAGGCTAGATAAAACCCTTATGCATCAGATATTCTACATGAATCCTCAACTCCTAAAACTCAAAGGGTTCCATCTAACAAGGATCTATTAAAATAGGATAACCACCAGAATGAATTTCTATCACAAAGTGAACTTCATGTTGAGGGAGAAGGGTCACAACCACCTTAAGGAAAATTTCCAAGAACCCCTCAATAACCCTAGGAACCTATACCAACCCAATGTCTTCTAATTACATCGACAACTCATCTAATATGGAAAGATGGGGCTATGCATGCCAACTACCCACCAAATAACCCCTCTCACTGAAGAAAACCACATGCTAACCATCCACATATAAAAAATTACTCTCTTATAGTAGTAGTTGATAGTATAACCTATGTAATACAACCAAAATATTTTAGTTATGACATCTTAAGGCTTCATCTTTAGAAACAAAATATCCCCATATGACTGATGTGGCTCCATGATCAATATACAACCCCTGAAAAACATCATGCAAAGCTGGTCTGGCCTCAGACCAACGTAGTCAGCAATAGAGGCATGATAAGCCTCTCTATATCTAGTCCCTGAGAATGGGATAGTGTGGGTGTAACAAATGAGTGTGAAGCTCCTGAATCAAATAAGACACAAAAAAGAGTACTAAACAAAATTATTGTACCTACAGTGATCTCTAGTACCTCTAGAACTACTGCCTCAACTACATACAACTAACCACACCTAAAACATCTACATCTCTACTAACTACCACTTCCACATACATGCTCGGGCTAGGTTCCCTGAACACAAGGAGCATCCTGAGGTCAGCCTCTACCTTTTCTATCTCCCCATGCTGGAGCATAATCATGCTAACCCTACTGCTCAAATGGACTCACTAGCAACTACTACTGAGGCTATCCCTAAAACTATCCCACTTAGAAAAACTGAGCTCATATAGCCACTGATCACTATCCTTGAATATGGTCATGAATTCCATAGAAGAATCACATCATACCCACCCCCATATGAAAGGCTCAAAAACTAGAAGGAAGAAAGGGAAGCTGCCGAGGTTGACTATAGAATGGTCAAAACCATGAAGGTCCTGGAGCCTAAGACCTTCCACTGGAAACCATTCCCCTTGAGGAACCCTTCTAGTTCCCCTCCCTCGAAAAACCTCTTCATGAGTTAATTTACTCGATCACCTACTCTTTCTTCAGAACCTCTAGATATGTTGGAAATGTAGAAGGAGTTATGTCGTTCTGGAAAGAAGGACAAAGTGTCTCCTCACGATGTATCACACAAGAATCTGCATATAGAGAAATATCTGGGATAAAATGTAGAAGGTACTTGAACTTGACTCCCAAATCCCACATTTACATGCTCTCCTACAAAATAGAAATAATCTCTTTCATCTTCACAGACTTCATGGTCTATGAAAGGATCTATGCTCGAAATGTATTCTATAAGTTGTCCCACAAAATGTCTTCCTCCTAATGCTCTGAATGATACAAAATCCACCACTAATGCATAGATACTTGCCTTTGACTAGCTACCAAAGAGACCCAATACTCTGCTGGAGTCCAGATCAAACTGAAAGTTATCTCAAGCTCTTCCATCCAGCTCTATGTATCCACATCTGAAATGTCACGAACAAAATCTAGTATCCATCATTACAAGCACCAACCATGGCTCATGTAAGGGCTCAAAAGGTGTTCCATATCCCCATAGACTGGAACAAGTTCCCAGGTATCATGTATTATGGTTTGTGAATTATTTACCCGAGTTTAGAATTATTTAACAACCAAAAAACAATCAATAAACCAAATATGAAAATTTATGCCAAACATGCCTTAAATAAAATCCAGAAATGAACACATTGGTTTAAACATGTCCCAATAAGTCCAAAGATAAATAAAATTATCATTAAAATAGCCCAAGGGACTCCACATGACAAGGGGTTATCATCAACATGTCATCTCCCTAACACCGCACCGAGGGAAGAAACTAGCAACAAGAACCGCTATCGCCCATGGACTTTCCTTTACCGGCATAAAACATGATGTAGTCTTCTTACACCCAAGGGGTATAAGTAGGGTGTAAGCCTATTACCAATAAGATACAACCCAAAGGATTATATATAGTCAGAAATACAAGATGAAAATCATGAAGGTTCTTGATAAATAAGAGGTGGTGGCAATAAATTCTCAAGAACAAAACTTTTAATGGTAAACAAGATTCTTTGGGAAATTTCAAAGAGTGAACACATTTAATTAAAAAATGTAAGATACTATATTTTTCTATAAAAAACAACCTAATTCAGTGATATAAAAAATATTGAATGAGAACTAATTGCAGGAACACCCCTAGACACTAGTTACTTTTGAGCCCCATGTACCTCATATCACGATGTCAAAAACTATAGTAATATTTGTTCTCATGCACAATATACTAGTAAGGAACATACCCACAACCTAGTGGCTCCCATACATCATCAATATAGTTTTTTAGTGTTTTCAATTTCCTACTAGCTAAGAGAAATAGTGAAAAAACCACTCTGAATCACTAGTGTACTAGTACATGTCTGCCCACCTAGACACCCAGGTTTCCCCCATTGTGCTCAAAATATTTCCACATGTTACCAAAAAAATTTCAGATAAAATCAACAGTTATGGTCACCAACAATCAAAATAGTATCTACACTTTCTTTTCAACATGTATATCACTCAATAAAACACTTATAATTTCCATTAAACAACATCACAAAATATAACAATGTTTTTCACATAAAATCCATTGAAAACCCCTCTTTGAACACCATGTTCAAATGAATATTTCACCAAAATAGAATTTAAAGCACAAAAAAATTTGAATAAAAAAATAATCAGTTAGAAAACAACCCCAAATGATCCAACTTGGGATATCCATGAAAAACACAAAATTTCACCCAAAAATACCATTTTAGAACCATTCTCTTAACAAACACCCCCAAAAATAGTTTTTTCACCAATAAACAAGGATGATAATCAATAAAAAATTATAAATCATACAATTATAAATCATCTAAGAGTTATTACACATGTGATTACTTACCACAAGTGTCAAAACACTGAATCATTGTGCGAAGGTTCTCACACAACACCGCTGCACCTCAAGGGAGTTCAATAAAACTTAAACCACAATATTAGACCAATAATCCCAATATAAAACCCTAGGATCAAATCCCTAATTTCTGGAAAATAGGAAATTCAATAAGAAATGTTTTAAACACTATG
The DNA here is from genome assembly GCA_963277665.1 of Viscum album. NCBI lineage: Eukaryota > Viridiplantae > Streptophyta > Magnoliopsida > Santalales > Viscaceae > Viscum > Viscum album. Next base: position 315,147,419 of record OY728161.1, read on the forward strand.
AAAATGGGAGGAGGAAAGAAGGAAACACACTTACTTGGGAGATCTTGAAAACATCGCTCCAAATCCACCAAAAGTTGAAACAAAAAGAAACAAAAACTGATAAGGAGGCTTGAATGAGGCTGATGAGGTAATGTGAAGACTGAAATGGGGGAAAAATAATGAAAATTCAATGATTTAGGGATGGAATAAATTACCTTCCCAAATCTAGATGATTTGAGAAACCCTGAGAAATTTCTCCCTAATTTGTAATGCAAATGATATACAAAGAGGAGAAATCAATAATTGGGGGTGAGACTAGGGTTTTTGGATTCTAGTGGGAGGTAGAATCATATTTTTTAAAAAAGATTAATAAGATATTAAAAAATATTTATTTCAATTTAGAAATGGCCTCACGGTTATGCCCAAATTCTGATGAAAGCCCCATTTCTCCAAAAATATATTGGAATCCCCCAAAAACAAAGCTAGAATAAAAATTAAATGAAAAATACCATTAAAAGAATTCATGGATGTGATAATTATCCCAAGCATAAAAACCTTCTGCCATTGGAAAGTCCTCCAAAAGCCTGATCAGATAAGAGAAATGAAGATAGATCTTTGACCCAAGACTTCTACCCCCATGTATCATACTAATTAGTTCCATGATGTCATAGGTCTCGAATAGGAGGAATAGTATACTCTCGAAGAATTTTTTATTGGGAGTCCATAACATTCACTGGCCTCTCAAACCCAGATAAATCAAGCTCTATCTCATTTTCCTCCTAATTCAGCACATGGGAAAGATCTGAGTTGTAATTTTTCAACTAGGAGATGTGAAAGACATCATCAATGGAAGTTAACTAAGAAGGAATGACCAACCTAAATGCTACCCTACAAATATTCTCGATGATCTCAAAAGGACCGACATACTGTGGTGTTAGATTCCATTTCTTTCCTAATCGATGATGGCCCAAACGAGGGGCCACTTTCAACAATACCATGTCACCCATGATAAAACTCTAGGTCTTGATAGCTCTAGTCAGCATAAGATTTATGATGACTTTGAGACATAAACAAGTGCTGCCTGATCAACTTGTCCTTTTCAGACATCTCCTACAGAAGGTTCAGCCCCAATAGTGATGTCTCACCTACCTCAGCCCAGCATAGGGGGGACCGACAAGGCCGACCATAGAGAACCTCAAAATGAGCCATTACAAACAAGGATTGGTAAGTATTATTATATGAAAATTCAACAAATCCCAAATGAATATCCCATGAATATCCAAAGTCCAAGACACATGCACAGATCATGTCCTCTAGGATATGATTTTCCCACTCTGTTAGGCAATCCATTTGTGGTTGGTAAGTCATTGTCATCTTAATCTATGATCCTATGGCGTTTTTAAGGGCTTCCAAAAACTGAAAAGTGAAATGGGGGTCTCTATCTGAGACAACTGCTGACAGGACACCTTGAAGCTTACCACCTCCTGGAGATACAAACGGCCCAACTCATCCACTTTAGTCATATATTTGATCAGAATTAATTTGGGTGATTTGGTCAGAATATCAATCACTACCCAAATCTCATTCTTACTCTAAGGTGTATGAGGTAAGATAATAATGAATCCATGGTGACCTCGTCCCACTTCTAGGTAGGAATGAGTATTGATAAGAGAAAAATGGAGGGCCTTTGATACTCTGCTTTCACCTGCTACCATGTGTAGCATCTCAACATGAAGTCAGCTATGTCCCATCTCATACCAACCCACCAGAACTGTCTTCATACATCATAACACATCTTGGTGGCACCGTGATGGATAAACTATTAAGACCAGTGACTATCCTTCATCACTACATTCTATAGAGGTGATGACACTACTAAAGGGACCATGAAGCGCCAAATACCCTCAGAAGATGATGAACAATAAGAAGTTATCTACCCACCATGAATAAATAGCCTCAACCACTGAAAAATATGATCATTGGGCTGTTCTATATGAATCAACTCCAAGAGAGAAGGATTTAACTGAATGCTTTGTAAGAACACACCTCCACTATGCTCCTTGGTCTCCACATGCATTTAAGAAAAGAGACCCATCAGATTCCCTCATCACTGGAATTTCAAAAGGCTTGAACATGTAATTTTATACTCAAAGCATCTGCAACCACATTACCCTGGCCTGAGGTATAGCAAATGTCAATGTCGAACCCCACTAAGTACTATGTCCAAAGGCACTACCTCAAACTTATGTTCTTTTATGGAAGATGTAGGCCATGATTTTGTGATCAGAATTTACCAAAAACATCTCCCCAAAGAGGTAGGGAAACCAAGTCTTCAATGCATGGATCACAGCTTCTAACTCCAAGTCATGGGTTGGATAATTCATTTATTGTGGTTGCATTTGGTTAGAACCATATGTCTCCACATGATCACCCTGCATAAGCATAGACCAAGAACCATACCTGATGCATCACAATACACCACATACCCCTTTCCATACTCCAGAAAATAAGCATGGGGGTGGTAGTCCACCTTTGCTTCAGTTCCTTGAAGGATACCTGACACTACGACCCCTATACAAACATCACCCCTTTCTGGGTGAGAATGATCTAGGTCAAATAAAGCTAAGAGAAATCTTAATGAAGCCACTTATATTAACCTAATAGGCTAGGGAAACTCATGATCTCAAACACGTTCTTAGACCGATCCAATGAAATAACCACATTGATCTTCTCGGGGTCCACTGAAACTCCCTTCTTGAGTTCACATGCCCACAAAACATCACCTCCCTAATCTAGAAAGTTCACCTGGACAACTTTTCATAGAGGATATGATCCCACAAAGTGCCCAACATGATACGTAGATGATGCTCACGTTCTTCCTCAGATCCAGAGTAAACGAGGATTTTTTCCATGAACACAAAGATGTAAGAATCCCGATATTGGTGGAACACCCAATTCATGAGTTCCATAAAAGACTAATGAATCATTGGTCAATTTGAAGGGCATGAAAAAATATTCAAATTGGTCATAACTTCTTCAGATTGCAATCATTGTGTTATCTGACTCTTTTACCTTGAGTTGATGGTAACCCAAATGAATGTATATTTTTGAGAACCACTTTTCCCCCTTCAACTAGTTAAAAAATCATTTATTTATGGAAAAGTATATTTGTTCTTGATGGTTACTTTATATAGCTTCTGGTAGTCAATGTTCAACTGGGGGTACCCATTGACCTTCTGAGAAATTAGAATAGGAGAGGGCCAAGGAGAGATGTACGAGAGAATGATAATTTGGATTCTAAGTCATGTAGCTGAATATATAAATCTCTTAATTAGGTGGGGGCCATATGATATGAGGGAAGAGAGATCGACTGAGTTCCTGGAACCAAATCAATCGAGAACTCCATATCCCGATCTAGAGGAAATCCTAAAAAATCATTGGGGAATACCTTTAAAAACTCCTCCACTACATGTGGTAGTCCACCTTGAGGATCAAAACCATCATCCTCAGGCACGAGTGACAATAATTGAAAGATAAGATTCCCCAACTCTAGGAGTGGAGGTCCTGTGTGACCTGACTTAGGATCCCATTACCCAAGAAAAACCTGACGACTCCCATCAGGTTCCATGAAATTCACCCTCCTCCAATAGAAATCGATGCGTTATTGAAAGTGCAAAAATAAATCCATGCCATGTATCATGTCAAAAATATCCATATCTAAGACCAAGAAGTCCCACTCCATCTCCACCCCAGACATGAAAATCGCACATGATGGGAACCTGAGACCCTGTTAATTCTTCTTTCCTAGTAGGGTCACAAAATCAATTAGAAAGGAAAATAAATATATTGTAAAATTCATAATTTTCACAGTACATGAATGGTTGAATGAAACAGAATCCCTGGTATCAAAAAGAGAAACATCTATAGTAGAGGAAATCAGAATGGTACCTCGAACAATCAACAATACCACATATGATACCGCTAGTTCATAATCCATCGCATGAAGAATCCGAGTCCTTTCTTGAAAATGGGTGCTCACATGTGGATCTGACCTGAACTAGCTCTTCTTAGAAGGTGATTTGGTTGGGCCACCATGACCATGAAACTGAGATCCCCCAATCCTTGACGGCTCTGTTTGAGCAAGAACTCCACTGGAAGCCACTGATCCTGCCCCACTATGGAGTGTATGTGACATACTAAAAAATCACTGCAAGTGTCCCATACCACCACAATGATAACAAGGATTTGAAGGAAATGTTCTTGCTGTTCAGATGTATCCTGGCCTCCCAAGCTGGGGGCACACGATGGAACTCACATCAGAATCCACTGAATAAAATTGTCTAGAAGGTTGTCTTGAGCTTCAACCACCATCTTTACATGCCCCTCCCACTTCTTTCTCTTCTTAAAAGATCTTTCATGGCTCGTAACTGATATCTTCTGAGAAAACTATCCCTCTCATTGTGGTCAATATCCACCATACATGCTTGATCAACCAACTATACATAGGTTTTCATCTTGAACAAGAAGATCTCGGAATAGATCTATGTCTGCAGACCCCTCTCAAACTTCTTGGCCTTTATCTACTCACTGGATACTATTTTTGGAGCACACTAGACCAAATCAGAAAAATAGTTGGCATAATACATCACATAAAGACCCCCCTAAACAAGCTCCATAAAATCTCTAGATCGATCATACGCCAAACCATTAGGGAAATATTTGTCATTGAAGATAACCTGAAGTCCTTACAACTCATCTTCTTGTTCTTCCCAACATGAAGCACTGATTCACACAACCTTCGGTTGGGAACCTATTATAGGAATGTGGGACATGTCAAAATGACCTCCTCAAGTGTGTCTAGGAACTCAAACATGCACTCGATCTTTTCAAGCCACTCCTCCACTTCCTGGTGTTTTGTGCTACCTTAGAAAGTATGAGGCTTGTTATTCAGAAACTTATGGGCTTTATCCTTTCTAAGACAAGTCTAATATTCCCTAAGTAGAGCTTGAATAGGATCCAGTCCCTTTCCAAGATCATGGACCACCCAAACCACAACCTCTACTACCCTTTGATCAAATGGTTGAGGTGAACTCTCTCTCGCTTCCTCCTGTGGGTGCATTGGATCATTCTAGGGAGGCATGTTTCTATAAAAGACAACAGTCACAAGAAAAAAAATCTGTACAAAAATTCTCAAAATTTCACCAATAATATCTAATACAAATAATCCAAACACAATACAACAATAAAATAAACAACTAATCCACCCCCACCTAATGTCCACGTGTAGTCTGCAGCCCACACGTCTCACCTGAAGTGAAGTCAAACAAACAATTCCAATGTCTCATGGATATTCAAGGTCTTCCATGATAGGTGAAGGCCAATAAACCTAGTCAAAACCAAAACTATGATCCCCAATAGGCCCAATTTCTTTCTTGCCTGACTCATCCAAGAATAATAATATAACCCAGAAACATTGGCTGCTCTAATACCATTATTGTCACGAATTGAATCTGGTCTCCAACATTATCAGCACCAAACCCGCCTCATGGAAAGGCCTGAAGGGAATTACATATCCATGTGGACTGGCACAAGTTCCTGAATATCATGTATTATGCTTTGTAAATAATTTACCTAAGTTTAGAATCATTTACCAACCACAAACAATCAATAAACCAAATCAGAAACTTTATGCCAAACATGCCTTAAATAAAATCCAGAACTGAACACATAGGTTTAATCATGAAAAAATAGGTCCAAAGAGACATAAAAGTATGATAAAACTTCCCAATAGACTCCACACAGCAAGGGGTTATCACCCACAATACATCTCTACAAAACCGCACCAAGGGAAGAAACTAGATACCAGAACCGCCATAACCCAAGGCCTTGCCTCTACCTGCGTCAGACATGATCAAGTATACTTACACAAAATGGGTGTAAGTAGGGTGTGAACCTATTGCCAATAGAATAACACCCAAAGGATTCCATAGAGTATGTAATAAAATATTAAAATCATTCATTCTTTTCATGAGCAAGAAATTGTGGAAATAAATTCTAAAGAATAAAACTTTTAAAGGTAAAAACATTTCGAGGGGAAAATTCAAAGAGTGAACACATTTAATTAAAAAAAGTAAGATACTTCATTTTTCCAGTCAAACACACCCTAATTAAATGGTAAATAAAAAATATCCAATGAGAACTAATATCAGGAACAGCCCTAAGCACTAGTTAGTTTCGGGCCCCATGTACCTCGTATCTCACTGTAATGTAACCCTAGTAATATCCATTCATGTGCATGATACAGTATTAGGTAACTTACCCATAACCTAGTGGTCCAAAAGCATAATAAATATATTTTTTTTTATTGTTGTCAATGTCCAAAATTCTATGGGAAACCAGGACAAAACAAATCTGGATCACTACTGTACTAGTACCCGTCTTCCCACCAAGATACCAAGGTTTCCCCATTTGTGGTGAAAAAATTCTACATGTTATCGAAAGAAAATTGCACATAAAAACATATGTTCTGGTCACCAATATTCAAAATAGTTTTTACACATGATTTTCACCACTTATATGGATCAGTAAAACATTTATAACATCCAAAAGGCAACATCAGAAAATATAACATTGTTTTGCACATAAAATCCATTGAAAACCCCACTTTGAACACCATGTGCATACCCATATTTCATCTAAACAGATTTGATAGCACTAAATCTTTTTAATAAAACTATTTTATCAATTAGAAAACAACCAAAAATGATCCAAAATGAGATATCCATGAAAAACATTCATTTTCACACAGAAATTCCATTTTAGCACTATTCGCTTAACAAACGCCACCAAAAATTGTTTTTTCATCAATGACAAAGGAATATGAACATGATACAATTTTAAATCCTGCAATGCTAAATCATTCCACACATGAAATCACCTACCATAATTGTTGAAAACCCAAATCCTTGTGCAAAATTTCACCTGCACCACTGTCCCACCAAAAGGGAGTTCAATCATACCCAAAACCAAATATTAGACCAAGAAAACCAATATCAAACCTTAGGTTAGAATACCTACTTTTTGGAAAATATGAAATTCAAGAAGTAAGGGAATAAACCCTATGAAAATGGGAGGAGGAAGGAAGGAAACCCACTTACATGAGAGACCTTGAATAAATTTCCCCAAATCCACCAAAGGTTGAAACTCCAAGCAACCAAAACTGATAGGGTGGATTCAATGATGTGGAGGAGGTCAAGTGGGCACTGAAATAGGGGGAAAATAATTCAAATTGAATGATTTATAGATGAAACAAATTGCCTTCTCAAATCTGGATGTTTTGAGAAATATTTAGACACTTTTCCCTAATCCTTGATACAAATGAGCTCCAAAGAAGATAATTGGATAATGGGGGTGAGCCTATGGTTTTTGGATTATATAGGGAGGTTTAATATCCAAAAACATTTAAATATTAATGATATATTATGGATTTTGATTTTAATTTGAAAATGGGCTCACACTTTGGCCCAAATCATGATGAAACCCTCCATACTCCAAAAATAAATGGGAAACCCCCAAAAACAATGTAATAATAGAAATTAAATGAGAAATAACTTTAAAAGAAATGATGGATGTGGCAATTATCCCTAATATAAAAACCTTCCTCCCTATGAAAGACATATTGAAGCCTAATAAGATAAGAGAAATGAAAACTACTCTTCGACCCAAGACTTACACTACCATGTCTCATGATCATCAGTCCCATGTTGCGAGAAGAATCAAACTAGTGGAATAGTATTCTATCGAAGAACGTTTTCTTGGGATTCCACAATTTGCACCAGTTTCTCAAATATAGATAAATCGAGATCTATCTTAATTTCTTCCCAATTCAGCATATGGGAAAGATTCAGGTTGTAATTTTTCAACAAGGATATGTGGAAGATTGCATGAATGGAAGTCAACTGAGAAGGAAATGCCAACCTGTTGGCAACCCTATAAATATGCTTGGTGATCTCAAAAGGGATGATATACCATGGAATCAACTTCCTTTGCTTTCCTAATCAACGATGGAACAGACAAGGGGAATCTTTATGGAATACCTCATCACCCACAAAAAACTATAGGTATTAACGACTCTAGTCAGCATAAGATTTATGAAGAATTTGAGCTGTCAATAAGCTGTTCCAGATCAACTTGACCTTCTTAGACATCTCTTGCATAGGGTTCGACCCCAAAAATGATGTCTCACCTACCTCATCCCATCATAGGGGGGATCGACAAGGCTGACCATAGAGTACCTCAAAAGGATCCATTCAAATCTAGGATTTCTAACTATTCTTATAGGTAAATTCAACCAGTCCCAAATGTCTATCCCATGCATCTCCAAATCCAAAACACATGCATGAAGCATGTCCTCTCGGATCTGATTTGAGCACTCTGTCTAACTATCCGTTTGAGGATGGTAAGACATTCTCAACTTAATCTGCGACTCCAAGGCCTTCTGAAGGCCTTCCCAAAATTGAGAAGTGAAATTGGGGTCTCTATATAAGACAAATACTGACAACACACCATGAATCCTCAGAAACTTCTAAAGATAAAAGTGGTCCAACTCATCCAATTTAGCTATATCTTTGATCAGAATGAAGTGGGATTATTTGTTTAGATGATAATTCACCACCCAAGTGGCATTATTACTGCATGTTGTATGAGGTAATCCAATAATGATGTCCCTGGAAACCTCATCCCACTTCCAGGTAGGAATGGGTAATGGATGGAGAAAACATGAGGATCCTTGGTTCACTGCTTGAACCTACTAACATGTGTAACATCTCAACAAAAAATCATCTATGTCTTATCTCATAACTAGTCACTAGAACTATCATGGAACATAATAATACATATTGGTGGTACTTGGATGGATAGCCTAGTGAGACTGGTGGCTATCCCGCATCACCACCTTCTGTAGCAATGACAACACTACTGAATACCCCTTGAAGCACAAGATAACCTTGGGAGATGATGACCAATCATAAGGCATCTCCACACCATGAAGAAACAGCCCCAACCACTAACATAAATCAATACTGGGCTATTCTCACGGAATCAAATCCAAGGGAGATGGAATAAACAAAATTCTCACTAAGAACACACCTCCACTATGCTCTTTGGTATCCACATGTATTTGAGAAAATATCCCCTTTAGAGTCCACTCATCACTGGAATTCCTCAAGGATTTCACTTGTAATTTTCTAGTCAAATCATCTTCCACCACATTACCCTTTTCTGGGGCAGAGACAATGTCAAAGTCGAACCCCTGCAAGTACACTATCCAATGGTGCTACCTAAGATTGTGATCCTTCTACGAGATGATGTGGGCCAAGATTTTGTGATCAGAATAGACTAAAAACTTATCCCTAAAGAGGTAGTGACACCATGTATTCAAATCATACATCACAACTACTAAGTCCATTTTGTGGGTTAGATAATACTTTTTGTGTGGTCAGAGTTGGTGAGAACCATAAGCCACCACGTGATCACCCTGGATAAAAACACACCCAATACCCATACATCAAGTATCACAATACACCACATACCCCTTTGAAGCCTCTAAAAAAAATCCACACATGGGTGGTATTCAGCCTCATCTTTAGTTCATCGAAAGATTCCAGACACTCTAGGCCCGATAAAAACTTCACCCCTTTCTGTGAGAGCATAGTCAAGGGTGAAGAAATCCGAGAGAAATACCGAATAAACTGTTTGTAGTAACTAGCCGGGATGAGGAAACTCCTTATCTAGAAAATTTTATTTGGATGATCCATTAAAATAACCACAATTATCTTCTTAGGGTCCACTACAACACCTTGGTCGAGATCACATCCCTGGGAAGCTTCACCTCCATGATCCAGAAAGATCACTTAGACAACTTTTTTTAGTGGAGGTGATCCCAAAAAAGTTCCCAACATGATCAATAGATGATGGTAATGTTCCTCCTCAGATCCATAGTAGACAAGGATGTCATCCATGAACACCATGATGAAGGAATATGTATATCTTTAGAATAAAATATTCATGAGTTCTATAAAGACTTCAGGAGCATTGGTCAATCCGAAGGGCGTGACTAGATACTCAATGTGACATACCTACTTCGGAAGGCTGTCTCTGGGATATATACATCTTTCAACCTATGTTGATGGTAACATAAACTCACGTTTATTTTTGAGTACCACTTTTCCCCATTCAACTCGTCAAAAAAATCATATATTTATGGAAAATTATTTTTTTTCATGTTGGTTAATTTATTCAGATTACAGTAGTCAATGAAAAACCAAAGGGACCCATTGGATTTAATCAAAAATAGAACAAGAGTGGCTCAAGGAGAAATGCCCAGGTGAATGAATCCATTGGATTCTAATTAATCCATCTTAATATTTAATTCTCTTAATTCTGTGGGGGCTATACGATATCATGGAAGAGAGATCGACTGTGTTCCCGACACATAATCAATCGAGAACTCCAAATATCTCTCTAGAAGAAAGCCTAAAAAATCATCTAGGGAAACCTATGGAAACTAATATAGTACATGAGATAGTCCACCTTCATAAGAACCACCATCATCCTCATGCATGATCGATGATAATTGAAAGATAAGATTTTGCAACTCTGGGAGTGGAGGTCCTGTGTGACTCGACTGAGGATCCCACTACCCAAGAAAAACATGACGACTCCCATCAGGTGTTGTGAAACCCAACCTCCACCTATAAGAGTCAACGTGTTATTGAAAGTGCACCAACCAATCTATGTCAAGTATCACGTTAAAAATATCTGTATCTAAGACTAGAAGGTCCCACTCCATCTCAACCCCCTGACACGGAAAGCTCAAATGGCAGACACTTGAGACCCCATTCCTTCTTCTTTATTAGTATGGTCCCCAAATCCATCACAATAGAAAACAACTTGATTGGAAAATTCAGCATGTTTACAGTATGAGAAAAGTTGAATGGAATAGATAAACTGGTATAAAAATAGGATAATCTATATAAGAGTCAATCAGAATGGTACCTCAAACTGTCGAAAGTCACTCCTCTGACCCCGCTAGTGCCTAATCCAATGCATAAAGATGCCTAGTATCTTCTTGAGAATGGAAACTCGCTTATGGATCTATCCTGATCTGTATCTTCCCCGAAGATGATTCGGACTTGCCGCAATGACCACCAAACTGAGATCCCCCTATACTTGACGACTCTGACTGAGTTGGAACTCCCCTAGAATCCACTGATCCTGCCCCACATTGGTGTGGACATGCCATCCTAAAAAATAACAGTAAGTGTCCAATAACACCCCACTAATAACAAGGATTTGGAGGAAAATTTCATTCTGGTCGGATGTGACTTGGCCTCCCACACAGGTGCCACATGATAGAACACACATTAGAAACCACTGAAGAAAACTCTCTAGAAGGTTGGCATTAGCTCTTACCCCCATTTTACCCTCCTCCTCTTGCATTCTTTTATTCTTGTAAGAGCTAAAAATACCCAGAAATGATATCATCTCAGAAAAAATCAATTCCATTGCATTCTATCTCCACTATACATGCCTATTCAACCACCTCCGTATAAGTTTTTAGCATGAACAGGAAGCCCTGTGGATAGATCTCTTTCCACTGACCCCTCTTGAACTTATGGGCCTTCATTTGCTCATTGGAGGCCATTTTAGGAGAATACTGGACCAACTCAACAAAATGGTTGGCATAATCCATCAAATATAGATCCCCCTAACCAGTCACTATAAACTCTCGAGATCGAGCATACACCAAAACATTAGGGAAATACTGGTCATTAATGATAACATTGAAGTCCTTCTAGATATTCTACTCATGGTTCCTAGCTTGAAGCACTAATTCCTAAAACCTACAGCTAGGACCCTCTAATATGAAATAGGCACAATTCACCTTGACCATTTCAAGTGTGTCCAGAAACGTTAATATGTGCCTGATATTTTCGATCCACGCCTCTGATTCCTAGGGTTTTGTGATACCATGGAAATTATGAGGCTTGTTTTTCATAAAATTATGGGATTTATCCTTCTAGGAATAGTCTCATATTCCTTAACCGGAGTTGGAATAGGAAATTATCATTTTCCCAGAGCCTGGACTGCCTAAACCACATCCTCTACTTGCCTCTTATTAAGTGGTGAAGGAGAACTCTATTCAGCTTCTTCCCATGGGTGCATGAGATATTTCTGGGGAGGCATGTTGCTACAAAAGAAAATAGTCACAAGATAAATAATAAGTACAAAAATTATAAATATTTCATCAATAACATAAAATTTAAATAATCCAAAAACATTACAACAATAAAAGAAACAACCACTCCACCCCAACTTAATGTCTACTTGTAGTCTATAGCCCACACGTCTCACCTGGAAGTGAAGACAAAAAATTCCAATATCCCATGGTGAATCAGGGTCTTCCCCAAGAGGTGCTAACCATGAACCCTACTTGTGACCAAAACTCCAAGACCTGATAGTCATAGCTCTTATCTCACCCAACTCATCCCAAAATAATAAGACAACCCAAAAAACATTGGCTTCTCTGATACCAATTTTTCGCAAACCGAATCTGGTCTCCATCATTTCTAGCACCAAACTTGGATCATGGTAAGGCATGAAGAGAATTCCCTATCCCCACATGATAGAGCATGTTCCCAAATATTCTGTATTATAGTTTAGGAATGATTTACCTGAGTTTAGAACCATTTAACAACAAAAAACAATCAATAAACCAAATCTGATAATTTATGCCAAACATGACTAAAATAAAATCCAGAATTTGACACATAGGTTTAAACATGACATGAGAGGTCCAAAGATACATAAAATTATCAGAAAAATAGCCCGAATGACTTTACATGGCAAGGGTTTATCACCCACAAGCTGTCTCCACAACACAACAGCAAGGGAAGAAACTAGCAACCCGAATCGCAATCACCCAAGGCCTTGCCTTTACCTGCGTCAAACATGATCAGGTATACAAACACCCAAGGGGTATATGTAGGGTTTAAGACTATGAATAATAGTATACAACACAAATTAATCCATATTTTATTCAACATAGGAAAAAAATCTTGTATGTCTTTGATAAAAAAGAAAAGGTTGTCATAAAATCTAATGAATGAAACTTTTAAAGGTAAAATATTTTCAATGGGAAATTTTCTAGAGTGAAAACATTTAATTAAAAAATGTATGATACTGATCTTTCCCATAAAAATACACCCTAATTCAATGATAAATAGAAAATATCCCATGAGAACTAATCTCGTGAACTCCCCTAGTCAATATTTAGTTTCTGGCCCCATATACCTCATATGTTGGTGTAAAGTAACCATAGTAATATCCGTTCTCATGAATGAGACACTAGTAGAGAATGTACCCATAACCTAGTGGTCCCCAAACATCATCAATATAGTTTTATAGTGTTTTCAATGTCCAACTTTCTAAGTGAAATAGGGATTAAACCACTTCTGATCACTATCTTATTGTACATGTCCGCCCACCTAGATACCTGAGTTTCCCCCTTCATACTTTTACCAATTCCACATGTTACCAAGAGACACTTTCACATGAAATCAATAGTTATGGTCACCCATTTTTAAAAAAGTATATTCACATGATTTTCACCACTTATATCACCAAATAAATCATTTATAATTTCCATAAAACATCATCACAAAATATAATGATGTTTTGCACAAAAAATCCTTGAAAACCCCAATTTGAACACTATGTGCATACCCGTATTTCTCCGAAAAAGAATTTATTACATTAAATTTTTTTAATAAAACAATTTAATCAATTATAAAACAACCACAAATGATCCAACATGGGATATCCATGAAAAACACCCATTTTCACAAAAAAATTACATTTTAGCACCATTCGTTTAACAAACACAACCAAAAATCATTTTTTCACCAATGAAAAAGGAATATGAATATGAAAAAAATTATAAATCCAGAAATGATATATTATATAAGAGTTTTTACTCATGGAATCACCCACCACAAGTGTCAAAACGCCACATCCTTGTGTGGAAGTTTACCCGAACCACTACCGCACCACAAGGGAGTTAAATAAAACCTAAAACCACAATATTAGACCAGGAAACCCAAGATAAAACCCTAGGTTAGAATCCCTACTTTCATTACAATATGAACCTCAACAAGAAAGTGAAGAAATCTTAAGAAAATAGGAGGAGGAAGGAAGGAAACCCACATACTTGACAAATCTGGAAGAAATTACCCCAAATCCAACTAAATTTAAAACATCAAGCAACCAAAAATGATAGGGAGGCTTGAATGAGGCTGAGGAGGTCATGTGGGGACTGAAATTGGAGAAAAATACTAGAAATTGTATAATTTACTGATGAAACAAATTACCTTCTCAAATCTAGATGATTTGAGAAACCATTCGAAATTTCACCCTAATCCACAATGCAAATGTGCTCCAAAGAGGAGAAATCGATAATGGGTATGAGCTTAGAGTTTTGGATTCCCTTAGGTGGTGGAATAACTGAAAACATTAAAAAAATGATGATATATTAAAAAAATTAATTTTTTTTAAACTGGAAATGGGATCACGGTTTGGCCCAAATAATGATGAAACCCGCCCTTTCTCCAAAAATACATGTGAATCCCCCACAAGAAATGAAAAATTAGAAATTAAATGAAAAATAACTTTAAAATAATTTATGAATGTGACATGAAACACTACCCTCATACTTTCCCAAATACCTCTGCTAGAAAGCACACAAATCCTCTACCCCTGATCATCCTCCTCAACCAGATATATCCTATAACAATCTACCAGATCAGCCTGATGAACCTCGACTTTCTGATCAACATGTGCATGATGAAAATGATCTAAAGTTGAAAGAAAAATAAGTATTTCCTAATCTCGGTAGTATGGATTTTTATTAATATTCATTTTAATTAATTTTATTTATTTCAACCATTTTATCCTTTCCAAACAAACCAATTCAAATAGGAACAAAAGATATTATGATGCATGCACCTCTCCTAGGTCTTTACCATACCAGAAGGTACATATCCCTTGGTAATTCAACAAGCTCAGATTCCATGCAATGGATCACTGGGGACTAATAATATTGTGTCCTAGCCAGTCTCTGTAGCCTATGTCTCATACCAAGGTTAACTATTATTGTTGCCATACAAACTCATAAAGACATCATAGTTCCTAACTCTAACCTCCATAATATCTCTCAACTATTCCCTCTAATAACACTCTGTCATGACCCTTGCCTCCAAGGATACCACAATGAGGAGAGATATATAATTACCCATGATTCCTACCTCTAGTAGCCCTCGGGTTTGTGATTAACACCAAGGGTGCACAAATCTCAAAATATGGGAGGTATGACCATTTATAAAAAACCATATCGGGAGATACAATGAATCATCCACAAAAAATACAAGAAATAATATAAATAAAAACCCAAACCATCGCCAATTCATGTATAAATAAAATAGATAAACATAAAAATCTCAAAAGTAGATGCCTAAAAGTAAAGATAAGTAGTGACACAACAACTATCAGGGATCTAACCTAGTAATGTCTATAATGGTCCATGAAATCCTCTAGGATACCATGAAATTGTGTTATATTCATAGGGTGATCATATATGTAAGCTCAGTATGAAAACCTAAGTCTCTAATGTAAATGTGAAAGGAGAATTATTATGAATTTATGAGAAAACAACAAAACCAATCCTCACCTAAACTAACATACTAACTATATGAACCTCACCATGGAATTCTCATCAAGAAATGCACATAATGTAATATAATATAATTTAAATCACATCAATGATAGGGCACACCACATAACTTTCCCACTGATTAGTCACTCTCACACCCCAAGAAAAAATGTGTTGGCGATCCCACATCTTCCGAATATACCACATCACATCCTACTCGCACACATCTAGGTCTCATAACACATCACGCCTATACAAACCTAGGCCTCAAAAAATAGCATACCTCTACACACCTAGGCCTCACTACATATACCACTTGCACACACATGGGCCTCACAACACATCCTACACACACCCACACACCTGGGCCTCACAACACAACACATCTGATCCTATAGAAACCTGGGAAATAACATCAAAACACATCCTAAAGACAATTGGGACACAACACCACAACTCATACCAAAGACACCAGGGATACCACATCTCATCACATCCATCCCGAAGAATCTTGGGAAGTCATAGTTTGGAAGAGGGAACATGGAAGATCAGGTGGCTAGTTATCCATATTTTCATTCAGATGTTAGGAAGGAGACCCCCCACATGATGATGTGTGTGTTTTACACATATTTATCAACATGGTTGGGGTTTGTTTAGAAATTAGAATAATATACTATGTATAAATATATATAGATAAAATCATACAAGCCCAACCTATGGGTTTACAACTAAACCACTAACCAACCCTTGACTTCCCCACTTTTCTACAGCCTCTAAATTCATAACACCACACATCAATCCATGAAACCCATTTAACATTTCCAACCAATTTATTTTAATGACCCCAAACATTTTATTATTTAGAATCAACCACAATTAACCACACAACCCACCATTTAATTTTCCATTAACCATTTCCATTCCACTAAACAAACCATACAAAAAAATTCCAAGAATTATTGAAGAATCATTTCATTATTCCATAACTACCATGACATATAGAATAAAGAAACACCCACCTCACCATCCCAAAATAATGACTAAAAAACAAGCTCCTCACCCCACCAAAAGAGCGTCCAAACAAACTACCTCCTCACTACCCCTAAATCATGGAAAAAGAAACAAAATATCAGCCCACACACTATTAAAACCAGATATTATCATCCCACAATCACAACCACACATCCCAACACATAAAGAAAATTTTTAGATATTTTATAATGAGGATTTTATCACATTACACTTTATTTTAGGGATTTTATAACACAAAATGAAATCATAGTGAAACCATTTCATTATCCAAGTATAATTAATTAACTAATTTCTATTTAGTGTGATATCAAAATAATAAAAAAAGTCACAATAGTCACAATACATATATCTGTCACAAAAAAATCCCCCAAAAACGATAATTTTCTGTGAGGCATCAATCCCGTAAAATTCAAAATATCACAATATAATATCAATGATATAAAATAATGATAATAAATTTCTATTAAACTATTTTAAATTAAATTAAAAAATTATTTATCTTTACATTATCTAGAAAAACCATTACTCATAGGTAAACAAAATAAAATCCATCTCACATGATACACAATAAAGAGAAATGAGCGAAATCCTACCAAAAAGAAGCTTTTCAACTCACTGTGAAAACTAGGGTGAAGAAGAATTACCAAAAACCACAACTACACCATGAAAAACCAAGAATCAACCTTTACCGCCCAAAAATACCATCAAAATTTAAACCAAAATATTCCCCAAACAAAAAAATATTGCCGTAGTGAATCCCCAAAGAAGGACGAAAGGGGAAAAATGATAATGAGAAAAGAACTCACCACAGATCGAGGAAAAGTTCCCAAGGATCGATCCACATCAAAAATAATTTCCAAATTCTAAAGGAGAAGGTCATAAGATACCTAGGATGAATGAAGATCTTATTTCCTTAGGGTTTGGGAGAATCCTGAGTGGTTGAAACATATAAAATTGTAAAGAATTAATGAATTACATGATGTGTAATCCCCTTTCACATAACATAATCCCAAGATTCTAGATTCTTCTGAAAAATGTGTCATTATTTCATTATTTAACCCCAAAAATTGAAACCTCATGAACCATACCTGGAAAATCCATGAAACCAACTTTTATGTCATGTAATACACATAAACGATGTTTATTTCCAACAACAATTTTACTACACCTCTAGTTTCCACAAAAAACACTGAAAACATCCGCTGAACACCTATAATACTCAAAACCATTAATTTAATAGATCTAGAAGGCACATAATGTTACATATTAGGTTTTATAAATATTATGAATTGGATTCTACCTTGAGTATTTTATCCCTTAGTATATTGGATTTTGTACTTAACTTACAACTTGCCCATAATATTATCCCTTTTTCTATAAAGGTAGTGGTTACCTATATTTGGATTTGGGATTACTTATATGAAGATTATAAATCACATATAATTATAAGAAATTACATGAATATTTCACATACTATATTAATATGATTCGATTATATATGTATGAATATGATTGGAATAAATATTTGGGTGAGTAACATAGACTCTAGGTTTTGTAAGAGTAAAAAAATTAATACGGTGTGAACATATTTGTTTGTTGGATGGAATAGGTTTTCCAAATATATTTCATTAAAGAATTCATACACAAATGAATAAAATGTGAGATAATAAATATTTCATATGATGAAATAGTTATTAAGATAATATGAATCTGATGTATCTTAAATTGGCCATATATTTAAAGAAAATCCCTAAAAGAATATGTTTTATATTTTTTTAATAGTAGTACATGTCAGGACCCCGATCATACAACATAGTAGGTTCTACCAATGTTGGTTACTCGAGGATTATCTTGTGTAGGAATGTTTTAAATTCAAAAACAAAAGAGTTAGGTAACCAAAGATCTCTGTGATATTTGTTTGACACTTAACTGGGAAACCATAAGAGTTTGAATACCAGAAGAATATAGTTGAGTTTATCCATATAATGGATTCAAGAAAATAGTTTTCCACTAAACTATCCAATAATAATAACTATTATGATTAAGATGATTTCCTACCTAAATAACTAATTCTTTTTTTGAATTCTAAATCAAACTCATTAATTAGTCAAATGTAGATCTTGGATCAATTAATCAATATGATCAATGGAGTCATCATTTTTAGTGGTTATAAAGTCCATGATAAAAAAATATAAACCATGAAACTCACCCATAGATAGGTAATTGTTATAGATTATATCATACTTCATGATAAGTATTTTTTGATATCTAACAGTAGTGACCTATATAAATACTAATGATGGATATCTATGTTTGATATGTTTCTTCAAACAGAATCATTCTGAGCACCTAAATATGAATTTTATAGAAATAAATTTCTCTAACTCTTACTCAAGGGTATAGGGTATCTAGTGTACACCAAAATTTTTTAATGATAAACATAGACTTAGAGATAAGATGGAATTGTTTAAGTGAAAATTATATCATTGTGTTTGTAATAGATAATGATTTGTTGTATTATTATTTATCACTTATGATCTATGTATATATAATGGATTAGTTCTAGAATTGGGGATTAATTATCATGTTCTTCCCATAAAAAAAATTATTTCTATATCATGGTTATAAAATAGGGAATTTTCACTAACTATTAAGAACATGAGTTTTTTTTAAATATAAGAATGAAATGGTTAATGGTGTTTGGAATATGGTAAATAGTATATAAATTCTAGATATATATAAACTTGATTATAATATTTAGAATATGAAAGTCTAGGATGATTTTAATACCACCCACCATTGGCATTCTCTCCTTGGACATATAAATGATTAATACATTCAAAGACTCTCTAGAGATTTATTTTTCAACTCATTCAATTATAAATCATATGAATCATTTTATTATTTTTTATTATGAAAAAATTCCCAATAAAATATTAGTGGAAAAGTTGAAAAGTTTAGTGGTTTAACAGATCTCATAAATAGTGATGTATGTGGATCAATTAATACTTTTGAATGTATTGGTTTTAGGTACACTATTAAATTTATCATTGAATTATATCATTTTTATTTTATGTTTATAAAGTGCCACAATTATAAAACTTTTAAAAAAATAAAATTGTTTCAGAATAAGGTATAAAATCAACTTGTAAAAGGTTTTATGATTCTCTGATCAAATATGGGTGGTGAATACTTGATTCGAGAATTAACTGATCTTCTAAGAGAACATGGAATTATTTTAAAAAGAACTCTACATAGAAATAGTGGAATTCTAACACCCCAATATTTAATACTAAGTTATATCTTTAACATATATCATTAGCTTATATTTCATGTAACACTGACATGGCTTGCGTTATACTCAAGACTGAGTTTCTGCGAAACAACAAATTCGTATTATAATTATTTAAACGAAATATTTATTTATCAATTAAATATTGTGATATGAATAGAAAAAAATATGTTTTTATTGTTATTTAAAATATTTTCATATAAATAAAAAATAATTATAATGAAATTTATTTGGTTTTTTAAATTAGAAATATATTTAGAAAAAATATTTTCTTAAAAGAACTTCTTTTTTATGTCCTTTTGTGAACAATAATAAAATTAATATTAGACACGACTAAAAATTGAATTTGGTAAAATAGACTTCAATTTTATATTTGGAATATCAAAATTATCTTAGGGTGAATTTTTGATATTTTTTTTCTGAAAACATTCAATTTTTTGATGAATAGTGAAAAATATTTCAAAGTAGATAAAAACAAATTTTTTTTAAATAATTATTATTTTTATTTAAATTTACTTTAATATGAAAATAGATACATAATATCTATATCAGTCAAATGTAATTCATTGGAGTCATTTTATAATAAGATTAGATATATAAAATTTTATCGAAATTTTCAACATCTTTTACCAACCTTCTAGGAACATTTGAAAATTTGTATAATACATAATTTTACCAATTCTTTGAATTGAATTTCTAAACTCCGAGAGACATGGTTGAAATCAGTAAGTAAAATGTGGTTTAATAGGATGAAAATAATGTTTTTGTAAATAGTAACTTTCTAATTTTATTTACCACACATAAAAGTAAATAGGGTAATTAATGGTAAAAATGATAATATAATTACACTAAAACATGTCCTAATTCTATTGTATAAGTGTATTTAGACCTTAATAATTCTTATTAATAAAATATGATCCATTTTTATCCACTCGAATTAGATTAAGACATTTATTGTTATTTTATTTAAAGAAGAGTTAAAAGTGTAAAATTCAATGTTTAATAACTAAAACATTTTTAATATATGGTTATACATAAGATAAATTTCACTATAAATATCCATTAGAAATATAAAAATATTTCCTACATCATTATATTTTAATTATAATTTTTAGACATTAAATAAGAAAATTTATTTACGACACAATGATGATGTAGTAATTACATTATTAATGATTGATTAAAATGATTGATATTATAAATATCCAAATAAATGTAAACTGAGACTTTAGATGATTTAAACTAATTTTAAAAGTAAATATGATATTTTAGTATTGATTTAATGTATTTATTTTGATGTAATAAATTGTTTTTAAATTCACAAAAACCAATTACTAAATACTGTAAAAAATGACATAAATGTGTTTTTAAAAAAATACTACATTATTAAATGACATAATATTCCAAAAAATATATGGATCAGCCAAAGGACTTATATAATTATAGATATGAAATTAATGAACCGTTGGAGGTTATCTTGTCATTTGATAGTATTTTTATTAACTATGTAATATAAAAATACATGAAGACATTGTAAAGGTTAAACTATTTAACTAAGTGTTAAATCTAAAAGATAAGGTTAATATGGTGACCTAAAATTGTATAAAACCTATTGGTTGAGAGGATTTAGACCCATACAAACCTTATCCTCTAAATAAATCCATTTTGAGCCATTAGAAACCAAAAAATATTTTCTAATAAAATAATATTTCAAGCTTTTCCTAAAGTGACCCTCACCTCTCTTATAAAAGGGTACTTCCCCTTCTCTCAAAATCACACCCAAAATTCATTTGTATTAAAAAAACCTTCTCCATTATCTTCCCAAAAACCCTATATTCAAAATATAGGACATTCTTTGGTCATAAATCCAACCTATGGAGCCCTTTTTATCAAATCCAAAGGAAGCTCCTGGAGAAGAGGAAATAATTTCACTACCTCTTTCAATGTTCTATTCTAATTCCACTTTCTCTTTCATTGTTTTTTCCATACCAAAATAATAACTAAATGAAATTATATATAATATGATGTTATTATCATTATGGTACAACAATACTTATTATTCTATCCATACTATAAATGACAAAGTCACTATACGTGCGTACAAACGACTTACCGTCTCTACATCGTGGTGTTGTTTGATATTCAACACTTCATTAGATGGATGGTTATAATAACGATGTATAATGGATGTAAATAATAAATATAACATGTTTATTATTCTGTATATATAATATAACATTCAATTACATATGATTTCATGATCAATTGAATGATATTGTCGCTCATGCGTACGTACGGATTACAGTCTCCTCGAAAGTGATGAGATTCATTCCCCATCGTAACTGTTCAAGTATAATTTTCCTTTAATAATTTAAAATAATGTTTAATAACTTAATATAATTATTAATATGAATAAAATAAATCTTATCCATAATAAACATTACTTACATAACAAAACTTATAAAGGAAAATGAATTAGTTAACACCTAAAACAATGATACTACTGAAATATTATTACCAATGAAATATTAGAAGATCATATATGATATCATATTTATGTATGTGGTTAATGTATAATTTAATAATAATTATTTAACTATTATACATTTGGTTAATGTACCCTAGACTAATGAAAAGTACAAGGTAAGGGTTAATTTTATAATCTCTTTATTATCCAGGGCTTTTTTTAACAAAAGTATCGACTGAGACTTCATTATCATCCACATCTATGTTTCTTAAAAATGTATTTCAAATTTTTTTACTATTTCCTAGAATATGGGTTAAATTTATTTATACCCTTGTTTTAATTTTTATAAAATGTTTTGAAAGGAATAATTTCTTCATTTTCCAAACAAGGTACTTTATGACCTTTTCATCAAATTTAGGTAAGAATGTTCTTTTAACATATATGGCGGGTGCAGAAATTTTCTTCCATTATATAACCTTCGAAGGCTCCCTAAAAATCATATAAGAATATTTTCAAATTAAATAATTTCTTTTATAATTATTTTACTTTTAAATGATTTCAAAATATAAAGAGATATTTCTCTCAAATAGTTTTTATTTCATCTATTTCAACATCCTTTGATGGATTTTACATTTGTTTGAAGATGAATTATTATACAATCTTTCATTTTGTATTTAATGAGTTATGTTTGACTGTGGATGTGATATTTTTATACCATTCATGGTTTTTGGTTACTATATTGACATTTTTATGCAAGTTTTCATATGAATGTTTTTATTATGTTTCATCCTTTTCATATGAGGAATGCATTGGACATAGTAAGTGACAGGTGGAGCCCGATATAGCTCCTAGATGCATTGGTAGGTCTCATGAGACAAACTAGTGTCTTGGAACAAGTCCTTGACAAAATCTTATTTTTAGTCTTGGCATGAGGCCTTGACTATGTTGTATTGATGTTTGACAATATGTATTCTATCATTATGAAATTAGATATTGATATTACATGTGATTATTCGAGTAAATTAATATCCATGCGAATAAGTAAATATAATTACTTGATTTATCTTTTCCATATTATTCTGATTTTTATGTTTACAAATTCTTTGTTTTATTCTTATATGTTTCTTTAAATATTTATGCTTATTTATAATATTTTCCACTATATTGTTATCCTTACTGAGCATCTGAGCTCACTCATTTCTTATGTTTTCTTTTTCCTAGGATGTGATGAAGTATATTATGATTGACCTGTAGGGATAGGCTAAGGGATATGAGTGTGTTCAAAGGGGAAATAATGTTGTTTTGTTTTCCTTTTCACAATGTAATGTAATAATTTTGTATATATCTAGTACTTCCATGGATACTAAACTAATTGGTATTTTGAGACTTGATCTCTTTTGATCATTCCAATGTTTTGTAATTATTCACCGTCTCTAGGTAACTCAGGTCCGGGAATTACAGGAATGGTGTTTCTAAGATAATTAATCATACATTGTTAGACATGGTTAAATAAATGATGATTTATTATGAAATTCATATTCGATTCTATGGTTGTACTCTAGAGGCAATTGTATTCTTACTTGACCACATTCCATTTAAAGAAATCATAAAGGTACTATATAAGATATGGAATGGGAAACATTCCATTACGTATCTTATGAGTATTTTGGGTTGTAAATCATATATTGGATATTTGGATTCTGATAAACTTGATCCTACTTCTAAAAGTGATTATTTATTGGTTATCCCATAGATAATAAGGTATGTTATTTTTGTAATACTATTGAGAAAAATGTATGTGTGACCTATTTTTTTTATTAATTCAAAAAGAACATATCAATTGAGATTTCAATTATAGAGAAGTTGAACTAATCAAATTTCAAGATCAGAAAATAGTAATCTTTTCATGATATGGAAGTTGATCCCTCTCCCAAAAGAGTGTTGTAAGAGGAGTCCACTCAATTTCCGTAAAAACAACAAATTTATGTTAGTATACAACTAGAACCCAAGAGATATAGATTTATGTATAAAACTATGTTTTAGTAACATTCATACGAGTTGAAACGAATATATTTTGGGGAAATATTGAGAGTTATGAATATGAGGAATAGTAAAAAACATGGAATCTAAAATTGAATCCATGTACAATATCAAAGCTTAAAACATAGAAGACTCACCTGAAGGGTGTAGACATATAAATTGAAAGTGGGGTTATCATAAGAAAACTAATATGGATGGCATACTTTATACATATAAATAATTCCTAAGTAAAAGTGTTATTTAAAAATTCATCGTATTGACTATGAATGAACCTTTTCACATGTTCCGATAATGAATTTTCTTTTATATTTTATTTGTCATAGAATCTCATTTTTTATTATTATGAGATATATCAAAATGGATTCCAAAACTACTTTCCCTAAAAGAATTTTATTTTATGAATTATATATGATATAGATTAATGTTTTTAAAGTTAAAATATAATTCACTAAGGTATTTAAGTTGCAATATAACATATATTTATTGAAGAAAGATTCTTGGAGTTGGAATATATAGTTGGATGATTCAATCAATTTTTTTTTTAAAAATATAGATTATTATTACATATATAATCTTATTAATGAGAGAATTGTAGTGTGCCTAATATTTTATATGGGTGGAATATTTCTTATTAAAAATAATATCCCATTACTACACTCTGTAAATATGTGGTCAGGGAAATCCTTCTCTACAAAATACATGCGGGAAGAAGCATATATTCTGACTATGAATATATATAGAGATAGATCAAAGAGGGTAATTGAACTCAATCATAAAACATACATTGGTAAAGTGTTAGAGTGCTTTAGCATAGAGAAATCGAAGAATGGGAAATTTCTATTATTTTATGGAATGAATATTATTAAGATACAATACATTTTTAAATTACAAGAACTTTTGTATAAAATTCTATATGTGTTTTCCAAAGGATGTACCATGTATATTATGTTATGTACTCAACCATAATTGTTTTTTCTGTTATCAAAACATATATATTCAAATCCAATCCTTGTGAGATTCACTGATATATGTTAAGATAAACCTAAATTACATTAAACTAAATAATGATACATTCATTGTATTTGGGATATACGATGAGCTCTATGTAAGGGGTCACACAAATGGTAGTTTCCAATTCGATAAAGATAAAATGGAATCTCAGTTTAGTTTCATTTTTTTCCTGAACAATTCATTCATCAATTAGAAGAGTTCCAAAACATCAATCATGGAATCCTAAACAATATAGGTTGAGTACAAAATTTTAGTATACACTATGGGAAAAGATATCTAGATTAGGGAGGTCACTTATGGACTTGTGGTGGTTCCTAGCATTGAGGTAGTAATAGAGATTTACTATGACAATAATATGGAATTTCCTATATCATGAAACCCTTGCCTAACCAAAGTACCAAACACATCCTTCATAAATATCATCTCATATGAGAGATCATTGAGATGGGAAATGTTAGGATATGTTTTATGGAATTTGTGGACAATGAAATAATTCCTTTGAAATATTCAGCACCGCTATAGTAGTATGAGGTTTATATTAAATCACTTGGTATATAATATATATTTGATTGAATGTAATGGTTGTATAATGAATCATAATTTTATATATAATGGGTAAATCTAATTATCATTAATTCATGTATGTTTTAATATATTTTACACGAACAATGAAATGATAATATCACAACAAGTTATGACTGAGTTATCTATAAGCATTGATCATTACAAAGTATTATGGGTTGTGATTATATGTCAAGGTTATAATGAGTAGAATATTATACTTAATACAATATTTTTATATGGGAGAAAAATAATAGACTCGTGAGATAATAATTTGAGAATATTTTCCTAGATTGATACACCAAAGTATATCTCATGTAATGTCATATAGTCATCGATATACTTAGGGTTCTTTGATTATTATAAATCCTTGTTAACTATGGTTAGTGAGAAACCTAGAATTACAATGTTCATACTTTTATACCTTTCTTTTTTAAATCCCTATGGTTTATCTAATCATGGGTGGTTGGGTAAGTTTTTGATTCTGTGTTTTGTTGGATCTCAATTAATATGGGATTTTTCCAATCACAAGATGAGAAAATGCAACCACATTATTGATTAAATTATACTAACACATAGCATTCCCATTATTATTTGAGCCACATATGATGCCATTAGTTACCTGGAGGAGGGTCATTTAATGTTCTCATCTGTTAGATGAATGAAAGTTGATTTATTAATTGACCAGGTATTTTTTTTTCATAAAATCATGAATGGATGAGATGGATTATACTAGATTGACATGTTATATTTCTAATGGTCACTAGATTTCATGGATAAAGGGATAATATATTTTTATATATGAATTATTTGATACATCTTGTGGTGGACATGTTCATATAGAGATATGAGTATGTCTGATCAGGATCACACAAAATCCCTTAGTAGATTTAGTAGAATTGAATCTTTTCAAGAGGATGGACATTGATTACATCTATAAAATCATCATTTCATATTTTTTTACCAATACAACTATGTACCATAGGGTGTTACAGTTATGCCTTTGAATATAGATTTTTTCCACGTGTTTTGTTAAAAAATTAACTATATCGAATGGATTTTGGACAGAATCATAGAGTTGTGATGTTTTTCATAATTCCATTATGGGATTTTATTTTATGTGGTAGATTAGTAGATATATAATAAAATAAGGATATATTGTATTTTAAAATATATTGAGGTCATATACTATGATAAGTATATAATTTATATTGTAGTTTATGAAATACCTATATCATAAAAAATAAATTGGTTGATTCTGTTAGCCAATATCATATCGTATGTTTTTTATATGATATATAGATATGATTTATGCATGATTCCAAATATTTATCATGGTTTTCATTGATTATTAATAATAAGATAATTTATTTAATCCTTTTCTAACTTGTATTCATTAATGTTTTCAATTAATGTTATTCTTATGGGAATTAACATAAGGTTTCCATGATATAGAACTTGATATTTCTAATGCTATTAATTTAATGAAAATAAAAATAGAGGGAATATAAGATGGACCGGATCCCTCTTATTGGTTCACCCCTATTACAATCATGCCAAAAGAAATCTCACATATATACTAAATCTCCTATTATCACTCATTTAGGTTTCTATCACGCCTTTAGTGTTTAATAGTATTCTTTGTATTAATGTGGATTGATGGATAGTGTAATCCCATTGAAAGAAAGATGTTTTGGTTTTATACATAGGTGATCCCCATAAATGTTACTTCATAAAAGATTTTATATGGAGATTTTTGAAATGAATGTATGAATATGTTTATCTTCTTCATTTTATATCATATTAAAGTATTAAATACATATCAAGAAATACCATGGGTTTCTTCGACTAAAAATGATCCTTATATGGCCATTCAAAACCCTTCAGAACCAAGTTAATACCTATATGTTTATATGTTTATGCAAAGTGAAAAGTATAATGACCAAACCATACCCCACAACTGACTTCACTTGATCTCATATAACCATGAGTAAACATTCACCTACATAGGGAAGTGTGTATGTAACGTCTCGACCTAGGTGCCACACAACAATGCTCTGAGCTAGTTCTCCACATGACCTCATGTGCACCTCTCTGTATGCCAAAGGGTGCTGGCTAGTAGCGATGGTCTGGTAAGTCATTCATGGGGAGACTATATCCTCTTTTATCAAAGTAAGAACAATCAAAAAAATAAAATAGACAATAGTGGAAGCATATATATATAATAAAAACTATACCAATATCAACTAGTAACCAAAACAAGAAACACAATAATTAGATGAAATGGAAATATGAAATGCCAATATAAGTTACAATTGTCTTCAAAGGAATAGAAAGAAGACACTAAATCTCCCAATAAGATCCTAATCCATGTCCAGTTACCTCACACATATCCAATCCAAAACAACAATATAACCTAGGGCCTTTTCCTTTAACCTGTCTTATAGAAACAAAGTCTATTTGGCTACCGATCAGGCCACCTAAATAGGGAATGAGTACAACTCAGTAGACCATGACCAACAGTTTCTAAATCAAATCTAGTCAAAAAAAAGTGTTTACAATAGTATAAAGAAAATAATTACAATGCACAATTTAATAGTTATTAAAATATCAATTATTCTTTATCATCAAGATAGACTATCAGGGTTGAATCATCACACACAATCAATTGACAATCAATATACACATTTAGAATTAGTGTAGAACACCATATATAACACTCAAAATCATGTTGGTCTAGGACTCCATGTCTAATACCCAAAATATCATCGGTGTAGAATGCCATGTCAAAAACCCAATATCCCATCGGTGTAGGATGCCATATCCAGCACACAAAATATTATCCGTGTAGAACACCATGCATAACACAAAAAATACCATTTTATTATTTATCATTGGTGTAGAATATCATGCATAACACCTCAATTCTTAGAAATATAGATATATCTATCAGTTATGTAGAACACCATGTCTAACACCCAAAATTACCTAGCTGTAGAACACCATGTATAACACCCCAAAACCCATACATTCATTTATATCTTTGGTGAAGTATGCCTTGTATAACACCTCAATTCCTATTGGTGTATAATTTCATGTCTAACACCCAAAATATTGTTCATTAATTAATTAATTAATAAATAAATTATGTAAGTTAATTAATTCAACAACTAAGTAACAAAATAAATTTACCTTTAATTAATTAAAAATTAAATAACTATTAAAACTCACAATGGGAAATATTTAATTAACCAATTAACTATTATTAACCACAATCAAGTGAAATTGATAATTAACTAACCATTTAATTATCCTAAGTCCTCAATAATTTACATTTATAATTAATTAAACAATTAATTATCCTTACTTCCCATTTCAATAACCCAATTCAATTATTACGATCCCATGTTAATTAATCCTCAAAATTAATTATATAATTCAATAATCAATAAATCCCATAAAATCCCAACTTTAACAACTGATTAATTTACCACATTAATTAATTCAATTAATGTTATCAATTTCTAAACTAACCTAGAAATCATAAAAATTGCTTATACAAGAAGAAATCATGTCTATGGGATTTAGAATTTAGACCAACCACCTTGATTTGTTGATGGATGTTGGCTCAAAAAAATCCAAAAAAATATGAGTAGAAAAATGACATAGATATGAGTGCTGGATCTGGATCCCTAAATCAAGATCAAAGATATCAATATCTAACCAATCTAGAACTAGATCTACAATCCTTGATCTATATTTCTATAATTAGGTTTAAATATAAGAAAATAAAGGATGAATCCACCAAAATATATAGAGAATAAGGAAGAATAGATGGGTAAAGGTTCAAGACAATATCCACTTACTGAGAAAAGAGAGGATCTTCAATTCGTGATTTGAATCATGAATAATAGAGGTTTAATAACCTTGGAACCCCTTCGAAAATCTCTGTAATTTCCCAAAAATCTTCACTCCCAAGACGTGGTTTAAATAGGGGTGTTTTATGGGTTAGGTTGGTTTTAATATTAAATCTTTGATTAATTAAACCCACACACATGATCTGGGCACAAAATTTGACGAATCATGTTCCAACCGTGTAGACCTCTCTACTTAGGTTCACAAGGTTAGCTGGGTTTGGTGCCCAATTTACCTTAATTGTGCATAAACCATGTGCAAACCCACCTTTTCAATTTTTCATTAACAACCCACCAAAAAACACCCTATGTCATAACTCCGTCAAGGGTACATAAATAAAATGAAAATTAGATGAAATTGTTCCATAGATTTCTCTATAAAAAATTATGATCTTATATTCAACCCACCTTATAACATCTCATACTTGAGCTACAATCCCAAATATCTCTAATATTATGAGCCAAAAATATTGGGCCACTAGCCCCACATATCTTCCTCCCTTTCCCATACCTCTTCTTGTACATGACCTTGTTACCAGAATACAAAACCTATCGGCATGATCTTTCTCCTCAAGAACTTCTCACTACGATCCAACACATGTATGTGGTGATCCTAAAAGGAAATATCTCTCTCAATATAGACATGATTCACATCAATCACTTGAGAAGGGTTGGGGGGGGGGGTAAATTTGTAGTTGTGATATTTTGAAAACATTATTTATAGAATGATATTTAAATGAAAGAGCTAATAGGTATGATACAAGACCAATTATATCGACAATATTAAAAGGTCCAACAAACCTAGGCACCAACGTTCCCTACCTCTATATCCTGCAGTTACCCAACCTAGGAAAAAACTATAAGAATATAATATCACCCTCTGTAAAATATAGGGGTTTCATCCATCAGTTAGCATATGACTTCTGCCTACTCTATGCTCTCAAAAATGATTCTGAATTAGTTGTACCTACTCTGAAGTATTTTACATGAGACTCGGTCCCAGAAAATCTGAATCACCAGCCTCTAACCAACTTAGTGGTGGTCTGTATGGTCTATAATAAAGGTACTTTAATGGAATAATCTATATAGTTTCCTGACCACTATTTTTATAGGAGAGCTCCACTAGATCCAAGTGTTTCTCCCATGACCCACTGAAGTCTAGAACACATTCCCATAGCATATCCAAAAGCACCTGTATAGTATAGTCTGACTTCCAATCTGTATGTGGGTGGAAAGTCATAATCAAAGACACCTATGTTCCAATAACTTTCTGTAAGCTGAACCAAAAGCAGGAAGTAAATCTCAAATCATGATATGACACTATAGTCCATGTCACCCCATGTGGACGGAATATCCTATAAACATACATTTCTCTTAACTGCTCTACTGTAATGGTTTTTGTTATAGAAAATAAATAAACATCATTTTTCTGTCAATCTAAAATGACCCAAGTAGTATCATTATTCCTAAGTATATTTGAAATTCCTATCACAAATTCCATGGAAACATCATCCCACTTACATTCTATAATAGGCAATGGTTACAGTAATCCTCTAAGTTGTTGATGCTCAACCTTCACCTACTGATAGGTGTAGCATCATTTCATGATCCCTGCTATCTCCTTCTTCCTGCCCATCCACCAAAACTATCATCCTTGTACATGGTACATTTTGGTCATAACTAGATGAACCATCTACTTTTAGGCATGAAATTCCAGCATGGGATCCTCTCACAAGATCGTAGGCACAAAAACCCGATTAATCACATATATGATCTCATTCTCATCTATAATCTAGTCTGAAGGTGTCTACCCACCATAAAAAAATTCCCCCAAGTCCGAACACTTTGGATCCTCATACTGTATGTCCCTGATATATTTCAAAAGTGTCTAATCCATATAAACTGATAGGAGTCTCATCTACTCTTGCCTATCCCAAACCACAATGTGCATCTCTGATTGCTTCTTCCTCATCTTTCACTCATCACTAGACTCCTAAACTGACTAAGTTTGAGAGTTCCTGGTCAAAGTATTATCCATATTGTTTTCTTTCTGGGTGTATGTTCCAACTCAAAATCAAAAGACTGCATATACTCAACCCACATATGTTGATGAAGATTCAAAACTCTATAGGAAAATATATACCTTAAGCTTTTTTGGTCAGTATAATCTTTGAAATTTTCAACCAAGAGGTAGTATCGCCAATAATTCAAATCATAATCCAACACTTCTAACTCAAGGTCATTCATAGAGTAATTTCATTCATGTGGCTTCAAATAGAGAGACTTGTATGCCAAAAAATTATCCCCACTCATCAACATAAACCATAAACCTATCCTATAAGAATAATAATATATCATTTACTCTTCACCTGACTCGAGTATAGTCAATATTGGTGCTGATTTAAAACACTTATTCAACTCCAAAAAAGCCTCCTCGCAAGCCTCCTACCACTCAAAACATACTCCCATTTTGGTCAAGACTAAAAGCAGTGATGCCAAATGGGAGAAGTCTTGGATGAATCTCCTGTAATATCTAGTTAATCACAAGAATCTTTAGATATTGAAAATATTCATGGGATAATCCCAAGAAACAACTATGTGCACCTCATTTAGGTCCACTAGCACACCATCCTCTGAGATGATGTACCCCAAGATGTGTACCTAGTCAATCCAAGACTGACACTTCGATAGGTTTTTATATAGTTAATGCTCTCTCAATGTACTCAGGATGATGTCAAGATTTTAGGAATGATCTACATGAGCCTTGGAGTACACCAAGATGTTATCCACAAAAACCAACACAAACTGATCTAGGTACGGATGGAAGTCCATGTTCATCAAGGCCATCAAAATTGTCGGTTCATTTTTCAACCCAAATGGAATTAAAAAAAAATCGTAAATCCCAAACTTGCTTCTGAAAGAAATCCTCAGTATATCAGAAGTCCAAACTCTCAACTGATGATACCCTGATCTCAAATCAATCTTTGAGAATACAAAAGTTCCCATAAATGGAAGAAAATATCATCAAGACACAGAAGGGGATATCGGTTCTCTAAAATCATCTTATTCAACTTCTGGTAATTGACAGACAAACGCAAAATCAATTCATAATTCTTTTCAAAGAGTACAAGTGATCCCCAAGGAGACATAATTGGATGGATACATCCTTTATCCTTAAAATACTCTAGCCAAGTCTTGAGTTCTTAAAGCTCAGTCGGAGCCATTCTTTATTGTGTAAAAGATACTAGCTCAGCCCTTGGCAGGATCTCAATGGTAAATTCCACATCTCTCATAGGTGGTGGCCCTGAGAAGTCTTCCAAAAAGACATCTGGAAATAATTCCAGTACTGGTGGACTGTCATCTTTATTTACACCTTCATCATACAAGAAATTACTAGAAACCAGGGCCATGAGCTCTCTCGGTTGCTGAGTAATTTACCTAGCTCAACCTACCAAGATATCCCACTCCCCATGCGGAATGTATTTTTCACCATTAAGAGATGTAAATGTCATTATCTTTTTGTTAACAATCAACATGAGCTTGGTATACAACTAGCTAGTACATACCCAGAATTAGGTTAAAGCCTGTCCTTTCAAGGATATATATTTCCCATAGAAAATGACACTCCTCAATCTAAATATTACATCCCTTACACTCATAGATGCCTCTAGACCATACTCCCAACATTGTATCTATTGTCATTACCCCAATCAAAAACTCCACCGCTAGGCTCAAACCATGAATGTTTTTATCAGATATATTAAAATGAGAGGCACTAGTATTAAAGAATGCACTAGATAATGTTGAATCTATAAGAATAGTACCTCTCACTGTTGATGGCCTATCATCACTATCCAAAACTTTAGTATTAACCACATACCATTGTTGTACCCAAATTCCTTGTGATGTTGTCTGAATCCCCTAAGTTACACTACTCTACTAAGAGGGGAATTATTTCCCAAAATAACCTTATCCACTGCCTCCTCCATCTAGGCTAGAAAAACTCCAACTACAAGACTAGTATAGTGCAAGGGAACCACTTCCCTCACCCTAGTTATACCTAGCTCCACCACCACCACCCAGCTGCCTCGACTTCTTGAAGAACCTTTGTAGATACCTCATATTTCCACAGGATCGACACTCTACTATAGGTCGGTAATAATGTTTCAGAATGTGTCACGACCTACCGTATTGGTGGAAAAGAACATGGGTAAGAACATGTGTAACTGATCACCTTTACCTTCCACTGTTCTTCCCACCACTCTGGATGACATTCTCAAAACACCACTTTTAGATTTCAAAGGTTGTACCACCTAACAATCAAAAAAGAATCAATTTTACACTACTAAAAGCCTCATTTAGGTTCACCTAAAAAATGAGAGCCTAATTTACCTCTTCCATAAACTTCTTTATCCTGAAAATATTCACCTAAGACTAATTATAATAATTAATTCCATCTTGAAATCACCTTGATGAAGTAGAATCATCTACTGGAAAAGCTAGAGAAAAATTATGCAAGTCTATAAAGCATATATCATAGTCCATCATAGATATATTCCCCTGAGTCAATCTCATAAACTCAGTTTCTCTTTCAAACCTCAGTGTTTTTGGGTAGATGTGTTCAAAGAACATCTCCTAAAAATCTTTCCATTCATACCATCAACCTGAACAGTTTGGGATTAGACATCCCAC
The DNA here is from genome assembly GCA_963277665.1 of Viscum album. NCBI lineage: Eukaryota > Viridiplantae > Streptophyta > Magnoliopsida > Santalales > Viscaceae > Viscum > Viscum album. Next base: position 315,182,173 of record OY728161.1, read on the forward strand.
TAACATTTCACTTGACCACGCAGCATGTAAGATTCTTTATTGAATTTATTCTTAATAGTATTATCTTGTATATCAAGAATAGTCTTGATAGATTCTAACCAAAACTCATCACCCTCAGGTCTACCCTCTTCGGTGAAAGTTATAGGGTCCTACAACTGAAACTCCCTTGTTACAATAGACATGATTTTCACTAACATCCCAAGGTTTCTTTACATCAATTTCATAAAATTATAAATTTTATCTCAAAACTACTCTCTAACTTCCTCACACGACACTAGTGGCGGTTTAGGTTCCACCACTAGAGGATTTTTCACTTCCATGTCCTTTGGTCATCCTCTAAACAGGCATAGTCATGGTGTCATATCTCTATAATTACAACCACAAATTTTAGAACATAGTCCACCAAGTTAACAAAATTATGAGAAATGGAAGCATAACAAGCTAATACAAGTCTCTTCCCCATGTCTCTCCACATGGTCAAAAACATGGCGCTATTACTACCCTTAACCACCCTACACCTAGGTCTGGTTAACAAGGGTAACACATTTCCATCTACCATGTTTCTCCATAAGACACCAATTTATTCAAATCATTTTTTAATTTTTACCATATCTTTTAATTTCATGTAAGCTACAATTCTCACTTTAAAATCATAGCAAGGAAAAACAATCTATGTTCAACAACTTACTGATAACCCATTTTTCTCATGTGTTCCAAAAATGATGCATGTCAGAAAATAGTCATGATTTCCTAAAATGATGAGTGAAGACTTAACAGTCATTCCATTTTGGGGAACAAGTCAATTTTCATCAATCTCAACAACAATTATAACATCACAAAACAAGTACATCACCCAAGGTGAAATAATATTCAACTGTAACAACAACAAAAAACAACAATCCCACCCTAAGTACATGGGTTTTCCCATGTAAATGGGTTTAAAACTCTTATGAATGAGCTCATTAACAAGACTTAACTCTTATTAGTCTCTTTTATACATTTCCCCAATTGATAAGACAAAATAATATGAAAGAAAATTGGACCTCTGATTCCACTTCGTAATATTTCGGCCTGGGTTACATGCAGCGGTGCTCCAATCCAGTTTTCCAAATGACCTCAGGCATGCCTCCCCATAAACTAGTTGGTTCTGACTAATAGTGATACTCTAGTAAGTCATCCATGGGGAGACTATACCCTCTTTTATCAGATTAAGCTCTAGGGGAAAATAAAAAATACAATAACAAATGCATATATATAAAATCAAAACCATACCAATATAACCAGATTACCAATACAAGAAACACAACAATCAATTGAAAGGTAAATATGTAATTGTGGTATCAGTTTAAAGTGTCTAAAAAGGAACAGAAAAAACAAACTAAAGCTCCCCTGTAGATCCCAAACCACATCAGGTTCCCTCACCCATCTCTAATCCCAGTAGATAATCTAACTGGGGCCTTTTCCCTTAAGCAGTCTTGTAGAAATAATACCTATTTAGGTACCGATATAGAGTCCTAAATAGGGTGTGAGTACAACTAAATAAACCTCAACAAAAAAGTCTAAAAAAATCCATTCAACAATAATTGTATGTAGCTATATAAAGAAAATAATTACAATGTATAATTTAATAGTTATCACGTTATCAATCAAAATTTATTAACCACATAGACTATCGGGGCTTGAATTATCTCACGTAATAAATTCAAAATATTTATACACATTTATCTTTAGTTTAGAATTCCAGGTCTAACTCTCAAATTTCCATCAGTGTAGGATGACATGTCTGACACACAAAATATTATCAGTGTAGAATGCCATTTCTAACACCGAAAATCCTATTGGTGTAGGATTCCATGTCTGAAACCCAAAATCTCATCAGTGTAGAACCCGATGTCTAACACCCAAAAACTCATTTATTATTATTTACCATTAGTGTATAATATCATGTCTAACACCAAAATTCTAAATAATACAGATAGATCTATCAATAGTTTTGATTTCCCTGTCTAACAGCCAACATTACCATGGTGCATAATGCCATGTATAACATCCCAAAACCATTCATTAATTTATATCATTGGTGAAAAATTCCATGTTTAACACCCCAATTCTTATTGGTGTAGAATTCCATGTCTAAAACCAAAAATATCATTCATTAATTAATTTATAAAGTAATTAATTAATTCTGTTAATTAATTCAACAACTAATTAGTAATATCAAATTCCTATTAATTAATTATACAATTAATTAACCACTCAAAATCTCAATGGGTAATAATTAATTAACCAATTAATTATTCTTAACCACACAAAAGTAAACTAGGCAATTTACTCAACCTTTAATTATCCCAATTCCTCAATAATTAACATTTAAAAGTAATTCAACAATTAATTATCCTCACTTCCCATTTCAATAACCTTATTCAACTATTATGATCCCATCATAATTAATCTTCAAAATTAATTATCTTATTCAAAAATCCCTAAATCCCACAAAATATCAACTTTCAAAACAAATTAATTTAACACATTAATTAATTCAATTATAGATCTTAATTTCCAAAAAAAAACTAGAAATCCTACAAATTTAATATATGATAAGAAATAAAGAAATTGTGATTTAGAATTTAGACCTCCCACCCTGATTCAAGGACGAATGTTCGCTCAATGGAAATCCCCAAATCTGAGCAACACAATGACATAGATTTGAGTTCCAGATCTATATCCCTAAATCAATATCAAAGATATCAAGATCTAATAAATCTCCATGGTTTCAAACTTTCCTAGGTTTGGGCACATAATTTACCAAACCATGCACCAACTATGTGGACCACTCTTTTTGGGTTCACACGATTAGTTGGGATGGGTGCATGGTTTACCCTAACCATGCACAAAACCATCTTCACAATTTTTCTTAAAAACTCTACCAAAAAACACCCAAGTCATAACTTCAAAAAAAGTACTTAAAGTAAATGAAAATTACCCGAATTTGTGCCCAAGATAACTCCAGAAAAAGTCAGGATCTTACAGTGTAATTGGGTGAGATACCCATGATATATCCTAACAAAAGATCCATCATCCTTCCAACATAGTATATATTATTTTAATGAGGGATCCCATTCCATCAGATGATGTTCCTACAACATGTAGTTCCCATACGTTAATAGATATTACCAACAACAGAAAAAATAATACTATATCATTGTGTACATTTGAATAATTTATAATTTATAGTAAACTATTGACACAAACAGGGTTAATATAGATTCATGAACTTTATTGCAATTGCTACAACAAAATAGTGGATAGACTATAAGGATTTCACACTGTAGCAATGAGAGTTACTATACCATTGTGTTTATTTATGATATTATTTTGTGATGGGGTTTTTATATTATGAATGTGTGATCTATAATTTAACTACTATTTATTGTTACGTTGTTCTGGATCTTTATTTACATAAAGAGTATCATTGACCCATGTAAATCATGTGTTCTTGTTTTACCTTTTCTTCTTTGTTCATTTTATATCTTTTACTCTTCTTCTCCAATTGACAATCATTGGTGGTATAATAATTTTCATAATATTTTGTTTTATATCCTTTCTTCAGAATATAGATATCATATTTCTCAAATTGAATGATTCATATGGAATAATTCTAGGTAAATTTTTTTTGATGTATATTACTTTAGTTACTAAAGGATTCATATCAAGGATTATCTTTATTATAAAAAGGCCCACCTATCGATTTTGGGTGTTAAGATAAAAGATAAAGAGAATAACAATATATTTTTTTTGTGATCAATAAGATCTACTATTTTTCTACATTATATTATCCAAAATTATTGCATTCAATATCATATTAAACAAGGTGATGACTGTTTTGATGAAATATATCAGGAATATGTATGAGGAGCCATCTAATTTCAAAAAAGTGTACTCTATGAGATAGTTATTAAATATTAAAAGATTAAAAAGAGTATTTTTTATAATATTTTCAGTGAATTAAACACAATCGTGATTCTTGTGACATTGGTGGGAATTTTTATATATGATGAGGTGTGTGAATTGGTTTTACTCTTTTCATTACATGATAGTTGGGAAAACACAATAAATTATGTCAAAATTTATTTAGGAAAAAAAGTTAAATATGTATGTTGTGTGAGATATAATCCGTTTCATAGAAATCTAGATAATGAATTTGTAAAATTATCTTATTTTTCTCTATGAAAAAAAGTAATAGGTAGATACATGTAGTTAGACAATCATATATTCTAATAAAGATAAAACAAAAAGAGTTGAGAAAATTAAAAAGGTATTGGTCCCACATTATGGAGTTTTGAGATGAAAGGATACCTTAAAACGATGTGTGGAGAAAATAGAAAGCCCCTAAAATCAAATCGGAAGACACAGTAACTAAAGGAACACTTGATGTTCTTCTTCTATGTGAGGATATCCCTATCAATTATTTGATTTTTGACACAAGAGAATATTTACATTATACATTGGAGAAGTTATTCCTAAAATTTTAAGGTTCTAAAATTTTTAATAGGTTTAATCATGCTAATGATGAAAACTTAATGATCATGGGAAAGGTTGATGTGTGGGTCAAAACCCAAAGTGGGTGTTTAATCATTCTAGATAATGTGTGATATATTCTTGGATTAAGAAAGAATATTATTTCCATTAGGTATCTTGATGATGTATGATTTAGTACCAGGTTCACTAGTGGATCATGGAAATTTTACAAGGGAATTATGGTCATATATCATAGAGTAAAGAAAAGAACCCTATATAATATGATAACAAAATTCATGAATATAATTTTAACAAAAAATCATATGAGGGATTTAAAACTATGGAATCCCATGTTAGTACACATGGGTGAAAGGGGGATGGAATTTATGGAAATAAAAGGAGAACTATAAGATATTACGTTAGTAGATGTTGGAATATTGGAATATTTTAATTTTGGAAAATTAAAAGATTATAAATTTTATAAAAGGAGGAAAACTATTGATGTTTGAGAAGCTGGACTTGGTGCACACCGATTTTTGGGATACTGGACTAATACATTCCCTTTGAGAATCTATATATTTTGTTATATTTATTTATGTCTCAACAAGTAAAGTATAGGTTAAATTTATAAAAATATATATTTATGTTTTTCCTATTTATTAAAAGTGTAAGAAATTGGTAAAGAATAAGTTAGTATCAAAGCCGATATACTTAAGCTCTGATAATGGGGGATAGTAAGATAGTAAGGTGTTTAGAGAATTTTTTTCTAATAATATAATATAGTAGAAAAATATTATTTTATATACACCATAATAGAATTATGTGGCTAGTAGGATTAATAGGTCACTAAATGATCATTCCAGGAGAATGTGGCAGCAAGAGGGGTTACCCCAGATATTCTTGGAAGTGGTAGTGAACATGGAAATATATCTCTTCAATAAAAGTAAATTTATTCCAAAGGAAGAATTTATAAATTGGGATGTATAATCAATAAAGGAGTTAATACTATCTCATTTTTGATATTATGGTTTTTTAGAATATGTATATATATATATATATATATTTATACAAGGGAAAATCTTAATTCTAATTTTAAATCATGTTTCATTACTGGTTATGTTGTTTTAGATATTAGATACTATTTCTAGGATGATGAGAAAAATTAGATTACTATAAGCTATTATGATATATTTAGTGACGTTTTTGTAAAAAAAATCCATAATAAAATTGAAACTGATAATGGTAATGAAGAATCAGGGTGACATAAGAAAGTGGAGATTGATGGTGTACTTTAGCATATGACATCAGAACTAGTAGATCATACTGTTGTGTTTTAACATTTGTTTTAGTATACCTAATATAGTCTACCAAAAGGAGAATATATATATGAAGGTTAAACCAATGTTCAAAAAATGAATAAGGTCTTCATCAGATGATGTAATTAGACAAGTCCAACTTATAATGAGATCTATCTATACATTGCCCAGGGAGATGGATTTTGTTCAGATGAAGTTATTACTTATATTTTTTCAACAAATTATTAAGCTCTATTATCATTTTAGGCTTTAATTTTCTAGAGACTTATATTTAAAGGATACCCAGGGCCACTATGATATATATATGATCATCCATGAGTACTAGATGGTGGTGAAATGAGAAGACCAATTGGGACCTACTATAAAGGTGTGGTGGGGGATGAAGCATGAAAATTTGAATTGTTTTTGAAGTTTATCATTTTAAAATATCCCATGAATATTCTAAATTTTGGCCAATTCATATAATTTTTGAAATTATAGTAATCTATAAATTAAATTTAAATTGGATCAAATCATTTTTTTCCATATTCTTAATTAATTTTTGAGTTTTAATGTGAATAAAATTGATTTAAATTGTAATTATAACAGTCCTTGAATATATAATAGATTAATTTTTAAAAACATTGATGGAAAATTTATGGGTGGTTAACATTATAAAAGGGAATGATAATTGTGAATTTTCATTTTTTAAATTAATTCCAAATTAGTTTGACATAAATTATCACTTAAATTTTAATTTTTCATTAGGAATATTTAATAAATAAATTTCACTGTGAGCATGGTATTATCTCCCTGAAAATGGTTTGTCTATATCTATGTACCTATAATTATGAGCATGAAATAATGGGAGTGTTATGGTGTACTACCTTGATTCCATGACCCTTTGAGAATGCACCGGTGATCGTGAAGATTCCATGGGCCTTTAACCATGAGAGTGACCTTGGGAAAGATACCATGAGTACTGGGATCATGGGAGTGAATCAATTCTTATGTCTTTATATAGTGTCTCAGTGAACATGGAGTGATGCCTCCATGGGGGATTTTCCTTCAGTTGATTCTATGAGACCACACTAGCCTGTATCAATTCTGCTATATTAGTTGCATTCCACCATGGTCGCCAATTTATGTTTAATACATATTGAGAGTATGTGATGTAAATCTATGTTTCAGACAAGGGTGTTGATTTGGTGATTAGAGAAAAACGTATAATATTAGATATCATCTAGTAATCTTTGATATCAATACCCAATCGAGTGATGATTTTAAATTTGTGTTATGATGGGGAAGACGATTAACCCAAGGCATACCACATGGCTTGATCTATATGGTGAAACTAAATTCAAGGATCCAAGGTATGTGGAGCTCAATAAAATTTGATAGATTAAGTAATGAAGCATGACCCATGGATAATAATTAAATACAAGACCCCCATGATTATAGTTTATCAATGAAACTAACTCCACCCAAACCAATACTATAAATCCCCAACATAATATGAATATTTAGAAACTAGTTCTATGGATTTCATATTTGCAAATATAATTCTTGGTCTATTGAAATTGAATCCATTCCATTTGATTTTATTGAAAATTAATAGCAAAAGGGTATCCAGAATTCATGAGACTATTTTCAATAGTTGAAGAATGGGTTTTTTATGTAGGAGGTTCATGAATCAAGAATAAAATATAAATAGTTATATAAAAAAATATATTATGAGTAAGGAGATCTGAGTTAAATATAAAATCATGATCCCTAGTTTTTCTTTACAATATTGATTTTTGAAAAATTTGTGAGTGTTATCCCTATATCATTATGATTTTAGAGATGGAATTTGGCGTATCTAATGTTTTCAGCATAATTCCTATGAGGTATTCCCCTGAAGATTGAGTTCTGAAGAATCCATTATCAATAAGACATATATATATATATATTATTGAGTCACTTTTGGAGATTGAAATATTTTACAACCCATCAATTATACGAGCAAGTTGATAGATAATTAGAGCTTAGTCGAATCACCTAATGTCGAGTGGGTGACCTAAGATTGAGAAAAATGGTTAGGATTATGGGGATTAATTCCATGGGGGTATTTATAATGTGTGGTTATATATATATTTAAGGGAAATGATATACTTAAGATCCTTGTTCAATACTTGGAATCATATTCTGTTATGAAATTTGGGGATTCCTAAAGTTAATTTTGATATAATCTAGTGTGTTGTGGCATGAAATTGATCAATAAATAAGGATGTTCATGATAGAGGTCATGTTCCATACTTGAACATGAAGATTAAAATCCCTAGGTATAATAATATACATTATAATATAACATGTTGGATATTTATTTTAATGTCACAGGTCATGAGAATTAAGATATCCTTCAAGATATTCCGAGTGGAATTAAACATGATTGACCATGACCTTTAAAAGAGTGATTTAAATGGGAATATTCAAGGAAATTTATGATTTAAATGGTGTAACATGGAGGATTTAAGGATAAAAAATAGACCATGATTTTTTGGAAAGGGAGATCAGTTTCTTTATTGATATACTAGGCTGTTGTTTCTTTAGTTTTCTAATGAAATTTTTATTCATTTTTATGTAATAGTAGACACGTATTTTTAATTAAATTTTTATTACATTACTTCATATATATATATCTCACACACTCTCTCAATAATTATCTCTTATAATCTTTTTCATTAATAACTAACCAAAGTATTGGACTTAGGGGATGTTTTATTTATTTTCCAAAATCCTTTCATTATAATTATTCTTTTTATTCTCTTTGTGGCGAGGGAGGAATCAATGACTAAGATTGATGTGACAGTCATATATTACTCATTGAAATGAATTTTTAACTCATTATATTCCTTATTAAATATTCACTCCCTTATTCTATATAAAACTATTCAAACAATAGAGTTGAGTATGTTTGAGGGATAAAAGGGGATACAGAGGAGCTAGTTCCTATAAGGTGTCACACTCTTGTTTATGGGGTGTAATTAAAATTGATTACTATATGAGGTGGGGTTTGGTGCATTGAAGAGGTATCTAAATCATAATAAACATCACATTCATACTAAGGGATATTAGTTGTTGTATAGTGGGAGAAGATATCAAATAGAATTTTGACAATAATAATAGATAATGGAGGAAACCGAGTAACCAAACCAATTAACATGAAATTTTTTCTAATTTTATTAATTATATCTCCATATGAATGTTTTATTTTATGTTTTAAATTCCACATTTTCAAAACACATATTTCCTCTGCTTTTATAAAATATAAAGACTAAAAAATAAAAAGTAGTGAATGTGAAATTACAAGTATTTTATTTGGAAATATCCTAAACAGATATTACCCTAGATATCTATAGTGTTGAATTATAAAACATAAATAATATTTTTTTCACCAAAATATAATAGGAATATGGAAACATAGATTTAGTTTCAGAAATATGAATAGTTCTTTCCCTCACTATTTCTTTTCAAATATTTTAAATATTTGCCTTTTTTATAAACAAAAAAAATAAAAAATTCTCTTACTCACACTGGTATATATAAATAGAAGTTTATTAATTCTATAAATAGATAATGGGATCTTAAATCTAAATTATCATAGGTAAGGAATTAAATGATTTCATATTGAACCTTAATGAGGACCTCAAGTATCCATTATTGGATTTATTGGCCCTAGAATTAACTGAAATCCTATATTACTTCCAAGAATTTTATCAATAAATGGTAAAGGGAAAAAATAAGACTTCTTTATTTACCAGCAATTTTTATAATGAAATTATGTAGGAGTAACCATAACAAGAAATAATTAGTATAAATGATTCGTTATTACAAAGACTTATATAAGACATACAAAAAATAGAATTGTTAGTTGAATATTTTCATTCATATCAGGAGCAGTAGCTAGATCAACCCAAAACTGAACCTCAAAAATAACATAAAGTAGAGGTTAAAGAGTTTTTGATACTCATTTTCTAAATGGAAAAACCAAAGGATACCAAGAAGTAATTTATTAAAGGACTATTTCACCACTCTCATCTATTCCTAGAAGATATTAAATAAGATTATTTTCCTACTTATACACTCATGGGAGATCAAAAAGATTTGGATTAATTATGGTGTGAAAATGAATGTATTAAATTGAAACATGTTCATTCCCTCTTTAATGTAGAAAAATTAAAACCAATATATCACTCTCAAGCTATGTAAGAATAAACCACCTAAGTGGTGGAACATGAATAAAGTTAATAATATCCCAACTACCTGCCTCTATTTATAAACACACCCCCTTTTTAGTAACCTTCCACTAAAGAAGCTACTGAAGCTATGAAAAGTAAGGGAGATAATCCTTTCCTACGCCCAATTTAATTTTATTTCATTGATACATGATTGAGAATTAAATTTCATTATTTAAATTTTTTAATTTCTGATAATTATAATTTTACCTTGGTGGATGAAAATGAAAATGTGAATTCATCTAATGAAGAATACATGAAACTCAATGAACATATATCACGTTTACTAGAGAATGTAACTAAAGAGATTCTAGAGACTTTTCTAGAATAACATGTGTTATATGTTGCATAATTTAAATTGGAATATTTTTATATCAAATTTCAATGCTTAAATTCTATAATATTTAAATTTATATCTAACTATCACTTCAACCATTCAATTGATATATCAAAATATTATTGAAACCTGATGAATGAAGGTGAGGATAATGAAATGGAATTCAATAAGATAGATGATACATTATCTATCCTACCCCCAATATCTATGTTGTAAATTATTGAAAATGGGGTGGATTTGGTATACTCTATCTAATGATTCCTTAACATCAAGGGGGGGGGGGGAATGAAAGAATGATGCAGAGATATGTGGTGGTTCATCTCAAAGAAACTCCACCCACTGTCATATTATTGGTGACCAATGGTACATCCTTTCTGGGGGAAATAAATACCTATTACCCAATTAGGGATTTAAACCTATATTTATCATTATTACCTTCCATTTCAATTTCTTTATAAGATTTCAGTTTTTGAATATATTAGGACTTAATTTTAAATTATATTATCTTTTTTAGATTTAATGGCATGAACCTTGTTCTTTGAATATATTTTTCTTTGGTAGGGCTATGATTTTGATCACATTTGGATGAATAGTAGTAAGTAGAAGAGAAGGAATGGAAATAACTAAATGTGTAAAAGGGACTACACTTTTAAACTCATTATATTTTTATCTCCCAAATTTTTGCTTTCTGAAAATAAGTTTTGAGATTAAAATATAAATTCCATGTCCCTCCTTATAATACTTGCACATATTTTGATCATGGTGTCAAAATATTACTTAGGATACTCATCATTACATTTTTTCAATTTCATTTATAATAGAATTAAATAATTAAAATAAAAAAATTATTATAGGAAAGAATAGGGGGCTAGATTTGATGAATCATGATTTATAGGAAATACTTTATTTCTATATATTAAACTCTTCTTAGATTTAGAATGTTTTTAATGTTTGAAATTTTTATGGATTGATCTGTTATTTTTGTGAATTACCATGAGTGATTTACCCAAAAATATATGATTCCCATTATAAATCAGACTTTTTAACCAACATTTCCCACCCTTTATTGAGCATATTTCCTAAGTTACTCAAGCATGTTTTCTTATATAACTTATTTAGAATCTTATCGATGATATGATTGAAAAAATTAAGATCTAATATGATTGAGATATTTTGTTGTTTATCCCTTCAACAGTGGACATTATTTTCCTTTGAATTATCCCAATCCCCTAGAATCCATGAATAAAACTTTCAGTGAAAGATTAATATTTAAATCCAATTTTATCCTTTCTTACCCTTAATCTGGGTATATGTTCATGATATTCATTAGGATAAGTTTTAGGTATATTTTTTTTGTAGTGGGAAGTGGATATTATACACTAAGACCATATAGGGTTTATTTTGTTGGATTGGGTTGGGGACTCCATGATTTATCATTCCCAACACTTTATTGTTCACCCATCTAAAAAAACAAAAAAAGAGAAAAAAATTAAAAAAAGGGGTGTGTCTTTGGTTGGTCCAAAATCACCCTTACTATAATAATCATCTAATATCATATGGGGTTAGGTGGTGGATGTTCAATTTATATTGAGTGATTTTTTCAATAAAATATGAAAAAATAACTCAAAAATAAAGAAAATAACATAATAGGCTAAATCATTCGTTATTATTACATGTCATGTCATCATCTTACAGCTAGTCATTAGGGGAGTGGGGGGATTACTCATATATTTATAGAAGATATATTCATTATATAATATTTTTGTTATCATTTTTTAAACATAACATAGAACATTTTTAGAATTATATTTTTCACATCATTTCCTACAAACCAAATTCCCCAAAGTAAATTGATGCTTAATGTATAGTCCTCATGATTTTACATAATATTTCTCTTTAGATGATGGATATGGTACATTACTTTCAAGAAAATGGTAAGTGATGTGTACATGAGGTTTGAGAATAGATATTGTAAAATTTAAAAAATTTATCAGTGGGTGGACAGAATTAAATGTGAGGTATATTGCAAGTGGCCTATACATTAATAATAAATTGAGAAATATAAGTGGAAAGAATAATGAGAATTTTTATATCAAAAGATGTAATTTAAAATAAATTACTAGATTTTTCCCTTGGAAAATGAGTGTTCGGATGAGTTTCCTTATGAGATGCATAAAATTCTATTTTTCATTGATAATCATTTTATTTTTCTTGGAATTTTTGTTTAAAAATAGGTTTCATGAGGTTAAATTGTGAATCATGTTGAGATAAAAACATGAGGACAATAAATATTATATGTATGGTGGGTGATGAAGCATATAGATCTTATTTTTAAAAAAATAACTCATAAATAATAATCTCAAAAATATTCTAAATTATAATAAATCTGTTTATTGTTTTATTTAAAGTAATATCTAACATAAATTTAAAATTTTCTCAAATCATGGTTTTTAGATGATAAATTAATTTTTGACATTGAATGTGAATCTCATTTATTTAAATTATAATTTTAATTGTTCTTAAATATTAAATATATTTATTTCTAAAAATTTAAAATGAAAATTTCAGGTTGGACTACGTTAAAAAGGGAATGATAATTAGGAATTTTTGTTATTTTAATTAATTGAAAATTAATTTTAAATTAACTATAAATAAAATTTTTATTTTTCATATGGAAGATTGTATAAATATATTTTATTGTGATTGTGGTGTGATACAACCATGGTGGATCACTCTCCCTTTAAATTTGTGAGACCTCTCCAATGCATATCAATGTTTGTACATTTTTTGTGTACCTAAATAGTGGAAAATTTTATTTTTATCCATAATAATATTATTTAATAGATATCTATGTTTTTATCGAGGGTGTTAAGCTAATAATGACTGGGAAAACATGGCATATAGGTCATGAGCTCATTACCTAAGATATCAATTCCAAATATTGAGTTGATCTATGCTTTGTATAGTGATAATTAATATTATTCAACTGAAGCTTAACACATGACCAAATCTACAAGTTGAATCCAAAGTAGAAGTTCTAGTGGATGTGGAGCTCAAAACTATTCGATGGATTGTGGAAGGAATCTCAAACTTGGGCTAGTAATTGATGATGATACCTCCATGATTATATATATTTGATTAGAACAATGCCACTAAAATATTGGATAAGAATCACAATCATAAGATAATTATTGGGATATCTATTCAATATGTAATAGATTTTAAAATATGAGTATGAGAATATTTAAATTAAAGCCACACCAGCTGTGTTTTTTTAAAATCAATTGTATAAAGATTCCCTAAATTCATTGTAGTAATCATGGTAGTTGAAGAAGGTAATGTTAAGGTAGGAGGTTCATATTATATGAAGAAAAGTCCAATAGTTAAGGAATAACATTTTTCATGAGGGAAGACTTATGAGATAAAGATAAAATTAAGATCTTTAATTTTCATTTGTAGGTTCTTATTATTGAATAATTTGGGGGTGTTATCCCTTCATTTCTATAATATTAGAGATAGAATTATGTGTATATAATGTTATTAAATTAATTATTATGGTGGATTCCATATAATGTTTATTTCAGATGAATCAATTGTCTGATGACTTACCTAAACAACAAAGACTCAATTAGAGATACCAATATTATAAAACCCCTTGAAGGGATGAACTAGTGGATCAAGAATTATATCTTGGATAAATAACAAAAACTCTAGTTTATTACCAAATATTGAGTCGATTAGTGTGGATTGAGAGACCTAATATCGTTATTATCTTCAAAATGTGATTTTAGAGACATATGAACTGGAATTAATGAATTGAAGATCCTTGGTTAATACATGGGGCCATATTATGGTATAAAAATTGGGGATTCATGAAGATAATTGTGATATTATACTTAGTGTTGGACCATGAAATTGAACCCTACAAAATTATTTTCATTAGAAAATTCATGTGAACTACATGAACATGTATATCAATATCTATAGGAAAAATAACAATTATATCCCCACATAGCATCATGAATTCCCTATAGTACTATGCAAAGTCAAATTTATAAAACTCAAACTATACTAATTGATTAATTAAAAACATAGTAGAGGTATGTCTCAGTTTAAACCCATAGATATGGTGAATTATTTTAATTAGGTTTTCAAAAGACATAATTTTATTATTTTTTTGAAAGAGTTTATAAAATTATTGATTTTCTTTGATTTTATGAAAGAAAAATGAAAATGAAGTGGTAAATTGATTAGTTGTGTAAATATATTTGTAAAGTAAGATTGGGTGTTGTAATTTCAAGGTTTAGGTGCAATTGGATTCTATAAAATACATTGATTAATTCATGAGTTGTGTCATATATAAGATGAGGTAAATCCAATGGTCATGATATCTATTCCTTAACATGCCAATTCCCTATTTCCCTTGGTCCAGTAATTTTGGGTGTTGTCGAATCAAGTTTCTCTAGATACCATTTTTAGCCCTATTTTTCATGAATAATGGGAATAGTCATGTTGTATTCATTGTATTTAATTGAAAAATTTAAATTTTACTTTTTAATTATATTATCAATGGTTATGATTAAATTAAATGAAATAGATTAGAAGAAGAAGAAAGAAATCACACAAAATAAACACATGAATAATGGAAAAGAAATCAATCTAATGCACCTTCCCCCCTTCAATTTACATCACCCTAGAACTTGGAAGGTTTACCCTTTCATCATAAAGATGAGAGAATAATAGGGAAGTATAAAATAAGAATTATTCATAAAGAAGACAAATACAAAACACTGATATGGTGCAAAAACATTGCTCCAAGATTTTGCATCCATCTGAATTTTAATAACCCAAACCAGTAGCCTAGCTCCTCTATTTATAGTCTCTGGATGGTTTCTTCCGATCCAAATTCATGACTTGTAATGAGTTTACATGTCGTGTAATCCTGATCCAATGAATCCTCCATGATTTTTAAATCTGCATGAATCTCAGATGAATCTCATTCGATGATTTTGACCATTGACTCTATTCACAATGTGTAATGGGACTCACAAGGTAACATTTAAATATTCAAATCCCACGAATCTCAGAATATTTCCTCTAAGAAAACAAATCTTAAAAAATGTCACATCTGTAGGATTTAAATATAGAAGTATATGTATATGAGATGGCACACTAAAAGAGGGGGGGGGTGAATTGTAGGTTTAAAATTTTTTTATTTAAAATCTTCAGTAGAAACATAGTTTAAGGGATCTAAAACTAATATAGTTCAAAAATAATATTATGAAACAACAAAAAAGATCATAATGGCTCTGGATCTACGGGATATAATATGATACCCCCAAAATTTTAAGACAATTGTATTTGGGTTGAATACCATAATCAGAGTATAAAAAATGTAAATTATTCTACCATACAATATATAGAATCATTAATAAAATAGTTAATGTAAATGAATGTATTTAGATTAAAACAATTAAAATAGAAAATATTATGAATAGATGGAGGAGATAAAAGGATTATTTTTTTATTTCAAAATAGTATAAAAAAATTAAATGGTATTATAATTCTTTTAACCCAAAGAGTTGGGTATCCTTTCCCATAGGATAATATATCTATCTTACCACAACCTGTGTAATCCCTCAATACGATGATTGACACCTCTGTCTTCCTATCCACAGAAGCCCTTGATTAAGAAGGTAACAGACACCATTATCTTTCAAATAATTGAAATACCTAGATGCAATGATCAACAACAATGTCTTCATATCCATATAAGCCCTTGATCATTATCACATTGATCAGTCACACAAAGTAATGAAAATCACTTATTTGAATACAAGAACTGGGAACAATCAGTTCATGTCTTGTATCTTTATGTATTTTAACAAGAATCAAGAGAGAGGTTACACCATCTATCTCTATAACTTAATTCACAATACTGTGTCTTCTATGTTCAATATTCAAAGCCTTATTTTCCTCGGGTTAAAATAAACTTTTATTTAATGGCCTTCTATCCAATGGTCGTATTTGATTTCCATGGTCATATTTCTC
This sequence comes from Viscum album, assembly GCA_963277665.1. Classification (NCBI taxonomy): domain Eukaryota; kingdom Viridiplantae; phylum Streptophyta; class Magnoliopsida; order Santalales; family Viscaceae; genus Viscum; species Viscum album. The sequence goes on from OY728161.1 coordinate 315,198,651, forward strand.
CTAAAAACATGGACAAAATTATACACCTGAAACTATAATGGTCAAAACAAAATAGAATACACGACATCATTTTGATTAGTTTTTAACTAACTCCATGACATCGTTTTGGTTAGAAAATTATAGATATATACATTTGAAAGAACGAGTATGATGAATATATAAATCATGAGTAAAATGATAATGTGAAACATGTATGTAGTATTAGAGTAAGACAAGAGTAAAAGTCATTACATGAGTATAATGAATAACATGGATACGACAAAAAACATGAATATGATACATAACAAGAGTATGATGCATAACATGAGTACGATTCATAACATGAGTACGATGGATAAAAAGGGTACAATTCATAATATGGGTTTGATTCATAACATGTTTATGATGCATAACATGGATACAATACATTTCATACAGTAATGATGAAAAACAATACTTGTGGTTAAGATAAAAAACACCATATGCTCTTATAATGAAAAAAAACATATATGGTTACGATAAAAAACAACATATGTGGTTATGATGAGAACTAAAATATGCAGATACGATAAAAAAAACATATGTGGTTAAGATAAAAAACAACATATGTGGTTACGATAAATAACAACATATTTGGTTATGATGAAAACAACATGTGTGGTTACGATGAAAAAAAATGCATTTACAATTAAAAATAACCTATGTGATTATGACAAAAAATATGAAATAAATTTTGATTTCCAAAACAAAAAAAAATTAATTGGAAGAAAAAAACACAACTTTTGACTAAAAAATACACCTTATTGGAAATCACAAAACAAAACAAAAACAAAAACTTATCTCCCCCAGAGAGTTATTACTCTTCTGAAAGTATTAGTGAATATGACTAATTCCACCTTAGGATAAAAATTATCTCTATGGATTGTATTCTCTTTACCACACCTTTTCTTAGGAGTTCTCCCCCTTAATAAGATATTCTACCATTTTCATTTTTATGGTAAAAATTATTCTTTATAAATCAATTTATTCTTTTTGAAATTATTCTCCCCCTTTGTGATTTTCAAAAAAAGGGAAACAATTATTTTCTGGGAATGAGTTAGAGAAAAAATGTATACAAAACTATAGAAATTAGTTGAAATGTAATTGAATATTTTTTATTATAACAAGAGTTAAATATTCATTCGTTATCTATTTGTTTTTCCAAAAGATATAAATAAATAGCTTTATCTTCTTAAACTCTTTTCAATCCTCCATCAACTTGTCATCAACTTCTTGATGAGACTTTATATTCTCATCCTGTAAATAAATCATATTTTCTTGTTTATGAAGCTTTTCTTCATGAAGTCGATTGATTTATCCTATCTTTTGATCCATACATCCTATGAATTGTAATCATTTATTCTGGATCTTTAGGAATTTTCTATGATTAAAAATATATTTGAGATAAACACAATATCATTACATTCATTTTCTAATTTTTATTTTATATGTTCTATCTCTTTAGAGGATATTTCCTTTGAGCTACTCTTTCATTGAATGCATTCTACTTTATCATTCGTATCAGTAAAAAACATTTGGTAGACTGAATTGAGATCATTTAATCACTTCACCAATTCCTCAATCTTGTTCACATGGTACTTGAGATTATCATCAATATTGTATGACCACTTAACAACATTGTTGAATGAAAATCTATGATCAGCATCACATTCTTTGAACACTTTAAAATCAGCTTCACGTTTCAAAAAACTGTCCCACAGAATCTTGAAAGAATCCGTTATTTCATTATGACTATAAGAAATGATATATAGCTGGACTTAATTTTTTGGAATGAAAGTTTTAATAATTTCTAACCTGTTCAAGGATTGTTCAATATATTGATCTCACATTATTGTGATTGTCCTTTTTGAATTGGTATCTTCATTGAAATATGGAAGTTATCCAAAATGTTTTTTTGTACCGACAAATTCAGTGGGTTGATTTCGATTCTTATTATATTCTTCTTCTTCACCTTTTTAAGATATTTGAATAACATTATTGGAAGTATACTTTTGAGAAAATCCTTTTGATGATTGAGGATCTATAGATGGAAAATGACAAGATGGGGCTTTGGACAATTCTACTGATGTAATTTTTTTAGATTGATTTTCTTGTTTGAATCTTCATTTTCATCATATTATTATTATTCTTATTTTTGACCTTATTATTCTTCTTTTTCTTCACATTATTTATTAAGTATTTGTGTAATATATTGTTCAGGAACCTATTATTATTTTTTTCCCTTCTGGATCTAGTTGGTTTTGAAGAGATGGTTCCCCTAAGACTATTCTTGTTCTAGCTTCCATAACTATCTTTAGAATACTGTCAACATCGATGGATTGATCCTTTATCTCTTTTATTCAATTTTTCATATCATATTATTTTATGGTTTTTGGTTCTTATTCTTTAATCCACGGCTTCAATAGGGTTTAATCTGAATTGTGGATAACCTTATTTCCTTTCTGCCTTCTTCTCCCTCTATTTTTTTGCTACCACATTCGGTACTGATTTTTATTTCATTGATTTATTGGGGTTTCTATCCTTAGATAAATTTATTTTGGTCATAGTTTATTTTGATGGATTTGGAGTTTTTTCACTCACTCCAACTTCTTCATTTGCTTTCCCAGATTCTGGATCTTTCTCAGACAATTTGGATTTAGGATTGAATCGTAACTTAAGTCTCCTAATTGTATCCTTACTCATGAGAGGATCCTTGAATGTTAATGAATATAATTGAATTAAATCGTTGAAAAAACATAGGAATTATTTCAAAAACATGCTCAGGGTAGTAAGAAAGATAATCAAAATAGATTTGATTGCACTGAATTTAAGTTTCATGATGTTAAGAAAATAAAACCCACTAGATTGAACTTACTCATATATAAAAGGTCATCTGGAAAATTGAAATTAGAATGTTTTAGAGATTCTTTATCTCCCTTTTTCAATACTAGGAAACCTTTAATATAGAGGGGTATTTGATGGTTTTCTACTAATAAATGATTTTCCTTCCTCTTATCCTCATGAATCTGAAAAAAGAGATTCCTCTGATATTTATTTTCCAAAAGTTCCATCCAGATTTGGTAATTTTTTAGATGGGAAAATGACATCCCCCACACATGGAACTCCTAGTAAAGGAGTTTCTTATTTAACTAAAGTTGGGTATTTCTTTTCATAAGTCATAAACGAAACATTGAGTCTATCATCTATCTCCATTGTTTTGAAGAATTCTAAAACTTCTTCAGAATACACATATTATTGATCTGATTCAGTTTTTTCAATACACCGGGATTCCCATCCTCAAGAAGTATATTATTCTTTTTAATGAAGAATCATTAGACTCATAAAATTGTTGAGAAATTAACCTTTCACTATGAGAGTTAATAGAAGGTAAATATGTTACATACAGTTGTTTCAGAGAAGAAGTAGTCGAATCAGACATGAAAGACTTGAAAAAATCACAAACACTGAGGTTTTATCTGGTTACGAAAGTTGAGGGCTTATCGGATTACTAAAACTGAGGTGATATCTAATTACGAACATTAATTGGAAATTTATATATCATCCGAACTTTGGTGATATTCAAGAGGATTTCAATACGGGATGGGTATGAGGTTATTTTTTAAAAAAATTGATGGTTAATATTATATCTAAATGATCTAGTAGTTGAGAATGAATTTTCACTTCTGAGGTTAAAAATGTGTATTCATAATGAAACTGATAAAACATGAAACTTATAAAAATTCTAAAAATTGATACAATGTAAATCTGATATAATTATAAAACTGATAAAATTGTAGTAATGATGAAATTAAAATACCAATGAAATTATAATACTGATAAAATTAAAATTCCAATAAAATTCTAATATGGACAAAATTATAATACCAATAAAATTATAATATAGAAAAGATTCTGAAACCGATAAAATGTAGTTCCGATAAAGACACAAAATTGGCTGAAAAACATAAAATAGATAAAACATGAAACTGATAAAACATGAAACCGATAAAAATGAAACCACTAAAATATGTAACTGATAAAACATGTATATTTTCCCTTTGAAAAAGAGTAATTTACTAAAAGGATACGATTTAAATATGAAGTAGATGTGAATGATTACTTTATAATGACCATTCATAACTTTTGTTTAATTTATTCAAATATATCATAAGATAATGGTTTTGTGAAAATGATAGCAAGTTGTTTTTTTTATTTTGATGAATTTTAAAATAATATTTCTTTTTCTGTGTGTGATCCCTAAGAAAGTGATTCCTAATATCTATGTGTTTTTTACATGAGTAATGTACATGGTTTTTACATAGATAAATGGAAGTAGTATTATCACATACTAACTGAGTTTTGGAAAAAACTCATTCCATAGTTAGTGATTGTGTGTTGCATCCACAACACTTGAGCACAATAACTTCCCGCTACTACATATTCAACTTCAGCAGTGGAAAGTGCTATTGAATGTAGTTTTTATGACCAAGAAACTAATGAATTTACTAATAAAGGACATGTTTAAGATGTACTTTTTATATCCATTCTACAACCACCAAGGCCAGCATCTGAAGAAAACATCAAAACACAATAATTTCTAAAAGAATAAAATAGTCCCAAATCCATAGTTACTTTTAAATAAGAAAAATAGTTTTCACTGCTATTAAATGGGATTATGTTGGATTTGATTGGTATTTTGAACATAATCATACAAAAAAAATTATGTCTGGAGGAATAGAAGTTAAATATTGTAAGCTTCATATCATTACTCTGAAAATGGTTTGATCAACTGGTTTCCCACTTTCATCAAGATCAAGAGTATTTGAGGTTCTAATTAGAGTAGTAATAATTTTTGTGTTGTCATATCCATACTTTTTAAGTAAATATTTGATGTACTTATGTTGGGATATATAGGTTCCTTCTTGTCTATGAGGGATTTGAAAACCTAAAAAAACTATTAAATCACCTATCAATCTCATTTAAAACATATATTTCCTGATATTCTCAGAAGAATGAGTCATGGATTGATGATTTGATCAGAATATAATGTCATCAACATTGATTTTAACAATAACAATATTTTTTGTTTTCTATATTTATAAAATGAGTTGGATCTGCAGTTCCATCAACATAATTTTGTTTTAAAATAAATATTTCAAGCCTATCATACCAAGATCTAGGGGCCTGTTTAAGGCCATATAAATCTTTGGTAATCTTGAAAACATGATCGGGATGTTTTGAGTCTACAAAACTAGGAGGTTTTTCTAAAAATACACCTTCTTGTACATATCTATTAAGAAAAAACATTTCAAATCCATTTGAATTTTTTTTGAAGTCATAGAATGCTTCAAAGACTAATAGAATAGTAATAGGTTCAAGTCTTTCTGTTGGTGTATAAGTTTCTTCTTAGTATATTCCTTCTTATTGATAATAATCCTTCTCAATAAGTCTTTCATTGTTTCTTATAATGACTCTATTTTCATCACATTTTCTTCAAAAAACCCATTTTACTCCAATTATAGTTGTTTCTTTAGGTCCTTCAACAAAGGTCGAAACATTATTCATTTTAAATTTATTTAGTTCATCTTACTTTTATTTATTCAAATACTCACCACCCAAGGCTTCATTAGGAGTTTTAGGATCAAATTAGGATAGAAAACAAGATGTTCTATATCATTTCTCAATGATTTTCTAGTTCTTTCAGATTGATTTACATCACTAATGATTTTATCCTAAGGATGATTCCAAAGAGACAATTAAATTAGGTTTTGTAAATCCTGTTCATTAATATAAGGTATAAAGTCCTCTGGGGTAAATATTTTAGAATCATTTTCTTGAGTATTTCTTTTATCAGAATAATTTTTAATCAAAGGGTGATAATCATTTTGTGAAAAAACCTCTATTGATGTAAGTAGGGGTTGTTTAAAAACCAGAGGATCAACTTCATCAAAATTAACTTGTATATTTTCCTTAAAAGTGGAAAAGTTTTTAAAAAAAAATTCATAAGTCTTAGAAGTAGTGGACTAACCAAAAAATATTCCTTCATCATATTAGGGTGTAAATTTATGTTAGTTATATTTTGTATTCAATATGAATACTTTACATGCAAATAATTTGATGTATGAAACTTTAGGTTTTCATCTAGTCCATAATTCATAAGGTGATGTATTAATAAAATGTTCAATTAAAATTCAATTTAATGTATAACTTGCAGTACTTACAGCTTTAGCCTAGATATTATTTTCAAGTCATTATTCACTCATCATGGTTCTTGTTATTTCCTAAACAATGAAATTGTTTCTATCAAAAAAATTATTTTGTGTGGTGTTCTTTGAGAAAAAAAGTTGGGATTAATACCTTTCTTACTACAAAAACATTCAAAATACAAATTTTGAAATTCTGCACCATGATCACTTCGAATAGTTATCAATGGTAGGTTTTTATCATTTTTAACATGGGCTCTTAATGTTTTCAAAAAGGAAACTCTTCAGATTTCTTTGTTAGATAATAGACCCATGTAAATATAGTGTAATCATCAACTAGAAGAAATACATTGTATTTTCCTCCAATACTTCCAGTTCATGTAGGAACAAAAATATCTATGTGAACTAACTATAATGTATCAGTTTTTGAAACATAACTTGTAGATTTAATGATAGATTTATGTTTCTTTCTATTTTGACAAGTTCCATAGACTTTTTAATAATAAAACATAAGATGCATTAGATACTTAACAAGTATCTTTTTGGAGTGTTTTCATAGGTTTCTAAGGTTATAGTGTCTTAATATTATTTTTTATAACCAGGATTAGTCTTCTATTTCACTTAATCATGGTAAGTCTTAGCTCCTAAGTTCTTCTAAGTTAAGTGTGTATAAATTCTTAGGCCTATGGTCAGACAAAATGAATTCATCCTTGGAATTGTGTACTAAACACTTACCATTCAAAAAATTTATAAGGTAATCTTCATCACATAATTTACTTATTATTATAAGGTTTATCTTAAGAAATTTAACAAATAAAACATTGGAAATTACAACTTTTCCTAAAATAACAATATTACCTATACCAATGATCAGTACTTGAGAATTATCTCCAAAGTTCACTCTTAAAACTTTAATTTCAATAATATTTTCAAAGTAATATTTATTTCTAGTCAAATATCGAGAACATACAATATCCATGTACCATATATTCTTATTTTTGGAACACTTTTTGTTTTCCTGATAATGAAAAAATTAGATTATTCGGAACCCAAACTTTTTTGGATCAGGACATGTTAGATAAAAGAACCTTAGGAATAGACATTTCTTTTTCCATATGAGCTTTATGAAATCATAAGGATTTGTTTATATAAAGGGAATAATTTCTTTCCCAATGTCCACCACTCTGAACACTTTGTACAAAATGGGGCACTTTTAGGAACAAAATACTTATGTCTAAAAACAGGTTTTGAAAAAGAATAACCTATTCCAAATTTATTTTATATAGGAGGTATTTGTGAATACATCTTTTCAAGGTTTTCTTTACATGCATTAAATTTTTCTAAAAGTTTCATAAGAGAAAAAAATTCATATTTTAGTCTAATGACTAAATTTTCATTCTCACAAGAAATTGTTTTGGAATTGGTTTTTGTTTCTAAAACATTTTTCTCTAAAAAAAGTTTTCTAATGTCCTTAGAATGTTTATCCTTCCTTGAATTTACTTCTATATGGTTTTTTGAAATATTTTCGAAATCAAGTGTCGTTTTATCAAGATCTTTTTAAAGATCTGATAGTTCTTTTGTAAGGATAGATATTAAATAAATTCCTTATCATGATTTATCTTTAGTTTGAAATTCTCATTCTCAAGTAGTTTGAAAAATCTAGATAATTCTCCAAAAGTAGGGAAATTATCCTCCGCTAAGGATGATTATTCATCTGAATAGTAAGAATATTTTTCATTAGGGTAGTTGGAATTTAATGATACATTTGTAAGGGATCTTGCGTTGTGTACCTTAGTTACAAGATAATTATTTTAAATAGGTAGTCAAGATATAAATAAAATATTATACTAACCTGAGGATTCATATTTCGATGATTCCTCTAAAGAGTCACCACTACCGGCACTACGAGTATCATTTTCTTTCAAGATATTCTTTGTATTAGGCTTGCAAATTTTTTTCTTATTTCTTCAAGAATGTTTATCCTTTATGTCTTTACTTTTATGCAATGGAAAATCTAGTATAATATGACCTGCTCTATTACATTCATAAAAAGTTACTGTAGGATCAAAATAATGATGTAGATGCTCAATATACAAGATGGGGGGTGAATTGTACACTTTAAGAATTTCCTTAAACAATGAATGATATAAGTTTAACAAAGTTAAACTAAGAAAATTCACAACACCTATAACACCAATTGGAGAATTGGAAGAAGGTATGAAGTTACGAACTTCTAGTTCTATGCACTTGCATGAATTTGGAAAGTGATTCCGAAAACAGGTTCTGGAAATATGGATCCGGAAATTGAAACTAAACTAATTTTTACAAAATGAGATTCTACCTTAAATTTTATAGAATCTAAATGAATCAGGGTACAAGTGTGAGGAAATAAAATAATGTTATGACTTCCTTCCAATATGAAATGTAGTGGAAAAGAAGTAGTAAAACTACTAGTTACAAGATATAAGTCTTTTAACCCAAAGATAAGGGTATCCAACAACCTTGGATAAAGGTCCATTTATTTATAATTTCAAGAAAGTCTATCTTACCCACACCAGGGTAAACCCTCGATACGAAGATCGTTGTCTCTGTCTTGCTATCCCAACAAGCCCTCAACTTCATGGTAGTTAGAACCTCTGTCTTCCTCAGCATGGAAGCCCTCAAACTTCAAGGTATTCGTCACCTCTGTCTTCCTATCCCCAGAAGCCCTTGAATGTAATCACCAACATTCGGAGTCACACGAAGCAATCAAAACGAGTGGTTCAGTATGTACAAAGCATGAAAACCTTATCTCTCTAGAAATCACCTTAACAGCGTGTGGTCTCTAGAGTGATCAACTTGTTTTTTGATCTCTTTAAAATGAGCTCCTATTTATAGGCTCATTTGGACCGATTGGCTCCCTCCACCAACGATCATATTTTCCTTTAATATCGGAGGGACCTGTACACGTGTCACTAAACCAACGGTTAATTAGAAACAGAATGGATGACATCGTTTTATAACAAAACATGTGTAAGTGAAAGCAAGACATCGTTTTACAATGAAAAATTTGTAAGCATAAGAAAAACTAGAAATAGAAATGTAAGTAAATAAAAGATTGGAGTCTAACCAAAATGGATTTCGAATTCTATGTTAAAAAAAATGTTCGGATTCTGTTTTATAGGAATTCGGAACCTGAAGTCTGTAGAATTCCAGAGTTTGAATTTCTAAGGAAATTTAGAGTCAGGTTTCACCAAAGTTCAGAATCTGAACTTGCAGAGTTCGAAGTCGAACGAGTAAAAATTCAGAGTCTAACTTCATAAGAGTTCGGAGTCGAACTCATGAAAGTTGAGAGTCCAACTTCATAAGAGTTCGGAGTCGAACTCATGAATGTTCGGAGTCGAACATCATAAGAGTTCAGAGTCGAACTCATGAAAGTTTGGAGTCGAACTTCATAAGAGTTAGGAGTCGAACTCATGAATGTTCGGAGTCGAACTTCATAAGAGTTCGGAGTCGAACTCATGAATGTTCGGAATCAAACTTCATAAGAGTTTGGAGTCGAACTCATGAAAGTTCAGAGTCAAACTTCATAACAGTTTGGAGTCAAAATCATGAATTTTCGGAGTCAAGCTTCATAAGAGTTCGGAGTGGAACACATGAATGTTCAGAGTCGAACTTCATAAGAGTTCAGAGTCGAACTTCATAAGAGTTCAGAGTCGAACTCATGAAAGTTCGTATCCAGAATTCGGAGTGGAACTACATTATATTTCTCATCCAGAATTTGGAGTGGAACTTCATACAGTTCACATATAGAATTCAGAGTGGAACTTCATTACAGTTCACATCCATAATTCAGATCCTAAAAACAGAATAATCCAATTCTTGACATTATATGATTCTGGGGTTTTGGGTATGAATCCGGTTTTTTTACTTAATAGAAACATTGATAAGTATAAGAAAATCTAGGTTAGGGTAAATTTCATTAAAGAAGAAAATTTTCCTTATGGAGGTAAAATATATATTTGCTTAAGTATAAGGTGTTTGTGATTTTCAAAACAAGATGGAATGGAAAAGTCATAAGGAAAACCTTATTGACTCAACAATCTCCCCCTTTTTGGAAAGCAGAACCATATTTACGAAAAAGAACATAAGGACTTTGAAACAATTTCATTAGAAATTGAAATTAAATCTTATCACACTTTGTTCATGGATGAAAATGAATACAACTAACTCCCCCTTAGGCATTGAAACTCTAAGGATTTTATTCTGAATTTCTGGAGTGGAGTTTTCATTATCATGGAAATGAAAAAACTTCGTAGTGAGAAACTCCCCCTTACATTAAGGATATCTTCACTTAGAAATTTTTCCTCTTCATTTTAAAATTTTCTTTCTCCCCCTTAGGAGTAGTTGTTTTTCCTTCTACCCCTTTGTGATTTTCAAAAAGAATTGAAGGGAATGGAAAAGAAAAAATGGTACCTAATACATTAGTACATGCAACCAACCAAAAGACAAGTAACCAAAATTTCATAACTATTGGAAAGAACTAATATAAGGAAGATAGTACAAAAAAAGATCAGAGTAGTCTCATTTGTCTTCCTTTTCCATTGGGATCAGCATCTTCAACAATGTTTTGAGCTTCTTAAAATATCTTTGATCTTCCTCAGCTTGCCTCTCTAAGGCTTTTATCCTCTAATATTGTACTTTCAATGATTTAGTCTGAGCCTTCATGGCCTCTTCCTGCATTTTTATTAACTCCTCTTGTTTTTGTAGCTTTTCTTAACACTCAATCTTGAAATCTCTTTCCCCTTTCTAGTTCTGAGCTATGGTGTTTAGCTTCCCATTTAGATCTCTGACCAGTTGATTCTGAGAACTATTCTCAATAATCAGCTCATCCTGAAGATTTTGAATATTTTCAACCTCTGTTTCAAAGGAATATGACTATCCAATAAAAACATATATTTTAATTAAATTTTAATGGTATTAAATGTTCATTTTTGATCTTATGGGCCTATTTTAGTGCATTTTCATTATGAACATCCATTCTCATTATTTTTGCACTTCATGCCTAATGTACACCAATTTAGGCTCAATGAGTCATATGATTCTAAGGAATGTAATTATAAACATTTTAATTTGATATTTTAGGAACTATATATAATATCCAATATAAACATGTTTCATTCAGGGATCAATGGAGAATTTATGGATGAAGATGGGGATATTTTTTGATGAAATGAAGCAATTCTAGAGAAGGCAGATTGGACACCAGCCCACTGAGGAGACGGTGGGGCCCAACATACAGGCCCAATGAATCCCAAATTTAGTTGGATTCTATAAGACATGTATTGAAACAAATAACTCTTCAAGATCCATTTCTAATTCAGCCTCCATGGTGTCCATTTAGGCGGTCCAATTTAGAGATAAAATTCTGGGCCAGATTCTATGGCCCAGAAAAACAGCCCTCCAATTTAACCATATCTAGAAAACTATAACTCCTTTTGGCCTTAGAGTTTACGTGATGTTATAAGTCATCAGGGGATACATTTTATTCTTCTATGGACCACTCTGATTCTGCCATCTAGAAGGACTTACAAGCGCATCTGTTCGGTGGAAGCAAGCTTGCTGCCACCTCGGGTCAAGGGTGGAAAAGTCTCCTCTTCCTTACTTTCCACCACCCTAGGCCTACCATACTCTAGTGGGATCCTTTTTACTATTTGAGGCTAGACCCAAGGCTCCAAAAATTCCTATTTAAGGTAGTGGTGGTGAAGGCGTTTTTAATCTTTTGGTGCTTTGTTCAATTGTAATGTTATGCTGTAATTTTGTTGTCTCAAATTTGTCTTTCACATGTATGTTGTTCAATTCACTTTAGTTTCATAATAAAAGTTCTTCTTCTACTCTTATTCTATTTTTCTTCATATCAATTTGATACCGTTGGATCAAGGTGTGAATTTATTCACCCCAAACCTTGTGAAATTATTCACACAACGGTGGAGTGATCATTTTATTTTTGTTGTTATCTTTACTTCTCCATTTCCTCCCTCATGAGTCCACTTTCCGCTTCCATTGAAACCATGGGATAAATGGAGGGATAACCCACTTATGGGTTGATCCAAGGGAGTAGAAAGGGGATGTATTGGATGTTATTTATCACCCCCTTAATGTATAATCACTTCTTTAACTGAGATTTTTATTTTATGATTTTTAAACTCCATCGTCCTTGTTGAATTTAAGGTCACACTCTTCAAGTTCTAATACGAACCTTTACCTTGAAGTGATCAAAACATTTATCCATCAAGTGTATAGTTTATTAGTATTAAAGGGTGTAGTAATTAAACCAGTAAGTGATGATGTTGTTTTATCTCCTTAAATGAACCCATCTCAAATATAAGAAATTGAAATCATTAAAAAGGAAATACATCCAATCCACCCCGAGCGATAACCTAGGATCAACTCATTCTTTTAAATTGAATTCACTTAAGTCTCTTAGAGTTCCTTTAAACCCATATAAAACCAATCCATGTTGGCCACTTTATAGCCAAAAATAGTCCATAGAATGTACGTGTCTATAGGTTACTTCTTAGGTCTCTGAGGATTCGACAACCCAAGCTAAACTACAACGACTGCCCTACCTTCTTCTCTTGGGTAAAGTTGAGCGAGAATCAAATTTTGGCGCCATTTCCGGGGACCTAAGTAAGTTATCTTAGACACAATAATCCTTTTTTTCACCCCACTTTTCAATTCTCATTCCCTATTTCACTCCAATGGAAATCCCCTTTAAACAAACCCAAACATGGGGAACCTCTCCCTATTTTGATCACTCCACACCATGTGTGATGTACAATGACCATCCTAATTTCTACTTGTGGGATCATCAACAACCTAATGAACCACAATGTTTTTACTCCTATGATCCACAAAACATCTCCACATATAATGAGTTTCAATCCCCACAAATCCAATTTGAACACCCTCCTGTGCAATTCCAACAACTTAATTATCCACCTAGAATAGACCATATTTCTCAACCCCTTTCCAATCATGATCCACAACCATTACTTGAAATATTGTGTCAGAAAATGGAGATAATGAATTTTGAGGTTTCATCATTGAGGTTATAACTACAAATCATTAAAAATTATGAGGAACCCATCCCGACACAAACGGTCCCTTCCATAACCTTATGTGAAGTGTCTAGTTTCCCACAAAACTCTTATAAATTTATTGAAGAGAAAACCTTTGGATTTGGGGAAGATTAGGAGGATCATGGAATTGTTGATGGGTGTTTAAATCAAGAGAAAATTTAATTTTTGTATTCCCAAGAGGGAAATTTTACATCATGGATTGAGTCTTATTAATATAACTCCATTGATGATTTTTCAAAAACTAAAATCACTGAACCATTAAGAGAAATCACAAAATTTGAGTCCATACCAATTCCTGAAACTAGTCATTCCAATTTAGTGTTTGAATCTTCTATTCAAAAGGAACCAATTCTATTGAGAAGTTTTGAAAATGAAACTGAGTTCAATTCAAAGTCCCAACCTAGGTTTGAGAGTTTTAGCCAACCTAAACTTGAACAAAATGACATTCCTTCCACCCTTAAGTTTCCATTCATTGGGGATAGCCAAAAACTTCCAGTTTTCACCATTTCTTATCTTGAAACCAATAAAGAGGTAATGATTCTTAATGTATTAGAAAATACTACAAAATAAATTGAATCCATCATTTTTGATATTCCTTGGATTTACCTGCTCATTTTAGAACAGAGGTTTGTGTATGAAAAAAATTCTAAATATAGAATCAATTTCAACCTAGTATAAGTGGTGAAACATGTGGTCCTTAAAATGTTGAATGTTGGTATTGGATAAGTTGGGGGGGTTTAAGTCAAGCTAATGACGTTAACCAATGCGCTGCATGGGAGGCAACCCATGGTTTTCAAGTTTCCAATCATTTTGTTGTTTTAATCAACTGTATATTTTAAATATGATTAATTAATAATTTTTATATTAAATAAAAAAATATACTATTGAAATGTTCTTCTATTATGAGTATGGATGGGTACGAAAGGGGAGAACCATATTTATCCGTGTCATGTGGTGTGATCCTTGAGTAATACCTTACCCAGAAATTTAAAAAGGAGACACTGTATCATCAGTTTGTTTTATTTTAATGTTTTTGTAGGTTAAAATAAAAATACAAAAAAATAATAAAAAAATAATAATAATAATAAAAGTCTACATTGTAGGTCATGGGGTAAACCCCGTCACAGCCGGTGAAGCCGCGGGGATTCAAACCCGGGACCGAAGGGAGACAGGGGTGCACGCTTACCACTGACCTACGACTTAATGTGCTTACTTATTCTATAATTTTTATATATATACTTATATTTTACTTATATATATGTATATTATTTTGTTTTATTTGTTTGTTTTCCTTTTTCAACTAGGGAACTTTGCAAGCGACATGGATATCAAAGGACTAAATTGGAGAGGCAAGAACTTCAAACTTCAACCACCAGGTGACTTCATTCCATGATCCTCATATTTAAATTTTCTTATTGAACTCCCCTTTTATTCCTCTACCCCATTCTAAATTTTATTTTTATGAAACTAGGGACAGTTTCATTTTAAGTTGGGGGGTGTGGTAAACAAAATGTTTGTTAAAAAAACATTGATAAAAAAATTAAAGTAAAATTCCTTTATCATTCATATAATAACATATTTTATCACATTAAAACTACATAGAAAATAATTTTTATTTCCTTGACTCTTAATTTAATTCATGATTTAGTTTAAAAGCATTGATTTTGAAAGTTTGGTTGTCCAATGAAAATTTTCATCATTTTTATTTTCATCCATTATATCAAAATTCCATAATGCACGTCCTCTAGATTGTGGGGTACTAATTTGAATTTTTGGGGTCCCATAATAAATAGCATAGGCTGGTTTGATTTTTATGAATAATATGAGTATTCAAAAAAAATAGAAGAATTTTTTTTGCATGTAGATCAATGGATTGATAAAATTCAAGGCTTTCGGCACTTGGGGATCATGACTCAAAAGTTGTCTAGCCCTAAGTTTTTCAATCTATCTCTATTTATGGTAATATGATTTTGTTTTTTGATTAAATTAACTAGAGACGATTCCTGAGTATATGAGCTTCACTTGGTGCCCTAAGTCCTTTGAGTCTGGTAGTCATCGGCAAAGTCTTTCTACATGGGTTAATTTGATTAACTGCAATCTCAATTACTATGGAAATATTGCAAAAAAAAATCCAAAACAGGAAGGAAGAATTATTTACTCGGGACTAGAAAATCTCAAGTTGGGGTGGGGGGGTGATTATCCAATAAAAAAATATATTTTAATTACATTTTAATGGTATTAAATGTTCATTTTTGATTTTATGGGCCTGAGTTAGTGCATTTTCATTATGAACATCCATTCTCATTATTTGTGCACTTCATGCCTAATGTACACCAATTCAGGCTCAATGAGTCATATGATTCTAAGGAATTTAATTATCAATATATTAATTTTATATTTTGGTAACTATATCTAAACTCTAATATGAACATGTTTCATTCAGGGATAAATGGATAATTCATGGAAGAATATGGGGATATTTGTTGATGAAAGGAATCAATTCTAGAGAAGGAAGATTGGACACCATCCCACTGATGACACATTGGGGCCCAGAATACAGGCCCAATGAATCCCATATTTTGTGGGATTCTAGAAGAAATGTAGAGGAACAAATAAATCTTCAGTATCCATCGCTAATTATGCCTCTATTATGTCCATTTAGGCGATCCAAGTTAGAGATAAAATTCTGGTCCAGATTCTGCGGCTCAGAAAAACAGCCCACCAATTTAATCATATCTCGAAAACCGTAAATCCTTTTGGGATGATATTTTACAGGATGTTATAGGACATCTGGGGTTCCATTTTATTCCTCTATGGACCACTCTGATTCGGCGAGCTAGAAGGACTTACAAACGCGTCTGTTCGGTGGAAGCAAGATGGCTGCCACCTCGGGTCAAGGGTGGAAAAGTCTCCTCTCCCTTACTTTCCACCACCCTAGGCCTACCATAATAAAGTGGGATCCTTTGTACTGTTGGAGGCTCGATCCAAGGCTCCAAAAATTCCTATTTAAGGTAGTGGTGGTGAAGGAGTTTTTAATCTTTTGGTGCTTTTTTCAATTGTAATGTTATGCTGCAATTTTGTTGTCTCAAATTTGTCTTTCACATGTAAGTTGTTCAATTCACTTTAGTTTCTTAATAAAAGTTCTTCTTATACTCTTAGTATGGTGTTCTTCATATCACTTTTTAATGTTGTATCAAGGTGTGAATTTATTCACACCAAACCTTGTGAAATTATTCACACAACAGTGGAGTGATCATTTTATTTTTGTTGTTCTCTTTACTTCTCCATTTCCTCCCTCATGAGTCTTCTTTCCACTTCCATTGAAACCATGGGATCAATGGAGGGAAAACCCACTTATGGGTTGATCCAAGGGAGTAGCAAGGGGATGGATTGGATGTTATTTATCACCCCATTAATGTATAATCACTTCTTTAACTGTGATTTGTATTTGACGATTTTTAAACTCCATCATCCTTGTTGAATTTAAGGCCACACGCTTCAAGTGCTAATACGAACCTTTACCTTGAAGTGCTCAAAACGTTGATCTTTCAAGTGTATAGGTGATTAGTATTAAAGGGTGTAGGCATTAAACCAGTAAGTGATGATTTTTTTTGTCTCCAAAATGAATCCATCTCAAATATAAGAAATTGAAATCATTAATAGGGAAATACGTCCAATCCACCCAGAGTGATAACCTAGGATCAACTCATTATTTTAAATTGAGTTCACTGAAGTCTCTTAGAGTTTTTTTAAACCAATATAAAATCAATCCAAGTTGGCCACTTCATAGCCAAAAATAGTCCATAGAATGTGCGTGTCTATAGGTTACTTCTTAGGTCTCTGAGTATTCGACAACCCAAGCTAAACTACAAGGACCGTCCTACCTTCTTATCTTAGGTAAATTTGAGCGAGAATCAGCATCTTTCACCTCATTCTGAAAACATTCAAATTCAGGTCTTCTTCAACTTTCTTAGACTATAAAGTTATTTTTCTGCAAGAATTTATATGAACATCATAATTGATAATAAAAATTTTATGATCGGCTTCAATATTCACACACTTATCCATGACCATGGATAGGGAATCCGATTTTTGATTTATACTCTGTTGTGGCATCTGGAATCTGGAGTCTATTGTTAGAAAAAATGGAATGGTGTCCACCAGATTCTTCAGAGATTCAACCAAAAAATCATGCCCATGAGCTGATGAATCCGAATCAGATAGTTCTCTTGGAGATTATTATTCTTCAATTTGCACCAGTTTCTTCTTAGATGAACCACCAACCTCCTTCTTTTTGAAAATATCCTTTGTTGGTGTATCCATCAGGACTTGCTTCCCCTTGTAAGCTTTCAGAATGGGTTCCTCATTAGGATATTCTTCCTTGGATTCAGAAACATGAATAATACGATCTTCATCTGGTTTCTCATTTTCTACTCATTCCTCTTGAAAAGCCTTCTCATAGGATTCTTCCTCGTCATAAATTTTTTTTTCTTCTTCTTTATTTTTCTTATCATCACCCTTACTATCTTATTCAACTCCCTTTCTTGGAGTAAATAATTTTGTGGATTCTTCTTTATCTTGATAATCCTCTACTTTCTTGATCAAGGCATCCAAATCTTCACTTCCCTCTTCTTCTACTTCTTCTACTTCAACCTCTTCCTCTACTTCTTCCCTAGCTTCTTGTTTTTCTACTTCATCAAAAAAATATTCACCCTTATACTTTTCCAAAGTGATATAGTTCTTGGCTGGAGTTTCTGGTAAAGAAAGTTCTGTAAGGAATGTTTCTGGAACTGGAATCTTCTTAGAAGCTATTTCAGTATCTCTCAACAAAGATTGCAGCACTTCAGCTTCAGACAAGTTCTTTTTCAACTTATTTTCCTTTTCCTACTCTTCTAATTCTTCTACAACTCTCTCTTTTAAGGCCTTTGCCTCTAGAGGGTCCAATCCGAACAGTAGATCCCCTTCTTTCCCCTTCTCCTTGTCTTCCCTCCAATTCGTAGCAACTTCATCAGGATAAGATTTTTGTTTCTTCGGTTTGGGGGGAGCAGACTGAGTTTCCTTAAAATTGGGATTTTCTTCATCAGTAACCACTTCCTTAAGCTTTCTCTTCTTCCTTTCCATTTTGGATGGTTTCAGAGTCTGTGTATCTTTCTGAGCTGCCTCAACCTCTTCCATAGATAAAGGGTAGAATTATCTGTATTTACTAGAAAAACCCATCTTCATCCACTTAAAAGTATAATTACTTACCAGAATAAGCTTACAATTCTGAACTTTTTATTTGCATGCAACCTTGAAGGATTCTAAGCACCAACCTATCAGATTAGATAGTAAGGCAGGGTGCATAATTATTTGAGCTCTCAAGTTCCCTTATTTAATATTCTTGATCGTAATCAAGACATGCCTCATCAAATTTATCTTTCTTAGATTTATAAATAAATCTAAGACATAAATATCACTTTTCTTCAGATTATCCTTTTCACCTCTTCTTGGTATGAGAAAACCTTGTACCCAGAGCTGTAGAATCCTTTTATTTGGAGTGAGATGAGAAATCTTAGCTGTCGTAGCATCCTTAAGTCCACGAAATTTTAATGCCTTCACCTTGTTGAAGCTTCCTTTCTCATCTGGAAGCTTATGTGAGAAAAACATAGCTTCCCCTTCATAGGATTAACCAACCAAGCTCGCGGCGTTGGTGTAAGATAGCTTGTAAGTATTCCCATAAGACTTAAACAAAAACCACTCTCTTCCATCTTCCATCTGGAAGGAAACATACTCATAGAACTCGATCAGTAAATTAGTGTAAACCAGATCCTGTTTCTCTGACTTGAATAAGCATACATATTCCCAACTATTCAATCTGATCTTCTTGGTTATAAGAGAATCATGCTTGTAAAAATCCGGATGCACCAAACTTTCCCCGAAGACTAACCATTTTGAGATTGTCTTTGTAGTATATATATCTTGAGATGTTTCTTAAACAGACATTTGGGACAGAGAGATCTGAAAGATTCAAAAGTACTTTGTAGAGATCGAAACGGTCCTTAAGAAGAGATGCAGGGCTTCGAGATGTGAGAGCTTGAAAACCGATGTGGGACAACTCTTAGGGCCCCCTTTATATAAGCGAAGCAGGTGAACTTTGGTCTTCCAGAAACCATCTAACGATTTAAAAACCTTCTTATCTGATCTGATGGTTGAGAACATTCCCTCAAGGAAAACATGACTTCGATCTTTTGAGGTTTTAAGAAAAATATTCGGATTTAAGGAAAACTAGAATCCGAGTAATTTTAAAACTCATAGGAAAATACCAACAAGAAAAGTATGATTATGAAAATTTAAGTAAGGAAATCATACCTTTCGGATTGGCTAGAAAGATTGTTCGTAATTGGTAATATTCCTAAAAAACACATTACAAAAGATTCATTACGAAAGTTCCAATATAAAAATCTCATTTGAAAGTTCCAGTATTAAATTCTCATTACGAAAGTTCTAGTACAGAAATATCATTACAAAAATCCCAGTACGAAAATTTCATTACAAAATGTCAAGTACGAAAATTTCATTACGAATATTCCAGTACAAAAATTTCATTACAAAAATTCCCATTCTGAGAGTTTCCATTTTGGAAATTTCCAAAAACATGTTATGGGAAAAAAATTTAGTTACAAAAGAAAAAAAATCAACAAAATTTTTGGTTAAGCTAACACACAAATGTACTCCCCCTATGAAAAGGAGTTTATTACTGTAAGGAGAATTATTCAACAGGAAGTTAATAAAGAATTATTACCTCATGGTTATCATTACTAACTTCTGTTTAATGTATTCAAATCTATCAGAGGGTAAATATTTGGTGAAAATATCAGCAAGTTGATCTTGCGTTCTGATAAAATGAAGAATGATATCTCCTTTTAGTGTGTGATCCCTAAGAAAGTGATTCCTAATATCTATGTTCTTTTCACGTGAGTGATGTGCATGGTTTTTACTAAGGGAAATGGAACTTGTGTTATCACACAAAATTTGAGTCTTAGTAAAACTTAAGCCATAATTTGTGAGTGTGTGTTGCATCCACAACACTTGAGCACAACAACTTCCAGCTGCTACATATTCAGCTTTAGCAGTAGAGAGAGCTACTGAGTGTTTCTTCTTGCATGACCAAGAAACTAATGAATCACCTAAGAAATGGCAAGTCCTGGATGTACTCTTTCTATCTATTATAAAACCACCAAAGTCAGCATCCGAAAATATTTTTAAAACAAAATCATTTCAAGAATCCTAAAATAATCCTAGATCCATGGTTCCCTTTAGGTAACTAAAAATTCTTTTTTACTTCCTTTAAGTGAGATTCCTTAGGATTGGATTGATATCTTGCACATAAGCATACTGAAAACATCAAGTCTAGTCGACTAGATTTTAAGTATAGTAGAATTCCTATAAAACCTATAAAAGATGTTTGATCTACTGGTTTCCTAGCTTCATCAAGATCTACAGAGTTTGAGATACCGATGGGAGTACTAATACTCTTAATGTTGTCATATCCATACTTTTTAAGAATATATTTAATATACTTATGTTGATATTTATTGGTTCCTTCTGTTTTTTGAGAAATTTGAAAACCAAGGAAAAATGTTAAGTCACCCATCATACTCATTTCAAACTCAGATTTCATTAGACTTGAAAATGAACCAGTTAAAGATTGCTGAGTTGAACCAAATATGATGTCATCAACATATATTTGAATAATCAACACATTTTTATTATCTTTCTTTATAAAAAGGGTTGGATCTGCATTTATATTAACATAGTTATTTTGAAGCAAAAACCTTGTTAGTCTATAATACCAGGATCGTGGGGCTTGTTTAAGGCCATACAAAGCTTTAGTAAGTCTGAAAACATGAACATGATGCTGTGTATCTTCAAAGCTAGGAGGTTGTTCAACATAAACTTCCTCTTGAACATAACCGTTAAGAAAATCACATTTTACATCCATTTGAAAAAGTTTAAAATTGAAGAATGCTGCAAAGGCATGTAAGATACGAATATATTCAAGTCTAGATACTAGAGAATAGGTTTCTTCAAAGTCTATTCCTTCTTGATGATTATAGCCTCTAGCAACTAGTTTGGCTTTATTTCTTACAATGACTCCATTTTCATCACACTTGTTTCTGAAGACCCACTTTACTCCAACAACAGAATTTTCCTTAGGTCTTTAAACCAAGGTCCAGACATTATTCCTTTCAAATTCATTTAGTTCATCTTTCATGGCTTTGAACCAATCATCATCACATAAAGCTTCATCAGTGATTTTTTTTTTGAATTGGAAAAAAAATGAAAGATGTTCTACTTCATTTCTCAAGTAAATTCTGGTCCATACAAGTTGATTTACATCACCAATGATACTATCACTATGATGATTCTTTATGAGACACCTGGTTTGGGTTTTGTAAAACCTGTTCATCAACATAGGGTAGAAAATTTTCTACGGTAAATGTTTCAGAAATATCTTCTTGAACATTTTCCTTATCAGAAAAATCTTCTAACAAAGGTTGATAATCCATTTTTGAAAACACATCTGAGGATGTAGGTTGGGATGGTTTAAAAACAAAGGGATCAGATTCATCAAATTTTACATGCACTATTTCCTCAACAGTACATGTGTTTTTATTGAAAACTCTATAAGCCTTAGAAGTTGTGGAGTAGCCTAAGAAAATTTCTTCATCAGATTTTGGTGTGAATTTGTGTAGATTATCTTTAGTATTCAAGATGAATACCTTTAAGCCAAAAACCTTGAAGTAGGAAAGTCTAGGTTTTCTACCATTCCATAACTCATAAGGAGTTTTATTAAGAAAAAGGTCTAACCAAAACTCGATTTATAGTAAAACAAGTAGTACTTACAGCTTCAACCCAAAAATGTCTAGCTGTAGAATATTCACTCAACATGGTTCTAGTTATCTCTTGAATAATTCTATTTCTTCTTTCAACTACACCATTTTGTTGAGGAGTTCTTGGTGCTGAAAAGTTGTGAGTAATACCTTTTCTACTACAAATTGTTTCAAAATCAGAATTTTGAAATTCTCATAAATGATCACTATGAATAGTTTTCGGTGGAAGGTTTTTATCATTCATAACATGGTCTCTAAAACTTTTGGAATAAGAAAAAGCTTTAGACTTCTTTTCTAGAAAATAGACCCATGTAAATATAGTGTAATCATCAACTAGAAGAAACACATAGTATTTGCCTCCAATGCTCCCAATTTGTGTTGGACCAAAACGATCCATGTGCACCAACTGTAATGCATCAGTTGTTGAGACTTCACCGATTGATTTAAAACTATATTTATGTTTCTTTCCATATTGACAAGGATCACAAAATTTAGAAGAATCAAAAATAAGCTCTGGTAGATCCTTAACTAGTTTCTTCTTAGATATTTTACATACGTTCCTAAGATTACAGTGACCTAATCTTCAATGCTATAACAAAGAATGATCTTCCATTGCACATAGGCAAGGTAAATCTTGGCTCCTAAGGTATTCTAATTTTAGTGTGTAAACATTCTCTTACCTATTGGATGAGAGAATAAAATCTTCTTTGGAATTGTGTACTAAGCACTTATCATTCCTAAAATTCACAAGGTAACCTTCATCACATAATTGATTTATGCTAATGAGGTTGTGCTTAAGACCCTTAACAAACAAAAAATTTGAAATCAATGTTTTACCAAGAAGAAAAATATTACCTATACCAACAATTTCTCCCTAAGCATTATCTCCGAAAGATACTCTTCCTCCTTTTTCCTTGATAATCTTTTCAAAATATCTTTTGTTACCAGTCTTGTGTCGGGAACATCCACTATCCATGTACCATGTATTATTGTTGGTACTTCCTTTATTTTCCTGAAAATAAGAAAAGAATTAGACTTTAAGAATCCAAACTTGTTTGTATTTTTTTTAAAAGTAGTGTTCTGGACAAAGACCAAAACACCAAATAATATTAAAAAAAGGATTACACGAGTATGAAATTTGGGATTTTGTTAACATCCCTAACATAAAGCGGGAGAAACTCTGGAGGAAGATCATCCCTCCAATACAGATCATGGGTAACACCTAAATGGGAAAGCCCATAAACAATTCTGTTAGCCTCATGGTAAGTGTGGGTGGAAATGAAGCTAAGACCAGCCCGGGAGTTCAAGAAATCAATCCAATGTGAAGTGAGAGTCCAATCTAGGTGGAGGGTGCCGTTCCAAATAGTCTGTATAATGGTAGTGGAGTTTCTCTCGATCCCGATGTATTCCAATTGTGAAGCTTGGAAAAAGAAAAGGCATGAATGATAGCCATCATCTCAGCTTCAAGGGAAGTAGAGGAGCCGCAGGATCCATAGAAGCAACCAAGCGTCTGGTCTAAATGATTTCTGAAGATGGCGCCATAGCCCGCAGGTCCAGGGTTTCCTTTTAAAGGCTCCATCCACATTGAATTTAATCCAGCTTGGGGGGGGGATCCAAAAAAAATTCAAAAGTATATTTATGGAAGGGATAATTCCCTTTCACCCTCACACATCTGAGGATCTCCAAGTCATGAATCGAGTTGTTGCAATGATCTTTTTGGATGGAAGCTGCTTCACGGATGGCCATGAGGATTCTCGCTTTTCCTGATTTGATTCTAAAAGAGTTATTACGAAAAAATAAAGTCATTTCTACCATACTAGATTACATGAAGATGCTCTGCTGTGGTGACAACCAAAATATTTTTGAGCTTATGCGAAATAGACAAGCCCAATCATCGTTGTATCTACATGATAATGGTATCACAAAGAAACCATCTGCACTCAAAAATGTTAATAATGTAATGCCAAAGATCAGTTTTAGTGTCACAAGAAAGAAAAAGATGGTTTATATCCACTCAATGTTGATTGAACCTGCGACATTTTGAACAAAGAATAATTCCAAAATTTTGTAGACAAGTATCCGTTGGAAGTCTATTATGAGAAATTCACCAGACAAGTGTAAATATCAAGAGTTTTAACCAAGATTTATTAAAGTTTCTTAACCAAGAAGAATTATTGTCCATGTTATTTCTTAAATGATTATAGTATCTTTTGGAATCAAGAATCCCATTAAAAGTTGGTTCCCAAATGGGGAAATCATTTTTATAAATGAAGTTATAGTTGTCAAATATTTGTTTAATATGATCAGGAAGACATGGGTTTTTCATATGCATGACATTTTTAATAGATTCATGAGAGTGGAGAGGAGAAAAGTTGTTTTCCATTAAAGAGATCAGAGGAACACCAGTCCAGTTATCAATCCAAAACTTTAAGTTGGAATACTTATTAGACATCCATCTAGAGTTATTCATAATAGAAGTAAAGGTGGTTCTTATGGAGGGCCATATAGAGGATGTAAGGAAATGAGTACGGTTATTCCTAAGTTTATCAAGAAAACAAACTTTAAGAAAATCAATGGAATGAGATGTATTATGAATGAGATTCCATGTAATCCTAGCTTGAAGGGCTTCATTGAAATTAGAGAGATTTTTAATGCATATACCCCCTTATCAATAGGTTTGTAGCAAGAGATCCAAGGGATAGTCACCAATTTTTTCTCCAACGTACTTCCAGTCCAAATAAAAATTTTAATACAAAAATCAATTCAATTTAAAAGACTATTTGGCCATTTATAAACCATCATGGAGTAAACCATTTTAGAAATGATGGTGTATTTAACCAAACAATTTCTCCAAGCCATCGAAATATTTTTACCCTTCCAGGTGGAAAGATGATGAAGTGTTTGATTAGTGATGAGAGAAAAATAAGTCCCTTTTGGTTTCCCCAGAATATTGGAACTCCAAGATAAGTGAAAGGAATTTATCCTTCTTTGAAAACTAACGTATTAGTGATGGTAATATTCCTCCCTGAAGAAAAGTCCTTGACAAAAAAAATGTATGATTTATTCCAGTTTATATGTTGACCAGAGACTTCCTGGTAGTGAAGGATGATATTTTTCAGAGCCAGAATGCTTATTTTACCCACCCTAAGTAAAGAGAATTATGTCATCAGCATAGAGAAGGTGTGAGGGAACATTCAAGTTTCAACAAGCAGAGATAGGCTTTATAGAACCTTTATCAATCTCTTGAGAGATTAACCTACTTAGGTAGTCTTTAGCGATTGAAAAGAGAATAGCCAAGAGAGGATCACCCGACCTCACTCCTTTTGAACAATTGAAATAGCCACTAGGTGATCCATTGATCAGAATAGAGATATGGGCTGAATTTAATGAAGAAGAGATCCTATTAATAAAAATATCCTTAAAACCTAATTTCTTGAGGAATTTATACATGATGCTCCAATCAATGGTATCAAAGGCCTTAGTAATATCCAGTTTAATGGCAACATTCCCACCTCTATTATTTTTGTTGAGAAGGTTGGTGGCTTCAGAGGCTAGACAGATGCAGTCTTGAATAGATCTTCCTTTTATGAACCCAAATTGGTTCCAAGAAACAATTCGATTACTAATGGAAGTTATTAAGTTGGAAATTAATTTAGTGATGATTTTGAAAAGAGAGTTAATGAGCGCAATGGTCCTAAAGCTTTGGATGTCATCTGCATTCTCAGTTTTGGGAATGAAAACAAGAAATTTTGAGTTAATCCCATGATGGAGAATTACTCTAGAGAAGAAATCTTTGACCATATTGTAAACATCATTTTGGAGGACATCCCAGTGTTTTTGGTAAAAACCATTATTAAAACCATCAGGCCCGGGAGAACTGTCTGGGTTTAAACTAAAGATAGTGTCTTTGATTTCATGGTCAATGGGGATGCTATTTAGCAAGGATTTATCAACACTAGTAACTAAAGGAGGTATGATGTTCTACATAAGGTCTTTATTAATACTATCACCATTAAAGATATTATGAAAGTGAGAAACAATATGATTAACAATACTTTCATCAGTGTCAAGAATCTAATCCCCATTTCTAATATAAGCAAGGGGTCTATTGGTTTTTCTGATTCTATGAAGGGAATTATAAAACATAGTATTCCTATCTCCATAATTAAGCCATTTGTATTTAAAAAGTTTCTTTTGAATATTGTCTTTAAAGTTGAGCAGAGAGATAAGCTTCGAGGATATGTTGATTTCATGTTGAGAATCCAAACTTGTTTGGATCCGCGGTTTCCAGATAAAAATTTTTTAGGAACCCACATCTTCTAAGAGAAATAAGCCTTATGAAAACCTAGAGATTGGGTTTTGTTTAACGAGCAATTCTTTACCCAGTGACCCCCACATTGACACTTGGTACAAAATAGGGCACTTTGTGGAATAAAGTAGTTGTTACTAAAAGTTTGTTTTGCATGGGTATAACCAAATACAGATTTGTTTCTTAAAGGTCTTATTTGTTAATACATCTTATGAAAATTTTCTTTACCAGGGGTACAGTTTGACAAACACTTCATTAATGAAAAAATTTCATACTTGAGTTTTATAACCCAGTTTTTATCTTTAAAAACATTAGGTTTAGAACTAGATCTAGGCTTGAAAATACTTTTCATAGAAATTACTTTTTCTAGCTCTTTAGAATGTTTGTTCTTCTCAGAACATACTTCCGCAAGATTCTTTGAAATACTTATAAAATCAGTATTTTTCCTATCAAGATATTTAAAAATATCTGATATTTCATTTCTAAGAATAGTATTCCTAGTGTTTTCTTTATCATGTTTTTTATTGAGTTTAGAATTCTCAATCTCAAGAAGTTCAGAAAACCCAAAAACTTCTTCATAGGTAGGTGATGTATTTTATTCATCAAAAGTGGATTCTTCATCTAAAGATTTATAATATTTACTATCATTAGAATTTAAAGAAACATTGGTCAATGATTCAGAATTTTGTACCTTAGCCATGAAGAAATGATTGTTAATAGTTAATCTGGCTATAAGAACAAGATTCTTTTGTCCTGAAGATTCATAACCAGATGATTCATCTGAAGAGTCACCACCACTGGCACTCTAGGTGTCATTAGCTTTCAGAACACTCTTAGATTTGTAATTTTAAAACTTCTTTCTATTCCTTTTATAATTCCTTTCTTTTCTTTCTTACATTTTGAGCAAAGGGCAATCCGGTCTAATAAGTCCAGCTTTCTTGCATTCATAACAAGTAACTTCTCCATCTTTACTATCTTTCCATTCCTTTTTCTTATACTTAGATTGGGAATTTCTCTATCTAGATATCTTGTTCATCCTTCGAGTAAGATTTTCTAACTCATTCTCTAAGAATTCACTATCACTAGATTCTGATTGGATAATAACTTTATTTGACTTGGATCTGGTTACTCTCTCATGAGTCTTGGCTTTCATATGATTTGAAGTTGTGGTAAAAAAAAACAGTACCATTTCCATTCTTCTTCTTGATGTTCTCAACATCTCTCTTCATTCTTTTTTCATGTTGGAGAAGAGTTCCAAATAGTTTATCTAAGGAAATTTAAGTAAGATTTCTGTTCTCATCAACAACTTTTCTTTTTGATTCCCACTCATTAGGCATAATATCTATAATCTTATCCACAAGGGATTCATCATCTAACCCTTTTTCTCCCATAGATTTTAGACTGTTTACAATTGTCATAAACCTCTATTGTACTTTACAAATGGTTTCACCATAAGTAAAATTGAAACCAAGATACCCAGCTCTCAACATAGCTCTCCTAGTTTCAATCACTTTAGAAGTTCCAAAGTGTGTAACCTCTAACTTCTTCGAGGTACAATTAGCTACTTAAAAAGAAGAAATTTGGATATATATATTTCTATTCATTGAACATAGAAAATTATTGTGTACCTTATAATTGAGTTCATGTTCTTGCTTTTTCCTGGTTAGTGAATGTTCTAACATCCTTATCAAGAAATTTTATAATCACCAGTAAGCATAACTAAATTATCCACTCCATTATTGATAACGAAAGTCTTCATTCGATCTCTCCAATACTCATAGTCATTACCATAAAAATTGGTGGTCTTGTAGGGTTTATATTTTCAATAGAACCAACGTTGATTCCTACCATTCTAAGGAAAAATTTCGCAACCAAACTTGTTAGTAGGAAAAGTTCGTAACCACAATATTCCGAATGAACAATTTGGAATGAAAATGTTCAGAACAAACCTAACTTTTTAGATAAGGGTGAAGAATAATGAGAAAGTGAGCATGGAAAACATATATGTGAGTATAAGAAATTCATATACCCCCTCTGATACCAATTTTAGGATCAAAATAATGGTATAGAGGCTCAATATACAAGAGGGGGAGGGGTGAATTTTACACATTAAAAATTTCTGTAAACAAGGAAAGATCTAAGTTTAACAAAGATAAACTAAGAAAATTCCCAACACCTCTAACACCAATTGGAGAATTGGAAGAAGGTATGAAGTTACAAACTTCTAGTTCTACGCACTTTCTTGAATCTGAAAGTGATTCCAAAAACAGGTTCTGCAAATATGGATCTGGAAATTGAAACTAAATAAAAGTTTACAAAATGAGATTCTACCTTAAAGCCTATAGAATCAAAATGAATCACAGTACAAGTGTAATGAAATACAAGAATGTTATGCCTTCCTTACAATATGGAATACAATAGAAAACAAGTAGTAAAACTACTAGTTACAAGATATAAGTCTTTTAACCCAAAGAGAAGGGTATCCAACAACCTTGGATAAAGGTCCCTTTATTTATACTTTCAAGAAAGTTTGTCTTACCCACACCAGCGTAATCCCTCGATACAAAGATCGGTGTCTCTGTCTTGCTATCCCCAAAATCCCTCAACTTCAATGTTGTTGGAACCAATGTCTTCCTCAGCAAGGAATCCCTCGAACTTCAAGGTAGTCGGAACCTCTGTCTTCCTATCCCCAGAAGCCCTAGAATGTAATCACCAACATTCGGAGTCGCACGAAGCAATATGAACGAGCGGTTTAGTATGCACAAAGCATGGAAATCTTCTCTCTCTAGAAATTACCTTAACAGCGTGTAGTCTCTAGAGTGATCAAATTGTTTTTTGAGCTCTTTCAAATGAGCTCCTATTTATAAGCTTAGTTGGAACGATCGACTCCCTCCTCCAACGGTCATATTTTCCTTGAATATCGGAGGGACCTGTACACATGTCACTAAACCAACGGTTAATTAGAAACAGAATAGATGACATCATTTTATAACAAAACATTTGTAACTGAAAGCACGACATAATTTTAAAATAAAATAGGTTTAATTATAAGAAAAACTAGAAATCAGAATGCAAGTTAATAAAATATCGGAGTCTAACCAAAATGGAATTTGAAGTCTTTGTTAAAAAAAATGTTCGGATTCTGTTTTATAGGAAATCGAAACCTAAAGTCTTTAGAGGTCCGGAGTCTGAATTTCTATGGAAATTCGGAGTCTGGTTTCACCAGAGTTCAGAATACTAACTTGCAGAGTTTGAAGTTGAACTAGTAAAAATTCAGAGTTGAACTTCATAAGAGTTCGGAGTCGAACTCATGAAAGTTAGGAGTCAAACTTCATAAGAGTTCGGAGTCGAACTCATGAATGTTCAGAGTCGAATTTCATAAGAGTTCTGAGTCTAACTCATGAAAGTATAGAGTCGAACGTCATAAGAGTTCGGAGTCGAACTCATGAAAGTTTGGAGTTGAACTTCATAAGATTTCGTAGTCGAACTCATGAAAGTTCAGAGTCGAACTTCATAAGAGTTCGGAGTCGAACTCATGAATGTTCAAAGTCGAAATTCATAAGAGTTCGGAGTCAAAATCATGAAATTTCGTATCCAGAATTCAGAGTGAGACTTTATTATATTTCACATATAGAATTTGGAGTGGAACTTCATTATAGTTAACATCCAGAATTCGGAGTGGAACTTTATTACAGTTCACATCTAGAATTCGGATCCCAAAAATAGAATACTCCAATTCTTGACATTATATGATTCCGTGGTTTTGGGTATGAATATGGTTTTTGTACTTAAGATAAATATTGATAAGTTTAAGTAAATCTAGAATAGGATAAATTTATTTAAAGAAGAAAATTTTCCTTATGGAGGTAAAATATATATTTTCTTATGTATAAGGTGTTTGTGATTTTCAGAACAAGAAGGAATGTAAAAGTCATAAGGAAAACCTTATTGACTCTATAGTTACTTCTGATACATTCTTTTCCTTTATATATTACTTTTGAATATATGTTGAAAATATTTATTTCCCACAATATTGTTCATTCTTAGAGAAATATTTTCTAGTGCATTATTTGAATGATCACTTTCACTGGATTTGAATATAGAAACAACTCTCTTAGCTTTAGATCTTATTATCCATTCTAGATTCTTGGCTTTAGATATAGTAGTAATAGCTACACTTCGATTATCAATATTCTTCTTATTAATCACAGAATGAAAATTCACCCAGGGCCATGGTTTGGAACCGTGGCTGTAGGTCCGGAAACTGTAGAAATTTTCTATGGCCACAGCTTCGAAAAAATGTGGAAATTCCCTATAGCCATAGTTTTGGAAAACTGTGGCCGCTATCACCGTGGCAGGAGATCATACCAACTTCCATTGTTAAAACCACGACTATATCATTTATATGGTATAAAAAATTAACTCTTTTCCCCTTATTTCACTCCCCCTATATCATTTGTGTGTGTGTTTTTTATTATTATATAAGAAATAATGGAAGAATAAAGAGAGAATAAAAGAACCACCCACCTAATAGTGATAGAGTTAAAAAGAAACGTGATAAAATTTTAAAAGTACAAAAAAATTATTTAAAAGTCACCAAAATTAATTCAACCCTCACTCAATGTGGTTCATATCCTAACCAATCCCCTTTAGTTTGTATTAGTGAAAAATTCATCTTTTATTGGATTCTATAGATTTTAATTTTTTCTATTTTACATATTGGAAGGTTTGATTCCTAATGTATAATGAAGTTAAATTTTAGTAAAGATTTATCTATCATAGATTTGAATTATACTTTTACCAAGACTAAGACAAACATGATAAAACAATAGAAAAAAGGATTAATAAGTTACCTCTATTTAATAAAGAATAATAAAGGTCAGTTTCTTTATTAAAGGATAATAAAGAAGTTATACCTATCTTAGAAGGTGAAGAAAGAGTGGTTGAGATAACTACCAAGGCGTTTGAAAGTCCCACAACCTATATTGATTAAAAGTATCCATGTGAAAATGAGGTAAGTGAATATTATTTCTCAAACTATCCCAAAGAAGATCCAAGAATAATTGGAAGTGATTATACATTTTTTATTAATAAGAAATATAATTTGTAACATTAAAAGATATACTATATTATTTTTTCAAAGAAATTATATCATTTATTTGTATTTTTTTAAATTCTATAGGAAGAGATTACTCAGTTTGAAGGTGAGGAAAATAATTTAGAGAAATAATTAAGAGAAAGAGCTCTAAATTTCATAAATATCTCTAAAATAGTTAATTTCAAAGATGATATGAATTAGGATCTTAAAAAAATATACCTAAAATTTGAAGAAAGTGGATCAAAACCATCCATGAAAAGGATGATCTCACTGATGAATTTGAGAATAAATTCGATGAATATGAAAATATATTTCCACCAATAATGCTCAAATTGTTGTCAAGGATAAAAGAATCAAGGATTACGACACTTTTTTAAATAAAAAGATAAAAAACCATGATAAATATTTTGTAATAATGAGAAAAGACTATGAAAATAAATTGTAATTAATTGAATAACCAAATAATTCTCTTAATATGATGTTTATAGAATTGAATTTTTTTGACCAATCTAAAAATGAAACATATTGAGTTTTCATAGTTTAAAATGAATGAATCGTCTACCATAACTTGTTATATTGAGGACACCGGTGTTGAAAAACATAAATTATTTTTAAATATGATCATTGTTTCATCTAATGGTAGTTCTCTAGTAGACCTATATAAATAGGTGTCATTCATACCTTTATGTAATGATTTTTAAAAATCTATTTTCATAGAAAGTGAAGGTTAGAAAATAAAATCTATAAAATTATGGGTGAATAAAAATGAAGATAATATTTACACCATGTCTATAGTGGATAGAGGAATGATTATAGAAGCTTGTTCTGTATGAAGAGCCCAACTAGATGTAAAAGAATCCCAAAAACAACATGCTCTAAAATATGAAAATTCGAAACAACATGTTGTAAAGAATAGAATAATTAGGTTTGTTGGAAAATTATTGAAGTGTAATAGGTTTGGGAATTTTTTATTAGATTACCAGTACAATCCATTAATACATGAAGCACAAAGGAAGAAAATTTCATGGGGGTCAGGCTAGAGGAAAAACCATCCATATTTGAAAAGAATCTTTCTACATCAAACCGGTTTAGAAATCCTGAAAAAATCTATGATGTTTTCAATGGTTGTCATCACATAAGTGATGTTGGTTGATATAAAACTTCCAAAATCTGTAAATTTTAGAAATAAGATGTATATTACCAAAAACACTTAGAAACAGATTAATAATTCCAGAATATTAAATAGAAACATAATAATTCTAGAATAGTAAATATATAACAGAATAGTAAAAATATTAAAACATGAATATCAGAATATTAGATTAATTATAAGAATGAGATTGAAATATAAACCATGAAATTTCTATGAATAATAGTTGACCGGATACCAGTCAATAAATAAGAGCCTCAAAATAGTTGACAATAAAAGAACTCCATTGGTGAACTCCTCCAGTAATTTCAAACTCTCGAATCAGAATGAATAATTCAAAAAATATTCAAAGAAGCCACATAATAGGATCCACAAAACAGAAACACGCCAAAAAATGAATATTTTAAACTAGGATCTAGAAAACATAAACTCCTCCTACAAATGAAAATAGAATGAATACTTCAAACTCCTCCTGTAAATATAAGGGAGCCACAAAATAGGTTAACAATACTACAAATATAATGAATAATGAAAATAGAAGCCAAAAAATATAATGAAGTAAAATGGTTCATCTAATGCACCAAATGGAGAAGTAACACTCTAAGAATGGTGTGGATGATGGGAGGAAAACTTCGGCCAATAAATCGAATGGAGGAGGAATGCCCAAAGAGAGGTATGAAGGAAGGTGTAATGAGAGAGGGATTGAGGAACCTATAATGGATACATGGTGAGGGAATGAGTAACCAAGAATGGATAGGATGAAAATGGAGAAGCCGCTCAAGAATGAAGGAACCACGGTGAAGGATGGATGAACCAAAGTCGGTGACGATGAAGGAGAGAGAAGTCTTTGGTCGGGTGACGATTAGATGAAATCTGCAAGGAAGAGGAGAAGAGTTTTGAGGGATAGTAGAAGACTGAGATACGAAATCTGTGAGAGAGGATGAATTTCTATGGAATATCTCATCTAAATCCTCTGTTTTTAATAACCGTTGTGGTATCATAGAATATAGCCACATTTTTAAACTATGGCTATATAAGTGTAGATATATTCTTCATTTATAGTAGTTAATATCTGCATCTCTCTTCATTATTATCTCATTCTATAAGAGTGTAAAAAAAAATCATCAAGATATATTTGAGTAACTTTCCAATTCTCATCAATATATATCCTTTTTGACTAACACTCTTAGGCATGATATCGAAATCTTTTCCCCAAGTATCTCATCATAAATTCCTTTTTCTCTCATAGATTGAAGACAACTGACATTTTTCATAAATCTTTGTTTAACCTTGTATACCCGTTCTCCATAGGAAAAAATACATGATATTGAGGTCAGAGCATGGCTCCTCTTGTTTCAATAACATTAGTTAGACCAAAATTTCTGACATCTTGTTTCCTCCTGATACAATTAGTTGCTTCCCATGATGATATCTGACTATATATATTCCTAGTCATAAAACATAACAAATTATTGAATACCTTGTAATTTAGTGGATATTATTGTTTCTCTAGATTGGTTAAAGTTATGAATTTTTTATCTGGAAATTTTTAATCTCTAGTGAGAATCAAAAAATTATCTACACAAGTATTAATAACAAATGTTTTCAATCGATCTCTCCAGTTGTCATAATCATTACCATAAAAATTAGGCGGTCCAGTTGGGTTTATATTATCAATTGATCTGATATTCATTCATGTTATCTTATAAAACAACACTTTTCCACTTCACATGGTAGTGTAGTAGGTAATTATGAACAAATAGTTTATAAAAAAAATATAACTACCTTAAAGAAATAAATAAAGAATATAAAAAAAATCAATAGAAACCTGCTCTGATACCAATTATATGATCTAAATATAGAAGTATATGTATATGAGATGGCACAATATGGGGGGTGAATTGTAGGTTGATTTTTTTTATTTAAACTCTTAAGAAGAAAATTAGTTTCAGATATCTTAAACTAATAAAATTCACAAATCCTCTAATGAAGAAATAAAAAATATAAGACTGGATCTAGATTTGTTGGATATAATATAATACCACATAATTTTTAAATCAATTTTATTTGGTTTGAATACAATAATCATAGTACAAATAATGTAAATGATTCTACAATATAGAGTATATAATCTTTTAATACAATATGTAACGTAAATGAATGTATTTTAATTAAAACTATTACAATATAAAATAATATAAATAGAAAGGGGAGATAAAATGATTTTCTTTCTATTATAAAATTTCAGCGGAAGAGTAAAGGGTATAACAATTCTTTTATCCCAAATATTATGGTATCCTTTCACCTAGGATAATAGCTCTGTCTTACCACCACACTGGTAAGCCCTTGATATGATAATCGACACTTCGGTCTTCCTATATATAGAATCCCTCCCTTAAGTAGGTAATCAACACCATTGTCTGTCAAATACTTGAAATCCATTGATACAATGATCGACCACACTATCTTCATATCCCTAGAAGCTCTCGATCATTATCATAATGAGAAGTCGCACAAATAAATACAAATCACTTGATGAAATACAAGATCTAGGAACAAGCCATTCACATCTTGTATCTTCAAGGATTTTCGCATGAAGAAAGAGAGAGGTTACGTTGTCTCTCTCTTGAACTTAATTCACAATATTGGGTGTTCTATGTATAGTAGTCGAAGTGTTGTTTTTCTCTAGTTCAAATAACCTTCTATTTATGGGCCTCATATCCAATGGTTATATTGGATTTGAATGGACATATTTATCTAGAAAACTCGGAGGGACATAGACACATGGAACTATAATAGTCAAAACAAAATAGAATACCTGACATCCTTTTTATTAGTATATTACTAACTCCATGAAATCATTTTGGTTTGAAAATATTACGTATTGAAATATGAAATAATGAGTATGATGAATATATAAATCATGAGTAAAAGGATAATGTGAAACATGTATGCGGTATTAGAGTAATACATGAATACAATTCCTTACATGAGTATAATGAATAACATGGGTACAATGCATAACATGAATACAATGCATAACATGAGTATGATGCAAAACATGAGTATTATGCATAACATGTGTACAATGTATAACATGGATATGATGCATAACATGGGTATGATGCATAATATGGTTAAGATGAATAACATCGATATGATACATTTAATGTGGTTATAATGAAAAACAATACAATTGGTTACGATGAAAAACAACATATTCTATTATGATGAAAAACAACGTATGTGGTTATGATGAAAATAAACACATGGGTTTACGATGAAAAAAAATGAGGTTACACGAAAAAAAAATGTAGTTATGATGAAAAACAACATATAAGGTTCATATGAAAAACAACATAAGTGGTTATGATGAAAAACAACATTTGTGGTTATGATGAAAACAACATATGTGATTATGATGAAAAAGAATAAACAATTTGTGATTTCCAAAACATGAAGAAATGAATGGTAAGGTCGAAACACAAATATTGACTCAACAACATCATGTAATGTAGTTACACAACATGTAATGGTCTTTCACATAATGTATGTACTTCACGACTAGTCAAAGAACCAACCTTTCTCTTTGATAATTTCACGACATGTAATGGGATTAAACAACATGTAACCCTTATACAACTTGTTTTCTAGCTTAAACTCCTTCGAAAACCTATTGTCATGCCACTTCACTTCTCTCATAGTGAGAAGTGTATTTTAGATCCATTATTTTTCTCTTTAGATTCATTTTTCATAAATCAGTTGTTCCATAAAAAATATCATAAAAAAGTCACAATTCTCCAAGATTGGAAAGATTATTCAATTAAATATATAAATTAAAATATTAAAACACATTAAAATGTATGCCCGAAATAGAGTTATAAAACATCACATGATAATTTTACATGATGGATGGAAATTTTAATGACATGTTTCATGGGAATTAAAATATCCTCTAATATCATCAAAGTGGAAAGAAGCATGATTGACCATGAATTTTAAAATCATGATTTGAATGGTAATACTTAGATAATTTGATGATTTAAAGGGTGAAAAATAGTGGATTTTAGGTTAATAAATATATAGAACATGATCCTTGAAAAATATGGATCAGCCACTTCACTAAAAATTTAAGTCCTTGTGGATTTAGTTTCAATTATAATTATAATTATTTTTTATGTAATAAAATACTCCAATTTTTATTTAATATTTTCTTACATTCCTTCATCTCTATCACTATCTGTCTATATTTATCGCTGTTTCTCCATCTTTTAACTGTGATATTTTATTCTCATGTTCAGGAGTAATTAACCCAAGGCTTGGCCTTGGGGGAGGTTTTCCCATTGTCAATGTTCCCAAATAAATTCTTTACAATTTCTGTTGTTTTTATTTTTTTTAGTAAGGGAGTAAATAGGTATTCATATTTATGTTAGGTGCATCCATCACTCTTACAAGGTACATTAAAACTCACACTATTACTTATTAAACATTACTTCCCTACATTATCCTAGTAAAAACACTTCATGTGGTAGAGTTGATTGTTTTTGAGTTATGAAAAGGCATATGATGGAGCCCGATTTTGGAGGGTGTAACACTCTTGGTTAACATCTTTCATCAACCTTGGATATTGGAGGAGGTGCTATTTAGTTCAACTAATTGGCCTTTTAGGCATCATATCCTCTGCACTAAAAATAATTAGAATTAATACATATATGGTTAGATGATCTATGAAATAGAATTTTTAAAATAATATTGGATAATGAAGGAACATTGGTAATCAACCACTATGACCAAGATCTTTCTTCCTAATTAGATTTGTTTTGTCTGCATCATCATGTTTTGTCTTCTATATTTTAGTGCACATTATCAAAACCCATATTTCCAATGCTTTCATAAAATATAATACAAAAAAATAAAATAAAAAAATTTAGAGAAGTGAGTGTCTGATTGAAAAATATCCAAAAGAGTGACAAACTTGGTTAGCCATGGTGCTATATTGAAAAAAATAAATAATATATTTTTAACCACCCTATGATAGTCATGTCATCATGATGAACTGTGAATGTTTGATTTAATTTTATAATGTCTAAAAGTAACTAATTTTTTGAAACATGTTGTGGTGATTAGGGTGATGAAATTATGATATTATGATAAATAATGTTTGTAATGTGATGAAAAAGCAGTGTGATATCCAAATATTATAATTTCTATTATGTATAGCCTCCTAAAGAAGTGATTCAAGGGATATGTGGTGTGTTATAGGCCAAGAAAGGGGTGTATAAGATTAGATCGATGCTCAGTAGTTTACACATGGAAATAGAATATATAACATTCTCTTTACATTTTATATTTTTAATTTTAATGGGAGTTTACTAGTGTTATATGAATGGAGTCAAAACAAGTGAAGGTATCGATTAATAAGTTTAATTGGAAAGGATTTATCCAAAGGTAAATGCAGATGTCAGAATATAAATTTCATAAGGAACTGTAGATTCTATTCATAAGACTTAAGTTAGAGAAAATAGAAAATGAAACTAGGGGAGGATATATAGATAGGTATCATTATTTTTTAGATATCATTACCCTGGTATGTGGCTATTAACATCTAGAAGGTGAAGAAATCCATTGATTTGTTGATGAATCTGAAATATATGTATGAAAATCCATAATTAATGAACAAGGTTTCCATGATGTGGATAATTTTCAGTATGAGGTTTGTAGAAGATATTTTTATGTCTGATCATATCAATGACATTTACATGATTCAAATATAGATGAAATATGATAATGTGATTTTCACGGGAGATATTTATTAACTTATACTATTATAATCACATTAAGAAATATGAGAGGTGATTTTTACAATCATTAGTAATTAATTTGGAAAATATGAATTATTTTAGGAAGTTTTGGGGATAATCATTGATGAGGAGCTTGGGAATATAGATATTGATGCAACATCGTGTAGTGTTCGAAATACAGATGGAAGAGAATGGTCACCTCCCCAATGTCTATGTAATAATAAATCGGTTTAAAAATCACAAGAAATAATATAGTGTAAATCATTCATATTCTTTTTGTTTCACTAAGATAAGAGATGATATCTCAGGAAGAAAATATTGGAAAAAGGGTAAATTACATACAGACTACATCTAAAAGTATGAAGTTTTATAATTCCATGATAACTAAAGGGGGTAATATTTTTTACTCAGATTTCATGTTTTGGTGAAATCATGGATCATTGATTCCAAAAAATCATTTCACAGCATGGAATATATGGAATTCATGATTAGCTATACATTTGGGAGTATCTACAACATACAATTAGTGGATAATGAAGCTTTAAAAATTTTAGGGATGGAAAATATGATGTACTGGATGAAGAACCGAAGATACCTTGATATCGAGACATTTCATCCCATGGATAGCTTAAGGAAAAATTAAATTTTCATTAGTTAGTGGGGTGAAGTATGGTTTGTAAAAAATCATAACTATTAGAATGTGAAAGATCATCTAAGGCTATATAGCTGTGGCTCAAGGGAAAAAGTATGGGAACTTGTATATGACTAGATGATCATATAGAGTGATAACTATATAAACTATAATTTATGATAGTTGAAATATTTTTTTATCAAATCAAGAATCTTAGTGATAAGAACATGAGGGTTTTAGTGTCTGGAGGCATATTAAAACCATATCATTCCAGCATTAGATGTTGTGAGAGTTTTATACATGGGAAAACATAATGTGTTTTTCAATTTGAGTATATGAACACATACGATATAGAAGATATAATAATTTCACAAAAAAATTTGGGGTATGGACCCCATTATATCTCATTAAGGGTGAAAGTACTTTGTGATATTCATTAATATTTCAATAGGGAGGTTTGGGTTTACTTACTAAAAAATAAATTAGATGTTTCTGGAGTGTTTTTTAAATAGAAGGACTTGGTGGACGTAATTCCCCAAACCTAGTCACCCATAGTCAGTGAATTATTACATAACATTATCATGATCACAATATATCATGTCTCAAAAGACCGATTAGATTAGTAGCATTTTAAGTAAAGGATAAATACATATGTTTTACATTAAATTATGAAATGAAAAAAAACAACAACATTGTGTCCCTTTTGAACACAGTCATATCCCTAAGCCTATTCATATAGGTTAATTATAATATAATTCTTCGCATCCTAGAAAAAATAAAACATAAGAAAGGGGTGAGATCATATGCTCAGTAAAGATAAAAATATAGTAGAAACTATCACAAATAAGAAAAAACATTTAAGAAAACATATAAGACTAAAACACAATACTTTTAAACACAAACATCAGCATAATATGGAAAAAATAAATCAAATAATTCCATTTACTTATTCACATATATATTCTACCAGTCGAATAATAAAATGTAATATCAATATCCAATTTCATAATGATGGAATGCATAATGCCAGACATCATAACCACATGGTCAAGGCATCGTGCCAAGACTACAACTATGATTTTGTCAGGGCCTTGTGCCAAGACACAAATTTGTCTCATGAGAACTACTGATGCATTGAGGAGCAATAGCAGGATCCACCCATCATTTACTTAGTCCAATTCATTCCTCATATGAAAAGGATGAAACATAACAAAAACATTCATATTAAAAGTAGCATACAAAATTTTAAGAATTTAAATAGAAACCATGAATGGTATAAAAATTACACATCCACAGTCAAATATATCATAAAACCTTAAATACAATTTGAATTATTTTATCATAATAAATCAACTTCAAACATGTTTAAAATTCATCAAAGGATGTTGATATAGATGAAATCAAAATTTTTTGAGAGAAATATATCTTTCTATTTTGAAATAATTTAAAACTAACATAATTATTAAATAACTCATTTATCTTGAAAATAAACTTATAATATTTTAAGGGAATCTTAGAAGGTGTTATAATATCATAAAATAGCCTCAACCATCATATAAGTTAAAAAAACATTGTTACCTTAATTTGTCGAAATGGTAAAAAAATACCTTGTCTGGAAAACGACAAAAGGATTCCTTTCAAAACATTTTCTAAAAAGTTAAGAAAGGGTATAAATAAATTTTACACATATACTAGGAAATAGTAAAAATATTTTGAAATACATTTTTAAGAAACACATACAAGGATGATACTGAATTCCCAGTATATTCTTATGTATAAACAACCTTAGATAATAAGAAGATCGGAAAATTAAACCTTACCATGTAATTTTCCTTGGTAGAGTTTAAGTTAACCTCATGTATAATAGAAAAATCATTTTAATTAAATTATACAAGAACCACATACATAAATATTATATCATATATGATCTTTTCATATTTCTTTGTTAATAATATTTCAGTAGTATCATTGTTTCGGGTGATAACTAATTCATTTTCATTTATATTTGTTTGTTATGTAAGTCATGTTTATTAAGGATATTATGTATTTGATTCATTTCAAGAATGATATTATGTTCTCAAACATTATTCTTAATTATAAAATGAAAATTATTCTTGAATGGTTACGATGGGGAAATGAATCGTACCATGTTCGTGTAGATGGTAATCTGTACATACACACGAGCAATAATATCATTATATTGATTGTAAAATAATAAGTAATTGGATGGTATATCATACATACAGAATCAATAACATGTTATATTTATTATTAGAATAAATTATACTCATTATTATATTCATCCAAATAATGAAGTGTTGAATAACAAAGTACACCACGATGTGGAGACAGTAAGTCGTACAAACGCACCTATGGTGACTTTGTCATTCATAGAATGGATAGAAAAATGAATATGATTGTACCATATTTATAATAACATCATAGTATTTATATGGTACTGGAGTTATTATTTTGGTATCGAAACAAACAATAAATGGTAAGTGGAAGAAGAAAAGAACTTTGAAAGAGGGGATGGAATTATTACCTCTTCTTCGGGTGTTTCCTTTTGATTTGATCAAAATGGATCCATAAGTTATATTATGATAAATGTAAAGACTCTAGTATTATTTGAGGGTAGTTAGGAGGATATTTGAGTAGGGTTTGGCAGAGCCAAATGGATTTGGAGGTGTGAAATTAAGAGAAGGAGAAGCACCCTTTAATAAGAGAGGTGAATTTCACTTTAGGAAAATATTGAAATATTATTTTATTATAAAATAATTTTATGTTTCTAGTGGATAAAAATGGATTTATTTCAATAATAAGGTGGTTATGGGTCTAATTAATCTCAACCAATATGTTTTACACAAGTTTAGGTCACCATATTAACCATATCCTATAGATTTATCTCTTAGTTTAATAGTAAAAGTTTACAATGTATTATTGTATTTTTATATTACATGGTAAAAAAACAATAAAATTCCAATAGAACCTCAAGAAGTTAATTAATGACATTTATATAATTATATAAGTCCTTTGGATGATCCTTATAATTTTAGTGATATTATATCATTTAATAATATAGTATTTTTTTTAAAACACATTTATGTTAATTTTCAAACTATTTAGTATTTGGTTTTTTTGAAAGTCACAAAAACATGATTACTTCAAAAAAAAATACATTAAATAAATAATAACATGTCATATTAACCTATAGAATTTGTGGAATTCATCAAAAGTCTGAATTTACAATTATTTGGATATTTATAATATCAATTATTTTAATATTTCATTAATAAGCTAATTACTACATCATCATTTTCTCATACAAAAATTTAATTATTTAATGTCTAAAAATTATAAATAAAAAACCATGATGTATGAAATATTTTTATTTTGATAATGAATATTTATAGTATTATTTATCTTATTTTAAACCCTATATTAAAAATGGTTTACTTATTAAAATTTGAATTTTAAACTTTGAAGTCTTCTTTAAATAAAATAATAATAAATGTCCTAATCTAATCCATGTAGATATATAAGGATATTATTTTATTCCTAAGGTTGATTTTGTTGTAAATACACTTATCCAATAGAATTATGACATGTGTTAGGGTAATTATAAAATCATTTTTACATTTAATTACCCTATTTACTTTTAATCATGGTGAATAAAATAAAAAAACTATTCACAAAAAATTATTTTCATCTTATTGAACCACATTTTACTTACTGTTGTCAACAATTTATCTTGTATTTTTGAAATTATATTTACAAAAGTAGTAAAAGTATGTTTTAGGAAAATTTGTAAATGTGTCTAGAAGGTGGGTAAAAAGCATTAAAAAATTCAATAAAATCATATATATATAATATTATTATAAAATGACAACAATGAATTACATTGGACTAATATAGGTATTATGTATCCATTTTTACTATAAAATCAATTTAAAAAATAATTATTATTATTTAAATAAATAGTCAGTTTTTATATACTATAGTGTATTTTTCACTATTCATCAAAAATGGATTGTTTTCACAAAAATAAAAAAAATCACCATATGATGAGTTTGATATTCCGAATCCAAAAATGAATTCTATTTTACCAAATTCAATTTTTAGATTTGTATAATATTAATTTTATTATTTTTTACAAAAGGATATGAAAAGTAGTTCTTTTGACAAAATAATTTATCTAAATATATAACTATTTTAACAAAACATATATATTTATTTATAAATATGTTTTATTTTGGTGAAGACATTATAAATAAGAATATTTTATTTACTATTAATATCAAAATATTTAATTGATAAATAAATATATTTTTTAAATAATTATAAAACTAATGTGTTGTTTCGTAGAAACTCAATCTTGCGTATAACGAAATCTAAGTCGGTGTTTTATACAGTATAAGCTATTGAAATAATTTAAATATATA
Organism: Viscum album; assembly: GCA_963277665.1. Classification (NCBI taxonomy): domain Eukaryota; kingdom Viridiplantae; phylum Streptophyta; class Magnoliopsida; order Santalales; family Viscaceae; genus Viscum; species Viscum album. Next base: position 315,242,297 of record OY728161.1, read on the forward strand.
AATTACTATGAGATATTGGGGTGTTACATTTTTTCATCCTTCAATAAATTGCATCCTCGTAATTTGAAATTGTTCTTTGAAAATAAATGGTTTAAAATAAAACACACCTTTTTGGAAAACCCTCATCAGAAATAGGGTAATAAAATTTAGTCTCAATAAGAGGAAAAGGTAAATGAAAAAGTCACCACGAAATTATGATTTTGAATAGGAGAACATTGGTGTAAATTAGAGACACATAATTGGAGGAAAAACATAAATATTTATTGGGATTTATTGAAGTCATTAAACACAAACAAGTGAACAATAAATTGAATATTGAAGTATTAAAAGCCATAAATCTATTATAACATAAAATATTATTGGTTCATCAAAAAAGAAGGTATTAGGATAATACATTTTTGGTTTTAAGATCCTTTACCTAATGTTTAAGAATTAATTTATTAATTGAATAAGAAAAAAAATACATGGAAAGTATAGTTCCATACTTTAACTAATTTCTACCACAAGCTCATCATTCACTCAAAAATATACTATAATTAAAAAATATTCTATTTATCTTAATCATATAGAGTTTCAAAAACATTAATTTAGAATTCATCTTTCAGATCATTTAAAAACAACTACATTATACAAACTAGGTAATAAAGTTGGCCAGTGGTAGGTGTTTCAACCATGTCTCCCTTCAGTTTTGGGTTCAAGTCTCACGACATTACCAGATGCGACGGGTTGTCACCGGACCTTTGGGTTGTACTAATTATACGAATCCAAAAATAATCTTATCAAATGTTTTATCCTTGGACCATAGTATCCAATGTTTAACTTAATCCATTCAAATATTTATACTTATCCAACATATTTATGTCCAAACTCATAGTCCAAGAATTTAAAAATAAGGTCAACATAACATAATGAAGATCTATTTTTTCTATATAATAACATGCAACTACCTTCATCTTATATTCTATTAAAACATGGTAACACCCTGAATTACCATAATCCTTATTGATTACATTCATTCCCCCTTATTATTTATATAATACTAGACATATTCCTTATATCCAAAAAATTTTGAATACTCAAAAATGATGGAATAAAAAATAATTAATCAGTTCTAATGTAGTCAAGAATATCAAATATAATTTATCAAAATCAACCATCTCTTCTTCCGAAATCACTAACTCAGTATCAGGTCCATATTAAGGTCTATCTTTCCTCCACCCAATTAATTTTATAAAAAGTTTAACTTATTGTTGAGTCACTTTTATTAGTATTATATAATCTCAAATCCTTAATTAAATAGTAATACAATACAATAATTATTTATTTCCATAATTAATATAACCAGTAAATCATTGAAACAACACTCAAATGACACAATTCATTAAAAAATATATAAGAACACTAATTATTCCTCTTCATCTACGATAATATCATAACTTGATTATTATCCAATAGCATCATTTGCAGTATACTCTGATGATTGGGACATTGATTAGAATAGTGTCCCAACTCCTTATAGATGAAGCATTATACATTTGAAACCTTTTTCATACCCTTTCAATCACGTACTTGGTGTCCTTTTTCTATACACTTATAACAAACTCCCAATCCCTTCAATCATTTACCATGATGATTACTTCCATAGTTAACACATGTGGAATAATCCTTCTTTCCCATTTTCCCTTTATCCAGATTTCTCTCTAACATCTTTTTCTTATCTAGATTCTCTACAATGCCATAGGATGTAGAGAATTCTGTACTTATCTTATTAACACATGTTACTATTTCTTCATAAGATGAGAATACGTGGGAGACTATTTCCCTTCTAAATGTTGTCTTAAGACCATTAAAGATATTATCCATATTACTCTTTGGATCATGCGTGTTGTTGGAGTTCTCATTCCTTCTACTGGGCACCATTTCTAAACAATGGTATACACTGGGTTAGTTTATGAATCACAATACATAATTCCAAAATTTTAAAATACCTAACATAAATTGAAATGTTTGTGCATATAATCCATAATCATAAAAAAAATCATTGAGGAATTATTTACTCATAAATCATTCATAATGTTTTGTAAAGAGAACGTGAACTATCCTAAGCATATCCCCTGGGAGTGTCAATACTAAGAGTGAAGAAAGGCCCATTTTCATGTACCAGGATACCCTAGGTCATGCCCGAAACTCCATGTTAGTGTTTACAGTCCTAGGTACATATGTGACAGAGCCACCTCAACCTGTTTGTATCCATAAAGGGATGTATTTTCATGGAAAATCCACATAATACTTACACTACCAAAATTTTTGGATGTTCTTCTATACAATTCTATAATGTTTATCTTAGTGTAATGTTCTCTAATCAAAGTTTTTCTAAATCTAGATTCCAAGGTTTGTACTAAACTTACTCTAATATTAACTATAACACCCCAACCCTGGTTACCCATAGTCGGTGCATTATTACATAACATAACATTGGCATGACCCATTTGAACAAACTAATATCCCTTAGCCTGTTCCGGCATGTTAATCGTAATATACATCTCCGAATCCTAGGAAAAATAAAACATAATAAAGGGGTGAGCTCATATGCTTAGTAAGAATAAAAATATAGCATAAAATATCATTAATAAGCATAAACATTTAAAGAAATGTATAAGACAAAAAAACAAGACTTTTAAAATTAAAATTTAGAATAATGTAAAAAAGGTAAATCAAATAATTCCACTAACTTATTCACAAGGATGTTCTAATAGTCAACTATTCCCATGTAATATCAATAGCTAATTTTATAAGGATAGAATGCATAATGCTGGACATCATAACCACATAATCAAGGCCTCGTGCCAAGACTAAAAATAAGATTTTGTCTGGGACTTGTGCCGAGACACTAGTTTGACTAATGAGACCTATTGATGCATCGAGGTGTTATACGGGCTCCACCTGTCACTTACTAAGAAAAATTCATTCCTCATATGAAAAGGTTGAAACATAACGTAAACATTCATATTAAAACCAGCATATGAAAAGTTAATACTTTAACAATAAAAAATTAATGGTATAAAAATAACACATCCACAATCAAACATATCAGAAAACCTTTAATACAATATTGAATATTGTATCATAATAAATATACTTCAAACAATTGTAAAATCTATCAAAGGATGTTGACATAGATGAAATCAAAACTATTTGAGGGAAATATATCTTTCTATTTTGAAATAATTTTAAACTCAAGTGTTTGTAAAAATAATTTATTTTAAAAATATAATCATAAGCTTGTAAGGGAATATTTGAAGGTGTTATTATGGTGTAAAATATTCAAACCCTCCGTATATGTTAAAAAACATTCTTACCAAAATTTGTCAAAAAGGTCATAAAGTACCTTGTTTGGAAAATGACAAAAATTTTCCTTTCAAAACATCCTATAAAAAGACAAAGAAGGGTATAAATTAATTTAACCCATATTATAGTAAATAGTGAAAATGTTTTGAAATACTTTATTAAGAATCATGGATGATGATGATAAATAATTTCCATTATATGTTTATGTATAAACAACCTCTGATAATAAAGAGACTGTAAAATTAACCATTACCCTGTACTTTTCTTTGGTAGAGGTTACTTTAAACAATGGTATAATAGTTAAATAATTGTTATTAAATTATAAAATAACCACATACATAAATATGATATCATATATGATATTCTAATATTGCTTTGTTAATAATATTTCAGTAGTATCATTGTTTCTGCTGATAACTGATTCATTTGCCTTTATATATTTTTATAACATAAGTCCTGTTTGTTATGGATATGATGTATTTGATTCATATAAATAATGATATTATATTATTAAAACTTATTTTTAATTATAAGATGAAAATTATTCTTGAATTGTTATGGTGGGGGAATGAATCTTATCGCGTTCATGGAGACGGTAATCCATACGCACGTACGAGGGACAATATCATTCTAATGATGGTTAAATCGTATGTAATTTCATTATTTATAATATAAAAATAATCATTATGATGTTATATTTATAATTAACATTAATTATTCTCATTATTATACCCATCCAAATAATGAAGTGTTGAATAACATACTACACCACGACCTAGAGATGGTAAGCTGTACGTATGCATGTATGGTGACTTTGTTATTCATAGGATGGATAAAATAATGAATATGGTTGTACCATATTTAAAATACCATCACAGTATTTATAAATTACAGGATTTATTATTTTGGTATGTAAACAACAAAGAAAGAGGATGTGGAGTACGAAAACAACTTTGAAAGAGGTGATGAAATTATTACCATTTCTTTGGGTGCTTCCTTTTGATTTGATTATATGGGGTCCTTAAGTTGGATTATGCTCAAAGTAAGGCCTATAGGTTAAAATTAGTGTATTTGGGAGGATATTTGAGGAGGGTTTGGCCTATCCAAATATCTTTGGAGGTGTGAAATTAAGATAATGGAAATTACCCTTTTATAAGAGAGGTGAGGGTCACTTTAGAAAAATCTTGAAATATTATTTTAATATAAAATTGTTTTTTGTTTATAATGTCTAAAAATAAATATATTTTGAATATAATATGGCTATAGGCCGAAATTATCTCTACAAAAATGTTTTAGGCATGTTTAGGTCACCATATTAACATTATCTTTTAGATTTAACTCTTAGTTAAAAAGTGTAACTTTTACCATGTCTTCTTGTATTTTTAAATAACATGGTTAACAAAAATACTTTAAAATTACAAGAGAGACTAAGGTGTTTCATTAATGACACATATAAAATTATATAATTCCTTTGGCTGATCCTTAGCTTTATATAAATATTATATCATTTAATAATATAGTATTTGTTTTAAAAACTCATTTATGTCTATTTTGACACTATTTAGTATTTGGTTCTTCTGAAAGTCAAAAAAACTTGATTAATTAAAAAAGACATTAAATAAATCCTAACATGCCATATTAAACTATAAAATTAGTGTAAGTAATCAAAATTCTAAATTTACATTTATTTGGATATTTATGATATTAATTATTTTAATCTTTCATTAATAAGGTAATTACTGCAGCATCATTGTCTAGTAAATAAATTAAGTTATTTAATATCTGAAAATTATAAATAAAATACCATGATGTACAAAATGATTTTATATTTCTAATTAATATTTATAGTTGAATTTGTCTTATGTATAAACCTAGATTAAAAATTTTTATTTATTAAAATTTGAATTTAACACTTTTAAATATTCTTTAAATAAAATAAAAATAAATGTCCTAATCTAATCCAAGTGGATCAAAAAGGATATTATTTTGTTCCTAAGGTTCATTTTGATCTAAATAAACTTACCCAATATAATTAGTACTTTTTAGGGTAATTATAATATCATTTTAACCTTTAATTACCCCATTTACTTTTAACTGAGGTAAATAAAATTCAAAAGTTACTATTCACCAAACAATATTTTTTCTCTTATTGAACCAAATTTTACTTACTGATGTCAACCAGGTTTCTTATATTTTTGAAATTGAATTCACAGAAGCAGTAAAATTACGTTTTATACAAATTTGCAAATGTACATAGAATGTGGGTAAACGATTTTAAAAAATTCAATAAAATTATATATATATATATAATCTTATTATAAAATGAATCAAATGAATTAAATTAGACTAATATAGGTATTATGTATTTATTTTTTACTTTATAATATATTTAAACAACAATAATTATTATTTAAATAATTCGTCAGTTTTTATGTACTATGCTGTATTTTCTACTATTCATCAAAAAATGGAATGTTTTCAAAAAAATACCAAAATTTCACCCTATGATAATTTTGATATTCTGAATCAAAAAATGAAGTATATTTTACAAAATTTATTTTTTGATTGTATAATAATAAATTTAGTATCGTTCAAAAAAAGGACATAAAAAGTAGTTCTTTTAAGAAAATAGTATATCTAAATATATAACTATTTCTACAAAACATATACATTTCATTATAAATATGTTTTATTGATGTGATAAATTTATAAATAAAAATAAAAAATTTATTTATTAATATTAATATTACAGTATTTAATTGATAAATAGATATATCTTTTAAATAATTATAATACTAATGTGTTGTTTAGCAGAAACTCAATATTGCATGTAACAAAAGCCAAGTCAGTGTTGCGTGCAGTATAAGCTATTGACTTATTTTAAATATTTAACTTACTATGAAATATTGGGGTGTTACAGTGGAGAATGATACCAGAAGTAATTAATAATTTTAAATGTCTAAAAAGTTTCTTAAAATTTATAGAATGAACTTATAAGACATATATAAGCTCAATGGGATAATACTTGAGAGGACTATACATGGAATTCAAAATAAAAGTAGAATGGATGTAAGAATAAATAAGACATTATTAGATAAAGAATAAATCAAAATATTTTCCGTAGGAATGTCTGATAGGATCTGGGAAAACCGAGTCAAGTAATAATGGTTCTCAGTTAATCATATTCCACTATCACTAATGGGTTATGAAATACTAAAAACGGTATGGTCTGGTAGTCCAATTTAACTTGACCACCATAATGTTTTTTAGTTATGAATATATCCATGTGGATACTATGTATCAATATAAACTCACAGAATGTTCATAGGAATGTTTCATTGTAATATATGGAGATAAAAAATATGTATTTTTACTTTTGGATGATGATAAGAAAAAATTAATTAGAATTAAAAATGTTATCTTTAATGATAATTTCTTGTATAAATAATGACACTTGAAGGAGAAAGAAGATTAATTAAAAGATTGAGATTAATGTATATAAGATGATATAAATGGTGATGTCATATAAACAAAATTTATGTATATTTAAGATGGAATCATTTAAGTTTTGGATGGTATGTTATTGGAAGATATACGATAAAGATCTTGGGTAGTTAAGGTCAGAGTGGGAGTACAAGAAGTTAAGGCTGTATAAATTATAGAATCAAAAAATTAAATAATGATCATAGATGGAATACATGTTATTTTTTAGATATTTACAAGATTCTAAATATTATTTTTGCTTTATAGAGGTATATCATACTTATTACTTCTAATAGACTAAGGGTAACCTGAAAGCGTGGAAGTAGTGATTGGACCATGTGATTCAAGGTAGTGGGAGAGAGATATTAAGGATGAGTTGGATTTGATATATGGGAATAAAACAAGGTATCTATCTTACTTAACAAATAGAATATAACTACTAGAGAACAAAAGGGTATTCTACATAAATGAGGAAGAAGATGGGAAAAAGTAGTATAAGGATAGGATAGTAGTGAAAGGGATCAACAGAAATAAGGGATTTAATTCTCTAAAATATTTTCACAAGTAGTAGAACACAATTCCATCTATATAGTGTTTATTGGGGTTGTCTCTAATGATTTTCACATTGAGAAATAGATTTAAATATGAAAATTCTCTATGGAGATTTAGAGGAGGAAATTTATACGTGACAAACAATGGGTTTCTTTTATTTTCTAAATAAGTACTTGCTTTGTATGTTGAAAAAAAGTATGTATGGTGTGAAATAATCACCAAGAAAATGGAATAGGGTGAATGAAGCATTTATAGCATTGTAGGTTTCCATGTGGAGAAACACATACCATTTTTGTTATACCACTACTAGTTGAATTTTTTATTTTCTAGAGAATACACTTTTAAAGTTTTAGTGGGAACCCTCACAAAAATAACCAGACTCAAAAACACCATTAAAAAGAAACAACCCATTCTAGATAGAAAAAGTGGTAAAAATATTCAAAATATATGGAACATATTTTTTTACAAAAATAACTAGAATCACCATCAATCTTAAAGAGGATCCAGGGATCATTCATCCAATTACCCTTGTCTGTGGATGTAATTATTCTAGTAGGTCCAAAAAATTGTAGGATTAAATTCAATGAATGAGTTTTCCAGATGTTTTGAGATAAAAGACCTCATGTAATCCAATAAAGAATCTTAAGGATGAGGATTGAGAGGGATATAAAATTAATGAGTCTGTTTTATATCATAATGATTGCATCTAAAATATTATCTAGATATTTTATATTTCTGAATAAAAACCATATTTAACTATTATTTTCAAAAACATTAATATTTGAAAGGATAAATATTAAAAAAAAGATGAGGGGAAACACATGGTGAAGGCTTTGTGTACATCAGTGGAGGGATATATTTTGTATTTTTTAGTTTGAAATCATAATGTTATTACACATGTATTCATATTTTTCAACTATTTCATATCCAATTTGGGGAAGGGACATTATAAATACATGAAATATATCATATGATATCTCAATGAAAATGAATATATTACCTTATTATTTGAAAATAAATATCCATTGTGGGGTTATATTGACAACTATTTGGGGAGATATTTAGAAACTCAACAGAATATATTTTTTTGTGTTTACATTCAATGGAATGGATGTGAGAAGTATATCATGATGAAACCATTAATAGAATTCTATGTAAAAAAGTAAGAACTTGTAGTTGAAATTAATTTAGGGAAATTACATATACAATTGAGGTATTAGTTAGAGAAACTAGAAAGGAATAAAGAAGGCAAAATTTTATTCTATAATAGTAATAGATAAAATCACATGTCTTGGAATCTTGTTTTCTATGCATAGATAAAGCACATTTACTAGAAATATCATTTCAACTTGATGTTTTTTGAGAAAATTATCTTCAAATATAGAATATATCAAAAAAGTAAAATATTTTATAAATTTTGATGAATAATTTAGTACAATAAATTCCAATCCATTATTTGGACTCAAAGGATCTTGGATAAATAGAAAGAGAAATAGGCATTGTTTGAGGTATAATGTTCTTTTATCCATATATTTTGAGAGTTTCTATTAAACACTTGAAATAATATTCCAATGGGAGATTTTTATGACGTAAAGTTGATTTTTTACCATCAAATAAAATATAACATGAGTAAAAAATTGATGATTTTTCCTAATGTTCAGCTAGCTACCATGGGTATTCAATATATTGAAGAATCTAATTGGCCTATCCTTTGATGATATGGGTGTATACATTGATCAGTGAGTCATATGAAGTTAATTAGATGTTTTCCATTAAATTTTATGTCTAGGGGATAGGTTGATTTATCTTTTCACATGAATTTAAATCTAGTATTCTAATGAATATATGAAATATATATGGTCACCAGTATTAATGGATGATCGATCATAAATTTTTGAAGGTAGTATAAATGGAAAACTAGATAGGTATCACAGTAAAGGTGGGGTGGAACCACATTCTCTTATGTGGTTAGGCTTTGTGATGTGGAAAATTTAAAATATTATTTGAAAATATCAATGAATGTGTTTTTCAACATTACAATATATAATTAATGATATATTTCATTAGTCATATTCAATGTATATAAGAGTTACACCCAAATAATTTAAAACCAAAATTTTCATTGTTTTGTTTCTCTATTTATACATATCTGATTTTTTTAGTTTTATGTATAGTGTGAATTTCATTGAAAACTTGGTGTAATGATTAGGGTGTGTGAACTTTCTATTCTCTAGTACATCAGGTTCATGGGGTAATGTCTGATCAGTAGTGCATATAAAGTATATATTTTCCATTGTTCATAACATCTACGCAGGTGCTGCTGGTGATCAGTGTTACCTTACATCTTCAAAACCTGTCCCTCAAGTCATTTTGATGAGATAAAAATGGGAAGTAATACATGTTCTGAAGTATTAATCATCCTAAAACTATTTTTTTGATTTGAGGTATTAAACAAGAATGATATGAATAGGAAATGTGGTTAAAGTAGTTAATAAATTTGGAGGTATCTATGAAAGAACATATTTATTCATTCCATGATAACAATAATTGGTTGTTAAAGAAAATTACATAAGGAAAGAAATAATTTTATAACAAATGTGTATATAGGGTAATGGGATAACATTATGGTTAGAGGAGGTACAAAATAAGGTTATTGGTAAAGGACATCAATAGAAGAAAGGTGTGGATTTCACAAGAAAAATCTCACATTCACGAATATTTCCACCATATGGGTGGTTCGTACTATTATCTAGTTGGAGGATTAATATTTTGAGTTACATGTTGTGATGGTTACTTTCCATTATATATATTTGGTAGAGTATATTTATATGGACCAATTGGTGGTATTTTATGATTCTAGAAGGGAATAATTTGTGTGAAAACAATAGAAAATTTTATGTGGGTTAAAATAGGTAACGAAGTAGTAGAACATGTAATTTGATTAATTCATGAGTAAAAACACAAAAAATAGTGTTTCATAGAAAAATTATTTTATTTCATGTATTTATGTAATGGATACATTATATTTATTTTGTATGTGGATGAAATTCTCATTATAGAATCATGTATGTAGAGGTTTGATGAGCTTAAAGGGTTACTTGATGTGGATTTTGAGAAGAATGGTCTCAGAGAATCTTGTATTATTTTGGGGATGAATATTAAGAGAGATCAAATCAATATAACCTTGATTGTATCATTGTAATAATACATTTTAATGGTTATAATTGGATTTACTATATTGGAAGAAAATCCAATTCCCATTGGCCTAGAAAGAAATTTTAAATTTTCAAGGGAGAAAACACAAAATATAGTGCAAGGATGAGTGTATGTAAACAAATTATTATAAATTAACTAGTGTATACATTATTTTTCCATGGTTAATACCATAAATGATATGATCATATAGTGAGAATTGTGAGATGGTACATGCATAACCCTAGTAAGAAACATTTCAAAGATGTGAAGTCGATATTGTGAAATTGAAATGGAATCAGATATGTACATCTATTCATTAGGATAGGAAATTAATTGCATATATATGTGAATAGTGACATTAAAGGTTATGTAATCAGTAGATTGAGTATGAATTTTTATGGATATACTTGTGGAGTAATTTCAATAATATGGATACCTCAATTATAGAAGGTGGTGGCCCAATATACAATAGTGGAAGAGTACATTTGTTTAATAGATGTTGGGAAGGAGATTATTTAGTTGACGAGTTTTTTCGAAGATCTGGAAATAATGTTAGAGGATATTGTATTTTTCAATGATAGTTATAGTGTTATAAATATTCTTAAGAACCACGTATTTCATGGCTGACTAATTGACATATAATTAAAGGACCACATTATTAGAGTATTAAAATAGGACATGTTATTTTAATTATGAAACACTTGTGGGAAAAATAAAATATAATATATTTTGATGAAGTGAATGGTGATTTAAATTATGAGGCACTATTATGCCTCTATTATTCCTGATTGATTAATGAGTGTTGGGACATAGAATATAGATGAATATTATAGGAGCTTTGATGGGAAATAAAAAATCCTTTTTAAAAAATTTCACTTTAAATTAAATCATTGATGGAAAAGTGACCATTGGTGGGTAATGACAAGGAGGATCATAGATTAAGGTAAATATTCAAAATTTGGAACCATGGAAGGAGGTCAGTTTTCTTGATTCAACTTTAATAGAGAGATTATGGGAATAGAAGAGTTTGATTTGTCAGATGAAATTGTGACATATAGTAATTAACCTCATATATATCAAAAATGGTTTTCAAATAGTACAAATAAAAGTGTGTATTTTAAATTTAAATGATACATTTTAATTCATTAAATGTGTCAAATACTCAAAATTGAGAAAATATTCTCATATTATCTTGATACATTAGGTAAAAACTCGAAACATCATATGTAATGTGGAAGAATTAACATCATGTCACTCTAAAATGTGGTGTATCTAGTATGAATAAAAGTAAATTTATTGGTTTAAAAGGGGAATTTTAGTTCAAAAAACATGTCACATTCCAAAAAAAATCAAATTTTTACATATTTTCTTGATAAATGATAACAAGATTAATATTTATCTGTGAGGTACCACACATCAATCTGACACCCAGTGATCTTGATATTACTAAAAGATTGTGTTTTCATTTAAAAGATGAATTTTAGTTAAAATCACTCATCATTTACTCAAAATCTATAATACATTCTTGTATATTATTTATAATTTATGATAAATATCAATAATTCATTTTTTATGTGTAGTAAATAATCTCATGTCAATATCACTTGTGGTGTGTGTAGTATGTCTTAATATGTATGTTCTTAGTTTAACGTGAAATTATTTTTTTCAAAATGTTTCATATACTAAAAAACAATGAAATTCAATCAACCGTTCTTGATATATTAGGAATTTTTTTTAATTAATTCAATAAAATGAGTAATTATTTGCAAAGAATGTTGACACATGAGGTGACCTGTATGTCTAAAAGTGTGTATCTTAATTTAACAGAGAAATTTTAGTTAAAATAATTTTTGATATACTGAAAAATAATAAAATATATTTTATTCTCTTGATACATTTGGAATAAATTATTTCTAATGCACTTTTGATGTGTTGGAATGAATTTGATAACAATCAGATAAACAATGTGGTTGGAATGGATGAATGAATATGTATTCATTTAAAAGTTATATTTTAGTTCAAAACTTGCATTACAAACACAAAAATATGAAAATCAACTCAAATTATCATGATAATTTATGATACTTAACATTTATTCATTTATGATATGTACGAATTAACATCATGCCAATCTAACATACAATTTCACTAATATAACTAAAAGTATATGTTTTCAAATTTAAAGTGACATTTTAGTTCAAAATATACACCACATACTCAAAACCAAGAAACAATTCATGGATTATCTTTATAATTTCTGAAAATATTGATAATTAATTTTTGGAATGTATGAATTAATCTATAATAAATCCCATATATAGTGTGGTCGGTATGACTGAATGTGCATCACATAATCAAAACAGTGAAAACATATCAGGTGTTTTTCATTACATTGTAATATGTTTTATTAATGTATCATTTTCTTATTTTTAATTTTTTATTATGTTTTATTACTTATATTTTAGTTTTTAATATTTTATTTATAAATTTTTGTGTAATATTTTTATTTATTTATTTCTTTATTGTATTATTAAAATTAACATTTTTCATTACTATTACACACTTATTTCTTCAAGTAAGGGGAAGTGTGTTCAACAGTTGGTAGCATGATCCGGAACTATTGGAAGGGATTCTCATGGGTAGTGGAATATAGGTTTACCCAATATCCTATTAGAATTTTATTATTATTGATTTGGCTAGAAATTCTAAATAATTATAATAAATTGTGCATATAAATGTAATTATAATGTATTTAAATGTTTATAATGTATTTTTGTAATTTTAATTTATTATAGTGTAATTTTTTTTAATTTATTAAAATTTTTAATTTCATGAAAAGTGTATTTAGGATATTTGTTTTATTTATAAACGAATTATAATTTAATAAATTATAAACGGTTTATAATTAATTATTCAATTATTATTAAACATTTTATTAAATAATATTATATAATAATAAATTATAATAATAAATACCATTTTTAATTATCTACAATGACATATAATTTGTATATAAAATGTTTATATTGAAATTATAAGCTTAATTTATAAAGTGTTTGTAAATTATAAAATAAGGTAAAAAATATAAAATATTTTATATTTAATATTATAATATTTCATAATATTTTATTTGAAATATTCAAATTAATCGAATTATTTAATAATACATACAATTACATTTTTCATTATATACTACACATATATCCTTAAACACCATTAATAAAATGTAACAAAATCATTTATAAGCACTTTTCTAACATATCACACATGATCAACTACATGTTTTTCTATATGTTTTTTTAATATAAAGGGGGTTTGTTAAAATCATTACATATCTATCTAATTATTATCACATATATATTTTAACATCTAATAAAACCCTCATAGTAAATAAATTAGTGAGTAAAATCTATGAAGCAATCGATTTAGAATAATGGTCTGACTTAGGAATCATATTTCCAATGTTCATCTTCCTGATCAAAATATCCAAACACCTTAACTTCACAACATCCAATGTTATGTTGTTAATAAATTTGGTTTTCTAATTATACTTCTCTCTATGTTTATCATCATATTTAGAACCATTTTTAACAAACTTTTCTACTTATATCTTATAGTAACTAATAAAACTATTTACATTAACCTTTTAACAACATACGCTAAACCTTTTAGTATATTAAGTGACATAAACTTTTTATTTTTACTATATTAATATTTTATTTGTAAACTTTGAACATATCAATGTTTAATAATACTCACAATATCCTCTTATTCTCTGTATTTTCCATATAATATGATGATAAAGATACACAAAATTATATATGTAGTAAATAACACTAATTTCAGTTGGGGTGAATATTTAACAAATAATGTATGGTATCTATATCATATATGGTTTTCTATGTGTTTGGATCATTATTAATGTTTCTGAATTTGATGAATCATAAAAAGTGAGTGAAATCTAAAATTTAGAAAAACAATTAATTATTAAAAAATTATCTTCTCACATAAGTCAAATGATATAGGTATACATTTCCATTACATAGATGTATTTAAACTTGATTATTTAGTTTAGATTCATAGAATGATTTAGAACCCTTTTCATTATCACCCAAATGCATAGTATATTCTTAATCAATTCTTTCATTTGATTTTGATCTATTGTAAATTTAAAACACTATTAAAATGTACATTTGGTATCATATAACCTTCAAACTGAATAATTGGCTTTATAAAATTGATACACAAATTGAACATTCCATGGGGCTTCTCAAACCCACTCATATATTTCAGACATTTAAATCATATTGAATTATTTCACTCATTCCAAAAACCTTTTATAGGTTTAAATGACCATAACTAGATTCTCTTAGAAGCGTTATTGGACTTCAAAACTATTTTTTATTCTTATACTTTGAATTTTACCCCACATGTATTGTCAATATAGCCCCAAAACCTGGACATCACATTCACAAGATCATGTATTTTCAACTCTTTATGAAAATGTGTAATAATTCCTTTAAACTCATTCACATTGTCAAAAAACTTCCAACGATGACAAAATACTAACATTCATACCCATATCATGCCTTAATGATGCCATTAGTGAATCATTATATGCTTCTCGTAAGTATTTAGATTCATTTGATGAACTAAAACAATAATTATTTACTTATGAAGGTGGGTTTCTCTAAAAAAATATAATTTTCATTTCTTAAGATCAATTATTTTTTATTGTGCAGGTGTAAGTAGTTTATTATAACAATATTCTCTTTTCCATGTTATGTTTTATGATAATGGTGTATCTTATCTACACAATAGATGATTTTATCAGATGAGATTCATATTTTACATTCAATTAATGGGGAATTTTATTAAATGTTCTCCCTCAAAAATAATAACCCTTTTTAAAATACATCATATATATTAGTGGTCCGTGGTCTACATTTCACTAAGAGATGATTCCCTTTGGTAATTTCTCTCACCACATAGTTATTTAGGTAGTTCATTATTCCAATCATATCATATATGAATCTTGGATGGGTGAGAAGGCCTCTTTTTTTATAATATATCATATGGATAATATCAAAACCATTACATTGGCATCATAACTATTACGGTTTCCTATAATAGTGTAACACAAATAATGTTCCATAAATAAGGAACATCACTATTAATTTTTCCTCATTACTTACTTACCATACACAACCTAATATGTGGACACCCTTCTTTTGTTTGAAACAACCATATGGGATGGTTGAGGTCTTAACAAGTGACTAATTTAGAAGGAATGTAACACCTAGTCTTTTTTCAAGAGGATTTAATATCACCATATTAAATCAGGTATTCCCATTATATGTATTCAGGATTATAATGATTTTTTTGAATCTTATTCATTTCACCAAACTAATGTGTTTAAAAAATATTGATGTATAATTATTTACATATATCATAAATTATGTTGCAAAGAAAAATCAAAATCAAAATATGTTTATACAAATTCAAATTCATCCGTTGAATAAGTGACTAAAGTCCCTTTCATATAAAAACTAATAATCATATAAAATCAATCATCCTCATATGAGTAATATTAGAGTGATAGAAACCAATTCCCACTTTTCTAGAAATGACATAAGTGTCCCGACCCGTGATAATCCAACAAAAAATCCCGCAACTATAGGATATTTTACTCAAGATATATCTAAATTACATTATATTTATCACACTTAATATGTATAAATTATAATTAACTACTTAATTAAATCACATAACCTAGTATAAAAAAATTCAAAATAGAAGAAAACTAAATCAATTATGAATCCAACATGTAACTCTAATTATACATGTATAGAAATTTATATAATATATTTACACATAAAATTAAATCATTAATCCATTAATAATTTGAAAATTATATTCCTAAATAATGAATATAATAAAATAACTAAAATATAAATTAATATATGAGATAAAAAATTGTGAACAAATTATAAATCAAGGAAAAGTATAATTTTTTTATAGTTTCTATATTAATTATGGACATTCTATAATTTAAATAAATATATAAAAAATATATATATTATAACATCAACTCTTTTATACTATCCATTATATATAGTTTTACTTTAGATATTTTATATTAATTTAAATATAGTCAATTTATTTCACAATTTAATTATATAAACCATTTTAACAATTTAAATATTTTACATGTAATACCATTTTAACCATGATGAATTTAATTGATAAACCCCATTTTAATATTGTTTAAGTAATTTCCCAAAAAAATCCCTTAATTTAAATAATTCAAATAAATTTTTTTGAACTAAATAACCTAAATGGACTAATGATGTTGAAGGGACTTTTATTTTCAATATATTTATGTAAAGTATGGTAAATGTGTTCTAAATTTTGGTGATATTTAAAATCCCAATGAATGAAGAACATGAAGTACCATGTGGTTGATGAAGTGTATCATAGAATGGAGAAGATATCGAGGAATACAATTATTTTCATAGAGAGTTTATTTATAATCAAATAGAAGTTATCAAAGGAGTTTTATGTTGAATAACTATTTCTTTGTTTGAATAATCCTTCACATATAATGATTATTTAACTAGTATTAAGTGTAAAGAATGACCATTGATTAAGATGATGTATGAATGTTTCTAAATAATTGAATAGTGCAATTTTAAAATAGATTGTTTGTATAGAAATAAAATTTAAGTTTTGAAATACAAGAAGTGAGATAGAAAGATCTAGATAATGATGAATTTTTACTTTTGGATGTTATACATTTTTTTGTTAAATGCTGGGATGAATTTTTTTTACAAAAAGTTATCCATGTTTTGGAATTTGAAGTTATTGAATGGAAGTTATTGTGTGGTACTTATATTATGTATCATGGATGATGAGATGAAGTGAAATTGGATGATTGATATTTTTGAATAAATTCAATTTTCTAGACTATGAAAATATATGATACTCAAAATATAAACTTCAATATATATACTTTTAAAAGATAATATAAGGTTAAAAACTGTGATCACTCGATAGAAGAAGAGCATAACCAAACATTGAAGAAGTATAGAAGATATGACCGAAAGGTATAAGAGTTAAAGAATTTGGAAAATGTAAAATACCCCCATAAAATGTTGGACTAACAAAATATTACGTAAAATTAATTATTTGGAATAATGTGAGGATCATTAATAAGTTCTAGAAGTTGTTCTAGAGATTGAATTTGATGATGCTATGCTTTTTGTTCAATGAAATCAATATCACAGTGATTTCAAGTACAACTGGGACTATAAATGAGTTGAATTGATAAATTATAAGGAATTAGAAGACTTGTTTTGATGTATTTTTGTAAACTAAATCTATATATTAACCTGAAACTAAAATTATAGTATCTGAAAGATAGAAGATTGGATGATTAGAAGATAAGATAATAGAATGATGATGATGTTTATTAGAAGTAGTGAAGTATAAAGGATTCACTTATAAGAAAGAAATTGAGTTTTGTTACCAATAATTTCAATGAGAAATCCATAATTCAAAAAATTTGAAGATGAGGAATAGAAAACATTTATATTCCAAAATCGTTATGAGTGAGGCATAATGTATAATATTCTTTATAGAAAACTAGTGTTGTGTGATACTTCAACATCATGGAAGTTATGTATTTTTGAATCCATGAACCACATAGAGGCTGAGAACCATGTAATAAGTTAGTATTCATGTGTATGTTAGTTTTGGATAAATTCATATTGATCAATGAAAGAATCATTTTCAAATTAGAGGCCCTTTGATTTTTGAAGTCATAAAGAGTTGAATGACTAGCCAGTTGTGATTTTTAAAATCAAAAAGGGCTGAGTGCAGGATCAATGATGCTTATAAATATGGTCAAATCCTATCATTAAGGAATAAATTATTTGATAAATATTTAATTGGATATTATCAAAATATAATATCAAAATATTTTTTTCTCCACAATACAATGTGAATGAATTCCTTTTGTGATGTAATTCAAGTGATAATATATTGAGATAAGAATATTATGTGATAATTATTTACACACAATTATTTTAGTTAAAAAAGTTGTAATAAAACAGATGATAACCTGACTTATATTTTTGTATAAACATCTTGATTTTAAGTGTTTAAGAACTAGATATTTTGGTCCTAGATGTTATGAAATCAAAACTTATGATTATTAAGAATATACCATAGAATGAATCAAAAGGTATAAAATATTATAACATTATAAATCCTATTTCTTTTCAAAACATTGTTTACATGAAGTAAAAAAATCATAAGTTACAATTTCCAATAATATATTGATTTTTGCTAAAATATACATCTTCTGAAGAGTATAATATGTATACAGTTGAAATTCTTTAATTAGTGGTTGTTTATGACATATAGTTAAGGGAGAAGATCCTACATTTTGTTAAAAAGACATCCCAGAGTCTACTAAAGAACATGTTCAGAATGAGTAATGTTGAAGAATGAAGGTTTCAGATATAATCTAGTAATTATCATTATAATATATAAGAACCTATTTAATATGGTGTAAGTATATTTTTGGATGAAAACATTTCTTAGTTTTAGGATAACACATGCCTCATTAAAACGCTTATTATAATTGTAAAAAATATATTTCTCATACTATAAATAATCATATCAAAGATATAATTGACCATATTATGGGTGAACCTAATAAAGATATTTGATATTGTGATGAATTTACTTTCAATCTTTCATGTTGTGTGAATTGGTATGAGAACATATCATATCCAACCATTCTAACCGATGATAAAGTATTTATTCAAAAAGGGTAAAAAGTAAAAGTGAAATGAATTTGGTAAAACCAAGTCATACAAAATTCACTCTCGTCAAATTCTGAATGGAAGATCAACTAGGATATTTTATTTAGTATCAAGGATAATAAGGATTTCATAGATTGGACACAAATTTTCTACAATTTATTTTAACTATCTTACATTAACTGTACATTTAAAGAGGATAAATAGTTATATTTGACGGAAAATATAGTTCCCATCTCCATAAATTACAATGTATAGGTTTCTTTAAAAAAATTAAAGAACATTTTTAAGAAATTGGTAATGATTTTGATGAAGAGGTCAAATAATAAAGTTGATATACCACTACTTGAAGGTAATAAAATTTATTATTCATTAGTTAAAAAGATTGATTATTATCCTCAAGGGGAGTCCAGTTCGAGCTGGGATGAGCATGAAGAAAAAGGCACTATTATATTTGTTGAAGATCAATACATCTAGGTTAGAGAGTATATGAAGTAAATTATGGTTGAAATTTTTATTAATATTTTCAAGTTATTTAGGATTTATATAATATTAAATAAAATCTGGAAAATATATAGAAGAAATGAAAGAAAACAATGCTTAAAATTTAATAAGGGTAAAACTCTATCATGAAATATGTAAAATACTAGATAAAATCCTTAAATAATTTTTAAAAATAATTCTCCAGGGATAAAGAGTCTTATTAATTAAACATTTATGAGAAAATGTAGGCTAGAGTTTTTTTAATGAAATATTTCATTCATTAATGAAACTCATAATGTTTTTATTAGTTTCAATTATTCCTAGATGGATATTTAATATAAAGGGATCTAGGACCTGAAAAATTATCTACAAGAAAGTAGAATTATTTACAGGGATTAGATTTTATTGTTCAATTTTAAATATAATGATAAATTTAAATAATTTATGGGGGGAATAATACTCTCAATAAGTTGTGACTTGAAATGGATGTTAAATTGAAAAATCCAAAAGATATAAAAGTTGAGACATCATGAATTACTAAAAGAATAAGTACTGTAATGAATTTTTTATACATAATTATTACTTTTATAAATACAAGTTATAATATTAAAAAGTTATTGATATCATCAAATGATCAACAAACTACAAGATCCTAGAAAAATATTACCCTTATTTCATAAAAGTATTTTATTTACTGATATTTTTTTGATGGCTAGTATACATTCCAAATGTAATTTTATGTAGACAATGTTAAAGATAAATGTTTATAAATCCCCCACATCATTAAAGGTGTATATAAAAGGAATAATAAGTTTATCTACATGGGGAAATCACAGAAAAATTACTTTTGTCTAAAAATAGTCACATGATAAATATCGATATACTATTTCAAAATAAAATACAAGAAGGTTTGTGAGATACTAATGGAGTTTTTGAATGTTTAAGAACAGTGAAACTGAATTTTGTAATTATATATTAGCCTCTGAAATACAAATAAGTCATGTATTAAGGGGGATAATATCTATAGAAAATATATATTTTGGTTTATAGAAGTAAAGAAAAAATAATAAAGTAAATCTATCCAATAAAAATAGGATAAAATATTAGCTTAATTTTTTAGAAATTTCAATTGAAGTGGTCATTATGATAAATAGTTACAGTATAAACTAACCAATAATCCATTTTATGTTGCAGGAGAATGAAGGATTTTAAATCTAAAGAATAAGTGATCTGATATTAACTCTTCCTTATTTTAAAAGTAGAATAATACTATCAAAAAAGATAAAACCAAGAATAAATATGAAATTTATTTCAATCCAAAGTAGATAATCTTCAACTATGAAATAAAATCTTATACCATAAAGCATTGAAAATAGAACATGGAAATTAATGACGAAATAATCAATACTAGACAAAGATAAGTATAAATCCCAGAGATAAATAAAAGGATTGGTTTAGTGAAAGATATCCATGAAAAATAATATAATAGATTACCTAAAAAATAAAGTATAAGGGATGGTAAACAATTGTGTAGAAGGAGTATACTTTTTTGGTATTTGGGTAATATTTTCATGACATGGATTCTTGGACAAGAGAAACTATTAAAGAAAAAAATAGAAAGTACCATCGACTTGATTTGGTAAAAATACTTTTATAAAGAAGGAGTTTAGATGAAAAATGGAGGTTAAGTATGTATGAAAATATTACTTATACAGATATCCAAAATAGGTCAAATTGGATAATAAATTGCAGAAATAAAAAACTATATGAAATTACATTTCTAGCTAAGGTAACAAAGCCTATTCCTTTTAATAATAAAGACAATAATAATAATAAATCAATCTTCTATAAAGAATATCACATTTGAAAAATAAATGGTTAGTATTACAAGAAGATCATTCACAATTTTTGGGATATAAATGAAAGAGAATAGGGGCTGAGATCCAAGTCTCAGTCCTATTTCTCTAAGAAAGAAGCAAAAGAGAAACCACCTTATCCGCATAGGGAATTGAAGGCAAGGGATATTTTTTGGGAGGACAAATAGGTGAATATTTTCAATTTTAAAAAATATATAGAATGATTTCCATCATGAAACATTTAACCTCAAATTGTATCATGTTTTCTCCTCACAATATTTAAATTTCTATCAGTCGTAATGAAGAATATAGATGATGTTTATATGTTTATGGGAAATGGATTTATACAGCTACCATATATCTATTAAAGAACTAAAAATATATTTTTTTGTATCTACTGATTACTAATATTGAAACATTGAAAATTTTAGTTTTTCATATATGTGGTATATTGATAATATTATTCTATAATTAAATCCAAAATAAATTCTAAAACTCAAGGGGAGAGATTGATTATTTTATAAAAAGAGAAAAGTAACACGAATGGGGACAAACCTTCTCCATCATTAATATTTGTAATTTATTTTTTAGATGGATTTGGGAAATAATTTGAATGAAAAAAATCCATTGAACATACCTAGAATGAATGTTATGGATTTATTATCACATGAAGAACAGTTTTGGATAGCTTTAATGTCTAATTAAATCAATCTTGTTTTCTATACTGAGTTAGATTATGTTGACTAAGAGATTATTAATTGATGGATCATTGATAATTAAAATTTTATTTTACCTTATCTTTGGTGATTTATACTATTTATATAATTAAGGGGTAAAATGTGGTTTTATGAATATATTTATAATTTACTTTAGAATAAAACCTTTGTATTTATTATCAATTAGTGGGAGAAAATAATATTGAATTCACACTCGTTGTGGAAATTGAAAAAAATTTAAAGATAGTGATTGAAGAAAATAAACGTATTTATGATATTGAGGTTGTATTACTTTTCATTTTTATTGTGTAAATCAAAATTAACGTGTCTTTATGTGGGCTAATATGGAAGTTCCCAATGAATGATTATCTTGAAGTACCCCATGGTTGATGAAGAGTTTCATGGGAAGAGAAAGACAATGAAAAATGAATTTTTTTCTATTGTAAGTCTCTATATAATCATAAACCAGTTCTAAAAATTGTTTTATAGTTAATATAATATACATTGTAGGAAGAAGACTTTATATCTAAGGATTATTTAACTGGTTTTAAGTGTGAATAATGTCAAAAGTATAAGGTGAAGTAGAATTGTTTCTAAATTACTAGCTATTAATGTTTTCTAACATGTTTTTCAAAAATATATTTAATGTAAGTTATAAAATAAAATATGTAAGAACGTTAAATCTAGATAATGAACAATTATATATTAAAAAATTTATACTTTCAAATGTTACATTTTCAAATCATGTAGATTTTTAACAGAATTTAGTCATGTTTTGAAATAAAAAACAATTATCTATAAATTATCTAATGATATTTAAATTATAATATGAAGTGAAATAGGTGGATATATGCCTTGAATAAGTTATATAGTCAATTGTTTTAGATAATATCTTACCTTAATGGTACATTCAAGGAATATATATTGTTAGAAGATAAGGCGAGGATATAGAATTTGTACAACTAGATAAAATATCCTTCTTTTAAACCATGAAAAAGTTTGGAAGATATGTCTAGAAGGTAAAAGAGTATAAGAATGTGGAAAAGGGAAAATCCAAAATAAATAAAATTGTATTACTAAACTATTATTTTAAATTAATTAGTATAAATAATGGAAGTATCATGGGGATTTTTTAGAACGTGTTTCTATTGCCCTGAATTGAACCATCGGGTCTGATCCTGAGAGTTACACTAACTCATATGCACCTCCATGTGTGAAAGATTTCCAACTAGAGAGGATCCAAACACCACTATGGGGTTACTATACCCTCAATATTATATCCTTGTACTAATAATATTAATTAAATATTAAAAAATAATATACCAATCAAAACATCAAGTTGGAGACTAAATATAATATATAGTAAGGGATGAAACACATGTCATTAAAATAATAAAATGGAATCTAAAATTGAAAAGTAGAACCAGAGTATAATTACAACATAAGATTAAATAAAACATTGGTAAATACTCTATAGTTTCTCTGAGTCTCATCATGAGCTACATTCTCCATAGATCAATCACATATAACGGGACCCTTTCCCTTACATGGATCCCTATACATGATATATGAATGCTCATCGAGATTCCCAAGCATGGTGTGAGTAATAAAACCAAATAAGACATCATAAATGAATCATTAAGAAATGTTCACATGTATTATAGGTGAAATACATGATAATTATAAATCAGAAAGAAACCATAATAAATCATATACCTAGAACTCATTCACAAACCAAGACATTACGAGCTCCAACCATACCTTCTTCGACTCCATTCCCTAAGTAAAATCAAGATATCATAAATAATCAAGAGATATCAACAAGTCTTGTAAATATACTTATTCGCATCATGTGATCAAGATACTCGACATAAATTGGGAATCAAGGGAGTCGTGTTATTGAATCCACTTAGCATCAAGGAATAATGCTATCGAATATCTTATAGGCCTCAAGATACAAGATACTTCGAATCCATTAGGTATCGAGTGAATCACATAGAATCCACAAGGCATATTCATATACCTACCCTATTCTCAGGTTTATAATCTCCATCATAGAAAGACATGCATAGTCCCCCTCTAAGAGATAACAATGTCCTGATAATCCACCTATTTCGATCACCAAGAATAATATGTTCAAAGCCATGGTAACACATATAACAAGGTAGATCATACAAATAAAGAATATCATAAAATCAAGATAAAATATAATAAGTATTCAATATATTTGATCAACATTAAACATGATCAAACATGATATAATCGTACACATGGAATCTAGTATCATAAATGGGTCTCATGGGCTATTCACACACCTACATGTAATCATAGTAAATTATGGTCACAAAATTTTGATAAAATTTATTATACTTTGGAAACATCTGTATACATGATCCAAAAATTAATAGTAACTTCATATATCAAATATTTTGAAAAAGAACTAAATATTCATCAATGGAACAACGACGGAACCACATCACACACCCCTGAATAATGAGCTCACATTACAAGGATTCCTAACTCATTTTATGATTCATAAATAAAGAGGTTGAGAAAGGATACTCATGAATATTTCACATCAATTAGGGTGGTTCAAGTACACAATGGGGTCTATCAACAAAACCAATTTTTATGTTTATCGAATGAGATGACTCCAATTCACCCAATTAATTATTGATTTGAGAACAGATTGTAATTTATTCATTAATTCAATAGAAGAACCTAATTTATATCAAAATATCATAAATCCATTATCAACCCATCAACAAAAAAGAGATTTGAGATGAGATTCATTAAAAATAGATACTCAAGATGATCAATATATAGAATCTTACAGAAAAACATTACCGTTCACGATTAATTTAACTTTGGTAAAAAGGGTTGTTGTTCAATAATATATCATTAGTTGGAATTGGAATTCATATATTGGTCATTTTCATGCAATATCTATAAATCATCTCAGAATAAACGAGGCATATCAAGAAGGAAACCTTAAGGATGGTGGGTTTTGTATCACATGCCTCAATTATAAATATTTAACCTAATTGGATTCACTAGAAGATAGATTTGGAGGATTTAAATTCATTAGTGAATGTTATAGGAGTCTCAAAAAATTTAGTTGGATTTGTATAAAAATAATTCTATGAAAACATTAACCCTAAATGGTTGTTAAAGGGGAAATCAGATCATTAATTTCATGCATATATGGTTTGGTGACATAGTTAGACTAACCATGCACATGTGCCCTTTATGAGATTATGGAAAAGGTAAATGGTTTGTTCAACTGGTTTAGTAAACCATGTTTCTTAATCATGCTACTTCCCATAATCCTCTATCTATGGTTTGATGGTTTCATATAAAATCTATACAGTTTAGAAAAACTACACACAAACCATGCACCCTTAAAAAGGCTATCAAAACTCTCCAAAAGAATATTAAAACAATTGAATCTCATCCCAAAACATTCATAAGTAAAATATATATGATTTAAGGGTGAAATTAACTTGTAATGAACATGAAAAATATAGTGCTATTACATTCTCCTCAACTATTGATATCTCATCCTCAACAAGTTTCTTTTGGAATCCTACTCGAATAAATCTAAAAATTAAACCCCAAGATATACCTCACAATCTCACACATTATATTGGATTCATCCATAATATGATTGAAATTGGAAAAGGTGTACTCTATATCCTCTTGGGATGTTATATCTCTAGTCTATATTATGGACCTATAATTATACATATAATGTATTGGGATATAACTCAACATCATCACAGTCAATGAGTTGTGAAGGATCATGCATGTTCCATTATAGAAAAGACACATTAAACACATCATTTATACCTTATTAATGATAAGAAATATCCAGATGGTATTCCACTAGCCCAACCGATTTGGTGATATCGATGGGCCTAACAAAGCATGTGGTTAGAATCCCTTACATACTCAAACATCAGTGACCTAACCGAGTATTCACACATAAGAAAACCCCTTTCAACTATAGTAAACTCCAAAGTTCTCATCCTATGTTCAGAATAAGATCTATGTCTATTGTGTTCATTGACTATCCTCTTCTGATTTTTTTCCATTCTCTTAGAGGTCTGCTATATGATATTGGGCCCCATAACTTATACATCACCAACTTCATGAAAGCAGTGTGGTGAAAAGTATAGATTACCATATAGAGACTCATAATGTACTGCCAAAATAATATCTTACTAACTATTGTATGGAAAATCAACCATGGATATATGATCATCGCATGATCTATTGAAGTCTATGATAAAATCATGATGCATATCCTTCAATATGTGAATCATATTCTCCAAATATCTATCTGTTTAGGGATGGTACATTATACTCAACTCTGATATTTCCATAAGGCATTCTATAATCTCTATAGAAACCATGATGTAAAATGTGCATATTGTCATATATAATTCTCAAGTGATATCTATGTATGAATAAAAGGTCATGGAAATATAACATTCTTAGATAATAAACTGAGCGAGTCTCAAAGGTCTGTAAGAAATGAGAAACATTCATTAGACGATTTATAATCACCCAAACAACATCACGACTCTTTAGGGTCTTGTGTAACCCCATAAAAAATTCCATTAGGACATCCTCCCAGTTTCATATGAGCACAATAAGTGCACATATTAGTCCAATATGGTGTAATTTCTCAACCACTATCCCTTTTAAGGTAAGGTATTAGGAAAAAACCAACAATATCCCTCTTCATTCCCAACCACTAAAATTATACCATAATTTTATAGTACATATTTATCACTCAAGGATGCACCACCCCCTAGGGGTATGGATTCCTCTCATCATCTCTTCCCGAATGGAAACATGTACCATAAATCTCCCAAGTAGCAGGATCGCATCATAATCATCTAACAACAACTTGTGTATTGAGTCATGAATTGGTAATTTTTCCCACATCACAACACGTTATAGGTTATTTTCCTATCTATCCTACACCTATTCTACAAAATAAGATGTTTCCACTAATGGACCACTTTTCATCAAACCCTGATTCTCAAAAGTTTTCATAATACAATTTTCCAACAATATACCCAAGTTCCACTTTCCTATGAAGGGTTTTCACCGACCTTGTGATCTACCTACATCTTATAGCTAATATAATTGAATAAAAAATTACATTAACCTAGTGGACTGTCAATTTCAAAGTTAAAAATTTTCAATTACTCTACCCAGTGCCTCTAATACAAATTGAGGTCCCATTTTATAATGATATAGTGGAGTCTTTTGTGGTTATCATAGATAAAAAAACCTATCATTTATGAGATTTGTCTCCAACACTTCAATGCATAGACCAAAACATTCCAATCCAAGTAAAGGGTATGATAGTTCTTCTAATTGGTTCATAACTAACATGATCCATAATATACTACTTACTCTTATTGCATCATTACTGCTCCAAAACAAATGTCATATTCCTTGAAGTAAATAGGATATCCTATTTATAGCTTGGTAATTATCTACATGAGAGTTATAGAAAACCTCTTATTCATATTAAGAAACACATATTCAAAATATTTTTCTAATTTTATCTTCACTCCATTATTTTTTAGTATAGTTATGGGATATGATAAATAATATAATTCCTCCATAAAAAGATGATAGTATCCCACTAAACCCAAAAAAACCTAATCTCAAAAACATTCTAGGGGTTTTTCTATGAAATTTATTCCTGATCATTCTATAGATACATTGATATTTGTGTCTTTAACACCACATTCTCTAATAATGTAATATACATAATAAAAAATTACTCTTCAATAAATTGGGATAAAATTAATGCACATTAAGTGTTCTGAATTTTATCTCATAATGTGAGGAATTATACACCGAGGTCAGGGAGTATATTAGGATTTCAATAACAAACACCATAATGAACAAGATAACATATGTGTGTAAAATATTATATATGTGAATGATGAACAATTTTAGATAATTCATTAGTCCAAATGGAACCACCAAGTTCTCAAAAGTATATAGAAACTCGGACACATAGGAATGTGGAAAATTTTCTTAAGATGTCCCATCATACTACATTGGCCACACTATCTCTGAGGTGAAACGTGGACCCCATAATAATGGAAAACCTTCCCACATTTGAAGCAGTATAGACCTTTTTATTCCATAGAAATTTGTGAATAGTGTTTGATAGACTCTGGATTTCTTTCACCACTCTTCTATGAATACTTTGATTTCATTTTTCGACTAATTAAATCATTATTATAATATCTACCAAAGGCCAATGGAATACATTCTATCTTTGATCAACATTACTCAGGGTTCTCCACTAGGTTTATGTTTTCCTCAATGATGTCAATCTAGTTTCAAAAATCCCGATGGCCAATGATTCTCAAGAAGGATGGAGGACATTGAGGATTGAATCCCATGAATATTCAACTGTAGGTTTGGAAGATCTACCACCTTTAATAAACACCAAGAGAAATATCCCATATTAGAGTGGTATATCTCTTTTAACCAATTGAATGTGTGTGAGATAATCCTCAATTGAATCCTCCAACATGAATGGTGGTAGAACCAGAACTTCCTCCCTTATAGGTGTATTATGTCCTAATCTATAAAAAATTCTAGTCA
The DNA here is from genome assembly GCA_963277665.1 of Viscum album. Classification (NCBI taxonomy): domain Eukaryota; kingdom Viridiplantae; phylum Streptophyta; class Magnoliopsida; order Santalales; family Viscaceae; genus Viscum; species Viscum album. The sequence goes on from OY728161.1 coordinate 315,271,403, forward strand.
AAAGTCCCCAAAACTGAATTTTGTAAAATATAAAGGAAAAATTTAGAATTACAAAGTCATTCTGACATATCCTAAACTATATATGGTATCATAAAAAGGTTCTCCTAGGATTATACACAAAACCCACGGTATATCTCTCCGAAAACATACCATTAAATTCATACCTTCACATCATTCATGGTATCATATATATATATATAACATAACAGAATGACTAGGTTCAAGTAATTAATGCCAAAAAAATAAAGCACAACAACATGAAAAATATATATATACCACTAAATCAGATAATAAAATTCTATCCTAAATATATATAAAAAGCATGGAATTAAATATAAGAAGTAGTATACATCACACTACATGTATATATATGGAATGTGATCCTACATTCCAAATCATGATTCATGAGTGCACCCAAATCCCCTAAAATAATATTATTTTTCCGATTAGTGGTAACTCATAGGTTCATTAAATCTGAGCTATCCAAGAATATGGTAACTCCCATACCCGAGTCCCACACAAACAATCACTTTTATACCATGTATAAGGTTTTTCAAAATGAAAATAATTAAACTATGATCTGATACCATTTTGAAACACCCCACCATAAACTATTGGGTCTAGTCCAATGTTAATAGAACTTCATGTCTACTTCCCTATGTGCATTAGGGTACCGACTTGTAGGGAGGGTCCAATAACCATCACATAGGAGATGATACCATCAGTATCATATACATTCATCAATAAAAAAAATAAATATAAAAAATATCAATTAGGATATCAAAAAATCTAATAAATATCATATATATTAATTGATGGATCACATATCATACAAATAAATAAACTGGCTCCCAAATTGAAAATACAAACCAGAGTATAATAATAGAAGATAAGTGAATAAAACTATGAAATCTTCTAGAGTATATACTATTCCCTCCACCAAATCCATGATCTTTAGCTCAAAAATCTTATATATTCCCCTTTACCTTTCTTGGATCCCAATACATGAAGTCAGCATGCACATAAAGATTCTCATTAGGGCATGAGTAATACAACTCAGTGGGATACCACCAATTCATCCTAAAAAAACGGGCACCTATATGACTGTTGTATTCCAAAATAACAATTAATTCATAAGAAATATTTATCAATCATATACTAATCACACATGTTCTAACAAAGACACTATAATCCCTGATCATTCCTAGTTCATATAAACACCTTAATGAATATTGAGATACTAGAAATAACCAACATCTTACTTCAAGGACAGTAAACATAATTATTGGCATCATGCTATCAAACTACTGAGGATCCATTAGTCATCAAGTAATTTATTATCTCAACATCTACTAGGAATCATGATATCATGCAATTAAACTTCATCTAGGACATGAGTAACACATTACTTGGAATCCACTACACATTAAGTAAATCACATAGAATATATATGGAATATCTATTTCCCAACATTATGATAAGTTCCACCATCAACATTATCACAATTCATGCATACTCCCCCTTTAAGGGATAATTGTTGGGAAAAAATCCCACATGGTAACATGGAAGTGTTTCTAGGCTTATTTTGTTTGTTAAAAAAGTGAGTTTCAAGGAATGTTTTTGAGGTATAGAGATATTATTGAGCAAGAATTTTAAAAACATCTAATACAATGGAATGGATTCCCTGTATGTGGTCCAAAAAAATTGTGTACAAAAGGTGATATTGTTTGGGCTTCATGAAACAGGTGTGTTCTTCATGAAAGGTGAGTTCTCCACGAATTCTAAGTTGGATTCATGAAATGAGGTTTCTTTTTTAAGATTGTTTAGTACTTGTGAAGGAGGTTCTCTTCATGACAGTAGTGAGCATTGCAAATTTGATGAAAAGTAAATTCATAGTAAAGTTGTGGTAAAGTGATATTTATTAACTTGGTGGAAGTGGTTATTAAATAGAGCATATATATATATAAATAAGGATGTATTCATTATTGATAATTAAGGGATATACATGTCTATAAACTGAGTGTGAATCATTTCGATAGAAGGGAGAAAGGAAGATGATAAAGGTGATCCTTTCCACTTGTAGTGAATCATCGAAAGAGATTTTGGCAGTGACCCTTGGGAAGTAGTGAGTTGTACTTGAACTTTGTAAAGGTAGTGCCCCAAGGAATATATGTGATCTAGCCCAAACCATTATTTTTTAGAAATGAAACTTAATGGGTTTGGTACATCAACACATCATATTTTTATGCTACATGGATGTATCCCATTGAGGGTGAACCAAATAAAATTAATGTGTTTCATTCATGATTTCATTTCAGTTCATACATTTATATAGGAGAAAGAAAGAGTAGTGTTTTTTAATGATGAAACAAGATCCAATGGGCTAGTTGTTTAATTTGTCTTACCCTGATTCACCCACTCCCATTCACAGTATTTAACATAGCTAGTTTAACAAATGGTATCATAGGTAAAGGTTGAAAGTTATTGGTTCTCTCTCAGTAGATGAAATAGAGGTTCTCAATCAAAAAGGATTACGATCATCGATGGAAACCATTTTCAATTATGGATGAATCAGATAAATTACTATTTAAGATCATTTGGAATGCATTTCTTTAAATTAGAAATGCATGGAATATCATCCAATATCAATAGTGGTGATTTATCAAAATCATTCGAATGGTAATTGGATGTAAAAGAAAAAAGAATCATTACTTTAGGGGGACCCCTATCCAATGAAAATATATTCAAAGGTGATGTCATGTTATTCAGCACATGTAACGTGGGAAGTTTTGTTGAATATTTTGGAGGGTGACTCAAAATACATAGAAGAAAATATGAAGGTTATATTGTTCAAGTATGAGGATCTCATAATGCACCCTAATTAGTTTAATGATGCATTATTTGACAAGGTAAATGTTGTTTTGGAAAAAATGTGTGATCTCAGAGAAATTATTGATTATGTAAATATTTTTAAGTTCATCTTGAGAATATTTTCACCTCAGATCAATATGAATATTTTTGTATAAGAATATTAAGATCCAAATGAGATGAAATTGGATAGCCTGTAGAATAATATTGTTGAATATGAGAATAGAAATGAAGACAACGAGTCTATATAAATGGAAATTACAAAAAATTGGTAATTAAGGTCATGAAGACACTCAACATTTATGATATCTTGGAAGAAGAAGAGATGGATGAGGTGATATCATTCCATTAATTAAATATTTAAAGTGGAAAATGAAATTTCAAATGGAAACTCCCACATTCCTAACATTGATGTGGAGAAGATGGATATCATGTATCAGGGTTCCCTGTAAAGATTCAAGAATACAAAGAGGATGAATTTGAAATTCCCATAAAGATATATTTAGCCTATCTGAAAGGGAATAAAAATTTTAAGAAAAAATTATTCAAAAAGAAGAGTCTACTTTCAAAATAATATGATATTTATAAATAATATGAGGTAGATGAGTTGGAGTACTGGAAGGATCATGAAGAAAATTCTATGGTGGAAGTTATCCTAAATTCCCAAAAGGGAACAAAGTGACAATGATGAAGGAAAATTCGAAGGAAAAGTTGACTTTTGGGTATATTTAGAATCCAATATTGCAAAAATAGATTTTTGGAGAGGAAACATGAAAAAATTTCAATGATGGGGTTCATTATTCCATGATTTATATGCATCTGCAGGAAGGAAAAAATTCTAGGCTAAATGAAGAATATGAAAATTGAAGTCTTCAATACCAAAGAGAATAGAAAATATTGTTGAGTACAAACCCAAAATTGAAGAATAGAAAATAGATATCGATAATTTGAATAACACTATAAAAAAGATAAAATCCATAATGTAAAATAATTTGAAGAGAACTTTATTAGCCTGAAATAAAGTGTTAAGGATTAGGAAAAACACTCGACCCTCAGTATTCCATCGAGAAAGTGGATCATTCAAAAAATAGAAAAGATTCCAGTTTAGTATAGAGGTCTATGAGAACAAAATCAATAGTGAAATCTAAATGATAAGACCAGTATGAGGCTTGATCAAAAGTAGAAATAAATAATGGTTAATGTTAGACAACAAGCACCCAAAATAATGGTTTTGATTTATTTGGGTATGAATCGGAACCATAAGATTCAGATAACCCAAGGGAGAATTAGTAGTGTAGTATTTCCACACAATAATACACCCCACAAGAGATTTAATTATTATTGAAAGAAAAGACAGTAATTTTTTTTATTCGATAGCCATGGGGTACCCAAGGGAACAATACCAAAAACTGGTATCCATAAAAAATAAATATTCTAGAAGATTATTTTATGGTCACTGTTTCATATTTGTTGTATTTGGGTACATAGAAAGATACTTCTCATAAAAAATATAGAGAAACTCACCGAAGCAGAAATAACGTGTAAAATTAAATGATATGAAAATGAAAAATTGGTTTTTAGTGTTAAAAAATGAAGCCGGTGCATCATAATTTGAGGAAGATCGATATTATCAATCCGTACCAAGTATAAATTCAACAACATGGGTCAAAAAGAAGAGAGATTGACTAGCAGTGTTTGTAGGGATTGATTTTAAAGCATCATACTGTAAAGACCAAAAATTATATAAATTTGAATTCCCTGATTATGTTTGTTTCATATAGCATAGATCACATAATATAATATATAAAAAACAATACAATATTTATAATTGAAAAATGAATGAACTAAGTATAATTTAAAGAAGTTAAGAAACCTATTCTCAGGAATAGTAACTTGAACTTAAAAATAGTAATATGACCATTATAAAAAGTAAATCGGTAGAATGAATTGCAAACTCACCTATGTTTGTATAAATAAAATTTTGGCCTTTAATAAATGAAATTATAATAATATTATATCATAGTATAGGTAAATAAATATTTTAAAGAATATTAATTAAGTGTTGGTATTTTAGTAAGTCATAAATATTTAATTAAAAATTATAAGTATTAAAATGGTTTCAAAGAAAATTAGTTTTAATAAAACGTATTTATAAATAAATATTTTTTTGTCTTATGATTTTAGGATATTTTAATGAGACCATAGTTAATTTTTTAGAATGTTAAAAAACAATTATAATTTAAAAAACTGAATTTTTCGAGTAAATGATGATTTTAATTAAAAATTATATTTCTCATATTTAGAAAATTATTTTCACAAAATTTATTTCTTTTTTGAATTCCAAATTTCAAAAAATGATAGGTCAAATTTCTGGGATTTTTCTAAAATATATGATTTTTGGTGAATAGTAAAATAATTTAATTTTGGGTTTAATTATATTATAAGTCAAATAAACTATTCTTAAATTCATCACTGATGTAAGCACCATAATATAAAACTCAACATCATTATTTTAATATATTTCATGATAATTCTCAAACTATTCATAGTTTTGAGTCATAATAATAGACACCTGTATAAAATATTCAAAAATCACCCCTCTCCTCAACTATAAATACCACCCTCAACCCCACTAATACTCACACCATAAAAGCTTTGAGACTTCTAAAATTTCAATCCAATCCACTTTACAAGCATCTCCCCCACGTGCTAAAGATTTTTGTCTCATCAAAAGAGAATAACCAATCCCTTTAAAGAAGTTTTTATGGAGGAGAAATCAAGAGGTAAATACATCTTTCTATTATTTTAATCTATTTTCAAGTTCTTTTATTCTCTTATTATCTTCCCAAACCCATAATACAAATATAATGTTATCGCTAGTAACCTAAATATTATTTAATTTTATTATAATAATTCAATAATCTATCATCAATCCCCTTCTCCTCTCACTTTTATTCTAAAAATTAAAATGTTGTCCATGAGGTGTTATCTCATCGCCTTCAAGGATGAAAAGTTTTCATTTTATTTCACTATATTAAAGGATATTCATGAAACCATTTTAATGGTTTAAATAAATTATTAAATTTATATTATAACTATTTTTTTATATGTTACATATGTATATATAATACCAAACGATAAAACAAAATGAGTTCATTATGATCAATAACCACCATAATAATCTAAACGGTTATCATTAAATGTCATATCTAAAGATTCATCCTCATACCATATAACCAAATGATATTTATAACCAATTAAAATTCTGGTTTCCCATTAATAACATTTAATTCCAATTATTTAGAATTATATGCACTTTACATGAACCCCATTACTTATAAACAGGTGTACCAATAATGAAAACCAAGAAAATGACTACGCTAGAATGATGAAATTAAACTCTATAACTCACCAAGAAGGACATAAATGAAATTAATAAAACTATATTTAATCCAATACATTTAGAAAATTTTATTAATTAATGAATTAATGGATTTAATTTGATTATTCATGACATTATGGTCATCTTAAGAACATAATCAGACATAAGGTAATAGTTCTCTTCTCGAACCTCCATTTTAAATCGGGTTATGCTTTAACCCTATATGCACCAATGTAATTCTTCATTATTTTTATATAATCCTTATAAATTATGTATATAAATTCCAAAATCATGAACCCAGATCATTTCATCTTTCAGAAGTTAGAAATACTTTTTTTAGAAGGTTCTCTTCTCAATTCTTCCCAATACGGAACCCCGGTTAAAGGGAACGTCTTGATTTCATACCCATTTTAAAGTACCATCCATAAACTATTTTATAAAACACTTATTCTTCTAATATCAATTTTTTTTCATAAAAACTATATTTTTTTCATTTTTGGTTTTATACAAACTATTATGACAAATACAATTGATTTTTCCAAAAGCAGTCTTCTTTTTAAGTAAAAGGGGTATTTATCTAAAAAAATTCTCAATGATTATATTTAAGTATTTTAATCTATTTCAAACCCTATATTTAATTAAATTATTTATTTATAATGATCTATTAGTATTATCATCTACCATATTTTATTAAATGGTTTATGATCAGTTTTGGATATGGATGTGTTGTCTTGATCGCATTCAACATACTACTATTAATGGATAGTGATTATGCATAAAGATTGGGGGAAGGTATTTATATTTAATATATTTATGTTTTTTATGTTTATAAACATTCATATTTGGATTTCAATAGACTTAGTAAGTGAAGGTAAGGGCCCTATATATCCCCTCGATGAATCAGTATGTCTCATGGGAAAAATAGATATGGACTTGGACAAGGCCTTGCCCATTTTCAGATATGGTTTCAGCCGTGGCCTTAATAATTTTTTGATGTCATGGATGATTAGTTGACGATATGTTATAGATGTTTTCCATTATGAATTACCTCATTCTGATATTAGTAATTGATAAACCGTGTGATATTTTACTAGTATAATATCCCCGATTAAGGTTCATTCTCTTATGGTAAGTTATATGGTTTTATTTACTCATCTTTCATTCGTTCTATATTATGCTCATGTTTATTTTTAATGGAATGTGGTTTTAGTTATTCCCCATGCATAATGTTTATGTTTATGATAACTTCCTCCATATTACTTACCCTTACTAATCATTTGAGCTCACCCCTTTCTTATGTTTTATTTTCCCCCTATATGCAAAGATAAATTTTATTAATGGCTTGCATGGATAATCTAGGAGTTGTGGATGTTTCCTATGGAATTATTATTATTATTTTCCTTTAAATGTTGTAATGTAAAACATAAATGTTTATTTAGTTTTCCAAAACTACAAAACTATTTGGTCCTACAAGATGAAATTTATTTGTAATCATACTAATGTAATAAGGTAGGGCACTAGCTCCGGGGAACTAGGGTCGCAGTCATTACAGTTGGTATCAGATAATATTTAGTAGAAACCTTTCAAAATAGATCTATAAAACATATATTAGGAAACATATCCTTAATATATAATTTGAGGATAATCATAGAATAACATCCAAAAATTTTGTTGAAGTTGAGATTATGTGAGGCTTCCAAGCAACAAATCCTTGTCTAGATACTACAAGTAGACGTGGTTCTCGAATAGAGATACCTAGGGGTAACAATACATACAAGGTGTCCTGAGCCTTACTTAGGGAAACCGGGTACATGAAAACTGGCCATCCTATGTACCTTGTTTGACACTCCTAGGGGATATTCTGAGGATAAGTACCTTTTAATTACAAACCATTATGAAGGATTTATAAGTGATATGTCCCCAAAAAAACCATGTTTATTATTATGAGGAAGGATATGAATAAAATATCTATTTATGATATGTGTTTTGATGGTTTGAGATTATACATTACCATTCATAACCTAATATACTGTATTCCATTATTTAGAAATGGTGCCAAGTTGAAGGAATGGAAACCGTATCAATGGATGTATCTCATGTAAGGATTTCCCTCTTATGAAAGACAACTACGTCGGTATTGGAGCTGCGATTGGTGTGGAGAAACTTATAACTATACTGGGATAGATGACTCTGGTTATGTAAAACTTCCTTACATGTATGGAGTATCTTTAACCCCAATGTGGAGGAGTAATAATACACATCTTTATGAGACAATATCTTCTATTATTCAATGGGGCTACAAACCCATTTGTAGCAGAGCAGTTGATAAGTTCCATAGAGAAGATATTTATTTCTCTGGGAAGTAATAAAATGGAGAATTTTTTCATGGTAGTTTATCATCTATAGGGTGATGCTGATCAATTTTGTTCATTAATTCAAAACACAAAGGATACAGAGTAAATTTAAATAAAAATAATAGAGGGATTTTAGGGAAATTATCTAAGAAAAATATTATCCTCATAAAAAATAAGAAGAAATGGAATGGTAGTTCTTGAATATGATGGAAAATGGGGATGAGAATGTTTCCAAGTATGAAGCCATCATTTTAAGGTTATCAAGGAATGTTAGAAACTAGATACAGAATCCAAGGATAAATATTGATCAAATATTTTTTTATTTAAAACCATTCTTTCGAAGGGAACTAGTCTCCCAAAATTTCTCATTATATAAAGATATAGTTTTATGTGCTATCAAGATGGATAAATAATTCTCTATGTTTTATGACTTTAATGGAAAATAAGAGAAGAAGTGGGTGGTGAGGTAAAAAAAAGGATAAAGGGAAGAATAAAAAAGGGAATTTTCCAACATTCTATACATGTGAAAGGAAACTCTCTAGTGCCTATATAAAAGAAATATGAGTCTATTATAAGTGTGTAAAAAAATCTACTAAGCCCCTAATATCAAGGATAATAAAGAAGCTAACAATATTCAATGCTACAATTGTACGGAGTTGGGACACTATAAAAATGATTTTCCAAAGTGTTAAGGATAATTTCCTCAAAAAAGGCCATGGGAGTAAGTAAAATCTTTTGTCGATCACAATATCTATGGTTGAAGTTCCATATGATGTGGTAGCATGTACATTATTCATCTCCTCAAATTTAGCTAAAGAATTATGTCACGAACCATCCCAGGTCAAACCTGAACCAGTCACCTGAGCTAGTCCGCGACAAGTCCCGAGGGGCATTCCCGATCCCCACAGGCTGGAAACTAGTGTTGGGTATCAAAACCTAATCGAGGAAAACTATTTGGCCCAAAAATTTAAACATAAATAAACAGAACAATAAAAGTAAACTGTAATAGTAATGATAAAAATAATAATAAATAAAACTTAACAACTCAACATACCTGCACGTGAACTTCCAGGTCACCTCCCGACTAAGGTCTGACATTTCTCTAATAATGAGAAATGCATCCAAGAGAACCTTAGAAAAAGGAACCTAAAAATGAAATGATAAAATATGCATGAGCATAGAAATTCGTAGTAGGGATGCCAAAAATGAACGATGGAATCCATGCATTTTCCAATTCCATAACAGACCAATAATACTAGTTTGAACTACAGTTATTACAAAAAATCTTTTCACATATACAATGCATTTTTAAGACTAACAATTACAATTCCACTGACCATATAATTCAAAAAAAGGGAAAAAATAAATAGGGGAACACAAAAACGTTTCCACAACATATACATTGAAATTGTTTTTAAAACCAACCACACATATAATGTTTTTCCAAGAAAACACCAAAACCAAGTTCAAGAGTATGATTCCACACACACAACAAGAGCAATGGTACTAACAGTTCTCGTATCCAAATATCACAAAAAACCTAGGAACTTAGAGAAAGTCTAGAACATATTATACATGTTACTCATCCTAAAGGGATGCCTACTCTCGATTAAATCATAACACCCAAATGCTCAATGTTTCCTTACCTGGCCTAACAAAGGGGCCCAATCCCCAAGTAGTGAAAGTCTGTACTAAGGGCCACTAGCCAGTGTGTAGTCTAAACTAGTGCAGTAATCAATCCCAGTAAACCCCCTTTATATTCAATGTTTTCGTGCTATGTTCACAAAGAGGAGTGCCACACATTCAAACAACAATCCATATATACATAACCAAGCACGTGAGACAATCTGGAACCACCTCAACCACCTTAATATTAGTCTCATAACTTAAAATAAATATTCCCAAATAGAGGCCCAAACTGAGGACCCTCTTTTCCCATGATCAATAGGAAATGAAATAGACATAAGGAAATAGGGTTTTTCCCACACAACATTTCAAATATTCCAAATAGGCCTTTAGTTTTACCTCATTCAACCATTTACCAAAACATTCGGAAATGTTTCCAACACAGTAATAAATGTCATTTATTACAAACATGGTCAGACGGACCAAATCATTCCAAAACAATAAACATTTAAGAACCATTTTCAAAACAACATTAAGCACTAAAACATGTTTCAAACCAAATATTCAAAACAGAAAGCACACATTAAACATTATTTTTAAAAAAACACTTAAAGAATCACTTTATAAGACCTTATTTAAAACTCTCCTTAGAAACCACTCAAGGGGACCAACTTTATTTGAAAATTTAAAATCCACTTTGGAAAAACAAGAAACATTAGAATGCATGTTAGATGGCCCCTTAACCATATATATCCAAGCACACACCCAAATACGTCATATTTTTCAAGTGAACAGTTTTCCTTTCCATACTCACACCTAACCATATACAATATGTCTTTCAAAAACTCTATATTGATGGAAACGTTATAAAAAAAACCAAAAAATTTCTCAACAATTACACGAATAAGGAAAAATAAAAAAAATGAAATAAATAGACCAAAAAATTTATAAAAAGTTTTATAAGGAATCAAATAGTTTATTATAAAATTTATAAACCGATCCAACAAATTACATAAACTAGAAAACACTATACAAACTACTTTTAACAAAACCAACTAACATGAAAACACTATAGAAGATTGACTAATTATTTTTCAAGATGAAAATCAAGTAAAATAATTAATTAAAACACACAAGCATTAAATGGATCTATTCCAAAAGGAAAATGAAGATTCACCTACCTCAAAGAGGAACCGGGTCATGCCGAACACTTTGGAATTGAGTGAAAAAAAGGCGGTGACCACTAGTAACTGGACCACACTTGCACACACATACTTATACATATATACATATATCAATAATAATATTCATGTATTCCCCACACCATGAGGGAATACGTACTTGGAGGATATATATATACATATATATATATATATTATACATACCTTAAGTCATAAAACAAAACCCAACACAGGCCAAACAAATTTCACAACAAGATTCCATAGACAAATGCCATACAAAACATTCAAAAAACCATCTAAATGTGAGATACATTTAATTAAACTCAATTAGTTAGGAAAAACCATTGAAAATATAGGTAAACAACCATAAACATATCTTTAATAAAATATTTCAACAATAATTCACTACCACAATTATGCTTTGATTATAATAACGGTGCAAAACATAATTTAAAAATAAACTAATAAAACCCAAGAATCATATGGATTCAAATCAGAAAAAATAGAATGGAAACACCTACCGGTCGATGTGTGATCATTACCCATCACTCGGAGAAGGGGTGAAAACATCCTGAGGACCAATCTACACACTCTTAACACCGAGAAAAACATGAAAATTACAAATAAAAGAAAAATGGTGTCTATTTAATTTCAGAAAACACATAAAATATATATAAAAACCGGAGGAGGAAACAATTGTAAAAAAGGGGAAACGTGCCCATGCTAATGAAAGGTAGAGGTGCCACACAAAGGGTTCAGGTCACGCTAGAGTTGGAGGAGGCCAGGGTGGCGGAGGCTGGTGTGGAAGGAGGCCAGAGTGGGAGGCTGGAGCACAGAAGGTAGGTCTAGTCAGGTGCACGATGTGAAGGAGGTGAGGGATGGGTGCGGTGAGTCTAGTGTGGTGAGGGTGAGCCCGAGGTCAGATTCCAGAGTAGAGGGGATGCTACCTACTGTGTGGCGAGGAAGTTGGATGACCAGGGCATTCACATACCACGAAGGTAGACCACGGAGCGAATGCCATAGGGTGAGGTGACCTGGAGGACGAATGGGTGAGGGAAGAGGGGGTCTGTTGGTGCAGTGAAGAGTGGCAAAGAGGTAGAGTCGGGAGCACTGCATGCCACAGGGTGAAGGAGGAGCAGGGGCGGCGCTGCGTAGGGAAACCATGGGGGGGGGGGGTTCGCACACCAGGTTAGGGGGCGTCGGGTAGACATAGGTTTATTTTTTTTCTTGTTACCTCATAATAATAATAATGCTACACTAATAATAATAAAAATAATAACAATAATAATAATACAATAATAATAATACCATTAATATAATAATAAAAAATTTAATAAAAATTAAATTTAAAAAAAACAATAACAGTAATAATAATTATATCATTAATAATATTAATATTCCTAATAATAATAATAAAAATAATAATATTAATAAAATTATAACTATAATAACAATAATAATAAAATATGAGCAATTTCATGACACCTGGGCTGAGTTCCTAGCTACCACCAACCACGCGGTGACTGCTCATGAGTCTGAAACCCAGTAAAATTATTAAATGACAGAAATTGTAAATCAGGACCCAACTCAAACCTTGGAACGATAACCTAGTGTCAATAAATAATAAAAGAAAAATAAATTAAAAAATTTGGTTGTGATAGTTCTCCACACCCTAGACACTTTCTGCCCCTCGAAAGTCACCCAACCAAACAATAGACAAAACTTGAATCCATGCCTGATTGAAACCGAAATAAATAACAACACAATAGAATGGGAGAACACAAGAGGGTTCTTCCCACCACAAAAACTCAACTAGTACAGAAAATTAATACCCAAACATATCACCCCAAGAGGGGGGGGCGTGGGAACTCTCAACCGATCGAAACTATGTTCTACATCCCGAGCAAACAAAAAATTCACTGAAACTTGGAACTCTCGACCCAGACCAAAAACACCGAATACAAGAGAAAAATTTCCGAGTACAACATAACACAAACAGTGAAACTGGGAATAAGCAAAATCATCGATTCTTTCATAGGCACTTACATCTCCAAACAGGCGTAGCTAAATCGAGATCAACCCATAAAAGATCCAAACACACTTTTAAGAAAAACACATGACTCAGAAAACCACATCCACATAAACTGAACTACTTGGATTATAATGGAATGAGTCCATCATTATGTCATTGAAAAACAATGAACTTACAACAAATTCAGGAAATTAATAGTAGAAAAACAATAACAGAAAGATATTAAATTTTCTACAACCAACATGGAACAAAAAACCAGGACCAAGGATTCACACCCTTGGAAACTCTTGACTAAGAGAGGGCTTCCCCCCAAGAAATGTGGTTGGGGATCCGATGGCTGAAGCATCTCTTGCCTCACAGTTAGGAACTAGAATTCCTCTGGTAACATCGTCTTCCTCTGGCGACACTTCCTGCAAAACTTCTCCAAATGACTCAAATAGAAACAATGATGGAACATCTTCAGAGGGATGTGATATGACAGCTTCGTGTGCCCTAAATGTCCACACTAATGGCACACCATTGAACAGACTGATGAACTGGAAGCCAGAACCACTTTAGATGAATCTTTTGAAACAAATCCCTCTGGAACACCCTAATCACCAAATGGGAAACCTTCATGAGCAATTGGATGCACTGGATTTATAACCATATGCTCTTTGGAGAAGAACTATAGTAAAATAAACTCATCCATCATCTTCCCAAAATGATGTTCCCTAGAAGGTAGGTCTCGATCCTTGATCTTTAGATGAATACTTCCAATAAAGAGAGAAGTCTTCATTAAATCCTATAACAGTACCTCTAGAGAAAGGAAAACCAATTCCTTGAAATACTCAACATAATCTTTCACTGTCCATTTTCCATGTTCAATACACATAAGCGCTTCCCTTTTCTGCGCTATCATCACTTCAGGTATTTACCATCAGATGAAGAAAAGTTTAAATAAACCCCACTTCATCCCAAATTACATTGATGACAGGGTGAAAAAAATCATTTGTCTAAAGACAAATCCTCAAATAATCCCAAGATAGCTCGAAATCTATTAGACTAAGGAGTTCCCAACATTCTAAAAACACCCTTGACCTCTTCAAACCACATAGATAACTTTAAAGGACCTCAATCCCCATCAAGGAAATACAATTTCTGAGGACCAAAAACTAGGAAGGAATTATTAGAAACCATAGTGACCTTTTTTGGTGGAATTTTTTAAACAACATATAAAAAACTAAGCCAAAACCGATATCGCATCAAAGTATAACTAAAGGTAACATCTTGACCCAAAATAACCAGCTCAAGAACCAAAAAAAAATCAACCCTAAATTCCCATTTCATTTTATATTTCAAAATCGTCTTCTTTCAAGGCCACTTACGAAATACCAAACCCACATTTCAAACCAAATTTTATTTCTAAAGTCATTTCCCCCTTTTTAAAATCACATTAGAAAAACATGGTCAAACCATTAATTCCAAGAACACACCCCATTAATCCCATGAACCATTGCATATGAATTCATCCACTTTCATCCATATGCACCAACATGCACCTTCCATACATTCCATCAAACTTGAAAATGTTCCTAAGGAGTACCTGAGGTAGCTCCCAAACCATTTCACTACCAATTCCAAGTAAGGAATAGATTTTTAAACCAAGAGATTCCTATTTTTAAAAAAGATCTCATAAATTTAGAGCCATTTAAATGAAATCATTATTATATCAAAAACCCTTTTCATTCTGAAAAGTGAAAATACACTAACCAAAACCAAGATGACAATCAACTTGCATCAAACTTCCAGACTGAGAGACTAGTAGCCATGATTAACCAGACGACATGGTTGTGGGCCATTCCCCAAGTAATCGTAAAAAACTTGGAGGAACTTAGACTATATAATCAGTCACCACAAGCGTCACTACTCCATGTGATATCATGATGTAACATCCTCTTGACACTGTTGGTATCCCTCAATCCAAAACAAACTAGAATGAGACAATGACTCATTTCTTAGACTATCACTGGTGACTCAAGGTTCAGAACGAGTGAGGGTTCATGATGTCATTCCCATACCTACCTATTGAGTCCCAATATTTGTAATCTCCATCTACCAAACTATCCAAATAACAAGTACCTTCCTCTGAAACAATTTTTTCATGAGAAAACCCGGGTTGACCCTAAAACGGTCACCCGAGCCAGTCCGTGACAAGTCCCGAGGGGAATTCCGAATCCACACGGGCTGAAAAATAGTGTCAGGTATCAACACCTAATCACTGGGAATTATTTGGCCTAAAAAGATAAACAAAAATAATGAGCATAAAAAAACTCTGATAGAGAAGATAAAAAATAATAAATTAAACTAAACAACTCAACATACCTCCGCATGACCTTCCAGGTCTCCTCCCAACTATGGGCCAACCTTGCTATAAAAATGAGTAACCCAACAAAGAGAACCTGATAAAAGGGAACCTTTAAAAAAATGATAAAATAGGAATGAGCCTAAAAATGGTAATTAGGGATGCCAAAAATGAACCACAAAATCCATGCATTTTCCAATTCCAAAACAGACCAATAATACTAGTTTGAACTACAATTATAAAAAAGGTTTTCACACATACAATGCATTTTAAAAACTAACAGTCACAATTCCACTACACTTATAATTCAATATAATGAAAAGAAATATATAGGGGAACACACAAAAGTTTCAAAAATATCTACTTTAAAATCCTTTTTTAAACCAACAACACATACAATGTTTTTCAAAGAAAACACAAAAACCAAGTTCAAGTGTATGATTCCACAAACACAGCAAGGGAAATGGTATTAACAGTTCTCGTATGAAAGGATCATAGAAAAAATAGTATCTTGGAGGAATACCATAATATACTATACATGTGTCTCATCTTGAAGTCATGCCTACTCTCGATGATGTCCTAATGCACAAACACTCAGTGTTGCCCTGCCTGGCCTAATCAAGGGGCTCAATCACGTAACAGAGCAAAGTCTGTAATAAGGGATACTAGCCAGTGCATAGTTTAAACTAGTGCATCAATATTTCTCAGTAAAAACCCAATGTAACACCCCAATCTTTCACAGTATTCTTCTTTCTGAATAATTAATTAGCGTGTGTTGTACGCAACTTCGAGTTCTAACAATCACCACAACCAATCAAACTAGCCACTATGAATAGTAATACCTACTTTTTGAAATTTTATAAATTTTATCTTTTAAAATAGACTTCATTTTTGGATTTGAAATATAGAAATTACCTTAGGGTTAATCTTTGATACTTTTTGGATAACATTCATATTTTGATGAATAGTGAAAATTACTAAATTTTAATTAAAAACAACTATTTTAATAGAAATAATTAATAGTGATAAATTATGAATTTGAGTGAATTTAGAGTATAATTACATTATATTTTTTCCATTTAATCCAATGGTGTTCATTGGAAATAATATCACATTTAAACTGGACATAAGAAAGTGCCAATCTTTTGATAGTTATTATATCTTAAAAACACGCTTTTTTCTTTAACAATGGGAATTGATTTTAAATTAATTTACGCCACTTCTGTGTTTTGAATTTATAAAGATGGATTCCATATTCAGAATCAGGAGGTATAAATTGTGTAAATAGGTAACTTTTATTTCCAGACATTTTGAATAATTATTTTGGTAAATATTTTATTTATCATGGTTAAAGGGTAAATCCGGTAAATAAGGGTAAAAAACTAATATTATAATAATAATAAATTACCCTAAAATGTATCCTAAACCTATTGGTTGATACATTTACGACCCGTTCCATATTTGGGTATTTTTTGGGACCCCATTGATCCACTTGTATGTGATAATGACACTTTATATTAATTAAGTTAAAGTAAATACAAAAATGACGTAAGCATATATCTTTTAGAAAAATAGTTTTTACATAGGGTTATATATGTTATCTTTTAGACTATAAAAATTCATTAGAAGTATAATAATATTTAATACATAATGGTATTTTATTTATAATTTTTAGACATTGAATAATTAAATTTTTTTATGACACAATAATGATACGTAATTTTCTTTATTAATGACAGAATCAAATAATTGGTATTATAAATATTAAAATAATTAAAATTTGAACTTTTTAATGACATACATACCTTTTATTGGTTAATATGACATGATATTATTTCTTAAATGATTTTTTTTAATTAATAAAGTTTTTACAACTTTACCAAAAGTCAATTATTAGATAGTGTCAAAATTGACATAAAAGAGTTTTTAAAACAAATATTATATTATTAATTAATATTATACTCCTAAAAATCTAAGGATAAAAAAAATACTTATATAATTGTATTTTTATTATTAATTTACCTCTTACGGGTCTCTTGGAAGTTTATAGTAAGTTTACTGACTATATAATATAAAAATACAAAGAGACATGGTAAATGTCAAACTATTTAACTAAGAGTTAAATCAAAATGACAATGTTAATATAGTCACCCAAACCTATCTAAAACCTATTAGTTGAGGGGTTTTAGACCTATCTCCACTTTAACCATTATATAATACACTTTGGATCCATTAGAAACCGAATATGAATTTATTATAAAATAATATTTCTAGATTTTCCAAAGGTGCCCCTCACCCCTCTTATAAAAGGACACCCCACCTTCTCTCAAATTCATACCTTCAAAGCCTTTTGGATTGGAAAAACTCTGCCCAAATATTCTCTCAATTTACATAAATTTAACCTAGAGGCCTTATCTTGATCAGAAAGATAACCTATGGATCCGTTTTGATCAAATCAAAAGGAATAACCTGAAGAAGAGGAAATGTTTTCACCACCCTCTTTCAAGTTCATTTCTTCTTCCACTTATTATTTCTTTGTTATTTCCATTCTAAAATAATAACTCTAGTATAATATATATACTGTGATGTTATTATAAATATTTGACAACTATATTCATTATTATATCCATCTTATGAATGATAATTTCACCATGCGTGCGTACATACGGCTTACCATCTCCACGTCGTGGTGTAATTCGTTATTCAGCACTATGTTATTTGGATAGATATAATGATGAGTAATATGTATATAAATAATAAAAATAACATGATAATGTCTCTGTAAAATTAATATACCATCCAATTCCACACCTTTAAGGAAATGATATTGTTGATCAAGCGTATGTACGGATTGCCGTCTCCACGATGCGATGAGATTCATTTCTACATTCACCATTCATCGAAGATTATAAAAATATATATTATTAATATGTTTGTAATATATGACATAATAATTCTACTGGAGAGATATATATTAATATATATATAAGTACTTACATATATTTTATTCACTTAGTTCCGTTCAATACGTTATGAAAACGGAAACAATATTTATGCATACGTACGAAGTACCGTCTCCATAAACAATGTTTTCCATTTCATATATATGTCTATTATAAATATTTATATTCTATATATATATGATATATAAATCATGTTTTATATTCTAGAATTAATTAAATCATGATCTAAGTAATACAATCAATATTAATAAGTTAAAACACGTACGATAAAGAAATCTATTATTACCCGAAATGTTAATTTAACATGGAAATTATTATTAAATGGGTAGTATAAAGTCATAAATGAATAAAGTATGATATAATAAATATTAATATGGTGTTGTTATAATTTAATAAAATACTACAGTCTTCATACAGGAGGTTAAACATACCCTTGACTAAAGGAAAGTGCAAGGTAAGGGGTTTTTATCTCACTCCTTATTCCCTTGAGATTCGTGCCATATTGCCACTATTACATTTTGTGTGGTGTATGTACTGCACATAATTGTATTATTTGTGTAATACAGTTTAATTTATATTTATTTACATATTCATTGTATGATACCTCTTTTATGGGGTGTATGTTTCGTAAGTTACCAAATTGGTAATGGTTTATTTTTCAATCTCATTATTATCCGAGGTTATTTTTACATAAGTATCTACTAGGATATATTTATTATCCATGTCTATGTTTCATAAAAGAGTTTTCAATGGGATTATTGTAATGGACTTTTAACTAAAACATTATTTAAAATGTTTTAAATATTTATTCATCTAAATAATTCTCATTAATTTCAATGTTTTCAAAATTCTTTTTAAGGATTTATTTATATGTACAAGAATGTTTTAAAATTTTAATTACTTTAAAAAGTTTCAAAGTGGTATGGGACTCTTTTATTAAAAAATGTCTTTAAATGTCTTCCTTTCTAAATTTTTTGACTTATAAATGTTTTCATAAAAAAAGGATATTTCTCTCAATGATTTTTACGAATCATTTTCATCTATGTCCAAATCATTTAATGGATTTTAAACTTGTTTTGAAGTTGATTTATTATGATACAAATCTTCCATATTGTATTGATGGTTTTGTGATATTTTTGACTGTGGATGTGTAATTTTTATACCAATCATGGTTTATGGGTAAAGTATTGACATTTTGTATGCTAGTTTTAATACGAATGTTTATGTTATGTTTAAACCTTTTCATATGAAGAATGCATTGGACTTAGTAAGTGACAGGTGGAGCCCACTATAGCTCCTCAATGCATCGGTAGGTCTCTTGAGACAAACTAGTGTCTTGGAATAAGTCCTTGAAAATATCTTATTTGTAGTCTTGGAACAAGGCCTTGACTATGTGGTTATGATAGTATGACATTATGCATTCCATCAACATGATAGTGTTTAGTGATATTGCATGTAATTATTCAACTAGTATAATATCCATGTGAATAAGTAAATGGCATTACTTCATTTTATTTTTTCCATATTATGCTGAAGTTCATGTTTAAAAGGATTTTTTTAGTTATACATGGCCTTAAATGTTTATTCTTATTTATGAAAGTTTCTGCTGTATTGATATCCTTACTGTGCATCTGAGCTCACCCCTTTCTATGTTTTATTTTTCTTAGGATTCAAAGAAGTGTATTTTGATTGATATGTCGAGTTAATCCAATGGAATAATGGCGTTCATAAAGGATTATTTATGTTGTTTTGTATGTTATAAAGATTAATGTTAAATTCATGTATGTAATCTATTTTCTATGACTTCTAAACTGATCAGTACTTCAGGACATGATTCCTTGTAATCATGACAATGTATTAAAATAATGCACTGACTCTAGGTAACTGGGGTCGAAGAGTTACACCCTAGATATTCTATGTTTTTGTGAAATGTTCACAAAGGGGTGTGCCACACATTCAAATAACAAGGTATATATATATATATATATAACCAAGAACATGACACAATTATACACCACCACGACCACCTTAATATTAGTCTCATACCATAAAATACATATTCTCAAAATGAGGCACATACTGAGGACCCTCTTGTCTCATGATGAATCGACGAGGCCAAAGACCTAACCAAAGTGGGGTTTTCTAATATATAATTTCAAAGATGACAAACAAGCCTTTAGATTTACCTCATTTAACCATTTATCAAAATATTTATAAATGTTTCCAACATTATAATAAATGTCATTTCTTAAAATCATGGTCAGACAGACAAAAACATGCCAAAACACTAAACATTTACAAACCATTTTCAAAACAATGTTAAACACAAAAACATGTTTCAAAACAAATGGTCAAATCATAAAGAACCCATTAAAAACCATCTATTCTAAAACACTAAAAGAAAAAACATATAATACTTCATATAAAAATATCCTTAAAAACCACTCAATGGGGCAAAATTTATTTGAAAATTTAAAATCCATTTAGGAAAAACAAGAATCATTAGAAAACATGTCAAACAGCCTATTAACCGGATATAACAAATCCCACACCCAAATACCTCAGATTTTTTAATAAAATAGTTTTCCTTTCAAAACTCACACCAAACCATATTCACCATGTCTCTTAATAAATCTAATTTGATGGAAACATTATAAAACAAACCAAACAATTTTTCTACTGTTACAAAAACAAGATAAAAAATTTATAAACAATCTAATAAACATACGAAATGATTTAAAAATGTTTTATAAATAATACAAGAGTTTGTTAAATAAATTATAAACAGATCCAACAAAATACAAAAACTAGAAAACACTATGCAATATACTTTTATCAAAACCAACTAACATGAAAACACTATAGTAGATTGAACAATTATTTTTCAAGATGAAATTCAAGAAAAGGAATAAATTAAAACAAGAAATTATTAAAAGGACCTATTCAGAAAGTAAAATGTGGATTCACCTACCTCAAAGAGGAACCAGGTCATGCCAAACACTTTGGAACCTAGTGAAAAAATGGGAGTGACCACTCATAACGGGCCTACACTCGCACGCACATACCTATACATATATACATATATCCATAATATAATGCGCGTATTCTCCAGGACATGAGGGAATGTGTACTTGTAGGACATATATACATATACATACATTAAGTATATGCATGCACACCCTCTATTGTTGACCAAAAGTTGACTGTAACAACAAAAGATACCCAAAATTAAGGCAAAAAATACCAATGCACAAACAAAAAGTACTAGGGAATGACATAAACCAAATGCAAAAGTCATAAAACACAACCCAATAAAATAAAAACAACAATCACAACATTCTTCCATAGACAAACACCATAAAAAACATTCAACATGGAATTTTAAAAGAGAGAAACATTTGACTAAACTCAGTTAGTTAGGAAAAACCACTGTACATATAGGTAAACAACCGTAAACTTTTTTTAATCAAATAATTCCATAATAAATCACTACCATAAATTAATTATGATTATAATAACAGTGTGAAACTTGATTTAAGAATCAACTCATAAAATAAAACATAATATGGATTCAAATCAGAATAAATGGCATGGAAACACTTATCGGTTGACGTGAGAACATGACCCATCACTTAGAGATGAGGAAAAATGTCTTGAAAACCAATTAGTTTACTCATAATATCAATAAAAAAACACAAATAAAAATTAAGGGAAATGGGGTTTGTTCAGTTTGATAAAAAAAGACAAAAATAATGATAAATACAGGATGAGAAAAAGGTTTCCATAAATGGGAAATTTTACCACACCAGAGTAAGGTAGTGGCACCGTGAAAAGGGATCAGGTCACGTCTAAGCAGAAGGAGGCCGGAGCGGGGGATACTAGAGCAACAGGAGGATGGAGTTGGAGGTTAGAGTAAAGAAGGTCGGCCTAGTTGGGTTCACAGTGTAGAGGAGGTTAGGGACCGGTGTGGCGAGGCTAGTGTGGTGAGGGTGAGGCTGAGGTCAGCTGCTAGAGCGGAGGGGAGGCTTCCTGTAGTGTGTCGAGGTGGTCGGTGGACCAGGTTGTTCACGGACCAAGATGAAGGACTAGGGGACGAACGTTGGTGGGAGAGGGGACCATGATAGTGAACAGACGAGTGAAGAGGGGGTATATTAGTGTGGCTAAGAGGGTGTGGGAGGTAGAGTCGCGAGCATCGCATATCGCAGGGTGAAGGGTGGTAGGGGTAGTGCAACATAGGAAAACCAGAGGGTTCACATAGCGGGGGGGGGGGTAGACCTAGGTTTCTTTTTTCATTTTATCTCATAATAATAATAATGATTCACTAATAATAATAAAAATAATAAAAATAATAAAAATAATAGAATAATAATAATACCGTTAATATTATTATAATATTTTTAATAATAATTTAAATTATTTTTCTTAAAAACTGTATAAATAAAAAAAATAATATCATTAATAATATTAATATTTTTAATAATAATTATAATAATAAAAAGAATAATAATAATAAAATTGTAAAAAATAATAATATTAATATTAATATGGGAAATTTCACGACACTTGGGCCGACTATATAGCTATTGGAAACTGCGTAGTGATCGCGAACAGATCCGAAACCAAGTAAAATTATTAAACGACAAAAATATTGAATCAGGACCCAAATTGAACCTTGGTTCAAGAACCCAGAGCCAAGAAATAATATAAAAGTTAAAATATTGGGGTGTGCCACTTTATTTGGATCTGGATCATCACATTCATTTATATCTTCCATTTTGGCATTAAAAATTTGATATTTCTAATTCTCTTTAACATGGGAGTTTTCAGTAAAAACCCCAAAGGGAAGTCTTATTGCAATGAAGATGTGTCAAGAAATTCTTATTATGGAATTTTAAAGTGCTTTATCAACTAATTATATCATCATACATATGTTTTACTTTGACATAACCCATGGTATGGATTGGATTTGAAAATATGATGGGAAAATCTATTGCAAGAAGAAGAAAATTATGATTTTTGAGAAAGGTGTATAATACCATATATTTAGATTAGAAACATATCCATCTGATTGTCATCTATATTTCTCTATATTAGCTATAGTAAATGAAACTCTTGGGGGGGAAGAGAACACAAAATCTATGGAAAGGAAATAAATATTCAAATTGAAGATGTACCTATTGTACATGAATAAATTGATGTATTTCCTTAGGATTTACCTAGACATCCTTCAGAGTGGGTATGCATGTTCTCTATTGACTTAATTACTGGTTCAAGATCTATATTAACGACTCCTTATATAATGACCATTTTGGAATTACTATAACTGATGAAAAAAATAGAGTAATTTAGCGAGAAAGGATTTATTCACACTATTGTTTTTCAAGGGGGAGACATTGTTCTCTTTTCCATGAAAAAATATGAATCCATGAGTGTATACATTAATTATAGAGAAATAAACATTGTTATAATAAATAAAAAGTATCACATGAATTACATTTATGATTTATTTGATCAACATCATGGAGCTCAATACTTTTCAAATATTTACCTTTGATATGGATATCATTTGTTGCATGATATGAATGAATATATTAAAAAGATATAATTTTGAACTAGGTCTATAAATTATGACTTTACAGTAATTCCATTTGGACTAACTAATTCACCATAGGTTTTCGTGGATCTAATGAATATAGTTTTTATGGAATATCTTGATAATTATTTTGATGGTATTTCTTGATGATATCTTGATATACATCAAAAGATATGAAAACCAGGAGAATCACGTAAATATTGTTATAAGGACTCTTAAAAGAAATTAATTATATGGGATGTTTATCACATGTGAGTTTTGGGGTCAATATTTTTTTCTTGGCTATGGTTTCTCTATGGATGGAATCTCAGTTAATCTATGTGAAGAAAAAGGCTATCCAAGAATGGCCTAAACCAACGAACATAATCGAGATATGTAGTTTTATTGGTTTAGAGGGTTATTATTAGTGTTTAATTATAAACTTCGCTTGATTTTACAACCTCTTAACCATGCTCACTCATAAGGGGATTTAGTTTGTGGAAAAAAAGAATGTTTTGAAGAATTGAATATAAGATTTGTTAATGGTCTAATCCCAGCTCTACCATCATGAAATTGTGGATTTGTGATTTATAGTGACTCATCAATGAAAGGACATGGATGTGTCCTTGTGAAGAATGATAGAGTTATTCAATATAAATCAATGAAGTTAAAAATTCATGAACAAAACTATCTAACTCATGATGTTGAGTTAGAAGCTATAATCATTTCTCTAAAGATATGGAGAAACTATCTCTATAGTGAAATATGTGAGATATATAAAGATCAAAATAGCTTTAAATATATCTTCTCATAGAAATAAATCCACATGAGGCAATGGACGTGGCTTGAACTACATAAGGATTATGGTTTTTTTTAATACACTATCACCCATGAAAGGAAAATAAGGTGGATGATGCTTTGAGAAGGACATATCATTGAGTTCTAAACAAAATTAGGATTGATAAGGATCCCATGTACATGGATATAACAATGACTTATATGGTAAATATTAAAGAAGGTGAAACATTTTTACTTTTCCAATTATTTTTCTGACTATATTTATTGGAAATGATTAAATGTTCTCATTCCGAGGATGAGAATATTCAAAAGAAAATTAAAGATTTGAATGATGGGATGTTTGAAGAATTCATGTATGAGGATTAAATTCTGAAATTTGGGAAGAGGCTTTGTGTTCCTTATATACGTGAGCTAAAAAGGGAGTTATTGGATGATTCCCATAGTTTGAATTTCCCTATACACCTTGGTTTCACTAAAACGTATATATATTTGAAGGACCATTTTTGGTGGAATAACATGAAGAAGTAAATTTTTGATTATGTATTAAGATGTTTAGTCTCTCAAAAATTTAAGGCTAGATGAAAACAGTCTAGAGGGGTCATGAAACATATGCCTATTCCAACATGGAAATGGGTTGATATCACCTTGAATTTTTTCACTAGATTACCAAAAACTCCAATAAATAATGATGAAATATGGATGATTGTTGATCAACTTACTAAATATACACATTTCCTTTCTATAAGGGAGGATTTGATGTTGGAGTTACTTGAAGGACTCTATATTAATGAAGTTTTAACGCATCATGGAGAATATATCTCAATTGTTTCTAATCACAATCAACGATTTACATAAAAATTCAAGAAAATTCTTGAGAAGGCTTTGTATAAAGAGATTCATTTGAGTACTTCTTATCACCCTCAAACTCACAGGAAGTCAGAATAAAAATTCCAAACTTTAGGTGACATGTTGAGATCATGCTCACTTGAATTTTACGGTATGTGGGATTAGTATTTACCCTTGGTGGAGTTTTTTGGCTATAATAGTTTCCATTGTAGAACTCAAATGGCACCATGTGAATCATAGTATGGAAAGATATTTCATATACCAACTTTTTGGGATAATGTTGGTTGAAAGAAGCCTATGGGCCTAGAGAATATCGAAGAAACAAAAGCAATGGTAAAGACTATTCAAAACTATATAAAAATATATCAATACAGGAAAAATAGCTATTCTAATAATCAATGAATGGATTTAAAATTTAATGTGTGAGATAATTTTTTATTGAATGTATCTCCATGGATGTATGTTATAAGATTTCGAAAGAAAGGGAAACTAAGCTCCATTACATTGGTCATTTTGAAATTATATAGGGAATTGGAGCTGTTGCTTATCATTTAGAAATGCTGCCTAGCCTTTCAAAAGTACACAATGTGTTCCACATCTCTTTTTAAGGAAGTTCATACCATAACAAAAGCATGGACTCACTTTTATAGGGATAGGATTTGATCCTGACTTATCTTAATGTGAAGAGCCAATATTGATTCTCGACACTAAAGAGGATGTGTTGAGAAATCAGAAAACATAGTAAGCAATGTTATTTTGGAAAAATAATAAAATTGAATTGGTGATGGGGTATCTTGAGGATCTTATGATGAAGAACTACCCAAATCATTTTATGAGGTGACATTTTGGAAATTTCGAGGAAGAAATTTTTGTAGGAGGTTAGAATATAACAACCTAGAATTAAATCAATGATATTTCCCTTCTTAGGTTTATTTAATACAGTATAGATCACATAAAATTAATTATATAACATAATAAAAACTTTATAAATGAATAATTAATAAATAAGAGGTATTTAATGAAGTTAAAAAACATATTAAAATGAATAGTAACTTGACCTTAAGAATTATAATATGACCCTTATGAATAGTCAATCATCCAAATGAATAATAACCTCACCAATGATTGAATAAATAAAATTTATGAAGTTTTTAAATGAAATTAAGATATAATTATACCAAAGTATAAATAAATTAATTTTTTAAAAAATATCAATTAGTTGTTTGTATTTTTTGTGAGTTAGAAATATTTAATTACAATTTTTTAATTAATAAAATGATTTAAAATAAAATTCATTTCCATAAAATTTATTCATAAATAAATATTTTTTTCTTATGATTTTATTATAGTTTAATGATACATTAGTTAATTTTTTAAAATCTTATAAATACTGTTATAATTTTAAAAACTGTATTTTTCTAGTAAATGATGATTTTAATTAAAATTAAAATTTTTCTTATTTAGAAAATTATTTTCATAAAATGGGGTTTATTTTGGAATTATACACATAAAAAAAATTTAGGGTTATTTTTTGGGATTTTTCTAAAATACAAAACTTTTGGTGAATAATGAAATATGATAAATTACAAAATACATATATTATATGTTAAATACACCAGTTATTGAGTCATCGTTGATGAAAGTACCATAATATACAAAGAAACATCATTATTTTAATATATTTGATGATAATTATAAAACTACTCAGTGTCATGTGCTAAAATAATAAAAAAATGAATAAAATATTCTAAAATCACCCTCTCTTCTATAAATACCACCCATCACCACCACCTATGCTCACACCATACAAGCTTTGATCCGTTCAAAATTTCTACACAATCCTCCTCCAAAGACCATTCCCCACATCCAGGATCTTTTTTCTCACTAAAAGGCCAAAACCAGTCCTATTAAGGATGTTCTCAAGGAGGAGAAATCAAGAGGTAAAAACCACTTTCTTTTCTTTTAATTTTTTTCAAGTTACTTTATTTTCTTATTATCTTATCAACCCCTCATTAAAATAGAATATTAACTCAATTAACTTAAATATGATATAATTTAATTATTCTAATGGAATAATACATCATCAATCCCTTTCTCATCTCACTTTTATTTTAAAAATGGAATCATTGTTCGTGAGGTGTTGTTTCATCACCTTAAAGGATGAAAAGTTTTCATTTCCATCACTGTATTCGTGGATATTCATGAAACCATTTTAATGGATGAAATAGATTGTAAAATTCATATTATAACTCTTTTTTTATGTGACATATTTACATAATATCAAACAATAAAACAAAATGAGTTCGTTATGATCAATAATCATCGTAATAATCTAAATGGCTCTCACTAAATGTCTTATCTAGTGATGCAACCTCATACCATATAACCAAATGATATATATAAAAATTTAAACATATTTACTCACATTAATAACATGTAATTCCAATTCTGGAAAATTATACCCACTTTACATGAACTCCATTACTTATAAACAAGAAAACTGGTCATTAAAACCAAGAAAATGAATATGTCAGAGAGCTGAAATTAATCTTTATAACTCATAAATAGGTCCATAAATGAACATATTAAAACAATATAGAATATAATAAATGTAAAAATGGTTATTAATTAATTAATTAATGGATTTAATTTGACTATTAATACCATTAAGTTTAAGTTAAGAACACTTTCACACAGATGGTAAGGGTTTTCCTCCAAAAACCCCATTTTTAATCGAGTTTTTCTTTCTCCCTCTACACAAAAATTTTATTCTTCATTATTTTTATATAATTATTCTAAATTATGTGTATAAATTCCAAAATCTTGTATCCTTATTTGTTCATCTTTATTTTATACAAAATACATGTTTTATATGGTTCCATTTCTCAATTATTTCCGATACGCTAGCCTGGATAAAAGGAATATCTTGATTTCTTACCCATTTTATAGTGTCATCCATAATATGTTTATGAAACCATTGTTTTTATGAAAACAATAATTTTTTAATGAATAACTTAATTTTTACATTTCTAGTTTTATACAAACAATATTTACAAATACATAAAATTTTTCCAAAATAAATCTTCTTTACAAGTAAAAGGAGTATATCTCTCAAAAAATACTCAATGATTTTATTAGAGCATTTTAATCTATTTTAACACCTACAAAGAATTATATGATTTATTGAGATTGATATCATATTATTATCATCTTACATATTTTATTAATTCGTTTATTATTAGATTTATTGGGTTAGTTCTATCTTTATATCATTCACTGTACTGCTCTGAATAGTTAGTGATTATCCTTAAAGATTGGGGAAAGTAATTAAATTTCATATGTATATGTTGATTTAGGTTTAGACTCATTCATATGAGAAATTAATTTTACTTATTAAGTGATATTTTCATCCCACAATAGCCCCTCGATGCATCGATAGGTCTAATGAGACAAAATAGTTATGGACTTGGCCAGGGCCTTGCCCATTTTAAAATATGATTCCGTTCAATGCCTAAATAATTATCAAATGTCTTGGTCTAGGCCTTGACGACATGTTACAGATGTCCCTCCTCATGTATTACATAATTATAATATTATTAAATGATAAACCATGTGATATTTGGTAGGTATAATATCCATGATTATGGTTCATTGTATTATATTAAATTATATGTCTTTATTTTCTCATATTTCTTTGCTACCATATTATGCTCATGTTTATTTTTAAAGGCATGTATTTTTTGTTACTCACCATGAATAATATTTTGATTTATTATAACTCCTACTATATTATATACCATTTTTTATAATCTAAGATCACACCTTTTTTATGTTATATTTTTCCCAAGGATGTGAAGATTTATATTATGGATGACTTGTAGGGATAATATAGGAGTTATGGATGTTTCCAATGGAATTTATATTTGGTTTTTCCTTTCAATGTTGTAATGTAAAACTTATGTTTATATATTGTTTTTAAAATGAATAAAAAATTCAGTCCAATGGGATATAATGTCCTTGTAATCATAAAAATGTAATAAGGTAAGGCACCGGATTCGGGCTACTACGGTCGGGGGTTTTACACATATCTCACTAGAATATGAGTTATTGATAGTGGATTCACAAATTTTATGATATTAAATGAGAATTGGTGATAAGGATTAGATAAAAAATAATGTATTGTAATACGTGGTAATGATAAATACATGAAAATTATTTTCCTAGGAAAAGACATGTATGGGGGAAAATACACAAGACATGTAGATGCATTGGATGTTAAATCTCCTAGTCACAATTTGTTATGTGTAAGTAAAATTTGTGACTTCCGACATGCCATAAGCTTTTTAGAGATTTTATGTATCATTATGGAAAATGTTAGTGGAATTATATTTTTTGGGAAATAAAACTAAGCGAAACAATCAACATTATAAGTGGATAAAAGACATGTACCATTGACTACGAAAGAAGAAGAAAAAATATGACATAAAAATCTCAGTTATTTGATCCAAAAATATTTGCATGATCTAATTAAATGTGATGCTACTCAAGACCTACCTAGTTTATCAGGTGATCAAACCCTTATGTGTGATGCTGGTCAAAAAGGGCAGATCATTCGAAATACATATAAGGTGAACGAGAAAATGTCATAAAAAGTACTTTAATTTTTCCATATTTATGTCAATGAACCAATTTCACCAACAAATATTTATGTGAGGAGATATTATGTTCTCTCCATTTATGATTTTAGAAGAATGGTATGAGTTTCAATTATCACCCACAAATCTGAGGTGTTCAGTTTCATGACAACTTTTCAAAGGGAAGTTGAAAAGATGATGTGTTAAATAATCTAGAAGATATAAATAAATAATGGAAAGAGTTCACAAATAACCACGTCGAGTATTAACTTGAGAAATATGGGATGAGGAAGTATGTTTCAATATTAATAGATATATACAAAAATAGATTATTTAAGATAAGAAATTGAATTATCAATAAAATGGAAAGAACAATGGTCCTTGAGAAAGACCTTATAGATAAGTTTTATAAATAATAAGTGATGACATCAGTATACACATCAAATAGAGTGTTATTGTGTCTAAAATAAGAGAAGACTCCAAATGAGTTATGAAACATAAAGAAGCCAAAATGTATGTACATTCAAGTCTTCAGAAGCTAGTGTTTCATTCTAAATAAGGGGAAACATATTAATTTTGAATCTCACTGATATGAATGGTTATTTCTTAGCTACTCAAAGAAATGGAAAGCATATAAATGAATCAATAAGTGGTTGGGGAAGGTAGTTGAGTGCAATGATGTATCTATAGTAGAAAATGAAAATAATCTTCAGAATATACATGATCAGTCTCTAGAGGATAGTGATGAAGAGATATTCATGTCAGGGGATGTTCTAGTTTTAGAGGTGGATTCAAAAGTAGATTTGGATAATGAAAAGGATGGGAAAAAAATAGTAGTGACACAAAGATAAAAACAAATATATTGAATTGATTTATAGAACATAATGAGTAATTATACATCTCTAGTGTAGAAAAGAAAGCTGAAGACTCTAAAAAATCATCATTTTTATCATAGGTTGAGAAAAAATTATTTGAGTAAGTAGTTAGGGATAAAAAATGGGTCCAGGATATGAAAGAAGAGATTGAACCAATTTAGAATAATCAAACAAGAGAGATTTTTTTGAGGATAGCATATACGAATGTAATCAGTACTAAAGGGGTATTTCACAATATGATAAATGAATATGGTTAACTGATTTGAAACAAATAAATACTAGAGTGTAAAGGGTACTCTATGATAGATGGTATTTAGGTTGATGATACATTTAAACCTATTTCAAATATAGAGACAATCAAATTATTCATGTCCATAGCAGTTCAAATGGAGTTTAATGTTTTCTAGGTGGATGTCATGTAAAAATTTATTAATGGGGTTTTTTAAGAACAAATTTATATTGAGTATACAGATGGTTTTATAATTTAGGATGATGATAAAAGTGTTTATTGATTGTAGAAGGTGCTATATTAGTTGAATCAAGAACCAAGAGAATGGTATTTAAGGATAGATTAGTTTTAGAAGAAACTCAGTTTTCATTTTGGTGGAGTTTCATAAAATCTATATATTAATATTGGAAGTAATCAAAGGATGACTGTTCTAGTGTATTTCAATAACATAATCATTAGTGGATATGATGAATGTAAGAGAAATGTTTTTAGTATTCATGAAAAGTGAGTGTGAAATGTTAATTATTGGTGAACTGACATTTGTATTGGGTTACAGGTGACACAAAAAAGTAATGGAACATTTATTTCTCAATGTAATTATTCTATGGAGATTTTGAGATGATTTGGAATGGATAATTCCAAGGAGATGAATACTGTAGTGGCTACCCAGATTAATTTTTTACTTGATTATGGAGGTAATACAATTAATGTAATATAATGTGAATAAATCATTTGTAGTATATTATAGTGGATAGTGAGAAGACCTAGTTTTTTTCTATATGAAAAATAGCAAGGTATCAAATAAATATGAAGTAATTCCACATTATTTTAGTGAAAATAATAATTTGGTAGATCATGGGAAAGATGGATTGTAGTTTTCCATACAATAACAAATATTTATAATATTTATTGGGCTATATAGATGTAGATTGTTTCAGATAGATGAAGATAGAAAACAATTTTCAAGTGGTGAATATTATCTTGTAGGATTTTGTATTTCTAGGATAATAAAGAGACACAATTTCATTTCATTTAGTAGTAAAGAATCTAAATTTATTTTGGATACTTCAGCATGCATGCAGTTATTATGGATGAAGTAACAACATCATGATATGGGATTTGAAGGAATGTCTCCGATTAGAATCCATTACCATAATTCATGTGCTATAAATCTTATAAAAAACCAGTTCATCACTCAATGATAAAGGACATTGAAATCTAATATCATTTTATAAATGAGAAAGTGGAGAATGCTTATGAAGTTGGAGTATATGCCTTCAGAACTAGAGGTTGTATAGATTATGATGATGGCCTTACCCAAAGAACAATTTGAATGGAATTTAATAGATGTGAGAGTTATGTATACTCCCAAAAAATGAAAATGTGTGAATGTGGGACCCCTATCCAGGAGTTGTGGTGTAATTTTCCCTAATGTGTTGATTTGGGATATTTACCCCATTCTAGAAACCTATAAGGTGACCTTTAGTTTCAATGAAAAAGGGGTTAAATTAGGATTATTAATGGGGATAAAATGACTTAATCAAGATTGGGGGGAAGATGATAGGGGGATTACAAATGTAGGGGGAGTTTCAATTCTTTAAAGGTAGTAGGTTTTTGAAAAATAATGAAATTATTTTGTGACTCGGTGAGAATTATGTGTTATGAGGAAATAGTTCAGGGTTATCACATCTTAGATTGGACAAATTTAATCATTACAAAGCATGAAATCCCTTTATGTTATGTAAGGGTATTTTTAAATTTAATGATGCTAAAATAGACCGATCAAAGAATATATATCATTATAGATGGAGTTAGTTATGAAATCATATGAGAGGTTTGGGAATGAAGTGATTAATTGATGGAATATTCATGCTACTACTTTTTTATCATGATGATAATGAACCATGTTGGATTAGAATATGTATTGAATAAATATTTGATCTTTATCTTAATCAAAGGAAGATAATGGTGGTATAATATGGAAGAAGCATTAACAAGGTATCAAAATTTGTTGATTTTTAAACAAACCCAAATTTGGATATTGATTGGAAAAATATATCAAGGTAACATGGAAGTGTTTTTGGATTGATTTTGTTTATTGGAAATGTGGGTTTCATGTATAGTTTCAAAGGTCCAGATATATTGTTTTCTGGGAATGTAGAAAATCAACCAAGAAAAAAGAAATGGATTCCTTAGAAGCAGTACAATAATTTTTTTACACAAGGTGATGTTATTTTGTAGTGTTTTCCAAATTTTGGGGGTCTAAAATTTATAGGATTGATATAATTAAATGAGTTGTATTTCCCTGAAGGCCTTATAAAAATATATCAAGGACATGATTTTCACAAAGACCAGATTTCAAAAATGTTGTTTTGGTTAGCTGTTTATCATTGAAAACTATAATTGTGAATAATAAAAGGATTGAAATTAATACATGCAACTATAAAAAGATTTGTGAGTGAGAAATTCTTATAGTGATTTTCAAAGATAGGGATAATCATGAATAAATTGATAGATCGTCCTGAAATGGTTATGAAATGGATGTAAGCTTCTGTAATAAGAGTAAATTTTTATGAATAGGCCACTACACCCTTTTGAAATGAAATGGGCTTAATAAATATTATAAGGATTCATATTTGTGAAGGAGATTCATGAAGGGAGTTATTTCAAATAGTTTTTTAAAGAAAGGGCGTTCTTAATGGTTATGAAATACGATAGAAAATTATGTGCCTTGTGAAAGGTGTGTACTTCACAAAGGTTATGTGAGCTTCATCAAAGGAGATTACTTCCCAAAGGTTATTTGTATTTTGTGAAAAAGGTGTGATTCACTAAGGAAGTGAGAATCACAAAAGTGTTTAAAATGGAATGCCCAGTAAACACATGGTAAAGTTATTTTCGTTAACTGGGTGAAAGTTGGACTTCAATAGGGAATCTATATAAAACAATGTGCGTATTCATTATTAATAATGAAGGGACATACAAGTCTATAAACTGAGTTTGAATCCTTTCTAGAGGAGTGAGAAAAGGAATTGGTAGAATGTGATCCATTTCACTAGTAGTGATACAATAAAAGAGAGTTAGGGAGTGACCCTTGTGAAGCATTAAGTTTTCCATAAAATATGTAAAGGCAGTGAGCAAGGGAATATAAGTTATATATCCCGAACCTTGTTTTTTTTTTGTGAGCTGTAGAAGATTTTGTACATCAGCACATTTCCATTGTATGCTTCATTATCATATCCCATTCGGGGTGAACCATGTATAATTTTTTTGTCTCCTGTATAATTCCATTTCTGTTCATACATAGCGATAGGAAATATAGAGAAGGTTTTTTCAATGATGACACAAAATTTGAAGGGTATGTTGTTTTAATCCGTCATACCTTGAGTCACCCACCCCCTCTCGAGGCGTTTAAGCTAGTTGGGATAACCATTTCTATCAGAGATAAAAATTGAAATTCAGTGATTCTCTCTTAGTAAGAGAACTCTAGGTTTTCAATCACAAACGGTTCTTATTTTTGATGGAAACAATTTTTATTAATGGAATAATTAGTTGCAGAACTATTTTTTATCATTATGAGTATATGTATTTACACCAGTGATGCATGTTATTTCATCTAATATTAATAGTGTTTCATTATCATAAGCTAACTGGGGGGAATTGGATGCAGAAGGAAAATGAAGAAAGACATTAGGGGGATACATATATAATGAAATGTATATGACGGTGATGTTATCTATGTGATCACATGTAATATGGGAAAAGTTATTGACTATTTACGGGGGTGAATAAAAAGTCATATAAGAAAAGATGTAGGTATTATGGAACAAGTATGAGGATCTTAGAATGCACCATATTGAGTCTTTTGATTCATTATTTAACTAGGTAAATGTTGTTGTGTAATACATGCATGGTCTTGGAGAAATTATTGATGATGTAAATTTTGGTAAGTGAATCTTGGAAATACGTCCACCTCAGTTCAATATGAAAGTTTCTTTATTGGTATATAAGGATTTAAAAGAGATAAAATTGGATATCTTTCACAGTAATCGTGTTTCATACATGATTATAAATGAAGATAATGGGTTTGTTAAAAAAGGGAAGTCCATAAGACCATAAAGAATCTCACAATTGAATTTGGGAAAGAATAATAAGAGATGGATGAGGTAATTTCATTTCTTTCCTCAAATCACCAAAGAGGAAAATAAAGTTTCAATGGTAAACATCTACTTTCACTATTTCAATGTGAAATGGATAGACATCTTGAATCAGGGTACACCATGTAGTTTTAAGAAGATTAAGAGGTTGAAGTTGAAATTAACTTGAATAAGTATTCATTATATGTGAAAGGAAAGAACAATTTTAAGAAAAAATTATTCAAAAAAAGAGTATGCATTAAAAAGAACATAATATTTTAGAAGAATCTGAGGTCAAGGAGTTGGAGGAATGAAAATACCGTGAATCCAATGTTTTGGTTGCAGTTTTTAGAAATTCCCAAACAAGGGAAGAAATTGAAAATGGAGACGGATAAGTCAAAGGAAGAGTTGACCTTCAGGTCAAATTAGATGACTCTATTATGGAAATATAATTTTGGAGATCCAAAACAAAAAAATTCAACATAGTGGTTCATGATGCCATGATTTATATGTAGAAACATGATGAATAGAAGTTTGAGTTAAATATAGAAATTGAAAAACTGAGGTCTTCAATACCAGAGAGGTCAGAAAATGTTGTTGAGTAAAAATTTAAAATTTAATTAAAAATAAAAATAAATAGTTTTACTAACAGTAGAAAAGATTAAATTAAGAATATCGAATAACATTAAGAGGAAGTCATCATCTTGTGATAAATTTTTAAGTATAAAAAAACAATTGACTCTCAATATTAAATTAGGAAAGTAGATTATTTAGGAAATAGAAAGGATGCATGTTGATCATAGAAGTCCAATGGACAAAAATAAATGGTCAAATCCAACTAACAAGGCTGAAAAGAGGCCTAATTGATAATGGAAAGAAGTAATAGTTTATATCATAACATAATCACCTGAACCAAGATTGAAATTTTTTTGGGTATGAATTAGAACTGGAAGATTCATTGAACCCAAGGGAGAACCATAATTTATGTATTTCCACACCCAAATTCACCCTTCATGAGATGCTATTATTTTGGAAATATGGTATATTCAAGTAATGTATATTCCATAAACAAGAAGTGCTTAAGTGATCAAGATCAATAGAGGAATCCATACAGAACTCAATATTCAAAAACATAATTTGATAGTCAATTTTTTGGAATGGAGGATTTGGGATCATGAATATATACTTATCATAAATAATAAAAATACATGTGCCTAAGTATAATGAATGTATATCATCAAATGATAAGAAAATGAAAAATTGGTTTTCCATATTGAAAGATTAAATAGTTCCATCATACATTAAAAAAGATCGATCTTATCAATTCATACAAAGTATGAAGTCAAAAACATGGATAAAAAAGAAGAGAGTTAAACATGAAGTGGATGCAGAGATTTATTTTACAGCATCATATCACACTGGAATATGGGTCATTGATAGTGTATATACCTCTCATGTGATAACTCATAAGGAGATGATGACGGGAATCTGCTACGATACAGAAGGTATTGTATGATTTGGTAATGATGATAGCCTAAAAATTATTTCCATAGGAAGATCAAAGATTGGGGGAAAAGAGATGAGACATGTAGATGTCTTGGAAGATATGGTGAAATGTGATACTAATCGAGACATCCCTATTTTATCACGTGATCATACCAATACATAAGAATCTTTTTAACGAGGGAAGATCATTTGAAAGACATATAATGAGAAAGATAAATCATCTATAAAAGTTTTTGAGTTGGTGTATGTTGATGTGTGGAGACCTATTTAACACAAATTTATTGATGGGATGAGATATAATGTTCTATTCATTGATGATTTTAGTAGAATGGAATGGGTTTCAATTATCACCCACAAATATGTGGTGTTTATTTTTAGAACAACTTGTCAAAGGGAATTTGAAAATATATTGGGTTAGAGAATCGAGAAGATCCAAATAGATAATTTAATAGATTTCACAAATATCCTAGAAGAGGATCATCTCAATAAAAATAGGATGAGGCACCAAGTTTAAATAGTATGAACTCCATAGTAAAATGTAATAGTTGATAGAAGAAATTGAATTTTAAAACACATTTCTAGAACAATTCTCATTTAGAAATGTATTTGGAAGAAGTTTTTTAAAGAATTAGTGATGAAATAAGTAATCATATCAAATGGATAATTATTATTTCCAATAGAAGATAAGACTCTATATGATATATATTATGTGAAGAAGCCAATGGAGAAATAATTTTGTGTCTTATGAAGTTTATTTTTAATTCTCAATAAAGAGAAACATAGGAAGTTTGAATCTCATAGAGATGAATGAATATTTCCTAGCTACGCAAATAATGTCAAAGCATATAAATGATTTAATAAGAGGCTCAAAAATATATTTGAAAGAAATTATGTAAATATAGTAGAGAATTACAATATTCTTCTACAAATAAATGACCAGTATCGGGAGGATAGTAATAAGGAGATAATAGAATAATGGGATATTCATGTTCCAAAAGATGATTCAGAAGAAGATTAATATAATGAAAAGGATTATCACAAATGAATATATGAAGAAATATCAAATATAATAGATGAAATTGATAGATATAATATAATCAATAATCAGACAGTGTCGGTGCAGACAAGTAAGATGAAGACTATACATCAAGCATCATTGTTATCGCTAGTTGAGGAAATTTTTTTGTGGTAACATCTGGGTATGACAACTAGGTGTAGGTTATAAATGAAGAGATTGAATATATTATAATAATGAGACATTGAATATAGATTCAATTCCAACAGATAATAATGTCATCAGGGTTAAATGGGTCTATTGCAAAAAAGATGAATGAAGATGGTGTAGTGATTCGAACCAAAACATGACAATTTTGAAAATGGATCTCCTGAATAGAGGTTTTTTATGTTGATGAAATATTTTCATGATTTTGAAAGTCTAGATACATCCATATTAATATTATCTATACTAGTATAAAGAGAGTATGATGTTTTCTAGATGGATGTCAATTTTTGAATTTCATAATGGTGTTTTGGAAGAAGAAGATTATATTGAGCAGCTAAATTGTTTTCCCATTCCCAAATATGATAAATTTTTTAGGATGAATGAATTTCAATATTGGTTGAATTAAGAACCATTAGCATGATGTTCAAGGCAAGACCAATTTTTTATGAAGCTCAGTTTTTAGTGTGGTGGAGTTGATTGAAATCTATATGTCAATAATGGAAGTTATAAAGGGATAATGGTGCTGGTGTATTTTAGTGACATAATCTTTTGTGGATCAGATGAATCTCAGTGTAATAAATTTTCTAAATTCATGGAATGTGATTTTGAAATTTCAATAATAGGTTAAATGAAATTTATTCTTTGTTTACAAGTGATACATGTAAATAATGGCATATTTATTTATCAATCTAAATATGCCAATGAGATTTTGAGATGATTTGGAACAGATAATTCCAAAGAGATGGAAAATAAAATGGACACATGAATCAAATTTTCATGACATTATAAAGGTAATGTAATTAATATAACATTATAGAGGAAAATAATTTGAAGTCTATTGTACTTGAAAAAAAATACCTGATGTTTTTTTCCATATTCCAATCATCATAGTATCAAGGAAATACATAGTAAATCTACTTGATTTTAGTTTAAATATTACTTCTGTATATCTAGGGAATGGTGGATTTCAGTTTTCATATATTGATAAACCTCAGTAAGAGATATTGAGTTATAAATATACATATTGGTCTACATCATCGGATGATATAAAATAATTGTCTGGTGTTTCATTTTCTTATGGAATATTTTGTATTTATTTTCAAATAAAGGAACAATATTACATTTCATTAAGTACCTAAAAATATGAATATATTGTGGATACTCATCCATGCACATATTTATTATGGATAAAGCAGTAGCTTGATGATATGGGAGTATAAGTGAAGTCTCTGATTAGAATCCATTGTGATAATATGAATGTTGTAAATATTAGTAAAAATAATGTCCATAACTATAAGAAAAATAAATTTAAAATAAATTATCATTCTATTAATTATAATGTGGAGAAAGGGATTGTGATGTTGATGTATGTTCATACATAACTATAGGTTGCAGACATTCTAAAGAAGGATTTACCAAAAGGAGTATTTGAATGGAATTGAATGGATCTTGGAGTTCAGTGGACTCCCCAAACATAGAAAGCTGCTAATGTGATACCCCCTCTCCCTGAGGTATGGTCATTTTTTCCCTAATATACTAATATGTGCTATTTACCCTATTGCAGATAGCAATGATGTGACCTTCGTGTTCGTTGAGAAATAGAGAGAAATTGTGACTATTAAAGGGTAAAAAGTGTCTTAATCAATATAGGGAGAGAATATCCTAGAGGGAGAAGTAACGTGGGTGGATTTTCTATATTTTAAAGGTTTTTGGTTTTTGAAAAACCATAAAATCTTTATGTGATAGGATGAGAATTTGGTGTTATGAGGAAATAGTTTATGGTTATCAGTGCATTTCTTGAAAATCATTAATCATTCCAAAGAATGAGATCCCAATAAGTGAAGTAGGGGGAGTTTTAAAATTAATGATGCCAAAAGTGATTGATAAAAAGATATATATCATGAGAGATGGAGTTTATGATGAAAGTTGATGGGTTGTTTCATAATGAAGTGATTTATTGACAATATTTTCATCCTTATCTTGTTTGTCATGTGGACCATGGATCATGTGGGATTTGAGTATGTATTAAGTAAATATTTGACCATTTTTTGAATCACATGAAGAAATGGTGGTATAATATGGAAGAATATTTAATGAGGTATCAAAAGGTGAAGAGTAGTCAACAAAACCAATTGGGGAGATTTTTAGGAAACATCCCTTAATGTAACATGGTTGTGTTTTTGGGATGGTTGTGTTTGTTGAAAAACATGGTTTTAAAGAAATTTGTGTAGGTCTTGAGATATTCTTGAATATGAATGTTTAAAAATATTAGACACAAAAAATGTATCACTTATAGGTGGTACAAAAAAATTTGTACACAAGGTGATTCCATTTTTGACTTTTCCATATTGTTGGCCCCAAAATTTAGAGGATGGCTATCATCAATAAATATGTATTTCCTTGAAGTCCTTTTAGATATATGTCAATGTCATGAGTTTTATGAAGAAAAAATTTTGTGAATGTCATTTCATAATGTTTTAGATCATTTCGGTAACTACCCAAGATTTTATGAGAATAATTCTTTTTAATTTCATTGATGTCTTATGTTTTATGCTACACCAAAGGGAGATTCCACTACACGCATCCCTGACATGGCTTTCATTGCATGCAATAACGACCTTCCTCGATAGCGTGTGTAGTATGCAATATCTGGTTTCACTAAACAACGATATATTGTTATAATATTATTATGGACTAGATTTCATGAATAAAACTAACTAAATTTTTAATTTTATAACATTATTATTCATATTACATATTTTCTAGAACATGGTATGATAACAAAATAAATTTTTCGGGTAAAATAAGTATTTTTAAAAAAATACAGTTTTGCTGCCTTTTGATGGTGCACCCACTTTAAATCTAGTTTTTGACATTTTTATAAGATCAATTTGAAAAAAATAAAATTCTTTTTTAAAATTAGGATATAAAAATTTATTTTGGGTAAATTCTTCATATTATTCTAATACCTTTCATATTTTAATAAATAGAAAAAACAGGCTATGTTTTAATTAAAAACAACTTTTTTCATTGCAATAATTTATATGGTAAAATTATAATATTGAATGGTTTAAAGTATAAATATAATATATTTTTACCATTTAATATAATGCATTTCATTACCATTAATTTTACATTGAATTCATAGGTAAAAAAATTTTAGTCTTTGGCAATGTTTTAACTTTTAAAACCCATTTGCTTAACAACGATATTAATTTTAAATTAATTACTACAACTTCTATGTTTTGAATTTTGAAAAATTAATTCTATATTAGAATTCAGTGGTTCCAAATTATGTTAATATGTTACATTTATTTCTTTGATATTATGAATAGTAACTATGGTAATTTTTATTTGCTGTAGTTAAAGGTAAATCGGGTAATTAAGGGTAAAAATAAGATTATAAAATCACCCTAACACCTTAAAAAATTCTATTGGATGACTAAAAGTCGACCCATACCACCTAAGGGTCAGAATAGATTCATTTTATGAACTTTTGACCATGAAAATAATTTAATTATTATTAAAACCAAATAATGTGACAACATGTCACTCTCTTAAATTTTATAAGTATAATAATTTTAATTTAGTGATAAACTTAATGAAACATCGAACTTGAATAGTCTCTAGAAATATAATAAAATTATCTACATCATGAGAATGTTTTTAAAATTTTTAGGGAAAAAATTATTATGATTAATGAGGACAAATAGTGAAGTAGAATGTATTTTATTAATTGAAATGTCAAATAAATGGTTTTAAAAATATTAAAATAAATATTATGCAAACTATTTAACTTTTTCCAAGAATTTTCTAGATAAATATGACATGTTACGAATCTATTAAATCTTTTATTTAAAACATATCTTTTGTGTGGATTTTATTTAAATTCAAATAAATGAATAGTGTCAAAATAGGTACTATTGTTATTTTATAAAAATAACATAATATAAAATTATATAATAATCACAAAAATATTTAAAAATTATAAATTAAAATTTATATGTTCAAAAATTTCATAAATTATCCAATTATGAAAAATTCACAACACATATGTAATTATTTATAAAAATTTAAAATTTATAATCTTATTACCAAAAATAACTTTAAATAGATTAAATAAGGATAAATCATGTTGATAAGGTTTAAAATAAATTTCCAACATGTCTAAATTAAATAGGTTTATGATATTACAACCCTATGTCATATAATATTTGAATATGAGTAATTTTTTGAGGTTTTTAAGTGGTTTTTGATTTATTAAAAAGTAATATTTTTGAGGTTTCCAAAGGTTCCCCTCTCCTCCCTTATAAAAGGGAACCTCCTACCTCTCCACTTTAAAAAAATTTGAGCCTTAAAACTTGGAAAACCCCTGACCATTACTCTTATAAACTTTCCAAGTAATATTCTGGAGTTTCTGGTCTTCTCAACAGACCATCTCTAGTCCCTCAAGAAGAATTTTAAAGGTGGCATGTCGAGGAAGAGGTAATCTCTTCTACCGATTCGTTCATGTTTCATTCTTCTTCTACTTCTTTTAATTTTGTTGTTTCATTATAAATTAATATCATCAGTATCACTCATATACTGATATGTTATTATAAATATGAAAAAACTCTATTTCACCTTCTATCCATCATATGGAAAACGAAATCACGGCCTGTGCGTACATACGGAATACCGTCTCCACGCCATGGAGTAATCCATTTTCCACCACCACCTTACTTGGATGGATATACTGGTGTAAATAATAAATATATATGGTTATAATAACATCATAAAGATTCTGAGATATTATATCATTCACTCCACTTCTATTCAATAATTATGGGAACAATATCATCGCTCGGGCGTACGTACGGACTACCGTCTCCATGAAGGCGATGAGATTAATTTTCCATGATAAACCATTAAAGTATGATTATAAAGTATATATATAATAAATAATCATGAAATATATTACAAAATAATGATACTTTATTTATGTACATATATGTTTTATTTACTTAATTCCATTCAATTCAATAAGGAAACAAAAACAGAGTTCAAGCGTACGTACGACCTACCGTCTCCATGAACGGTGTATTTCATTCGAGTTATCAATGTATCATATATATTTATATACTAAATATATACTATATATAAATCAAGCTTTACATTATGGAATTAAGTAAATTGGGAAATGAGTAATAATGTCAAGAACAACAAATCAAAACACGTACGATAAATGAAATGATTTTACCCAAAACGCAACTTTAACATGAAATTTAAAAATGAACGGGTAATATAAAGTCATAATTGAACCATATATGATATCCTCACAATCAATATCATTCTTTAATATTTCAATTACATTATTTAAATCATTATACAGGAGGTTCGGATACAAACGAAGCACACAGACATAAGGTAAGGGATAATTTTTCAAATCTCATTTTTAACCAAGATTTCTTATACGTAAGTATTTACTAGGGTTATATTTTTCATCCATGTCCATAAAAATGTTTTTCATAATTTGTTTAATATTCTTCCATGTATATTTATAGTCATTTTTACCCCTCTTTGACTTTTACTTTGTTTTATGGAAGGAATCTTTCTTTTGTATATCATAAGTGATACTTTTTTCCTTTTCCATCAAAAGTATGAGGAGAATGTTTTTTTAA
Organism: Viscum album; assembly: GCA_963277665.1. Lineage (NCBI taxonomy): Eukaryota > Viridiplantae > Streptophyta > Magnoliopsida > Santalales > Viscaceae > Viscum > Viscum album. The sequence continues at coordinate 315,315,628 of OY728161.1, forward strand.
AACTATACGGAATGAACGGATTTTTTGGGTTTCATAACGCCTAATTTCTATGAAGCTTTCTCTATAAGATTTCATGAGTATTTTCAGCAAAAATCCTTTCTTTGAAAATTGGCTGGCATTTTGAGAAAAGAAAATGATTTTGCAGAAGAAATGATATTTTCCTCAAGAATTAATTTCAAATGTTTTATCAAAACCATTTTCCATCTAAGATGATATTATTTCATATGTGTATGTTTCAAGTATAATTTATCTATGATTTACATGGTTTCTCTTTTCTTATTATGAAATGATATCATTTTGTTTTATATGGATTATGTTATGATGTGATGATGTTTATGAAACCCATTTTACTCTTTCAGTTATGATGAATGATTTATGTTTATTTTGTGGCATAAGTAAGAATGATTTCATTATGAGATGCGTGGGACCTATATCTCCCTCCAATTCATTTGGTAAAGATTCATATCTCTTGTGATAGGAATCGCTAGATGGCAAGTTAATCTGGTTTAGTGATACAGGACTGGAACGAGGAGTGAACTCGATTTAGTAAGGGACTTTGTCCACTAAGATGGTCTTGGCAGCAATGCCTTGGCTACTACGGAAATCATATCAAGTGATTAATGGTTTTCCACAATTACATGTTTTATTACCGTGATATTTTATAATTATTGATATTCCATTATGATCTATGCCTTACATACTGCCATGTTTTATGTCATTGCTCAATATTTTTACGTTTAAACATTATGTTCATGTTTTTAAGTTCAAATGTATATGATTTGTTTTATTTTCTCCATGATTACCCTTACTGAGAATTTGAGCTCATCCTTTATATGTTTTCGTTCCCCAAGGATATAAATAAAGGTTTTAGGTAAAAAAACAAAAGGGGAAGATCTTTATCAAAGATGTTGAAGATCTTTTACCACGATTAGAAGATTATGTTCAGAGTTTCCAAAGACACTAAAATATTATGTTCCTTGAGTGTTGTTTTTTGTTTTGTATTAAGTATTCCTAAAAAGTAATGTAATTTCCATGTACGTCAATTTTGGGGTCTCTACAGTTGGTATCAGAGGAAAGGTTTAGTCAACCTTTGGAAACTAGGATGCGAGAACATTAGTGAGATCCCTAGAGATAACATATATCTAGGGATGTCCCTAAGGTTAAGTATAAGTATACGTTATAGTCCTAGAATTATGGAAAGATATTAGAATTAAATCTAAGATGTTAGATATTGAAGGTACTCCCCCTTTATTATGTTGTTTTTACTTGCATGAATTTTGCCTCCCACACTATTCTTTTTGAGTTTTAGATGATAACTGGAACCCGAAGGAACCATGTTGATAAATGTAATGAAAAATGCATTGATTGTCCTTCGGAACAAACCAATTTTATGGGATATGGAGTGAAAAATATTATTACTATACTTACACAAGCTATGAATCATTCTGGACTTCCAAATGAGCAGAGAAGGGAAGAATATTCTATTGAGTCCTTCATGAGACAACATCCACCTTCTTTCAGTGGGTCTCCTAATCCACTTCTTGCAGAACAATGGATCAGTACCATTGAAATGATATTTTCCATACTTTGCTGTTCAGAACATGAAAAATTCATTCAGTCTATTTACCGTTAAAAGGTGAAGCAGACCAATAGTGGACTTTAATTAAGAATACGGGGCCCCAAGATGAAATTGAATCCATGGAATGAGATGAGTTCAAGAACTTATTTTTCAATAAGTACATCCCTTGTATTCTTCGAAAAAAGATGGAAAAGGAGTTCTTTGAGCTTAACCAAAAGGATGATGAATCTTTTGGTATATATGAAGCAAATTTTACAAGGCTTGCAAAGCATGCATCTGGCATTATCATCAAACCTGAAAGTAAAGTTGATCAGTTCATCAGTGTCTTAAAACCAAGACTTCAAAGAGAAATAGCTATAAGAGACTTCAATATCTATGATGAAATTGTGTGTTGTGATTATAAGGTAGAACTGGAAGTCAGTGTTACATATCAATATCATGGTTTTGACAAGAAACAAAAGATGGAGTTCAAGGAAATATTTCAGAACAATGGTGAAAAGAAGATGAATGTTACTTTATGCTCAAAGTGTGGAAAGAAGCATGGTGGAGATTTACTAAAAGGTACTGGAAAATTTTTTAGGTGTGGAAAAGAAGGTTATCGAGTAGTTGAGTGTCTAATTAATGGAAAAAAGGTAGCTAATGATGTGAATAGAGAAAAGGCTATAGAGAATGATCCCACAACACTTCAATGCTTCAAGTGCAAGGAAATGGGGCATTATGCTAATCAATGCCCTAATCCAAGGGTTAATGATGATCGACGTGAGAAACCTCTTAAGGAAAAGGATAAAGGGAAGTCACATTATATCACTATTTGTGATGTTGAGTATGACAATGATTTTGAGGAATGATTAAATGTTTTTGTAATGGTATTTCAAAATAGTATCATGGAATCTCATTTATGGTATCATGGAATTTTGGAATATCTATGTATTGGTTTTCAATAATTATATGGTACCAATATCCATGAGAAGTGATTGAAATGTTTTTGGAAAGAAGATTATATGTGCATAATGAAGGGATAAAGAGAAAATGAAATGATCTCATGACTGATATCATGGTTTGAGTATATAAAAATATTGGGATTTTGGTATGTGGAATGAGTTGACTTTTGATAGCATTCATGTTTTCACTAAGGTTCAATGGGTATTCATTTTTTCAAGAGAATACATTATTAAGGTATTCACCTATTTTTATGTGACCAACAAGATATATCGTATGATATATGGGGATAAATTATGGTATTCACATGCTCGGTAGACAAATTTCTAGTAATTGTTTTCTGTATACTATGAGCTTGGATAGAAGTATTTAAGATAAGCCTAAATATTGGAATGGGTTATGTTGGACATAAGTTATTATTTTGTAAGGATAAAACTTTTTTCAATATTATTGATGGGATGTTATAATAACGTAGTTTTAGAAAAAGGACAACCTGTCGGATGGGCGATAACCCATCGCATAGGACAAGGCTATAGGAATTGAACCCACAACCGAAGTGAGACATGCCTTTATCGCCTACCACTAGCCTACAGAAAGTCCCTGGTTAGTAGAAACTAGTTTTATTATATTAAGCGGTATGATAGATGAAGTATACATCCAGTTTTGGAATCATATATGATTACAACACAATAGATGGGCTTATGTATATTTGATAACTTTTGCAAACTTTTTGTTTGAGACAGATAGAATGACCTATCATTCTATCACATGATCTGCTAACACTTCCAAAATGACAAATTCAACATCATTTCTTTAAGAGATGATGTGGAAATTGTTCAAGGCAAGAAAAACGGTGAGATTGTACCGAAATAAAGTAAGTATTTATTCTAATTCAAATTCATCAAATATAGGGAAATGATCTTGAAAACCAAAAATGTGGTCCTAGTGCCCTTATATCTGATGAATCAGATGGTACCTTAGATCATCACAAATTTATGGCTTTGTGATTCTTGGATTTTTTTCATTGCTGTGTCCTCTACCACTCTTCATCAGAAGTTGATGGTTATATTTCTCTTCCATATCCATATTTTCACCTATGTTCTCTTATGTGGAATCCCAGTAATGAGTTAGTTTTGGTAACCAATATGTTTCTTACATTACTTTTTAAAATTAAGTTTTAGTATTACTTTTTATGATATGAGTTTCTATGAAAGAAAATTTCAAGTAGTAAACGATTTATAACCCCGATGAAATTTTGAGGGCAAAATTCATTTTAAGGGGGGTATAATATAACAACCTGAGATTTTATGTGAATTATTATTTTTAATTTCATTGATGTCTTAGGTTTTATGCTACACCAAAGGGAGATTCCACTACATGCATCCCAGACTTGTCTTTTATTACACGCAATCACGACCTTCCTCGATAGCGTGTGTAGTACACAATACCGGGTTTCACTAAACAACGATATATTGTTATAATATTATTATGGAGTATCCATTATGAATAGTATTAACTAAATTTTTAGTTTTATAACATTATTAATCATCTTACACATTTTCAAGAACATGGTATTAGAACAAAATAAATTTTTCGGATAAAATAAGTATTTTTCAAAAAATACATTGTTGTCGCCTTTTGATGGCGCACCAACTTTAAATCTAGTTTTTGACATGTTTATAAGTTAAATTTTACAAAATTAAATTCTTATATGGAATCAGGATAAAAAAATTTACTTTGGATAAAATTTTCATATTATTCCGATACCTTTCATAGTTTAATGAATAGTAAAAACACACAATATTTTAATTAAAAACAACTTTTTTCATTGCAATAATTTACATGGTTAAATAATAATACTGAATGGTTTTAAATTATAAGTAGAATAAATTTTTACCATTTAATATAATGTATGTAATTACCATTAATTTTACATTAAATCCATTGGTAAAAACATTTCAATCTTTGGAAATGTTTTAACATTTAAAAAACATTTTCTTAACAAAGGGATTATTTTTAAATTAATTACTGTAACTTCTGCATTTTGAATTTTGAAAAATGAATTCCATATTTGAATTCAGTGGTTAAAAATTATTTTAATTGGTTACATTTATATTTTTTCGATATTATGAATAGTAACTATGCTAATTTTTATTTACTACAGTTAAAGGTAAATTGGGTAAGTAAGGGTAAAAATAAGATTATAAAATTTCCCTAACACCTGCCAAAATTCTATTGGATAACTTAAAGTCGACCCATATACCTAAGGGTCAGAATAGATTCATTTTATTAACTTTTGACCATGAAAATTGTTTAATTATTATTAAAACCAAAGAAAGTAACAACATGTCACTCTCTTAAATTTTATAAGTATAATAATTTTAATTTAGTGATATAATTCATGAAACATAGAACTTGAATAGTCTCCAAAAATATAATAAAATGATCTACATCGTGAGAATTTATTTATAATTTTTAGGTATAAAATAATTATTATTAATGAGGACACAATAGTGATATAGAAATTATTTTATTGAATTTAATATCAAATAAATGGTTTTAAAATATTAAAATAAATATTATATTAACTATTTAATGTGATCCATGAATTTTCTAGATAAATATGACATGTAATTAATCTATTGAATCTTTTATTTCGAACATATCTTCTGTGTGGATTTTATTTAAATTCAAATAAATGAATAGTGTCAAAATTGACACTAATGTTATTTTATAAAAATAACAGACTATAAAAATGTTTAAAAATTACAAAAATAATCAAAAATTATTAATTAATATTTATAAGGTAGAAAATGTCCTAAATTACCCAATTAGGGAAAATTCACAACACATATGTAATTATTTATAACAATTTTAAATTTAGAATATTATTACCACAAATAAAATTAAATAGATTAAATAAGGATAAATCAAGTTGATAAGGTTTAAAATAAATTTCCAACATGTCTAAATTTTATTTGTGATGAGATTACAACCCTATCTCATCTAATTTTGAATATGAATCATTTTTGGAGGTTTTTAAGTGGGGTTTTATTTATTATAAATTAATATTTTTTAGGTTTCTAAAGGTGCCCCTATCCTCTCTTATAAAAGGGCACCTCCTCCCTCCCCTCTTTACATGGCCCGTAGGCCTAATTTTCTAGACCATGACCCATTTTGTGAATATTACATCTATAGTACTTACGCTGCTATAGTACCACCCAGTACCCACCGCTGTAGTAGTACTCAGCCGCTACTACAGTACCCTGTCGCTATTATAATTACCTACCGCTGCTATAGTGCCTGTTGTTTCTACAGTTCCACTGCTGATACAGTACTACTACAGTACCTATTCCCAATGGGTTTTGAACACCCATGTTTCATGCAGAAATATACCTAAATAAAATAATAATATGAGATTATTTAATTAAAGGAGATAGTGGATAGTCTCAAAAGAAATTAACATATTCTTAATATTTCATCATGTAAATTTCAAGATACTATAATAGATCAAGGTTTTGATTAACTATACCTCTATTAAATTTTTCAAAGAATAAAACTGGTTAAACAATGAAAATATTATAGGATAAGTAACGTAGAATAATAGAGACATTCATTGAATTCAATAAACCATACTTGGAATTGTTTTTCTTGATCAAGTATTACTTTTAAAAATTTTATTGGGTGGTAATAGATGCTATTAGTATAAGGAATCAGACATGACCAATCAGTAAATTTAATATTTACATAAGAATTTATTTTAAGACATTTATCAATACCTTTTAGGTTTATTGTTTTATAGAATTTGGCCACCAAATTTTAAAAATAAAATATTACTTCACAAAGTGGATGCTTCCATTCATTATCCATGTTTTCCATAATTCAAAAATTTTAAGATAAGGGAAGTTATATTTTTATGATATACCTTCATAGTTTTCATATTAAACACATCCTTATCCCTAATCATCCTTCAATCCATATGAAAAATAGTTCAAAACTTGGGATTACTATAATAATCATAATGTGGGAAATACTAAATGAAATAATGAAACATATTCATTCATGAATACCAATTATAAAAAATTTCCTTTTTTATAATAACTTTTGAGATAAAAATAAACCTTTTATTACACATAAAATCAACATGACTATACAAAACTTTTCCTAAAACATTTAATATTAAATATTTAAGATAAAAAATATATATAATCGATTCTTTACAATGACAAAAATATCATAAAAACATTTCCCCAAAGTTTTTAAATTTCACCCTTAATAAGTATTATAATCTTTCCTTTAAATTAAATCTCATTATCTTACCTTTTTAAATAAAAATATTTCTACAAAACCCCATAATAATAATTGATATATCATATAGGTTACTTATGAAATCATTTTTGTATTTCTATTAAAATTACTCTCAAAAAGGGAATAACCGACCCAGTAAATTCCAATAATATATTAGGAGACACCTATAACCAGTTAACACTTTTCCTTTACTTAATGCATTGAAGAGCAATATCTTCTCACATGTCATCATGATCTATATCGGGCTCACCTATCATCATGTTATATATTAGGATAAAAATAATCATAAAAAATCTAAGGAAAAAAATTTAATAATAAAATAGTAATTATTTCATTTCCATAATCATAATCATAAAAATATTATTTTCACCAATTATAATTTTTTTTTCTAGATATCAAAATATTTATTTTATTTAAAACCCCTTTTTGAAAATACCCAAAAATAATGGAAAGAAGGGTTATTCTTAAAAGAAAAAACATATCTTAAAAAAGAATCCAAAAATAACATAATTCTTATGTAATTGGTAAAATCCATTGAATTTTTATATGTTAAAAAAATAATCATTTTTCCTTTTGTAAAGAAAGTTAAAACATTCTGGATAATAAATTAAAATATTTTTCTTTAAAACCATTAAAATAAAGTAATATATATATATATAATATCATTTATAATTCATTTTTATATATATAAATATATTAATAAATTAATATTAATAAAATGTGCATTGATTTAAAATATTTATAAAAATAAATCATTAAAACATTTAAAACGAGGTGTTATGGTAATATGTCGCTTACTGTGAGTCTAACATTTCACAAACGTTATTTATCTCATATATAAAAAAATTGTGTAAATTAGTTATTTTATTAAGAACATTTTATCAGTTTAATAAATTATTAATAAACAATTTATTTCATTTATATTGATGATATATTTATTTTCTAATCGGTGATGTTCATATCTGGTGTTTTGATGATATTTGGTTCATAATTTTAAAATTTCATCAATATGTTGACCATGGTCAAAGAGATCATTATTAAATCTTCTGAAAAAAATTAAAATTAAATAATTATATATTTTATACATTAATTATACTTTTATAACTGAGTACGTAAGATCATCATAAGAAATGAATAATGTTACAATCATTGAGATGGTAGGTCATTCATATGCATGAGTTAAATTTCCATTTTCTTAAAAACACAAGGGAAATAAGGAAAGTATATTTTTTTCAGTACATATTTATTTATATATCATTAATACCATATTATATTTTCAAATACACTTATATTTTCCATCCATGTGATATAGTGATGAAAAATTAATCATATCACTACATGGAGGTGTTAATCCACATGTACGCATGAAAAAACATTTTCATTATTAAATGGATAAAATGGTAATACAATATATTATATATTATCATAAAATAATAATAATAATTTGATAAATACCATATATTTAATTTAAATCCATATTTATAACTATCTAAGAGATACGTTGATGGAAAATGAAATACATATGTTAGAAAGGCGGTATTCCTCCGTACACAATAACGATGGATTCATTTCCAATTAGATGAAGATGAATATTTATTAAAGTTAATACAAAAGAAAATTTAAATATATTTATTTGGGATACACTTATTTTATTTTGTCAAAATTTTTATTTGAGTATTGAAAAAGGTAGAAGAAGAAATAAAACTAAAACATTCAGTAAAAATTTATAACTCTTATTTAAAGAACCTCCTTTTCTTTATAATTTAATACCTATATAGTTGGTATCATTCCAAAAAATAATACCTATAGGATTTAATTATGGATTTCAAGAATTTATTGGGAAAATTATTGGACAAACAAAAAATTATCTTCAATTTTGGAGAGGTGAAGAGAGGGGGTTCTTTTATAAGTGGGTGAGAGGACACACTTGGTATTTAAAAAAAGAATAAAATATATTAATGTCTCACTAAATAAAAACGGCTCCAATAGGGAATATATACCTATATAAAATATTTTTATCCCAAATATTGAATCTATTCTATTTAATTCAATTCATATAATGTCCATAATTAAATATAAAATACAACCCATAAAACATGACAAAAAGACATTTAAAAAAATATTTTCTCATGAATAAAATGTTTTTATATCAAAATAAAAATAAAATTTATTGAAATGAACTTAACTGGATTATTAAACATATAAATTAACTAATTTGAGTTTTAAAACTTCAAAAAAATTTAAATTTATATATTTTTGAAATTAAAAGAATGATTTTAATAAAATACATTATGTACCTAAGATAAACTTAGAGGTAAGGCCAATTGATAAAAAACCAATCCAATATTCTATATAAATTTATATGGTATAATGAATTGAATAAATAAAATTCCATTTTTACTAAAAGATATGTAAATTTACCATTGGTAAGCTTTAAGAGGAACAATATATCCCACATCAAATGAAAGATCATTCGACTAATTATCTATATAACCTTTATCCCTAATTTGAGCCACCCTCTTATGTTACTGAATTATATTAACCTTATCGAGATTTTTTTCTACAAATTTTGTTCCTAAAAACCATCTTTTCCTAAAATTATACAAAAATACTATCATCAAACATCACATTCTATATAACGCCTAAAAACTATCATCTATATACTTGAATAAAATCTATTATTATTTAAAATCTAAAAAATCTAGATATTGATTCCAAATTCCCTAATAATCAATTGAGAAATATAGAATCATATCCTCTAAATTTTAAATTTCTCAGTCTGAATATACATAATATCGAGGATGAAAGTTACAGGTTTTTACAAAATTTTCCAATAATTTGTTTCACTCTGGGTCTTCACATTCTTTCATTTTTGATAACCTTGAATCTAATTTAGAGATATTGCCTCATGAATGTGACATAGAAGTTTTGGTAAAAAATATATGTGGAAGTAATAAAAAACCAAGAATTATATGAATATACCTATTATCATCACGGGGTTAGTCATTATTGAAAATCTTGTTGAACTTCCAACAATTGAGTTTGATAACATTTTGTGTATGGATTATATTTCAGTTTATCATGGTAAAATATGGTAAAAATCCAAAAAACAATTATTCCATGATATTATACCCTTGATAAAATACCAAGGATCTAAGAGTTTGATTAAATATAGTAGTGAATGTTGTCTAACTAATTATGTTGAAATGAATGAAACAAATTCTATGATTTGTTTGCTCAGATGAAGAGAGATCATTATTTTAAAAAGACTGATTTGAGGGTCGGTCACCATTAGTTAAACATGAAGTGGGAAGACATTACAAATACATTATTGGAAAAAATAGAAGGGAATTATGAGTTTTTGGTTGTTCCCTTATGAATATCTAATAAACCTTCTGTATTTATGAATCTTAGGAATGAAGTCTTTCATTAGTTTTTGGATTAGTTTGTGGTTATGTTTACAGATGATATTTTGGTATATTCTAAAAGATAGGAGGAACAAGAAAGGAACTTTAGGAATGTCCTAAAAACCCTAAAAGAAAGAAACTATTTATAATGTTTAGTAAGAGTGGATTTTAGAAACAAAAATCTAATTCCTTAGATATGCTGTTTCTAAATATGGAATAACGATTGACCCTTCTAAAATAGAAGTTGTTTATGAGTGTCCAATACCTAGAAATATGACATAGATTCACAGTTTTATTGGATTAGTGGGTTATTAATGATGGTTTGTTGAAAATTTTTCTCATTTATGTATACCAATAACTATGTTAACATGTAAGGGAGTTACATTTATATAGAAAAAAGAATTGAAGATTGTTTTTAGGAACTGAAAAGAAGATTGGTAAATGCTTGAGTTTTTTCCCTTCCATCTAGAAATGGTGAATATTTTTTCTACAATGATGCTTAATTGAAAGGACTTGGTTATGTCCAATTTCATAAAGATCAGGTAATTTCTTATGCTTTACACCATTTGAAACCCCATGAGTTTAATTACCTTGCACATGATTTGGAATTAGCTACTGTTGTTTTTGCATTAAAAATTTGGGCACATCATTTATATGGTGTAAAGTGTGAAATATATAATGATCAAAATAGTTTGAAGTATATATTCACTTAGAAATAATTTAACATGCGATAGAAAAGATGGATGAAATTAATTAAGGATTACAATTACATGATTCATTAACATTCTGGAAAAGAAAATAAAGTGGTCGACGATTTGAGTCAACAAAGTAATGGAACAATAAAAATTATACATTTGGAATGTAACCCTTTGGTTAATGATTTGATTAATTTATTCATGGAAGTTTTTTATGAGGAAAATTACTCTATTTTTTTAGGTTTTACTGTAATCATCTCTATCAAAAATAATTAAGAAAGATCTTAAAGAAGTCGGTGAGTTGTAGAAAAAGATAGAATTGGTTCAAAAGGGTAAGTTGCCTGAATTTAACAATGATAAAGATTGTGTTTTGATATTTCGGAAGACAATATGTGTACCTTTTAATTCACATTTAAATAAATAGATGTTACATGAAGCTCATAGATCTCCATTTTAAGTTCATCATAATGGTAGTAATATGTACAAAGATCTTCGAGTGTATTACTAGTGGGATGGAATGAAAAGATATATTACAAACATTACCCTTAGAAGTTCTTATTTTCAATTGGTTATAGAAGAATGAATGATTCCTTATGGGATGATTCAGTCTTTTCTAGTTCCAGAATGGAAATGGGAAAATATATCCATTGTCTTATTTGTGGGATTACCGAAGACATCTCGAGGTAGAAATGCGATATGTGTTATTTTTGATCGATTGACTAAATATTATCATTTTTTTTCTTATTTGAGACACTCTATCATTATATTTTGTATCATAAATATATATTTAGGTTTCCTGGATTTCCTCTCTCCATTATATCAGATCATGATCTCAAATTCACTTCTATATTTTGAAAAGGACTTTAGAAGGAATTGGGTGCTATATTAAATTTTAGTACATCTTTTAATCCTCAATCAGGTGGGTAGAAAGAATGAACAAATTATGAACTTGGAGGATATACTACGTGCTGATTAAATGGATTAATAGGGATGTTGGTATCAACATATTTCTTTGGATGAATTTTATTATAATAACAGTTTTCATTCTAGTATAAATATGGCACCATTTGAGGTACTGTATAAAAAGCAGTGTCAGAAAAAATCTTTTTGGATGAAGTCATACAAAGGGAGTTGATGGAACCCTAGTTGGTTGAGAAAATGGTAGATAATGCTCAGTTTATTCAGCGACACATGCTGAAAACTTAGGGTAGCTATAAAAACTATCTGAATAACTAGAGTAAGGATATTACTTTCAAGATAGGTGATCATGTATTTCTCAAATATTCTCCATGAAAAAGTGTAATTTGTTTTTTAAGAAGGGGAAGATGAGTTCATAGTACAGTGGACGCTATAAAATCATGGAGGAAGTATGATCGGCTTCTTATTGAGTGGATTTAACTCTGAGTTTATCGCAAGTACATATTTTTTTTCATGATTCAATTTTAAGAATGTATATGTTGGATCAATCTCATGTGTTGAGTCTAGAAGTAGTTTAGTTGGTAGAGAATCTTTCTTATGAGGAACATATAGTTCAGGTTCTTGACCACATAGAGAATGTGTTGTGGAATAAGGTGATCCATCAGGTTATGTTTTTATTGAAAAACCATATAGATGATGTGGAAACAAGGGAATCTGAAAATGATATGAGGGAAAAATACCCCCACTTATTTGATAAGAGAATAAAATTGTAAGGATGGAATTTCTAAAAGGGGGGAAGTATGTAACATCTCAGGTAACTATTGTATAATTTTTTTTCTTTTTTATTAATTTTTATTAATTATATATAAATTTTAACTTAATTTTCATTCTATGTATGATAGAGTACTTGACACGTAATAATAAGTTTATCCAAAATCTTACATTGCATGCTAGACTGAGTTTTACCAAAAAAATAATATATTGTTAATATGATTAATTTAATTGGTAGTTATCGACTATTTATTATATTAGTAAAAATGAGTAGAACAAACTATATTATGTTTACAAATGTTTATTAAATGTTTTTACATTCATCCAATAAATTTTATAGTCTTAAAATAATATTAAAATCCAATTGTAATCTTAAAAATATCTAATATTTTTATAAGGTAGTTTAACCGCCTTTTAATGGGGAACACATTTTAAATCTAGTTTTTTCCAATTTTATAAATTATATTTTTTAAAAAAAATTATTATTTAAAATTTGAGTATAAAAAACTAATTTGGTTTGATTTTTGGTACTATTCTAAAAAGTTTTATTTTTTGATGAATAATGAAAAATAAACATTGTAGTTAAAAACTAATTTTTCTTTTAAATAATTATTATACATTAAACTTATTTTTAATTTCATTATAGATCAATAATACATGTATTAATATAATTTCTGTTATTAGAGTAATAATAATATTCAAATTAGATATATAAACTTGTTGAAATTTTGAATGTCACTTTTAGCCACCTTCTCGCCACATCTACGAGATAAGTGTTAATCATAATTTAACCACTTATATGAATTAAATTTTGAAAAATGGAAATACATGGATGTACACTGAATTAAAATTTTTCTCTAATATGATACACTTAATTTTTCGTGAATAATATCTTTATTATTTAATTTACCAGAGTTAAGGGTGAATTAGGTAATTAAAGGTAAAAATAATATTATAATATTATAAAATTACCCTAAAACTTGTCCTAATATCATTATATGAGTGTGTTTTGACCAAAATAAACCTTATGAAAAAATTATAAAATTTTATGAAACTTGTGTAATAATATGACCTTTATTATATTTTATTTAAATATAAGTTAAAAATGTCATACACATATTTTTAATAAGTTAATCATCATTAATATATGGTTATATAGAAGATAAATTTAACTATAAATATTAATTTGAAATCTAAAATTTTTATCTACATCGTGATAATTTATTTATAATTTTTATATATTAAATTATTAAATTTAATGGTGACACAATGATGACGTAATAATTTTTTATTAAAGAAAGAATCAAATAAATGATATTTATAATATTAAAATAAAAATAATTTGACGTATTTAATTCTATAAACAAATTTTATGGATTAATATTACATGTAATATACGAGTTAAAGTTGTTTTTTTAAGAATAAAGTTGTTATGATAATTTAAAAAAATCAATTAATGAATAGTGTCAAAATTGAAATTTATGAGATTTTAAAATAAACAGTATTTTTTAAAAAAGATATAAAATCAATAAAAATATAAAATTCATTCAACTAGATGGAATAAGTAAAAAAAATAATAAATGACTCATGTTTTGTTGTTTTACATTTTATAGTAATTATATTACCCCTCAAAGTGTAATTAACATGATATCATGGAATGAGTTAATGGGGATAAAATAATAATATAAGGAATAAAAATAATAATAACAAGTATAATTTTAATTGGATTAGTGTATTTATACCCCAAATCATCCTATATTCAAAATAATTTATATTTGATCAATTTGTAAAATAAAATGAATTCATATTGATTTAATACTTTTAATAGTTTCACGAGTGCCCCTCCCCTCACCTTTAAGGGTTTCCCATTAATCTATATTCTTTACACATAACAAACTATTTGGTTTGGAAAATATCTAACTAATAACCTTCATATAACATGTACCCACATTTAATAATCCTTATATTAGGCATAACACTCTCTTTAGTGGTGTTAAATTGTTAATCAATGGTGATCATCCAAAGGAAAGGTAACGTTCTAATTTAACTATTTCTATGTTATTTCTTCCTCCCCTTTCTTAAAATATTCTCCATCCATGATGAGATAATAACTGTAGTATAATTAATATACTGAGATTATTTTATCTTAATATCAACTCATAAACCCATCTCTGATTCCATTAAATGGGAAAATAATTAACCATTTGTGTGTATGTGTGAACTATCACATCCATGAACTGATATAATTCATTTTCCATTATTGTCTCTCAATATTGGTTTTAATGATTAAATTAATGTTTATATATGATATTAATTACATAGTTATGTTTTTTAGATAATAATATATCATTTTTGTTGTTATATTTCTTGAACATAATAATGATAATGTTATTTATGCATACATGTGATCTATCACCCCCACAAAGTGATGTGATTCATTTCTCTTAAGAACATCACATATATAATATATAAGTATAGATTAATGATTAATATGATGTTAATTAAATTATGATAAATCTTTAAATATAAAAATAAAATTACCTTTTCTCATTGATGATCATTGAAAAATGGAAACATTACTTATTCGTACATACTAACCACTATCTCAATGATTATAACGTTATTAATTTATCATAAAATTACATAAATGGTTTTATTTTAATATATAATTGATGTATATAAGTTGTTACTATGTACTAAATATTATTATATGTATTTCAGAACCAAAAAATATTTGACTATTTCTATAATCCAAATCCATCTTTAACTCAAGTACTGAATATTGAAAAAATATGATGTGAGTTTAAATAATTAATAATTGTTATAACATTGTAATAAATGCTATAAAGGGGATTATAAACCGGAAAAATATTCTAAATCTTGTAAAAATTAACATATGTTTATTATTTTGGATGATAAATAATGTATGAGATGATTCAGACTCAAGGAAAGGGACTTCATGTCAATCCCCTTGAATTATGGTATATTTTTATGTTATAAACAACCATCTTTTATAAGGTTTATAATACAAGCCATGAATTTTAATTTCATTTAATTTTTTTTTAAATCAATATTTCTATATGTTTTATTTCAATTTCTTTACAAATGAAAAACAAGATATTTTTTTAATGTATACGATGAAAATGACATCTCTATCTCCATAATCGTTATTCTATATTTTTCTTCCTCTACAAGTTTTAATGTTTCTAAAATAAAAAGAAATCACCTATTCCCAGTTTTTGTATTTTGGAATTGAAAATGTTTTTTAAAATGTATTGATTATGTAAACATCATTAAATGATTCCTTATGATTGTAAATGAAATTTTATGGGTGAAACACTAAAAATTGAAACCCTTATGTGTTATGATTATATAATTATACTTAGACATTTGACGGGTGGTTACATGATTAACCAAGGATGTATGGTTCCATGACAATAAAATTATGGGTGGTAAAATTATAACCTCCAATGCATTGGGTATGTAAGTTTACCATATGGTTAATCCATTTTGTAAGATTGGCATGTATAGAAGTCAACCACATGGTTATTCCATTTAATTATAATTTTTTCCCAAGTTACCTTTATGTGTTATATTTGATCTTTATGGTTTTTATGGTATTCTATTCAATAAAAAAGGTAATGAAAGGAGAATATATTCAAAGTAAAGTATTTACTACTTCTTAGGCTAAAAATAATTACTTTATGATAAACTATTCATGGATTTTCATGTTTTCACAAAACTAATAGTTTTCTTTATTTGTGTATCCCTTATCGATATTTTTATTCCCATTAGTAGTTAAAATAAACTCAGGATTTATGGGATAATAGAGATAAGGATGTGAAAAGGGGAAACATTATGACGATTGAACTAGAAAAGAATCCATGTTTCATTTTAATTTTTTAATTTTATGGAAAAATGGGTATTGAGTTGAAGTGTCTACATTTTAATATTTGAGTTTTTATGTATGAATTATGACAATATTCTCTAAACCTATAAACCTGATTTGATAATCAATTTGAAATAAAGTAAAATTCTTGAGTTGACTCAAGAATACGTGACATTTATGGCTAGTTAATTATATTAATCCAGTTGAAAGGGTTCTATGATTGAGATTAACATGGGTTAAAATATGTCTCTTTAATACACATTCATATTTTTTTCTTATATTTTAAATGCATTTTCAATTTTTTCTTGAGAAAAAGGTTGATATTCCCATGTGATTATTATTTAATAATATGTTCAAATTTTATTTTTTTGTAAAAGGAAATAATTTAATTTGTTTTATTATTTTTTACTGGACTAAAGGGTTTCATATAGTTTTATATCCCTTAATGAGATTTTTTTAACATCCTACATTTTGAAATGTTTTTATAGTATACAATAATATTGAAGAACTGAATATAGACCAATAATTATGCTATACTGACTCATTTTAAAGGAATTAAATGTGTCTTCAGTCAAATAGGGGTGTGAACTTAAGAACCAGATTTTATAGATATAAAATTTAAACTATGTGGGAATACATAATTTTTAATGTAAAGGATTTAATAATTCATTAAAAATATAAACCTAAAATATCATGGGAACGTGTGAATTTTAAATTATTGTTATTAAAATCATAATTTTTTTTATTTTATGTTATGGAGTGTTATAAAATTCTCCCTCTAAGAAAAATCAAACTAATGGATTTTACCTCATCCTCCATCCAATCCACTATCACTCTATCTAAAATAGACACCATCATTGTTTTTTGGACTATGGAATTGAAAATATTAGAGTTTCCTCTTATAAGTATCATCATTAAAATCCACTATATGTTGATCTATTATCATATATTTATAGATATCTATAACAAAAAACTGATGTGAATGTCGACCAAGAGCCATCCTAGAAAAATAAAAACTGGTAGAGAATCCTAAAATCGTATTTAGTATTATTTATTTTTTTAATTAACATTATTCCCATATTATACAAAATTAAAATAAATTCACATACAAAAACGATGCATGATCCTTACATGGGTCTCTACCCTACATGCTACATCACATCCCTTATCATGTTTATTAAACTTGAATGTCCAAACATTAAATAAAATAGAGGCCTAAATACATGGGTCATAACCAGAATCCCTTATTTATATCTTGTACTAAGATCAATTAACATAATATACATACCTACCCATGAAATCCTCACTATTTTATTTCTCTAAAACACCTCATATCTCTCAAACATTTACATTCATGGCACATTTACCTACCCCCTCTTATTGTAACCATCCTAGGATAATAAAAAGGAGATAATGATAATTACCCGTGAATCATGCCTATAATATTCCATGAGTTCTTGGCCAGCACCGAGCCAATATATATGGGTTTTTAAATAAAGAATAAAATATGAAAATAAAATATAGAACCACTTCTACAGTAGATACAACAAATTCAAGTAGCTCTGGGACAACCTCACAAGTTAGTATCATCAAATCAATCACTTTAACATTATAACAAGAAAAATAGTTTATTTATAAAAAGGGATAGAATATAACTATACTTAGTATGTTCCTCAACAAAAATACTCATGTAAATGTAGAAGAAGCAAACTAAGACACCACGAATAAATAGAGAATCCAAATCATCACCTAATCCGGTATACTATGTCACTATCCTCCCCAATGATCACTCACCATGTAACCCATAGAAGATGGTAACATAATATAAAAATGACACACACACACAAACACACACACACACACACACAGATATATATATATATGAGGGTACCCCACTACCATGTTACCACAGATCTAGTCACTCCAAACTTAAACATTTCACATCCTATAATTCCCATATCCTCCCAATTCATCCTCTAATGTGGGTCAATTCTTGTCTTTACTTACCTAATCAAGGGTGGGTCCTAACATTCCATGGTTTTGTTAGACCATGTTTCAATGTCAGCATCCTATCTTGCACCCCATTTATCTCATCACATCCACATGATCATTAAATCCTATAACAATGTTTTAAGATAGAATCCACCACCACCTATATACCATTGATTACACCTTAACCCACTACAGGACATGCTTGAGTATGGCTATAATAACCATAGCTATTAGAGCTGAAATATAGGTGTATTCTATAAAATTAGGCTTTTTAGAAACTATATATATATAATTATAGTGTAATTAATATCCATCAAATCACATATGACCATATACCCTATAACAGTAAGTTGTTACAACCTTGGAATGTCTACGGACATATTCTCCCTGGTAGAGAGGGGGGTTTAAGGGGAGTAATTATCCATTAATTCCGTTGACAACATAGATGTTGGGAAACACTTATAACCTAAGACAATTATATTCATCTACCACCTCAACTAACTTGAGTGGTGTATCATAATAAATCAAAGAACATAATGGTTTAGGTATCACACAGCCACACTAGGGGAAATTGATTATCAAGACTTTAGTTATAGCTACCTTCCCATATGACATTCCAAATATCATCACTATGAAAAAAGCCACTACTGATCTAGAACATAATCATAAGAGAATCATCATCTTGTTTATTAATTAATTTATCCATTACTATTTCCTTTATAAAACCATAAAAAATTATATTCCACTCATTTCATAGTCATCCAAGCCAAAGGGAATTATATTCAAAATAATTTCAATTTTAGATTTCTATTTCAGGCTCCTAAGATTTTATAATCCCTATCTTGGTTTCCATTTATCATTCCATTTCAATTATCAACACCCAATACCATGGGTTTGAGTATAATTTATTTATATTACATAACAGTTCCATATCTTAGGTATTCAGAAACTCAAATCGATAACAATATTTAGGAGATATACTTAAAAGAAACCAACAATTTCATTATGTAGAAATAAATGCAAAAGCAAGCATCAAACCAGATAAGAAAATGGTTAAGCCCAACTATAAACCCATACCATATATCCCTACACCCACCTTAACACATTAAATACAGTATGAAATGCCCTCTATTAACCTATATCACCAATCTTGGTGTCATCACTAACACCCCAATCACTATCGTAACATTGGAGATCTCTCCCATCCCTCTCCAGGAAAACAACCAAACCAGGTCAAAAATAAAATTATTTTAAGGGGTCTATCATATAAATACTTGGATAAAATAAAATTTTAAAAACAATAATATTATGGGAAACTAAGTATATATCAAGCATGCTCTAATGTATATCAACATCCAGAATGGGCTTCAAAATAGTCCCAATTATTTAATTCTAGCAATATACATCATTTTTCATTTACCATATTTACTAACCAATTCATTAAAATAAGTCACAATAGAGAAGAAATAAAAGGAATAAAGTCTCATAATGGATAAATAAATCCAATTAATATAGTTAAGAATGTATTTATATTATTTTAATGATTATTGGGAAGATATACATCTATTATATTAATTATTTCATTCATCATCTCTATTAATTTACTAATATGATTAGATCATTATATTTTGAACATCTTCTAGTAATTTATATCAGATTTAAACATTACATTAAAATTATCACAAAAGTGGTTATAATGAAAATCATTTTTGAGGAAGAATTTATTGGTTCATAAATTTCTACATTTATTATCTCCCTTTATTTACAATATATTTCATGGAATTTTATTATGAGTGGATTTAAAAATCAAAGAAAACCATATAATTTATGATAATAATCAATCAATTTACTAAACAATGTCCATCAATCACAAAATATTTTCATTGTGTTAATGAAACATTAAATATTATGACAATATGATCAAATATTCTTATCATCTGTAATATTTCATGATGCACATTTAATTCATTATATAAAAGACGTTATTATTTTCTTATCCTTAAATCACTTAACCAATATTAGCATAAAATTTAACCATTAATATTTAATGATAAATATGGTATAAAATATTACACCAAATATAAATAGTAGCTTCAATATATAATTGCATGTGAGTTTATCTCCCTTACCATTTCCAAATAATTATTCCATATCATATTTTATTTTATCCAATTCCATTAAATTATTTACTGTATACATGATAATAATAATTCCACACTCACATAAATAAAATGAGGAGCTTATAGATCCCCTTCCTTGAAATAGTGATGGTCACTCACTGCACCGTCTATCTATGTCTTCACAAGATAGCCATATTGGGTGATCTATTGAGAATGAGGGGTGAAACTTGACAAAAAAAATTATTAAACTAAAAGGGTGTATCATTGGTTGCACGGAACTCAAAAAATAAATATGAAGAATAAGGGAAAAACAATATACAGAAAAAAAGATTTTTCATATAAAATGAAAACAAAAAAATGGGTTTACCAAACCCTCTTAATCATATACAAAAAGGGAGGAAATATATGCTTTAAATCCCATTGTCAAAAAATTCATTCAACGGTAGGTATTACACCCACTAACATGGTTGAATAAAATATATAGGCCCACAATATATTTTTAGGTGTAGTTCTATATTTCCAACATTTCCACATTTAATTAATCAATCTCCAATTTAATCATTGAATCCAAATTGTTTAAATTATAATAATATTATTCCATTGATTTAAGCACTTATTCTCTATTATTTTTTTACTTTAAACACACATTTTACCTTAAATTTGAGTTACAAAATGATTTGGGAGAAATCAAATTTTTTATATATAAAATAATATCTACACATGAAAGGGGAATGTTGTATAATGGTATTCCAAACTACCATTTGTGGCTTACATGAACATTAAGTTGGTTTGTGACTTCCCTTTCATGAGATATAGGAACCATGTGTTATCATTGTGTGAGAAAGGAGTGCCTTTAAGTAGTATTCAAAATTGTCATATTACCCTAAAGAGAACTTTAGTAACTATGGGTTAACCTAACATAGAGAAGGGGTTCCTTTACAAAGGCATTATAATTGTTGCATGAATCCAATGCAAGCTCCATTTACCCTTATGTGAAGAATGAAAATGATGCTTACCTTCAAACTAGAAGCATAATATGAGTGGTTATGTGTTTTATAAAAAAAAAATATTACTAGGTTATAAAATTTTCAAATTCATCAGTGGAAAGGTTGAAGGGGACCTTCCTCATTCCCTATTAATTTAAAGGCATCATGGGGACTAACACATTTTCCTGTCATCAACATGGATCAATGATATGTAAATGGTGGTATGGCTGGGGCCTCCTTTAAAATGTTAAGTGAAAGGCGGCATGAGAGTGGCTGCCATTCACATAAAATAAAGGAGAGAGGAGGAAGGGGTACTGGCTTTACCTAAAGTGCCTATAAAATGGCACCCCTATCATTCTCACTTAAAATCCTCCACATATCTCTAAATTTCACTATAGTGGTCTAGAAAGAGTGACAATTTTTTTGCAAAGCATCATTTTGAGGTATTTTCTCTTATTTATTTAAAATTTATTTATTTATTGAATTGAATTTTTAGTTAGTTCTAAATATGTAATTTATTTATTAGTTTAGATAGTTATATATATTTTATAAATAATAGTTTTTATTAGTAATGATTTAGTATAGATTAACTAAGGAATAGTTTAGGATCAAATACATATTACAAACAATGATTAGTTAATAATAATTAACTAACTAATACCATATTATTAACAAATGATTAAGGCATAATTAATTAAGGATTAAGTAATGGGTAAATTATTATTAGAGAATGAATAAATTGTTAATAACTAATGATTAAATAATGATTATGTAACGATTATACAATGTTTAACAACTGATTAAATAATGATTTACAAATGATAAGATAATAATTAACTAAAGATTAAGTAATGATTAATTTATGATTAAATTATCATTAACTAATTAATAACTATTGAATAACTAATGACTAAATAATGATTGAATAATGATTAAGGAATGATTGACTAATGATTAAATATGGATTAACTAATGATTAACTAGTGATTAAATAATGATTATGGAATGATTAAAGAATGATTAAGTAATGATTAAGTAATTATTATCTATTGATTAATGGTTGATTAACTAGTGATTAATATATTACTAATTAATGATTATTTAATGATTAATGAGTGATTAAGGAATGATTAAATAATGATTAACTAATGTGTTGTCCCATAAGAGATTGTTGTCCACTATCTCTAACTATAATGGTTTTAATTACCTCCAATCATGTCATATATTATTACATATATCTTACTTCATTATAAGAAATCATGTCTGGATCAAAAGTCACATATATTACCTCATGACAAATCTTAAATCATCTCAAAGCGTATCTTGTTTATCAGATCATTTCAATAATATAACTAGTTACATTTGTATAAGAATAAACAAGCTTATAACTGGGTATCTATGGGTAATTATGGATATTAATGCATTCTGAAATTGTTATACTGTAAGATAGAAAAGCATCTAAATTTTTCTGTGTATCAGTCTTTGAAACTGATAGAATAACTAAGACACCGATAGACAAATGAATCACAGATGCATGGAGTCACCTAATGAGGTGTCACCGACTGATGTGTCACCAACATAACAGATCACCAAAAAATATCTCACATACATACAACTCACCTATTAATGTTTCACTGATAGGATGACTCACCAATCGACTGACTCACTGACGGGGAATTCATAGACATACTGTTTAATATTTCATTTGTTAAATTTATTTCTAAATGTCATATTTGAGTAATTTAATGATACTGAAATATTTAATAATATTTTGTAGGACTTTTAGTAGATAGTACGAGGTATGATGAACCTATGAACATGGAAATATCTTGATATCTTTTGGACCTCAAGAAATAAAAGCATTCTTAAGAGATAATCAGTAAGAAGTGTTGCGTGCCCATTTGAGAGACATACCGAAGAACATTTATGACACTCATGCACCCACTATGGACATAAGAACAATAAGAAGAACACACATGGAAATCCCAATCAAGCTGTACATTGAATGGAGAAACTAATTCAGAGTATGAAAGAAGGAGAAGAATATAATTGTAGAACCATACATGTACATGGGAGTGAGAATATGACACTAGGTTTTAGTTTCAACTTTTATAAGAGGACCCAAAACTCATATCAACTACCCCTAAAGTGTCTATTGTTGCATCTCAAGACCCAAAGTGCCTTCTAAATCCTTTCTCATATTCATTTACCCTGTTGTTTGCATTTTTACATAATTTTGAGCAGTGTGTGTATCTTTCTATAAATAACACACTATCTCCTATATCAAATTTATGGATACAAGATATTATTCTACTCATACCTTCATACACCTTTTTTCTCCCATAGATAAGTGTGTAAGAGTTCGTTGTGTGACCTGGTACTTTTTACCCCTGAAGAACTATGTTATAGGACTTGTGATCTAGAAATCTTGTGTGCTATTGTGAACCCAGATCCAGGGGTAGATCAAAAAGTTTATTAATTTAAACTGCTTGCTCATAGGTGATCACCATGTAGAAAGTATTAGGTGTCTTCTTGAGACTGAATCTCTTGTTTCATTTCCTTTGTGCTTCTACTTTTAGTTTTATTATATTTTATCACATATTTCATAAAACTAAATTATACTCTAATAGTTATTTTTATCAAGTGTTTATAACTGCATTTACTCATTAGGTTAGTTTCAAAAGATGTATTAATTATTGAATTGATAAAATTAAGAACTAATCACTCTTTTGAGAAATTAATCGAACAGTTAAGAACTTATAAATTCACTACTGGCTAACTGGTCAATTGAATTTTAAATTAGGGGGAATTTTAAATAATACCATTTAACATTAATTTTTATAGATACTCAATCCACCCCCCCCCCCTCTTGAGTGTTCTACTCTGACCAACATTTGGTATTAGAGGATTTGTAATTTTCTCTTTTCCAATATTATTTCTAAATTTATCAACTGTGATTTTAGTTGTACTTGAAAGATCTTAAAATTTATGTTAATACAAAACTTTTATCTCTTTAAAAAAAATTTCTAAAATTTTATTATGGAAAATTGGTTGCAAGGTGATACTACTTACATGCTCCATTTCTCGATGGATCTAACTATGATCAATTGAAAATTAATATGAAAATGCATTTAGAGAGTATAGGATTTGAGATTTTTTCTACTATGGAGACTAAATATGTGATCCCTACTGCTGTTATAAGTACTTGGGATGAACCTTATAAAGTTTCTTATAGTAATAACTGTAAATCCATGAAATATTTATATTATTCACTAAGAGATGAGGACTTCAATAAAATTTATGCTTGTAAAACTGCATTTGAAATTTGGGACACCGTACCAGTTTCACATGAAGGAAAAAATAATTTCAAGGAAATGAGTCTTAACACATATACTATTAAATATGATAACGTTAAGATGAATCCTAATGAACCTATTTCTGACATGTCTCTCTGGTTCAATAAGATAGTTAACACCATGAGATCTCTAAGAAATGTGATTACTACCAAAGAAAAAATTATGTGGATTCTCAAATTATTATCTAATAAATGGAGATGAACTTCTATCTCTATTAGATAATAATGTGAAATCATCAATCTACCTGTTAAAGAACTCATTGGAAAACTGATGATGTATGAAGAAGAGATGAATGTCAACCAAGAAGAAGAAGATGAACCTAAGATAAAATGTGTAGCCTTCTAGACTACTACCTCTAAGAACAAGGAAAAAAGGAAGGTGCTAGCCTCTTTTGAAATCTTCAATAATGATGAATCGACATATGATAATGATGAGGAGATGGATCAGCTGTTTAAAAAAATTATGAAATTCTATAGGAAGAATAAGCTCAACAGGAAGCAAAAATATAATGGAAGATATGTTAATAAGAGAAAATGGAAAAAGGGATGGAAAAGAAATGAAAAATCAGAGGAGGTTTCTAGGTATGAATGTAAGAGGAGTGGACATGTTAATGCTGACTACCTAAAATTAAAATACAAAAAGATATATGAAAACTAAGATAATAAGAATAAGAAAGATCTAAAGGACACTTGGTGTCCCTCTAAGGATATATCTGGTGAATAAATATCATATAATGATGTGAGACATGACATGGAATATATATGTTTTATGGAAAACACATTTGATGTAACCATAGATTATCCTATACATAATTCTTACAATTCTGGACATAAAAGTGATTCTGAAATTATGACCACTGATGAACTATTTCAATACTGTAACATGCTAGAAGAAAAATGAAATGAGTTTTAAGATAAATATAATTCTTTAAAGAACCATCATAATGTCACTATAAATATTAAGTATAAACATACTACTGAAAAGGAAAATAATTTTCAATAGATCAAAGAAAATAATGAACAAAAAATGTCTAATGAGAAATTGAATAAAGATCTAGAAAATTTTACCAATGGGAAAAAAATATTACTCAAATTCTTGGTAAAAAATAGTTCTTATGTTCACTTATGGTATTAGATATCATCCTAGACAGAGAAACCTATTGAAAACAGATTTTCTAACCAAATATGGAAAATTATTTTTTCTACCTAAAATTGAAAATTCTACTACTAGTTCTAGTTACGGAAAATATTTTACTACCTCTAGTTTTTATAGACCAAATACAGTTTTTTATCAAATATGTTATATAATTCAAAAAAAATCCCATAAAGAAAATTTGGGTACCTAAAGTTTTTATTACTAATGTTATTAGACGCAAACAGACCTGGGTACCAAAATCCTTTCTTCCATGGACTATTTTTTATGAAAGTATGCTTAAAGAACTCTTACAAGAGTCACTGGTACTTGGACTGTGGATGTCCAATACATATTATAAGATACTATTCGAGCTTCAAGAACCTAATCAATATTAATGGTGGATATGTCACTTTTGGTGAAAAGGCTAAAGGAAAAATAATTAGCTTATTTCATATTGATAACTCTAACTCAGTTTTAATTTATAAAGTATGTTTTATTGGTTGATAAAAAAAATATTATCATTATTTCATTATTATGTGATGACAGATTTAATGGTAAATTTGAAGATCATTCTTTCAATGTTTTTAACTCTAAAAATGAATTAGTATTGTACTATTATAGAAATTATAATGTATATGCTGTTAACATATATTGTTATTTTTATCAAAATGTTTCTTGTTTAGTTTTATTTCATAACGAGTATTGGATATGGAATTATAGATTAGGACACTGTATTGTACACTCTCTTAGAAAGCTAGCTAGGAAATCACTCGTCAATGATCAACCCAAACATGATTTCTCAAAAGAAAATGTCTATAATCCTTTTCAAAATGGTATAAAAAGATATCTTTGAAATAAAATTAAAAAGTTTAAACTTCTCAACCATTATTGTTGGTTCACATTGAATTTTTTGGACCATGTATAGTTTTTAGTTTAAAAAGGATACACTATGTCTTTGTTCTTATAGATGACTTTTCTAGATATACATGGACTTGTTTATTATATCACAAAATTGAAGAATGTACTTCACCAAGTATGATAAAATAGTGGAACCTATAAGTGTATTGAGAATAAAATCATTAATAAGTGACCATGTTTGTGAGTTTGAAAATCGAGACTTTGAATTATTTTTCTCATGAAACATCTATATTCATAACTTATATGCCCCTTGGACACCTCAAAATTTTATATTTGTAGAAATATGAAATAGAACATTATAAGAGGTAGCTTGAACAATGACTAATTAATATGATCTACCTGTTTACTTTTGGGTTGAGGTGGTGAATACATCTTGATACATAATTAATAGAGTTTTAGTTAGACCTATGCTCAAGAAGACTCCTTATAAGTTGTGTAACACTAAAAACCCAAAGTTAGTTACTTATATGTTTTTGGTTTCATGTATATATCCTTAATATAAAGAAAAATCATGAACAGATTGCATCCCAGATTGTTGAAAGAATATTCCTAGGTTACTCATCCTCTAGTAAATCCTATAGAGTCTTTAATAAAAGAACCAAGTGTGTGGAAAAATCCATTTATATCAAATTTGATGAAACATTACCTTAGGAAGCTAAGACATCCCTAGACATCCTTGAAGATTATATGTCAAATTTTGACATAAATGTAAAGAAATATAATCCTCTTATCAAGAAATATGTTAAATCAAATAGTTCTATAAATTCATTAGACTCAGAACCTGATGAACCACAACTTGTAGATCAACCTAAAATTAATATCCCATATTTTTCTAGACCAACTAGAACTCTCAAAAACCATATTTTAGATATGGTTCTAAGAGACTTAGATAAAGGGACACAAACTAGATCCTCTATAAGAAACCAGGTGTTACATCAAGGCTTTTGCCACATCTAGATCCTAAAAATACCAGTGATGCAATTAATGATGAACTTTGGGAGATTTATTTTCATGAAGAACTTAATCAATTTGAAATAACTAAATTTTGGAATTTTTTAGATAGACCCAAAGACACCCTGAACATATGCACTAAGATGGTTTTTAGGAACACAATAGATGAATCTAATTAAATTGTTAGAAATAAAGCCAAATTGGACGCACAAGGTTATAGGTAAGAAGAAGGAATTGACTATGAAGAATACTTCCACCTGTTTTTAGACTTGAGTCCATCAAAATCCTGCTTTCTTGTGCTACCCATCATAATTTCAAGAATTATTAAATGGTTGATAAAAGTGATTTTATAAATCGGTATATAGTTGAGGATGTTTTTGTTATGAAACCACTAGTTTTACAAACACTAATGTTCAAAATCATGTTTCTAAATTTAAAAAATCTTTATAGAGTATAAAACAAGCTCAAAGATCTCGGTATGATAAACTATGTACCTTTCTCATTACAAAATGTTTTACAAAAATAATTGTTGATCATAATCTTTTTATAAAATGAATTTCTAAAGTTTTTTTAGTAGTTAGAATTTATGTAAACGATATTATTTTTGGATTTTTAAGAAATTATTTAGGTATTTAGTTTTCTAAAATGATGCAAAGTGAGTTAGAAATGTGTTTGATGGGTGAACTCAAATTCTTTCTTGGATTTCAGAATTTTCAATATAATGAAGGTATCATTTTAAATCAATGTAAATTCACAAAATAGATTTTAAAAATATTTTTATTTGAAAGAATTAAAAGTATTGACACTCCAATGAGTATTAATTATATATTGGATCTTGAATAATATGGTAAATCTGTTGATCAAACAACTTATAGAGGAATAATTGGATGTTTTCTCTACTTGACTTCTAGTATTCCAGATATAATGTTTATTGTAGGTATGTGTGACCGTTTTCAAGATAACCCCATAGAATCTAAATTAAATGCTATTAAAATAATTTTGAAATACCTTAAACATACTATCAATTTAGGTTTCTTTTAACCTAAAGGACAAACATTTGATAAAGTAAGTTATTTTGATGGTTATTTTGGTGGATGAATGTGACATCTCGAACATGTCACATTTCAGTAATGTATTTGCTGTCATGGTGTGGTAAGAAACAAAATTCTATTGAATTATCTACTGCCGAAGATGAATACATAGATAATGGTAGTTTTTGTACACAAATTTTGGGGATGAAACATACTCTTCTAGACTATGGATATCAATTTAGAAATGTACCAATAAATTTTTTAGAATAAAAGTTCTAATAAAATTTCTAATAACCCATTTTATCATTCTAGAAAAAAACATATTGATGTAAGACATCTCTTTTTGAGAGGTCATTATCAAATGGGTGATATCACTTTAGAATTTACTGGCATTGAATATCATCTTGTGGAAAAATTCACTAAGATATTGAACTATGAAAGAATACATTAACTCAAATATGAGCTCGGAATGATTAATCTATAAGTGTCTTATATTCCACCCTTTTCAAAACAATGAACACATATCATTCCAACACTGTCTTTCCAACTCTGTCAGGCTGACTCTATTATGCCAACCCTCTCATGCGAATACTGTCATGCTGAATCTATCATGTCGACTCTATCATGCCAACTCTATCATGTGGACACTATCATGCCGACACTGTCACGATGACTCTTTCATACCGAATGTCTCATTCCAACATTTTCATGTCAACTGTGTCATGATGACTTTGTCATGATGACACTATCATTCTAACACTTCAGTTATACAAACATATTTTTTCATGCTAACACCGATGACTTACCCTTTTAACTATTTTATGTTTCTAAAAAAACATCACTATTTTTATTATTTAGGGTACCTAGTTTTAAATTTCCTGTTTTCACTTGATTTAATCCATAAATGATATAAAATTGGATTTTTTTCATTGTACTTCTTACCTTGATACCATTGTTTCTCAATCTACCCTTGACCTTTCACCTTCTTGACCCAAAACAATATCTTAAAATGGAATGGTTGAAGCACCCCAATGAAATATACTCGTATGAGTCACCTCCCGGTAAGAAGTAGAAAAGAGGAACCATTAGATATTCTTGTCTAATAAATCAAGCACCCACCAATCGTATAGTAACTTTAGAAAAAGAGGGGTTTGCAAAATGGCTATTGGAGAGCAAGGCACTACTGTTAAAAGTTCTATAGGATCCGGGATGGATTTAGTGGATTCTTGAGAATGGAAGAGAATATTATTCGAATTTGGTTCATGAGTTCTACATGAATAATGAATTTATGCTGGAAGGAAGTGATGCCTATTGGATAAAATCAATTGTAAAAGGAAAGAAGATATATTTCTCTTCAAATCATTAGGTTGAATGTCTCAAAATTCATTAGGAAGGAATTTTTGATAAATCTCAAGGTACTCGTCCACCTGAAAATGATATTTTTAGCATTGGGATAGATTTTAATGAACATACTAACAATGAAGAGCCTTGAAGACTAGTTTCTACTGAGCCACTTAGAGAGTGAAAAATCTTATTTAAGTTCATCCAGCACCAAATTTGTCCCAGGAAAGGGGAATATTCATCTTTTAAGTACCAGGATGACTACCTAGTTTATCTTATGAAGAATGTAGTTATGGTGAATGTTTAAAAGTATTTAATGGTTCACATAAGTGAGACTATCAGGCCCTACTATTATAAAAATTATTTATTTTACTGTAGGATGATATCTTGTATGTTGGAAGAAAAGGGTTGTGTGGATGAAAATGATGAAAAATTATCATAATAGAGTGCATTTTCATTGAATAAAGATATCTATAGAAGAATAAAGATTCATTGGATTCAATGGAAGAGAAGGTGGGTTGGAGATGAAGAGAAGTATTATGAAAAATTTAATCCTATGGATCACTATACCAAACCAAGAGATATAAGAGCCCCTGGTTGGGTCTGGATGAATAAGAAACTTACTTTGATGTGAAAGTAAGTGAGGAACCTAGAGATTATAGGGAAGGATATTTTGTTAAAGACAGAAGTGATCATAATGTCGCTATATTTCGTACTAAGATAAGATAGAGACAATGTAGTCCACCACTATCCTTACCCTTAATATAAATAGTTTTAGGAGAAAATGAAAATGAAGGGGAAAACAATTTAGTGGCAGTGTGGAGTATGAATCTAATAACTCAGATGAATATGAAAAAGAAGAAGAACAAGAAGGTGATCAAAGAGAAGAAATAAATTCATATGGTTCTGGAAATGAGGAAGAAGAGGTAGAAGAGGAAGAAGAGGACTAAGATTAAGGAGATGAAGAAAATGGTGATGGAGGTGATGTTAGACATGATCATGATAACAATGATGGTGATTATTGTTGTGTAGATGGCCATACTGAAATAATTGGGGTAGATTCTGTTGTGAAACATCAACAGAATAAAGAGTTGGTAGCTGCTTCTCAAGCTATGTATGTACGAAGGAGACAACAAACTGAGGTGGAGAAAGAATCCAAGAATTTTGAAATAAAGAGTGATAAAGCTTCCAAGAAGGATGACATTAAGGGGTATCCTAAAGAAAGAGAAGATCAAGCTGGTAATAAGAATCACCTTGGAAGAGTAAGTATTTATACTCTAACTCCTCTAGACAATGATGTCATGGTTGAACGGGTAATGAATCCTAGGTATGTAGAACTAGAATTAGATTATGAAGATTTAGATGATGATTTTTTTGTACTTGTTGAAAAGGAATCAGTGGATGAGACACTTTCTAGTGACTATGTTTCTATGGAAGATTGGGAAAAATTCAAGGAACACATATGATCATAAGTAATACATTCAGTACAATTTCAGATGAGATGTGAGATTGGCGAAACTTGAAGAGAAAACACTAAGCTGAATGATATCTTGAAATACATTTAGTCTATGGTTGAAAATGTAAGGAAAACCGGGACTTCTATTTCTATTCCTATCTCAAGTAGTGCATCTCAAGACGATGTAGTTTCTATCTCTTAGATGGTGGTAAATGGAATTCTGCCATATTTGATTACAACTACCAAAAACATTCTGGAAAACAACACTAAGAATGGGAATGAGATGAAAAGGATAGTAACTAGGATCATTGATTCAACTATTGAGTACAAGACTACAATATAGAGTTTCATGATATGACTTCAAGATATTAATTCTCGTCATAAAGTTCTAGATTTTGCAAAACTAAGAAAGTAAGTAACGGAAATTGTGAAATATGCTTCAACCTCAACTTCTTCTCCACACACCACAAATTTGGAAGCTGTCAAAGATGCAATTTGGGAAGAACTCATAGTAATTCCAAGTGGAACATATTAAATAACCCTTAAAACATGAAAATTATATTGACAATGTGTAATAAATGGTCTGAATTTATACCAAGGGAGCCCTTGAGACTTAGTAAGAGCTTACCAAAAAAGTCAATCAATATTTTCTGAATATCTATACCAAGCATCATCTCAATAGTCACTTCAAATACTATGGGTAAAATGTCATATTTCCTCATGTGACTATTTCCTTAAAGGACTATGTTATGAAAGTGAAGTATTTCACTCCTCTCCTGGATAAATTTATAGAGAACAAGGATGGATTTAGAAAAGTAATGACGTTTGGAGCATTAGTCAATGAGGATTTTATTAGGATACTAAAACCAGAACTCCATGTTCAGAGTGAAACCATATTTGTTCAAGTTACTGCTTCAATTCACTATTCTCAGACAATGACTTCCTCTCCAATGTCAGTTGCTCAAGCCAGGACCTAGATCTGGTCTGTTATCACAGAACAAACTAAACATCAGGTGTTATCCCGACATTGAACAAGCCTAGAACTATCTCTTCTAATAGGAATTAATTTACCACCCCTAAGAATTAGCGCGGAGTTATTATTTTTGATAGGGTAGAGTTATTTTACTTTTTTGTATTTTAGGGTAATTTGATTATGAATATAACACCCCTAGATTTCATAGTACATTATCTCTTTAATGTAATTCAATAGCTCACGCTACATGAAACATCGAGTTCCAGCGCACCACAACTTACCAAACTAGATGTTAAAAAAGTAGTTATGAATAATATTAACTAAATTTTGAATACTCAATATAATTTTAACATCCATATTATGTGTATCGTATACATTATATAAGAACAAATTCAATTTTTCAGATAAAAGAAGTATTTTTCAAAAAATAAAATTTTACCGCCTCTTAATGGAAAACCCTTTATAAATCCAATATTTGACCCATATATATATATATATATATTCAATTTTGACAAAATAAATATTTTCATTAGAAGCGGGACATAAAAATTTAGTTTGGATAATTTTTTGTTGTCTTTCTGAAAACTTTTATATTTTGATTAATTGTGAAAGATACAAAATGTTAATTGAAAAACAAAATTTAACCAAAATAATTCATAGTGTTAAATTATAAATTTGAATGGTTTTGAAGTATAATTAGATAATAATTTTATCATTTAATCCAACTTTGGTCATTGGAAGTAATTTCACAATTAAATTGGACATAAACACATACCAATTTTTTTATAGTTTTTACTTCTCAAAAACCTGTATCTTGGTTTTGACAATGGAAATTAATTTTAAATTAATTAATGTAAATTATATGTTTTTAATTTGGTAAAATAGACAGAATTATAGAATTTCTATGATCCAAATTATATTTGGGTGAATTTTTTCTATTTTTCTGAAAACTTTCAATTTTTAATGAATAGCGAAAAACACTACGTTATTGTTTAAAACTAACATTAATTTAAATAATAATTTTTTCATTTAAATTTATTTTTAAGTCAAAATTGATACATAATACCTATATTAGTTCAATTTAAATAATTGGATTCATTTTATAATATGATCGGATGTATAATTTTTTTTTGAACTTTTAACCGTCTTTTACCCACCGTCTAGGAACATTTGTAAATTTGCATAAAACATAATTTTACCACTTCTGGGAATTGAATATCTAAAAATTTTATAGACAATATTGTCATCAGTAGGTAAAATGGTGTTCAATAGGATGAAAATAATTTTTGGTGAATAGTAACTTTGGAATTCTATTTACAACGGTTAAAAGTAAATAGGATAATTAAAGGAAAAATGATATTATAATTATCCTAACACATGTCCTAATTATTTTGGATAAGTTTATTTCTACCAAACTCATCCTTAGGAATAAAATATGATCCTTTTTATCCAATTGTATTAGATTAGGACATTTATTATTATTTTATATAAAGAAGAGTTAATAGTGTTAAATTAAAAGTTTAATAACAAAATCATTTTTAAAATAGGGTTATACAAAAGAAAAATTTATCTATAAATATTAATTATATATTTAGAAACATTAAATAAATCATAGTATTTTATTTATAATTTTTAGACATCAAATAATTAAATTTACATATGACACAATGATGATGTACTAATTACCTTATTAATGAAAGATTAAAATAATTGATATAATAAATATCAAAATAAATGTAAATTGAGGCTTTTTATGAATTACAATAATTTTTACATTAATATGAAATTTTAGGGTTGATTCAGGGTATTTTTTCATATTAATCCACTTTTTTTGACTTTCAAAAAACCCAAATACTAAATAGTGTCAAAATTGACATAAAGTAATATTTAAAACAAAAACTATATTATTAAATGATATAATACTCCTAAAAATAAAATGTTCTACCAAAGGACATATATAATGATAGATATATCATTAAATAATCACTCAGGGTTCAATTGGAATTTTATAGTAGGTTTATTATCCATGTAATATAAAAATACAAGAAGAAATTTTAAAAGTTAAACTATTTAACTAAGAGTTAAATATAAAGAATAATGTTAATATGGTGAACTAAACTTGTTTAAAATATATTGGTTGAGAGGATTTCGACCCATCCCCACCTTATCCTCGAAATAAATTCATTTTGAGCCATTATAAACTGAAAAGTATTTTCTAATAAAATAATATTCCAAGCTTTTCCTAAAGTGATCCTAAACTGTCTTATAAAAGGGAACTTCCCCCTCTCTTAATTTCACACCTCAAAAGCCATTTGGTTTAGCCGAAACCTATTCAAATGTCCTCCCAACTACCCTAAATTCATCACATCGGACTTATTTTGATCCAAATTATGACCTATGGAGCCCTTTTGTTAAAATGAAAACGAAGAACCTAAAGAAGAGGTAATTACTTCATTACCTCTTTCAATGTTCTTGTTTGCTTCCACTTCCGATTTCTTTGTTGTTTCTATAGTAAAATAGTAACTATCATAACATATACATACTGAGATTTTATTATAAATATTTTACAACAATATTCATTATTCTATCCATCCAATTAATGACAAAGTCACCATACGTGCGTACGTATGGATTGCCTTCTCCACATCGTGGTGTATTTCATTATTCAACACTTCATTATTTGGATGGGTATAATGAAAAGTATAATTTATGTAAATAATAAATATAACATGTTAATAATTATTTATATGTAATATACCATCCAATTACATATTATTTTACCCTCAATATAATGATATTGTTGCTCGTGTGTGCGCATGAATTACCGTCTCCACCAACGCAATGAGATTCATTCCCCATCGTAAACATTAAAGAAAAAATTTCATTTTATGATTAAATATAGTTTTTAAAAACATAATATAATTCTGGATATTAATAAAATACATCCTATCCCTAAACAACTTGACTTACATAACTAAACATATAAAGGAATACGAATCAGTTGACACCCAAAATAATGATACAACTGAAATTTTAAAAACAAAGCAATATTAGAAGATCATATATGATATCATATTAATGTATGTGATTGTTCTATAATCTAATAACAATGATTTAACTATTATACATGATTTTAATATACCCTCTACCAAAGAAAAACTTCAAGTGAAGGGTTAATTTTACAATCTCTTTATTATCAGAGTTTGTTTATATGTGAGTATCTACTGGGAAATCTTTATCATCCAAATTCGTTTTTCTTAAAAATGTATTTCAAAACATTTTTACTATTTCCTAGAATAAGGTTTAAATTAATTTATACAATTTTTTGACATTTTATACATTTTTTTGAATGGTATATTTCTGTCGTTTTTCAAACAAGGTAATTTATGACCTTTTGGAAAAATTAAGGTAAGAAATTTTTTTAACTTATACGGTGGGTGCAGGCATTTTCCACCTTTGTAACACCTTAAAATCTTCCCTTAAAAGCATAAAAGAATATTTTCAAAATAAATGTTTTATTTTTTAATTATGTGACTATTAAATGATTTTAAAATAGAAAGAGATATTTCTCTCAAATTGTTTTCATTTCATCTATGTCAACATCCTTTGATGGATTTTACACTTGTTTGATATTGATTTATTATGATAAAATATTTCATATTGTATTAGAATATTTGTGATATGTTTGATTGTGGATGTGACATTTTTCTAACATTCATTTTTTATGGTTAAAGTGTGAACATTTCGTATTATAGTTTTAATAATAATGTATTTGTCATGGTTCAACATTTTCATATGAGTAATGCATTTGACTTAGTAAGTGATGAGTAGAGCTTGATATAGATCCTCGATGAATCAGTAGGTCTAATGAGACAAACTAGTGTCTTCGCACAAGGACTTAAAAAAAATCTTACTTGTAGTCTTGGAACAAGGCCTTGACTATGTGGTAATGATGTCTGACATTATGCATTCCATCATTAGAAATTTAGATATTGATATTTCATGTGATTATTTGACTAGTAGAATATCCATGTGTATATGTAAATGGAATTATTTGATTTATCTTTTCTATATTATGCTGATGTTTAAGTTTAAAATGATTTTGTTTTAGTCTTATACATTGCCTTAAATATTTATACTTATTTATGATAGTTTCTGCTATATTGTTATTATTACTGATCATTTGAGATCACCCCTTTATTATGTTTTATTTTTCCCATTATATGAATAAGTATATTATGATTAACCTATAAGAATAGTCTAAGGGATAAGAGTGTGTTCCAAGAAGACACAATGTTGTAAATTTTCAATTTCATGATGTAATGTAAAAAACATATGTATGTATCTAGTACTTCCAAGGATACTAAACTAAATGGTATTTCGAGACTTGATATATTATGATCATGAAAATGTTATGAAATAGCGCACCAACTCTGGGTAACTAGGTTTGGCGCATAATTTTTGGTATTATAGGATGGCTAGTAAAATCCTTGGAAACTAGATTAAGATACATTCTTATTAGAGAACATTACCCAAATATAGACTTGGAGGATTAGTATATAAGAACATACAAAACATTTGGTAGTGTAAATTTTATTTGGGTTTTCTAAGAAAATATATCCCTGTGTGGATACAAATAGGTAGAGGTGACTCTAACATAGATGTACCTAGAATGAAAACTCCGACAAGGGGTTTAAGGATTGACCTAGGGTATCCTGGTAAATGACAACAGGCCCTTCTACACTATTGGTATTGAAAATACTATGAAATATTCTTAGCATAATTAACATTTTATTTAAAAACCATTACATAGGATTTATGTGTAAATATGTCAGCAAATAAACCATTTTTATGATTATGAGACTTGATGTATGAAAATGATCAATTAATGTTGAGATTTTTTCTAGTTTTTAGATTATACATTATGATGTTATCTAACATATTGTATGTTGTTATTTATAAATGGTTCCCAATAGATGAAATGTGAACTCTAGTAATACAAATCTCCCAAAGAGTAAGAATGATCATATCATCCATGGTGTTAAGCCAACATTTCGAAGGGAAATAGCCTCCCATGTATTTTCATCATATGAGGAAATAATATCAAGTGTTAATAAGATAAGTAAATAATTCTCTGGAAGCTATGACTTTTAAAGGAAGCCATATAAGAATAGTATGGTAGAGAGAAATATGGATAAAGGGAATAATGGAAAGAAGGATTTTCACATATGTGAAACTGTGGATGAATCACTCTGGGAAGTGCTTGAAAGGAATGAGTGTTTGTTATAAGTGTGGAAAAAAGGGTTATTAGGGAAAATAATACAAAGGGAACTATGAAAAGAAAAATATTTAGTGTTTAAACAATAATAAAATGGGGAAATACACAAATAAATGTCTTAAAAATCAAGGAAATATATCTTAGATGGATCAAAGGGGTCAAGGTAAATCGTAATCAGTTACTATGGTCATTGTGGAATAATTAATGTATTTGTGTTTCTCGATTGAAGAATTATACCATTAGAGTGTTGTATAAATGATTTACTTATTATATTAATTATGTAAATAAATAAGTATTGTACTACAATACTATTTCATTAAGGATTTGAGATTATGGGGTACCAAGATAGGTGACTCAATAGCAGTTTAAATATTTTGGAAAATATATGGTTGAGAGAAAGATAGACCTTAAAATTGTCCTGAGTCTGAGCTAATGATTTTGAAATAAGATTTAATTGATTTGGATAATGTTTATTGGATATTATTTACTACCTTTTAACTAATTAATGGTTTGTTTATTCCATCATTGGTAGAGATTACATCATTTTTCGATTAAAAGTGTATTTCAAGTATTCTATGTTTTACTGAAGGAATAAGGTAGAATGAACATATTCAAAATGGTTTTATGGTAATTCGGGTTATTTCCATGTTTTAATATAATACATGATGAAGGTATTAATATGTTGTTATAAAAGAGATCTTCATTATGTTATGTATAC
Organism: Viscum album; assembly: GCA_963277665.1. Taxonomy (NCBI): domain Eukaryota; kingdom Viridiplantae; phylum Streptophyta; class Magnoliopsida; order Santalales; family Viscaceae; genus Viscum; species Viscum album. The sequence continues at coordinate 315,354,388 of OY728161.1, forward strand.
ATTACTTAAAAAAAATTTTACTACAAGTTTAGACATGAGTATTTTGGATAAGTATAAATGTTGGAATTGATTATGTTGGAAATTGGATACTATTTTCTAAGGTTAAAACATTTCTTAAAATTATTTTTGGATTATTATAAAATGTACAACATGGAGGTTGGGAAACAACCCATCACATCTGGAAAGGCCGCGAGACTTGAACCCACAACCAAAGGGTGACAATGGTGAATCCCCTACCACTGGCCTACGTGATTTACTAGTTTGTATAATGTAGTTTTTTAAAAGGACTAACCAAATAATTATAAATTCATTTTTTTGGAACCATATAAAATTAATATAAATATAATATTTTTGAGTTATACTATATTTTGGAGTGAAAGATGAGTTTATTGTAGAAATTAGTTAAAAGATGGAACTATACTTGTAAAGTATTTTTTTATCTTCTTATTCTATGAATAAATTAATTCTTAAAAATTATAGAAAGGATCTCAAAACCAAAAATGAGTTATCCTAATACCTAATGTTTTTTTTGAAATGATGATATTTTAAATCATCATAGATTTATGGCTTTGAGGCCCTCAATTTTCTATTTATTATTTACTTGTTTGTGATTGATGACCTCAATCACTCCCTATAAATATTTACATTTTCCCTCCAGTTATGTGTCTCTAATTTCCACCAATTTTCTCTTATTCGAAATTATAATTTGGGGGTGACATCTTTATTTACCTTTCACTCTTATTAAGGCTAATTTTTGTTAACCATATTTCTGATGTTGGTTTTCTATAAAGATATATATAATTTTAAACCATTTATTATTGAAGAATAATTTCAAATTTTGTGGATGCAATTTATTGAATAAGGGGAGAATATAACACCCCATGATTTCATAGTACGTTATCTCTTTAAAGTAATTCAATAGCTTGTGCTACACGAAACACTGAGTTCGAGCACATAACAACTTACCAAACTAGCCATTCAAAAATCGGTTATGAATAGTATTAACTACATTTTTCATACTCTATATAATTATAACATCTATATTATGTGCTCATTATACATTATATAACAAAAAATTCAATTTTTCAGATAAAAGAAGTATTTTTCAAAAAATGAAATTTTACTATCTGTTAATGGAAAACCACTTTTAAATTCAATAAGTGGAAATTTTATATATTCAATTCTAGAAAATATAATTTTTTATTATAAGTGGGACAGAAAACTTTAGTTTGGATAATTGTTTGGACTTTTTCTAATAACTTTCATATTTTTATGAATAGTGAAAAAATACTAAATTTTAAAGGAAAACGAATTTTTAATCAAAATAATTTATAGTGTTAAATTATGCATTTGAGTGGTTTTTAATTATTATTAGATTATATTTTTATCATTTAATCAAATGCTGGTAATTTGATATAATTTCACATTTAAATTGGACATAAAGACATATCAATCTTTTAATAGTTTTTACTTCTCAAAAACAAACTTCATGGTTTGGATAACGGAATTTAATTTTAAATTAATTAATGAAACTTATATGTTTTTAATTTTGTATAATAGAAATAATTTTTGAATTTTTAATATCAAATTTATCTTTGTGGATTTTTTGGTATCTTTTTGAAAACATTTAATTTTTGATGAATAGTGAAAAACACTACTATATTGTTTTAACCCGTCTTTTATTTAAATTTATTTTAAACTAAAAATAGATATATAAAACCTATATTAGTTCAATATAATTTATTGGATTCATTTTATCATAATATTATATTTATATAATTTTATTGAACATTTTACCATCTTTTACCTACCTTCTAGGGACATTTACAAATTCACATAAAACTTAATATTACCATTTCTGTGAATTGAATTTCAAAAATTCGAGAGAAACAATTGAGATCAGTAAGTAAAATGTGGTTCAATAGTATGAAAATAATTTTTTTTTGAATACAAACCTTTTAATTTTATTTACAACGGTTAAAAGTAAATAGGTTAATTAGAGGTAAAAATGATATTATAATTACCCTAAAACATGTCATAATTCTATTGGATAAGTTTATTTCAACCAAAATCAACCTTAGGAATAAAATATCATCCTTTTGATCCACTTGGATTAGATTAGTACATTTATTATTATTTTATTTAAGGAAGAGTTAAAAGTGTTAAATTCAAAGCTTAATAACTAAATTTTTTTAATATAGGATTATAATAAGATAATTCAACTATAAATATTCATTAGAAAGATAAAAATATTTCCTACCTCATTTTATTTTATTTATAATTTCTTGACATTAAATAATTAAGTTTATTTATGACACAATGATGATGTAGTAATTACATTATTAATGATTGATTAAAATAATTGATATTATAAATAAAAAAATAAAGGAAAATTGAGGCTTTTGATGAATTAACAGAATTTAGTAGGTTAATATGACATGTTAGGGTTTATTTAATGTATTTTTTTCGAATTAATCACATTTTTATGACTTTCACAAAATCCAAATACATAATAGTATCAAAATTGACATAAATGAGTATTTAAAACAAATACTATATTATTAGATGATATAATATTTCTAAAAATATAAGTTTCAGCCAAAGGACATATATAATAATATATATGTCATTAATGAACCACTCTTTGTTCTCTTGAAATTTTATAATAGATTTATTAACCATGTAATATAAAAATACAAGAAGACAATGTAAATGTTAAACTATCTAACTAAGAGTTAAATCTAAAAGATAAAGTTAATATGGTGACATAAACATGTCTAAAACCTATTGGTTGATATGATTGTGAACCAAACCCACCTTATGATCAAATTAAATCCATTTTGATCCATTATAGACCATAAATTATTTTATAATAAAATAATATTTCATGCTTTTTCTAAAGTGACCCTCACCTCTCTTATAAAAGGGAAGTTTCCATTCTCTTAATTTCACCCCTCCAAATCCATTTGGGCCATCCATCCCCTACTCAAATATCCTCCCAACTACCCTTAATTCAACATAGAGGCCTTACTATTTTTATAAATCAATAATAAGGATCCCTTTTGTTCAAATAAAAAGGAATAAACCAAAGAAGAGGTAATTATTTCATCACCTCTTTAAGAGTAATTTTCCTCTTCAACTTCCTCTTTCTTTGTTTTTTATACAAAAATAATAAATCCAGTACATTATCTATAAAAATATTTTATTATAAATATGGTACAACCATATTCCTTATTCTATCCATCTTATGAATGACAATGTAATCATATGTGCGTACGTACGGCATACCGTCTCCATGTCGTGTTGTATTTTCTTATCCAACACATCATTTTTTGGATGGGTATACTAATGAGTATAATTAATGTAAATAATAAATATAACATGTTAATGATTTTTTATATGTAATATACCATCCAATTACAAATTATTTCACCATCAATAAAATGATATTGTTGCTCGTGCGTATGTACGGATTACCGTCTCCATGAAGGTGATGAGATTCATTACCCATCTTAAACATTCAAGAATAATTTTTATTTTATGATAAAAAAAATTTTCTGATATCTTAATATCATCCTATATATGAACCAAATACATACTCTCCATAACATATATGACTTATTTAACAATACATATAAAGTAAACGGAATCTATTATCACCCGAAACAATGATACCACTAAAATATTTTTAAAAATGCAATAATAGAAGATAGTATATGAAGTCATATTTTTGTATGTGGTTATTGTATAATTTAATAAAAAATATTTAACTATTAAAAAAGAGTTTAATGTACCCTCTATCAAGGAAAATTACTTGTTAAGGGTTAACTTTATAAGCTCTTTATTATCTTAGGTTGTTTGTACGTGAGTATCTACTAGGACGTCTTTATCATCAAGATCCGTGTTTTATAAAAATTTATTTCAAAACATTTTTACTATTTCCTAGAATATTTGTTAAAGTCATTTATACACGATTTTTACTTTTTATAAAAAAATTTTAAAGGAATATTTCCGTAATTTTCCAAACAAGGTACTTTATGACATTTTTGACAAATTAAGGTAAGAATACTTTTTTAACTTATACGCGAGGTGTGGCGATTTTCCTCCGTTATAACACCATCAAAGTGTCCCTTAAAATTTTATAAGAATATTTTAAAAATAAATATTTTCTTTTATAATTATTTGACTTTTAAATGATTTCAAAATAGAAAGATTTATTTCTCTCAAATAGTTTTGATCTTATTTATGTCAACATCCTTTGATGGATTTTACACTTGTTCAAAGCTGATTTATTATGATAAAATATGCCATATTATATTCAAGGTTTTATGATATGTTTGATAGTGGATGTTTTATTTTTATACCATTCATGGTTTATGGTTAAATTATTAACATTTCCTATGATATTTTTAATATGAATGTTTAGGTTATGTTTCAACCTTTTCATATGAGGAATTAATTGGACATAGTAAGTGATGGGTGGAGCCCACTATAGCTTTTTGATGCATCGGTATGTCTCATGAGACAAACTAGTGTCTTGGAACATGGCCTTGAAAAAATATTATTTGTAGTCTTGACACGAGGCCTTGACTATGTGGCTATGATGTCCGGAATTATGCATTATATCATTGTGAAATTAGCTATTCATATTACATTTGATTATTAGACTAGTAGAATTTATATGTGAATAAGTAAATGGAATTATTTGATTTGTCTTTTCCATATTATGGTGAAATTTTTGATTAAAAGTCTTTTCTTTTATTCTTATACTTTGCCTTAAATGTTTAGGCTTATTTTTGATAGTTTACACTATATTGTCATCCTTAATAAGTATTTTATATCACCCATTTATTGTGTTTAATTTTTTCAAGGATGTCAAGAAGTATATGATAATTGACCAGCTGGAATAGGCTAAGGGATGTGGGTGTGTTCAAAGAATACTTATTACTTTAGTTTTTCCATATCATGATGTAATGTAAAACTTATGTATGTATCTAGTACTTGTATGGCTACTAAACTAATCGGTCTTTTAAGACATGATCTCTTGTGATAATTCAAATATTATGTAATAATTCACTGGCTCAAGGTAACTAGAGATGGGGGTTATAATTATTGACAATTCACTATTTCTACTCTTGTGTTTTAGTTTTTACCCTTCCAGCTTTATCTAATCCCAAAAGGGGGGAAAATTATTATGAATTGTTATTGGATTCTTATTTACTCAAAAAGGGTTGGAAGTGATTCATTTTTATAATGCCATGATTGGAGATCATCAGTGGGGTGTTGGCCCATAATGGATTTTTAGCCCCTATATGTAACTATAATAGTTTTAATTATAAAAAATAATTTCATATATTATAACATATATCTTACCTCATTATTAAAAATCATGTGTTAATTACATGTCACATATCTGACCTCATAACAGATCCTAAATCAGGTCAATTCTTATCTTTTATATCAGATCTTTTCAATTATATAACTAATTTTGTTCTTTAAGTCTAAAAAAGATTATAAAAGATTATATATGAGTAATTATTGGTATTAACACATTCTGACATTACTATTCTATAAGACAGATAGATCATCTAAATTTATCTACGTATGAGTCACTGACACTGATAGAAGAACTGAGACACTGAAAGACAAATAACTCACCGATCCATAGAGTCACCGACTGATTTATCAACGAATGATGTCTCACCAACATGACGACTCACCGATAGATGTCTGACCGGTAGACAACTCAATGAATGATGTCTCACTGACAAGACAACTCACTGATCAACTGAATCATCAATATAGGAGTCATGGAAAGACTCTTTAAATTTTTATTTATTAAAATTATCTCTAATAGTCATATTTGATTCATTAAATAAAACTGACATATTAAATTATACTTTATAGTAATTTTAGTATACAATAAGAGGTACGATAAACCTACTAATTTGGAATTAGAATTATCTCTCTCATCCCACCAAAATAAAATCATTTTGAAGAGGGAAGCAGTAAGTAGTGTGGCGTGCCCACATGAGAGACATACCGAAGAAAATCCACAACTCTCATGCACCCACTATGAACTCAAGAACAAAAAGAAGAAAACACTAGGAAATATCAATCATGTTTTACATATAATTGAAAAACTACTTCAATGTATCAAATATGGAGAAAAATATACCTCTAGAACTATACTTGTACCTAGATGCCAGAATACGAGACACTATTTTTGTGTCCACTTCTAGAAGAAGACTCAAACCTCATCTCATGTACATATAAAGAGTCTGGAGTTTCACCTCAAGACACACATAGCCTTCTTAATCCTTTCTCAAATTTATTTTCTCAATTGTGAGAATTTTTACATACTTTTGAGAATTGTGTGTATCTATCTATAAAGCACACACTCTCTCATGTATCAACCTGAAGGATTCTAGATATCCATCTACTCATATGTTCTTAGACCTTTTTACACCCACTGATAAGTGTAGAAGAGGTCCTTGTGTATCCTGGTAGTCTATACCAAAGAAGAACTGTGGTAATGTAATGTGACCTAGACAACTTGTGTGCTGTTGTGAACCCCAATCCAGTGTGTGGATCAAACTATTTATTAATTTATACTTCTTGGTGGCAGGTGATCATTGAGTGGAGAGTATTATTTTTCCACTCGAGACTAAACTAATTGTTTAATTTTTTCAAAAGATTTAACTTTTAGTTTTACTCTATTTTATCATATATTTCATTAAACTAAATTAAACTCTAATAGTTAGTCTTAGCATGTGTTTATATCTGTATTGAATGATTAGGTTAGTTTCAAAAGTTGTATTAATTATCGAATTTATGTAACTGAGAACTAATAACTCTTCTAAATAATTAATCGAGCAGTAAATCTCTTATAAATTCACTACAAGCTATTTGTTCAATTGAATTTTAAATTTTGGGGAATTTCAAATAATAACTTTTAACAAAAACTTTTATAGATACTCAATTCACCCCCACCTGAGTGTTCTACTCTGACCAACATAATGGATAACTAATTATTAACTAATGATTAAAAATTAATTAACTAATGATTAATTAATGATTAAAGAAAGATCAAGGAATGAATAAATAATGATTAAATAATGATTAAGTAGTGATTAAATAATGATTAAGGAATGATTAATGAATGATCAATTAATTATTACCTAATGATTTCATGAAGATTAAATAATGATTAACTAATTATTAATGATTTATAAACTAATGATTAACTAATGAATAAATATTGATTAACTAATGACTCAGTAATTATTAAAGAATTATTATGGAATGATTACCGAAGGATTAAATAATGATTAACTAATGATTAAAGATTGATTAAATAGTGATTAACTAATGATTAACTAATGATTAAAGGTTCATTGACTAATGAATAAAGAATGATTAACTAATGATTAAGGAATAATTAAAGATTGTTTATGTATTGATTAAATACTTATTAAGGAATGATTAAAAAGTTATTAAAGAATTATTAACAATCGATTAAGTAGTGATTAAAGAATGATTGACTAATATTTAAATAATGATTTTATAATTCATAACCAATGATTAACTAATGATTAATGATTGGGTTGATAATTATTAATGAATGTTTAACTAACGATAAAGTAATGTTTAATGAATGATTCACTAATTATTAAAGAATGATTAACTAATGATTAAATAATGATTAAAAAATTATTAATTAATAAATAGATATTGATAAAATTTGGATTATTATAGAATAAGCATAGGATTAAATATAACAAAATGGATGATAAAGATTCTTAATTGCAAACATAATTTGTTACCACTATGATTTATATAATTAATTCCTTATTGCATTACTATTTGGTTTAGATTTATGGATTTGTTTTATATAAATCACATTCTCTTTATAAACCACTAAACATACAGTTAGGAAAGTTAAAAATTTTACTACCAAACATTAGTTTCATCTTATAGGATATATGAGAAAATATTTTAAAATTTTGGTATCATAAAGATTATATTGTTATCAGAGAAATCGTATCCCTTTCTAGATATTACATGTGGATACAAATATGGCACAAATGTACCTATAGGTAATACTCCAAAACAACGCATTGAGATACACTTGATTAGGAACCAGTGGGTGACAACAGGCCTTATTGCATACCTTGTTTGTCACCCTTGGTGGATATGATTTAGATGTTTCATATTGTCTTTATAAACTTCTAAAATAAATTTAGTAAAAATAATAATTATAATAAAGATAATTTGTATCATATATTCGGATAAAATAACTTGGTCTAAAATTTTAGTTTCATAAAGATTATATGGTTAACCCTCACTATTAATAGTTTTCATAGATTGTTTTTGAATCTGAGGTAAAAAAATAATAGAAAAATTAAATCAGTTCATTTATCCATGGTAAAATGAAAATTATGATCATATAAAGTGAAATATAAAAACATAAACCCATTAAATAAAACATGAATTCATTACAATAGACAATAAATGTCTTAATAGTTTTCTATAGAACAATGTTTGAAAAAGATGTGTCTTACTACGAAAGTGATGTAAAATAAAACATAAATTATGTTTTTAGATTAATAACATATTCCAAAAAGATTTACATATCATTTTAATTTCCAAAATATTCCAACCATATAATGTAATGCCTTCCCATACGGTGATGAGGTTATTATAAGGGTAAAATATTTTAAAAATTCAAATGATAAACACATCTCTTAGTGACTCATTTGGGGGACATGGTCTGTGGATCAGTTTTACATGCATGTGCACATGATGGATCTATTGATACTGGAGTATTTTGATCATGTTTGGAGATAAAACTGTTGATCTACATTATTGTCTTACACTTATAGTATGTTATGAATAACATGTGAGTCAGATAGAACAAATTTGGGAGGATATGTTGTCCTACATTAGATGTGGTCATGGGAGTGAATCCAACCCCTCTCCCCTATTTTTTGTTAATATAATCTTATATATGTGTTTTGTGATTCTATGAGTGGATGCTAGTATGATCACTCATCTATATTGGTTTCTAATGCTAGAAGTTATTGAATTTAATTTCTTATTATTTACCACTTTTATTGTTTTATTATACAGGTGGAGTCAGGAACACCACTTCATCGGCACTCCGAGACACCATTTTGGGTGTATAATGTATCATGTTGGATAATCTATTACCCACAAGAATAAGTACATACAAGATTTTATTGACTAACAAATTTCATAATATCAACATTTTTCATTTTTAGTAAAAAAACATTTAAAAAATTCTCACATGTCATTTCAGTTTACATGGATGATATACTAGGCTTTATTAGACTATTTTACTTTATAATTCACTACTAGAATTAACGATGTAATGAATATAGTGCCTCTCATTCACTTTAATATTATTGAGTGGCACCATCATGACAGAGTCATGCGCCAGTTTGGCTGTGTTCAGTGTATTCCACTTCCACTAAAACAATCACCAATACTTTAATCCATGAAGCTGACGGGAAGGTAGGATGTTGACTAGAGTAGAATACATTTAGAGTATCTTGGCCTTTGGGGTTTCTGATCATTGATTAACATTGATTGTGTATGTACATTATGATTAAATCTATCACAACATGTCTAGTATGATCCATGGTATAGAATAAGTTATATAGGGTATCTTACTCCACATGAAAGAGGGCTTCAAGATCTGGTAAGTCAATAAATTTGTATGAGTTTATTTATAGTACTATTTTCAAATTCATTTAGAATCACTTTACAACATACTGGACTATAGTGGATTATCCACATTTCTGATCTAGAGTAGGAGAAGTTTACCAGCCTCGAAGTGACCCATGATACAGCGTAAGGAACGATTCTAGTTTATCATGCGGTTCAAAATAGTATCTATGATTGTCCACCCCATGGAGATGACATTCTTAACAATGGAGTAGAGGTTATTTCTCATGAAACTCCTCCAACTATAGTTGGTGATGAAGAGACATGATACCGATGATGTAGACTGCATTGTACTATAAATGAGTCCTCACTTGTTCTATAGACATAGGTTGGACCTCTAGTAGTCAAACCTTAACTGATTGCGGATGTGCATCAGGAGGCATGAGATCCTTCTATATTGGCTAGATATGTAGAATTTTATCTTGGTATAGATTATTTGTGGTTCTATCAATGGTCATTTCTCATGCCTCCATATATCATTCTTGATCATTCTTAGGCTTTATGGTACCCCTAGGTTGTGATGACAGGTCCATCTACTCACCTAGTGGGAGAAGGATCAGGAGTGTATAAATGCTTCTAGTTGACACCACCTCCCATTGAGACACAGTCAGAGCATCCGACAGTTGAGGTACTAGCAATAGAGGATCATCCATCTCAAAGTCATCATACTCCAACCTATCGTTGAGTTCAGCAAACTTGGTACAGGCTTCCCATTCGTACACTTACATATAGAGTTATTGTACACATTCAGGTATTTTTTTTCTGCCGATTAAAATCATGAAATTATTTTTAATGTTAACCATTTTTATCTGTTTAGACATTGTTTCAATTTTTTTATATTTTGGTTACAATTTATATTTTATAAGATTTCAAAGTCCACTACTTGAGACATAGAAAAACATATTCAATTTTAAGTAGGTATCTCTAAAATCATATAAATTATAAACTATAAAAACAATCTAAATAAAACATAAAACATTGTCTAAGCGTCCAAATTTTTTTTTGAAAATAAAAAGAGTTTCTTAAACATAATAAATAATTGAAAATTAAAGGAATGAAAAAAAAGATTATAAATGGTTTAAAGAAAAAATATATTATGCAAATAAATTTACTTTCCATTAATTGTGTTTAATAAAATCCTTTTATTTTGAATTATTTTTTATATGTCTAGTATGTGTATCAAATATATTTTATATTGTATTTATATTTTAAAAGTTATATAATTTTATTGCCAACAATTCAAACATTATTATGTATCATTAAGGTGATTTTTAAAGAATATAACTTATAAAATATACATACAGTCTAATGGATACTTGAAAAAGTGACTCAACATATAAAACATATTTGAAAATAATAAATAATAATAAATATAATAACTAAAAGATAATTTTAATGTTAATATATTTATCGCTAAAAAACATAAAATTTTCACTTTCAAATATTACAAGAAATAATTATAATAAAATAATAAAATAATAATATATATGATAATATTAAAACATATATATTTAAAAAATTTAAAACATATATTTTTAAAATATGTTTTTTAATTATTTTTGTTGAAGGGAGGAAGAGGCCCTGCCACCTTTCCACATAACTTAAGGACAGTATAGCCTCTTCCGCTATTCTATATTAATTTTCAAAAAACATTTTACATCGACATATTTAATGAAAAATTCAAAAAGATCATAAACACACTCAGCTAACTACACTTATGAATGTGATGAAAATTTGGATGACCTTTACAAAACATATCAACAATACCACTTACCATAACTTAATAAAAGTGGAACTATGGATTCACCCTTACACACACTATTTAAAAACCATCCAACCTTTACATAAGAAAGTGGGACAACATAGAGGTATTAATTTAATTTAAAAATATTTAAATTTAAAAATAAATAATCATATAAATAATAATGAAATGGGTTTATTATTATTTCAAAAATTTAAAATTTACCTCTTATACAATAGATCCATATTAAAATTACTTTAATAAGTTATAAAACCATTTTTAAACAACATTAAAACAATTAAAACTATCATAATACCTCCAACACCCTATAATGAAAAATGAAATGTGTGTAGAGATCATTGGAATTTATATATATACACATAATATTTATTTATATACGTATATTTATAAATATAAAACCATGATAAAATATTGTATATATATACTTATAAATAATTGAAAATAAAATTCACTATGATATTTACTATATATAATATTATTATATATATTTATTATATATGGTTTATAATACACACATAATTTTTATACATGCATACATACGGAAAGGGATATTCCCCAATTAAAATATTATACGTGATGTATTTTGGTGGCTATGATCTTAATGATACATTGGATAAATGTAGTTGGAATGGGGCGAACCATGGATTAAAATCCATGGTCGAGAAAATTTATTAGAAAAATAAATTACATCAGGAAAGAGAAATAGGGATGCAATGAAAATGTTTCACAATGTCACCAAAATGAATAACCATTTATTGGTCACCTTATATGAGGTCTACTATTCCTTCCTCAGGAACTGCCCCGTCTCTTGGAAGTTGGCCCCTCTCCCATTTCCTTGGATCTTACCAAGTATCATATTGAGAATCCACATCTGATGAGTCAGATTTCTCATCATGAAATTCTTGTACTTGGGTATAATAAATCAAGACAAGGCCATTATGAATCCTCTTTGAGGATTTTATTTTTTGCATGAAATGATCCATGAGAAAGTCTTAACTCCTAAATAAGTACATCAATACTTTTGGATCTGTTTAATATATATGTGAGAAAGAGAGATTACTTTGTTTCCTTACATTCATCATGGATTAGGTGAAAAATCACTTCTGTGGTATCCATTTTACAGACATTTCCATCATGAAGATTCAAGTTTCCCTCCCCACCTACAGGATCTTTAGACATAGATGGGAGGATAGATGCTTCAATCATAAGATAAGTCATAACATGAGTTAGTTCCACATTCTATCCACTTGTCATTAAAGACTCATTAAATAGAATTAAATCAATAAAAAATTGATTTATAGTTAACAATAACCCACTTCCCTTGAAACATTTTTTAACCTTCAGTGAATAGACCTTCCCCACATCTCCATTTTTCACGTTGCTTCCACCCTCATTCAAGAAGTCATCTTCAAACCCATCAAAAGCATCCATATGTTCATCATAGGACGATACATGGCTCAGGACATGTGGATCTTATATGGACGGTTCATCAACCTTCAAGACCTATCTAAAAACTCTATAATCATAATACAATCCTTCTGTAAGATCCCCTTTAGGGTGCAACATCAAAGGTTTCCTGGGATCCAAACATTATCCCAATAGAAATCGGCTTAATGAATAGGGGACACCCCAATAATCTTCAAGCCTTGACATGAAACATAACCAGGACCACCAGAAGGGGAGTGAACCCCCTGCACTAGAGATTACCGACCACTATGGAAAACCGAACATGAGGTGGAGTTTTTGGACATCTGCATAGAATCCCCATTGGACTGAAACCTGACTCTTCAAGACTTCCTATAATCAGCGTCCTACTAAAGAGGAGAAAATAGAATGCCTTGAAATAATATATCATCACACACCTCTTGGTTTTTATATGGAGAAAGAACCCCCTATACTAGGTAATACCTTCCATTAACAGGGCATGAAATGGCCTATTGAGACACACTACTAGAAACAAGGGCTGAAAAGGAGGGTCCAACATTGGCCTAACTGATTCCATAAGGTGCATCTCCTGAATTCATGACCCCATCCTTCAAAGATAATTCAATATGATATAGATGTTTCTTAAACATACAATTATCAATTATTTGACCCATATTCTTATAATTTGAACATTTCAGGTTCTTTGAATAGTTTCTAATAAGATTCCCAAGGTTCACCCACATAGATTAAAATTCAAGAATATTCTCCATGGTAATTGTCATTTTAATTCTAAACTCACTAGTAACTAAAATCATAGTTTTGGTCAAGGGAGAAAGAAAATCAACCTCAATGAGTGCCCTTGAAAAATTAACAATCCTTTATTTCTATTTTAGTTTATTAAATTTTATCTAGATTTCTATATATGTGGTGATGTCCAAGAGTATATTCAGATTCTAGAAGAACTAGATTAGAACCATAATCTAGAACTAGACAGATCAATTTATTTTTTTTGATATTTTAGGGGTTAAAAAATAGATCCTAATCATGGATATGAATAATACATGGCTCGAGAGAAAACATTTTGTACCCTTATGACTTTTATTTAAAATTTTCTAAAGGGAAAACAATGTGATAGAATCCCTTCATAATTGAAGTCAATCATTGGTCATGAAAGACACATATTTGTGAGTGGTGACTATGAATCCCTTCATCCTTCCATGATTTTTCAGACAAAAAAAGTGTAACTCTAGATACAATTGAATGTAAATAAGACCAACTATAATCTTGAAAAATCCTATGTTCATCATCAATGAAATAAAGGGTTCCATTTTTTGTTACCATTCTAGAATAGTACTTGACATAGATGAAGAAATGACCCAACTCAACAATCCCAATCACAAATTTGGAATCCTCTCAAGGGCGAGGAACAAGAAAATTAGAGGTTCCAGTATCAAACATCCCCGTATTTGAGTTTATTTCATCTAATTTCTATTTTGGAGTGTGGATGAACACATAACACAAATAAAAAACAATCACCATCGAGAAGAATCATGTTTTAGATCTGAGATTCATGAAGAGATAGAGAGGGAAGCCCTGGAACTATGCCCATCTATACTCTCTAAAAATATCATTTTCTTAACATAGAACGATATAGAATTATGAATGAAATGTGGTTGTTTTATATGAATCATTACCAATTGAATCTTAATGTGTTGACATTCGAGTAAAACTTCTACCTATGCTTTCATAAAGGAATAGTTACATGAGATGTAATAGGGGATCATTACTATATACTATGAACGAAACTTGTAAAGGCATAAAATTATGTTTTATAATGAATGTTTTAATTTGGGAATCAGTGATGAGAACCCTTGGGTTATATATAACCCGTTTAATTATATTATGACCAAGGTGGGTGTGATATTTATATGATGCAAGTCCAAGACAACCAGGTGCCTGAAGATCTCTTCCCATTTCTTTTCTATGCCTAATATACTAGCATTCCATGAAGGAAGTGGAATACCAAACCTATGAAGTGAATTTTAGTTTAACCTGTATATTCATTTTGAGGTGGGATATATTTTGGTTAGTACATTGGGATCATTGTAACCCCCTGTGGATTATTGGGTCATTACATTTTTTTGAGGACTTTTAATTTTCTTTTTTTGGATGTTTCTATTTGAAAATTGGGAATAATATTGATAACATGTGGTTTTTAGTATCCTAAAATTTCCTTTTGTATGGGGTTTATGGTTTAGTGTATATCCTAGGTGTTCGTGGAAGCTTTAGAGGAGGAACGAAGTGGCCAGGGTGATGTCAGGGCATGTTCTAGGCCCTTCATGCTGTGAATCTGGGATTAATTTCATGGATTTTCATGGATAGAGAGATGTCCCCTTATAAGGATATTCATGGTCTGACCCTTTGGGAATTACATGAATTTTTTTTAGGTATTTTTTAAGGTGCTCGATCCCATTTTTCTCTTGGCTCAGATGAGTGCTTCAATAGGAGGCCGATGGCCGGACCTCCCTCTCCACCTTCTTCTCTCCATATGAAGAATTTTCAATTGGGATTTCACATTTTTAAAGATATTATTCTTCCTACCCACCTCTCTATCCTTATTATAATCTAATATAACTCATTTTAAATTAGGTTTTTAGTGTTGACTCTACTAGATAATAAGGGAATTGACCAATATGTATGGGGATTTGTCTCGGTATGAATAAGGGACATCATGAGATGCGATCTACACACCATTTGAAACAATTTTGATAATGGAATGTCACCCTATGATTTTATCTAGTGTTTTTTGATTTTTTGTACAATATTTCGTTTAATTGGCCATAAATTTTGTGTATGTTTCACAGCCTAGATCTAGGGGTTCTTTTAGAGAAGACTTCATTTTGTTACTCGTATTTATATCAAGCGAGCGATGACTGTTGAGTTTTTAGTCATTATTCTTATTTAAATTTAATGGTATAATTAGTTATAATTTTTTTACTAATTATTTGGTGATGTATCCTGGCATTAGAAAAGTGTTCGAGAGTGCAATAAATGTTTCGTCGGCTTGGAAGAGGCACGATAGTACTTGTTGAGGGGTTATCTCTATTTTAATTGCAGGTGGACCCTATGATACAATTAATATGAATTTATATATACTTTTGTGAATTCTTGTTTAATTTATGGGGATTAAGATTAAATTTTAGGGACTAGTGTTTCCCTAGGTAGATTGGAAAAGAGGGGGTTTGGCCTCCTATACTTTAAATGAGTTCTCTTTAGCACCTAAATGAATTCGGATAACCTGGGGACTCTATCTCTATAGAGAGAGAGTATTAGTGGATCTGAAGAGATTACTCTTAGTGGTATTTAGTATTGATAAGTGACATGTGATAAATTATGTTGGTTTTTTAGTTTTTTTAAGGAAATAATTAGTGGTTTGGGCTGAATGATGATAATAAAGATGACCAGGAATCTCCTGAGTGATGAGAAACATCATTTTGGGGTTGTAAGAGATTTATGATGGGTTAGTGGAGTGAGAGTCATCATTTGGACTTGGAATTGGGATTCCAAGTGGGTTAAAGAATATTGTTTTTGTAATATCACTATATAGAATGATCAAGACTAATGAGGGGATTTTTAATGTTGTATTAGACATAGATTCTAAATAAATGTGGCCCTTTGGGATGAAATTTCATCAGGGGTGATGATATTAAATCAGTATCTATGATTATATACTATGATGGTTCTTGATGACACTATGATTGCATTGAGGGTTGAGGTGATATGTAATTTGGCAAGGGAATATATCTGGATATTGGAACTAGATTATATTAGATGGTGATATGTGTGATGGGGCACAACTCTATGTTGTTGCCTGTGCTTGATAACCACTCTAGAGTCTATAGGGATATGTCTATGTTATGGCATTCCCTATGTTTTTCAATATGGTCCAAAGTGATGGACCTCCCCAGTGTCAACGAGGATGGTTTTGTGTGAATAATATGTCATTAAAACGGTATTGGGTTTAGGACCCTACTAGACATGGATTGGGTTGGATAAAATTTTGTTTTATGTTACTTTAGGTTTTAGTAGAGAACAGTATCATCTATGTCCTCTTTCATTATATATGAATTGGAACTCTCTAGAAGTTTCTTGGGTTGTGGTAGAGTATATCCCTGGGGATTGGGTTGTGGTATATTGTAAATTTTCATTGATGGTCTACCCTAGAGTTAAGAGGGATGCATCAAGGCTGATGGGTGTATGACTAGGCACAATGTCAATAGGTATAGGGGTGAGGTTTTGGATGTCAAACTACCATGAGTCTTTGGTTTTGGGCTAGTCATCAGTATGAAAACATGAGAGTATATGTGAACATTGAAATGGTTCCAAATTAGGTATCATTATGTTTGGGGTGTCCTTGTTTACACCTAATGGGTTTATGGGTGTGTTTATCTCATCAAGCGTCATAAGGATCTGGTTAGAACCGGATGACTAAGCAAGCATAATTAATTATGTATAAATTTTTTTCATGCATACACAAAAATATAGTGGTGTATAATAGGGTTATTTGGTGATACCATACTGAGCATTATTCTTTCACCCTACATGGGTATCCTGGTGTGTGTATAAACCCCATGTCTATATTTCTGGTCAAACCACCAGTTGTGTAAAGAATGAGGCTTGTGAAAATTGAGGGCATGAATAGACTAGGATGATTCCTTGCGATGGAATTTAGGCAAGGATTCATGTGTTTTGTTTTATTTTATTTTATTTTTTGATATAACCAATGGGTGAACAGTGTTTAGATGTTTTATAGGACAACACCATGTCTGTTATATCTTTTGGATATTCATTTTCAAACACCATTATAATGTAGATTTATTTTGGTTATTTTTTTGTTTTACTAATTTTATTTGAGGTAATATTATCCCCAATATATATACTATCCCCTTACTACAAATCTGCATGCTCTATCATATAGGGAGCCATGCTTGATGCCATGTAGAGCTCTGACTCTATAAGGTTATAGTTTAGGGAGTTATAAAATGTGGTTAAAGAATTGTTTTGTTTTATGATTTGGTAACCAATGTAACTATTTATAAATAGAAAACTTTCAAGGGGTAAGTGAGAACCCTCACAACTAACCGGGTCAAGAAGAAGAAGAAACTATAGACTTATCAAAGAAATTATTAAGCTCCAGGGAATTGCATTTACTTGGATGTATCTATCATCCTTCAAGATGTATTCATAGTTCTTCACTAGATAGTCCCAATAGTTCATATACTCTTCAGTTTTAATATTCCCAAATTTTAAAACCAATGTCCCAAAAGTGTTCTAGGAATTTATTAGATCATATAATGGACTTCAAAACACTAAGTTGAGAACACCAATTTTAATATGATTTCTAGGTAACATGGGTGATGGGATTAGTGTTATTTTTTATCTTACAATTTTATGATCCGACCTTGGGTGATTCACATGGATTTTGAGGTTTATGATTTATGGTCGATTAGATATTTTCCCATTGAAAATAGGTTTTATACATGAATTATAATAGGCATGTAGCATATAAATGACCTAAATGTTCTTTCATGTGGTTATTGAAAGATGAGAGGCCCATTGATTAACGTGCCAACAACAATAACATATATGATGTTTTATAATATAACTTGTTAATAATATAACAATTAGATGGAATGTGTTGTATTTACTATTGATGTAAGGTCATGTAGATCTTATGGTAATGGGTTCTTTAGTAATGTAAATATAGTGCCTTTTTCAAGTGATGTATTGAGAACTCTCATGTGTCAGTGAAAGCATTTGATGACCTGGAAATGACTCAATGATTGAAAGGTATATCTGAGAGGTGATCTGAGGATGACCATGAGTTTCTCTAATATTGATGAACCCATTGGAGTTATTGGGAACATTTTTTTAAAGAATAAAAAACAACCAATTTGGTATTTTCCCGTATATATTTTTAGTGTCAATCTACATAACCAGACCAAATGATTTATTGTAATTTTAGGGGGATTGTGTAAAATGAATGTTAATGCATTGAGATTTATAATGTGAAGTGCTTGGTGAATTTCTTGTGTCGATGCGGGAGGATAGGATAGGGCCAACTGGGTTCATGGACTAGAGGTTCTCTAGATATTGTTTTGTCTAGTGTAGTGGAAGATTGGGTAGACACTTATTGTTCTTAAGATGATACATGTATGGTGGGTATTCATGAGGTTATCCTTGGAATGTGAGATTCATTGGGTTGTTGGTTGATTCTTATGTGCTTGTAGAGCATTGTAAATGGGTTGGGTGTGTAAACCTGGGTTAAATGGGATGTGGGTCATGGGAGCATGATTTTATTAGTGTGATCAAATTTCATGGGACCATGTTTTTATGGGATCAGTTTAGATTGGGTTATATAGTAGACAAGAACCTATGAGTGGTTTCTTGATAGATTTCTATTCCTTAAAAAGGGGAGAGAGAATTGGTGAGGCTTTTTTGAGAAGTTCTTTGTGGGTACACACGGTACTCGGTTGAGTTGTGAATCGGTAAATACACCATGTATGGGTACATTAGAAATTTTTGGGTTATGGATGATCACAAGTGGTGTGGTAGGTATACGGTGATGAGATGATTATAGGTAAGGTATCTTGGAGAGTTCAATGTAAGGGAGATGTCCCTCAATAATACTACGTGACAAAGGTGTTGGGTAAGGATACCATTTTATGGTTGATATGATTTTAGGACTTGGAATGTATTGTCAGGGAGGTGTGGTGTTAGAGGTTGATGGGATAATGTGTAGCTTAGGAAGAGAAACATGCTTTTAGTATGGGGGATTATTTTCATCAGTGTCTAAGGATAAGGGTATGGAAACCCATATTGTAGGGATCACACCATTAAATATTATATAATTTCATTCTTGGTGATCTCAAAGTAGATTATGGTAATTGGATCTTGGTGGGGGTACATAGTTATGAGTGGGATATCAATATCAAGTCATAGTTTTTGATAATGGATAAAGCATGGGTCATGGAAAATGGGAGTATGTGATCTTTTTATGATGATAATTATGATCATATGGTTGGGGAATCAAATCAATCATGGTAAAATGACCCACATGATGGAAGATATATTTTGTGGTGGGATTGGTCATTAGATATTCAAGGATACATCGAGGTACATGTTTTGGTAAGATACACTAAAATATCGTTCCTTGGTAAATAATGGATTTAAGATGATAATGTCATTCCTGGAGGAGTTAGTGTTTTGGAATCCGACTTGGGATGATATGTGTGGTATCCCAGAAATTTTTTAGTTGTGATACATTATTTTTTATGTGATTCAGTGGGTGAATCATGGTTTATTACAAGATTCAAGGGGTAAAACAAAGTTTCTTGACATGGTTGAAGGGGTGAAACCCAGTTTTGTAGCTTGGTACCAGGGTGAATAATGTGATGAAATACCTTGAAGGTGTACTTTGGGTGAAATTTCTTTGGAATAATGGAATTTTTTCTTCATATCTTGGGGTTTGATCAAGACCCTATGTGGTGGGATCAGTTGTGGAATCACTAAGTAAGAGGAATATGTTTCTTTTTTAGATATTCCAATAGTTGAAAACAATTGTTTTAGGACAATTAGATAATATGATTTATAATTTGAGTTTTTAATTTAGAATGGACATGGTGATAGGGGTTTCATGATGGAAGAATCGTGTAGGAAATAGTTAGAAAATATCAGTGGACTGGTCGAAGGGTGTTTTTAGAAGGAGATCCCCATATTTTGAGACACCATGGCTTGGAATCATCCTCGGTGAGAGGATTACAATGGTTTTAAGAACACAGGCCCCATGATTTATTGTGTGAATAAACTATTTTATTTAAATAGATATGGGTGTAGGTTCATGTAATCATAGGGTTGGAATTGATATCATACAGGTGGATTATCTTCTGGTAAATTGTGTGCTATTGTTTAGAGTGTGCAATGGGAGAATTGTCAGTGTTTAGAGATGGAAAATAGATGGTAGGTGGTGAATGGATAACCAGGATAGGTTGATATATGTGTTATATTGTTCTCCATGTATTCTCAAGTATTAGAATCATTATGGTGGGTAGTTGGTAGTGCCTTTTGGATTTTCAAGTCATTATGTTTATAAAAGGATTTGGGATTTTGGTTTGGAGGATGATTCCTGTAAAGGAATGGGAGTCATATAGGGTACATGAATGTTTGAATATTGCAAAAAATAATTTTTCATTGGGCAGAAGTTTTTTGGACAGTAGGGGTGTTTGGGGAGGTTTCAAAGCTGCAATGGATTAGTCGGCATATAGAAGGGTCCAACTAAATGCCCTTCAAATCATGAATCAAAGATTCACATAGTGAATTTTGTGGGGAAAGGGGATTTTACCTTTGACAAGGAGATTCATGAAGTTAAAAAAAATTAGACCATGAATGTGTGTTTTTTGGAGTTTTTAAAGGGGCTCAACCCATTTTTCTCTAATCGCAAATTAAGTCATGATCCCCTTTTTCCTACTTTTCTACTAATTCAATTAATTTTCATTTAGGGTTACAATGTTGATTCCATTTGAGCATGGATGAATCGACTAAAATAGATGTGGATATTTTCTCATTGTGTATAGAAGAAATACTGTGGATTATTGGAACACCATATGAAACATTTTTTATGAACGTACTTCGCCATATAATTTTTCCTATATTTATTAATGATTTGGTGTAAAATATACCTTTGAAACATATGTAAATTTTAGTGAATTTTGAAACCTAGATTCTAGGTTCTGTTGAGAGTAGATTGGATCTGGTTCTCAAAATTCTGATAATAGGTTGATGTTATGTGACTTTTTAGGAATTATACCTATTTATATTAAATGGTTTCATTTTTTATAAAATAGTTATAATTAATTTTTTGTTTCTATTTGGATGGGATAGTTTCCCAAAACTAAATATGATGGTTGATTGGATTGTAGGAGGATTGGTAGAGATAATCGTGGGGGTTTCTTCCATGTTCATGGTGTGTGTCTACTATGATACAATTTCATATGCGTGTCTATTTATGACTATGCCTGAAAACATACTGCAATGGGTTTTGAAACTGGGTTTAGGGACCATTATGGACTATTTAGATGTTATAGGGGGTTGTTAAGCCATTTTGACTTATGTGAGTTCTCTTAAGCAATTTCATGAATCATGATTTCCAAGAGACTATGTCACCAAGGGGAGAGATTATCAGTATAGCTGACGAGATACCCATGGGAGGTCTTTGGTTATGTGATAAGATGTTCGATTTCCTAGTATGGGTTCTTAAATATGTTAAGGTATGAATTAGATTATTTTGGATTAATTAGGATGGGATAGATGACAATGAATACCATGAGTTTTGAAGAACTCCCTCATGGAGTTGAAGGAGAGAATTAATATGTGCTTGAAGCAAGAGGATTCCTTTTGAACATGGCATTATAATGCTAAGCAGTTTAAAGTGTATAATACTAGGATAGTCCAAGGTTAGTAGGAATAGGGGTAATGTGGGGAATGGAATTGTTAGAACGTACATAGAGTATGGGTAGGGATCTTCCATTAGGGATTGATTCCACTAGTGGGTGAAGGGATTGAAGTGGTATCGATGAGAAAATATCATGACAGTTATATAGGACTAAAATATTCTCTGAGGGGATAGATGTGATGTGTCAAGTCATGGTATGCTAGCTACAGGATAGTGATGAATATGATTTGTTGGTAGGTTGTGTGACAAGTTTTGGCCTTATGTACATGATGACCTCCCTATAGTCTATTTGGACGGGTCGGTGTGTTGGACTCCCAATAGTTGATTGTGATGGTATGGTGTGATTGATGTCCTCAGTGTTCATGGAGATGGGATAGTGTGATGATCATGACATGGTGATGGTATTCAGTCTAGGACCTTGATAGAAGTTGCTTGGATCAGTGGAATGTATGTTCACCATTCCTTTGGGAATCAGCATAGGACATTTCCTTGTGTATTTTTTTGTCATTATGCATGAATTAAACCATTAAATTAGTATATTAGTTCATTATATAGGACTTACCAGGGGGATATGCCATCATACATTTTGATAGATAACCAATGCACCTCCCTAAATAGATTTGGTATGGGTCGAGGCTAATAGACATAATTTTGTTCGCAGTGTATGTGTATATTGGATTTAAGTTTTAGTTGTATCCATACAATGATTCTTCTAGTATGGATCAATCATTGATAAAATTGAAAGAGGTTATGGGTGATTTTTGAATGGTTCTGAATCATGTATGCTTAGGGTGAAGGTGTCATGATTAACACTCGATGGAGTAATGTGTATGTGTATCTCATCAGGTGTTGCGGCAGCCTTGTTAGCGTATGAGGACTCATTGAGCATGTTTATTTACATATTTTTTTCTTCATTAATAAACATGCATATGACGGTAAATATTAGGGGTGTTTTGTGAGACCCTATTAAATTTTTTTCTCATTCCCTATATGAGAATCTTGACGTGCATGTCGACCATATGTATGCATTTTAGGTTTGAGTACAAGTTGTGTAGATGATTTTGAAAATTCTTCTTTAGGACATCATGACAATGTGTTGAGTCTTGGGGATGGAATTAGGACAAGGGTATGTGGGTTATAAATATTTTATTTTTTATTTGGGATTAACCTGATGGGAGATCATTATATAGGCATTTTTCTGAAAATATCATTTTTTATTTCTTTTGTTTATTTGATTTTCATTATGTGATATGATGTTGATGTTTGTTTTTTATTTTATTTGTTTTATGAATATGATTCATGGGAATAGTATCCCCATTTTATAGATTATTCCCTCACCGCTAGCTGATAGGTTATAGTGTACAAGGTGGAATGATTGATGTCATGTGGGGATCCATATCAGTTGTGATCCGTGATGGGGTATTACAATATTCATCAAACACATTCTCAAGTACTTGTGCAGTGGTTCTAAAATTTATGAAAGAACAACTTTTAGTCTTATTAATTTATTATTTCATCAAATTTTATTTATTCTCTACATTGGTGATATTGGTAATGGTTTAAAATCACATTCATTTCTTATACTAATTAATATTATATCCCTAAGAAATGTAATTATTACATAAAAATTTCTAATGAGAAATTATAAAATTAAAATATAAATTTTCAATGGAACTCCATAATAAAAATCTACCATCATAAATGAAAATTTATATTAAAATTTTAATTTAAAATATAAAATTTATAAATTTAAATAAAAAATTCATAGTGAATGTCTTCAATGAACAATGAAAATATATACTTAAAAAATAATTTACAATGAAATACTTTATAATTATAATGTAAATTTTATGTGAAAAATCAAAGTGAATCTATTTTAATAATCAAAATTTTTTTTACTAAAGTTTAATTTACAATGAAAACATCAAATTTTCATTGAAAATTTATGGTTATTAATGAAAATATTCAATAAAAATATAATTTCAAATGAAAATTTTCAAAATTCCAATGTAAAATTCTAAAAAACATTCATAGAAATAATTTCCAATAATAGATTAATTTTTTTATAAAATTCAATTTCTAGTGTGAACTTTTGGAATTATAATAAATATTTTCAATGAAAATTCGCACTAGATATTTTTAATTATTTGTGTAAATTTTAACATAAAATTTAATTTTAAGTGAAAAATTTAAATGCACCATCCAATATATTCAATGAAAATTTGCACAAAAATTTCTTTGATTACCAATGTAAATTTATACCTACATACCTACCTAAATATTATAAAAAATTACGTAATTTTCATTAGAAAAATTATACTTTAAATTTGTAATAAAAATCAACCTTGTGAATTTTCTAGGAAAATATCCAAAATATATTTCCATAATGAATTTACACTGAAAATTTTTAATGAATATTTCCACATTATATTTACTACACAACATAATGAATGGATATTTTTATTCAAAATTATAATAACAGACATGAATAAATTTCAATATAAATTGTAATGTTACATTTTAAATTTATGATGAAAACTATCATAGTATATTTTCAATATATACATAAAAATATCAATATAAATAAATAATGTAAATTTACATTGAAAATTTAGAGGTTAAATTTACACCGTAGAATTCAGGCGAAATACTCTAGTGAATATTTGATTTAATATATACATAAATACATATTATTATATTTAAAAATATAATATTTAATATTTTGGTGTAAATTTAAATAATAAATTTGTAATAATTATATATATTCATGCATGTAAATTTACGTAGAAAACTTTAAGTTGAAATTTTCGAGGTATATTTCCAACACAACATATATAGTATTTAAATTTAAGTATAAAAATATGCATAATATAAACTAAAAGTGAAATGTTAAATAAATGTATAATTTTCAATGAAACTCTTATAATAAAATTAAAAAAATTATAATTTACAAAAAAATTTATAGTGCAAATTCACACAAATAATGATCACTGCAAATTGATCCTCAATAATGTTTATGCTTTATATTTTTTTATATAAAGAATATATAAATATTTATATTAGGTATTAGTTAATGTTATACAATTATGTTTAAGTTTGTATATATATGAATAATGTATATGTATGAACATATACAGTTACACACATATATAATGTATTTTTATATACTATTTACATGTTTCCTATAAAAACATTCGAAGAAATTGTACACTAGAACACTGCATTGGAAATTTGATTACCATATATATATATATATAAATTTTCACTATAAATTTTCTCTAAATATATATATGTGTGTGTGTGCACTTGAAAAAATTATATATATGTTTGTGTCTATATATGTACAAAAAGTTAACTAAAATAATTCTATATTAATAAATATTATATGCAGTGTTTAAAAATATCACCTAGAAAAGAAATATTGTAAAAAAATAATGCATATGTATTTAAAATAAAAACAAATAAATATATATAAATATAAATATGTTAATAAAAAATAGAAATATAAGTATTTATATTAATTGTTATTTACTATGATACAATTAATTTTTACTCTCTATTATTAAATATTTATAAATAATATTTTTATCATTTAAAAAACATGATTTGTAAATTTGTAATGTATAACAATAGTGTACATTTAATTATATTTATCATTAGTATTATTTTTAAAAAAAATTATATTATTATAAATTTATTTTTAAATAAAATAATGGATAATATATTTTTTAAATTTAAGAAATTATATAGAATATAAAAATGTGTAAATATAAAAGTATTATTATGATATTAAATTTTATAAAAGTTAAAATATAATTGAAAAATACATAATGTGTATAGGATCGGCCAAAGGAAAAACCCGATGAGCCCCCTGGATTAGGAAAACAATAGGGATGGGAAAATCAATCACTCTTTTGAGGAAATTTTTTTATGGGGTTATTATTATTATTTTTATTAAATGGGATATGTTTTTTTAGAAAAATAGAGCATCAATTCATTTTATTCTCTCAACTTTTTTTTTAGAAAAAATATTTTATTTCATTAAAAAAATAAATTTATAATAAAATTTAATGATTTATTTGAAATCAAGTTTTAAATAATCATTTTAATTTTTTTTAAATATATATAAATTTAAAATGGTATTTAAGGTACTAAATTATTATTCATAATTACCGAAATTTATGTAATTTTAAAATATAACTAAATGTACTAACCAATACACTCTTTTATAATGTAAGAGATCTTCACATCTAGTATTAGTTTTATATATTAGATCCATTTTCACTTTTGAAACATTGAAACAATAATCCATTATTAATAAAAATATATAAACAATAAAATAAAATTAAAAATACAATTAATTAAAATAAAAAATCAATGACATCCTCAAACGATGAGTATGGACATCCAACCTCATTATACCATTAATAAAAAAAATTACAAGTAGTGAATAAGGAAATGAATGTGAAGAAAATTGATTGTCATTACCACAAAGATCTGTAAAGATGGATTCCCAAAATATAAGGGAAATAAGTTTAATAAATAATCCTTATAATATTGCTAAAAAAAGGTTATTCATCTATTTGAATCCAATTAGACAATGCCCTATCCTCTTAATTGAAGACCCCTTCCTCCATGATTTGGGATTTTTTCATGTTTTTTCTTCATCCAGTGGGGAGGAACCCTCATATTCAAATGTATATTTCACTCTATATAGACTAGAACCATTAGAAACTGACATTAGTCCAAAGTCCCTCTTGGATCCTTAACTAAAACATCTTATCGGTACTACCCAATTCCTTATTAGTTAGCATCAAACTTTTTACCTAGTACGGTGGGACCATCAGAGACCTAAGAAGATTGTGTGGTCGAGTTATATCCTTTAACTCAACTAATTTCAATTTCATTATTTCAGTCCTCTAGGAATGAATCCATATTATTGGAATTATTCATATTGTTAAGAAAACTAAATAAATTCTTTTTTCTAGAACTAGATTAATGATCCAGCTAGACACTATATGTTTTGATCTCTTATTTATTTATTCTAGAATCAATTAACACACCAACATAATTATTGACATTTTATGAATCCTCTTCATGAACAACTGTAGACTTATATTTATCACTTGGGCATTGGGGATCAACACTATAGTGGTTAGAAGCCTCTTCATCTTTTTGAGAAATACTTTCCATCTTTTCAATAATTATTATTTTTCATTGGATAAAAATAATTATTGTGGGTAATGGTATCAACTTATGTTATCTTTAGTGTGGTGGAAATAGAGTATAGTACACTATGCTTTGAGCTTCCCATATCTGTGTTATTCATCTTCATTATAAAACAAGGTGAACAAGAACCAACTAAAATAATGAAATTCTTGTCTTTAATATTCCCTAGATGAAGGTATTTCTCTTCAATTAGGACTACCATGTTAGCCTTATCTTCATTCTCATATGGACCTTGAATTCCCTTTAACTTATTGAAATTGGATAAACAACTATGAGTGACCACACCAAAGTCTCCATTTCCTTCTCTTATGAAATGATGTGTTTCCTATATCTCTAAGAGAATTCCTACCCCTTGTGTCCCTTTGGATCCTCAAATATTTATTTATTTATTGAATTTCAACAACCATTGTCTTCTATTAGTTTAATTTACAATGATACATCTATAGGAAAACATGTCTTAGTAACATCCTTATGTAAAGTTTTTTGCCACATATTATGCCTAGTGATTCCCTCCGGTAGATTCACTCCATCAGTTTTAGTTTCCTGATATTCATGAATTAGATGAGCTCCAAAAGGGTAACAACCATTATAATCCAATAACCCTTAATAATATCATTATTCCTGCTAAGAACACTTCCTTAAAGACTATGTACAATGAGTTTTTTATCATTATGGGTTTAAATTACCTGATCAGGGAAATCTATGTCGATATCAACAACATTAACCATATACTTTCTTCTAAATGACCTATAAAAAAACATATGAGACAAACTAGTTTATTGAAAAATTCCTCCACTTTGTGACAAATTTAAATTCATGATTTATAGAAATCATGAACTACCACATATTGAACAAAAAACAATCATCATTAGCGGTTAAGATGATGGATCTAATCAAAGGATAACTAACGTAACATACCCAATTTTTTTGAAATGTGGTAATACCATTCCCTCCATATCTCATTTTCCATTGTAATCAATACATAAATGGTATATGAAATGTCCCATAAGACCATTGGGATCCAGAAAAACTAAATCAACCCATGAATGTCCACCGAAACAAATGTAATTAAATTATTCATAGTTAGGATGTTAAGAAAATATATAACTGTATAGAATTATAGAGGTTACATTTTTTAGTTTAATGAATCCAATCCCCAAATAATTTTATTGCATCTCTGTAGAAGGGAAGACAACATAGAAATAACCATTTTAAAAGAGAATAAATATTCAATCCATTAAAAATCAAAATCAACAAAGGATGTTTCAAAATATCCAAAACACCAAACCAATTTCCATTACGTAGAATATAAAAATTGGAAATTATTTTTTACACGCTCTTATAGATTATTTCTGAAATAGGGGCACGATTGGATTCAAAAAAATCCATATCACCTTTCTTCTTAACCCACCGAGTCAAATTATGATTTTAGAACTCATCAATTCTCCTCTAATCAATTACATGGGATTGACCCCATATAAACCATAGGTTTTCATCATATGTTGTTATTAAATTAACATCAATACTAGAGTTGGAATATTATTAATTCATAGATACATTAGTTTCCACCACTACTTGAGAAAAAGATACCAGAAGTCATTTCTTGGATCCATTGAAAGGTAATATATGTCTAGATTTAAAATATTGTATATTGAAATATGTTTTTATCACATAGAAAATAAAATTTATAAGTTAATAAAATTAAAAATATTTCAATATACCATGATACATTGAAACCCATTGTTTTTTCCCAAGGAAATAATATTTCAATATTTTTGATTGACTCTCTCTATAAGGCACAATTTTAGTGATTGTAAAATAATAAAAAAGGTGAGAACTAATTGAATGTATATGTTCCTTTAAAAAGTGATAAAATAGTTACCTGGGTTGTTTTATAATTAATATTTTCTAAAGTACATTAATGTAAAAATATTAATTTTCCATTAATGTGAAAAAAATAATTTTCCATTAATATGGTAGAATTAATTTTTCCAAAGGTCATCAACTTATCAAAGTACATTTGTCTATCAAGATTATACCTCATTCTACCATTATAATATTTATTAAAATTTATATAACATTATTTATTTCTTAAATTATCCCACATAACTCATGTAATATTACTCTATGATGTCTAATAAATGCAATTTGTTATTATTCACATTTATATTTAATATATCATGTAAATAACATTCATCATAATTAAAGATAAAGTGAACATGAGTCCTTGTGGTCCAATACCATCTATTAATATAGTTCCTTCCATGTTCTCAAAAATTGAAATTTTATTTCGCATAACTATAATGGGATATATATATATTTGTTACAGTGATAATGACTTTATTTGTGACTATAAATGTTTTTATTATTCAATTTAATCATGTATAATTATTGATAAATAGGAAATAGTCAAGACATTTATAATTCAAAGTGTCAAATATAATAAACATAATAACCATTAAATGTATTGAAACCTACTTAGTAACAATTCTCATACATTCAACATATATAATAAATGTATTTAGCAGAAAAACATTTTCAAAGGGTTTTTAACAATAATATTTTTTATAATATGTTTAATTAACATCTTTCGTTTTTGAACATCCTTAGTAAGGATAAAATACTATAATTCCATGTGTTTGGAACCTTTTGAATATCAATCATTCATTGAAAATAATATTGATGTGAAACCATCATAATAAATTTTCTTTGGATTAACAATATTTTCGGATATTATTTTTCCTAAAATAATGTTCTAAAACCACGTACCATAAATTATATCCTCAATTTATTCTTGAAATTATTCTTCCATAGCTGAAGAATATATAATTGATTTCTTTACACTTTTACATGATATGGATGCTTTAGGTATTAGATAAATATAACCAAAAGTAGAATTTCTTATATCAAAAAAATGAAAAAATGTCTAAATCAGAATATCCATTCACCCCCCATGATGATTGGATATTTTATAAGTAAAAAATTTTAACCTTTGTTCATTGAAAATATCAAAAAAATTAGACCTCGAATGATCTAATCTAGGATTTATTTGGTGTATTTATAACATAGTAAGTAAAAAATATATATATTTCCATGTAAATGATTGATCATGCATCAAGATTCCAATAAAATATGCATAAGTAATTCCTTTCATCTATTTTTAATCCAAATAATTTTAGACGTATTCATTAAGATTAAAATTATCCACTTTCAAAATTAGATCTGATGATGTAGAAAATTATATCATCCTAAACCTTTATATTTTTTTTTAATTAACTATATTTGATATGGGAAAAATAAACCATCAGTTATACTATAGAATATTTATATTCAAGACACATACATAGATTCTATGATGTCTTCCATTTAAAAATTAATATAGTGTAATTTAATAGTCTCACATAATAGGAAAAGATAATTTAAATCAAAAACTAAGTCTATATTTTGAATTATTTAATTTATATATTATTTATTTCATTCCTTTAATGAAATCCCATTTTGTTAATCTACATATACATTTTCCTCTAAGTTTCTATTTAAAAAGTCTATTTTATCATTTCTTTGTGGTATCTATAAATATTAATGAGGTACCAATTCCAAAATAACTATGAAAGAGTATTTATTAAAAAAATTTGAGAATGTTTATTTATAGTGAATTCATTAATTTTTAGTTAATCCCTTAGAAAAACTTCATTCCTTTCAACGTTTAAGGTTACCATGAGAGCCATGTATCATTTTGAAGACCTTTTTCATATCCAACTCTCTTCCACCATTCAGTAAATTTTATAAAATTCCATAATTTATTTCTTTCCATGGAATTCAAATATTATTTCATGAAATCTAAACAATAATTAGAATTATCACAATTAATAGATTCAAAATATGAATCTATGTCATCATAAATTCCAAGATCACATTCTATCTCATGTAGATTTTCCACACAATCAGAAGAAATATCAGACATGAATTACCTTTAGGATCTTAACAATAATATTCCATAGGGTTATTCAATCATTTCATGATTTTGAATTTGGGAAAAAAATTAGTTCTTTATGATTATCTTTTGATGAAATAAATTGAGGAACAACAATATGTAAAGTTAGAGTGTAAAAAAACTAATCTTGAACTATTTCTTCCTTAATTTACACAATTTTTTGGAACTTCACTCCCATAAGATTTACCATTATCAATAAATTAATCCTTTCTATCTTCAATCATTCTCATAATATGGTTATATAAAAAACATATACCCCTTTTATTTCACTGGATGTCTAATTAAATATCCATTAATTATTTTGTCATCCAATTTTATGTAATTGGTATTATATGCTCTTATATCTATATGACAACCCCATACTTGTATGTGTGTCAAACTAGGGTTCCTTCTGGTTCAAGCATCAAACTTTTTCTTTGGAACTAATTTACTAGGAAGACCATTCAATAAATATATGATGGTAATAAAATTATACATACACAACCATAAGGGTAAATAATAATCACTTTACATGCTCCTAACCATATTTTCAATGTTCTTTTACACCTTTCTGCTACATAATTTCATTTTTGTATACTTGTCTGAGATTATTATGAACATAGGCCCTAAATTTCTAAAATATTTTCCAATTGACTATGTTTCTATCCACATTAATCAAATCTTCCATAATATTCACCACCCTTATTATACATTATGTCCTCCACCTTTAAATCCAAATTCCTCTAAACAACATCTATTAAAAATACCATGGAATTTGTTTATAGATGTTTCTAATAATAAATAGACATATCCCTAATGTGAGAAATCATAAATAAAAGTGATAAAAAATATTTTCATTCGAAAATAATTTAAATAAAAATCCTATATATATATGTATGAATGAACTAAAGGAGTTGAAAACATTTAATAGAACATTTAATTATACATTTGGTTTTTTATTTTTCTTTAATAAAATATAGACAAATGATTATGTCAATAAAATATATATATGGAATAATTTCCATATTAATTAATCTCTCTAATTTATATTTGTAAATTTGGCCTAAATTTTTATGTTATAAATAAGTAGACTTATCATTTACTAAACAATGTTTTGTTCTAAAATTATGATATATGGTCATTATACGTTCCTTATATAAATTATCATAATATAGTTTATATAAACCATCATCTATTAAAATGATTCTAATTACGTGTGTACTTATAAACAAATTAAAATATCCATTTTAAAACTCAGTTGTGTATCTAGAAGAATTATGTTTTTATAAATAAATGAAATTCAAATATATAGCAGTTATTAAAATATTTCACATAAATCCAACCTATATCTAATATTAAGGATTAAATGGAAAGTCCTAATGAATTTCACAAGAACCTTCACATAATTGCCCATAAAAAATAAACATTTTATTTGGTCTTGTTTTTTGGGATAAAATGAATCCTTGCATCGTATTAGAATCTAAATTCATATAACCCGATTCAATTCAACATTTATTATGTAGAAATTCAACTATGATGGAATCAATTTTTTTAACATTTCGAAAATATTTATTTTGAAGCCATCCCATTAATTTTAGGAAATTATTTTTGGAAATGTATAACTTTACCAAAAAATGGAATTTATCATTATTTTCATTCATCTGGTTCCTGTTAGAGGAATCACTAACATTTAATGGGCCCTTTTCCTTAACATATATCATTATTCCATAATTCGTTTCTCCTTCATCATCATCATCATGTAATTTTTTATTAAATGAAAGAAAGAGTACAATGAGAAAAAAAGATAAAAAGGAAAATAGAAAAACAAGAAAGACATGATGGTAGATCCCCCCCCCCAGCCAAGAAAGAATCTAGGGAGGTCTGAAATGATAAAGGTTGAGTGCATCCCCTTTGACACATTCAATACCATTAGGTTGGATACTACCAGTAGTGTGAAGAAACACCTCCACCGTGCTATCAAATTTTACTGATGCCAAGTGGTCCATGACCTGGTTCCCCTCTTTAAAGGTCTAAAGGATACTCACATTGGAACTTATCATTTTTCTACCTTATTTGATGACATAGCTAATCAATCACTGGGATTAGATGTACCCTTTCAAAGATTTATGCGTAATTAATGAGATTGTTTTGATTTTATATATTACTTGTTAATTTTTTCTGAAAAGGCTAATCCTAGTGAGGATTGCCTTCACCACTTCTTGCAAAGTAGAGCCCTGGCCCGATTTGGATGAGAAAGGCAAGTAAACTGAATAGTTGTGGTCCCATACAACTCCTCCTCTACACAGGTTCCCTTGGATTCACAAGACATCCGTAATGAGATTTAATCCCACTAAGGGAGGACACCAACATACCCAATTTCCTTCCCTTCTTCTAGGTGAAACGTCCATGTTGGAGTCCATTTGGAACCGACAGAGAGTGGGAGTAGCCTTCCATGTCCTCAAGGCTATCTTCATGTCCATTAGTAGGTTTTTTCCTAAACAATAATGATACAAGCTAACAACCCCACCCTCTCATGCTTCAATTTATTCTGCACCTTCCAGATAGTCTAGAACCCCACATGAAACACCACCGCATGACCCACCCTCTCTAGGTCTCCTCCCTCAGAGCCTTCGAACGACTTAACAAGAAAGTTAGTGGAAGATCCATCTGCGGTAAGGGGTGTATAGAACGACCCCATGACCTTCCAGACCACTCGTGTCTAGTCACTACTAATGAATAGATAGGCGGTGCTCTCATCACAAGGAACACTACAACAGATTCACTTCGATGTAAGATGGATACCAAATCTACATATATTTTCATCAGTCGGAAGGGCTCCATTAGGAATCCTCTATCTGAGAAAATTTATCTTGGTGGGGATGTATTTCTCCCAAATAAGATCCTCCTAGCCCTCCACCTGAGTTTGTATGTTACCAATGCGACATAAATCTTTTGAAGAGAGCAGGCCCAAGGAGGAGGCCATGAACAAAAATTTCTCCTCCTCTTCATTAAGTTCAATGAGTTGAAAGCACTCTTGATGTTCTTTATCCAAAACCGAGTGGGTGAAGCAGGGGAAGAGATTTCCCTCCTTGAAATAAATATCTATAGCTGGGAATCCAAGGAATCCCAGCACTATACCACATCAATCATGATTCCAAAAAGATATTTCACCCTTCCCCTCAACCCATTGAGAGAATGGACGACACAAATAAATGATAGGAGTTATCACTGACCAAAGGGATGAATGATTCCCCTATCCCGATTCACAGATGCATGTCGCATATTCCTGCATGGTAGTCCCCCATAGGGTACATCGTTCGAGTATGCTCCATGAAATCCTAGAATGCATGTAGTGAAGGTTATCCTCTAGATTGTGAACATCAATACCCCCTTCATTCACGGGCTACACTATTTTCCCCCAGGTAACCCAGTGTTTCTTCCTCTCTGAAAGTGGATCCCAGATGAAATTCACAATTATCTTAATGATCATTTTAGTAACCCCCTTAGGGACTTTGATGGAGGATAGACCATAGATCAGAGATTCCACCAAAACTCTGTCCACTAGGGCAATACATCCGCCAAATGACAAGAATTTATTTTTCCAGTTGAACACTTTATTTGAAACCATAGTGCAAAATGCGTTGAAGTCACAAATCTGATGCCTCCCAAGAGAGATAGGTGTTATGAGATAGACCATAGGGAACTCGCCCCTCTCTTAGACAAGTAGTTTATTAACATTTTTCACTGTCTCTACGGGGAACCTATTAAAAATAAAGAAATCACTATTACCCTTGTTAATGAACTGACCACTCCAAATAAAATAATCCTCCAGCACTCTGTTATGATTCCCTATCGATCTAATCTCTCCATTTATGAATAATATGGTTTCATCAACCAACATAAGTGTGAGATACTGTTGGGGGCATCGATTGATGATAGTACTGCAGGATGTCTCCATTATTGATGCTCCTCTAAATGAGTTGGCTCAGAACATCCTAAATGATGATGAATGACAATGGCGAGATTGGGTCTCCTTGCCTAATGACTCATTTTAGACTTGATGAAACCATAATACTTTCCCATGATGTTCACTGATATCCATGAGGAACTCAAGGAGCGAAAGATATGATCAGCATTCTGAGAGTTGAGAATCAATAATATATACAAATAATATGACTTATGTTTAATAAAATATGAATCACATAATTTATTTGACTTTAAATATATGTCTAATTCAATATGAAACATATAGATTTCCAATACTCGCAATGATACCACATGTATGTTTTTTATAGATTTAAAAGATAGGATTTTGAAATATGTGTTTATCATATCTAAAATTAAATACATTGGATAATATAATTCAAAATAATATGACATACCATGATCCATTGAAACCCTTATCTTCCTCCAATTGAAAAGTATTTCTATCATTTCAGTTATTCTGTATATTCTATAAAATATTAAGGAACATATTAGAATAAAAAAGGTGAGACTTAGTGGTTGTGAAAATACCGTTTAAGTAGATGAAAAATAGTTATATGGGTAGTTTTATATATAATTTTTTCAATGTCAATTAATGTGATAAAATTATTATTCCATTAATGTGACAAAAATAATTCTTTCAAAGTCCATTAATTATTTAAATTCCATTAATTTGATAGAATTATCCATCATTATCCCACTTTAATATTTATTAAACTTAATATTCAGTTTTTTATTTCCAACATCAAATCCTTAGGGACTGAAGAATCAACTGTACCCTTACCCATAATATCATGAGCAGAAGATTCATTAGGAACCACACAGACAGTTATAAAAATTCTATAGGAAAAAGGAATCACCAAAATAGAACTTGAAGATTCCATTAAATATAAGAATCAAGGAAAACCTTTACAATCATTATAAATATCACCTAATAATTTCTCTCAATAAAATAAAAATTAAATTGATAATATAAATAACAAATAATTTTATAAATAATAAAAATTAGTAATGTAAAAAAAATTATTATGAAAGATAATAATTAATAATAAAATAAATTAGATATAAAATTAATATTAATTAATAATAAAAATAATAATTAATAAGAATTTTAATATAATTTATATGACAAATAAAAGATAATATGATTTAAAAATTAATAATTTATAGTTTATAATATATAATATATATATTTTTTTACATTTAATAATTATTAATATAAATAATAATATGATTAATAAATAAATTAGAATTTAATAACATAATTAATAATATAATTAATTGTTAATAGTTTTTAATTGATAATATCATTAAAAATTAGAAATATAATTAACAATTAATATATTAATTAATTACTTATTTAATATAAATAATTATAAATTTATAAAAATAATCAATAGTGTAATTAATAATTAATAATTAATAATTAATATTTTAATTAATAATTAATAATTCAAAATATTTTTAATATAATTAATAATATAAATAGTAATAAATATTATAATTAATAAAATGATTAATAATATTTAAAATTATAAAAAATAATATATTTATTATTTATTAATAGATATTTATCTCGGTATATTATTATATATATTATTTAATAATATAATTAATAATATATTAATATATTATTATTGTACTGTTGGAAAAGTATAACTAAATAACACAAGGAAAATCCATAAGTGACGTCAAGATATCTTCTGCTATAAATGGGTGTATTGGACTGGGGTTTTCACATATATTTTTTTATTACATAAATGGTGGTAATTCAAAATAGAAAACTAGTCTTTTAAATAATTTTTTAAATATTGTTCTAAAGTCCATTTATTAAAAAAACAAACAATTGTAGGAAGATAGGGTTAGACAAAAAAATAGCCCTCATCAGTTATAAACCATGCCTTTTAATAATTTATTTCTGAACATCTTTACTTTCATTAGGTTAATCCATCCAATTAAATTGACCATGTCCATGACCCCTACTCTGTGGATTTCAACCTCTCCTCTAATTCATCTCAAATTTCCATGGTCCATAGGGATCTTTGGATCCCTTTGATTCACTCTCATTAGGAAAATAGTTCCCCAAAACACTACTTTTATTCCTCATAAGGGATTAAGTTTCAAGTTCAAGTTGGACCTATTTTTATTTAGTTTGATTATTTGGACCATAAGATAGATTTAACACTCATAAAAGGATGGATATAGATTCTTTTACATTTATTAGATTTTTTCTATCTGGGTACCAGTTCACTTGTTGTGGAAAATATCTCATTTGTCCCAATTATAGACTAAATTTCAAATAGATCAGTTTGGACATCATCATCCCTAGAGAGATCTTATAGGTCATTGGTCGATTGAGAAAAATAAAATATGATGTATGTATCCACCTATTCAATTTTGATAATATCATGTGTGGATGTATATTCATCATCCTGCTACCCATCTGACCTTTTGAAATATCATCAAACTACCTGATTTCCAACATTAAAGGTCTTATATTCTTGACTTTTTAGTGGTATTAGAGTCCAAATAAACACAATCATATTTGTTCACTAACATAGAGAATATGTATGAACCAACCGAATCCATCCCACCTAAACTGTTCTAAGAGGATTCTCGATAAACAACCTAGCTAGTACGTTTCCCAGCCAAAACTTTTTCTGAAACACTTATATAAAATTTTATTTACTTCCATATAGCCTCCTTATATTGGACACATAGTATCTAAATAGATGATCAAAAAATGGTTTTCTTTGTCCTAATAAAAATTTCAGAACATATCATAGTCTAAATATTTTACATATTAGAAAACCTCTTATTCTTGGTTCCCTTTCATGAAGCGAAAACTATATTTTTCTTACCATTATGATTATTAGAATTTAAAAGTTTGTTTTCAATTCCTAAATATTGATCATCCATAGACTCTAACACACTTTCTCCATCTTATTAAACAATTAAGAAGTCAACATTCCTTTCATACTCAGAGATATGAACAAGTAAATCCTTAAAAGATATGTAATTTTGTTCCTACATAGATGCACTAATTCAAGACCCAGGATGGGGAGAAGGAGATAAGCTATTATTTGGATCCTTATCTATAGATTTATCAGGATCCTCTATAATATCAACACAATAAATGAATGTTCCACTATTATATTGAATCTTGTTTGAGGATATGCCAGTGTTATCAGATAAGTACTACCCACAATAAAACTCCTACATATTATTCAATGTAATATTATATGAATTTACTTTATTAGAAACCTTCACAGCCATCCCATAAGACATACTGAATCATCTAGGATCATCTCCTTTAAGAGAAATAATATTTGGGATAATTGTAGCCTTCTTCCAAAAAAATTTGCGTTGATTTTTGGTATTGTGTCTCATCTACCCACATTCCTCGCATGATACATTCATATAACATACTTGCAATGAATTACCAATACCATAAAGGCATCACAAAGAAATGATTGCATATCATAATCAACAATTATGTGAATATAATCTGTTTGAGTAGAGAGAATTACCTTATCAATAAGAGAAGATGTGGGATCTATTTCAACTGGAATTCTAGTGAAGTTCCCAAATGACACTTTCTTAGTTTCTCTGTCAAGATAGATATGGGGTACTTTAAGAATTTCAATATCATGAAAAATATTTGGATTCCATAGAATCCTATTGAGTCTATTTAAATGAACCCATAGCTTGGAAAATTCAATCATGTCCTATGAGACTTTAAACTACATTGATCATTCATGGATATGTAGCAAGCCAGGTATTAAGAGAGAAGAATTGTTTCTCTATAATCGACACATGAGATCATCCAAAGGAAATACATGGTGGAAAAATCCAAGACCTAAGG
Source organism: Viscum album (assembly GCA_963277665.1). Lineage (NCBI taxonomy): Eukaryota > Viridiplantae > Streptophyta > Magnoliopsida > Santalales > Viscaceae > Viscum > Viscum album. The sequence continues at coordinate 315,393,887 of OY728161.1, forward strand.
ATACAAATCTACAATTTATGAAATCATAGATAAACGAAACCCTTAAAACTAGCTCATCAAGCTTCCAGGGATTCACACCATTAGGGATAATAAGTCATAAAATATGGGAGTATTTACCCATGGACAATATTTCCAAAAATTCATTTGGTTTCACTTTGAAATGATTTGAAGATCCCTTCATTAGGATTATTCCGTTGAAAGTATCGTTGGATGATGCCAAAACATGCATCCTAACATCGAAATTCTGATACAATTTCATGCTCAAACTTCCACTTTGGATTGATGAGGCTTCTGATGGACTGAGATCAACCATTGAAATTGAGGAATAAGGATTCTCTAGTGATAGAGAAAAACCAAGAAAAGGTGGAAGAGCCATGATCATGGGTTTACTCAAGTCACTATTATCACCTTCAGGAAGCATCTACTAGGCTCGAAACCTCTACCATATCATCCTTTTCTATTATCACCTATATTTTAAATACTATTTAAAATTATATTATATATATAATATAAAATGAACTAAAATTAAGAATAAACTTTTTTTATAAAACTATATTTTCAATGCTATTTTAATATAAATATATATAATGAAAAAAATTATAAAAAATGGACTAAGAGAATTAAATGAATATTCTCTTGGATGAGGACATCATGAAAAAAATTCTTTTAACGCTTGGGCATCCCATTTTCCATTTTGTTAAATACTATTTATAAAATTTAACCCCCCCCCTCATTTCACCATCTATAATTCCTATATTTCATGTCTCCTCCTATCAGTCCTCTCATCCCACCAACCACCTATCTTTCTCCCAAAACCACCTCCTCCATGTTATGTGTAGGGTCATGTGCTTCTTTATCCCCTCCAACAATGCACTCTTTGAAACCTACATTGAGAAAACCTATTATAGAACTATTTTTATGATTACAAATCATGATTCATACTCTAGATTCCCTACTAGGAATACCAAAAATTATCCATCCCTCTCTATAAGAAAACATTAACTATACTGTATAAAATTCTAACTGAACATCATAATTTAGTAATTTTGTTCTTTGAATTTATCATATTTATTTATATTTTTCCTTTTTAATTTTTACAAACATTTATAATATCCCGTGTTATTATGTTAATAATATTTTTTGGTTACTAAATTCCTCATTTTCAATTTGTTTTTTCAAGTAAATGATGGTTAAAAATATTCAACATAGGTCTTCAGAGATCATATTGTTGGAGTTATTCCTGAATAGGTATAATAATAAGTTTTTTTAAATGGGTAATTATAATTTCATACCATATATGGGTAGTATTTAACTCCATCACCTTGTTAATTTTTCATATCAGTTTTTTATATAATTAACCCCTTATAGTGATCTACAATCATCTCAAATATAAATCAACTCGCACCAACAAAAGGTTCCCCCTCATGTAAACTAATTTAAAAAATGTCTTTTTTATGATATCTAGTTCCATGTTTTACAAGATAATCTAGTGACATAGTGGGATATTGAAATGTATAATTTTTTACATGTACTAGGATCTGGATGTAGTAGATTCCTGAAGGTCATTTTCAAATCTTTGTAAATTAAATACAAGAAATGAAACATGTGAATCATTATGTGACAAGGATCTGCACGTTGAACTTTTTTTGCAATTAATTTTGTACATGATTGTAAAGGTTATTTACATTGGGTTTCAATAATTTATGAAAAACAGGAATCTTTAGGAGTTTAGGAATTGGATGATGGATTTTTTAAGTGGCATTTTTTCTTCCATTTTATAATTAAATTACTATGGGTTTTATCAGAGGGAGTTTTTGATTATTTATATTATTTTAAATTGGTTTTACCATTGTGGGGAGAAATATCTTTCTATTTTCTTGTTCTTAGAGATTAATTTATTTTTTCTGTTTATAATGGCCAGAGTTGCAATTATTAAATGTTATTAATTTAATTTCGGAATGTCCTATTTGTTGAAAAAAATAACCATATAATGAATTTTACTGAAGAGATGACTAACAGTGGTAGTTTTATAGAAATAAATATATAAAATAGATGAGGGTGATTTCTCAAATAATTTGACTAAAATAAATAAAATAAATAATTTTTGTAGATTACTTTAAAACTTTTAGTGAATCTTACACTTACCTTTCCATAAAACTAAAACATTCACTAAAACTATAACTGAAGTAGTCATTATAACTTTCACTAGAAATATAATTATATTTATACTCATTGTGTAAAAAATATATTAAATAAATTTTTTAATTTCATTTATTATATGTTTAGTTTTATATAATATAATTTATTATAAATATATGATTGTTAAAAAGTGTAATAATATATTTTTAAATTGAAAAATATATAATTTTTTGTATAAATTTTTTTTAGTGAATGTTCCAGTAAAAGTATTAGTTAGTTTTCCTTTTAGTTTATCATCCACTGAAACTTCTAGTAGATCTTCCACTATACATTCCACAATAATGTCTACTAGTACTACTACTATACCACTTAATGGATTTATAATTTTTATTTAATGATTTGTTAATAATAAATTAAATTTATCTTATAAGTTTATTTATTATAAATTTAGTTTTAGTTTTAAATTCTTAAATTTATTTTTATTTTATATATTTTTAAATATATATTTTCCAAAATATATAAATTTCATTTACATTTTTAGGCATTTATTGTATACATTTTGAAATTGTAAATTATATTCTTTTATAAGAATTATGATAATAATATAATACTGATTTTATTTAATAGAATTAATTATGAATTTATTTATTAAAATTTGACTTTTCTTCATATATTCTTTAGTTATATTATTATATAATATTGTTTCATTCTGAAACTTCAACTAGAAATTCCATTAAAACTTCTCCTAGAACTTTCTCTAGTACACTTAATCGATTTATAATCATTATATATATATATTGTAATAATATATATGAAATATTACATATAATTGAATTTATTATAAATTTAGTTGTAGTTATAATTTCATAAACCTTTTTTATTCTGTATATTTATAAAAATTTGTTCTTAAATATATAAATATTATTTAAATTTTAATTCTTATAGGATATACATTTTTAAATAGAGCATTATATTATTTTTATAAAAATTATGTAACAAATGTAATATATATATTATATAATTAAATTTGTTATATATATATATATTAATTAAAATTTAATTTTTATTAATATTTTCTTCAGTTTTATGAATATATACATTTTCAGTATTATCCAACATACATCAGAACATCTAATGAAACTTCCATCAGAACATCCAATACAATACTTAATGGATTTATAATTATTAATTATTTATATTTCATAAAAAAAATATGTTAAATATATCTTATAATTGTATTTATTATATATTTATTTTTATTTATAATTTCATAAATAATTATCTATTTTTCATATTTGTAAATATATATTTTCGTCAATATATAAATTTTATATATAATTTTGTTCATAAAATATATAAATTTTTAAGTGGTAAATTGTCTTATTTTTATAAAAAAGATTTAACAAATGTAATTCATATTTTATATAATTTTGATTATTATAAATATATTTATTAAATTTTTTTAATATAATATTTTTTATAAATATTTACCTTTATTGTTTTGTGGATATTCCATTGAAAATTCCACTATAAGATCCAGTGAACTTCAATTGAACTTTTACATGATTTATTCAGAAGTGTTGATTGGAATTTAATATGGAACATTCCATATAATAGCATCTGAAATTTTCACATTTGGATTTTTAAATGGTATTTATTATGTTTTTGTTAAAAATATATATAATATATTTCATATGTGATTTTATATACTTAATTTGTACTGAAGATTCTATATTTCATGTTGTTCCACTACTAATGGGGTTGATATTTCACCATCATCTATTAAACCATTTTTAGGAATGATGTTAAATTTACTTGAGGATTCATGATGTTTCTATGTTATGTTTAGAGGAGTAAAAAGGTTATGTCGATGAAAAAACTCAAATAAAGGAATAAAGGATAAATCAATTGTCACATCATGACTTTATGCATGTATAAAAGAAGTTCATGGGAAGGTTGAAAAATGTTAAATCATGGTGAAATTTTCCCAGGCTGAGATATATACCTGTTTCCGTGTTTCAATAGAGTTTAGTTTGTCTTCTTTTGGGAAATAAACATGTAATATATTTTTTTGAAAGGAATAATAATCCATTAAAAATATACAATAGATTCATATGGTGAGGTCCCATTGAAAAATAATATAATCATAAGTATCCAAGTTAAATGTGAATGACTCAGTAGGTATTAAACCAAATGATTCATTCTTCTTGGCAGTACTTATTTCATAGGGTTGAGAAGTTATTATATACACATGTGTGGATTAGTTGAATTTTTGAAGGTCTAAATTATAAATTGAATTGTTTCATAGTGATACATGTTTCATGTTAGAGTGCATGGAAATACATATTGAATACAATCAATCATTTTTCTAAACAATTTAGTTTGGCTTGACTTGAAAAAATTCCAATGTTTTATATGATTTTCCAAAATTGAAGACAAATTATAAGTTATTTTGATATTTTTTTTACACCTCTTTTAGCACTAATAATGTGTAAATTACCTTGGTTGTTTTTTTGGACTTCAGTCATCATGATAGATTTTTGTTTTTGGGGAATCCTTATTATATGATGAAACATTGAGTTCCTTTTCTTGATTCTTTCAAAAGAAATTATAGGTGTATCACATAATTTGACCCTAAGCTATATTTACTAATCAGGATGATGCAATGGGGGATTCCATTTATGAATTTTTATTAGGAAATGTGCATTAATTTTGTATCTTAAATTTGAGGGGAAATGGAATTAAATAATTAGGTAATTGGAAGGATATTGATATAGTTTTCTACCTAGATTTAAGAAGTGTGTGTTCCAACAATATATATGAATTTGACCAAGAGGGGGCTACCATCAGAATAGAATTTTAGGATGGTAAATTATAATGGTTTGTTGATGTATTTTTTTTGAGAAAATTGAATTTATTTCTTTTTGAAAGATGTTTCAACATTTTTATTCACAAAACTAACTTCTATAACTTTTTTAATCAACTCCTTAAATATTATTTTCATTGAAAGCGTTTTATTATTTATTTCATTAATAAATTTCATCGATTGTTGGAAAAAATAATTATAAATTATTTTTTGAGTTTTAGATATGCGATATGTTTCCTCATAATATTTATCCTTACCACGCATTTATGATGTAGTTTTCTATTAGATAAACACCAAAGTTATTTGATTTATTTCAAAATAAATATCAAATTAGATATTCTTGTTTTTTGATATCATGTAATAATAGTACAGTATAATTTAGTTATGATATTGGAATGGTTTACTATGAAGTTCATTTTCAAGTTTCATATGAAGCCTAAAATGAATTTTTTCAATGATCATATAGAAAATTTGACTCGTTTAGGTTTCATTGTTTACATGTCTTAAAATAAATTGACCAAATTGATGTGAGATTAATAAATGAAAAATATATTTTTGGGTGGTGGAATAGATTGGATAAAAATATTCTAATTTTCAAGGAATATTTTTTTTGATATAACTACAAATATAAATTCATTGATATCAAAATGTTACAAAGAATTCAAATGAATGGGAATAAAGTTGATGACTATTTCTTGTGAGACATATGCTAGATATGAAATTACTTTCTCGAATTTTAGTAATATTGAATAATATATGACAACCATAAATATATTAATGTATATAATTAATGGTAATGATTGTACTAGAACAATTTTAAGAATGTCCTTTTCTATAGGAAAAGGAATAAGAAAGGGGGTGATAGAATCAAAATGTTTTTTGGAAACAAGAGGATTAAAGTTCACACAAATGCTTAAGAATATGAACAATTCCAATCCTATGATGACTGAATGATTTTATTTTATGATTAAATTAATTTATAATAGTAGACTAATAATGTTTCTCTGGTATCTATTATAATTTATCTTTTCACATAGATAATTAATGATCAATCCAGATAATATATTTCTATTAGAGACGCAAAAACAACTTTTTATGCAATTTCTTTGGAAACATTATCCTCATATATCCATTCATTAATTATTTTGTTTCAATATTATAGGAATAATTGTTAACCATTTTGGTACGTCATTAATAATGTTATACTGCTATAGAATTGTAAGACAGGTCAAGTAGTGTATATATTGGATGAAAGATGTTTTCCTGGGTTAAATTGTGACCCCTCGACACCTTTTATAGGCAGTTTTGAAATATAAAGCATCCACTAGATCATTTATAGGATAATATGATATTTAATGGATTATGAAACTATTTTATAAAGCTATCATTTGTATGCGTGATTGAAATATGATAATGTTTATACATCCAAATTTTTGTTTTGCAAAGAACCTAAATTGGTATTTGAGACAACTTATACTTGAATCATGTTCAAGTGATATTTGAATATTAATGATAAAACTAGAAAATTTGTTTCATATTGAATCATAATATGATATGATTTTTATTTGAGACCACTTATATTGATAGCATTGTTCATTCCATTTTATGTTCAAAAAAATAAAATTATACCCAATAATTGAACAATTATATGAACCTTGAAACATGTTCTCTTCCAAATTCATGCCACATCCATAAAAACAAGCTTTTGAATTTTATATCTAGATGTTGGTGAAACTGAAACTAACATGAACCTCCTAATTCTAAAAGATATTTACAAAAAATCATTAGTCGGGTCAAAATGGAAGAAATACACCATATAAACTCCCATTTCATGAACACTTCATGAGATTTCTCCTTCTAATATGATAAATATTTTTACATATTCTCCATAAGATAGAAAACTAATACTGATTAGAATGATATTATATGGCCCTATTGGTGGGTATCATTAATAATGAAAAAGGGAGCATCATTTTATATGTAACTAGGGCTCTATTTTATGCCAATTTCTCTAATATAAGATTTCTAAAAGTGTGGATAGTTTTAAAAATTTAATTTTTTCAGTTTTTTAATTTTAAAATGGATTTCAAGTCAAATGGGTGAAAATATACCATCACTAATGCATTTTCTGATAAATATCATCTCCACCGCCACACTACAAAGGCTGCATCAAGTCGCAGCGGTTGAAATAGTTTATCCCTGTATTAAAAACATTGAAATGTCAAATATAAATTTCTAGTATTAATGTGGATTTAATATTTACTATTTAATTTCAAATCATATTTAAGTAGTTTATCTATCAAAATATCTATCAAACTTTGAATTTACCAAAAATCATTCTCTATAAATATTGATAAACTTACCCCAACTATAACATATTTTATTTGAAACTTAATGAATGTAGAAAATAATTTATTCACCATGGTTGTAGTGGTATCAATTTTAAATTTATCTAGAAAAATTTTATATATCCTCCTTATTTAAGATTTAATTATTATTATTTTACCATATGAATCTATTACCTAATATAATTAAAAATGAGTGGAGTATGTGAAATTAATTTAAAATTATTTTATAATAATCTTGATTAACATAAATACTGACCTCTCTAATCATAATTATTTTGTGGGAAAAAGAGGAAATATCAACCATTACAACTGAATAAAAATTGTTTCATGATTTTCAAACATATTACCTAAAGAATAATAATATTTATTTATAAGGAAACATGTATTTTAAATGGAACTTTAATAGAAAAATTAAAACTAACGATAGTTATTTTTTTGGTTCTAACAACATACCAGGTTCGCTCCAACTCTAGAATCTTCTCAAGGCACTCATAGTAGGATTTTTGGAGTCACTTACTCTACCTCACTAATTTTGGTATGATATATATCAATATAAAAACCATTATATATTCTATTTTCTATAAAATATTGGCTAGTTTGATGGGTTTTTATAGCTCATCTAGATATTCTTATGATATTGACTGTGTTTTTACTTATGCTCTTCTTGTTCATGTTTCAATAAAATATATTGAATAAAACTTATTTTCTTTCTTGTTATTTATTTTACAATTATAATAAAAGATTAGGTCAATGAGTATGTTCTTTCAGATTTTAAGATACACTTCCTTCGGGGAGGGGTGTGCTTTTTTGGAAGCTTCATTTTAGGGTTTTGTATCATACATGATCTCAGTTTCCTTGGGAGTTTTTCTCTAGTTTATGTCCATCACATAAGGTATTACATCCCAACTAGAAATGATAAATTTTATTTATTCTACCTCTTTCTTACATATATTGCTTATCAAAATCTTTTGTTTTTAACTCCCCCCATTACTTCATAAGATTTAATTCCATTTCATTTAGTCTTTTTCAATGTTGATTTTTCTTCTTCAAGACCTTCTGTTATGTCCTTCTCATCCACAATTTATTTTTTGTGCAACATCACATTCCATATTGTGTGTTATATTCTCTTCACCATATTCATATTTTCTATATTTTAATATTTTATTTTACATAACCATGTTTTTTTATAGAATCCTTAAAATAATACTTTAATTGGTAGACTTTCTGCACTAGTTGAAACTTACTGAATCTTTATTTATTTTTTCTAAAAGCTACATAAAAATCATACACAAACTATTTTGTGAAAGGTATATTTCCACCTTTTTAATTTCCATTTACTTATCCTCTTACATCACATCCCCCATAATCATTGACAAGTTCTCATGAAATTCCATAAGAGTATTCATAAACTTGTGGTGTATTACACAATACCACTTTTTTGTTCCCATATATATCAAACTACAACATGCGTAATGAAAAAAAACATGTAAGAACCTGTAGTAAATGTAAACATATTAGCACATGTGTAAAATTAGAGCATTGATGGTATTCCAACATTACCCTCTAATTTAATTAATATAATTTCTTCTAAAATTGATATTATTGTTACCTTTTGGGTGAGTAATCTAGAACATTTTCCAAATATTTTTATATATAGGGACAACTTGGTTGGTTTGAAATAATATTCATGTTCAATTTTTGGATTTCTTTTATATATTTTAAATATCATTTTCACATCACCTTCAAAAGTATTTCCACACCAGTAAGTAGGAAACTATTTTTTGGTGAGTCATAACTTCTGAGAACAAAGAAAATGGATTTGTTTGATTTCTTAAAATATGATGTCATTGAACTATTTAATAGAAAATATTGAAATATATTCCTAAATAGTGTCCAATATTTCAATTGTATGTCGATATTTTAAATTTTTTTGGATTTGTTGTACAACTCATTATAAGGATGTCATGTGTCTATTAAAATTCAAACGTGAGGATTGAATGTAAAAAATATGAATGAGAATCATGGTATATAGAATAATAATGGATGTTCCACTGGAAGTTTCAGTAGATGTTCAATTAAAATCACCTTTGGAATATCAACTGGATGATCTAGTGTGGAAACAAGAAAATAATTTCCCCCCCAAATCCAATTAAATATTCATTACAATATAGAAAACATGTTTTATTGTGTCTAAAATGAATTTCATTATATAATTCAGTAAAAACATCAAGTATATCTAGAAACTAATTTCCAATAATAGAAAAAAAACATTTATGGATGTTATAGTGGATATTCCAATGGAATTTGTATTGGAATCTCTATTGGAATCTCAACTAGAAGTTAGAGTTGGTAAAAAATACAATAATTCCATCTCGAATCCTATAAAAATTTCAGTATAATAAAAAGTTATTTTTTAGGGAAAAAATAAAATATTATTGGGTTCATTCAAAACATAAGTTTTATATAGACTATAATTTCCAAGAATAGGACTGGATGTTCCCACAGAAGTTCCAATGGAATCTTCATTGGAATCTCAACTAGAATTTCTATAAAGGAATCAACAAAAAAATTCCTTCTAAAATCTTGTAAAATATTTAGTAAAATATAGAAGAAGTTTTTTAAAGGATTCCACAAATTATCATACAGGTTTTAGAAAAATATTAAGGTATCTTTGGGATATAATTTTCATTAATATGACTGGAAGTTCCACAGGTTTTTCTAGTGGAAATTCATGTATATTTTCTAGAAGAATATCCTTTGGAATCTCAAGTGTATGTTCATGTGGGTGAATAATAAAATAATTATCTACTAAATCCTGTTAAAAGTTAGGGAAATATAAAAAACATGGTAGTTAGGGGATTTCACAAATTACAGTACTTGTTTCAACAAAACATTAAGGTATATTTGGACTATAATTTTTTATAAGAGGATTATAAATTACACAATATGTTCTATTGGATGTATTTATAGATTTTCTAGTGGAATATCCACTAGATTTTTAATTTGAAACTATAATTCAAATTCTAGTGTAAAATTCATTGGAAGTTCTAGTGGGGAATCAAAATTACATTTCCCCCTAAATCCTATAAAAGTTACATTGCAAAAGAAAAAACAATTTTTTAGGATTTTTCATATTATATTATATATTTCATTCAAAAGGTAAGGTATTATTCCAAGAATATTATTGGAAGTTACAATAGAAGTTCTAGTGGAATCTCCATTAGAAGTTCAAGTGGAATGTACATTGAAACTTCCATAGTCAATTTCATGTAAGGGTATATATAAATGAACTTAAAGTGAAATTCACAGTGGAAATTTAAATAGAATATCCACTGGGATTTTCAATATAGGATTCAGTGGTACCTCACATGGAAATTCACTAGAACATTCATCAATACAATTTCATTTTCATCTTCATATTACATAGGATGGAGAGGATTCTAAAAATAAAAATGTGATTTTATAATTGTATAAATATAGATATAAAAATTTAATAAAAAACTACATATAATAAATTTGTATTGAAATTAAATTGTAATAAGTGAATGTTTAGTTTTTCCAAAATAGAAAAGATATTTTCCACTGATAAGTATGGTACAAATTTTAGAAGTAATAGTATTGAACAATTACTATAAATAGATAATATTTTCACTTGACACATTATAATTCTGAACAAATTACATAATTAAAAATCACTTTAATTACATGGGTTTGGAAAATTTATAATCTCAGTAATTATTTGAAAATAATACTGTTGGGATATAGTCATAATAAATTATCAAGGTATTATCAATACTATTTATATTTCCATGTCTAGAAATAATGTTCTATAACCACATACCCTGAATCGTACCATAAAACCATAAGAAAAAACCAACTTATATGGTAGAAGAAACTATAACCAATTCATATTTACTTTTCAATGATATTTCTCCTCCAGATATTATATGCCCATAAAAAAGTGGGCTTTTATATATCAAAACAACTAGAAAATTATAAATTATATTGTCCAATCACCTCATGAAGATTTGATTTTTTAAGAATAAGCATGTGATCATTTTTTCTTCTAAAATACCACAAAAAATTATTTTTATATCTATAATAACCCATTCCATGATTTCATTGGTGTCTTCCTATAATACAAACTAAAATATAATTTTTACCCTTGAAAATGTTTGAGCATGAATCAAGCATCTAACAATAGATGGATAAATAAATCCTTATATCTATTTTTTATTAAAAATAATTTTTTAAACCTTGATTGAGATAAAATTTATCTCGTGTAGAAATTTGAACTAGTGATGCTAAACATTTCACAATTAATGTATTGAGAGTATCACAATTAATGCATCCACATCACAATTAAAGTACTAAGAGTATCACAATAAATCCTTTATTTATGCATCCATTAATGTATTGAGAGTATAAAATTTTTTCATTATAAATTCCATGATCACTTTATATATCATGTTGATATCCCATATAATCATTTTCAATGTTTGACAATATTTCCCATTTGGGGTATTCATAACACTAGTTCTTATGATTCATCAGTCATTTCATCCTTCTGAATTTGGGAAACATTATGTTATTGTTATATATAATTATTTTATGACACGATAAATTGTGGAAAAACAACATTTGATGTTTGAGTACAAGGAATAGTAACATGAACTCTTACTTCATTAATTTCCATATTTTGTGGAACTTCAAACCCATTGGATCCACCATTCTCGATAAATATAGAAATTAAACTACCAAAATTTTCATTATATGGTTTGGGAAATAAAATATAAACTTCATTTATTTCAATTCATAAAAAATGAAATATCCACTTATTGTTATTAAATCTAGATTTCATTATTGTGCATTATATACACTTATTTCTTCCTAAAAACCCCATATGAGTTAGTGTCTCGAACTCAGTTTCCTACTAGTCCAAATTGATGAAGGAGTCTTTGGAACTCCTTTACAAGAAACCAATTTAATAAGTACTTGTTATTTTTTAAGTAATACATCTGTAATTATAACTATATATTAGAATTAGTTAATATGATCATAACCATATTTATTAATGTTATATTATTCTTTTCTACTATATCATTTTTTGTGTTTTTTCTACAATAATGTATTGGGAATATATTCCAAGAAATTTTTTTAAAATCACAAATATAACAGTGTTTTCTATACTTTCATCAAATATTCCAAATATTCACCAGCCTTTTTAGACCTTATGATGTTCCCCTTTTTGTCTAATTTCCTCTCAAAATCATTAAAATAAATTTTAAATGTATTTATTTCTTGTGATTTATCTTGAAATAAATAGTCATATCCATAATCAGAAAAATTGTTAATAATGGTGATAAAATGTTTTTAATTACATAAAAAATTGACATCAAAAGGTCCACATATATAATTATGTGTGATATGATGGAGTTATGATGTTTTTTGGTCACCTATAATTTCTTGTTTTTTTCCTTTAACACAAAACAAAAAATGGTTTAGGTTAATAAAATATGTATCTATAAGGGTTTGAATCAAAAATTAATCTATCCAACCTATATTTGGAAATATTATCTGAACATTAATTACTAATATAAAAAGGATTTGTATTTACTGAAAAACATTTACTTCCAAAATTTTGATGCAAGGTCATAAGATATTCAGTATAAAATTTATCAATATTTAGTTTATATAAATCATCATATAATAAAATTCATCCAATCAGGAATGTATTCTTAAAAAATAAAAAATATACATTTAAATTATAAAATAGTATCTAGAAGCATCATGTTTTTATAAAGACCCAAAATTCTTAGATATACTATTAATATAAAAGGTTCCACATAAATCAAAACTATATATACAATCAATGATAAAATGGTAAGTCCTAACTAATTTCCCTGGTACCCTCACATTATTCCCTTTGAAAATGATCTTTTAGTTTGGATTATTATTTTCGGTGAAAGGAATTTTTACATTGTATTAGAGATAATATTTTTATATCGATAATCCATCCACCATGTATTATGTATAAATTCACCTATGTTTGTTTAAAACATGTGTATGCATTTTTATAAGGAAATTGATTTATACATTAAATAATATATTTATTTTAAAATATAAATAACATTCTTTCTAAAAATATCTTTAGTTTTATATTTTTAGATAATTATTCCATAACTATTACATAAAAATAAAAAAATACAAGGTGGACATTTCTATCGGTATCTATTTTTCTCACAGTATAAATCATTTGTAATAACACACGTTTTTTTAAATATTCTAAATATGAATTATTTATTTCCCTTTACCCATACATAATCCCTCTAAAAACATCTGAAAATGTTGTATGAGCACACAAATCTTAGTAAGGGACATAAAAAAGAAAGAAAGAAATTGTTAGTACATGAATACTTATAAAAAATTTTCTTTTTCAAAATAAATATTTCTTTACCCAAGATACCACCTTTTATACAAAAATATTTTCATAAAAAAATAAATTATAAATATTAAATAAAACATATAATGTTTCTTTGAAATTGTGAAATTTCATAATAACATTTTCCCCAAATATGTACATTTCAAACATATATATTATAATATACATTCCTTTACTTTTTGAAATCATTATATTTCTATCAAAATACATATAACTCCATGATAAATCATATAAGTAACTTGAGGAATCATTTTAATATCATTATTATTTACATATTTATAACTATAATGGTTATTCTTGGAGTAGCCTTCACAGCTACACTTGAAATAATGATCATAGTTATTCTTAGAATAACCATCACAATATATTCCTATAATCTCTTTGGAGAAACAAAATCAGTTACCTCCAACCCTCTACTCAAAGATTTAATGAAAATATAATGGGTTAACCCAAACAAATTTTATAATGGAACCAACCTTCATCATAAGTAATTCAAATGAAACCATAAAACTTTAATGCTTCAATTTTCATTGTAACATACATAAAAAATTCCTGTGGAAAATAACCATTTCAATTCAAAGTAAACCAAAAAATTAAAAAATTAAAAATCTAACTTTGAAAATATCCTTTTAAAATTGAATAGGATTCTTCAATGTAAGGATTATTCATGAAGGTAGTATATTTATTTTTTTCCATATAAATTAATAATCATTCCTTTCATTCTTTTTTCAGAAAAGTCACACGGTACATTTTCTGGAAAACAAAACAAAATATTCCATACAAATCAAAATTTAAAAATTTAAGCATTGGTAAAAATGACTTTATGTAATCATACAAGAATAGTAAAAATATTTTGAAAAAATATCAGAACATATAAATATGGAATCAAAATAGAATATTAAGGAAATCTTTAAAAGTATTGTTTTTAAAATAAACTCCACTAACTTGAATCTAAATCATCATGCTCATTATTTATCCTATAGGATAATAAACATTGGTTAATTTGTACTTGATTAAGAACTAATTTTAATTTCATAATTTCATTATTTTATTTAATACCATGTTATATACAATAACTCAATTAATTAAGTTAGCTTCATATATTTTGATGTATTCATAAATCCAAAAACACTTTGATATGTTGAGTATAGAGTTCATTATTAAATCATTATCATACCCTGAACTTGGAGTTCTTAATTATTTTAATTATCTTTAGTCTCTCTTTTAGTTTCTTTAGTCAAAGAGTCCAATTTTAAAATTTATTATTCATTTTTACTACTGCACAGTTATCCATCACAGTTAGGAGAAACTGTGTGGTGACCATGTTGATTCCTAGGTGAGTTTGGGTTATAGAACATACATTGTGTAAGGTTAATTGAACTGTGTGATTTGAGTTCAGGTTGTCTCTGTAAGTGGGTAGTTCTGAGGGGCACATTTTTAGCCCAACTTTCTAAATAGTCCATCTAACTGTAGGTAACTATGCAAGGACATCATGGTTTCCTAGTATTTAAAATAAATATATTAAATTAAAATTAATTGAAAAAATAACAAATATTAAATAAAATTAAAAGATTATTTTAAATATAAAAATAAAAAATTAAATATTATTACTATTAAAAATGAAATTAATATTAATAATAATTATTATTATTATTTTCTTTTATATTTTTTGAAAACTGTAAGTGGGTTTCCCCTTATCCCTCACCTCCCATGAATAGTTCCCCCTCCCTCTCCCCCTCCCTACTTGTGATCATACCCCCCACCACCACCACACATCCTCTATCATGCCACCCTCCTCTAGAAGCCCTCCCTCACGCAGAACCACGTTCCTCTGGTGGTCCTCCCCTATATAGTGCCACCTTGCCCATACTGCCCCCTCCCATGTGCGACCATATCGTCGTGAAGCCCCCAACTCACACGACACTTTTATGATGGTTCTCCTCTTCAGTGTTTTCCCCACATCACGACACAATAGGTCTACCCACTTCCCCCTCTGGTATGTAATCTTTCATTTCTAGGGATTTCACGTGGGGTCTCCCTCTTAGCCAAACCCTAATTATTGGGTTTAATGTTTTTTTGTATTTTTCTTAGGTTTTAGGTTTTTAGATCATCTATAGGGCCCTAACCATCTGTCTCTAAGAGTTTCATTACATTCACACACTATTGAGGTAGGCATTTTCTTGTTTTTCTCCCATGTAATCCTTTGGTTCTTTGGTATCTTTAATTAATTTTTAAATGCTTTATACACATTGATAATATGTATATAATTAGTTATATGTATTTTTTTGGTTGGTAGAATTTATTATAAATAGGTTTTGAAGTGATTTTCTCATTTATGAATATATAAATGTACACTAAATGTCCTTGAACAAGTTGTAATTGATCCTTTAATGGCAGAGATACATGATTTGGGAACTTTTCCCACAAAAAGGATTTTTTAGATTAACATATTTGTGTTTGGTTTGTTATGTGATATAGGGGGTTTTTATGAAAGGGGGTTATTACGATTACGGGAAGTGTATTTTGTTTATTTTAAAATTGTTTGGAAAAAGACCACTTGTGTTATGCCATTGGATTTGGGAATGACTATGGGAACACGGAGTGCACACAAGGATAGGCCTTCAAATGATGATAGTATTATAAGTGGTTCTTTTCTTGAACCTTGTTGTTATAACAAGGTACCTTCATCTTCTTTTCCACACTCCCTTTTTTAAATGGTTCTATGAATTCACAAAATACAAGAGTGATTTTAAAAATTTATGGGAATTCATGACCCATTTGTAGTTTTATAAAAGATAATTGTTTCCTAAAATGGTTAAAAGCCCATATATCCCCTTTTAGTGTGTTGTTTATGTTTTTATCTTGGTTTTGTGACAAATTTGTATTTGGATTAAGGGTTTATTGGTATCTAATTCTTAAAAGTGATTTTTTTCATTGAATTTGATAATGGCTGGTGAATGTTTTGAATGTGTGTTTGGGACTTAAGGACCCATTTGGCATTAAAAATGTAAAAGTAGAATTTATGTTTTATTAGATATAGTTTGTAAATGTTATTCGTAAAGGAATTTGGTTATGTAAAACTAAGGGATCCTTTGAAAGCATTCATGTTTTCAAAGAAATGATTTAAATAATCAATAAAGTAATGGCCTGGTTGGAACATTTTTTTATTTGAAATACATATATATATATATATATGAAACCTCTATAAGAGGGATATTTCTTTATGGGTTATTGTATAGAGATTCTGGGTTTGTGGTAGGAATGTGTGGTGAAAGTAGGTATGGTGAGTCATGCCTATGAGGGCCTACTAATTACACATTTTATGTATATTTACCATGGGTTCCTGAGTTTCTATTGGACGATCAAGTGATGGTTTCTAATCAACCCCAATAAGATGAGTTTCTACCCCTTGGACTAGAGAGAGGCTAGGTGAGATGTACCACTAATTTGGCTAGTTGAGGGTACATAGTTGGTTATAGACATAGGGGCTTCACCATATGATGGTAGGTGGTCCCTAACCTATGGCATTTATTGGTCTTCTAGGGATGTTTAAGATCACCCATGGTTATTACTTGTATCTTCTTCCTTGTTTGTATTTTTCTGCACTTAGTTTCTAGGTTATTTTGTTAGGTTATTTATTTTTAAAATATCCTTATGTATCAATTGGTTCTATTATAGTTTTATGTTAGTAAAATAATCCTATTAAAATAGTTATGTGGTGTGTGTTTTCTCAAAAATAAAGGTATGATTGTTTACTAAATGTGAAAAACCTATTTTTATAATTTTATTTTTAAACAATCATTATTGAACTGTTTTGGGGAAATGAAATTACATAGATTCCATGGTTTATATTTGGAATTCCTATTGAGTATTTCATTTCTCACGCATTCATTATTTTTTCAGTTTTAGGTTCCTCTGGTGTTGGATTGCTCTTGGAGCTGGCATGGTTCAATATTTCATGGTGACCCTTGATGTCGCTTAGAGATATGTTTCGATATGATACTCTATTATATTTTATGATGCTAGTGTTTATTTATACCATTCAGTTTAAATTTATTTATTTCTCTTATGTTAGTGATCCAAAACAATCCCTACTATTTTGGCTTCATGCCCAACACTAGTTTCCATCCTATTGGGATTGGGAACACCCTTCAGGCCTTGCTGCGGGCTGACTCGGGTGACTAGTTCAGGGTCTATGTGGGTTGGTTTGTGACATTAATAATAATAATAATAATAATGAAATACTTATAATTTTAATATATCAATTATACTTTTAAAAATAATCATAAAATATTTTTATGAAATAAGTACTATGTTACCATCATAGAGACGACATGTTGTACGTATACATGAGTAATGTTTCTATTTTTCTACAATCATCCTGAAAGGATAGTAAGTGTCAGTTTATCTTCACAAAATGATAATAATAAACTAAATATTATATCATTTATTTAGTTAAAATTATATATATCATCCATGTGGTATAATTATGAAAACATAATCACATAAATTTATGGAGGTGGTAGTCCACATGTACGCATGAACGACATTATCATTTTCTTGTGTATAGAAACATAGGAAAATAAGTATTATATTATCATTATATTTGTATAAATAGGTTATATATTTTATATATAAAACTTAAATCCAAAATTATTGCCATTATTTTGAGATTGTGATGGAAAATCAATTACATAAGTTTGTGATGCGGTAGTCCTCCGTACACACGAATGATGCTTTCATTTATTATTTGATGGAAGAGGAGATTGATAATGTTCATTACATTAACATAATAATAAATCAGTATATGTATAATATAGGTTTTATAATTTCAGTATGGTTTAAAAATATTTGAAGTTAGTGGAAGATGAAATAAAACTAAAACATGTTGTAAAATATCATACCTGTTCTTCGAAAGTCTACTTTGATTTACACCTTAATCCCTCTAAGGTTGGAAATCTACTCAAACCAAGTCCTTTAGAATTTGGTAATTGATTATAGGAAGGCCTTTCATGAATATTGTTTATGAAAAAATGGGTTTTAACTGTGACCTAAGTGGAATAAGAGAATCCCTTTTATATGAGAGGGCAGAGGCACATTTAGAATTTCTAAAAATATAAAATTAATCTTCAATCAAAAATAGAACCCAAATAATTTATTTAAAATATAAGATGATAAAGGGTTTAAATACTATCATATAATAAAAATAAAACATGTTTTTATGATTTTTATCTTAATATTTTTGGTTTAACCCCTCGTTAGCCCCTTTCGCACGTACCATGCAACATGGATTTTTACATTTTGAGGGACACTCTAGATAGAATAAATGGGGAAAAGGCCCATAAATGGACCATGTATGATATTATAAAACATATCATAATAACCATTATGATTACAATTTTTTTATAAATTATATATCATTTAATAAAATAGTATTTATTATAATACATCATTAATGTCCATGCTTAGAACTATTCATTAGCTTGATTTTAATAACAACAGAAAAAGTAAAATTTAAAACAAATATTTCAATTCAACCCAATAATGTTATTTTAACCACTTAAATTCATGTAGAACATTATTTATCACAAAATATATTATTTTTAATATTTATAGTATCATTTATTTCTATTTTCCATTAATTGAATAATTGTTTACTCGACATTGTGTAGGCATTTAAGGTAATTTTTTATTCAATAAAAATTTAAAAAAAATTCCATGATTAATAAAAATTAGTTATATTTCAAAATAATATTTATAACTTAACAATACCTTTTTACGTCTCTAAATTAAAAAAAATATTTTTATTAAATAAAACAGTGCATGATTTTTGACTTTTCTTAAATAGAATATTCTAAAAGTTATAATCTCATTTAAATATCAATAAATTCCATAAAAAAAATATTATATGAGTATGGATGAAAATAAATCATCTAATAAAATTAAGGTAAGAATTAGGTTCATTATATAATCCAAATAATTTAATTTTTTTACATTGATTACTCTATTTACCATTTACCGTGGTAATAAAAATTACTATGGTTAATATTCAAATTGGCCAAAAATAAAAGGGACCTATTTAAAAAAATTACCCACTAATTATACATATGGAATTAATTTTTGAGAAATCAAAACACAAAATTGGTATAATTTAATTGAAAAATAATTCTGAAAAACATAAGAAAAAAAATTTCAAAAAAATGTTGTTTTAAAATATAATTTTTTTATAAAAAATTCATGTATAAAATTCATTTAAAAATCCATATTTGGATCATGTTAAATAAAAATATACAAATTAAAATTTTAAAGTAATAAAAAATATAATTTTGCTTTATAAATACTTTAAATGAAAATAATTCTTTCAATTAAAAATCCATATTTTTCAATATTCATTGAAAAACCTGTCTATTTAGAAAATTCAAAACAAATCAACAAAAGATAATTTTTTAATTATAAATTAAAAAATTATATTTATTTGTTAAAATAAATTCACTAAAATTTCCAAAACATGATTATAGTATTCACTTATAAAAAGTAATAAAATCCATTTTAAAGATAATGGTTTTTTTAAGAATAATATAGATTTAATAAAAATTGAGTACTTGTTTAAAAAAATTTAATTAATATAATATAAATTATTTGGGACATTATACAAGTAATAATTCATTTAATACTATAAATTATTTCAAATTAAATGTCTTGGTTATAATAATCATATTTAAATAATAATTATTCAATGTTCGTTTAAGCTCAATATCGCGTATCTTTTATATTATCGAACGTAGTATTTCTTTTTAAATTATATTGATAATTAATTATCCCCATTTTAAAACTTGTGTCAAAAAAATTTTATATCGATTTTAGTAAACATGGTTTGAATTTTAGAAATACATTTCTTGAAAACCAACGTCGTAAAAAGTGTCAATAAAACCTTTTCTTGAAAAGAGATAATGGGAAGTATAAAGGTCATATATCATAAAACATAGTAAGCTTCCATATAGGAGAACATAATTGGGATGTGA
This sequence comes from Viscum album, assembly GCA_963277665.1. NCBI lineage: Eukaryota > Viridiplantae > Streptophyta > Magnoliopsida > Santalales > Viscaceae > Viscum > Viscum album. The sequence goes on from OY728161.1 coordinate 315,414,704, forward strand.
AAACATGGATATATAATAAAAACCCAACCTCCAATGACTATTATAGAGTGATAGGGAACATGATCATGAGAAAGTTACCATGAAAAAACTGTAAAGTTGTGATGGGTTAAAGTGGCATTGAATTCTCTGTATGAAAAGTAAAAAAATAACATATTTTCATTCAAAATATTTTTTCTAAAGTTAAGTAGATATTTTAATACCTATAACAATACCATATGTAAATATACTTACTTTTCAAGAATAATTTCACCTTTTAAAAAATTTCTACGAAAAACTCGTCATTTTCATCCAAACAATGAGTATTCAAGATGAATTTTTAAGCCTAGAGAACATGAATCAACGTTTAATGGATCACATAATCTAAAAAAGGTTAAAAATAAAGTATTCATATCTTTCCAAATTAACCAAAAAAATTATTAGGAAATTAAAAGTTAATTCCCTAAAATTAATAATCCTCCATATAAAGAAAAACTACATTAATTTCCAAATTTAAATAATAATATCGAACGTTCAACATTGATTATTCAATAAATAACTATCCTTAAAATTTATCAAAATATTCCATTATATGATTTATACTCAAAAAAAATATAATTATTTGATCACATAGTCTTTGAAGATAATTTTAATATTTATCACCAAATTACCTCAATCATTCTTAATGTCTCATAAAAAATGTAATTTCCCTAATCCCATAATCTCCATGAAATGATAATCATTTCTTTAAATAAAATTATTCACCATAAATTGAATATAAAATCATTTATTATTCTAATATATAATTTCACCTTTATTTATCCAATAAAAGTTTGTAGTATTTTTTTTACCTTCATCCTATAATTCTCCCCAAAATTATAGTGATTTTACTCTAAAATAACATTAAACACTTAATCACCAAATCAATATCCTATCCCATGGATATATATAAGATAAAATATAATTTTACATAATAAACATGACCATTATCTTTATGATCATTTAAATAAAGGAAAACGGTTTCATACTAACCAAGACATCATATAGGCGAGTGTTAGGAAATGAAAACTTGTTGCCCTTCAGCTAGGGGTTCAAGCCTTGTGACGATTCCTAATATGATGAGTTGTCTTTCAACATTTGAGTTTTCATTTTTCAAAAACTATATATAATCCTTATAATATTCCTTCATATTTGATAAATATACTAAAATATAATATTAATATATTCAACATTAAAGAAATCTTTAACCTCAATGGCTATCTCAAACTTTTCATTTTTCAATAACCTGTAATTACCACAAAATCAAAGAACATATAAACCCTAAAGGACATCTATACCTTTATAATTTTTTCCAAATAATGAGAAGTTAAATATTCCTCAGATAACTTGTTTACATGATAAAATGAAGGGTTATATAGACCACAAACATCTATGAAAACTCTATAAAAGTCTCCTAATTTAATGTCATTATCAAAATAGTGATAATTAATTTAAATTTTTTATTATCCTTAAATACACAATCACATATAAATAACATAATTATATATATATTTATCATTAGATATTCCTCATAATCCATTAACCATCCATTTCAATTTTATTACATTATAATTATTTCCTATAAAAAATATAAATCATGTCCAAAGATTCAACAATGTCAAAACATAAGCCAATAAATAATTCATACCTTTCATTTATCTTTTTTAGTTTCCTAATATTTTATTATAATGAAATTATGTATTTCTAAACATATATCTATATGGTGTTGTTGATACCATTCAACTGCCTTCCCACTAGGACATTGATTTTCTTAATGACCATTCTCTTCATAATTAAAAAATCCAATTGATACCTATTGATGATCTTCATTGACTTTGTTAGAGTTAAATGAATGATTTTTTTATATGTGTAAGATTTTTTTTATGACCACCTCTACCATATATAACACACCTTCCCATTAATTTAAGACATTTTACAAGGTGTTTCATTCCAAATCCTAGAAATATAGGTCATTGAATATATTTACCTTTTTTGTCCTTATTTTATAAACTATCATGGGGCTTCATTTCACTCAAAATTTATGCATTATAAAACTCACTAAGTATCAGGTTATTAATAACAACTTCTGATAAATGGTTAATAATAAAAATATGATTTATCACTATAGATCCCACTCTTTTTAGTGAGTTTTTTATACAACCCATACATTTTCCTTCACACCCATTATTATTTTGGTCCCTGCTAGATCCATCCATTTACTAGAACCAAAACGGATAGTGTGAGAACGTCAATAAAATCATAATAAACCATAATATGAAGAGAATAAACACTAATATATTTTTATTCATGTTATTTATATTAATCCAAAATAATTATGTCTCTCACTAATATACTAACCATTCTGGTTATAGAGGAGGATTATCTTTTTATCTAATAACATCATATCCTCTAAGGTTATCTAAACCCTACTCTGATACCAATTGTAAGGACTCATCCTTAAACATTACATAATCTTGTTGTTTTAAACTAGAAATCACTTTTCCCAAAATTTCATTTAGGTTTAGAGTTTTATAAAATGAGGTCAAAACTCTAGCCTAAAAATAAATAAATTATAAAGTGGATACATCTACTCGGTATCCACTATCCTCGCAATATAAAACATTTAAAAGAAAACATATTTTTATGAGAAATTTCACTATATTTAATCTTGAATTATTCCTTTACCTTATGCAAACTTCATAACTATGATGTTTTTTAAAATATGGGATGAGCACTAAAATATCATTAAGGGAAATTAATATATGAATATATTATTATTCCATTATTACTTATAAAAATTATTAATTTTCAAGATATTATTTGGGCTCCAAATAACAATTTTATTTTCCAATAAATCACATTTTCTGAACAAATATTTTCATAAAAAATGTTTATAAAAAATCATTAAAGAAAAAAAGAAAACTCATATGGATTCATTGAAATCAATAATACTCATAATAAATTGTTTCACAAATTTATTCTTTTCAAACTCACAAAGTAGAATAAATATTCCTTTACCTTATAAAATCATAATATTTCCATAAAAATACATAGAATGAATAGATAAAAATAGGTACCTTGAAGAATCAATTTCATATAATTATTAATTACATGTGGAATCACCATCATGGTTATTCATAGAGTAACCATCATAGTTACACATGAAATAATCATCAAGGCTATACATTGAACAACCATCACAATATATTCCTATAATCTCTTTGGATTAACAAAATTGCTTAATTATATCCATTTACCATATGTATTAGAGTGATATAACAGGATAACTTGACCTCCATTTATTAGGGAACCACCCATCATCATAGTCAATTCCATAGAACCATAAAACATGAAATCTTTCATTTTCATCATTACACTCATAAAACATTCTTAATAAAGATAACTTTTCCAATTTGAAAAAATCTATAAATTAAAAAAGAAAAAAATAACATTTTTAAACATCCTTATAAAATTGTATATTATTCTTAAAAAATTATTATTCAAAATTATTGGAAATTTCATTCATTATACATATGTTACAAAACACTCCTTTCATACTGTTATCAAAAAAGTCAAATAGTACCTCTTTTGGAACATGACATAAAGATCCCTTTCAAACCCTTTTGTAAATAATAAAACATGGGTAAAAATGACTCTAAAAAATTTTATAATAATAGTAAAAAACTTTCAAAAATAGTTTTTAGAAAATATAAATATTGAATAAAAATATATTTTTAAAGGAAACATATAATAGATTATTTGTAAAAGAATTTCACTTACCTTGATTCATAATCATCATGTGCATTATTTATATTTCTAAAAAATAAAATTATATTAATTTATTCTTTAATAATAACGTTTTAAAGTAAATTAATCCATTATTTTATTAGATACCATTTTATATACAATTACACAATTAATTATACTCACTTTAGATATTTTGATGACATTTGGTTCATAAGTCCAAAATGGCTTCAATGGGTTGAATATAGAAGAATCTGTCATTATTAAATAATCTACATAATAAAAATCAAAACCTAATTATCATTTTTTATATCAATTATAATTATGAAAATTTTCATTGTATATAGTTTGGAAAAATGAACTATGTTACAATCATGGATACAATAAGTCATATGTATGCATCAATAACGTTTCAATTTTTCTACGATCATCACTGAAAGAAGATAAGTATAATCCAATCTTTATATAGTAATAATATTATATATATCATATAATTTAATTAATTATACTTATATATATCATCAATGGGATGTGATGATGAAAAATGAATCATACCGTTTCGTGTAGGTGGTTGTCCACACGTACGCACGAATGAAATTATTATTATATAGTGTATGGAAAGGTAAGAAAATATGTGTTATATTATCTTTCATGAATAATAAATATTTCATTAATATATATATATATATATTATTTAAGTCCATAATTATAACATGTCTCAAGAGACAGGGATGGAAAACGGATTACATCAGTTCGTGAGGCTGTAGTCCGCATTAAAAATAAAAGATGGAATCATTTCCTATTTATTGTAAATGGAGAATGATATTGGTAGTGAGAATAACATAATAAAATCTCATTATGTGTATTAAAATTATTTAATTACATTTTCATCATTGAATAATATTCTAAGGTGGTGGAATAATTAATAAAACTAAAACATATAGTAAAAAACTATACCTCTTCTTTGAAAATTATCCTTTAATTAACACCTCAAGACTTATATAGTGTGTATTATACCTAAAAATTAACTATATAATGAGTGGAGGTATTATAGGAATGTATTTTGGTATTTCATGTCCTAACAATGTTCTTTATGTGTGAAGTAAAGGGAATAAGAGATTTCATTTTATAACAGAGGTGAGGAACACTCTTTGGATTTCTCAAAATGTTAAATTAATATAAATTAATTTTCAATTCCAAATTGATCCAACAAATTTATTCAGAATTTATGATAAGTATGGGTAAATTTCATTTCATAAAATAAAAAATATATATATTTTTACAATTTTTTACCCATATCTTTTGGTTTTAAACCGTCATCATCCCTTTTGCACTTACTGTGAAAATAAATACTTTTACCCTTATAGAGTTAGTATAGTTAATATAAATGAAAAAACATCCCTTAAAAGGAACATTTTTGACATTATAATCCATATAATATTAATTTTTATGAATCTAAAATTTTTAGGAATTTAAATCATTTAATAAAATATTATTAATTATAATATATCATTAATGTAAAATTTTATAACGATTCATAACGATGATTTTAATTACAATAAAGAAAAAAGTAAACTTCATTAAAAAACCTTTTAATACATCCTAAACATGTCATTTTCAATTATAAATTTTAGTTATCGCATTAATTAAAACATATTTTATGAGTTTTAATATTTTTAATATCATTTATTTAATTTTTCCATTAATTGATTAATTACTATATGAGTGTTGCATAAATGTTTTAGTAAATTATTTATTCACTAAAAATTCATATATGGACCGAATGCCTTCTTTTTTTTACTCATTCTCATAATCCACCTTTTAAGGGTTTAAGTGTAACCATTATATGGCCCATAGGTTTCAAGAAATTACAAGACCTGAAGGTCTTAAAGAAATTCATCCCAGACTATGACTACATGAAACGGACCCTCCCAAAAATTAACATTGTGATTAACAATCCACATTTACATGGTTGTTTGGATAGTAGTCCTGTGTAGATATGTACATTCCTGGTAATGATGGAAAACTACATACCCCTTAATTGTCCCAAATCCAATAGGTTTTATCTAATGAAAGGTCATGCTCTAAATCCTCCTCTTGAGCTTATTCGTTATAGAATATTTAGAGAATTAGTTGATACATCATGTGGCCGGAAGGCCTTCTTGTGGCCCAAAGGCCTTGAGGTGGCCTGAAGGCCGTAAGGTGGTCTGAAATCCTTACTAGCATGAAGGACCAGGTGGCCCAAAGGCTTGGGTGGCCCAAAGGCCTAAAGGAATCCATGACCAAATCGGGGGACCAATGGTGAATCATTTTGGATGATATAGTATAGAACAATATTTGGTACAATACCACTATATTAACATAGAAATATTCCTTCAACTGGATTCAATCCTATGTCACGTGGATACACTTAAGGATTCCTCACAAACCTGGATGAGGCTCATGTGTTCTTCACAAAAATGTAGAAATTGATAAACATGATAAATATTAATAAATTAGACTTCAAAATAAAATATATTACTGAACTAAACCTTTGTTTATCCCTATATGAAAAATATTTTTTTATTTAAAACAAGAGTGAGAAATTTGTTATTTTTGTTTAAATAAAATATTATAAAAGTCATAATCACATCCAAATGGGATAGAAAGAAAATATAACCAAATATTTGATTAGAAAGTACAAAATTTAATCTTCCAAAAAAATTAAGGCATGTTTTAGGGTCATCTTTTAGTTCTTATAATTTTATTTAAAATATTAATTAATTGATTTACACTTTTATTGTTGTAACAAAAAATATCAAGGTTACTATTCATATTGAAAAAAATAAATGTCACGTATTTAAAAAAAAATCACCACATGATTCTAAATATAGAATCTATATTTCAAAATTCATAACACATATGTTTCATAATTTTATTTAAAAATAAAATGAAATTGCACAACAAAAATGGGTTTTTAGGAAAATTTCTTTCTTAAATATAAAATGTTTTTATTTAAAATTTAAGTATAAAATTAATTTCAAAATAAATAACTCGATAATTTAAAATAATAATAAACAATAAATTTTAAAAGTAATCCAAAATATAATTTTAATTTATAAATACTTAAAATTAAATACTAGTTTCAATAAAAAAATTAGTATTTTTCACTATAAATAGAAAAATCACTCTTTTTTAGAAAAGTTTCAAAAATTCATCCTAAGTTATTTTAGAAATGAAAAATTCAAAAATAAATTCATTTTCTCAAATAAATTTTCTAAATTTTTTATTAAATAGTTATACTATATCCCATTAAAGTAGGAAACCCCATTTTCAAAGATAATGTATTTTTGAAGAATAAATTAAATTTACTAAAACACGAGTGCTTATTTACAAAGAATTAATTAATACATTAGAAATGAGTAGGAATTTTATATATTTTATAATATAGTTAATATAATTCATTCCAAAAAAATTAACTCTTAGACTATAAATATCACATTTAAAAAATAAAAATACAATGTCTGTTTAAGCTCAATGTTGCATATATTAAACAGTGTCAAACATAGTATCTCTTTTTATAATAGCAAGATATTACACATTTTTTAAACTTTAATTTAAATCAAATAATTTCATTTCAAGTAAGAATTTTGGAAATTTACTACTTTTCCACATAAATGGAATTTACCATTACCTCCATTCTTCAGGTTCTTACTAGAAGACTCATTAACTTTCAATGGAAAAATTTCTAATTCAATCTTATTTATACCATACATATTTCCTCCTTGATGATTCACATAATGGTTTGTGTGGATTATATGATGGTTTAATCATGTTTCCTCATTAATGACTTTATTATGTAATTCTTTAACATTAAATTTATTTTTAATAGTGTTGTAGTTCATGGAGAATGGTCCACACTCATATAGTATTGAGTTTATGAAAAACAATACAATAAAACTATCATTAAATACCATTCCCAAATAATTAATTCTTTCCATAAAATTATTCTTTTCAGTGACATTCTTATTTATATTAAGATAATCCTCAAACATCATAGAGTTTAATGTACTTATTGATGTCATATAAGGATATTTGTTAGGAGTTTGAGATCTGCCCCCTAGATTTCATAAATTCATTATCACTTTTAGTTTAAGGTATATAAGAATTGATGTTACTTACTATTCTCATTTGCAAGAGCATAAAATTTAGCATGTTTGATCTTTCTAATGTTTCATAATATATTCTATCAAGATTATACTACCAAATTTATTAGTGATAAGTATCTATTCTCAAAGTGATAAATGAAAATCCAATACCCAATGTGAAATTGGATTTTATCACCCTAATAAGATAAATTTATCCCATTAAATAAAAAAATGTTGATTCTTGTGGGTGGAATGATGACGAAAATAAAACTAAAATAAATACATGTTTAAAATTCATTCTTTGTGTTATAAAAAATAAATTGATTAAAAAAATTAACATAAAAGTTTTTATAGTGTTCTCCTTCAGGTATTACACTAATACACACTCACAATTGACACAAAAAATTAGAAATATTTATTATACATGTATATATATAAATAAATTTCATAATGCATATATATCACCAAAAAATATATTCATCATTTCAAATAATATATAAATTACCTTTCTGAAATTTATATATATCTAATACTAATGAATTTCAATTACTAATAAAATATCATAATATTATCAACATTATGAGTAATCTATATATATCATTTTCACATAATTGAGAATAATTTTACCTTTATGATTTTCAAATTTGGTGATAAACAAATCTCATAAAATAATTTTCCAAATGTAAAATGTCATAACATCGTAATAAAAATACGAATAAGATGTTTTTATAGTTTATGTTTCACTTAATTTATTAGAAAAAACAATATATTATACATTAATTAAATCAAATAGCCATGTTTAAAAAGCATATAATTTAAATAAATACATTTAACCTTGATGAAAAATAATGATAGACAATTAAAATAGATTTCAACTTTCCTAATCTTCAGAAGAGATAACATAATCAGGCTTCTAAAATCGCATAGAGAAAATAAAGATAATGGCGATTTTTTATTTTTAAAATATCTGAATGTAAATTACATAGAAAAATAATAAAATGACTTAATTATAATCAAATACTAAACCAATAATTTATTAGATTCTAAAAACATGATTAATCAAATATTAAATAAATAAATATTTCACAACCTTGGATTAATACCATATATATGTTTTTTATTGATCTAAATAAGAGGATTTTGAAATCAATGTTTATTACATCTAAAATTAAATAAAATTTATAATAAAATTCAATAAAATATTACATACATTTATCTAATGAAACCCCTTGTTTTCACCCTAGTGAAAAATGTTTATATCATTTTTCATTATTCTATTTATTCGACACAATTTGATGGAATGTATCGGAATCCAAAAGATAAGACATAATGGCTTAGAATCAGCCCTTTAAATTGGGATAAAATAGTTACATGGGTATTTATATAGTTTTTTATTCAAATATCAATAATTTTAAAAAAATTAAATTTCCATTAATGTGCTAAAAGATTATTTTTTCAAATTCCAGCAATCTAACAAAATTATCAATCATTTTTCCTTTATAATTTTATTTGAACATAACATCAACTGATTTATTTCCAACATCAAATCCATGGGTACCGAAGAGTAAACATTACCGCTACGTTTAAAATATCAAGTAGAAGATTCATTAAGAACCCCATAAATATCATTAAAGGTTCCATATCCAAGGAAATTTTATAATAGATCATGAAGATTCAATCAAACCCAAGAATCAAGTAAAACCTTCACAATTGGCATAGATATCACCTAATCACTAGTCCCCATACAAAAATAAAAAATAATTAACATAAATAAAAATTAAAATTTTAATTAATAAAATTAAGGAGAAATTATATTATTATTAATAAATTAAACAATTAAAAATTATTAATATTATTAATATTATTAATATGATAAATAATAAATAATAAATAATAATGTGATTTACTAATTATCTATTTATGATTTATAATTTATAATTTAATTATTTATATAATTAATAATTAATAATATGACTGATAATAAAAATAATAATATCATTATTAATATAATTAAAAATTAATAACATAATTTATAATATGATTAAAAGATAATAACTAAAATTAATTTTTTATAACAATTAATTAAAATATAATTTATATTTAATAACTTAATTAATAATATAAGTAATAATAAATAATATTGTTAAAAATAAAATAAAATATAATTAAAATTTATTTGTTAATTTTTTTTAAAAAAATAAACAAAGAATATAGGTAAGATCCATTTTTAATTTAAAAGAAAGAAAAAAATAAAGGGAGAATGGATAGGGTCATACAACCATTCATTCCCTCGCGCCAAAGAGACACTCAAATTTCAAAGTTACTCTGGTTGGAAGCATCATTACACCCATACCATTTAGAATCATAATCAAATGAATCATGTGAACTAGTAACCATAGTTAACTTCAAAGGTGATTACTCTATTTAATGTTACACTTTGCTAGTAGGTAGCTATTTAAATCCTTCAGCATCCACAATATCATTTTTCCCTTTGGACAAAGCTTGAAAATAAGTTGGTTTTTTTGGCGAGTCATCCCCAACATCATCCCACCTTCTTAGAATTCCATACGAATCCTTTAATTTAAAAATTTACTCAAAAATATTTTTAATGCAATTAATAAGAAAAATAATAAATAACTATGTAGTAAATAATATGAATAATAATAATTAAAAATTAAAATAACAATATGTTTATTAAATATTAATAGATAATTATCTTATTATCTTATTATTTATATTATTTAATAGTATATTTAATTATAAATTAATATAAATTTATAGTAATGTTAGAAAACTGAAACTAAATCCCACATAGAAAATCCATCAGTGATGTTCACATCTTATCCCCTATAAAATGGTGTTCTATGTGGGGTTTTCACTTATATTTTGTTATTACTTAAATTATTGAAATTTCAAATAAAAATCCGTATTTTAAATAATATGTAAATTTTTATTTTATCTATATGTAACAAACATGTAATTACAATTAACTGTGTTTAATAAAATAATATTTTTAATAATATTCTCAATTTTAATATATATATATACATTAAAAAAATAAAAAAAACTAAAAAATTTGTTAAGTGTGTTAAAAATAATTAACACTCACAAAAAATAACATTGAGTGCCTATTCATTTTCATCTTGAACATTGAATTTTTCAACAATAACTAAAGCATTTAATTTATTAAAATTATAAAAACATATTTAAGAAGAAAAAAATACTCCCATTCTCATCATTCCACCAAATATGATTCCAACCTGCCTCAACTCCTCTTTCCATGCCTCTCATCCCCTCAATCCCCACCTCTCTACGTCCCTAGCTTTCATCCTCCCTCATAAGTGTAGGATTATCTATTTCTTCATATCCTATTCCAACACACTCTTCAAAACCCCCATTGAACACACCTCCTTAGAAACTATGTCTATGCGGACGACACACAATTAGAAGATAAATAAAATGATGTTTTTTTATCAGAAATATTGTGGTGAATTTCTTCATTTATTAGTAGAAAATATGGTGGACGTAGAGTGGGAGATAAGAGAACTTCTCAACGATAGATGAATTTGGTGAACTGGCCTTGAGAAATTATTTTTTCCTATAAAAATCGAGGCTCATATCATGTAACTCTTATGGTGTGACCCACTAAGGTTTCATTGGGAAACAAATAAAATAATTGAACCCCTTTCTCCAATGGATTTAAGAAACAATTTCAAAACACATGAAATTATGGAATTTTTCTATTTTGATTATTAGTTTTGCGTTTAGTTTCATCTCCTAGAACTTCTATTACCCTAACACAGTGGTATCAGAGCCATCAGGGATGAAATAATGATAGTGTAGAGAGGTTTTATTATGGTCAGAAATTTTATGTTGGATGGAATTAATTTTTTAAGTTATATTTGTGAAGAGATCATCATGACGATTATAACTATGAAAACAATATAAAAAATGATGCTGAAAAGATGTTTGTAGTGACGATCATGGTTTTTCATAACTCAGTGGTGCTATTGTACCCCATATCGAAGAAGAAGGTATTGTTCATGTTGGTGATAACTTTTCAGTGGGTTTTCTGGTGACTATTCTAGTGATCCATGACAACAAAACCTCTTCAATCATTCTAAACCATTGAAACTATTGTGGAAATATCATGGCTAATCATTGTCCATTATTATTGATCTAGGAATTATTACCAACTATTTTGACTATTCTAGACACATCTATAGTGTTTGTTTTTAGAGATTCTCGCTGCATAAATAGTATAAAATGCCAGTAAAATGTTGTGATTAATTATTTTAATTATTCTATATAGAAACCCTTAATAAAGGATCTTTTGTATATTAATGATTTTTGGAAACAAATATTGAGTACCACTAATCCCATTACGGTGAAAGAGGAAGAATCTTCAATAAGTGTCAATTTATTGAGAATACTTCAACCAATAACCCACCATTAGATGTAGATTCAGCTGTCCTCAATATCAGAGGAATTTCCCAAATCAGAAAGTAGATCAACAAGTGTGTCTCCATTAATTTTTTAAACTAACATGATGATTATGTTTTATAAAAAATTGAAAATATGTATGCAAGGGCTACTGTAGAGAATAAAGTAAACCTAATATACAAACTTCTTAACATAAAGTAAAAAAGACAAGAAAAATGTATCAATGAATATAAGTGAGTTACAAAGCATTGTTGATCAGTTTAATTCTATGAAAACTAAGGTTGATGATGAGTTTCAAGAACTATTGATGTTATGTTTTTTACTATGTACATTTTCCACACTTGTTTTTTAGTTTAACAATTCAGATCTATATGGAAATATCACAATGGAAATGGTGAAAGGAAAAATTATAAATAAAGAGTACCAATGTAAATATGAAGGATATACACCTAAGTCAGAAGGTGTTGTCACGAAAAGACAAGGGAAACCAAAATTGTAGGGAATAAGGATATGAAGAGAACCCCATGACCACTTCCTCAAAAGAGGATGTTCTTAAAATCGTGAATGAGATATGACATCGAATACCGCAATTATGGAAATCCCATACACTTCATCTTAGAGTGTATGAAGAAAAAGGCATAGTGGAGGAATAAAGAAGGTAAAAACAAAAATAATAACATTGTACTTGTCAGTGAATCCATTGCTACTGTTTAGTAAAATGATCTAGTTAGTCAGGAAAACTACTACTCAATATGGGTGATTGATTTGGACACCTCCTAGAATTTAACCATTAGAATATGTTTCCTCTCACCTTACTCTTTAGTAATTTTTGAAAAAATTAATATAAGAAGTGATAGGAAATCCAAAATCACTAGTATTAGTAAAATTTTCCTAGTGACCATTATTTGATGTAGGATATTGTTGAATTATATAAGGCATGTACCTGATATTCACCACTATTTCATATCCACTATATTTATTGATGATGATGGAGAAATAAGATCCATTAATGATGGGAAATGTAATCTTACCATTGAAAACAAGGTAATTTATAAAGGAAAGAAAGATAGTTTTTGTTATCTCAAAAATGGAAGACCATGTGGATTAAAAGTCAATACAACTAGAAGAAATGTTCCTATAGAAGTTTGTCATGGATGGATTGGTTGCCTATGTGTGAGAGGAATGAAAATTCTATCCATTAAGGATCACTTAAAGGTAATAAAATCTACACATTTGGATACTTGTGTTGATTGTATCATGGAGAAAAATAAAGTATAATTTCTTGGTTATTCACCAGGAATAAAAGAGGGAATTTTATTTAAAATTCACTCTAATATCTAAATGAAGAGAACTAAGTGGAAGGGTGGTTCTATATATTTTATTGCCTTTATATATGATCAAAATAGAAAACTACATCATTTTTCACTGAAAACTATAGCTCAAGTCCATGTTGTTTTCATAATGTTTCATGTGATGGTGGAAAGAGAAATATAACGGAAGTTAATGTGTGTGTGAAAAAATAATGGAAGAAAGTACCATAGTCCATTGGATAAGTACAACCAATGTTTGGATATCTGGCTAGAAAAATCAGTAACTAAGAAACCTCATCATAATGGTGTTAATGAGATGATGACTAGAAAATTTTTCCAGAGAGTCAGGTGTATGATCTCAAACACATAATTTACAAACACCTTTTGGGGAGAGAAAATGAGACAGAAATTGATATTTCCATCACTTCTCAATTAGTTCCATAATTCTAGGACATTCAATAAAGGGTTTGTATTGGTATCGATGTTCCATAAAGACACTTGAGATTATTTAGACGTAGAGAATTTGTTCACATCTTAAAGGATGAGAAGGTGAAGATGTGTAGAAAAGGAATGAAATTTATCTTTTTTTGGACATTCTCATGAGGATTTTGGATAATGAATTTAAGATCCAATTAGATGGAGGATCATAAAAATAAAAGATGTTATGTTTCTTGAAGATAATATAATTGAATATTTTTATAATTACAAAAAGGTAAAAAAAATTACAACAAAAAAAATTCTAGTCAGTTCGAAACTAGTTTAACATCCTTAAATTTAAACTAGTATGAGAGAGATTCATGAAAATAATGATACATCACTACCAGGTAATATATCTCCATATACTAATATGTATCTAGAAAATGAAATTCCAAAACATAATCCCTTCGAAGCACAGTTTTGGAGATCCACTAGAGAACAATAATCGAGACATAGATACTCACCCATGGAGTATGTAAAGATCGCCAACAGGGGTGCTCCAGATAATTATGATGATATAGTCAAGATTCTGTAAAATATGGAATAGAAAAACACCATTCAAAAGAGATGAGATATTTTTATAAGAACTGCACATTTTATTTGGTAGAGTTACCACATGGAATGAAGGAACTCAACAACAAGTGGATATATAGAATCAAAAGAGAATATGGTAGCGCACATCCATTTTAGAGAGCCAGAATTATTGTGAAGCAGTTCTATTGGAAGAAATGTATTTAATTATATGATATTTCATTACCTATGGTAAAAATGAAATATATTAGAGATATTATTGTATTTTCGATTGTTTTAAATAATGAGTATCAATAATTTGATGCCAATACATTTTTATTATATGTTGATCTTAATGAGAAGATACACATGGAGAAACCAATGGTGTTTTAGGTGACATTTAAGGAAAATATGGTAAATAAACTTAGTAAAAGTTAATATTATTTGAAAAAGGTTCCAATGAAATGTTGTAGGAAATTAGACTCGGTAATGTAGAAAAATGAGTACAGGAGGTTGATTTTTTATCCCTATTTTTTAATAAAACAATTATTGGATAGTGATTTCACTATCTTGTAGTTTTATATTGATGATATATTGATTACTGGTGGTGATTTCACCAAAATTTATTAGTTAAATAAGGAGTTGAACAAGTGGTTATAAATGAAGAAATTATGATATGCTAATCAGATTCTCACAATAACGATTACCCATGAACAGAGGAATCACATGAAGTGGCTATCTAATGAGTTTCATATAAGGAAGGTTCATAAAATATTAAACATTATTAAGGAGAAACTAGGTAGCACTCCACCTGTGATTAATTTCTAACTCATGTGAAGTTCTAGTCCTTTGACTGAACAGGAAAACATGTAAATGGGTAAAATTACTCATAAGTCAATAATTGGAAGTATTATGTATGTCATGGTGTGCACCAGACTCAACATCTCTCATGGTATTGGTTTTTAATGAAGATTATTTTCAAATCCCCAAAAGGATCATTGTATATAATTGAAATGGATATTGAGATATCTTTGATGTACATCCAGTCGCTTTTTATGTTTTGGAAGTGATAAAGAAATTATTGAAGAATACAAAAATAAAAATATGGATATATATGCTAAAATGAGGAAATATATATCTGGGTATTTTATATCATTTTTTGGGAGTAGTCTCATGGAAATCATGAATTTATTGGTGTGTTTTCTTATCTTTCATATAAGGAGATCATATCGCGGTTACTGAAGGCTGTAAGGATATTATTTGGATGAGGAATTTTTTTATGATTTGGGATAGATTAAGAAGAATAACATTATTTATTGAAATAGTCATCAAATAATTATTTATCTCTGCAAGAACCCAAAATTTCATTCTTGGTCCAAATATATCGACATGTGATATCAATGGAACTATAATATGATGGAAGAAATATTTTTTAATGTTGATAAAATTCCCAAATATGATAATTAGGAAATCATGATGATGAAGGTTCTACCAAAAGATATGATTGAAGTTTGAAAAGATATTGAAGGTATAGATTCTACCCCAAAATAGTCATGAGGGGTAGATTTTTATAGGCTACTACAAATTAGGTGATAAATAAAAGGTTGTTTATTTTTCAAAGACAAGAAATTGTAGTTCTTCCTTGGTTGAAAGCCAAAGTGGGGTAGAATCTTATTTTAGACACCTAAATGCTTGTTATTATCCCAATTATATGGGGAGGGTCTTATTTTGACCCCTTTTTTAGGGGATGGTTGTATTTCCCATGTGTAATAGTGATGGATTTGGATTCCCATGGGGAGGGGGCTATGGGGATGTGTAACCATTGCATGATGAAGCAATACGAGAGAGAGGAGGTATTAGTGTGGGGACAAGCAATGTAGTTTAGGGGTGGTAGTGTGGTTGAATGGGATTTTTGGAGTTCTCCAAACATCATTATAACCATGAGAAGATGGACCACAAGGGTGTGATAGTCATTCGGTAACTCTGAGAGGGTGGTATGGAGTGATGCTAAGTGGCAACTCTGATAAGAAAGAATACACAATTCTCTTTATGATTATATATATATATATATCATCCAACAATCTATAATCAATGAGTCTTTGGTCTACCATGAAAAAAGTTGGAAAGGTCCTATGGGCGAATTTCAAATTTGACCTTTAGCTGAAGGACAAAAAGGGATTTTTAAAGACACTAGAAATTCGGGTCATTAAATATGCAATTGGGTCTAGTGGATCTTTTTTATTCCATGTGTGGAGGGATGAGGGTTGAACCACTATGGTTTTTGGGTGTGTGAGTAATTTATAATTTTTCACACCATCAATCTAGTATATATATATATAACATTTTTACATTTTATATTTCTTATATGTAAAGTTTATTATATAAATTTATTTTATGGTTTTTAATAGTAGTATAAATATAAAAAACAATATAAATAAATTTACAGAAAGTATTATGAATATTTTATTTTTTATTATAATCTTATTATTATATACTTTTATTATAAATGTAAAAACATTATATATATAACATTTATTAGATATATATCTATATAATAGTATTTAATAGGATGAAATTTCAAGGAGAGAATAAATTCACACAAAAAATTTCAAGGTGGGAATTTTAAATCACATATTTCAACAATAAATTCATGGTTAGAATAAATTCAAGTTGATAATTACTAATTATCAAGGGATATTTATATAATGAAGTAAATTTTTAATGATTACACTAATAATTCTAAAAATTATTTTTAATAAAAAGTCACACTGAAAATTTTCATTTTACAATAAAAATTAGAACACAATATAATTTTCAATGAAAACATAAAAAATCAAAATTCCAAATAAAATTTATGCTAAAACAATTTCAATGACTTGTGAAAACACAAGTATACATCTATAAGTATATAAAAACATATAATTTTTTTTGGAATTTTAAAATGATTTTTACAATTTTTTGTGGAAATCTATGAGAAATATTTGTAGTGAAATTTTACATTAAGAAGTTTTAGAGTAAATTATATTACCAAAATTATAAAATAAATTCTGGTTTAAATTTTAAGATAAAATATATCAATACATAAATAAATATGGTAATTTTTCATTGAATTTTTTTAATGAAAATATCCATATTAAATATCTTTTGAAAAATTAATGGGAAAGTTTCAACAATGAATTTGAAATTTAAATATGCAATTCAAATAACAATATAAATATATTAATATATGAAAAAATATAAATATTCATGAGAAATTTTCCCTGAAAATTTTAACTTGAAGATTTAGTGAAACTTTCCTCTCAAAAAATATAGTTCATTTTCAAGCTAAATTTTATGTGCAAATTCCCATTGAAAACTATCTTGGGTAATTTCAATTAGCATTTTATACTGAAAGTTTTAAAAAAATAGTTAAATGTTTTACGTAATATTAAAATGCAATTATATTAATATATAAATTAAAAATACAAAATTTTACTATACATTTCCTTTTAAAAGTTTTTACTATACAAGCATTTAATGTATATTTTCATTGTAAACTTTTTGTGTAAATTCCCACTTAAATTTTCAGTATAAATTTTCAATTTATATTTTCCACACACCTTATGTGTTTGTGAATCTCTATAGGTGAGTATATATATGTTAATATAAAAATGAAATGTCTTTTAAGTAGGGATTTATCGTGAAAATTTTCAATGTATACATAAATTTAGACATAAAAACATATATACATTCACAAGTCTATAATATAAATTTATAATGAATATTTACATTATGATTTTTCAATGAAAATGTTCAATTGAAATTTCTTCTACAAAGTTGTACATAAATTTTTTTGTGAAAATTTTTATTGTGTATTTTCCACATAACATAAATAATTTGATTTTTTACTGAAAATTATATGTACACACAAACACAAACACACTAATATCTTTATACACTATGATCTTACATTGTAAATTTATTGTGAAAATTTACATCGTAAATTTCAAGTACATATATAATTGAAATTCACAGTGAAAATTTACACTGAAATTTTCATTTGATTATTTTTATATTTGAATTAATATATGTAAAACAAATATAGGTATTTTTAATATATAAATTTACAATGTAATTTAATCATGTAAATTTAAATAGTAAATTTTCAGTGCATAAATACATACATGTACATTTTTACTAAAAATTTATTGTAGAAATTCTCATTGGATATTTCTTAAAAATATTTAAGTAAAAATTTAAATAAAATATTTTCAATACATACATATAGAAAAACAATAATTTTTTAATGAAAATTCATAGTGAAAATTTTCATTTATTGATTAGTGTAAATGTATACTTGTAATATAATTTCAATGGAAACATCAACATTTCCAATGAAAATTCCCAAGGAAAATTTATAATTATTGGCATATATTTATACACAAATTTCAATATAAGAATACAAAAATATATTAATATAAGTATATTCATACATACATATATAAATTTTAAACTTCAAGTAAAATCTTATAAAAATCAGTGGAAATTAATAATCAAAATTTGCATCGTACATTTATATTAGAAATTTTCATAAGAAATTTTATTATTAAAATTAAATTATTGATGAATGTTTAAATTTCTAGAGTGTATATATTGACAAATAAATAAGAAATATAAATTTTTTCAGAAATTTTACAATGAAAATTTTCAATATATGTTTTCAGTGACAATTTTTACATAAAACCGATAAATTTAATTTTCACTTAAATATAAAAAGTAAATATTTGAAATTTCTACTTAAATTTATAATGTATATATACTACACAATAAATTTCATAATTTAAATATAGATATTATTTTTTAGGGAAAATTTATAGTTCATATTTTTAGTGTATACATACATTTTTCTTAAATTAATGTATACATAAAGACATACACATATGTGTATGTGTGTGTGTGTGTGTATATATATACAATTATAAATATAATGTGAAATATTTTTGTATAAAAATCACTTTGAAATGTTTTTGTGCGTGCATGCATAGATATATA
Source organism: Viscum album (assembly GCA_963277665.1). NCBI lineage: Eukaryota > Viridiplantae > Streptophyta > Magnoliopsida > Santalales > Viscaceae > Viscum > Viscum album. The sequence goes on from OY728161.1 coordinate 315,434,361, forward strand.
AAATTTTTGTTTCTATTTTTTTATCTCTATTATTATATTTTTGTTGAAGCCTCTTATATTAATATATATTTTTTCAAAGAAAAAATTGGAAATTATAAATTTTCAAACATTATAAAAGTACATATATATATATATTTATTTATTTATTTATTTATTTATTTATGATTTTTTATAAAAAACCATGGACATTATACTTTTTTATTTTCAAAAATTTCTAAAATATATAATTTTGGATGTGTGAAAAATTATAATAATATTAATCTTTAACATAATTAAAATATATATATTAGACTAAAAAATAATTTTATATAATTTAGTTTTAAAGCATTAAAAATATATATAAACATAAATATGTCAAACCGTAATTATTATGAATGTATATAATAAAACTAGAAAATATAATACAGTTAAAACTTTATGAAATTATGGAAAAACACTTGAAAATATTTTTTATATATATAGTGTAGTTGGATGTTTTCTTGAATGGTAAATTCACCACATGATTTTGCATATGATTAGTGTTCAAATCTAGAGATCCTCGATGATTTCTATGTCATTTGTGGCTAATGATGGAAATAGTGTTGTTGGTATGACATATGTACATGTTGATATCGGGGGAAACAAAATACATGACATGGTAATGGGGCCTTTGGGCCAAGACGAATGAGATTTAAAGCCATAAAATTGCAATATTTGGAGCTATAGAAATTTTAATGATCCAACTAACTTGTGAGTCAACCCTTGAAGCAGAGTGTGTTCTGCCTTTGCATGTTTGGGGGTGTGTGCTGTTAACTTTCTTATAACCTCCAAGATCTTACTTGCACACACATATATTCCTAAAAAAATGTGTATATAATTAAGTATATAAATAAAAAATATTTAAATATTAAACTAAATATTATATACTTATTTTATAGTTTATAATTATAAATAACTTGAACCCCAACCTATTTAGTTGCACGGGACAAGACTACAAATAGATAAATGAAAAAATGGATTTTACGAACAAAACCTATATAGATAATGAAATAAGAATAAAATGATAATATTAAGGTCCTACCAAACATAAAAGATTATGTATTTGATGGATCTGATATAGAATCAATTTTTATTCTAAAACACAGGTTTGAGAAAAAATTGATTGATTTCTTTATCTATTTAATACAAAGATTTTTCTAAAAAAAATTGGGGAAAGGGTTATGTATTTGATGGTTTTGATATAGAAACAAATTTTTTCTTCTTGTAGTTTTAAATTCATTATAACCAATTTATTGGAGATAAAATATTAAAATTAAAAAATAAAATTACACTAAAAAAGTAGGAAATATTAATGATGTAAATGAAAAATTTTAACTAAATGAAATCATCTCAAATTCTTTTTTGGAAATTTTAGAAAAAAATATCTACTAATAATGTTTTCTCATTTAATTTCCTTGTTTAATTTTTCAATGGAATTTATAATAGTATTTTCCAATATTAATTTTATGGTTTATTTTACAACTATATTTTTTTCATTAATAAATTTAACTAGAATAATAAATTAATATTTTCGCTGAGAAATGTTTTATTGAAATTTAATCATATAGCCTTCACGAAAATATTTCAATGTATTTTTTCGTATTTTTTTAACAAAATATTTACCAAGGAATTTTATAGAGGTTTTTTTGTTGAAAACTTTCCATTATAAAATTTAAAATTTAATTTTTCATATTTAACTAGAATATTCTAGTGGAAATTTTCTTTGAAAATTTCACTTAGAGGTTTTGAGTGAAAATTTCCATTTGAATTTTAACTAAAATTTAGATATTCCTAATTTCAAAATATTTTTAATGAATTTTTATAATGTTATTTTTAAATATAGTTTTTTAATTAAATTTTATACTTTAAATATTAATGTTTAGTTTTTATGTGTATTTTTTTAATAATTATTATCTGTCAAATATTCATGTAGAAATATACTTGAGAAATTTTTAGTTTAATTTTCTGGTAAATTTTCCTATAAGATTTTCAACATGAATTTTTCTAGTATATAAATATGAAGATTTTTAGTGAAATTCTAATTTTAATTTTCAACAATAAATTTTCATGAGAATTTTATTGAGAACTTATCCCTAAAATTATGTAGTAAAATTTTCCAAATTATGTTTTCCAATGTAATTTTCCATGATTATGTTTTATAAAATTTTCTAATGTAATATATAGATGAAATGTTTCACTAGATATTTTCACCAAAAACTTTCATAAGAATATTATAGTATAAATATTCCATGAAATTTTCTATGGTAAATTCATAACAGCTTAGTTTGCTAAGAATTTTAATATAATTTTGTTGTGAAATTATTTTAGTGGAATTTTGTGTTTATTATTCAAATAAACTTTTCATAGAACTTCATATGTGATTTAATGGGATTTTTTCTATAAAATATTTATATTGTAATTCATCAATTTCATTTTTCTATTAATATTTTCATTTCTGGTATTTTCATGAATTTTTCATTTACTTTATTTGTTGAAAATTTTTGTTTTATTTTTTTAAAAAAATTTTAAAAATAATTATTTAATAAATTTTTTCTAATTTTATCTATTTTTCATTAAATAGTTTTTTTAACACTCAAAAAATGAAAATATAAAATTAAATTTAGAATTAAAATTATTAGTTATATTAATAAAACATGTTTTTTCCATGAAAAACTATTTACACTTTTAAAAAACAATCTATTTCTATTTATTTTGAAAAAATATTACTTTTAAGAGAATAATAATAAAGTTAACCCTTTTAATTTAATAATTAATATTTAATGGTTATAAAAACTATTAATTTTTAGTATATGCTTTACAAAATAAAAAATTATAATGTTTTTAAAATATTTTTGTTTTTTAAATAACAAAGGTTTTTTTATAAAAATTTAAAATATTACTAATTTTAATTTTTTAAATAAATTATAATGGTTTCTAATAGCTTTAATATATCAATGTTCCTCCATTTGTTATTTCATTGATAAGGTTGTCGTTCTTGACCAATTTATGGTAACTCCAATGTGTTATGGAATGATTATGCCTTGAAAATAGTTCAGAACTGTTTTAAAATAAATTTTAGAAAAACATATTCACATATGTCATTGTGGTCATGTTATGGTCCAAAGAGAAGCCAAAATGACTTGAATAGAATTTGAAACACATATAGAAATTAAAATTCATGGTCAAAATTTTAGTGTTAAATTTCTTGTAAAACTTCTACAAGAAAACAAGATGTGAAAGACAAGAAAATTTAAAATGAGAAAAGAGGATTGTTAGAACATTGAATATGGAATGGTGGATAAAGAGCACTTGGAACAATAAAATGGAACTTTCAAAATAGCTAAAATAAAGATTGATATTGTTTCGAATGAATTGGAATGATCATGGTTGATTATGGCATGTTCAAAAGTGTTCTATGTCATCGTGGACCAGGAAAAAAAGATATAACTCAAGTATTTCACATTTTTTCAGGACATGGTAATATGAAGATATGAAATTAAAATCATAAATAATCTAACATCTATGTTATTCCCTTGAATATCTAAAGTATCATGTTTCTAAGAGAATTGATGATACATTGACTATACCATGGTGATTATGAAATGATCATTTTGGGTGAAACATTCAAACTGAATCATCATAGGTTTTTCCCTAATAAATACTCACAAGATAATTTTAGAGGGAATATGAGAGATTGAAGGTAAAATTTCTTCTATATTTTCGAGACTTGGAGATAAAATGTTAATGATATATAAATGATAACTCACTTGATTTTAAAGGGTATCTTTTAGGAGTTTGACTTGGAATATACATAGTATATATTTTTGTATATAAAATGGTTTTCAAGGGTAAAATTTATCTATATTAAGAGGTTGGTAAAACATTAATAGAAATCTATCATTAAATTTCATAGGATCACTTTTTGGAGTGCATGTCTAGAAATAAGAAGGCTAGAGGCTCTAGTTCATTTTTGTGTTCTAGGAATCTCTATCACGACTTGTATGAATCAAATCTTTTGTTCATGTAAAAACATGATAGGGTAGAATTTATTTGATGATATTATTAATGAATAGAGATTGAGTATTTCAAATAGGGGGCCTCGTGTAGGTTTCCCCTCAAAACTGGTAGAAAGGGGATTTTTAAGAATTCAAAAAAAAAATTTAAAATAAAGAGTGATTGAGTATTGAGATTATTTTATTTTTAAAAATTGATTATGTTGGATTTTTACATTAAATAATTCTATCATATCATTTATTCTTTCTTTAAGAATTATCATTATGTTATGGACTAAATAAGTTCATTTAAAATATATTAACAAGTTACCTTAATATTATCATGATTAATAGAACCAATGTACATGATCAAACAAATATGTGATTTTAGTGATTATAGAGTAAACACCAAGACTAACTATTTACATAGATACAATATTTACAACAATATAACAATCAATTTAATATTTTATACATTTTTTTATTTCATTATTTAGAAATAACAAAATATAAGTTTACTTTTATTTATTCCAGATTTTTTAATATATATATAGATATTTTTTTAATCCTAAAAACTATTATCTAATCTTTTAAACCATATTTCATACTAGGGATCCTTGCCTCTGTGGGTTTTATCTCAAACATAATCTATACTACAACATTTTAGTTTTAGTTGTAAAGATAAGTGACTATAATTTCAAAACATAATTCATATTGAGAATTAATAAAACCTCAATGGTGTTCACTATTTTTGGAACCATTTTAAAGTACATAAGATCTTAATAGATACATATTTTCAATAAATTAATATAATTATTTTACTTTCCCTCATTTAGTTTTAATTTTTATTATTTTTCATGCATGTTGTGGTTCTATTATGATTTTCATATTAGATCTTGTTGATGCATCATTAATGAACTCTATAATTTGAAAACAAAATTTTGTATATCAATATTGAGTTGGAAAGTTACTTTCTAATGGATAAAAAGGAAAAAATATTTCCAGGTTATATTGAGAACATAGGATGGATCATGTAGTGAAATAAATAAAACAAAGGAAATAGAATTTGAAGGAGTATGTATTAACGTCATGTTTTGGGGAACAACCAAGAATTATTATACAACTAATTTAAAAATAAAAAATCTTAATAAATACTATATTTTTTTAAATTACATAAAATTCAATTCAATTCATCAGGATACCACATTAATATCCAAATTAATTCATGGAGTGTCTCTTAGGAACTTTTTATATGTTCTATTTTAATAGTATTTCAATGAAGTTTTAAGGCTTAAAATTTTCATGTTTTCACTAAAATACAAATAGAAAGTGTTAATCCAAATCTTGTAAGAACATTCCATCATAAAATGATATGATACTAAAATATTCTTCTTAAGTAGGATATTTCCCCGATCTAAAAAAGGACACTCCTATTGAATCAATTAAATTTCAAAAAAAACATAAATCAGAGTTACTTTATATTGTGTGGTATATATTAAAGTAATTGTAAAGTGGAAATTCTTCATATTATAGTTCGTATATGAGATGATAGAATTATATAAATTTTATAATTTTAAAAATTTATGAAAATAATTTTATCACCTGATGTGGTTAAATTATGATCATCAAAATATATAAATTTTTTATTTTTTATAAAAGATTATCATTATCGATAAATAAATAATTATATATCATTCATGAAATATTAATACAACGAATTAATGAATTTATCAATATTAATTTAATTTTATTTACTTTATTTCATTCTTTATAGAGAATGAAATTATTCACGAAATTTATTGAAAAAATTATATTATCGACTGAATATTTGAGAAGTCATATAATTTGATCATCTAAATTTTAATTGATTCCCAAAAGTAGATAATTAAAAAAATTATTTTATAATATACTATAATGGTCATGATGAAGGATGTGTTATGAATCACGAATATTTTTCTTTATTTCCTCTCACACTATATTCATCTATAATAAAAGACTTGGGAGTCACTACCTATTAGACTTATTTTAAAAATATTTAAACCTAACATTCCAATGTATACAATATTTTCTAGGTGATAGGGATAACCCATTATGATTTTATTATTAACTCATTAATTGATGGAAAACTATTATATGTGTAAATTATCATAATGATGAAAAATTCATGTATTTATGTTTTTTATTATATACCATGGACTTGCTGAATTTTCCTAATAGAAGATATTAAAGATCTTATATATGTTAATTTTGAAACCAATGTTTTGTAAATTAAATTTAATTAAATGCCTCAAAATAATTAATATATTTGTTTTATTTATCATGATCCTGAAGTGAAACTATATGATCATGTATGTACATTGATTGGTAGTGAAAATTATTCAAATTTTCTAGAAGAAAAAATACATTCCTACCTAGTGGTACAATTTTTTTAATAAAAATGATTTTTAATATTTTATATCTCAATAAAATATATTTAGGATTAATGGTACTCCTGAACAAGAACATCATATTTAAACATTGGATAAAGGAGGTGTCATATACCACTATATATAACAAGAATTCATAATATACTAGAATTGATTCTAAAGAATTTGTTAAGATTTTTATTATCCATTTTATAATAGAATCAATTATAGTAAACACGAATTTTAATGATCTTGACATATTATATACACATTTTGATCATTTAGATCATTCAAGATCTATTATAATGAAAAATTATGATATAAGTTTACATGAGAATCAATTTATAGATAAAATAGTAAATATTCATCAATGGGGAATGGATAATTTATTTTATGTATGTATTTCCACTAAATTATAAATTTATCCACTCCTTTAATATTATTATGAATACCCTATGTGTGATTATTTAAAATGGATTATTTTTTAAGGTAAATTATTTATACAATCATTATATATATTTGACATTAATTCTCAATATTTTTAAAAATTATTGACTAAGAGAAATTTATATATATATATATAGGCATTCCCACCTACCATGTGAACCATTTTAATAATATAATAATTATGCATCTATAAAATGGTAATATGTATTATTATTTTCTGGGGAGTTCACATTGCATGCTGTGCATAATGATTTAAATAAACATTGACCGTTATATACCAGATATAATATTGTCCAACATATACATGGATAAGATGATAACCGAACTTATATGGATAATTCAGCAGTATTTTTTTGAAAATAAAGGTTATGGGTGCAGTTAATGACCATTAGAACTGCACTAAATAATGGTTTTTCATTGGATCAAACGAATAAATATTAAGGACTGGAAGAGGAATGACTTTTCTCATGACTATATATAAATAATAATGACCGAATAATCCTTAAAATAGAAATAATATCTTCTATATTAAATTTTAATTAATTTATTATATTAAATTACCTTAGTCTTGAGTACTTCCGTATAGGAACAACTATGGTCAACCCATAATGTCACCTAAAATGGCCTTTTATAAGTCCCCAAGTGTGTTCCCTATTACCAAATGCTTGAAACAAGGACTTAGGTACGAAACAATAAAATATGAAGATGATTTCACCCTCAACATACATTTGGTAAAATATAAAAAAAATAGACTATCATAACATACTACCAAGATACATTATACATCAAAAAAACAAACAATAAATTCTCACATCCAAAAACTGGATAACATGGTTTATATAAAAAACTAAAATACCATCAACATAAAACCTAAAAAATCCAAGGGTCTATCTCATCATGAATATATTTCCAAAAAAATCTGATCCCACTAGAAGGAAACATGATTTGGGAGAGTCAACTATTACATGGAATTAGTCCCATTACCTATATCCTACAAGACAAAGGATATAAACACCTAAAGACAAAAGTGGGGTGTGGGCCGTAAATCTTCGTAAGACACCACCAAAAATTTATAAAATTTCTACACATGTACCTACATTAGTTCCTTCATAAAAAAATTTTAATTCATTTTTAAAAAAAATCATTTTCTATATGAAATCATCTTTTGGTTTTCCTTTAAAAATATTCCATATACAATTATACAAATAAATATGACATAAAATTTATCCATTAGGAATAAGTGGATAAAATAAAAATGTTTAAATCATCAATATCCATATCAAGTTGATAAGTGGGAATATCAACTAAACAAGCATGCAATATATCCTTGAAGTACCAAAGGGTCCATCACAACACAAGGGTGTACACAACTTTTATAGACAAACAATAGTCAGAATAAGTTAAACCAAAATTTTAGGATACTTGATCCCAAAAAATGTATACCCTTTTGAACCTACCACAATTATAGAAAACCCCACTAGGTATATCTTATTTCTAGTTTTCCCCTATACCCAATTATCTTAAAAATGTGCTATTACATCATCATTACATTCAAGAAACAAATTTCACATATCATTGATAAATTTTCCAATGAAAAACCATTTAATTTCATACACAAATATTCATAAAAAAAATTTATATAGGGATACCGCAGTAATTAAATTCTTGAAAAAACATTTCCTTTACTAATTCATCAATGAGAAAATTTATCAAACATGAAATGTGTATCAAAAAAAATCGAAAAACACATTTTTTTTAAAAAAATCATAACTCTAAAAGATAATATCACCTTTTATGAATTTAAAATCATAAAATTCATATGTCAACACTAAATGGAATAATAATAACATAAGGATATTCTAAGGATAAACCATAAGATAGAGACATAAACCTTAAGATCAATGAGAACATTGTTTCACTCTTAACTGGTGATGGGATATTTATATATTAGATTCTAAATAAACTAGATCCAATAGAAACAATTTCAGTTAAATACATCTATACAAGATCCAATTATCTATAAGCATAAGGGAAAAAATTCAAGAATAATAATATGATAAACAAAGTAGAATGTTTTTAAATCACAAGATTGCAATCCATGGAGACCCAGTCTTTCAGCTGGAAAGAATATACTCCAACAGGAAGGAAGAGAGAGTCAAAACCGGAACCAAGGAGACTCTATATCATAATTAATTGAATTAAAATCATAAGGGTATTATTACAGAAGATTAAACCTAGTTTTGTGAAAAAATTAAATTTTATCCCTTACTAAACTGTATTCTGAATGGTGTCACCAGGGAGTTGTTGGGAATCCACCATCCATCTAGTGGTTACTAGCTAGATAGACTGTGGTTGTATGTAGTGAGCCTACATTTACAGGCCCTACATGAGATGTACAATGGGAGTCTATCACCTGTTCAATGGAACCAGTAGAATTACAGGTGTTCACATAGTAAGCATTGACTTGAAAGCAGCCCTAAAAATCTACGTAGTGGCCTCCTACTGACACCAAACACAAAAAAATTATTAACCTATAAACGACCCAAAAAATTAATGTATCAATAATAAAACAGGTTTCATACCCAATTCCAAATATTAGTCTACAAGAATTATCCCCACTATAAATTCTTTATATCCCTAGAACGTATCAGGATTGTAGACCCTAAAATGGATAAGTTCATTGTTGCATTATCATAGAATCAAGTTCCTTTGTCTCATAGGTGTCCCTTACACATTTCTATCTCTCTCAGACCAATGGGATCATGTTTCCACATGACACCATATCTTTCCATTGCACTGTTTAAGTCATTATTTCAACCATATAGGTTTTAGGCACAATTTCTACATCATCCCATTCAATAACATGAGAAAGACCCTACTGATACTTATTCAGTTTGGAAATAAGGAACACTTCATGGATATATGTCAAATGATTAGGTATGAATAATTTATAAGTTATCTTCTTGAGTCACTCCATATTCTCAAATAGGGCGACGTAATGAGGTGTGATCTTACCCTGCCTCCCCAAATGTTTATGTCTCAAATGAGGTGAAACTATTTTTAATGTTCGATCGCTAATATCAAACTCCAACCAACAACAAATACCAATCAACATTAAATATATCGAAGCTGAGAGCAATTTGAAACATCTTCTTGATCGATTTTTTGATAATTAACATTTCTTAGATGATCCTAATTATAACCAAGGTCCATTATCCAACAACTTCTTGATAAATAGTTAATCTAGAAGGATGCCCATACAATGCCTCAAATGGTGCCATCCTGGTCAAATATTGATGACTACTCATAAAAGAAAACAACAATAGGGGAATATATTTCTCTCAAGATCAACTAAGAACCCACCACAACCTAAAATCCACTCCAAATCTAGGGTGTGAAGTGAAATTACCTATCTAAAATGATATCCAATGAAACATCATGAAGTCTAAAAATCTCCCACACATATAATTTCCCAATATCCTCCCCCTTGGTTGACACTATGATAGGTATAAAATTTGTTTATTTTAGTATTTGATCGATAATAACCCATATCACATCCTTTCCATTGGGATTACAAGGTATCCCAATCTGAAATTATATGAATATATCATCCCACTTCCATGATGGAATGTGAAAGGGTTATAGAAACCCATTAGGTATTTGATTTTCTAATTTAATTCTTGGACATATAAGGCATCGAGAAACTAAATACACAACCAAACATCTAATTCTTTGACACTAATAATGGCATCACAATTCCCGATACATATTGGTAGCTCCATGGTGGATAGTATACTTAGATTTAGGTACACTATACATTAATTCATTTCTTATCTCTATCGGAACAAAATTCCTTCTTATGTAACGCAAAACCAAATCAGGTGTCTAGGACCACTCACATGAGGTCTCTGCACCATTAAGATTCATACTAAATCACAAACACTTTGTTTCCATGACCTACCCATGTTGAATATGACCATCCATAGATAATATAGCATAAGAACATTCGAGGAATACCTTTATATCAATATATAATTTATCCAATCCCATCTCAGCAAAAAATCCCCTCAAGAACCACTCTTCCTTTGATTATTGTGCTTACTGAGTTGATAATTTTATAGTTAAAAATTTTGTGAAAAATTTCCATTTATATTGGGGTAATTAATATCAAATCCAATCATCTTATGATAATATACCCAACATCTATTTATTAGGTTTTGATTTGTTTATGTTAAAATATACTTTATAATCTTATGGTCTAAATACACCTTAAACAGATCTTTGAAGAGGTAATGGTGCCAATTATTAAGGGAATGAATCAATTCTTCTAACTCAAGATCATGAATGGGGTTGTTATTCTCATGAGGGTGTAAATGAATAGATCCATAATATATTACATTTCTCCCTTAAAACAAAACAAAACCCAAACCAATACCCATGTAATCAAAGTAAACATTATAACCAAAAGCTGATTATTTAAGAATCAATATTCGATCTGATGACAATATAACTTTAAACTACTCAAAATATACATGTAATTGATCTAAAAAAATTCATTCCTTTCTGGGTCAAATCGATCATAAGATATGAATTCATGGAGAAACCCTAAAAAAGCCACATATAATAACTATAAATTATTAAATAAATCAAGATCTCATACATATTTTTGGGATACTACTAAGAAATTGTCACCTTAATCATTTCAGGATCCACTGATACACTCTTCCTAGAAGTCACATGTCCAAGAAATTTCACTTCTTGAATCCAAATTTGATATTTGAATAGATTTATATATAGAATATGTTCTTTTATGATCCTATGGATTATATTTAAATGATCAACTTGATCCTTCTTTAATATAGAATACATAATGAAATAATCCATAAAATAATATCAAAACAATCCAAGAAATGATGGGGGATTTGATTAATCAAAATTATAAACACCAGATGAGTGTTATTAATGCCAAAAAATGACTGTATACTCATAATTCCCATTATTTCTCCAAAACACAATCATAATAATATCTTTCTATTGTTCCATTAGCTGATGGTACCTTAATCTTATATAAGTATTTGAAAACATTTTTTGTCTCTTTAATTAATAAAAATATTCATAAATCCTAGGAAAAAAAATATGTTTTCTTTAAATTCACATAATTGATTTTTTGGAAATCAACAAAATGTTGAAGACGCACATCCATCTTCTCTTTAAAGAGAATTGGTGATGAGCAAGGTGAAATTCAAGGATAAATAAATCACATCAACTCAATATCCTCAAGATAAACATTTAATTCCTTTAATTCACAAGGTTTCATACGTTATGAAGTTAAATAACTAGTCCTCATCCCTGTAAGCAAGTCATTAGAAAACATTACTTTCCTATGGGGAGGAAACCCCAAGAACTCATCAAAAAAATGTCATTATTCACACTCACCACCACATTAGGAGGGATAGAAATACATGGGATAATAGAATAAAACAAAATTTACAACATACAGGGTGATATCATCTCAGAAATTGGGAAAAAATGATAGGATCTCCAAGATCTAGGATCCAACTCACCCTAAAAGACATGAGTTCCACCATTGAAAGATAGGAATTGAACTCGATGGTGATAAAAAATGATCTGGTTTCTATATTTAATCATCCAATCCATGAAAATGAAGAGATAAAATATGGAATGTTCAAGAACTATAAAATAAAATGTGTCTCCATGATCAGTAATCACCGCCCAGTAGTCTGGATATTTAAAACCTTTTTCTGAATTCCATCTAAAAGGAGTGAAAAGAGTCATTATGAAAGTAATAAACTATGATTTCAACCCCAAAAACATCTATAAGAATAGATATTAAAATAGAATGATGATCAATAGTATTAAACAAGTCCATAACCATAATAGATTAAATAAAAACTATAAAAATCATAGTTTTTGATCCATCATCTATCTCCTCTAGTGTAAACTCAATTTTATATAGATGTGAAACCTTATCTAACCCTTTTTTACCAGCCAGGGCATCATCCTTTTCATGGGGTTGAGATTCCACCCCCTTTAATATGTTAGATATAAACTGATATCCCTTTGTGAAGACGGGTACATCTTTACATACAAGGGATTATCTATAATAGAAACACTAATGATGACTGGATTTACCATAGGTTTGATGCACCTTGGGAATTTCCATATGATTAGGTTTGGGGAGCCCATTTCTCCAACACCAATAATAGAACACATAAATTATATATGTCATTTATTGTTCACTCCTATAAGAACCTAATAACATGTCACCCCACTTCCTATTATAAGAAGAAATAAATCTCTTACTACCTATTTCTATCATCAATTCTCTAAAGAGTCCCGTTTTCCTAGCTATATGATCCTTATCCATCACTACCTCATCCAAAACATTCACAAAGGTGGGTAGGAATATAATAATCAGAATAGAATAAATATCATCCTTCAAGACCATCTTGATCCTTTGTTCATTGTGATAGTCATTGGAAAGGAGCATTAAATACAGGTTCACCAACTCGAAAAACCATGTAGCGTACTTTATGATTGAATGATCTTCACAATCCAAAGAAAATAATTCCCATTCCATAACCCCTCGCAGTGTCTCATGATGGAATTATTGATTGAAAAAATTCTGAAACACATTCTAACTAATATTTTTTTCAACTTTATCTTCACAATAGATTCACACCACTTCCTTATGGATCCTTAAATAATATAAGTAGAAGAACCAACCTCATATCTTTTTTTAGTATTTATGAAGTGGAAAATTATTCATGTACAAGAAATCCATTATTCTAATTTTGGGCTTCCTTTTAACTATCAATTATTAGTGGATACTTCTTAATGAATTTTGTATCATGATCCACCCTCCATTCTGGTTCAACATTAGCAACATGACCAATAGAATAGATCATTCAGACTATATCTTCCACCAAATCTAATTTAGCCATAGGACTCATCCGAAGGGAATTATCTTCAGTTTCCACCATAGTATCCAAATAAATTCTTATTTAAGGATCCATAATCTATCAAAACATTTATTAAATTCATATATAAAATAATTCGACTCCTTTATACAAAATTGAATTTAGAAAACTGAATCCCAAAAATCTAAAATTATAAACAGGGATTCTAGACAATCGTGAACATACCATTGTAACTCAAGGATTTTCATGAAATTAAGCTATCCAAGAACACTCCCTAACTAACAATCATGTTCCGATAGTACTATATCTAGTCTTTCAACAACCCCTAGACATAAGAGGGTGATACACAAGTGTAATCATTGGTGTTAATGTTAATATAGTCCTTTGATACTAGTTTGTAAGGGACTAAACCAGGTCGACCAATAATGTCACCCAAATTGGCCCACCACAAGGATCAAAGAACATTCTCGATCACCATGGGCTATATATAAGAACCAAAGTATGGAACAAAGAAACAATGGAATGATTTCACCCTCAACAGACATATGAAATGATAGAAACAAAGATTATTATAATAGATAATTAAGACACGTCGTAATTTATAAACAAACAAAATATAAAAGGTAACATCCAATAATAAGATAACATGGTCAATATGTTAAAATAAAATACCATCAACATAGAACCCAAATAAATATCCTCATGAAAATTGGTCACCACCGTCCCAAACCACTAGAATGAAACCCAATCAATGATAGACATCATCAACATGATGATCTTCCTTTTACTTATTCCATGTAAGACAAATGATAAAAATAACCAAAGGAAAAAGTAGGTTGTTAGCACTATATCTTAGTACGATATCCCCAAGTGTCTATATAATGTATATCTAGGTGAATTTTTTCTCTCTTGTGTAAAATCAATTTTAGTACATTTAAAAAAAACATTTTCCGCGTGATATTTTCCATTAATTTTATTTTAAAAACATTCCATATTCAATAAAAAATAAATATGACATTATAAATATATATGAGGTATAAACAAATGAAATAAATAGTTTTGAGGAATTAGTATCCATATCAAGTGGGTAAATGGGTATATCAACTAAACAAACTTGTAATGTATCCTCAAAGCACCAAAGGAAAAATCACAATAGAAGGGTGTACACAATTAAGACAAACAAAAACTAGTTAATATAATTTTTGGGAACCCTAGTCAACCAGAAAGGCTATTGTTGATCACCTCCCCTAGTGATAGATAACTCCACTAGGTATTTCATATGTACGGTTTTTTTAGGTACCCCAAGGTTTACTAATGTGTTATTATATTATCATTATGATCAAGAAATCTAGTTATAATTTTATTAAAATAATTTCCAAGGAAAATATATTTCATTTATTGCCCTCATTTTTAAAAAAAAAATATATAGTGATTCCACTACACTTATATGATTGAAAAAAACATTTCCCTTTCAAAATCATCATTTAGTAAATTTATCAAACACATTATGTGTATCAAAATGGGTTTCAACAAAAAACCCTTTTTAGAAAACATTTACATAGATCTCAAATATAAATTTCCCTTTAATGGATTTAAAATAATTAATTTCATATATAAAAACCAAACGGATCATTATAATATAAGTCATGATATGGGATAAACCATAGCATAGATACACCAACCTCAAGATAGATGAAAACTGCATCTCCCTCTAAACATGTGATGGGAGAGGAATAGATCATATTCTCAAGAAACATGATCTGGTGGAAACAATGTCAATTCTACATTTCCAATATATATCTGGAGAAATAGTCTCATAAATAATAACAACAAGTAAAAGAGGGGATGAAATAAAATAGAATGGGAATAACTGGCCAGATTATGATTAATGGAGAACTGACCTTTCAACTATCATAATGATCTGACAAATGGAAGGGGGATATAAAAAATTCATCACCAAGGAGAATCTAGTTCAATATAAACGAATTTTTGGTCTTAATGGTTGGATTTGAGGAGATAAAACCTAATTTTGGGCTTAAAATGAATTTTAGCCATTACTAAACTGCCTTCCCCATGACGTCACTGGCCAGTTTCTAGGCATCCACTAGGTAGTGACCCTAATCCTACATGTCCTCCACCGTCGAGCTGATAGGAGTACACTGACTGGACGATGGAAGCTTCATACTTTCAAGTGTTCAGTTGGCCTACACATGATAGTCAATGGCCCCCTACTTCCACCAAATACCAAAAACAACTCTATTGACCTAAAGAACTGTAACAACTTGAGATTTTATGAGAATTATTCTTTTTAATTTCATTGATGTCTTTTTTTGTACGCTAAACCAAGATTATATTGCACTATACACAACACCGTATTATCTTGCAGTATACGCAACACTATTCTTGGATCGTGTTACACAAAATTTCAAGTTCGTTTTGTAGTAGTTATTCTACGCAACATTGAGTGTATATATATATATATATTCAATGTATAAATGAAATATGGTTGGATTCTGTTATATGCTAAAACAAAGGAGTCATGCACTACACGCAACCCTGACATGGCTTATATTACATGTAATCATTACCTTCCTTGATAGCAAGTGTAGTACGCAATACCGAGTTTCACTAAAAAAGATATTATTATAATATTATTATGAACTAGCCGTTATGAAAAGTAATACCCACTTTTTGAAATTTTTTAAATTTTATCTTTCAAAATGGAATTCATTTTTGGATTTGGAAAATCGAAATTATCCTAGGGTGATTTTTTGGTATTTTTCTGAAAACACTCAATTATTGATGAATAGTGAAAACACTCGGTTACTATTTAAAAACCGTCTTTTTATTTAAATAATTATTTATTTTATTTAAATTTATTTTTAGGTCAAAATTGATACATAATACCTATATAATTTCAATTTAATTCATTGGAGTTATTTTATAATAATATATATATATATAAATTTTATTGAACATTTCACCGTCTTTTACCCACCTCCTAGGAGAATTTGGAAATTCACATAAAACATAATTTTACCACTTTTGTGAGTGGAATTTTGAAAATCCGAGAGACACAATTAATATCAAGGACTAAAATGTTGATCAATAAGATGAAAATAATTTTTTTTGAATAGTGCCTTTTTACTTTTATTTGCCACGGTTAAAAGTAAATATGGTAATTGAGGGTAAAAATGATAATATTATTACCCTAACACATGTCCTAATTCTATCAGATAAGTGTAATTCGACCAAAAATAACCTTAGGAATAAAATATGACCATTTAGGCCCACTTGTATTAGATTAGGACATTTATTATTAATTTATTTAAAGAAGGGTTAAAATAATTAAAATCGATGTTTAATAAGTAAATCATTTTTAATATAGGGTTATAAATTAGATAAATTCAACTATAAATATTCATTAGAAAGATAAAAATATTTCCTAAATAATTCTAGTTTATTTATAATTTTTAGACATTAAATAATTTAATTTATTTATGACACAATGATGATGTAGTAATTATCTTATTAATTAAATATTGACATAATTAATGTTATAAATACCCAACTAAATGTAATTTGAGACTTTTTATGAATTAAAATAATTTTACAGGTTAACATGACATGTCAGTATGGATTTAATTAACGTTTTTATAACTAATCATTCTATTATGATTTTCAAAAAAATCATTTACCAAATATTGTCAAAGTTGACATAAAATAGTTTTTAAAAACAATATTATATTATTAATTGTTATTTTATTCCTAAAAATCGAAGGTTATTCCAAATGAAATAGATAAGGTAATATATATTAATAATAAACAAATTGGGGTTCGTTTGTCTTGTTATAGTATGTTTATTATCCTTATAGTGTAAAAAAACAAGAAGACACGGTAAAAGTAAAATTATTTAACTTAAAGTTAAATCTAAATGATAAGGTTAAAATTGTAAACTAAAATTTTCTAAAATCTATTGGTTGAGATTATTTCGATACATCACCACTTTATCTTTTACATAAATAAATTTTGAGCTATTATATACCGAATAGTACTTTGTTATAAAATAATATTTTGAGTTTTTTCAAAGGTGTCCCTCTCCTCCCTTATAAAAATGGCACCCCTTCCCTCTTCTCATCACACCCTTTTGGGCCTTGAATCTCAGAAAAACCCTGAAAATTTTTCTTCTCCACGTCCCTAGATACATTTTTGAGGTTCTGGTATTCTCAAAAGTCCAACTCTACTTCCTTAAAATAAGGCTTAAAGGAGGTGCATCAAAGAAGAGGTAATCTCTTCTTTTGATTCTCTCAAGATTCTTTCTTCTTCTACTTATTCTTCTTTAGTTGTCTCATTATAAAGTTATAACATCAGTATTAAATATATACTGATATGTTATTAAAAATATTAAACAATCCTATTTAACCATCTATCAGTCCTACGGAAAATAAAATCACCGTGCGTGCGTACGTACGGAATACCGTCTCCACGTCGTGGTGTAATCTATTTTCCACCACCACCTTACATGGATGGGTATAATAGTGTAAATAAATAACTATATATTATTATTGTAAAATTATATTTATTCTGTAATATTATATATACACTTCAATACAATTCCACAATCATGAGAATGATATCATCGTTCGTGCGTACGTACGGACTACCGTCTCCACGAACGCGATGAGATTCATTTTCCATGATTAACCATCCAAGAATGATTATAAAGTATATATAATGAATAATAATGAATTATATGACATAATGAATCTAATAGATTTATGTATACATACATAGAGATATATATATATATATTTCATCTACTTACTTCCATTCAAGTTAATAAGGAAAAGAAAACAGCGTTCATACATACGTACGGCCTACCGTCTCCATGAACTGTATATTCCATTTCTTTTAACTATATATTATATATATACTATATATATATGATATATATATCCTGATTTACATTCTGGAAGTAATTAAATCATGCTATAAGTAGTAATAATTTCAAGAACATCATGTCCAAACATGTACGATAAATAAAACGTTTTACCCAAACTACTGCTTTAACAGGAAATTTACAAAAGTACAGGTAATATAAATTCATAAATGAACCATATATGAAATCATAACAATGAATATGATTCTGTAATAAGTCAATTACATTATTTAAATCATTATACCGGGGTTTTTGATACGTACAAAGCATATCAGACCTAAGGTAAGGGCTAATTAATCCAATCTCATTCTTATCCGAGATTGTTTATTCATAAGTATTTACTAGGGTTATGTTTATTATCCATGTCCATATGTTCTAAAAATGTTTTCATAAAATATTTAATTTTCATCCACGTATGTTTAAAGTCATTCTTACCCTTTTTTTACATTTACCACATCGTATGTAAGGAATACTTTTTTTGTTTACCATACGAGGTGCTTTTTGACTTTTCCAACAAAAGTACGAGAAGAATGTTATTTTTAACTTATATGGAATCAACTGCTTTTTACGGTTTCATAATGCCTCATTTTTATGAAGTTTACTATACAATATTTTATGACTATTTTCAACAAAATACTTTTCTTTTAAAATTGCATGGCATTTTGTGAAAAGAAAATGTTTTTGAAAAAGAAAGGATATTTTCTTCAAGAATTCATTTCAAGTGTTTTATCAAAACCATTTTTCCATCTAAGATGACATTATTTCATATGTGTATGTTTCAAGTATAATGTATCTATGATTTACATGGTTTCACTTTTCTTATTATGAAATGATATCCATTTTTTTATATGGATTATGTGATGATGGGATAATTTTTCTGAAACCCATTTTATTCTTTGGGTTATGATAAATGTTTTAAGCTTATTTTGTGGCACAAGTAAGAATGATGTATTCATGAGATGGGTGGGACCTATATCTCCCTCTAATTCATTGGGTAATGATTTATATTTCATGAGATAGACATGGTTTGAATGGTAAGTTAATCTGGTTAAGTAATACAGGACTATAAGGAAGAGTAAACTCGATTTAGAAAGGTACTTTGTCCACTAAGATGGTTTTGGCAGTAATTCCTTGGCTACTGTGGAAATCATAACATGTGTTGAATGGTTTTCACAATTACATGTCTTATTCCCATAATATTTTATCATGTTTGATGTTCCATTATGATATATGCCTTACGTACTTCCATGATTTATGTCTTTGCTCAAGATTTTGATGTTTAAATTTCATGTTCAAGTTTTTGCTATCAAATGTTTATGGATTGTTTTATGTTCTCTATGTTTACCCTTACTGGGAATTTGAGATCACCATTTTTATGTTTTCTTATCCCCAGGATTTAAATAAAGGTTTTAGGTAAGAAAATAGAAGGGGAAGATCTTTATAGAAGATGCTGAATATCTTTCACCAAGATTAGAATATTATATTCCGAGTTTCCAAAGACACTAAATTATTGCGGTCCTTTGGTGTCTGTTTTTGTTGTGTATTAAGTATTCCGAAAAAGTAATTTATTTTCGATGTACGTCAAGATTTGGGCCACTAAATTAAAAACATGAAATTAAAATAGACAAAAAGAAAAGAGGCTTCAGACCTGATTCCACATATAGGGGTGTAGAAAAATTCTGAAAGATGTTTGGGTTGTACTGTCATTACACTATGATGATACAAAGATATAAATCCTCTATAATTGATCCACACATGTTCCTCTGATCTCAAAGAATATCTTATTGAACTATAGGTTCTAGTAGGTCGGTATCAATCCTCTTATATCCCTCATCTTTGATCGGAACACAACCCTTTAGGTGTAAATAACAATTCTTATTCTCTCATTATTTAGAGGAGGTAGTTGGATGAAATTATCTCAATCTGGAGAGAGAACCCTAGAGAAGTTCATTGAGGAGAGGTGAAATGTTTTTACTAACCAAACAATTATCCCAATTTGTTTCTTACCAGAGGAAATAATATGCCGAAGAATTTATAGAGACATGTTGAGGAATAAATTTTTTTACATAGGACCTTAATTATTCTCATAATCCTTAGCAAACCCCACATCTAATAATAATAATAATAAAAGAATATTATTTTTATTTTCATAACATGATAATGTCCCATGGATAAAATATATCATTCCTTAAATAAATATATTAGTATTTATTTAAATGATATTTAATATATTATTCTCACTAAACTAGTTAAATCTATTCACATTTTCTCCTTGTTATTCACTGATCCTCAAATAATAAATATTATTCATTCAGTAAATAAATAAATAAATATAATTGTTATGTTCTCGTAAATAAATATTTATTCAATATTCAACTCACATATATTAACAACCTAATTTATGTGACTAATAAATACTGAATAAATATTATTCCTCCGTTAAGAGAATAATATTTATTACAATAATTAAATTCAAATATAATTTAATATAGATCAATATAACCACTAATTTGGACTTCCTCAATGGAATTATGCAAGTTCACCTAATGTCCAATATTAATTTCTAAAAACATGTAAAGGCATCCTAGAAGAAAAAAGTTAACGTGGAAATCACGAAAACCATATAAGAACACTCAGGGTTTAATATAATTGCTTTGTATTGATATCTCATCAAGAATGCTACATACTAGTCTCATTAACCAATATGCCTAACCCATCTATTTTTGACTTCCTAAAATGACCCCATCAACAAACCATTACTATGAAATTTAGTTCAACGATTCGATTTACAACAAATGAATAAGATTTCAACTTCAAAAAATTTTAAAGAGTGAAATTCATCATCAACTTGTTAATTAATAACATATCAATCATGATGCACCCAACATACCCAACATCATCATGAACATATGTCATCATGAATTATGAAGATACATATAAGTATAAAACTCATTATATGCATAAATAATAATAATAATAAAGTCTAAGGACTATTACATATTTTTTTCATATAGGAATATGCAATGACACATAACATCTGGAATTCATAATGTTGAGTGTGTCCTCATAATCTCCCATCTTCGAGATTACCAACTGTGAATTTCATGTGATGATGTCTCATATTCTTATAAGTACTCACACGATTCTGTCAACATCATCTGTGTCCCATCAAATTACCTCATATGACTATAAGACATATTGTTTATGAATAAAATTAAATCATTTCAAGGCTCTCATCCGAGAGGAGGACTTTTATGACCTTTTCAAAGGGGAATATGTTCTAAGACACTATCACATTAAAGTTACATAGAATAATAATCAATCACTATGGAAAAATTGGGGTTTGGGACTGCAAAAAAGTGATGGAAGAGGGAAATGTCGCAGATAATCAAATAAAATTGAGTTATTTTCTACAGAATAAGATACACATCACTAATAACTATATATGTTGTGGTATTTACGATGAGATATGATTCTGATCAATATTAATTTTGTAGACAATGCATGTCATACCATGATAAAGGCTATTTACGATGAAATTAGGGTTTCTATCATAAATAATGTTTTATGGAGGATACAATTCTACTATAAATAATTGAAAATAAAAAATTAATGCACTAATTGTGACATAATGAGGATTTAGATCGTAAATACTATTTGGGTAGAGTAAATAAAGGATATTTATAGAGGTACCATTGTGGTGAATTTGTTCATCCGTAGAAAATTGTTTTTTGATAGAGGCCATATCTATTTATTCTGGAAACTATTTGCGATGAAATTTCTATCACATATATTCTCTTAGTACTAATCTAACCAAAATATATGCCCCCAACAACATTCTTCCATCACATATTTTGAGATCCTCTTCTAGTTTCTCTATGATTTTTCTCTATTATATTTTAATATTTATAGGGAGTTTGCTTGATCACGTCACTATTTTTTCGGAAAAGTGTGGTTTTAGGATACTTATTTTAGTGTTTTCAAATTATTTATTTATTGGCATTATTTTATATTATGATTAATTAGTAGTGTAATTAGAGGTAATTAATTATTTTTATAGGTAATTAAAAGTAATTAGTAATAATTGATATTTAATTATAAATAATACATAACAATTTGTAATAACTGGTAATAATTATCAATAATTAATAATAATTACAATTAATGACCAATAATTAGTAATAATGTGTAATAATTAGTAATAATCATTAGTAATTAATAATAATTAGTAATTCCTCATAAAAATTTGTAAAAACTAATAATAATAAGTAATAAATACCAAAATATTCAAATTATTATTAATAGTTACAAATAATTTGCAAAAATTAGTAACAATTAGAAATAATTTGTAATAATTAGCAACAATTGTTAATAAAGACCAATAATTACAAATAATTAGTAATGATTGGTAATAACTATCAATAATTACAAATAATATCTAAAAATTATTAATAATTACTTGAAAATGTAATAATTAATAATTATTATCTATAATTACCCAAAATTAGCAATAATTACTTTTAATTTCCCATAATTGGTAATAAATATTGATAATTACATATAATTATTAATAATTAATGATAATTAGAAAAAATAGTTATAATTAACAATAACAATTAATTATTAGTAATAAATACCATTAATTAGTAATATTTAGTAATAAATACAGATAATTAGTAATAACTAGTAATAAATACAAATAATTAGTAATAAATAGAAAGTTTTACTAATAATTAGTAATAATTATCGAGAATGAGTAATAATTACTGCTAATTAGTAATAATTACCAATAATTAGAAATAATTACCGGTATTAAGAAATTATTTCGCATAGCCAGTAATAATTGATGATAATCAGTAATAATTATTAACAATAAATAATAAATTCTATGAATTGGTAACAATTACCAATAATCACTTTTAATTAAAACTTATTAGCAACATTTATTGATAGATAGTAATAATTACTGATAAGTTTTGATAATTACCGATAATTTTTTACAATTACCGATAGTTAGCAATATTTTCCTATCATTATTATTAATTTGTAATAATAACTAATAATTAGTAATAATTCCATATAATTACTGATAATTAGTAATAATTTGTAATAATTAGTATTATTTAATTATATTTAATGATAATTACCAATAATGAGTAAAAATTACAGATAATTAGTATTAATTTTTATTAATTACTGATAATTAGTAACAATTTATGATAATTATTAACAACTATTGATAATTACAGATAATTAATAAAAATTATTAATAATTATTGATAGTTTCTAATAATTTTAAATAATTACGAATAATTATAAATAATTACTAATATTTAGATATGGATACCTTTATTTAGTATTAATTAATAATATCAATTGATAATTTGTACAAATCACTGATAATTAATTCCCAATAATTAGTAATATTTAGTTATAATTAGTAGTACATTGTAATAATTTGCAATAATTAGTAATAATTGGTAATAATTAGTAATAAATTTGGATAATAAATAAAGAATAACAATAATTGCCTATACTTACTAATAATGACTAATGATTCATAATTGTTAGTAATAATTATCAATAAAAACCAATAATTCGTAGTTATTATTAATAATTACTGACAATTTCTAATAATTATTAATTATTACCCATAATTAGTTATAATTACTTATAATTTAATATAATTAGTAATAATTAGTAATAATTACATATAATAACCAATAATTTGTAAAAATTAGTAATAATTACTATTAGTTAAAGTTAATTGTTATCAATTATTGATAATTACCAATAATTTTTAATCATTTATAATGATTATTAAAAATTAACAATAATTATAATTACTAATAATTATGATCAATTAGTTATAATTAATAATAAACTGTAATTAAATTTAATAATTAGAAATAACCAATAATAAATACTAATAATTTGTAATAACTATCATTAATTATAGAAAATTCATATTAAATACTGATAATTGTCAATAGTTTGTAATAATTTTTAATATTTAACAAAAATACCTACTAATTATTGATAAATAGTTATAATAAGAACCATTAATTAGTAGTAACTTGTACTAATTTTAAATAATTTATATGCAACAATTCTAAACACTAATTTTTTAAATTTGTAATATTTTTTCATATTTAATTTTAATTTCCTCCAATTATCTATAAATAGTAATAATTAAAATTAATTTGTAATTTTTTTATTTTTAGATTTTTTATCAGATCATCTGTTAAATATGATTAATCATATGAAATATTTCTAGTTTTTACATTATAAAAAATCTTTAGAATAAGAAATTAGAAAACATATTATATTATGACATCACGATTTGATAAATCATTACTGAAATCTAAAATGGTTTGGTATAAAAAAATTATATATAGATGGTGTTGAATCTTTTTTATCATTTTCATCAGCAAAACTAACATTTGATTCAGAAGGGATAATTAAGTGTCCGTGTAAGAGATGTGAACAAATAAGATTTGCAACATTTGAGAGCATTCGGGTTTTTCAATTGTGTTTTGGTTTTTGGAAAGTTTATTTTTTTTAATCAATATGCAACCCAAAATTCAAGATAAGATATAAATAATTTTGTTCCAAATCCATCACAATTTCATACTTTACTACAAGAGGTTTCTAGAATGTGTTTTTAACAAACAAAAACACAGAATGATACTTTAACTCTTGAGTCATAACCATCTCAATTATATGATTTGATGAATATTATTGAGAAATCCTTGTATCCTTATTGAAAGATAAGAAAATTTGAGTCCATTACTAAATTTATGGAAATCACATTAGATAATATAATATCAAATAGTTGTTTTGATCAAATATTTTCTCTAGTTAAATCAATGTAACCAAAGGGAAATTTTTTCCAATAAATTTTAATTAACGTAATAATTTAGTTCTTACTTTTGGTCTTGCAAAACAGAAGATACATGAATTTTTAAATGAACGCATCCAATATTATTCTGAAATGATTCATCAGTTATTTATCATACAAGTGTACAATTGAGGTACAAAGTGGAACAATAAGGAATGTCCATATTGGAACCTCTTAAACAGTTGAGGTATTTCGTTATTATACACAGAATTCAGTGTTTATCTTTATCTCACAACATAGTTTTGTTGATTAAACGACAAAAATACAATATTTTTAATATTAAAATATTAAATCATCCTTTCTATGTTGATTCAAGGAATCCTTTTGATTATGTATATCAATCTTTTTCTTCAAAATATTGTAACATACGATTTGGTCATTAAACTGATGATGTGTATCCATTTGGTTCTAACAGTATTCAATATTATTATTTGATCATATTTATATATTTATTAAACCTACCTCTTTGGATGTTTATAAATTAACCATATATCATTATGAAATTACTAATTCGAAGACATCTAAAAAATAATATTAATGTTTATTTGAATCCATTGATTGATGAGTTAAATTTATTTTGGTGTAATGGTTTTAATACATATTATTTAGTTTCAAAATAGGATATCAGATTGGAATCTACATTAATATAGAATATTAGTGACCTTCTATCATATAGAATGTTATCTAGCTGGATCACATGTTATATGATATAAATTTCATACTTTATTAGTAAAAATAAAGTGCATATTCATGTCAATAAAATAAAACCATAATTTTTTAACTTTCATTACAGAATTCATCCAACAGACAATACCTTCTTAAGGAACCAAAATAATTACAAATATAATCAATTGAAAGATATGTACACCAATAATGATCTTAGTGACTGATTTAACCTCCATTCCCTCTTTGTTTCCTCTTACTACCATTGGATCGACTATAAACTAAAAAATATATGGATTTGGGAAGGATCCTAATTTGGTAAATAATGTATTTTTTAGGATCTTCCATGGGGTTTCACTTTTTATATTTTATTCTTATTAAGAAGAACTATTTTGATAACTTATTTTATAATGTTTTATAAACACTTGGTAAAACTATAGATTTTTTATATTCATGATTACATCTTTTCCAAATTTGAAGTCATCCAAAACACGAGTTATTTGAAAATGAAGGATTTCATAATTTAATGTATCCAAAAGTAGCCCATACAATTCCTAAATAAAATAATTTATTATTCTTCCATTAGATTATAGATTTTAGGTTTCTAAATGGTTATGTTCCTAATAATTTATTATTCTTCTATTTATCCATATAAAACAATCATGCCATTCCATACAAAATAATTCTATCAGATTGTAGTGAGTGTCTATGATGTTATGGTTGTGAGACTATTACCTCTTGTTCATTATACAGAACAATGGTAAAATAGAAACAACAGTGGAAGAAATGTAAAATAAATGGAATGAGGAGAACATCCTACCAGTAATAAAATAAAACCATGTTTCATGTACAAAATTATAGTGACCTAGGATTAACATACATGGATATTACATCTTTGTAGAGGAATATTCACAATATTACAAAAATGCAAGAAGGAGGACCATAATAGTTTGGTCTCTTTGGAAACATGGAAAAATCTATTCTATCATGGTGAAAGATCCTAAAAATATCGCAAAATGTTCTCCACCTTTAGTACTTCTACCTAAAACCATTCTTCATAAACTAGAGAAAGGAAACATGAAAAATGGGTGACCTCAAATGCTCAGTAAGGGTAAATAATGGTGACATGTAAGCATAAACATGAGTATAATGGTATTAGAATGTGATCCTGTAAATAGATGATCATACCCTACATATCAAGGATCCTAACATATATCATGGAATAAATAATAGAAGTTTATACTACACGAATAATATGAAAATAAATATAATAATCCATGAAATCATAAGATATGAATAAGACATGGAATTTGGGAAAACACATAAGCATATAATATGATTTCCATAGTAGCCAAGGCATCACTACTAAGACCGTCTCAGTGGAAAAATTCCTTTATTGAATTAGTTGAACCCCATTCTAGACATGTATTACTGAACTGAGTAAACCCTCATTCCATTTCAATGTTACTGAACTAAGTAAACCCTCATTCTAGCCCTATATTACTAAACAGAGTAATCCCTTGTTCTAGCTCGGTATCACTGAACCCAGGAAACCCTCGTCCAAGCCCTGTATTATTGAATTGAGTAAACCCTCATTTCATCCCTGTATTACTAAACTGATTAAACCCTCATTCCAAACCTATCAATATCATAAGATATAAATTATTACCAAATTAATTGGAGGGAGATATAGTTCCCACCCGTCACATAAATAAATCATATATACTTGTGCCCCAAGATCATAAATAAACATATCATAACCCATGAAATGGAATGGGTATCATAAATATGTAAACATATCATAACTAGTGGAAAGAGATAGGTTTCATAATAATTTCTTCATATACATAACCCAAGAAAATAAGTAGGTTTAAAAAACATATAACCCGTGAAAGAGATCTGGTTTCACAAACATTTTACCCATGAAGGATAAATGGTTTTCATAAAGACTGTGACATTAAGATTAACTCATTCATTGAATGAATATAAATGTAACAATTGGATCATTTCATAGAATGTCATAAGTAACAATAATTTATTTCATCTTAGAGGAAAAATAATTTTGAAATATACTCTAAAAATGTTCCTTGAGAAAAATATCCTTTCATGTTTGAAAAATTATTTTTAATATATAAAACCATTTGAAAATAATCTCCATAGAAAATTCCTATAAAACATATAATGAATATATGAAATCATTTTGAATTCTTTTTTTATGAAAAAATTTAAATTAATCTTCAAAACATATTTAAACCAATTTTTATTTAAAAACTGGAAAATTTTTAAAGAAATCGGGAAATTTTTTGAAAATCATTTTTCTTGAAAATACTTTGAAAACATATATATAGAGCTTGAAAACGTTATGAACCCCAGTTTCTATAAAACATATTAATAATTTTGAAATCATTTGTAAAACAATTTTTCTTAAAAAATACTTTTAAAAACATTTCTTTGAAGATAACCTTCAAAAAATGAAAAGGAAGCTCCAAAGGAATAACAGCGGGTAAATTTGTATAGGTCGTACAAGGTAAAAAAGAAAATTCTTTTTTCATGGTTAAAAGGGTGGACAGATACCTTATTTGTAAAAAGAAAAGAAGATCCTTTTTAAGAGACTGGTAAAAGAAAAAATGGTTTCAAATGTATTTTAGATGTTATAGGATAATTGTATAATATTCTTAGAAACCATTTTTGAAGACATAGATTTTTGACCATAGAGAGGGTAAAGTAAGGCTTTCCTATAAACAATTTCATAACTATCATATTTACCAAAGAGTATAAAATGGTACCAATAAATCATTATATCATGTAATAACATAGTATAAAGAAAAATAATGAATTTTATTGAGATATGAATCATAATATTTCAACAAATTTAGTATAAACATAAACAATCTTGAAAAGCAAATGATATTGTCTTATTAATCTCTTATAACATGGTATCTTGGGATCTTGTTGTCCATTTAATAAATAGAAACTACATGAAGCATATAATATCCTGAAAATATTTATATTCATGATATGTAATTTAAAATGGATGTATATGAACCCAGGAAAAGAGTTTAGGTGAATAACAAACAATGAGTCTCAAAGAAGGCTAATTGAGATAAATATATTTTTACCAATTAGGTATCTTTTGAGACATAAACCCCATTAAATAATGATCATAAAATATGAATGTGAATACCCAAACATTTAAGTAAAATATAAATAGAATAAAATCACAGGAATTACACACAAAAAAAAAAGGAAAGAGTGGTGAACATACATTGTATCTCAGAGAAATTAAAAGTGAGATGAAATCCACTTACCTTTTGTCTTGAATCTCTTTGTACTCATACACGATTACTATATAATAAATATAAATTTATTATACATATTTTAAAAATTAATATACTTATATATATGACCCTATATGCATTGATTATGTCATTATTTTACCCTCTTGTTAACAATCTTATATTAAGGATTCACATCATGTAATATTTTCTATGTTCTTTACATGGGTCTTAATTTGTTATATCACGGATCGTTATACTTATATCATGATTATAGAATGAATATCATGATATAAATATCATGTATCTATAATATATGTATGTTAATATAATTTATAGCATAAAAAAGTTTGAAATTGAATACACCGTTCATAGAGACGATAAGCCATACGTATGCATGAACGTTGTTTCCATTTTAATTTTTCGTATTGAAAAGAATAAAAGAATATATATATATATATATATTTATATATATTTAAATTTATATATATTATTATTATGGTATCATGAATATTTTATATATATTATTTAATTTTACTAAACTCATCATTAATACGTCCCATGTGGTATGTGACCGAATTGCATCGCTTTGAGGGGGCGGTAGTCCACACTTCCTCAAACGAGATTATCGTATTAATACCAAATGGATGGTAAAAAATATATGTTTTGAAAAAAGAATACATAAATTAAAATACATAGTAAATATAATATTTGATATATATAAATAGATTTTCAATCCTAATGGCCACCATGATTAGTGGTAAAGGCAAAATGAACAATCATTGTTTCATGAGGCAGTAGTTCACCGTACATAGAAATAGTATGTTCTTCATCCATTATATGGAGGTATGTGTAAGTGTAGGTAATAAAAATTGAATAAAAAATTCCTATTATATATAATATATTGGTTTCTTCACACAAGAAAAAAATAAAAAGAGTGGATATGGGGAGTAACAACATAATGGTAATGATCTTGAGAGATGATGTTACCTCTTAATCAGGTAACTCATTTTGGTTTGAACAAAAAGAGTTTTTGGCCAATGTGAGGATTCATGGTCAAAGTTAGTATTTTGGGGAGGTAATTGTTTCTAGTATTGGAAAAACTTTTCAGGCTTTATAGGTGTGATTAACTAGTAGAGTGATTTCCTTTTTATAGTGGTGGGGGAGTGGAACTTTTGTAAATACCAGAACATATTCACTAATGGGGGATATATCTTACTTAATGATCCACCAAAATGAAAAAATAATGGATTAAAAGATAATATTGGTAGTAAAAAACCAAATCCACCTAAAAATATGTGCATTTTAATTATTTGGTTCCTTAACATCTATGATTCTCTAATTTTATCACATTGGGTTTTTATTAAAACATCTTGTTTTCTAATATAATTAATTTAACCATTAAAACTAAATTAAAGTGATATTTATCAGAAAATATAAATCCACTCAATTATTAACATTGTATATAATTTATAAAATTAAAATCCTATTTTTTGAAAATTAGTTTAAAAACAATCGCACGTGGCGTGCTTAAACACTACTTGAACCTGGACCCTCTTAACAACATATTTATATAATATGGGTCAATATGTTAATTATAAAAGAGTAATTATTCCATTGATATAAAATGATTAACATATATTAACACTAATGAGTCACATGGAATAATATAGTTTTTTTATCAATTTCGAATCATTTTATAAGATTCATTTATATTAAAATAACAATAATGTCAATTCTGGCATTATTTATTTAATGTTAACTTTAAAATATAAATATTATATTGGAATTAAAATTAATTTGGTTTATAGGTGTGTAAAATGATATATCTATCCAAAAAAATACAATAATTCAGTCAATTGTTGTCAATTTTAATATTTATAGTGTCATTTATTTTAGTTAATTATTAACTAAATCATCATTATAATGATGTTTCTTAAGCATTTTAAGTACCTAAAACATCTATAAAATTTATCTATAATTTCTTGTGATAAAAATAACCCATATTTATTTCAAAATGATATATATAACCAAAGTATGATGTTTTGTACATATCTCAATGTTTAATAAATGTTATAGGTAAGGAAAGTTCCCAATAACCCACATATTTAGAACCAATTGGGTAGATGGTCAAATTTTGGGACCCAATGGATTATGGATAAGTTTTCAAGTAATTTATGTCCTTAATATTATGGTTTAACCCCTTATTAAGGTAAATCGAACCTTAATCACCATAATTAATTTTAATCACATTCACTAATAATTTTGGTAGAAAAGTAAAGTTGATATTATTTGACCAAAAATATCATACTAATTACATTTGTGTATTTCGTATTTTCAAAATTCAAATCACAGAAGTGGGAATATTAAGATTAACGCTAATCCTGTAGATGGGGAAAATAACTGGTTTTTATTGTAGAAAAATGTTCAAATGCTTGTTATGTTCTTATATTCATTTTGAAAGTAATATTTATTAAAATTATCTTAATTGTATAAATAGATGTATAATTAATCTAAAGTTACTCTATAAAAAATATAAAATTTTACTTATAATTAATAATCATTTAAACAAAAAAACCGTTTTTAAATAAATTGCAGTAATTTTCACTATTAATCAAAAAATGATGTTTCTCATAAAAATGAAAAAACACCCTTGGATATTTTCTATGTTATGAATTCAAAAATTAGGTTTATTTTATCTAGTTAAATTTCTAAATTTGTCTAAAATTACAATTTCCATTAAAAGTGACTCATTCAAGAAAATAATATTTTTATCACAAAAAGGACATTACCGAAAATATTATCTTTCATTATAAATACGTTTTATTAATATAAAACAATAGTATTTGAAAATTATAATTATCAATACGTTTTAACTCAGTGATGTGTGCATCGTACGCAAAGCCAGGGTTGCATGAAGCACAAGCCAAATTAGTATTGTGTGTAGCACAAGTCAAGTTTGTATTGCAAGTGAATGTACTCTTTGAATTAGAGATTTAATATATATATATATATTAAAAACTATTTACAATTTCATGTGAAATAAAAAATATTTAAAAGATAAATTTATATGGAAAAAATAATTCTCAAAATCTCAAGGCGTTACATTATACCCCCCATAAAATGAATTCCACCCTCAAAATATGTCTAGGTTATCAATGGTTTAATAGCTGAATGTTTCATTCATAGAAACCCACACCATAAAAAATAGATACTAGACCTTCCCATAAAAGGGAAATTTGGAACTGTAATAGTTACCCAAAGTAACATATAATTAGGTTTCCACATATGAGAACATTGGTTGGTAGTGGAGATTAGACAAGGAGGAAAAGCATAAATATTAATAGGGATTTATTGAGGTAATCAGTCAAAAAAAGTTATTTATTAAAGGAATGTTGAGGGCCTCAAATTGATAAATCTATGATGATTTAAAAGGCTGTCACCTCAACAAAAATTTGGTAATAGAATAATATTTTTTTTATCACATTCAGAATGCTGGGGAATTCTTGATAAATTTCTATAAACCAAATTTCATACTTGGGTTGTTCTTTGAAAAAATTATACATCATCCATTACCTAATGTAATGAATGTCCAAAAATTAACATTGATTATTAAAGCACGAAAATATGATTTTAAAGGATCTTAAGGCCCATAAAAGAAAAAAAACGTCTAACTATATGTCTCTTAAAAAAACAACAAGAATTAATCTGTAAAAAGTAACAACAAAAGTTCATCAAAAATAATTATTCATTAAAAATAAATATTCCTTAACCAAAAAATCATATAGGCTAGTGGTAGGCATGAAACCCTTCTTATCCTACTCTCATGGGTTGAAGACTCATGACCTTTACAGACCTAATTTGTTGTCACTCAACATAAATGATGTCTTTTATTAAAATTGCACTAATATAAAATAGAAGATGGAAATACTTGAAATAAGGTTTATCCCTGATTATCCATTTTACCCTAGTTTTCAACACAGACTCAGTGCACCAATTCTTCCACTGATGTTTAATTCAATCTTTTCATGAACGGATTAACTTATAACCCTTTAGAAATATGAGAATCCAAAACCTTAGAAAGAGAGTCATGATATCATATTAAAATTTATTCCCCTATATCACAAAGTATCTCATGGTTTCTGCATTACAAACTTGTGAATACCCTTATTGTATATTCCCTTTAAATAATGTAACAACCTGAATTTTCATATATCCTTTTGGA
The DNA here is from genome assembly GCA_963277665.1 of Viscum album. Taxonomy (NCBI): domain Eukaryota; kingdom Viridiplantae; phylum Streptophyta; class Magnoliopsida; order Santalales; family Viscaceae; genus Viscum; species Viscum album. The sequence continues at coordinate 315,468,167 of OY728161.1, forward strand.
AAACATGCATGATTCCTCATTCCAAATTGAATTGGACAAATTCATTTAATCAAAATATATAGTAAGCTTCATCAATGATAGAACAAAAAACCCTTCACCAAGTCCATACTTAGTTTCAATGTAATCAATACTGTATAATTTCCTTATTTATATCCCACTTATAATTATCCATACAAAATTATCATAACATAAATAACTTTTTAACAGTTACCTTCCATTAGTCAAAATGTTAACTTTCATGACCCAAACATTCTAATCCATGATTAAAATTCAAAATATTCTTATAAATCCATAGAAAAGACATAAACTAAACAATATATACATAATTCACCATTCTTAACTCTAGAATAGAAATACATAAATACTTTGATTACTTCATCGTTAATCCATTAACAATAATACCTCTTTCCTTTCACATTTCATATGTAATCTCATCATCATCCACAATGTAACCATTACTCACACCAGCTTTCTGGTTCTCTTTAGGATATTTCCTCTTAGGACATTGGAGTGCACACTGACTATTTTTTACACACTTAAAACCCTTAACCTTTGATGATGACTTAGGGAGGCCAAAATTACCATCTATTTCGTTAACCAAACTCTTAATTTTTCCATCATAGTCACTTTCTTTGAGTGATTCTTTTCCCAAGTAAAAAAACCTTATTTTTCCTCTAAGACATTCACTTAGGTGATTCTTTCCACATTCTTGACATAAAGGAAACTGAATCTTCTTTCATCCATGGTCTCCATTACCTGAACACTCAGAGAACTCCTTCTTTCACTACCTCGAGGATTCTAAGAGTTGGATAAGTTAAACATTGTTAATCATGTACCGTGAAAATGATTAGTCATGATCTCAATATCTTTCTCTATATTGATCATCTCAATTTTCTCCTCATTAGAAAATCTTCAATCACATTCAAAATTTAACCAGTTCATTCTGGTTCCCACCATTGACTAAATCTAGAAGAATAGTGTAAGAATTTATTACCATAAAATAAATCAACATAGTCATGAAAATAATTACTTATATGATATCTAAATCATGATACATTCCATAATATATGAAAACATGCATTTATCCTTGTTTATTCATATCTAAATTATATCCAAATCTTTCATGAAGGTTCATGAAGAGTTTTTGAATTCCAAAAGAATAAAACCCAATGTTATTACACATAGGTACATATGTTCTAGAGTCACATCTACTTGTAGTATCTAGAAAATTATTTATTTCTTGGAAACCACTCACTCTATCTTTTACCAAAATTCCATGAAACTTTCCTAAACGTTGAATCATCCTTATACATATCCTTAGATACATCCCTAGACATATCCTTATAAATAACACAAGATGTCTCACAATGGTTTTCTCATCCTAGTTTCCAAATGTAGAATAAACCTTTAATTTAATACCAAATATAGTGACACAGGCTTAACATATATTAATATTACATCTTTTTAGATAAATATTCAATACATTACAAAAATACATACTCGAGGACCATAATAGTTTGGTGTGTTCATAAACATGGAAATAATATTTTTTATCCCAGTGAAAGATATTTTACATATCCCATAAAGAACTTCACCTTTAGTATATCTACGTAAATCATTTCTTTATATCCTGGAGAAAGGAAACATGAAAATGGGTGAGCTCAAATGCTCAGTAAGGGTAAACAAGTGAGACATGTAAGCATAAACATGAGTATAAGGGTATGAGAATGTGATCCTGTAAATAGAAGATCAAACCCAGCATATCAAAGATCATAACATAGATCATGGAATAAATATTGGAAATTCCTAAGATACGAATAAAATGAAATAAAGATCATAAGACATTAAAGAATAAGATAGTAAAAATACACAGAATTGTGTCAAACACATAAGTATATAATACAATTTCCATAGTATCCATGGCATCATTTCCAAGACCATCTTAGTGGACAAATTCTTTTATTGAAACAGGTGAACCCCTATTCCATCCCAGTATTACTAAACTGAGTAAACCCTCATTCTATAAATGTATTACTGTATTTGGTAAAACCTCATTCTAACCCTGTATTACTGAACCGAGTAAACCCTCATTCTATCCCTATATTACTAAACTGAGTAATCCCTAGTTCCATCCTAGTATTACTAAACTGATTAAACCCTCATTCCATTCATGTATTACTGAATCGAGTAAACCCTCATTTTATCCATATATATCTCATTAGATATAAATCTTTACCCAATACATTTGAGGGAGATATATGTACCACCTTTTACATTATGAATTCATACATACATTTTCCACAATATCATAAATAAACATATCATAACCCATTAAATTATATGGGTATCATAAGCATGTTAACATTTTATAACCTATGAAAATAGATAAGTTTCAAAATCATTTCATCATATACATAACCCCTAAAAAGAAGTTTTATTCAAAAGAATATAACCTAGGAAAGAGAAGGGGTTTTACAATCATATTACCCATAAAGTAGAAATTGGTTTTATTAACACCAGGGAATTAAGAATAAATCATTCATAAAAAGGATATGAATAGAAAATTTTCATCCCTTCAATGAGAGGCATGAGTAACATAAATTGATGTAATCTTACATGAAAACTAATTTTGAAATATATTCTAGAAATAGTTCTTGAGGAAAATATCCTTTCTTATTTAAAGAAAATATTTTTAATACATTAAACCATTTGGAATCATTTTCATACAAAATACCAAAAAAATATATAAAGAATACATGAAATCATTTTTGAAAACCCTTCTTTGTCATGAACCATCCCCTAGGGCCCATGTTGTGACTACCCCGAGCCCACCTCCCAAAGGACAGGGGATGGAAACCCATGCCAAATGCTATAACCTTGAAGTGGGAGGCATTTTCTGAGTACTTGTACACAGGCACACTCACAAACCCAACCAAAAAATATAAAAGGGAAAACATACATACCACTAAGAGAACCACGGAGAGTATTATGTTCAAGCTAAAATAAAGGGGCCCGAATACAAGTGCACAAAGACAAGCCAAAAATAAGATAGTAAAATATCCCTTGAAAAGTCCATCTGTATAAACCCCTACCTAAAGGGTAGGTGTAGAGTAGTTTCCAGGTTCATAGGAGTACACCTTACCTCTGTGATCTCACTGGGCACCACTTAGTCTTGGACCATGAAGGTCCTCATGATTGTTTTGATAGTATGTACAAGAAAAGACATGTGTATGTGAAGATTGTGTTAGGGTGAGTAACACAATAAATTTTATGGGCCTCAAACCACAAATAAATACCACAAAGGGAATAGGAACACGAATCAATGGAAATATCAGACAAGAATAACGAGAAGTATAAGAATCCGGATTATAAGTCATAAATCTAAACAATTTATACCGTTAAGGGACTCATCCCCATTTAGTAACTCAAGTCTTTTGGGATACAGAGGTCCTCTTGCCTGCTAGGCCACAGAGGTCTGATCAACACCTCATCTCCTGACTACATAGATCCACATGACTACTCATCTTTTGGGCCATATAAGTCTGTAGGGATACTTGTCTTTCCGGCCACAAGTTCTACATGGCTACTCATCTATCGGGATAAATAGGTCTACACGGCTACTCGTCTGTTGGGCCTCACAGTTCTGCACAGACACTCATCTGGAAAGCCGCACCAGTCTACACAGTTACTCTTCTTTCTGGAAACACAGTTCCACACATCTAGTAATCTCTTGGGCCACTAATGTTTGCCCGAGTCTTCTTTATCATCAGAGCCGGTCACAGGATTCCTGGTTGTTGCACACTTTATTATGGGATAATTTTCTCCTCAATCCATTGTTCATATCTAAACCTCTATAGAAACTCATTTGGATTATTTCAAAATACTTTCCTCGTCATAGGGGTCCCAACTCTGTAAAATACCCATTAATCAAATGTATGATTTGTAGGTTATGACTGTTTTACTGAGATAGGGCCCATTGTGTTTATGTTCGGTCCAACCTGGTTGGACTGACCCCACCAGACCTGACCTGAGTTCCACTGAACTATGTTGGGTCTGACCTGACCTAGATCTGACCCGACTCGAGTTTGGTCTACACTTTCTAGGAAGTAAGTCCATCCCAATGTGAGATGGTCATCTTCCTCAACCGAGACGTGACTCGTGTGCCACCTGGTCACCACCAACACATTCTCGAGGGATAGTAGCCTTCTAGCTGCATGACGTGGAACGATAGCCACATCTGTGTGCACCACCATCGGCCTTCTTCCAATGGACTAATCCACCGCCAATGGATGATTTTGTGGTCCCTCTTCTCACTGCCATTGTGATCCACCCTTGCGGCACCTCGGCACCATCGCAACTCACTGGCCATGACCCTCCTCCAACTGACATGGTGCACTTATAGCAATGTGATCCTGCATCTCCATTCCCTCCTATGCTACCACGCACCACTAGCGCACACCACCACCGTGATATACGTTTTGGGATCATTACATTGAAAAAAGGTCATGCAACGATCTGTTGTTCGTAACCCTATTAAGAACGCGAAGAACACAGGGTAAAAGGAAGTAGAAATCATAAAAAAAGTTGAGGAACAAACCTCTCCTATTTTTTGTTATGGTATCGATCCTTCTAACTATAGAAGATTGACGTCATAATGAACAAGGGAGGTGGTTCATTACTCAAATTTGTTTCAATGATTTCCCCTTCCTTTTACCCGGTCTTCTTCGTGTCCTTCAAAGGTTTTCGATCAACAGATTATTATATGCCTATTTTTCGGTGAAAAAATCCCAAAAAGTGGATTGTGGTGGAGACGGAAAGTGGTAGTGGTCTCATGCGGGAGGCGGCGTGCGCCAATGTCGCACTATAGTGGAGAAGGTCCTAGTTAGTGGGACATTGCAGTGTTGGATTGTGGCCCTGGAAGGGATCTGTGTCAGGTGGAGGGGGAATGCATCCAATGAGCCATGGTGGTGCTAAAGAACTGTGCCGTAGTAGCGAGAAGGGGGCCCACAACATCGGCAGTGGGCGGTGGAGCAGGCCACAGATAGTTGGCTAGAGGCATCACATGTGGAGGTGGCAATTGTGCCACATCACAGGTCTAGAAGGCCATGGTACCTTGGGACCATGGTAGTGGCAACCCACGGGGTGGAGAGGGGATGTGGCGCACTGGCTGTGTCTCAGCGAGGCAGGTCGGGCCACCCCAACGGGCTGGACCTGTAGACCAACTGATCCAGGCTGGACCAGAAGTGGGTCAGATCCTAGTTGGGTCAGACCTCGCTTGGGTCAATGGACCCCATTTTGGGCCTGGTCGATCAGGTCGGGTAGGCCCAGACCTGGACACCACAGGCCCTTTCTATGTAAAATGGTCATAACATACAAACCTTACAACAATTGACAATGCCTTGGTAGTGTTGGGAAATCTAAAATAAGGAACCCTTTTGACGTACTCCATGTGAGATTCTGTGGATGTTGATATTCGACTAATGGCTTGAGAAGAAGATTCTCCCAGATTCAAGTACGCTATGAGTTGGAATCCTGTCACTAGATGTGATGAGATGGAAGTGTTGAGTGGATCTCAATGTAACATAATATGGATATACATTCTGACATATGTGGACTGGTATATGAATAGTTTAGCGGACCTTTGTGGCTCAGAAGACGGGTATTCATGCGCACCTATGTGGCCTAGAAGACGAGTAGTCATGCTGTCATGTTTGGTCTGGTAGACGAGTAGTCATGTGGACCGGAGTTGGGTGATAGATGAGTAGCCCTGGGGACCTATGTGGCCCAGAAGACGAGTTTCCATATTGACTTACGTGGCATGAAAAAGGAGTAGTTTTGTAGACCTCTATTGTCTGACAGAGGGGTAGACGTGCAGACCTCTTTAGTGATTCAGACAAATAGCTATATAGACCTGTGTATCCCAGAAGACGAGTCTCCAAGCAGACCTCTATGGCCTGACATATGATTAGATCTCAATATCCCTATAGATTTTAGTCACTCGTAAGGGATGACTCCCTCAGCCAAATTTTTTTTATCTTTACGACTGATAATCTTGCTTTTTATGCTTTAGGTTATACTTGTGTCAGTTTTCCAGAGCTTTGTGTGCACCTTTCCATTGTGGTTGTTCGTGGTGGTTTGGGGGCCTTACTGAGAACTGTTTTATTCACCCCTATACTAGATTTACCCACACATGTAATGTCTTGTGCATAGGATTGATGATTTGATTGGGACTATGCTGATTTGGGACCAGACTTCGCCCTTTGAGATCAGACAGGCGATGCATACTCCAACGGCTCTGGCAGCTACTCTACACCTACCATTCAGGTAGGGTTTCTTATAGGCAAACTTTTACAAGGAATTTTTTACTTTCCATTCTTCGTCATCTCATTTTGGCCTTGTATTCCGGCCCCTTTATTTCCACTTGTACTTTATACTCTCAGTGGTTGTGTTAGTGGAAATCATGTTTTCCCTTTCAGATTTGTGAGTTAGGGTTGTATGTTTTCCAGAGAACATGTACTCGGAATATGCCTCCCACTTGTAGGTTATTTCCTTTGGAACTAGTCGCCATCCCCTGGCCTTTGGGATCCAGGCATGGGGTAATCCTGGAACGGGCCTTGGGGGATGGGTCGTGACATTTATCTTGAATACTTTAAAAAAAGCTTCAAAACAATTAAAAAAAATTCATTAAAAACACTTGAAAAAATTTATAGAAATCATGAAAAAAATTTCAAACCATTTCATTTAATATAATTTGAAAACTTATAATGAAATCCTTAAAACACTTTTAAAATAATTTTTCTTGAAATTGTTTTGAACAATTATAAATAGAAATTGAAATCATTTATAAAACCAGTTTTTTTGAAAACCTATAAAATAAATTTTAAAAATATTTGAAAGAAATTTTTTTTGAAAAATATATTAAAAAACATTTTCTAAAATATAATCCTTTTAAAAATTTCAAAGGAAGCTTCAACGGAATGACGTCAGGTAAATTTGTACATGTCGTACAAGGTAAAAAACATTCCTTGTGTACAATAAAAATGGTGGAAAGATTCATTATTTATAAAATGAAAAGAATATTCCCTAGAAGAGATTGGTAAAATAAAAAAAGGGTACAAATTTCATTTAGATATTATAGGATAACTGTATAATATTCTTGGAACCCCTTTTTAGAAAACATAGATTTTTGAATGACCAAAGGATAAATTCGGGCTTTCCAAATAATATTTTCTTAAATATATTATGTAACAAAGAGTATAAAATGGTACCAATAAATTATTATACCATGAAATAATAAAAGAGAATAAAACTTCTTAATTTTCTTCATAAATGGATGATAATATTTCATCAAAGGAAGCAAAAACATAAATAATTTAAAAAAGCAATGAGATTGTCGCAATAAACTCTTATAACTTGGTCTCTTGTGATCAATCTCTTCTTATAAGGAAAGGAAACTTAATGGAGTATATAATATCATGAAAATGATTTAGATTCATGATAAATAATTTAAAATATATGTATATTCACCATGAAAAATAATTTAGGTGCATATCAAAACATCATCCTTAATGAAGGCAAATTGAGACAAAAACATTTTTACCAATTTGGTATCTTTGGAAACATAAACCCCATGAAATAAGGATAATAAAATGGGTATGTGAATACCCATAAATATACTTACATGATACATATAATTCAACCACAGAGAGTACACACACAAAACAAAAGGAAAGTGTGGAGAACATAACTTTTATGTCGCAGAAATTTAAAGAGAGATGAAATCCCCTAACCTTGTGTCTTGACTCTCCCCATACTCATAAAATATTTGTGTTTAATAAATATAAGTTTATTATACATATTTTAAAGAATAATATTCTTATATATTTTACCATATATTCTTTGATTATGACCTTATATTACCCTCTTGTTAACGATCATATGTTAAGGTTTCACTTCGGGTAATATTCTCTTTGTTCTAAACATGAGACTTTGTTTTTTATATAATTGATCTTTATAATTATGTCATGTTTCCAGAAATTATATCATGACATAAATATCATTTATATTTATTATATTTAAATTATAATACTTTATATCACAAAAATATATGAAATGCAATAAAAAGTTCATGGAGATAGTAAGGTGCGCGTGCACATTAATGTTGTTTCTATTGTAAATTATCATCTTGAATGAATGAAAGAAAATGATATATATATATATATATATCTATGTGTGTGTGTGTGTGTGTGTGTCATTATTAATTTATATTTAGTATATAATATATATAATATATGTTTATTAAACTTGCCCATAATACATCTCATGTGGTGTGTGAACAAATCCTATCGCTTTGAGGGGGAGGTAGTCAACACTTCCTCAAATGAGATTATCGTATTAACACCAAATAGAAGGTATAAAGATGTGTGTTTTAAAATTAATACATTAATTTAAATACATACTAAATATAATATATGAAATATATAAATATAGTTTCCATCATTATTGAAACCATGATTTTTTGTAAAGGAGAAATTAACAATCATTATTTCCTGAGGTAGTAGTTTGTCGTACACAGAAATAGTATGATCAACATCCATTAGATGGATTTCAATGTTAGTGTTGGTCAGATAGATTTTTTAAAAACAACCTAGTATATGTAATATATGGGTTTTCACACACAAGAGATAAATAAAGAGAGTGGAGTGGTGGAGAAGGAATGTAAAGAAGATGGAGCTTGAGAGAAGACGTTACCTCTTAATCAGGTAACTCCTTTCTATTTGTGAGAAAATGATTATTTGAGAGGGTTTCTAACAAATAAGTGGCATCAAGGTCAAAGTTAATATTGTTGGGAGGCAATTTGGGTAGGTATTGGCCGAAATTAAGATGCTTTAGAGGCGTGAGTAATGGTTAGAGTTCTTTCCTTTTTATAGTGGAGAGGGAGTGGAACTTTTGTAAATACCAGAAGGTATTCAATAATGGGTGGTCTATGTTACCTAAAGTTCATCCAAAATTGATAAATAATGGAGTAAAGGAGATTCATGGTCTATAAAAACGTCATACACAAAAAAATATATGCATTTTCGTTATTTGGTTCCTTAACTTCTAAGATTCCCAAATTTTATCATTTTGGTTTTTTTATTAAAGAATCTTTTTTTCTAATATAATAAATTTAACCATTAAGATTAAATTAAATTGAAATGTATTATTAAAAATAAATACACTGAATTATTTATATTATAACTAATTTATAAAATTAAAATCACATTTTTTTCGTAAATTAATTTTAAAACAATCACACGTGATATGATAATACAATGCTTCAACTCAGGCCGTCTTAACAACATTTTGACATAACATGGGTCAATATGTTAATTATAAAAGATTAATTATTACATTAATATTAATTATTTAAAATATATTATCACTTAAAATTCACTTGGCTTAATATATGATTTTTATCAATTTTGAATCATTTTATATGATTCATTTATATTAACATAAGAATAATGTCAATTTTGAAATTATTTATTTATTGTTAATTTTAAAAAATAAATATTTTATTGGAATTCATATATATTAGGTTTATAGGTGTCTAACATGATATATTAATCTAAAAAAAATAAATACAATAATTAAATCAACTAAATTCACTTTTAATATTTATATTATCATTTATCTTAGTAAATTATTAAAGAAATAGTCATTATATTGACGCTCCTTAAGCACTTTAAGTACCTAAACCATATATAAATTTTTTTGATAATTTATTATTATAAAAAGAACAAATATATATTTAAATATTATATATAACCTAAAATATTATGTTTTGTACATATCAGAAAGTTTTATAAATGGTAAAGGTAAAGAAAGTTCCATTTTTGTCTTTTTCCTTACATACCCTTTTTTATAGGGAACTTCAATTTAATAATGTCTTAATATACCATATATTTCTAAAAATTAGGGGAATGGTAAAATATTGGAAACCAATGCCCTTTTAAAAATTTTTAATGTCATTTTGTTCCTTAGTATTAAGGTTTAGTCCCTTATTAAGCTTAATCGTACCGTAATCGGAATAATTAATTTTTATCACATTCACTAATCATTTTCGTAAAAAAATTATTTGATATTATTAGTCCAAAAGTATCATACTAATTATATTCTTTTATGTTAGATTTTAAAATTCTAGTCTTATAAGTGTGAAAATTAAGATTAACGCTAATCCCGTAAATAGGGAAAAATAATGGGTTTTTCGAGTAGGAAATCGTTCAAATGTTTGATAAGTTTTTATATTCAATATGAAAGTGAAATTTATTCTAATGAACATAATTACATAAATATATTTATAATTTATCTAATTTGACTCTAAATTAATATAAAATATAATTTATCATTAATAATTAATTAAACAAAAAGGTTGTGTTTAACTAAATTTTAGTTATATTCACTATTCATAAAAATGATGTTTCTCAGAAAAATATCAAAAATTCACCCGAGGATAATTTTGAAATTATTAATTCAAAATTGAAGTTTGTTTTATACAATTAAATTTCTAAATGTGTATAAAATTACATTTATTGTTAAAAGAGATTCATTCACGAAAAAAATATTTTTAACATAAAAGGAATTTAACAAAACTATAATCATTCATTATCAATTTGTTCTATTTATATAAAAAACAATATTTGAAAAGTATTTGTTAATAATTTTAGTGGATAGGTTGTAATTATCTTATTTAAATAATTATGAAAATAAAAAGAGATGATTCGTAGAAACTCAGTGTTGCGTGTATCATATGCCAAATCGAGGTAGCTTATTGCGCAAGCCAAGTTGCTATTGTGTGTAGCACAAGAAAAGTTTGTATTGAATGTGAAAAGAATGGTTAATGTAGTGTTTTTAAAAATATATATTAAGAATTATTTCTAGTATCATGTGAAATAAAAAATATTGAAATGTTAAATTAATTCAAAAAATAACAATTCTCCAAATCTCAGGGTGTTACAAAAATGTTGTTGTTATTCCATGTTGCAATACAAAAAATCGGGGATATAAGAGAATAAGCATATATTGTACATGTTATACCCAAAATGTTTAAAACCATATATAATACCAATGATACCAAAATTTATTGAAAATAAAGGTAAATTAGAAAAGGATATAGAATGTTGAAGAGAGTGAAATACCAATACCTCAAATAGAAACAACACAAAAGTTATTAGGAAGAAAGGGAAGAAACTTTATCTTATAAAACAAGATCGGCCACAACCACTACCTATTAGATAGTGACCCCTCCTCCACGTTTTAGTATTTTTTTCAACATCATGCAATCATTAAATTAAGAACCAAAAATTTCATCCAATGGGATAGGATACTCTAGAGTCTAAGGATCCTGCACTCTAGCCTGACATGTACCCTCTAAAAAATATTCTCACAAATTTCAATGATCACTGCCAAATTCCTCAAGGAATCCCTCCTTGATCTGAGATCTATTTAAAATTTCAGTCTAGCTAAGTGAGTTATCCCTTACCATTAGTAGTACTTGGACCAAGGGAGACTCATTCATAGGATTTCGCATCACAACTAAAGCATTCCTCATCTGAATACCTAGGGTAGTGTGACAGACCAACTTTTAAGGACTTGAATCAAGCACTTGGTTGGATACACCGTCTTCCATGTTGTCATTAGGGACCAAAACTACAAGATTACTAACACAACCTTCTTCTGGCATAGTTATTCCTTTAATACTAGCTCCAGTAATGATGGAAGTCTATTCCAATTTTCCAAACATAGGGTAAAAAATAACACCTTGATATGAGTTATTAGGTTCACACTTACTCTTAGAGCTAGAAGTAGTAGGTGTTTCTTATATGTCCTTCCCTAAAATCATAACAGTAGAAAACTCCCCTACAACCAAAGGTCTCCTACCTCATTTAAGTTAAGCTTCAAAATTCCATATTAGAGAAATATTTCTCATTCTGACACTAGATTTCAGGTAATTTTATTCTTGTAGGTCCACTAAATCTAATTCAAAATCATAGTATGAATGTTACTTCTCATTTTAGACTGAATAATCATCATCCAAATTCCTATATAAGTCTTTAAATTGAGTAATATTAATAGTGGCCACAATTATGTTAGGTCTAGGATTTTGTTCCCTTTCCTTTATAGCTTCATTGAGTTTGTGATCTTTTAGGTCACCTCATTCCAGATTAGACATATGAAAATCCAAATTATGATTTATATCATGATAGTCACCTCTTTGGGAGTCTCCTGTACATCCCAATAGCCCTGGCTCTATCAAATTATCATGTGTCATATCACCCAAAATAACTCCCTTTTTCTTTCATTTTTCAGTAGTGTCCCCTTAATTTTACAAGAACTATAATGAATCCTTATACGAAATTTATTACACGAGTTACCCATATTGTCACATTCCATACAGAAATCGTGTCACTTTTCATGATCGATATTCAAGTACAACCTATAATTTTATTTATTTTGGAAAATAGTTCTAATGAGGGGGGAGATAAGGTCCACCTCTACAAACACATGACCAAAATAACTATAACTTCCCATATTTGTTTCCTTTTCTTTTTTAATGGTAACCCCAATTGATGAGGGGACTTTACATAAGATTTTAGGGTTCTATAAGAACCATATCATGCATAAAATTCTTATACAAATCTAGGTGAATGAATTATACATGTGTAATGGGTTTAAAATTAGATTTCATTCTTGAATTATAGAAATACTTTCTTTGAGGTTCAAGAAAAAAAATCCCAAATAATTATTCTTTAAATAAATAGATGGGGTAAAATATGGAAAAATACACTTCCAATGGATGTTTTTATCCAATAATCAAATCCCTAGAAAAATCAAGTCGCATTCTAAGTTAAATAATGCTAAACCTATTTTATTTTTTATAGAGAGTGAGGTATGTAATAATGGATTGTTTATATTCCTATAGTATCTCCAAAAAAATACCACATCTTTCCTAAACAAAAGAATTGTAACCTTCAGTCAATTTTTTTGAAAAATAAAATTAGAAACATATTTTGTTCCAATAAAAGATCTTCAATCATGATCAAAACTAAGATATGCAGTAGAAGATCCAACCACTGACATAACCATTTGTCTAGGGATACCATAGTCAACATTGGAAAAATTAATCAGCTTCATTATCTCTACAAAAATGACCTTCTTGTACACGATATTAAAAGGAAAAAAGTCCAAGATAAATATAAAATAGTATTATAAATATGATCTTAGCCCTTTTTTCTCGTACTATATCCATGTAAGGAAAATCAAACATCCAAATATTTATATATCCCATTGTCCCTATCTAATTCCATTAGATATTTTTTGGGTACAAATCAGAGGTTTCAATAGGGAGTGAGTAAGCCTTAGTAGGAAAAAAATATTGAAATCTAGTATAATACAAACCATGAATATAAAATTGAAGTGTATATGTATAATGAATAAGGAAAAATATAAAATAACTAAGCTCATCTGACATAAGTTTCACAAGGAAACCCTTCCAACACTACCTGCTTAGGCCCAAGACAAATTGTCTTTGAACACATGTCACAATATATATATTTATATAATTATTTATATATATTTACACACTAAATATATATATAAATGTATATAAATACACACACACACACACAAACTCACAGACATGCACACACACACACACAGATATATATATATATATATATATTTGAAGTACTAGCTTGGACATGATTTTCAAGACCAAGTAACCCTTGCATAATCATAACAGTCTCATTATTTAAATAATATCTCCATCCCATAATTCATTCTATGATTCAAAACATCATGTCTAAAAATATCAATCAATCATGTGAGTCATCAGGCTCAATATCCTAACCATAGGATCATGAAGTGTTATGTTCAACATATTAATGAATGAAGTGAAACTTGATGTTTAACATCAATATCAGGGGAGCATGAACCATCATGATAAAAAAATTACCTTAATCATTTCATAATAAAAAATATCTATGTTATAATAATAATATATAATCATGTTATCTAATACCTTAATAATTTACCAAGGAAGTATACATGTCATTTAAAATTTTCAATTCGACCTATTTAATAATATTACTCACTCATAATTCATCATAGGAAAAAGTGAAGGGTTTTACCATTAGCATCCAATTAAATTCAATTTAGAAATTTTAATTTGGATTCAATCCAGGAACACATGGGAGGTGGTTTTGTCACATAAGAATTTAATAAATAAATTAATCAAATAAACTCACCAAAATAGGTTACCCTCATCAAGGATGATTTCTTCAAATAATAATATGGTTCTATGGGAGTTACATTAATAAGGAATACTAATTTATATAAGAATTTTTCAATTTTTGAGGAAACATGAGAAAATCATGGAGTGAAAAAAATGAACGTGATATAAAATGAAAATAATTTTAGGGAAATGTACTATAACACCTACCTTATTGAGTTGGATGAGATCTTGTTTAGTATGGGCCTCTACTTTTGTCCAAAATTGGAGAAATTAGAGAAATAGAAAAACAACATGAAAATTGGGAATATTAGCTTATAATGATTTAAAATTCCATATAGAAAGATAAATAAATAATTTAAGTAATATGATTAAAGAGCTTCCTGATATGGATCTAACTTGATGAAAAAATAATAAAACATACTTCATGTGGAGAGTCTAGTTTATAGCCTAGTAGAGGAGATGAAGGAGCTATCATTCATGAGGGGATTCTATACATGGTGAGGAAAATAAAAAGTTGGAAGAAATTTAAATTGAAAGAGGGTTAAAATTTAAATATCACACATTTATAAAGTGTGAACTAGATGAAAACATTATTGGCCAAACTATGCACCAACTATGAGGACCCACTACCTATGTTGGAACCTCCCTCACATGGTTTGGTGCATAATTAGAGAACCGTGGGATTAAATTTCTTTTAAACTATGAAATGTTCCTATAAAATTTCTCATGGACATTCTACATCTATTACATGGTTTTTAAAACTATTCTCTATTATATAGATACATGGTTGAGCTTGAAGATTACTAAAAACAATTCTCCAACCATGGACCTCTTCTCATTTCTCAAAAACCTATAGCTTTAGGCTCTGAAAAATCCCTGAATGTGATTGAACTTTTTACTTATACCCTTATGAACATTTAGTATATTAAAAAAATATATTTAATTAGTAATCAAAATAATCTATACCTATTTAAAAATCATGGATCATATAACCTACCCTCCATAAAACAACTCATCCCTACATTTCCCATACAAGGTTGGTGGTATGTCTTGTGAGAATAACTTTGGCCAATGATCATGTACATCAACGTATTTCTCCCAAGTCTCATCTTGTACATGTTTGTGTTTACATAACACCTTAAATAAAGGAAGTGACTTACCTAAAGTAGCCTTTATGATATGATTAGTGTATGTATCAGATACTTCACCAAAAAAGTATCAACCTCCAACTCAACCTCATCTAGATGAATTACATTAAACGGTTCTAAATGAAAATGATGTAATTGAGAAATGTGAATGATATTGTGTGTAACTTGATATAATGAGAGTGTGATATGTGATAAGAAATTGATCTGACCCTCTCTAATACCTCACATTTTTTAATGAATAAAGGTGTTATCTTACCCTTCCACTTAATCCATTAATGTCATAGTCTGGGTGAAACATGTAAGAAGGATCAACCCTAACCTTGAACATTAAAGGTCATTGATGGATATAGATATTAAAATTCTTCTTAGACTAATCTGTACCTGTATACTTCCTGATAATTTTTACCTACTACAATATATCATGAACGAGATGATGTCCAAGAAGTGCTATATCTCCTATATCTAATCAATATAGGAGAAAATGACCCAACTTACCTTATAGGCTCTCATTAGGATCCATCTATATAGTTTCTTAAAAACATTTATTATAGACAAATTTCATGATGGAAAATATTTATTCCAAAGAATCTATAAAAATAAGGAATCTTATAGAATCATTTCCTCTAATACTTAAATTGTATTTTTATACTGACCATTAGTTTGTAGGCGATAGGTTATACTCCGTTGTACCTATGAACCTTGATCCTTCATCAACTCCTTCCAGAAGCACAATGTGAGCTAAGAATCCCTTTTTGATATTATTGTATATGAAACTCAATCAAGGTGTATAATCTCCTAAAAATATATCCTTCCATGATCATCAACTGAAAAGGTCCCACTATAATCAAAAAGTGGGTGACCTATTTCAACCTATAAATTATCACTGGCACTATATAACTACCCTAGGGAAAACTAGGTAAAATCCTCAAAAAATCCATTGTGATGTCATACAATTTCAACATTGGAATTGTAAAAGGATATAAAATCACTACTAGTCACTAGTGTTTTGCCTTCACCTACTAAAAAGTGAAACATCATGTAACAAAAATAGTTATCTTTATTTTTCATACCAAGATTCCAATACTATTGTTCTTATTCATGATACATATTGGTAATATCGAGGTGCACAACCCATGGAGAGACATGAGACTCTCACATCAATTCCCATCACACATTAGTAGGATCCCTGATGAATCCACAAATTCATATGATCTCATCCTCATCAATGACATAACCAGGAGGTGGGACGTCACCTCAAAACTCCCCCTCTGAATCAATCCCTCAGGATAAGAACTATATATCACCTTCAATCTATGTATAAGTGAGTATCTCAAAAATAACTATGGTATTAAATGATATTTAATATGGAATTATACCTCTAAATGTATCTAAAAAACAATCCCATCAATTTCTATTCACTACTGGCCTCAAAAATATATTATGTTTGAGTCTTCCTACATAGAGAGTCATCTAATACATTGCCATTTAAAATCATATTAGAAAGATAAAACTCAAAAGACTAATGGTATTCAGCTCATATTCACTATCTAATGTTCAAATTTACTTAGAATATATTCACTTGAGTCTTTTGTGGTTAGTGTATATAAAAAATCATTCTATAAACAAATAATCCCTCAAACAACACATGTCATGAATGAAAACTACTCACTCGAGATCATGCAAAGGGTAGTTTCACTTATGAGGTCACAAATGATGAGATATGTATGAAAATAATCACTCATCCTATATTAGAACTTCCCAAATCCCAATTCCAGATGTGTCACAAGAAATTTAATAGCTTATGCTCGACTCTAGAAAAATCGGGATCATCACAGAATTTATTATTCCATTCAGTTACTAAATTTTTTTTCACATTTTTAAAACCATGTAAAATTGATATTATTCTTATACAAGAATATAATAGGTTCTACTAGGCTTTAAAAAACTGAAATAAAACACTAATAATTTCTAACAATCCCCATGTTCTTTTCATTAAATATTTTTTGGGATGTTCCCACAAAACTTATTCTATCACATTATTTGGGTCTAAAAATACCCTTGAATATGACATAATGTTACCAAAAAAGTGAATTTTATCATTACAGAATAGGAATATTTTGATCTTAGAATATAATTGGTGCCCCCTAAGTGTACTCAATATTATATCAAGTTGTTTCACAAGATCTTGTCTAGTACAATAGTAAACAAATATTTCACCCATAAAGGAATCCTGATACATGTAAAATCCCTGATTTATCAGAGCCATAAAAACAACCAGTGTGTTTGTAAGATAGAACAATATAGCCAAATACTAATAAAATCAATTTCTTCTTAAAAAATTTGTAAAAGGCATGTAAGAGAGAATAAATCTGACCAGATGATATCCCAACCACAAAAATTTATTCTAGAAAACCTATACTCCTCATAATTGGTTGAAGAGATTTTCTATTTTATGTATATGATATTGGTTATTATCCATAAGTTGACTCAATTTGCAATATTCCACACAGAGCGTGAGGTTTCCATCCTCCTTCTTGGTGAAAAGACAAGTGACCCCCAAGGGGAGGTACTAGGTTTAATACACCCCTTATATTCCATATCCTCCAACTATATATTATGTTAATAAAATAATGTTGCCAGCATTCTATAAAGAGAAATATTCAAGGCTTCCCTTCATAGAAATTTCTTGATAGTAAATTTTACTTACTCATAGGTGGTAACCTAGAAAAATAATAAGATAAGAAGTCCTTGTAATGATGCCCAACTTGAGGAAAATCAGCCTCATGTGTTCCCTAATTATATAGAATAAGAATAACATTCTGTGAAGTCATTCTTCAAAGACCATGATGATTAATTCAGTCTTGACTCGCTAGGACATACCATTATTCCTTACAAATGTCGTTATCACCGTCATGTGATAATAAAGTCACTCTTTTTTAGGAATAATAAATATGTTCTCAATAAGGTACCAACCAATCCATCCCATGAAATACATAAAATACTTTCATATCATGTTCAAAAATATTCCAAATGAAATGATACCCACCTATCTTAAGGGGAATTCCTTACCCTCAGGGTACACTATTAGATCAAATCCTAAAAGGAGTATCATTTTTTATTACACTACAGAAGTACTTTATCTTAAAGCTGACATATTCCATTTTAGGTGTATATATGAAAAAATTTCAATCACCTATATCAAAAAATAGATACTAAAGTGGAGTCTACTAGGATATAACATCATACTGTAGAAGGTATGGTAATATTTTCCTCGTGTTTTTTGCTACACGGCTTGTAACCATCCTAATATCAGACATTTAGATTCAACTCAAATACCCAGGATAGGTCCACTATTCTGGTTCTATAAGTCCTAATTCTAGCTCCCTTAGCCAATGAAAACCTCCTCAGTCTAAACAGATAGTGGAAATTTTACTCCCTTTCTGACACAGAGCTACTTAGACAACTTTGTAATGAAGAGTCGGTAAAGATCCCCTATCATTGGGAACTAGAGGAAAAATTATTTAGAAATGCTAAATATGACGGATCATACCATATTCTCATCACTCAACTAGGTCTCTATGGCACTGAGGATTTATGTGTCTTAGTATCCCACATTGTTGAAATATCACATAACTATCAGTGTGTGTCAAATGACCAACACTTCCCCCTTGAGTAGACACTAGGAGTCACTTCCTAACACCAGATGAACTACTCCTCTATCTAGGTGTTGAACTTCCATGTCCCACACCTTTATCTTCCCTCAAATCCTACTCAATAATCAGTGCATAGATCATTATACCATAAATGGTATTCAATTGAAAGACGTTAACCTTCAATTTAATGGTGTATAAAATACCATACTCAAACCACCATACCTTCCTCAAGTATTTTAAGACAAGATTATATAAAAATAGTGGAATCATTTTAAAACAAGCTGAATACTCATCAAATACTTAGCTCCATTCTTAAGCTCCATAAAATATCTTTCTTGATCAACCCTTAAGATCTATGGAAAGAAGTAATCCTATAAGACCATTAGGAAGTCTCTATAGACCATATCCTAAATTAGATCTACATAGGTGATAACATCCCACCAAAACTCGGAAGAATCATGGAGTATATAATCTATGATATTAAATCTTCATTCTGAAGTCATATCCAAATGCTTCCATATAGAGTGCATTACCTCAAGCCATGATTCAGCAGCCTGTGGGACACCATCCCTTGAGAAAGTAGGTGGATGATATTTTTGAAACTCTCACATCAACCCCCCCCCCCACCCCATAGTAAGGGAATATCATGGTATTTCATATATGGATTTCAAAAACCATAAGAAACCCCTCTCATAATTAAACATCATTTCCTAGATCGAGAATATTATGAAGTGAAGCAAGTGGTACTATTAAAGTTAATACCATTTGATCAGATCCGACTACCTCAGAATCATGTTCATCACCACATTCTTGGAAAACAACTCAAGGTTTTCAAGGTGGAATAATTTTACAATCCCAAACACAAGCCTCTGAACATGATTTGATATTTTAAACTATCATAGATAAAGAAATAGGATAGGTACAAGCCTTTATATGTAAGTGTCCACACCCCATTTCTTACCCCTAAACCCAGGTATAGGTGATATAAAAGATCATGATATTTTCCAAGATATGCTACAAACTTCCCACTACAGAGGTTGAGTTATGGTCCAAGCATCATATCTCATAGTATAGGTTTCGATATATGGTGTCTCAATTTAATGTAAGAGGAAAACTCCCATTAAGTTGTAATTTATATTTCCATTTAATAGTAACCATTTTATTCAAGATTTAAAATTTAGTAGTTCATATGTATATATATATAAATCATGGTTATATTAGATGCATCTTCCACTTCCATCTAATAAAATCCTACTATTTATAAGATTCAATTCTCACCAAAAGTAACTACGACTAGACATTTGCATTTGGCATCAAGATGTAAAAATCTATATACAATGATATGATTAAATTAATAACCATTCAAAAATTCTACAATTAAATTCTCTATAAATTATAATTGATATTCATGAAATCAAAATCAACTATCGGTTCAACCCATGTGATCAATGGGGCATGGATCAAACATTATATGATTAGTTAATTAAGGTTCCACCATTAATCTATATGGTAAAAAAAATTAAGTTGATGAAGAAACTTTAATTAATACAATTAAGTTATCCTAGTAAGAAATGTTTACACATTTATAAATATAATTTATAAGAAATGTCAATATACCGTAGTCAAAGCATGCAGAAACATAAACATGGTGTGGAATAGGGCTGACATGTAAATCCTTATGTGCCTATAATGATTCATGGGATAACACCTCCTTGCTATACAGAACCACGGGTAAAAAGAGAATCCATAATAATATTAAATGACCCCAGTCATTTTCATCACCAAATAGTGTATACAATACAAATTTAATAAGAATATTCCATAATAAGAAGACTCATCCCAAATAATTTTTATTTGCCTAGTACACGGGCTAGCTACTACCATTCACATGATCATTACTAAAGACCAAAAAAGTCCTGGTCTCAATTTCACCAACCCAAAATAGTACAGAAAAAGGGAAAGGTGTTTTGTTTCCACATTTGGATGTCTTGGACATCGATTGTAAATAAGTGATCGGTCTGCTTGGCCACATGACCTCAAGCGCACCTCACCATACGCTAGAGGCTTTAAATAAGCAATGAGGGTATACGATGGTACGATAGGGAGACTATAAACACATTATCGTTGTGGATCATAATAATACAAGTGAAACAATACACGGTGAAACTTTAAATAAATGGTGGAAGAAAAACATCTAGAAAATAATAACTAGTCATAACATAAAACCCATGATTTATGTAAAAAATGATAATGTCATGCCATGATGCTATAAAAACTATGAACCAATCACATACACCAACTTCCTATGGTGGAACCCCCTCCCATGAGAATGCACAAATTTGAAAAACTGTTCACATCCCAAGCATGATCACTATCCAAGAACTCTATACCCTCACAAAGTTTGGCTCATCGATAAAGAACCTTGTTTTAATTGTGTATTTTCAATCTTAAACATACAAAAACCATTTAATATGGCAATGTGTCCTCCCAAAAATAGTTTGTTAAACTATGATCCCCTTTATAGGGATACATGGTTTAGCTACACGAATATTCCTAACCATGAGCCAATTGTGTGCATTTTCCCATATCTCCAAAAAATGGTAGCTCCGAGATACAAACAATCCCCAAATTCTCCCAAACCCCTTACTTATTCTCTTAAGAACATTTATTACATTAAAACAAAAGGTTTAAACAACAATCCAAATAATTCGTACCTCTACACAAAGTTTTTGACTAACAATTTTCAAGTTATAATGGAAATATGACTACCGATTAACCTTATAGGTTCATTAAATTCTTCAATTTCGGATGTTATAATATAAATATCATATTGTTGTGGCATTTTTTCCAAAAAAATGGACTATTATGCACCTTCTTGGTTGCAATAATATGTTTTTTTACTTTAATATAAATTTGGAAAAAATTCCCGCTGAATTTCTTTGATTAATTAGAACATTTAATATTATGTTTTATGCATGAAGTAAAATGTGGATTTCTAGTAAAATTATGATGGATGTACCCATAAAAGAAGTTCATGAAGAAATTGAAGAAAAATTTACATAACAACATATCATTGGAAGGGTCCAATACAAAATAATATTTATAAGAGTATTTTTTTTATCCTCTCAATATTTTTACTCAAATATACATAAGAATATAATCAAATGGGTCTTAATTTTGGAAATGTTGATGATGAAATTAACCACCAATTCTCATTTTTTTAATCATATTGACCATGTATTTAGTGGATATCATGAGCCACAACTTCCAGATGATGAACAACATAAAGCTCATACGTATTTACTACTCAAATGTGAAGATATTAATTGATTTTTATAGTGAGTGAGACATTCACATATTCTTTATATATATTTTAAATTAAATTAATACTATTTGATTTTTAAATTATATGATGATAATATTAAGATACAGTTCACACAAATTACTAATGTTTCTATTAAAAAATTCTAACAATATAACTTTTATTACTAGTTTAAAATACTTAAGGTAAATTATCAATAGTTGAATATATGAAACCAATTTATTATTTGTTATACTATTAATTTTTATTCAGCTTTCACGGTATCACAACATGCTAACAAAATTGATGATCAATTATGTGTATTGATTTCCACACTATCCAAATTTGTTTAATCCTGTAATGCATATATGTTTAATGGTTATTGATTTTATATACCAACATATGGTGAATAAAAAAAATTAATTATTGTGTTTTACTGAAAGGATCTCATTAAAAATAATTTTAGGTTAAAATTTATTGAATGATGGATGAAATAATTGAGTTTGGTTTTCTAGAAGAAATTATGCAATAATGTTTAAATGATATTAGATTTGTACTAATTGAGGGATTAGTGTTCACACTCACCTTATAATTATTAAATTTAAAAATAAAATCTTTACTATAATAAATAAACCATATCTTCTAGATCATAAATCACATAATAAAATTATTAAAATGTTTTTACCACTTCAAGAGATTTGATCGGCTCCTAGAGAATAATAATGAAATATTATGAAACTTAGTTTATTAAATGTTGATATCCTTTATGAATCATTAATTCCTATTGGGTTATCAAATTTGGAAATTTATAAAGTGAATCCAACAAAAAACAAAACTATAAGGTATTATAGGATATGGAAGTTCAATTTTCAACTGAAAAAGATAAGCTTGGAGATGATATTAATTTAAATAACAAATACCTGTCTATTTAATGATTGAAATCGAGGATAATTAATTGGATAAGAGAATGATGGATGTTGATATTTAAGAAAAATGAAAAATGTCATTGGCATTTGAAACTCGGGGTTCAATATTTATTAGGGAACAATATAATGGAATAGTAATCTTATGGTGTTAGAACCTAGCTTACGTGAATCCAATGATCACGGTAGAAAACCCCAAAATAATTGTTTTCCCATTTTCTCAATGGGCATGTTAATTTAGGATTTAGATGATCTGGTAACTCATAACCATATTTAAACACATCCAAAAATACTCCCAATGGATATTGTGAGAATTATTCTCAAGTGAATCTGTTGAAAATATCACTCCCTCGCTGATTAAACTATGGTCATTCATGATTAAAGAAAAAAATATGAATTGAAAAATTAGGTTTCTAGAAAAAGACAAAAATTAATTGCATTAAATAAATAAAATACCTCAAAAAATAAATCAATCTTCTTTATAGTTTCCTTACACAAGGTTATCCCACTCATTCTATCCTTGAGGGGGTATGGAAATAAAAATTCTATTTTACTCATAATGGTAGGTAAGTCCTCAATCCAAACAATAATGCTTATAGAATGAATCATGGAGTTGAACTATAAATATTAATTTATAGGGATCAATGCATGCTCGAGGTGGTATTAATGAATCATAAATATAGTCAAAAATGAGTTTTGGGTTGTTTCATGAGCTAAATATTTTTTTGGTTCAAAATGTGGTGGTCTCTGTCAAAATTTGTTTCAAATTACACATTAACTAGGTCTACCTACATGCTTGCATGGTGTTAAAGTTGGTTTCAGGATGTGTAATGTATGATCCCTCCTTTTTTTATTTTCTTCAATTTATGATATAAATTAAATTTATTCATTGGAATGTTTCAGGAAGTATTTGTGTTTCACATCATGAGAAGTGGGAGGATGAATTTTCTCCAAATTAAATAATTTTTTAAACTTTCATGATGTGATAGGGTTCCACATCCATAAGAATCACTCTATCTCATCCCCATGAATGAAACTCATTATTTTAATTGATTTAAGGAAATAAAAAATAAATTATCCTAGTTATACAGTCTTCTTTAACTACATTTGATTTTGGCTTTTCGATTCTGTATTTCGGTGTCACATTATGCCACTAACTTTTAACGCGTGTATTCTTCATAACCAACCGAAAATGAATGCATAAAAAACTTATATCAAATACCCAATCAGTTGAATTCAGACGTGTTCTCAGGGATGTAATCTCAACTTACTACAAAGAACATTCGCCTTATAACATTTTAAACTAAATATTAATCAAAAAAATTAATCAAATGAGAAATTAAATGTTCGAGCGTCACATATGAATATTAATAAATTCGTTATTTCTCAAAGAAAAAAATCAATAATGTATTTTACAGTTTCTCTTTTTAAATTGTAATTATTTTAATTAATATATATTTATTATTAAAATATTATTAATATTCATTCTATTTACAATTTACCTCACATTGAATTTTTCTACTCATCATCATGTAGTAATAGTAAATAGATTTTAGAAAATACATCAATAAGAATAAACATACCATAGGCTTGAAAGTTATCTAAAATATCCACAGGGTAAATTCATCATTCATAGTTAATTACCAGCACTTCAAAAATTTTTATCAAATGACTCTAATGCTTTGGTAGGTAGGTAAATTATGTAAAAAGTAAATCTCAAAAATGAGGTTCGAATAAAAAGCATAAATAATGATATAAAAAATAATCCTAATGGAAATTTCCCTTTACATATTTCATCGCTATCCTCCCCCTAAAAATATCAACATGGGATCATGATAAAAGTGAGAACAATGAATAAATCATCCTCTCTTGTTACTTTTTTTTTAAATTTTGTTTTATGAAAATGTCACATCCCCCACCTAAACGTATACGATCTGAATATCCTTTGTCTAGTACTAGTGATTTTTGAACCTTTTAGGTCATAAAAAATATTTTTAAGAGAGATACGTGAATAATGATAATGTATAATGAAAACAAATTATGGCCTCTCTATAAATTACAGATAAAATACCCAAAAAAACTATTTATTGTATAAAAACATGATCTACCATAGAAAATCTCCCCCCCCCCCACATTAATTCATTTAAATATAATATAGAATATATAGAGGAAGTTAGTAGTGGATAAAATATACTTGTAACTTGGATCATATCCTAAAATTGTAGTTTATAGCTTATACATGCTTAAAAAATTAGTGATTGGTGGGTCCAAAGATAAAGGGTTAAACAAAATATTACCTCAATCATATTAAAATTGATTTTTTTCATTCAAAATTTGGATAATATTCTATGAATGTTCTAGGATAGAACATGTAAAAGTCTCAAAATAAATGTATGAGAGAATGAATGTGAAATATTATACTCAAAGAATGTCTTAGGAATGTGGATGCATGTTTGGGTCAAATATGCCTCAAAATTCACGTCAATAATATAATTCATGAAAATTAACTATCAAAAATTCAAATCATGGACAAAATATATTTAAATTCATGTCATGGAAATTAAACTAAGTAGTTTAAGTCTCCTAGTTAATTTAATTAAATAATGAATCAAGTGTGGGAATTTAATTAGAAGTGAAGATATTTTAATAAATTAAATGCGGGGAATTAAACAGAAAAAATAAGAATTAAATTTCTTAATCCCCCTTTAATTGATGCTTCAAACATGGGATATATTGGTTTTTTCTACAGTAGTTTGTGATGTGAATATAATTAACAATGTTCATCTCTTTGATATCATGATGTGAATGTGTTTCCTGAAGTGAAATTGTCTTGTATCAGCCTCTTTAATCTTCTTGATGCTCCTCACTAGTGTATTTAATCATTGAAATGAAAAATGATAAATAAAAGGTGATAGTATAGGTATTTTCAATATTCCCAAATATTATATGGGTAATTAAATTAAATAAAAATATAACATTAAATATCAGAAACCATGTAAAGCTAAAATCCAAGAATGTATTAAAAACTCATGTTTCCTCCTAGAAGAATCTATTTTGTAGTAGTATTTTAGATTGAGAATACCTAGGTTAGATGAATATAGTGTGATATAGATCCATCTATTTATTATTCACTCAGTTGTGACATTGAAATTGATGTAGCTCGTCTAGAATTATCCTCAATGAAATTGTAATGGATCTCTATAGATTTGTTGACCAAAGTCAGAATAGTGTGCAGATAACCAAAAGGATCTCAGAATTTATCCAAAATTGGTAAAATTATTCTTTTAAATTTATTGGTGGTGTTTATTTAATTTATTCAATGACCCTTTTTGGTTTCTGATGCAATCTCCTCAATTGTTTCTTTTGTTGTGGATTCTTTTTGTTTGTCTATGAATTTGGTGTAGGATGTCGCTGGTCCTTCCACCACTTATTTTCTTTACTTTGGGATCATTATTTGTTTTTCAATAATCTTTTGTATATTCTCTATAGCCTAGGTCTCTTCTTCTTCTTTGTTATCTTATTTATTCATTCTTCTATTTTTCTTCTTCTTGCAGTCATTCTCTGAATTTTTCCTGAACCCATAAAGATCAGCAGTAGGGTCACCTTATTCATCATTTTATGATCCTATAAAGTATAGGATATCATGATTATAATAAATATCAGCTTCATAAGTTGTACTTGCCTATTAGTTTCTCTCAATTTTTCGTTTCTCATGACATTTTAATTTAAAATTCATATCTATGTTATGGGTTTCTGTGTTTTCCTTACATGGGTACAATTGTAGATGCCATTTGAATTGATTCTACAACAATATAATTTCCTTGAGTTTTTTCACTATATCCTCTAGTATGAAAGTGAACTTATCCTTGGCAGTCATCATGCTCGAAAGCCCAACCACCACAACCAAAAAAATTACCTATTGTGGTAAAGAGTGAGAAATGCAAATTAATAAAAATCCAATTCTAAAATTGGGAAGCAGAAAACATGAGAAAAGAATTTTCATAAATTATTCAACTAATAATTTTTATGCTCATATCCCCAACAAAGGTAGTAAAAATTAATATCCCACATGGTATCATTAATTCCCATAGGGTTATCAAATTTATAAAGTTATAACATCAAACAAAGAAACCAGTAAACAATAGTTTGGTATAGGATATGCATGTCTAAGGTCAAACCTACATAGTTAATGTTTGAGAGAATTTAAATTTAAATAAAAATAAATAACTATTTAATAATTTAAATCTAGTATAATTAATCACTAGATAAAATGATGGATGTTAATAATTAAGAAAAATTGAAAATGTGAATAGAAATTGGAACTTTGGATTCATGAATTATTAGAGAATAATATAATAAAATATTGATAATATGGTGTTTGAACTGAGTTTAGTTGAATTCAATGGTCAAGGTAGACAACCCCAAAAACATAGATTTCTCTTTTTCACTATGGTTATTTAACATCATGTTTTTTATGATCTTTTTACTCAAAACCATATTGAAACATAGCATAAAATTGACCCAATATTCATGGTGAGGATCATTCACTAGTCAATGATTTGAAAATATCACCACCTAACTGATCCCACAATGGTCATTCATGATTTAGAAAAATAATAGAATCGGGAAATTAGTGTTGAGGTAAAAGAAAAAAATGAATTTCATTCATTAAATAAAATTCACAAATCACTAATTACACCTTCATTTCAATCAGTTTTCACTATATATACCCCCTCATGTTAACTATGAGAGGGGTATGAAAATATCGATCACATTCTAAGCATCACAGTATTGACAGTCCTCAATCCTATTGGTGTAGCCTCCTAAATAAATCCTCATGTTGAACCCTTGATGTCAACTTATAGAAATTAGTCCATGATTTGGGTGGAATTATGTTGTCCTAACTATAGAAATAAAGGAGTCCTGGTTTTTTTCGAGTGCTAAATGGGGGTTCAGGTCATAATGTAGTGGTCTCCATCACAATTATAATTAAAATCTACATTAATATGTCTGTCTAGGGTAATTTTTGGTGTCAATGTAGATTTCACATCATGTAATTTATGGGCCTCATTTTCTGTATTTTCATCACTTCACACACTTAATTCCTTTCATGCCTTGTAATATTCCATTTCATTCTTAGTGTTTCACATCATGAGATGTGTTATGTTCATGGATCTATAGAACAACGCTTTGTCGAAAATTTTACTACATGATAGCATTCCATGAATTCAAAATAATTATATTTTGACCCATGAATTAAAATCACAACATGAATATATTTTATGATGTGAAAATGAATTTCTTTGGGTTATACAGGTTGTTTCATCTCCATGTGATTTTGTATACTTCATTCAATATTCTAGTGTTGGAACATGAATCTTCAGGTCATGATATACAATGTTTATTTGGATACTAAAATTAATCCCTTTTTGTTCCCTTTCAAAATATTCATTGTTTCCTACTGAAATCACCCAAAAAGATTAAATTTTCCTTGTATTGGATGTAATATCAATTAATTATAAAAAAAATGTGTTAAAACACACTAAAATTAATGCATGAAATATACATATAAAATTAGAATTGGTTCTTCTGAAGTGCAAGAAATTGAAATTTTTAACGTTAAAACACCAAATAAATATTTTACTGAAAGTTATAAAAATATTGAGGATGAAACATCACCATTA
This sequence comes from Viscum album, assembly GCA_963277665.1. Classification (NCBI taxonomy): domain Eukaryota; kingdom Viridiplantae; phylum Streptophyta; class Magnoliopsida; order Santalales; family Viscaceae; genus Viscum; species Viscum album. The sequence continues at coordinate 315,497,151 of OY728161.1, forward strand.
TAATCCAATTGTGTGGATAGTTTTTAGGGTGTATAAAATGATTTTGAAGTAGAAAGGGATGATAAATTTAGACATCCTATCAAAATTGATGATGGTGAGGATGATGATGAAGATATTGACACCATTAAATACGAGTATGAGGATGAAGACCAAGAATGGGGTAATTGAATATTGGTTATAGTCATAATTAATATATAATACATGATATCAATGATTTTTAGATAACATTATTTTCATATATTAGATGGATGAAAATGATTTTAGTGAGATGATTTTTACTCTTAAAAAAATTTGGTTCCTAGTGATCAAATCGATTAATCATCATCTGACCCACAGGTTTCTTCCACCACATCATCGACTTGGAGGGGTCATAGACTAATAAGATTAATGATTACTGAACTAATTTTTTTAGCGATGTCAGTATCTTTATTATGATCCATGTATGTGGAAGTATTTTCAATTTTGTATTTTAGTTAATTTATCTAATAATAATTAATTTTCACTGATTTATTTATATTCTAATTATTTAATATTTCTACGATTTTCCCATAGTTTCTATATATAGTTTCATATACCAGGGGTGATTCTTTGTTATAATATTTTTAGCCCAAGGGTGATATGGGATCAAATTCATATTTATGTTCATAATCACATGTTTGATCATTGGATGGCACACAAAATAATAATATTTCTTTAGAATATTTTTTAAATATTAACTCTCTATTATTAATTATTTTTTGGGTTTATGTTATCCCTCAATTATAGCATGAGTTCCATCATGTAGGTGTCCTAAGATATCTATATACAGAAGATTTTTCATCAATTTTTACACAATTTGAAAATATATCCATATAAGCAGATGGATCTACAGTTTTTTAGTAGTCTTTATATATCCATATTCCTGATTACATATCATCCAATGTTTAGAATGGGTTATTATTATACTTGATAAAATGTAATTTTTAGAGGAGATAATCACCATGTTAGTGGAACCAGGGGAGATAAGAGGTCACCCATAGAGCGATTAGTTGTACATTTAGTATTCATTGACGATATATGATAAGTATTTTTATTTGATACTTTATTTATAATTTAATAATAAAATGGTAATATTATATTCATGTAGGTATTTTTGAATCATGATGTTATTATGTTTATTTTTTTAAGAAGTTGTACACTAATCCAACAACATGAGAGATTAATAGGGACTGAAAACATTGGATTGTGGTCAGTATGATTTTTTTGATTTATTGAAAATTAATCCAAATTAATATTTCCACTAATAAAATATCATATTAAATTTGAAAGTGACATATGAGGCCACGACATCTCACACACATGATTAAATTCAAACTAAGAATAAGGGTTAAGACACCAATGATTCAGGATTTGATTAGACTGCTAGGTTGTAGGTCACTCAGTATTTTATTGAGAAAATATGATGGGTTGGTATCAATTATCTATTAATTCCTACTAGTTATTATGGTACTAGTATGTGGTCATTATCTTGCTTGAGGGGAGCTCATTAAAAGTAGTCATCATCATATGCAGAGTATGAGAAGAAGATGTGAGATCAAAATGAGGTTATAAAGATCATGTATATAGAGAATGAGTAGCTTCATCAACACCATTAGTAGTAGGTGGAGTAGAAATATTGATGGATAGATAAGTAAAATGAGCTGATAATGAAGAACATGTGAAAACATTCATAGCGTATAAGGGTGGAGTTCCCTATATCTGGTCCTCTATATGATCTACCAAATCCACAGAGACCGATGATATATTTTTGGACAAAAATATTATGATGATTTTTGGATGAATGAATTATGTGTAATATTGTTATTAAATAATTTGTCAAAAAATTTATATATTTTGTTTTTATAAAATCATTCTATGTTATTTTTTATTATTTTTTAGTTTCTTTGTGATGGATATGTATATTTTTCACAATATATTATTATCTATGAATAAAAATTTCAATTTTAAATAACATATTGTGATGAAATTCGATATTCTTCGCTAATGATCAGTTATCCAATATGATTAACAAAAATACTTTTTATGATTTGAAATGTTTCTCTCTCGAAAAATATTAGTGATGGAAAATCGTAAATAAAATGGAACAAATTTATTAACCATAGGTTCATTGCGATGGGCTCCCACAACAATTGGATATTTGGATAGGATCTTATTTCAATTGACCCATGAAAAATTCCTGAATTTATTGATTTGAATATATGAAAATAAATTTTTTTTAATATTAAATTTAATTAATATATATGAAGTATAATGTATAAAGTTAGATATTTTGGGCCCCAACTCCAATATACTCCCACTTGGACTAAATCTAACTATTAACAACTTTTTGTTTGTTAGAACTCGCATTTTATTCATAATAATGTAGAGATTTATATTTGGTAAATGATTCAACAATGTTTTATTCTACAAAAACTACTAACACATAAATCAACTTTCAGATAAAAATACTTCAAGAAAATATACTTCTAAAGTATTTTCATTATCTGCTAATATGACTTTGTCTCCTTTGCAAGATCCACCACTATGAATTTATCAAAATATAATGTGATAACATCTTTTATATTAAGAACCACAACAATCTATTGGTGTATATTTCATATGAAAACATGTTATATAGTTTCCCAGGTGCTGCAATATACTCAAAACCTACTATAAAATTTGCAACCATGACCTGCTTTGAGCTCATCCAGCTTACAAAAACTACATTGAGAGTAATGATATATCCCAATTTCAATTTTTGGAAATTTTTATCTATTTTAAAACTAAAATATGTATATCCATTGATTATTAGTTCCTAACCATCTTTATAAACTACATTCACATACTTAGAAAGCATGAGGTACTTTAAGATAGTATTGATTTCCATCATATGGCAGTCTCCTAGGAAATCTTGATATATTCCTACTTTTCTTAAGGAGTGGAAAACAACAATCCTATTACGTAGCATAAAATGATTAGATGACCCTATAAATGACTAATATGGGATATTTATCATCATATATCTCTCTCTATGTGTTAGAGGAAAAAATTTCTAGGAAAGATTAATACAAAGTGACATTGGTAATAATCCCCTCTTATATTTTTCAATAATGAATCCCTCTCATATCTTTTCAATTTATGTACCATAACATTCTCCAAGCAGTATTTTCATACTATCATGGTGGGTCATGATCCCAAGAATATATTATAATTTACCTATTTCTTTAATAGAGGAGAATTTATTTAATAATGTCTTAATGTATTGTAATAATATAAATTCTTTTCATATAAGTTGTATGACATTAACTTACACTAAAAAAAATTGTTTCACTCCCACTAAACATATTCTAGAAAAATGGATCACATTAATTCAATATGAAAGAAAATTATGGATTAATCAAAATTAATATTACATGACATAGATTATTTCTAAAATCTATAGGTTTATCTCCATAAATTTAATACCTTATTAGCATTATATAGAGTAAAAAACCCTTCTGTTTATGTTATATATAAAATATTTCTAATGGTTTCAATTATAAAATTTAATTTTGATATACATATTCCAAATTTCATAGTCATGGTAAACAACTATATCATGTATAATTGTAATGGAGTTAAGTATTTAAACAGAAGAAAATGTCTCATCATGGTCTATTCATTGACACTGTTAAAACCCTTTTGCAACTAGTCTAGCATTGAAGGTACTAACTTCTCCATCCATGTCCATTTTCATCTTGAATACATATCCCTTTACAACCAACTATATTTTCATCCCTTGAAGGATATAAAATAATAAAATCATGGTTTTGATACATGATATCTATTTTATAATTCATAACTTCATTCCTTTTGGAAACATTTTTTCCAATTACTACTTTCTTATAGGTTACACGATCATTATTATAAACAAATAATGAAAAAATATAAATGGTGATCATAAAACCATATATTTTAGGTTCTATAATAGCTCTTGTACCGCTTTAAAATAATTGTTCCTCTTTAATTCCCCATTTTAGAGGGAATATTGAAATTTTTTCATGTTCCAACTCATATGTTTCTTTATCTGTGACTTCATCGAAGTCTTTGTCGCTCCTACTATATCTTTTAGAGGTTTTCTCCCTATCAATACTGATGGGGGAGTTTTTAAAAAAAACCTTAATTTCTATGGGGCTCATGTAGGTAATATAATTTTTTTTATTTTTTATATCCTAGAAAGGTAATCTTTGTGCCTTGGGGTAGATTTTTTCCATAAATGGATTTAACAAAGGATTAATAGTCCTAAAATTATATGTTTTATTTCATGGGTTTCAATCCAATCCACAATTCAAATGGAACACAATTTTACAATTTATTTTGAACTTAGTTTAGTGTTTATTTAACTATATGTAATGCATATCTAGAAAAGGATAATTTAATAATTGAAATAATCATCATTTATCTTAATATTTCCATCAATGTGTGGTTCCTCCGTTCATATAAAAAATTCCATTATTGTATAAAATGAGGAGTGAGTTGGGATATAATCCCAAACTTCCAAAGATAATAAATGAATTATTGGTTAACATATTCTTTTCCATGATATATAGTGATTTTATTTCTTATTATACCATGTTGATTCTCAAATTTTCTCTTACGTTATTTAATTTCTTAAAAGAATATGACTTATGCCTCATTAAGTAGACATATAAACATCTTCTAAAGACATTAGTAAAATTTATGAATTAATAAAAACTGCCCCTTCATTTGACTAGAAATGTCACACAAAAATCCATATTGTAACAACCTGAAAAATTATTTTAAAAGAAAACTATGCTTAATAACTTGATTAATAAGCAATACAGAGCTTTAAGAGAACTGCGATATAATGTAAAAATATTATTTAAGTATGACTATTATAACCAAACTGTTAAATGAGTGTTATAAATAAGAATTAACACATTTAAAAAATATATAAAATTTTATACAATAAAAAATTTATTTATTGATTCATGATAAAGAATTACTTAATTTTCATTACAATCATTTTATTCTTCAAAAGTATGTTTTCTTTAAAATTTATTTTAAAATAATACCAATTTTTGTAAAACTATCATTTATTTTCATCAAGTATATAAATTAAAAAGTTCCATTATGTTTTTAATTTTTTTAATTAAATTAATTATAATTTAATTATAAATAATATAATTAATTTCATAGGAATCATAATTATAATTTATTTTCCTATAAGTTCATTTTTGCCCTTCAGAATACATTTGTCTAAAAAAATATTCTTTTACTCACAATGTGTTTTAATAATAATATATTAAATATGTTATTATTGATTATTAATTTTAAGGAAATTTATATATTATATATTCAAAAAAAATATTTTAACATTTACTTTCTGGTTTTTACTAGGCCTCTAATAAGAATAAATCATGTTTTATGCATTAAAATGCATTTTTCAAAAAAAAAATTATTGTGTTTTCACATTTATTTTAAAGTGAAATTCTCCCATTTAAATAAATTTAATCTTTTAAAATGGATTAAAAAATTTGAATCATAATAATATATATAATTTAATAGGGTGAACGTAATTTTTCATCATAATGAATAGTACAAAAGGTAAAATTTTATTTCCAAGGTTAATGTTAAAATGGGTTTACCAGGGCTTAAACAATGATATCCAGATAATAATTCCAAATTAAATTGTATAATTATTATTATTTTGATATATATAAACAATATAATATATTTTATTAAATTTAATGGCTATTTTTTTACTTTCTCATGAATGTGAATTGATATTATTTATATATTTTATGTAATTTCTTGTGTGTCTCTCCCCTCAAATATACAAGAGAACCTATTCTTCTCCCTTATGAACTCAATTTTAGCCTTGGATATTTTTCAATACCTGCTCAAAAACATTATATATTCCTTAACACAATCTTAGATCTTATTATATTCTCTTAAGACTAATATTTCAAGGCTTATGGTGTATGCCAAAGGAGGTCTCTCAAAGAAGAGGTATAAATATTAACCCATCACTTTAAATTTTATTTATTTTTTCCTACATCCCTAAATCTATTAAATCCAAAATAAAATTATAAATGTAGTATAATAAATATTATCACATATTATTATGATTATTTGAATATAATTTCCCACTATTTTTCCAACAAATGAGATATTCGAGCATCGTTTGTGCATACGTGTGGACTACCACAACCACATAGCGATATGAATAATTTTCTATCACAATCTTTCATGGCTGGTTATTAAAATGTGTTTAATGTTTATATATTATATTTAGGACATAATTATTATTCTTTAACTATAATATAATATCTATATTCTTATATTTTCTTCCATTATCTAACAATAATGTCGCTTATACATACGTGTGGATGACTACCTTGACGAAATGATTTGATTCATATTTAATTTATTCTTTACAAAGATGGAAATAATAATATATTTAATGAATATATATTATATTTATGTTATTATAATTATCATGTAAAGGTCAATTATTATTCATCCATTCTTTCATTCTATCTATAGAAAATTATAAACATCACTCGTGCAAGCATACTTGTTGTCATCTCCATGAAGTGATGTAATTCAAAATTAATCACCAATTTATAATAATTATTATAGTAGTGTATGTCAAGAACAAATGGAAACAATATTTAATGATAAATATTATCGATATGATGTAACTATGAGAAAATTTCAAAGACCGTAACTATCAAAATGAAATAAAAATGAAAAATGAAGCAGTTATCACCCAAAACTGAGGATTTTAATAAAGAATTATTAATAAAAAGGAATTGAAATGTCATAAGATGACTATATATGATATTATAAGTGTGTTTAAATGGATATTTTTGGAATTATAATAAATCACAATTTATTATACAATATTTAAGATCACTTAAGACTCAAGTCAGATATAAGGTAAGGGTCTTTTTTCTCAATTTTTATTTATAGATAAATGTTTGATATTATAAACCTATTTATCTTTATGAAGAGTATATGTTGAAAAAATTAAATGTTATATCATGTATCCATATTTATTCATGGTATGTCATGTTTAAATTCAAATTATATTATCTACAGGGTATTTTATTACGAGGTTACTGAAGTGGAAAGGGTTTACTATCTCAAATTGTTTTCTTTGGGACCTATGTTTTGTTATAAAGATATATTATTTTATGAGGTGTATTTAACAATCCTTTTATATGTTGAATAATTAATATCCATCTATTTTTAGTATTTAATGTTTCATTTTATTCTATTCCTTTCATGGTAATTATGACTCAAATGTTAAAAAAATAGTAAGAGGTTTACGTTACAATCTCATTTTTTGTAACACCCCAGGCTTTCGTGGTACGCTTCTCTTTGAATAATACAGTAGCGTGTGTTGTACGCAACTTCGAGTTGTAACACACACCACAACCAATCAAACTTACCATTATGAATAGTAATACCCCCTTTTTAAAATTTTATAAATTTTATATTTCAAAATGGACTTCATTTTTGGATTTGGAATATCGAAATTATCTTAGGGTGAATTTTTTGTATTTTTCTGAAAACATTCAATTTTTTATGAATAGTGAAAAACACTGAGTTATAGATTAATACTGAATTTTTATTTAAATAATTATTTATTTTATTTAAATTTATTTTTCGCCAAAATTGATATATAATACCTATATAAGTTCAATGTAATTCGTTGGAGTCAGTTTATAATAATTTTAGATATATAAAACTTTTATTGAACTTTTCACCGTCTTTACCCATCTCCTAGGATAATTTGAAAATTCACATAAAACATAATTTTATAGCTTCTGTGAGTGGAATTTCGAAAACATGAGGGACATGGTTAATATCAAGGTGTAAATTTTTGTTTAATAAGATAAAAATAATTTTTGGTGAATATTAACTTTTTACTTTTATTTACCACGGTTAAAAGTAAATAGGGTAATTAAGGGTAAAATGATATTATTATTACCCTAACACTTGTCTTAATTCTATTTGATAAGTACAATTCAACAAAAAAACCTTATGAATAAAATATGAACCTATTTGGTCCACTTGGATTAGATTAGGACATTTATTATTATTTAATTCAAAGAAGAGTTAAAAGAGTTAAAATCAATGTTTAATAACTAAAACATTCTTAATATAGGGTCATACATAATATAAATTCGATTATAAATATTCATAAAAAAACCTAAAAATATTTACTAAATAATTTTATTTTATTTATAGTTTTTAGAAATTAAATAATTTAATTTATTTATGACACAATGGTGATTCACAAATTACCTAACTAATGAAATATTAAAATAATTGATATTATAAATATCCAAATAAATGTACATTGAGACGTTTTATGAATTCCACTAATTTTATTGGTTAATATGACATATTACGGTTGTTTAGATGAATTTTTTTCTATGTATTAATAATTATATTAATTTAGCAAAAACAAAATACCAAATAGTGTCAAAATTGACATAAAAGAGTTTTTAAAACAAATATTATATTATTAATTGATATTCTATTCCTAAAAATCTAAGGTTTTGGAAAAGGACTTATATAATTATAGGTGTATCATTAATGAAACACTTGGTGTTTTCTTGGAAGTATATAGTAAATTTATTAACAATATAATATAAAGATAAAAAGAGATATGGTAAATGTCAAACTATTTAACTAAGAGTTAAATCTAAAATATAAAGTTAATATAGTGACCCAAACCTGTCTAAAACCTATTGTTTTAGGGGTTTCGAACCCATCCCTATATTATCCTTTAAAGAATCTATTTTAGATCCATTAGAAACTGAAAATTATTTTATTATAAAATAATATTTCTAGTTTTTTCTAAAGTGCCCCTCACCCCTCTTATAAAAGGGCACTGCCCCTTCTCTCTAATTCACACCTTAAAAGCTATTTGGATCAGACAAACTCTTCCCATATACCCTCTAAACTGTGCTAACTTCATCCTAGAGGCCTTAATTTAGTCAAAAATCCAACCTAAGGATACCTTTTGATCAAATCAAAAAGAAGAACCCGAAGAATAGGTGAATATCTCACCACCTCTTTAATGTTCCTTTCTTCTTCCATTTCCTTTTTCTTTGATGTTTCCATTCTAAAATAATAACTCCAGTATCTTTTATATACTCTTATGTTATTATAACAATGGTAAAACCAAATTCATTATTATATCCATCCTTTTAATAACATTTCACCATACGTGCATACGTACGGCTTACCGTCTCCACGTCATTGTGTAATTGTTATTTAATACATTATTATTTGGATGGGTACAATAATGATGTGTAATTTATGTCAATAATAAATATGAAATGATAATGATTCTTCATATATGATATACAATCCAATTATATATTATTTTAATATCAAAATAATGATATTTTCGCTTGTGCATACGTACGGATGATCGTCTCCATGAACCCGATGAGATTCATTCCCCATCATATCCATTCAAGACTAAATTTCATTTTATGATTAAAAATAATTTTTAGAGACATTATATAATTCGGGATATGAATAAGATACATCCCATACATAACAAATATGACTCACATAACAATGAATATAAAGGAAAATGAATCTATTAACTCCTGAAGTGATAATAATACAATGTTATTATTAACGAAGAGGTTAACCTACCCTCAACCAAGGAAAAAGTGCAAACTAAGGGGTTTCCTATCTCAATTTTAATTCCGTGAGATTTGAATTGTTCACCACTTATTTAATGCATGTTTTTTACTGCCCATGATTGTATTTATTGTGTAATGTAATTTAATTTATGGATACTTACATCATCATTGTATGATCCTTCTTTTATGGGTGTTTGTTTCGTAAGTTACCAAATAGATAAGGGTATTTGAAATTTGAATTTCCACTCAATTGGATTTATGCATACTATATTGATTATTTTACTCCAATATTATGTGTGGATTCACTATTCATTTTCATTTCATAATTTCCACTCCCCTTTCTATGGATATACTTTTTATACAATTAATCACTCCATTGATAAATTCTCAAGTCATCGATATGAACTTAATAAGAGTAATTTTAACTCAATCTCGATTTGTTGAGTTAAATATCCAATTCCTTGGAGTTTTTTTACAAAAATATGTGTGAATGTCCCCTGATTGATTTACTCTAAATATCTAATAATATTTATTGTATTTATTTTTTTCACACATAATAATATCATTGATTTACCCTTGACCTAAAGATACTGTCTTTGTAAGAGATTTCATCTCAACTTACATTCCATTGAGACTTATTTTTTGTTATACACCAAATCACTTTTATATGGTGTATATACTATACTTTTAAATAGTATAACATAAATCCATTTATTCACATGATATTACAAAGATTTTATTACCTAAATTAGTTTTATTTAAGTGTCTTTCTTTTGGTTAGGAACTCTAACTAAAATATCATTTAAATGTTTTAAATATTTATTCTTGTAAATCATTCTCATTAATGTCCATGTTTTAAAAATGGTTTTAAGGATTTATTTATATGGAAATTAATGTTTTAAAATTAAAATTATGCTTAAAAGTTTCAAAGTGGTATGGGACACTTTGATTAAAAAATCTAATTTAAATGGCTTCTTGATAAATAATGATACTTTTAAATGTTTTCAAGAAAAAGGGTGATATTTCTATCAAATATTTTTGATGATTATTTTCATCTATGTCAATATCCTTCATTATTCTTGATTGAGGTTAATCTGTTATAATAAAATCTTCCATATTGTATTGAATGTGTTATGTTTGGCTGTGGATGTGCTATTTCTATACCATTCATGGTTTATGGATAAATTATTGACATTTCGTATGCTAGTTTTAATACGATTGTTTATGTTATGTTTCAAATTTTCATATGAGAAATGCATTGGACTTAGTAAGTGACAGGTGGAGCCCGCTATAGATCCTCGATGCATTGGTAGGTCTCACAAGACAAACTAGTGTCTTGGAACAAGGCCTTGACTAAATCTTTTTTGTTGTCTCAACATAAGGCCTTAACAATGTGGCTATGATAGTATGGAATTATACATTCCATCATTATGAATGTGGTTATTGATATTGATTGTGATTATTCGAGTAGTAGAATATCAATGTGAATAATTAAATGGCATTAATTAATTTTATTTTTTCCATATTATGCTGAAGTTCAAGTTAAAAAGGCTTTTGTTTTAGTTATACATTACCTTAAATGTTTATGCTTATTTATGAATGTTTACTCTATATTGTTATCCTTACTGAGCATCTGAGCTCACCCCTTTCTATGTTTTATTTTTCCTTGGATGTGAAGAAGTATTTTATGACTGACATGCAGGGATAGTCTAAGAGGATATGAGTGTAGACTAAGGAGACTTTGTTGTTGTATTTTTACACTTTATGATGTAATGTAAGACTTATGAATGTATCTAGTGTTTCCAAGGCTACTAAACTAATCATTAATTCAAGACTTGATATTTTGTTATCGTGAAAATGTTATGTAATAATGCGCCGACTCTAGGTAACTGGGTTCGGGGCGTTACAGTTGGTATTAAATGAAGTTCAGTACAAACCTTTGAAACTGGATTTAGATAAACACTGATTAGAGCACATAACCTAAGATAGACATTGAAGATTATTTTAGAGGAACTCCCAAAAAAGTTTGGTATTGTTTTGATTTTGTGAGTTTTCCTAGCAATACATCCCTATCTGGATACGAGATGGTAGAGGCAGCTCTGGCACAGATGTACCTAGGGGTAAAACTCGAAAACATCGCTTTGAGCTCAACTCAGACGAGAACTAGTGCATGACAATAGGTATTGCAGCACTCTTGGTTACAACACTCCCAGGGGATATGCTTAGGATAATTTAAATTTTCTTTACAAACAATTTTGAAGTATTTTAATATACGAAGATATTAAATGACCTTGGTAAATCCTAAGGTGTTTTAAATTGAAAATATGGTGTCATGATATTCTCAAAATGATTTTATGACTACTATTACTCACACAATGCTTTCAGGGTTTATTCAATGGATGGATTCCAAGGAAGTCATCGTAACTTTGAGAATTATGTACAAGGTGGGAACGGTGGTGGAAATGAGAAACAAAATGCAATGTTGATAGTCATGAATGATATCGTGTCCATGCCAAATCAGTTTTCCAAAAATATGATCAACAACATATATATTAACCAACTCTTGGACTCAACAAAGAAGAGAAAGGTGATGAATGATAAGAGCCCCAGTAGCAGATACCATGGAGAAAAGAATCCTCAATTTTTATCATACAAAAAATGTGGACGGATACACCCAGGAAAGTGTCTCAATGGAAAAAATAAATGCATTACGTGTGGAAAAGAAAAACATAAAGTGAAGAATTACTGAGGAAAAATGAAGATTACTATAGAAGAAAATAAAAATGGTCCCAAGAATCCATTTATAGTCATTTGCTGTAAATATAGGGGACCTGGCCATTACCCGAGTGATTTCCCTGTTCTATAGGATATTTTAATGATCAAAGAAGAAGCTATGTGGAAATAAATTTTTGGAGAAATGTTTAAAAGTATTAGTGCTCGTTATTGATTGGATTACATTAGAATAATTTTAACTTGTATTTGTAACCCTACAGTTGTCATCTGAAAATGATATTTAAGGAAGTGTTATCTTTTCTCTTGGGGATATAGTTATAAATAACCATTTGGTTTTATATGATCATTAGGTTTGAGGAAATTACATGTTATTATATTTTGGAATAAAAATTCAAGGTATGAGATAACATTTGTGGTTAAATTATGTTATGGTTATTTTGAATAATTTATCTCATTTTGGAAATGTTATAAAATATAGTTTTTGAAAATGGACAACACACAGACCGCATGACAACCCATCGCGTCGGACAAAGCTGTGGGAATCAAACCCACAACCAGAGTGTGATTGGGATTTATCGCCTACCGCTGGACTATGTGATGTCCCTGGTTAGTGTTACTAATTATTTTCAGTTAAATTATTTTATTTAGAAATAATATGTTGATTTGGGATCTTATTTCTTATCAAATAATTACCCTTAGAATAGGAAATTGATTTGGTGATTAAGTGATAAATGTTTTTTTGGAAGGCGTTTTCTTTGTTGGGAACACTATATTCCCAAGGAAAATAGAATATTATGGGATTTCAATTGAGGAGTAATCTTGGATTTTAATCTATGTTTTTATTGTGGATTTATATTGATTTGGGTTATTTATGGAAATAATTAACCTGTAATAGAGAATATGTGAATAGGTTAATTACTTTTAAGTATGAGACATTAACTGTAGTTGATGTCATATGGATATATAATTTAATGTGGAAGACTACATAACCAAATTCTTCTATGTTTTGGATTTCAATATAAGTTTGGATTATATTGAAGGATTTTAATGAAAATTGTGTATTGAATGGTATTTATTTAACTTTGGGTATTTGTGGTTTAATTTTAGAAATTAATATTAGAGTATATTTCTCTAAAAGAATATCCTTTTGGGGGATCATCAGATCTTATACTAACGATTTTGGTTTTGATTAATCTCTAAAGACAAGGTAAATATATAGTTTAACCCTTCTGGATCATGTGATTCCCAAGAAGTTTATTCTAGATCTTCTAGTGTGACCAAGTCTTCTTCAAAAATCATCATTTAAAAATATGAGTTAGTGGTAGAAATTTATTAAGGAATGAAACTCTACTTAAAAAGTAAGTATATATCTTTATGTTCTTAGTCAATCTCATAAATAAATTCCTCATATTTATGAAATTTAACGTAAAACAAAAAAAATTTGTCTGTTTACTTTTCCTACTGGGAAACTAATGAATTTTTGTCCCATCACAAGTTTGTGGTTTTCTTGATGTTAACTTTCTCTTGATCATGTTTTCTATCCCCCTACATCAGAACTTGACACATAGTTTATTTTCCATATCCATGTTTTCCTATATGGAATCCTAGTATGTGTTATCTTGGGTGACCATTGTACTTTTCTTTATTTCTTTTAAAGTGATAGTTTTATTGACTCTTTTTTTGATGTGGGATTTCCCATTATCTTTCCAAGAACATTTTTAAAAATTAAGTGGACGAAATTTATTGAAGGAGGGAAGAATGAAACACCCCAAGCTTCCACGATACGCTTCTCTTTGAATAATATAGTAGTGTGTGTTGTACGCAACATTGAGTCCTAACACACACCACAACCAATAAAAATAGCCATTATAAATAGTAATAAACACTTTTTGAAATTTTATAAATTATGTCTCTCAAAATGGAATTCAATTTTGGATTCAGAATATCAAAATTAGCTTAAAGTGAATTTTTGGTATTTTTCTGAAAACGTTCAATTTTTGATGAATACTGAAAAACACTGAGTTATAGTTTAAAATAGAATTTTTATTTAAATAATTATTTATTTTATTTAAATTTAGTTTAGGTCAAAATAGATACATAATACTTATATAAGTTCAATATAATTAATTGGAGTCAGTTTATAGTAATTTTAGATATATAAAAATTTTGTTGAAGTTTTCACCTTCTTTTACCTATCTCCTAGGAGAATTTTCAAATTCACAAAAAACATAATTTTACCTCTTCTTTGAGTGGAATTTCAAAAATCCAAGAGACATGGTTAATATCAAGAAGTAAAATGTCGTTCAATAAGATAAAAATATTTTTTGGTGAATAGTAACTTTTTTACTTTTATTTACCACGTTAAAAGTAAATAGGGTCATTAAGGTTAAACATGATATAATTATTACCCTAACACAAGTACTAATTCTATTGGATAAGTATAATTCATCCAAAAACAACCTTAGGAATAAAATATGATCCTCTTTGGTCCACTTGGATTAGATTAGGACAATTTTTATTATTTAATTTAAATAATAGTTAAAATCAAAGTTTAATAAGTAAAACATTTTTAATATAGGGTTATAAATAATATAAATTCTATTATAAATATTCATAAGAAAACTAAGAATATTTCCTAGATAATTCTATTTTATTAATAATTTTTAGACATTAAATAATTTAATTTATTTATGACGCAATGGTGATGCATTAATTACCTAACTAGTAAAATATTAAAATAATTGATATTATAAATAACCAAATAAATGTAATTTTGGACTTTTTATGAATTAAACAAATTTTATAGGTTAATATGACATATTAGGGTTAGTTAAATGAATTTTTTGTGAAGTAATAATGCTGTTATGAATTTAGAAAAAAACAAAATGCCAAATAGTGTCAAAATTAACATAAAAGAGTTTATAAAACAAATATTATATTTTTAATAGATATTTTATTCCTAAAAATCCATGGTTCGGACAAAAGACTTATATAATTATAGGTGTATCTTTAATGAACCATTTTTGGTTATCTATAAGGTATATAGTAAATTTAGTAACCATATAATATAAAAATACAAAGAGATATGGTAAATGTCAAACTATTTAACTAAGAGTTAAATATAAAATATAAAGTTAATATAGTGACCCAAACATATCTAAAACCTGTTGGTTTAGTGGTTTTTGACCCATACCCACCTTATACATTAAATAATCCATTTTTGTGCCATTAGAAACCGAAAATTATTTTATTATAAAATAATATTTCCAGCTTTTCCTAAGGTGCCCCTCAGCCCTCTTATAAAAGGGCACTCCACCTTCTCTCTAATTCGCACCTTCAAATCTATTTGGATCATCCAAAATCTACCCATAAACCCTATCAACTATCCTAAATTCATTATAGAGGCCTTAATTTAGTCAGAAAGCCTACTTAAGGATCCCTTTTGATCAAATCAAAAGGAAGAACCCGAAGAAAAGGTAAATATCTCACCACCTCTTTAAAGTTCTTTTCTTCATCCATTTCCTTTTTCTTTGTTGTTTCCATTATAAAAAAATAACTCCATTATCTTATATATACTCTTATGTTATTATCAATATAGTACAACCAAATTCATTATTATATCCATCCTTTGAATAACATGACACCATACGTGCGTACGTACGGCTTACCGTCTCCACGTCATGGTGTAATTGTTATTCAATACATTATTATTTGGATGGGTATAATAATGATGTGTAATTGACATAAATAATAAACATAACAAGATAATTATTCTGAATATATGATATACTATCCAATTGATTTTTATTTTAATATCAAAGGAATGATATTGTCGCTTGTGCATACGTACGGATTACTGTCTCCATGAACACGATGAGATTCATTCCCCATCGTATCCATTCAAGATTAATTTCATTTGATTATTAGAAATAATTTTTAGAGACATGATATAATTCTTTATATTAATAAGATACATCCTGTCTTAAACAAATATGACTCACATAACAAATAATATAAAGGAAAACAAATCCGTTAAAATCCAAAACGACGACAATACTAATATATTATTTACAAATAAATGTTAAAAGATAATATATGATATCATATTAATGTATGTTATTCTTGTATAAATTAATAACAATTATTTCAAAATAATACCAGAGGTTAACCTACCCTCTACCAAGGAAAATTTACAAAGTCAGGGGTTTCTTATCTCACTTTTAATTCTGTTAGATTTCCATTGTTCACCCCTTATTTAATGCATGTGGTGTACTGCCTATGATTGTATTCATTGTGTAATATACATTATTTTATGTATAATTACATCATCATTGTATGATCCTTCTTTTATGGGTGTATGTTTCATAAGTTACCAAATCTATAATGGAATTTTAAATTTCAATTTCTACTCATTTGGCTTTATGCATAATGCATTGATTATTTTACTCCAAGATTTTGTGTGGAATCACTATTCATTTGCTTATGTCATAATTTACACTCTCATTTCTATGTATATACTTTTTATACACATAATCAATCCATTAATAAATTATTATGTCATCGATATGAACTTGATAATAGTAATTTTAACTCAATCTCCATTTGTTGAGTTAAATATCCAATTCATTGGTGTTGTTTTTACAAGAATATGTGTGAATGTCCTCTAATTAATTTACACTGAATATATAATCATATTGAGTGTATTTATATTTTTAACACATAATTATGTTGTTGATTTATCCTTAACCTAAGGATACGATCTTCATAAGATATTTCATCTCAATTTATATTCCATTGAGACTTCTTTGTTGTTATACACCAAATCACTTTTATATGGTGTATATAATGTACTTTGACATAGCATATCATGAATACCTTTATTATCAATATATTAAAAAGTTTTTATTACCTCAATTATTTTTATTCAAGTGTCTCTCTTTTGGTTTGGAACTCTAACTAAAATATCATTTAAATGTTTTAAATATTTATTCTTCTAAATCATTTTCATTAATTTCCATATTTTAAAAAATGTTTTAAGGATTTATTTATATGGAAATTCATGTTTGAAAATTAAAATTCCTTTTAATATTTTCAAAGTGGTATGGGAAAAATTGATTGAAAAATCTATTTTAAATGGCTTTTTGATAAATTGTGAGACTTTTAAATGTTTTCAAGAAAAATGGTGATATTTCTCACAAATAGTTTTGATGATTATTTTCATCTATGTCAATATCCTTCATTATTCTCGATTGAGGTTAATCTGTTATGATACAATATTCCATATTGTATTGAATGAGTTATGTTTGACTGTAGATGTGCTATTTTTATACCATTCATGGTTTGTGGATAAAGTATTGACATTTCGTATGCTAGTTTTAATATGAATGTTTATGTTATGTTAAAACTTTTCATATGAGGAATGCATTGGACTTAGTAAGTGATGGGTGAAGCTCTCTATAGCTCCTCGATGCGTCAATAGGTCTCATGAGACAAACTAGTGTCTTGGCACAAGGCCATGACTAAACATTATTTGTAGTCTTGGCACAAGGCCTTCACTATGTGGTTATGATAGTCTGGCATTATGCATTCCATAATTATGAAAGTGTCTATTGATATTGCATGTGATTATTCATCTAGTTGAATATCCATGTGAATAAGTAAATGACATTTCTTGATTTTATTTTTTCCATATTATGCAGAATTTCAAGTTTAAAAGGCTTTTGTTTTAGTTATACATTTCCATAAATGTTTATGCTTATTTATTAATGTTTCTGCTATATTGTTATCCATACAGAGCATATATGCTCACCCCATTATATGTTTTATTTTTCCCAGGATGTGAAGAATTATTTTATGACTGACCTGCAGGGATAGTCTGAGGGGATATTAGTGTGGACTAAAGAGACTATGTTGTTGTATTTTTTCACTTTATGATGTAATTTAAGACTTATGAGTGTATCTAGTGTTTCCATGGCTACTAAACTAATCAGTATTTCAAGACTTGATCTTTTGTGATCATGCCAATGTTATGTAATAATGCACCGACTCTAGGTAACTAGGGTCGGGGCGTTACATTTTTACATGGATAGTTTAAGAATAAATTTCCAATGATGAAATTATATGATCTATATTTCATAAATAATATTTATTTTCAACTAATATGGTTAATTTCTATAAATCAAAAGTTTTCCTTTAATTATACTTTCCCAATTTACTCAAAAGACTAAAAGAACGTTTTTAAGGAAAATAAAATGTTTTTCTTCAGTTAAGAATATTTTCATTCCATATGCATATTTTATTTAACAAATTTTAAATAATTTTTCTACTATTCAAAAATAATTGATTAACGAATCTTTTTCCAATTTTTGACTTTCTATATAAATAATTAAAAATAATTTTCATTTCTTTTTCAAAATGTGGAACTTTTTTCCTAAGGTGTGAATGATATATTTGTTTTAATGTATACCACATGAACAAAAAATCCCCACTATCATGAATACCCTTTTTATTGAAGCATAAATTACATGTTTCTATTGATCTTTTCAAAAAAATTATTATTTATTTTTTGTTTAATTTTAAATATTTTTTTCTAAAATGAAAAGGGGTGTTTCCTTGTGAAATATATGTGTGATATTTTAAAGTTATTTTCCTTAAATGAAAACACCTTTGATGTTACTTATAATTCACATGGAATATGATCTTATGACAGTGTCCTTATTATTTATCTATATGTTATATAATTATGATGGTGAATTATTGATGAAACACAATTTCATTTCCATGAGTTAAGGTATTATGTAATGATAAATTTCTTAATGATAATATGGAATATATATGATTGGATTATGATTATTTAATAGGTGGGACTCTTATATTACAATAATTAATTGGGTAATGATTAATGTTTTATTAGTTAAAGGGTACACAAGTAGCAATCCCAAGCCCAAAATAGGGAATATAGGTGACTATACGAATCCCAATAAGGGAACATATAAGGTTATCCCATGCCCAAAATAGGTGCATAAGTAGTTATCCCAAGCTTAACATGTGATTAATTACATGGTGGGTATACTTGGAATAATATTTCTATGAATCTAATTATGTAACACTTAATTACACTCTTATTGGACATGATGTTATGAAAATAATATACACACAAAACTCATGTTCCTTTCCTCTTTTAAGATTCATGTCTTATGAATTTCCAAAAATTATTTCATGACTCGTGTTTATGATCTATAAATTTTTGATGTATTATTTTTAAATTTTAACCTCCTGTTCTCATACCCTTATACAAATGTATTTATTAAAATTATTATTAATTAATATCTACATTGTTTTACATTACTAAGATTCTAATATCACTATTTATTATGTTTCATTTTTCCAATGATATGAAGAAAGGTATTAAGTTTGACACTTATTATAATGATGATAGTTTTGAATAACTTAGTGGGAGATTATGTAAATCTTATTTGTACCAGTTTTTCAGGAATCCATATTTGGAATGATTCTAAAAAATTATAGTTATGGAATGGATCATAAAAACATGTATTAAATATTCATATAATAAGATATCATATTCTGGTATGTAATTTTTTGTTTTTCTTAGGTATTTTAATTACCCATGTCTATACATGAATTTTAAATTCAAGAGCATTTTGATTTCTGAGTTTTTCTAGGGGGTTGGATTTTAAATTGATATTTGGGGTATAGTTCTATTGCATGGAACATCTTAAAATATATATATTTGGACAGGGAATGGGGCTTAAGAGGCAGCTAGGGAGATTGTGAGATCATCAAGTTAGGGTTGGGGTGGCTAATTAAAAACAACAATAGACCACCATATAAATGGTATAATTGTTTTCAGGGAAAGTTACAGGTTATCACTTTTGGGTTTTTTGATGGTAGGACACCTTTTTTAGCACTAAGGGTAACTGAATCCTCTATATCCTCCTTCTAAATCCCCTTGATCATGGGTATATTTTATATCAATTATTTAGTGAATAAAGGTTTGTTACACCCTTCGATCACCTCCTTTGATCTCACCTTATTTTATACCAATGTTTTTTTATTCGATTTTGTTTTTGTTTCAATTTCTACATGGTAATGGTGGAACTACCTGATTATCTTGGGGTTTTTTTTGAGCATTTATAGAGGACATGACATGAGAATCTTTTCTAATAGTGGCTCAAATTTTTATTATAGTATGAATCTATATTGAATTTTCCTATTTTTTTCATTAAATTTTTCTTGGGTAAATTGTGGAATTAACATTTCCTATTAAGTATTTTCATGATAATGGTTTTAGGATTTCACTAATTACTTTCTGTTAGCGGATAATTGAGGTGTCATTGAGTTCCATGTGTCATATAAGTTAATTCGTGATTTTTCATTTTTTATTAAATTGAGTTATCAAATATAAATTTAGTAATTAATTTATTATTGATATTTATTATTGTTTTTCCTGAGAAAGTGGCTTGGGTGGTAATGTAATATTATAATTAAAGTCATTAACCTTGACTGATCTTGTAAAATTGACATTGAATATAAGTGGATTTTTAATTAAAATAGGAAAAATCACTTTTTGGAAGGTGGTCCTTTTTACATGCCATATGGTTTATTCATTTTTTATGGTGCATATTACATGTAGACTCACTAATAAGGGTTTTGTCTGATTTTTATTAAATGATTTTTAGATTAAAAATGTGATATTTTGCGTAATTTAAAATAAGTACCTTGGACCATATAAGTGAAAAGTGTCATGGTGGACCCTTGATATTTTATTTCTTTCCTTGACCAATGATGGATGGGTTTGGGATAAATTATGTGATTCTATGTGATATCTAGACTCATTAATGGATACAATTGTATTGATTGTGACTATATGGCCCTTAATATGAGGTATTTGTGACCTCTTGGTAGAGCTGTGAGGACTTGGAATATTTTTCCTTATGGTCCTCACCCAGACCTAGTGATACGTTGTAGCCCTTCAAGTCATTCTACTAAACTTGGGAATAGTTCCATTCCCCCTTGATATATGAATTCCCATTGGTAGACCCTAAGTAAATTGTATATAGTGGGGTGTGAGAACCAACCTAACGTGACCATAGACCTTGAGGTGGGACTTGATCCATTTTTTTATACTACTTCTAGTGAGGCTGGATCTATATGACCTTGAATATAGGTTGTGATTGTGTTCTGTTTTGGGAGCATACCCCTCTATTTGAAGGGAATTGTCCTGCTCCTTAAACATTAGTCTGAGGCCCCCAAAATCTCGTTACATGGTTTGTTATTACATTAGGGACCCTAGTTAGTTCCCAAATTATCGATCCACCTTAGGAAGGTGTGATGGCTTGGAGATAGTGGTGGTGGGTATGGGATATATCCAAGCCTTATCTCTTTTATTTTTTGATTTGATATGGTGTGCACCCTTAGGTTTAGTATTTTATATGGTATAGATAACACCCATGGGGTGGTCATTTATTATGGTATGGAAAACATCACTAGTGGAAGTATTTAAATATGACTAAAAAAATCTTATAGGGTTTTTTTATTTTTATTGATGAAAAACCTCCCATTGGGGGTTTGTGATACTATTGGATTAGAAAACTCTCATAGGTGTGGTCTACGATACTATTGTGTAAGAAAAATCCAATAGGGGAGGTCCACAATACTATTGCATATAAAAAATCCCACATGAACGGTTTGTAAAACTCATGGGGTATTCCCTAGATGATAAAACTCATGTAGGGGAGGTCCTTTATACTTATATATATATATATATATCATGGAGACTTAGGTTTATTATATTGGGTGGTGAGGTAAACCGGATATTCTCAAAGACACCATGAAATTGGATGAAGAAGGTATATTCAATCAAGGTCATGAACCCCAATATCAATGTTGGTTATTACGCTTTTACTCAGATAGACACACACACCTTCATGGTGACTGTGATACTACGGTTTTCTTGATCATTGTGATATGCACATACAAATACTAGGATGTGGAGAAAGTTTTTTTTTGAGGTTTTATTTGTATTATACTGTAGTTTATTTATTCATTATGGCCATGACACATACACTTATCAATACATTTTCAGTAATATATTGGAGCTTTTTGTTTGTTCTCTTTTGAGTATCTCACTCACAGCCTACTCAAGATTCCATTTCACTTGATTACCCATGTTCACTCTCACCTGGTTGTCGGTTCATGTAGGGATGGAGCTCGATATTTTATGTTCATTTTGGAACAACTCAAGTGGGACTAAGATATTTAAGGTGTGTCTTAGATTTAGGGTCCAAAAATCAATTTAATATTTGGTTTATTTAATTTATTTACATCTATATATAAGTTATCAGACCAACGAGAAACCAGTCTATATGAGGTATTACTTTTGGAGTTATTTTTTTCATTCTATTTTGTTATAGTATGTATTTTTTTTTATTTCTT
The DNA here is from genome assembly GCA_963277665.1 of Viscum album. NCBI lineage: Eukaryota > Viridiplantae > Streptophyta > Magnoliopsida > Santalales > Viscaceae > Viscum > Viscum album. Next base: position 315,520,037 of record OY728161.1, read on the forward strand.
CCACAACATTGTCTATTTTATATTGGGAATGATACTTGGTTAATTACATACGATTTCATACTATGATACTAGGAATATAGCCTCCCCGTATTACTTTATTAGACCCCACTACTAGTTGGAAGCATTTGGTACTCAGGGATGTGTTCCTAAGGTCACATAGTGGTTAGGTATAGTTACTGTTCATAATGAGCTAGTCCAAGACATTATAAAGTGGCACCAAAGAAATTTTATTTTATTATACTGTTTAGAGAGATGGTATACTAAATAAATAGGGTTATTTTGGATTTTTTTTTGAACCTATTCTAGTTCATCATAAATCCCTTTTATGGTGGAATTCTATGTTACCATGGGTATGATAATGATGTTCTTAACATTCAATATTATGGTTATTTGTTATTTTCACCAATCCTAATGCACATGAAGTTTGTTATTTTTTATTTTTTATTTTTTATTTTTTATCCTGAAATATTGGAAAGATAAAATTGATTACAATTTGGATCGTGGACCATTGTGCTAAGATTCATCTAATGCATCATGATTAGGCACATTAAATTTCCATGACATATAGGGGTCTAGTAGTTTTATTTTTATCACTGGAGATAGAGGTTAAACTATATAAAGTGTCAATAATATCTCATTCAATTTTTTCCCATATATGTTCTTCGTGGAAATTTACACAGCTAGACAGACCACCATTTTTTCATCAGATGAAAGGTTATATGGATCCATGTGAGATGCTTTATGGTTATGATGATTGTATGATTCATCAAGTTGGGGTCATGAAATGACCCCAGTATGTTAAATGATGCACATGATTCCTTTGTGTGAAACCCTCAGTGGTTTGTTTCTATTCATCTTCGATTATTTAAGGTTCCAATAAAAACTTATATGGTGTTTTCTAAAAAAACATAGAGTAAAATTATATATAATCAAACCATGTTGCATTGACTTCTCATGGTATGAATTTTCTAGGAGGATTTAATTCCTTATAGTAGAAATTATTAGATTTGTGATTCTCAAGGGATAATTCAATTAGGTGAATGATCTTTAAGAATGAATTCCTTGGTAGGTTTTGGATTTTACATGAGGTAATGCAGTATAGATGAGACCCTTGTAGTGTGTGTTGTAATATGAGATATTGTATGGTTATGGTTGGAATTTTTTTTTTGTTTTCCATGATTTATGAACCCATTGATACCTTGGTTTATGGGATATGGGGAGTAACTAGAGACAATTGAGGAACGACTTGTGATTTTTGTGAATAAGAGAGTTGTGTTTCATTTGAGTGAAACCCATGATAGGGGTTTTTCTTGTATTATTATCTCTATAAATGTGGGAAGCACATATTAGTGCTTTAGGTTATTTGATCGACGCACATAAGATCTATTGAGTATTTCATATAGGCATAGAGATTCCATTGGTTTTTCATAGGTTGAGCACATTGAATGTTATAAATACGTAGTTGGGTTTGTTTTAAAGTGTATTATTTTTTGGGAACCTAACCCTATAGTTTAAGTATGGATATTATTAATATGGTTAGAGAGTTGATATGCACTTGTGGTTATGAAATTTAATCATCGAAAGATGTTCGTGTGAAAGACCATGGAATAAGTGAAGTTCCCAATTTTGGATAATAGTGCTAAGGGAGCCCCTGACTTGATTATAATGACATTATTGGGGATAATGGATAATGGTTAAGAACTTTATCCTTGTGATATTAATGTAAAACCCATGGTCGAGTTAACAGTATTAGGAAACTAGTTGGTAAAAGAACATACGATCCTTTCCATTTAATGAGACCAGTTACCACATAATAGTTACAGAAGGAGCCATTGAGTTGAAAATTGGTGACAAGTCATGTGAAGTTGGGTACTAATAGGATTTAGTGAATCCATTATAGAACTAGTAGAAAAGAAATAAGATAATAATGTCCATTTTTATTCTTTTTATGGACAATGAACTCTTTAAATGATGTGATATCATGGGATGATTATAATGGATGTGGTAAGAGATGGGACGTTATCAGGGGGATATACATTTGATTGAAGGAGGAATCCTATTGATGTTGCAAGTGTGGAGTGGTATGATGGGATCTGTATGGATGGAAGTTAACCATTGTCCATTAATGGAGAGATTCCATTATTATGTACTAAATATCATCAAATATAGTGAGAGGACCAGTTTGGGATACACCTAACACTTAGGGGGGTGTGAATCTGTTCTGAGTACTTTTTAAAAAAATTCATCTTTTTATCCCAATACATATTGATCTATTAGGATCTTGATTATTTTAGTCTCTTTTCTCTATCGCATGTAATAATTGAATGTAGTAAAAATATACACATGATATTTTTACAAGGTTCACTACTTAATAAGAGCAGCTACATCCTTTCCATGCATGGGAATGACATGTTCATGGATTCTTCACAATAATGTGATATGCTATTCTAGAGGATCGACTAGGAAAAAAACTTATAGTATTTGTGGCTCCTTACACTTGAAGGGGGGAGGGAAAAATCAACTTCCAACTTGCAATGAGTAGGATATACCTTTACACAGGTTGGTTCTCTATACTGCCAGGGTAGACAGTCTCTTGCAACCTCTAGGTTGTTCTTTATACTTCCTCTAGTGAAAGTTGTCTCTCTGTTAAATGAGTTTGCAACCCCAAAAGAATATTCCACCTATTGGATGTTGTAGCCCTAATTTGTTCTTCCTCTCTAAAACTATTACTTGCCTTGCAGTATGCAGGTAAAGAACCACTTCTTTATTTGAATCAAACTAGAAAGCTACACAATCTTCGTACCCTTCTTCTTGAGTACAAACCCAGCTACATGGAGATCACTTCTACTTCTATTTTCTAGAATCACAAACCACCCTTTGTGATTATCTGAACATTAAAGAATAGTTCATCTTAGAATCATCACAGTTGATTTGGCCTAAATAACTGAATATAGATTGGCCACTCTCTTCTTCTTCTTCTCTTCCTTCTGATTTACACAATATGATACGGAGGAGTGAAACAGTGCCCTATATTGTTTCTTCCATTCTCAATACCAACAAATGAGTTTATCGATATACTTAACTCTTCCTTTTTGAAGATATGAGTTCAATTGAACATCTAGTTCTTCTTTACCTTGCAAATTACAACGAGGGTGATAAAAACCATTCATGTGAGAGCGGTTCAACTTCCCTTTGTGAAACCAAATGGTTCAATGTTATTTATTCTTTGTAAAGATGCAACAAGAGTGATATGTTCATGTCTTAGGCATGTGGGACTCCAATCTTTCGCTCACCCATTTTGGGTGTCTTGTGCCAAACATTTATGACTTTCATGCAAAATTCAACTTTTGTCATGGAAGACTTCTTGCACACAATTTCAAACTTGTGCGCAACTCTCTTCTTGTGAGCCACTATCCTTTCTTGAACCCAACTCTTACTTCTTTCATACAACCCCCTTTTCATATATTTCTTATGCTATTCATAGCACTTATTTCTTCTAAGTGTTGAGCATAAAAAATGTGAGGGGGTCACCACTTATTTATATACCTTGTCGATCCCTGCATGCAAAAAACACAACGTGTCATGCAAAATCCTAATGCCTCGCGCAAATCCACATTTGACGTTACAATGGGCTTGTAAGTCTATTTTTCACCAAACTCATTTTTCATGCACTTCCTGAATGTTTCACGTGCTTCCTTCCTTTTCCATTTTTTGATGTTTGGACCTCTAATCATGCCTTACACATAACATTCCAAACATTGTTCATGATCATGATGCATTGCGCAAAACGCCATTTGAAGTTCCATTGGGTGCATAAGTCCCTTTCGCGCTATCCTCAACTATCACATGATTTTTGAATCTTTCATGCACTTCATTCCTTTATAATTTTTCAAATTTTTTACCTTGAATCATTTCATGCATACAAGTTCCAAAAACACCATCAATCATGCATGCAAAAACCAATGTTGGGTGCAGAAACCAATCTTTCATGCAAGCCTCTCTTTGGATAGATTTTGCTGTTCTGATCATAAAACTCCACTTGCGTGCAATATAACACCAATGATGCTTCATTTCCATCTGACGTATTCAAAAAACAACTGCTTTCATCACAAACCATATTTTTCATTTTATGCATTCTTTGATCAAACACCTTTATCATCGTCATATTTTCCATTGGAAGTACTGTAACATCACTATCTTCTAGTAGCATTATTATTTCCAATCAAAACATTATATGATTAGAATCAACTTTAGTCTCCCTTTCCTTCATAAGGCTTGCATAATAATTTTTTCTTAACTTATGATATTTGTGAAATATAAATCAATAAAGAATATTCTGATTTTGGATACCATGTGAAATTCGTGGACTTCCCAGAATGCCAAGTCCTTCCATATTCTCTCTTCTTCTTCACTCATAACTCTCTACTTCATGAAAATCATATGATTCCATTATTCAAGTAAGATATTACATGGTTCTCATGAAATCATGAATAATTTCACGGCCTTCTTCAAATCCTCATCCTTTTCCAATCATCCTTAGATGGATGGTACCTCACCATTCTTCATTATTGTAAACAATGTGTCACCTTTGAGAAATGTTATTTAAACTTGTGATCAGTTCAAAAATAGTCTGAATTAACTTCATGGAGAATTTTCAAATCATAAAATCCAATTCTATGATTGCATAAAAATTATCCATTCATCCTCACTTTATCTGATCTCCAAAATTCCCTATGCATCCTCACTTCAGCTGATCTCTATTCACTTTGGAGTCCTTCTTCATCTCCTTCTTCATTTTGACCAGCATCAAAAGCTTTTGACAACAGATAGAATCATCATACACAATGTAGTCCCAACAATATCCCCTTTGTATTTTTTTGGTGAACACCTTAAGACTTCTATTGAAATGAATTTGTCAATGTCAAAATGAGAATCTTCTCTCTCCCCTTTTTCTCTCCCCTAGACATTCATTTCACTTCTCTCCCCCTTATTGAAAAAAAAATACAGTGTTCATGGATGAGATCATATCATTTAATACTTAAGAAATTTCCCATCAATAATTCACTATATGTCTACTAGATCAGTACTCAGTGTAGAAGATAAGATGATTTGATTTTAAAGAACAAATCTATCCATTACCCATGGAATATGACACCTCAGGAGATGAGAACTCATACACTTGTCTTCAAAATACTTCCACTTTCATTCTAGGATTTGGATAACACGTGTGATATAAAATAATCAACATGAAACTCCATTTCCAATGACATGATCTTCATATAATCTTTAGATTAATTGAATTGTATACCAACTAATGTTGATACTGATTATGATAATGACTCTGGAAGCTGCTTCATGTGTCTACCCCTCAAGGGAACAATTATCATCAATGAATCTTAGGTTCTCCTCCTAAGATCATGCTTCACCTTCAATTCACTATATTATAAGGATAAATACAATAAAGAAAGATATATGGCGATAAGTTGAATCCTCCTTTCTTCATCCATGTGAACAACAAGGTTGAGATGTCTTTCTCAACCAAGATTATCCATTCTTCACACTTTCACAACTGATCTTCAATGTTGATAGTGATTGTGTGGACCTAACTCTTTCTTCCATCTTTTTGTGTGTGAATATTCTTTCTTCAAGGGATTTCAAAGCACTAGAATCTCCTGGTGATACATTTATCTTTTTGAGGAATTCTTATTGGGCTAGAGTAAATTCAAAGCATCTTATAATAGTTTGGCCAGATTTGTTGCACCTCACACACAAAAAAACTTTTTATTCATTTATAATCTTCTTTTTTCTTTTAACATAAGTCTTAGCATGTGCATCTTCCATCTTTCTCACTCTTTCTAAATCTTATGGCCATATTAACAATATATCATTAGCGATTGAGGCATCTAGATTTGATCTTCTATATGGCTTCTTCTGGGTGAAATCCTTCTTAGTATTTCTTTTTGATGCACCACCCTTCACCTTCTTTGATTTAGAATCCAAGGAATTCTTTACTTTCTTCCTCAGAGTCTTCCTAGGACTGTTTTCTTTTCCAAGATTCCTCTGAATACTTCCCAAGGATGCTTATTCTTTCTTAGACATCTCATGTTATCTTCTTCTCTTATCATCTTTAGGTACCTATTGAAATGAACATGCACCATTTGTGGGACCACTCTTATTGCATACATCACATACGTTATATAATATTCTAAATATGTTTGCAGTATATAGATGCTTCTGAATATGTGGATGTTTCTTATTATTCTCTATCTTTCCCCCTTGATATGGTATTTCTCTGTGCTTTTATATTTATGGTATTATACCAACTATTCAGTGCACAATGCCCAAATCTATGACTACACCAACATTGACCAACAAACCTTGACTTATTTCCATATTCTTTATAAGGTTTCCGAATATCTTTCTTTGTATTTTGTGCTTTCTGTGGGGATCTATCTTCCACAATATTTACCATATCCACCCTTTCCATTTTGGAAGGTTTCTTCTCACTTTTCTTCATTCTAACTTGTTTAAAATTTTTCTTTAAACCTCTACATTTTATAGAAATATTTTTAGAATCATTGGTACAAGTTGGTATGGATGATACCTTTACATTCTCAACTTCTTGTGATAGATCAATGAGTGAAGTCGTGATCTTCTTATCGCATGTTGGAGGTATTTTGATAGTAGAATCCTCCATTGAACATTGAGTTATATAATCTAATGTTTCCTTCTTTTGTGGAGAGTCAATATGTGTATTCTCAAGATTGTTTAACTCGAATTCCAATTCTAGACATATCATATTGGGGACGACTTCTTGGTCTTCAACCATGATCATCTTATCTTCCCAATCATTATTTAATATTTCAACCACAACTTCATGAATCTTTAATTTTTTATGTAATAAATAGTCAATTTATTTAATCTTTATGGAGTTTTATTCCAAATATAACTCATTGACATCATTGCTCTTTTTCATCTCATCTTTAAGTGCATGGATCTTATCTTAAATAGTCTTTTTGACTCTCCCCTTTTCTTCAAAAACTTTGATCCACTTTGAAGAGATTACATAAAATCATCTCTTTCTTACTTAAAAGGCTCTATCCTGTATAGAGAGCTTTAGACATTCAACAATTTTTTCTTGTAATCCATTCGCCAAAAAATTAGTTTCTTCTTCCACCTGAGTGATATTTTCTTGCATGTGTTGAAATAATACACAAACCATGGATGTACTTACTTTATAAATACCATGAAAAATAATTCTTAATATATCTACTGATATTTCATGAGACATTGTATATTGATCCTAACAACTTCTGCTATCATTTTTACAATGAGAATAATTTCCAAATGTACTAACACAATCCACATGATCTGTTGAGGTAGGAAGGATGTCAATCTTCTTGGTGGGGACTAGAGAAACCTTATCATTACATTCCAAGTCTAGCATGTATTCAATGTTATCTATATATGGTGAACCAGATTCTTCATCTTCATTACATAAGAGGGACTTCTTCTTCAACTTCCTCTTCTCCTTCTTTTTCCTGTTCATCATGTTTTTGGTAGATATAGAAATCTTCTCCGAGATAACTGACTCTTCATCAAAATTGTACTTAATTTTTGACTCAATAAATAATATCAAGTCTTTAAAAGAGAATATCTTCAATATAGAAAATCCAATATAGGTGAACCTCCCTCTAATACCAATTGAGAGGACTAGTTTGAGATATACCTAACACTGGGGGCGTTGAATCAGTTTTGAGGTATTTTTAAAACAATTTCAAATTTTTATACCAATACCTCTTGACCTATTAGGATCTTGATACTTTTATGCTCTTTTCTCTATCGCAAACAATAATAGAAGTCAGTAAAAATATGAACACGATATTTTTAGAAGGATCACCTCTCAATAAGAACAGCTACATCCTTGCTATGAATGGGAATGACCAGTCAATGGATTCTCCACTATAATGTGATAAGGAGTTACAGTGGATTGACTAAGAAAACAATCTTCTAGTCTTTGTGACTCTTTACACATCGATTGGAGAAGGGAAACAATCCTCTTCCAACTTGAAATGAGTAGGATATACCCTTACACTTGTTGGTTCATTACACTACCAGTGTAGATAGTCTCTTGTATCCTCTAGATAGTTCTATATACTACCTTGGGAGAAATTATGCTCTTTGTTGAAAGATTTGGTAACATCAAAAGAATCTTCAACCTGTTGAGACCTGTTGGATTTCATAGTGCTAATTTTTTCTTCCTATATTTAATTATTATCTGTCTAGCAGCATGCTGGTAAACAACCACTTATTTTTCTACAATAAACCTGAATGTTGCACAATCTTCTTCCACTTCTTCTTTAGTACAAAACCACTTGCACTGAGATCACTTATGCTTCAATCTACTAGAATTACAAACTCCCTTTGTGATTATCAGAACAATGAAGACTAGTTCATCTTAGCATCATCATATTTGATGTGGCCTGAATAACTAAATATAGATTGTCCACTCTCTCCATCTTCATCATTTCCTTATAATTGACACACTCTGATATGGAGTAGTGCAGTAGTGTCTTATAACCTTTCATTAATTCTCAATACCAAAAAATGAGTGTATCAATATACTTAATTCTTCCTTTGTGATGATATGAGTTCAACTACATGTATAGTTCTTCTTTACTTCTCAAAGCACAAAAAGGGTGATAAAAACCATTTGTGTGTGTGTGATTCAACTTTTCTTTGTGAAAAATAATGGTTCATAGTTCTTTCTTCTTCACAAAGCTGATTTGAGAAGGCAATGTACGTGTCGAAGGCCTGCGGGACTCCAATATTTTGTGCACACCTTTTTGGAATATTGTGATCAACATTAAGAACTTGTGTGCAAAATTCAACTTTTGTCGCAGAAGACCTCTGACGTTCAAGTTCAAACTAGTGTGAAACTCTCTTCTTGCGTGCAACTATCCTTTTTTGTGTGCAACTCTTTCTTCTTTAGTGCAACTGCCTTTGTGTATATTTCTTATGCGCTTCATAGATCTAATTTCTTCTTTGTGATGAGATTAACAAATATAAGGGGGTCGCCTTTTTTTTATTGACCTCGTCGAACCTTGTGCGCAAAAACCCCAATGGGTCACACATGATCATGATGCGTCACGCAAATCCCCATTTGACGTTTCATTGCGTGCATAAGTCTCTTTCACGCCAAACTCATTTTTCACGTACTTCTTGAATATTTCGTGCACTTCCTTCCTTTTCCATTTTTTGATGTTTGGACCTCGAATCATGCATTGCACACAACATTCAAAATGTTATGCAAGATTCTAATGGGTCATGAAAAACCCAATTTGACATCGCATTGGCCATGTAAGTCTCTTTCGTTCCATCCTCAAATTTCATGCACTTTTTAAATCTTTCACGCACTTTATGTCATTTTCATTTTTCAAGGTTTCGACCTCAAATCATGTTGTACATGAAAGTTCCAAAAACAACTTCAATCTTGCATGAGAAAACCAATGTTGCGTGAAAAACCCCAATCTTTCCCGTAGGCCTCTCCTTTATCAGATTTTGATGTTCAGATCATGGAACTCCACTTGCACGCAACATAACAAGTAGTCTTCGAACTTTCATCTGATGTATTCAACAAACAAAATTGCTTTCATCATGAATCATATCTACCATGATATATAGTCCTTGATCGAACACCTTTATCATCATCATATTTTCAATAAAAAGTACTGTAACTTCCCTATATTCCAGCAATATCATTATTTTCAATCAAAACAACATATGAATGGAATCACATTTACTCATCCATTCCTTCATAAGGAATACATCACAAGTTCTTCTAACTTATGATATTTTTAAAATACAAATCATCAAATCTTAGTCTAATTCTGGAAAACATGTGAAACGTGTGGACATTTCAGAATGCCAAGTCCTTTCACATTCTCTCTTCTTCTTCATCCATCATTCTATACTTCATGAAAATCATATGATTCCATTATTCATGTAATATCTTACATGGTTCTCATGCAAACATGAATAATTTCATTTTATTTTTAAGATCCTCATCCTTCTCCAATCATCCCTAGACGTATGGTACCTTACTATTCTTCATTGTTGTAAACAATGTGTTACCATTGACACACGTTCTTTGAACTTAGGATCAGTTGAATAATCATCTGAATTATCTTCATGGAGAATTTTCCAAGCATGAAATCAAATTCTATGGTTGCATAATAATTCTCCATGCATCCTTAGTTTAGTCAATCTTCATAATTCTCCATGCATCCTGACTTCTTCAAATCTCAATTAACTTTGGAGCCCTTCTCCATCTCCTTCTTCATTTTGACAGGAATTGAAAACTATTGACAACAAATAAAATCTTCATACACAAAGTGGTCCCAACATATAGTGGGTTCCACTATTTGAATCCAATAATGGGAGGTAGTTTATGTTTTGTTTTGTCACTCAATTGGGTGTTTGATGACAACATCCAATAATTGAGTTTAGTGATGAATAAAGCATGGGTTGTGGTGGATGGGAGTTTCTCCAGTGATATGATGATAATAAACTCCATTGGAAGGGTTTCATGCATCGGTCATAGCATTTTGACCCTTGTGTTGGAAGGGTCACATGTGTGAAAAACTCACCACAAGATAGTTTTGATGAAATTCATATGATGGTGTTCTATAATTAATTTAATTACAGGATTCCAAAAATAATTCAAAATATTAAATGATATGTGGAGTGAATCAATACCAAGCATGGGCATCGATCTCATGGTTTTTTATGAGGGTCAAAATGGGTTAGATTGGGAATGTGTTGATTCCTAAGGCAAGCATAGTGTGGGTTCAATAAACTAATGATTCATGTGGGGTGATCAAATTGGGTGTTGGGGATAGATGTTGATATGGGTACATGAAAATACTTGGATTCTTATAGGATTAAAGGCATTGTGATCAGGTATTTAGGTAATGTTCTAGTGGTGTAAGATGATCATTTTTAGGATGGATTTTCCAGTGGAACTTGGAATGATGTTTTTTCAAGATATGTAATGATTTTTGTTGTAAAAAACATTGATTATGTCATGTCAGATATGAAAGGGGAATTTAAGGAGATGGCTTGGTCATTTTAAGGAAACTCTTTCATGTTTGGTTTGTTATTGGATGGTGTAGGAACATTCATTTTAGCTTGGAAAAGAGATGCAAGTGTTTGTACCAGCATACATCTAGCATTATTATTGATGTTTAGGTGTGGTGTATAGGGAACTACACCAATAAGATCATTTGACTAATATAACTTTGTCATGATAGTAAAATTCAATTGGTTGGAGGTATTGTAACTCAGAATTGATCATGTGAGATAAATTTTATTGTAGTGATAACTATATTCTAGGTGATTAATCAAATATGGATGATATTATCATGTATTAGAATTTAGGAGAATGGTAAATCCAAAAACATTCCCTCAATTATATTTTTGAGAACTAGATCACATTTTTTAAATTCCAGTCCATTGGTTTTTGAATTGTACTATGGAGGGCATTCAACAATCAGTGATAGAACACACTGACCTAACCGTGTTTCAAAAACCATGTTAGGAATGATTATAAAATTGGATGACGAATTTGGATTCTTGAGGATAAGATGTGTTATGTTGGGGAGTTTGGTGTACTCAATGTTTGTATGAGAATTTATAATTCTAGTGGAATTTGAATTTTTATTTTCCTGAGGGTTTAGAATTTAATGTTTTCTTCAATGTGGAGCTCTACAATATAGAACATCATAGGAGATGTATTTTGGACAATGTGTGGGGCTCATGAGGTATCCTACGATCTCATGAGAGTATTAAGGAATGGTTTAGGTGGTTCCTACAAAACTCTACTAGACTACTATCCCACATGTGGTGTATGGAAGTGGTAGATACCACTACCTGTAGCCATATATTGGACAATGTGAATTTTATGTAGAAAGGTTAGAACATTCCACCCTCATGTTTTTAAATATCAGAATCAATTTTTTCTTCTTATTTACATACACTAGAGGGAACCAACTCCTCTATCCCACCCTATTCAACCCCCTTTATCATAAGGAGTTTTTATGTTTTTTTTGGAAATTAGATATTACTTCTACCCTCTGGTGACCTCCTTTTATATCTCATTATTTTATTCCTAATTTTTTCTTTCTTCACTTAAGATTTTATTGGATATCCCATAGAAACATGGTCGAATCACACGATTTTCTTAGGGATTTTTTCCCCTTGATTGATGACATCCCGTTGGGGTGTTTCCTTGTGTTGGGTCAAAATTTCAATAAGTTATGACACCATATTGATTTTTTATTAAATCGGTCAGATGTTAATTGGGTAATTTTCAATTCATGTAAGGTATATTCTTGGAAATGGGGTTGGGAGTCCACTGTGGACCTCCCATGGGTGGTTACACAAGGTTTTACTATCTAGAGCATGCATGATAAGTAAATTGGTTATTATTACTTTTTAGTTCAAATTGATTTAATTATGGTAAATGTTGTAAGTAATTAATTGTTGATTTTTGTAATTTGTTGGCATGATATAGGGTATCAGGTGTTGATTTGACTTGGACTATAAATTTATGGACTTGGTCATGCATGGATAGGATTGGGTGAAGTTGGAGAGATTTTTAATTATAATGTATATCATATTTTTGAGGTTGGTGGACCTCAATAAACATCCTATGGATTATGGATTTGTTTATGATATATGGGACAAAAACACTCACCACTAACGGTGTTGGATGGTTTTAATTGAATGGGTTACTATTAAAAAATGTGATAGTTTTTCAATTTGAAAATTAATTCCTTGGACCAAGTATGTTCCAATGTCCACGGCAGACCTCAAATTTTAGATTTCGTTCTATTGTCACTAATGTTCAGAGCTGTGATGACTAATATGATGCCCAATAATATTCCAACCCCTTAAAGGGTGCATTTAAAGTGAGTGTTACTTGATAACCCCCATTAAGATACCTTTAATATCTCTTAGTATAGGTTTCATGACTTAAAGGAGTTGGCCCTGTGGTCCATGCATGATCCAAGTGATATCCTGGAGCCCTTTAAGCAATTAGATTGAACCTAGGATGAGTGCCCCTACCCCATTATATATGAATTCCCATTGTTATACCCTGATAAGATTGTGTATATTGGGTTGTTTGGAAAGACCAATCCCAACCATGGACCTAGCGGTAGGCCATGGATATTTCTTTAGACTAGTTATATTGAAACTCAACCTATGTGTCCATGAGTCCAGGTGGTGACTGTGTTTTTTTAGTGGAATGTGGCCCTCTCTTTTGTCGGAATTATCCCTAGTTGGTGCTCTTGTGATAGACCATCTTTTAGAAAGTGTGATGGGTCGGGAATTATGATGGTGGGTTTAGGAATCCAACCAACCATTATTTGTCATTTTTTATGTTATTTCATACATGCCCTTGGAGGAGGTCTTTTATGTGGTATGGAAAATTCCCTTCAGGTGGCATTTTATTTTAAAATAGATAATTTCCTTGGGATGATATTATATTATGAAGGGTAAATAACCTTATGTTATAATATTTTTCTTTTTATTTCTAAGAAAACATCAATAGGGGTGGCATGTGACAATATGTTTTGAGAAAACTCTTGTAATGGAGTCATGAGATACTATTATTAGGGAAAATCCCATTAGGGAGGTCTCTGATGATAATATATGAGAAAAATATCAAAGAGGAGGTATGTATTACATGTATCCTATTATATGGATGAGAAACTAACCATAAGGGAGGTTTATCATAATTATCTTTATAGTTAGAAGACCATGGTCAATTTTATTGGGAGGAATGTTCCTCACAACATGCTCAAAGAGACCCTCACACTAGTTGAAGTATGTATAGTCGATCAAGGTCATCTAAATGAGTAATAATGATAGTTATTCAGGTTATACTATGTTATATACATACACCCTCATGGATGGTGTTATACTATGGTTGTCATCTTAATTATGGTGTTCTTATAAACATCCCTACAATGAGTTGAAGAAGGTACTTGTTGGTGGTTTTAGTTGATTTTTACATTAGTTATTTAATCATTCTGAGTGAAACATTTCGTGGGTTTCTAGGTCATTATGTTTTGAGGAGTAATATTGTTATTTAATTGGTGGATGATTCATTTTGATAAGTGATATTTTGGATGGTGTTAAAATATTTCGGAAAGCTATAAGAGGTGGTTTTGGATAAGGTGGAGCCTCATAAGGTTATTTTAGAGCATGAGAGAGTCCATGAGATGTGGTCAGGGTGGTTGAGGATTCACTATATAAATAGATCATTTTATGGCTTAGGATTTATCCTAAAATCCTTTCTTGTATTACTCAATATTTGTTGATTCTAATTAATCAAGTTAGTGGTGTTGTTCTATGTGATTTTTTATGAGGGGAATCCCTATATTTTCCCTTTTGGGGGCCTCTAGTTTTAGATGGGAGAGGTGATGATAGAGGCCATTTTGGTCTATCTACTCACCCTACCTCTCTCTCTTAATCCTATATGGTGTGGGGATGGATCCAGGTGAATTTTTGTGGAGAATTGGGGTATTGGTGATTATTTCAATCGAGCATGTAGAAATCATTTGCGATTCATGGGGCTTTTCCATGGCTTGCAAAGAGGAAATCCAGATATCCTATTTGTCTAAATTCAATCATTATTCAAATGGTGTAATTTAATGTAGGATTGTGTTGGGGGTGTTTTTAATACCATTTTGTTTCATTTGTTCAATGAAAATGGTTAAATAGGCTCTTGGTACCCGAGATCGAGTATGAGGTTTGGCAGCACATAGTTGAGGCATGTGAAGATCTGACAAGGGTGATGCAGGGATTGACATGGGTGGTAACTCCTTGATGAAGGTTGGATTTACCTTTCTATTAAAGATCTTATTCCTATTATTTATGATTTACCCACTACATTAAATAAAAATAATTTCATAAATATAGTTAATAAAATTTATTTAACTGACACAAACATTATTGATTAAAAATAAAAAACAATTCAATTCAAAAAAATTAGGCACATAAAATATAGTTTAAATAACTTATAAATGAAAATTATTAATTTTATAATAAATATAAAAAAAATTAAAATAAACTTAATTATAAAAAATGAAAACAAATGACACCAAAAATGTTATCTGTCAAAAAATGTAATTGTAAATTTTTTTTTGTTTTGAAGCAATAATATTCGGCGCAATTGTACATAATTTTTGTTAATTTTTTTATGAAATCATATTTATTTTTAATTATTTTCATATATTTACATTGTGTTTATAATTTCACTTATATTATATTTATACTTTATAATTTATATGATTTTAAAGTCACCTACATGAAACATTATTATTTATCAAGTACGTTATTTTCAAAGTGTATAGATTAAAAATTATAAATAAAATTTAAATTATTTTTTTCACACTAACTAAACATTTAAAAAATGTTTTAAAATAGTTTTTTCATAGATATAACAAATAAGGAATAATTTTCATGACACAAGCTTTATTGATTTAAAACATAACATTTACACATCAAAAAAATTATGTGTATAAAATATAGTATGAATAGAATTTATGTGAAATTTAAAACATTAACTATGAAAATAAAATGATGGTTTCCTCTTCCTTCCTGAAAAATGCATCTCACACACCCAGCGGTTTTCGAATTTTTCTGCCCGTTGTTCCCTTGGCATCTCGCTCCTCAGTGGTGCCCCTGTCCCTGGTGACGTTCGATTTGGGATCAGTGTTTTCAGCTGCTGGTTTTCCTTCCCATAGGGGGTCTCTAGTTCTCTCTTCCAGAGAAGGGTGACCGCCTCCTTCATTCAAGGAAGTGTTGTGCGGGAAGTTTTTGGGCGCTTCGGATCAGTTCTTCTTGGCAATCTCTCCGTTTTCACATTCAATGGTGTGGGATGTGTCACGCCTTTCGTTTTCTGCCCCAATCTCAGCGTTCAAAGAAGTGGTTTCTAGCTTGAAGTGGACTCTTGTGGCACATTTTGGTTCTAAGATACCCTCCCTTTCTGGTTTCAATATTTTTGTGGATTCATGGGGCTTGATGGATGGGGTTTAGATATCAATGTTACACAGGTTCTCCTTTTTTTGGTGCTTTCGTCGTTAGCAGATTTTGTCAAGTCTTGGTGTGTTGCTCCCCATGTAATGGGCCGATGGCGATTCAATCTCACCTGTTGGTCGATGGAGGCTCATAAGGGGAAGTAATTCCCTTAGGCTATAGTTTGGGTGAGCCTTTCAGGGCTTCTGATCCCTTTCCATAATGGTACCTTTCTCAAAGTAATTGGTGATTCAATTTGGGTTTTCTATGTATGGATGTGTGAATTTGAAGTGGGGAGGAGACATTGATGCCTCAGATTTGTGTTGATAGGGATCTGTCTCTCCCTATACCAGAGTCATTGCCTATGGAAGTGCAGGGTTCAATCACCTGGCTTCAGGATTTTGTGTTCCTGGTGTTTCCAAGGTATTACTCATCCTGCCTACTTAAAGGGAACTCAGTTCAAATATGTAGAATAGGGTACCAAGGGGATCATCCACATTTTTCCTATCCTACCAAGTCCAGAATGTCGGCACCTCTCAGTGGAGGGTCAGAGGTCTCTCCATGCATGCAAGGTTTCTGCTCTTCCCCCAGCATGTTCTAAACCTCCTCCCAGCAAGTCCATAGTTACTTGTTATTTTGATTCCAGTGTTGTGGAGCCTTTTAGTAGCTTGTATTCTTCTTCCCTTGTGTTCTCCCCAGGAGAATTGGTGGAGTTTTTTCTGTCGGTTATCCCAAGAATGCTGGTGTTTGAATCTCGAGATTTTCCTCTAGTGAATTTAATCCATGCAAAGGGAAGGTGAGGCTTATCAATTTCAAGGATGTACATGAGGTTTTTCCCAATGGGATGGAAGAGGTTTCTTGTGAGTCTCTCGAAGGAGGGTGAGAATCTGTGCAGGCGGTGGATCTGTCCAGTTTTTCTAGTTCTTCTTCATCCCCTATGTCTTCTTGCAAGGTAATGAAGGGGAATTCCAACTCCTCTAAGCCGCCTGTATCCCTTGCTTCCTCTGCCAACAGCTGGGAGGTATGAACTCAGTCCCAGATGAGACTTCCTAGGGAAAACTCTTTTCCCATTAGAAAAAGGACCTAAGATCCTTGGGACAAAGCCGGGCTACCTGTTTTCTAATGTTATCTCCCCTGATTTGAAATGCTCGCGGCCTGGGTGCTTGGGTGAAGTCTGACCTCATCACCTCAGAAGCTAAGAAAAATAAAAATAGACATGTGGCTATCCATGAGCATAAACAAAAGTCGAGTTATATCAAAACATTCAGTTGCAAAGTTCAGATGCATGGCTCCTTGCATGCTGATCCGGGCAACAGAAATATTTGGCTTTTTGGAACAAAGAGATTTCATTGGATATGATTGAGGTGGGAGATCAATTCATTAACATGAGAGTAATGAAGGGATCAGATTATTTCTTCTTCTCTATTTTATATGGAAGCTGCGACTTTAAGGAACGTAAGAGGATATGGCAAAGTCATGGGGTCTTTGATCCTCAGGATCTACTATGGTTCATTGTGGGGGATTTCAACCCCATTCTCAACCCGGAGGAGAAGAAGGGAAGAGGTGTTTTTTCCTGTAAGTCCAGTCAAGACTTCTCTCATCTTATGGCTGACAAGGGTCTTATCGACATGGGCTATTCAGGGGATCGCTTTACTTGGTGCAAAAACCTATCTGGTGGAAGAAGAACTAGAGTAGGATTTAACGGTGCCTGTCTGATACTAATGTGATTAAGAAATTTCTGGATACCAAAGCCAAACACCTAGCCTGAGGTATATCAGATCACTCCCCTTTACTGGTTTCTCTGGTGCCCAAGAAGAATTACGCAGATTCATTCAGATTCAATCAACAGTGGTCTCAGTTTCAAAGTTAATAGAGTATTTTAAGGGATATTTGGGCCAAATCTACTCAAGGCCATACATGGGTATCTCTTCATAACAAACTACGGTGGCTGAAACAGGGGCTGATGGTTTGGGCCAGGGAGCTTCCTCCCTTTGATCATAACATGGAGCTTCTTAAACAAAGATTCGAATGTTTCAATTCTAACCTGTAGGATGAGTGGAACGACTTAGTTTTTGATGACCTAATGGGGAAAAAGTTGTGTTGGAAAGAGATGCTTAAAAAGCAGAAGCATTTGGCCCAGGACCACTCTCGAGTGAGGTCGTTGCAAGACGGAGAATAAAACACTGATTATTTCCTTGCGTGTATTAAAGAAAGAAGGAACTCCCTTTCTCCTAATCTTTTTCTTAAAGATGGATCTTACACAAATTATTGTGAAATATTGGGGGGTATGGTGTTTTCCTTCTTTAATAATCTGATAGCTAGTCCTAATCCTAGGATGAATAGGGGATATCCTAATGGGAAAGGGAAACTGTGGGTGGAGATTCCCATTCTAGTCTCTCCGTTGGACAATGAGGGCCTGGTGGATATTCCTTGTGAGGAATAAATTTACTCGACCATGAAGAAAATCAACCCGGATAGTGCTCCTGGGCCAGATAGTTTTCTAGGATCTTTTTAGAGAGGTGTTTGGGATGTGGTTAAGATGGACATAATAGAAGCTATTCAGGACTATTTTTGTGGCGGGACTCTGCCTCAGGTTGTAAGTGCTAACAAATTGGTTCTCATACCAAAGATTAAGAATCCTTCCTCTCTATCTCATTATAGACCAGTGAGTTTATGTAACTTCCCCTACAAAATCCTTGCATTTGTTATTAATCAGAGGTTATCTAAATTCCTCCCTGACTGGATATGCCCTGAGCAACATGGGTTCGTGAAAGGACGCTCTATTCAAGGAGCAATAGCTCTAGTCCAGGAGATGTTAAGGGACATCAATGTAAAAACTCACGGTTCAAATTTGGCTATCAAAGTGGACATGAACAAGTCATATGACAAGATGTAATTGAGTTTCCTTAATAGAGTCTTCTTGAGCATCAGCTTCTCCGCCAGAGCAGTGGACCTCATCTTCATGAGCATCAGTTCTTTATGGCTGGCTGTATCCGTTATGGGATATTCTTATGGTTTCTTCAAGGTAACAAGAGGGATTCGACAATGAGATCCCCTATCTTCCATCATTTTTATACTGGCACAAGATACTCTTAGTATACTAAATAACCGAGGCTTGTACCAAGGTGTGATAAAACCTTTCAAGAGGAGGATGAATGTCCTACCGATCTCTCATCTGATGTTTGTGGATGATACCATTATATTTTTTAATGGTGGAAAGTATTCGGTTCAAGGGATCATGATAATTCTAGAGGATTATTGTCACTGGACTGGGCAAGTCATCAGTTTAAGAAAGAGCAGTTTTTTCATCTCTAATAAGAGCACTCCCTGTCGTGTATCCTCCCTGGGTAGCAGCTTGGACATGTTGTGGGGTGTTCTTCCAATGGAGTACATGGGAATGAAAATATCCTCTGGTAGACTCCGGGTACATGATTTTGATCTTGTTTTGAGTAGTATAACTAGCCGAGTGCTTAACTAGGATAACCAATTCGTTTAATTTAGGGGACGCATTGCTTTAGTAAATAGTGTCCTATCTACCATCCCCATTAATGAGATGGATTCTTCAAATGGTCCCAAAGGAGTGATCAAAAATGTGGATAAGATTTTATGTTCCTTTGTCTTAGATGCTAAATCAGAAGTTAAAAGGCACTGGGTTTCTTAGAGAAAGATGGCGAGGCCGGTCATTGACCGGCGGATCAATGTAAGGAGTCTCCAGAGTAATATTCCCTGCATTTATGCCAAGTTGGCTTGGGAAATTTTAGAGGAGCATACATTGTGGGGAAGATACATGTCAAAAATCTGCGGGGGAAGTGTAGAGGTTGTCCATAGCTACTATTCCACCCTTTGGAAGAAGAGTTATCCTCTGGTATAGTTTCTTCTATCATGCTCTCGATGGATTGTTAGATCTAGGGACTTACTCCTTTATCACAAAAACTGGGCTGGTTCTATTCTCTCCTTCCTGGGATGACTTGACACTACAATATCGGTGAAGGAGGTGAGTCTCTATCCCTGGTTCACCAAGGTTGTGTTAAACTTGGATCAGCAGGATCTTCTCGAGTCCATTGAGATCACTACTGGATAGGATTCCTGTGTGTTTACTCCTCCATCTATGGAATTTTTTTCCACCAGAGAGTACTGTAAGCAGATTTCAGAGAAGATTCAATATGATGGGAGGAATGGTGTGGTGTGGTGCCACAAGATCCCAGCAAAGTTCAATTTCCTTATGGGAGGAATGGTGAGAATATCAAAAAGCTGGAAATTAACTTGGCCTCGTCATACCACTCTAGTGATATCAGGAAGCAGGAGAGTATGAATCACTTATTCTTTGAAGGGGAGTGGGATTTGGTGGTGTGGTTCTATTTTGGAGGCTCTATTTTTAACTCCACTCTTCAGTGGGATATTTCTTCATTCCTGGGAAGTTGGTTTCAATGCTCATTAAGATCAGCCAAGGATCAGATGGCTCGATCAGGAATATTGAGTGCTTTTTTTTGGTGCTTGTGGCAAGCCAGAAACCAGTCGAGATTTGAAAGATCATCTCCTACAGAAATATCCATCATCTCTAGGATGCGCTTCCAGTTGATGGATTTTGTTTCACTCTCCCCAGACTGGTGAAATGCCCCTTCACTAAGATGCATCCAGGTCAGTACCCCTGTTCCCATTCCTCACCCAGTTATGGTCTAGGGACAATGGGTGTGCTGGCATCACCTTGGTTCCGGTTTCAAGATGAACATGGATGGGTCATGCTCCTTGGGAATCATGAAAGGAGGGGGAGTAGTTCTAGAATCTCTGGGGAACATCAAGCTCGTGTTTACATCATTTTTTGGGATGGGCACTCACCTTTTGTCTAAGGCTAAGGTGATGCTCACCGATCTCTCTCTTTTCATCCAACAACAGGTAATATTATTTCAGGCAGAGACAGATTCAGTAATTCTACATGACACCTTGACGGGTAAAGGCAGTACTCCATGGTCCATATCCTACATCGTTAGGAATTGCAGATCCTTAATTCGGGATACCATCGAAGTGTCCCACACCTGGTGTGAGGGCAATAAGGTAGTAGACTATTTGGCTTCCTTAACGGAGTAGGGATCCATTCAAACTAGTCTTCTTTCTTATAATTCCATGAAACCAGAGGTTGTTAATTTAATAATAGGGGATTCCCTCGGCCTGCACTACTTCAGACCTACATAAGCATGGGGCCTTTTGGAGCCTTGTGCCTTTTTGTTAAATATAAAATTTATTTTGGATGGATGAACTATGAAAATAAAAATTAATTGAATATAAAATTAATTTCAGAAAAATAATAAACTATAAATTCTAATTTACAAAAAAAAATGATTGTTATAAAAAAAATTATATATAAAAATTTTATATTTTGAAACAGTAATATTTTATTTGATTGAAATTATTTTTCATCAATATATTTTATGAAATTGTTTTTATTTTCCACTATTTTATATATTTTTAATTCATTTATAGTGTTTCAATTAAATTGTTCTTATAGTTTATATTTTATTGGGGTTCTAAGTCACCTAATTGAAACATTATTATGTTTTAGATTTCACTTCAATGGTGTGAGAGGATAAAAAATATATGTTCTATATGTGCATGAGTTCTGACTATACATAGGGAAGAATACCAATGTTTAACTATACCTCTATAGGCTGGTCATACTATGTTTGTATTGTCTCACACCATTGAATCACATTGTCTCCCATTTACTACATCCTCTATTCCAAACCAACACAAGGGGACTCAAAAGACCCTCCACAAATTTCCATCCTAGTAGTCATACCGTGAAAATCCTAATGGATTTTCCTTAATTAAAGACTCATGTTAACTGAACAAATATTTTACCTATGGGAAATAATGGTATTATACATGATATATTGTAACGTGATTCTTAATCTACGAGAACATTGGTGGGGAAATAATGAGATTACATTCCCCTGGAACTACTCCTGAGGCGAAGTCCCAAGCCTAATGGAATAACCCACAAAACACAAGAATTATATAGACAAAACATACTATAAATAGTCATCCTATATAAACAACAGACATAAAAAATTCCCATACTACCCCTTAGTCCTACAAACAAAACCCTTCCTTATGGAATAATCATTGAGGGTCATGTGGCAAGCAATTTTCTACACCCCTAACATTGTATAAAACATTGTATGATCATTAAACTCTATTAAAACTTCAATAGGATGGATTTCAACCGAAATTATAGAAGGATAAATGTGTCTCATTTATAAAATATATTTAATAGAATATAGAACTCACAACTTATGATTTAACATTAATAGTTTATATGATTTAACATAAAATATGCTAAAATATACTCTTATTTTAACATATATAGTATTACCATACAATAATTTAAGAATATACATATGGTTTAATTATTTTTTATTAATATATATAGTATATTGTTTATGTACATTTAATATTTGTATTTATATATTAATATATTTTATAATATTATATGTTAATACTATTTTATATGTTTATAAATATTATTTATTAATATAGATTATATGTTGATATGTAAATTATATTTCAGTTAATTGAGTTTGTATGTTAATTTTATTTAAAAATTTCATCTTATATAATATTTTCTTCAAAATTTCGAATGCTAATGTTTATATAGTTTTTATGTTAATTTTATTAATCAAATCAAATTGATTCCAGGTGGTCATATCATATTTCAATGCACAATAATTATAAACTATTTTCAAATAAATGATGAAATTAAACAGTTTCAAAAATAATTTTACAATGTATTTCAAAATATTAAATTATTAAGTGGAAAAATATTTAATATTTAATTTAAAAAATACTAAAACCTATATTACACTACTTATAAATAGATACAATATTACATTTATTTTAAAAATTATGGTCTATTTAAATATAACTATTAGAATACCTGAAATTGTGTAGAAAAATACCATGAATGAAAATTCTTCAAGATGATATTTTTTATGATTCTTAGAGTGGATATATTTTTAGATAGAAAAAGATGATGGTGTATATACTACTAGATAAAGGGTTGTTTTATAGAAATATTTTTTCGTAGTTCAATAAAATTCAAGATTTAAATTTAATCACACTTTATATATTACTCATTAAAAACATGAAAGATTTTATAGATTTTAATTTTTTTCACTTTCAATATATTTTTATAAATTCTTATTTACGTTTTAATATTATAATACACAATTAAGTGGTTTTTAATATTTTGGGGAGAAATAATTATTTTTTAAACTTTCAACACAATTATGTTCCTATTTTAAATCCATTATAAAAAAAATTCATTTTATATATATTTTTTTATTTTATTGATGTATAATTTTAAAGACTCAAAAATATATACATATTATTTTTAAGGTAATAGAAAATAATTATTTCATTATGTCATGTGAATTAAAAATCCAAGGAAATTTTTTTTCAACATATTTCATCTTAAATTAATTTCACAATAATACAAAAACACTTATTTCTGGTATATTAATAATTTTATAGTTATAAAAAATATCATGATATTTTTTATATCTTAATAAAAGAGTTTAATTTCCATTTTTATTTTGATTCACCCTCCTTTATAACCAAAGAGATTGATCTTAATTTTCAATTCTAGTTTATACCCCATGAACCTCCATAATGATATACTATTTCTGGATTGGTATTGAAATCAACCTACAAAAATTGGCTCATTACTCATTGGAAACATACAAAAGTGGTTACCAGACCTTTCCTTATCAATTTCAAATGATTAATTTCTTTGATCTAAATCTGGTGTTATGTTTCAAGGTGATGTGACCGATGATGAGAAAAGTGAAAGGGGAGGAATGTAAACTAGTTCCCCTATGATTATTTCATAGATTAACATGGTATGCAGTTTTAAATTGTTGATTATTTAGTTTATTTTAGTGATTGGGTGTTATATTTTTTTCTAATAATATTAGTTTTATTTATTATGCCTACTAAATGTTATTTTTCTGACAAAGGTGAAGATATAATACTTGAAAATTCCAGTGGTCACCTGTTTTTTATGATTATCTACCACTTTCCTCCTATTGTGAAGTTCTTTATATTTTCCATTATTTATTGTACTAATGTATTATCCCATTGGGTTGCTTAGTATATCATCATTTTTTAGGATTAAAAATACAAAAACTGGATTAAAAATCACTCGTTGCACTATCTCAATTAAAAAAATTAAGTAAAGGGGTAACATTATCATAATTTTCTAAAAAATATCGATTAAAAGTAATTTTTATTAGTATTTTTTGACATTTATAAAAATCCCCAATTATGACCCCTTTATCAGTGCTAAATCCAATTCATTTTTAAGTTACTTTTTATGAGACCCTTTTTTATTATTGATAAAATATAAAACCATTTTAATATATATAAAGCGTATATAATGAATATGAATATATTTATATATTAATGAAAATATATGTTGTTTGATCTCGAGGGTGAAAATGGGATAAGAGGAGCGTGGGTGAATTTTCAATCTTAAAACCATAGAGTTAACCATTTCATGTTGAATTTGGTGGATTAAAAGATAAAAAAATTAAACTAGAAAAAATTAGGATCATAACATTTGAAGAAAAAAAGTATAAAATAAATTAATAAGAAATAAAAATTATTTTATAGTATTTTAGATATAAATAATCCTACGTATACTATTCACATTCAACATGAGAGTGTAATACCAACTATAAAAAAGAAATTTAATTTTAGTGCAGTGTCACTACCCTTTACAACTTTAATTTTTAGCCCGTGGAATTAGAACTAAATACCAATTTTTTCTGATTCAATAAAAAAATATATTCTTTTATATATCAATAAACAAATGAAAATTTTTAAGGATAAGTTAAAATATCTTTATTTTTTAGGGTATAGATTAAAAAAAATCTAGTCAATGTACATTCCTATGACATCTACAGTTTCAGAGGCTATGTGAAAGCAAACTCTCAAGGTGAATCCCTAAGACCACTTTATTTTTATGGGTAAAAACAGAACCCAAAAACATTTTATAAGGATATTATATCTTATTTACAAGATAAAGTAAGTGAAATTATTTAAAAATATGGAAACTAAAATGTAGTGAAATATTTGAACAACAAAATTGGTGAATAATTTTCAATTTAGATAAAGTTGTCTGGAAGAGGTAGTGTTTCACCCATTTTCGATATAGGTTAAAAAGCATGGGATAACCTAGTAAATGAAGTCCTTAATGATAAATCATTATGAGAATAAAACCATGAAGTATACTTTTTGAGGAATAAAATGATGTATTTGAGTTCATCACTTTGCGGAATTAGACATTGGAGTCCATCTCCCTACAAAAGAGTGATGTTTCAATTTGAATTATTAATATTACCATCATCAGCATAAAATAATGAAATTAAAAACTAATTTTCCCCAAGTTTCATCCAATATTTATAAAAAAACTTAGTAACATCATTATTTTTATAAACCCTTTTTTTATTTTAATTCTTAAGACTTTTTTGTGAAAACATTAAAAAATAAATTAAATTTTTATCCTCAGATAGGACATATTCTCTACATAAGAGTTACTCATGATTTACAGGGGTTGTATAAGGGTATTAAGATTTTTACATTGATTTCACAAAAATTAACCGTGTTTTTATTGATTTTATAAAAGCCTAAATCCCTATCTATGTAAATGTAATCCCTTACTCACATAAAGGTTATTGTTGAGTTTTAAATGAAGTGAAAGGGTATGCATGAGTCATGTTGTGAGAGTTACATATCTATGTAAAGGTAACTCCATGTTTTATAAGGTTTTATAAGGGTTATATTCCACATTGTAAGGTTATGTATGGATTCATTACCTACGTATAGGTAAGACCATGTTAACCTTACAGAGTGCCTAATTATTTCTATGGATGGGTTTTTATTAAGATTTTTATTTCCTTCATACCCAATCAAACATGTAACATCTATTTGATGTTTTTAAAACCATGAAATTGAGGGAAATTTATTATATGACTCATTTATAGTTTTTAAATATTTTAATATGGTTTTAAATACTCCACAATTAATAATCTCTTAAAAGATAAACTAAATGATAAATTTAATTTTTTGTTTTTAATGTAGAGAACATGAACTTTTATTACCTTCTTAAACATATCTAGACCTTTAAGACCTTAGTTTTTTTATATTCTATAGAGTATGGGTATCATGAAATTACTCTATATTAGATCTATGAATTTTTTTCTCAAACAAACCTATTTCTTCTTCTTTTGGTTTCTAGGCATCGTAAAAAACTCCATATCTCTTCTATTTTTTTATCCACATTTTCCAAGGGATAAATTATAGGAATCCTTTGTCATTAGATTAAACAAATTAATACTCAAACGTGATTAAAATTATTACTACATAATAAACCATGATGATAACATTGAAAATATCGAGGTAGGAATATAAATACCCATATTAGGCCATTCTATAATCTTTTTACAATGATTCATGTTGTCTTGTCATGGATTCTTACTATTGATTAATGGAAATTTCTTATGGGTGTGCATGTTCCCATGATACCCATATATAATCCCAATTCTATGAATGTTTATAAAGCATCTTTTTATCATGCTTAATTCTAATCATATGTTATTTTTTGTTTGATAATATATGTTCATGATGATGTACTATATTTTTATTATGATTATCTGACCCATTTTGAGTGTTACCCGGAAAATGGAGGTTATTATTGGCATTTGTGATAAATGAACATTATGGTATGATTACCCATTATAGGGGGAGTGTTCATGATATGTGATGTTGATAATTTTCGACCCTTACATGGTGTTGAATATGTAACACCCCAAGCTACCATGGTACGTTTCCCTTTGAATAATGAAATAGCTTGGATTGTATGCAACTGCGAGACTCTAACACACCGCGACCAATCCAACTAACCGTTATGATTAATAATACAGACTTTTTGAAATCATATAAATATTGTCTTTCAAAATGGACTTCATTTTTGGATTCGTAATCGAAAAATTAGCTTAGGGTGATTTTTTGGTATTTTTCTGAAAACATTCATTTTTTGATGAATAGTGAAAAACAATGCGATATTGTTTAAACCTGATTTTTATTTGAATAATTAATAATTTTATTTACGTTTATTTTAGGTCAAAATAGATACATAATACCTATATATGTTCAATGTAATTAATTGGAGTCATTTTGTAATAATATTAGATATATAAAATGTTATTGAACTTTTCACCGTCTTTTACCCACCTCTTAGGAGGAATTGAAAATTCACCTAAACCATAATTTTACTGCTTCTATGATTGGAATTTAATAAATCATAGGGACATGGTTGATATTATTAAGAAACATTTAGTTTAATAAGATGAAAATAATTTTTTGTGAATGGTATCTTTTTTACTTTTATTTACCACGATTAAAAGTAAATAGGGTAATTAAGGGTAAAAATGATATTATTATTACCCTAACACATGTCCAAATTCTATTTAATAAGTTTAATTTGACCAAAAACTACCGTAGGAATAAAATATGATGCTTAAGGTCCACTTGGATTATATTAGGACATTTATTATTATTTTATTTAAAGAAGAGTAAAAAGAGTTAAATTCAAAATTTAATAACTAAACCATTTTTAATATAGGGTTATACATAATATAATTTCGACTATAAATATTAATTATAAATATAAAAATATTTCCTACATAATGACATTTTATTTTTAATTTTTATACATTAAATAATTTAATTTATTTATGACACAATGATGACGCAGTAATTACCTTAATAATGAAATATTAAAATAATTGATATTATAAATATCCAAAAAATGTAAATTGGGACTTTTGATGAATTATGCTACTTTTATAGGTTAATTTTACATTTTATTATTGAACATATGAATATATTTTTATGTAATAATGTTTTAGGACTTTAAAAAAATAATTTATTATTTAATGTCAAAATTGACATAATTGTGTTTTTAAAACAATTATTATGTTATTAATTGATATAATATTCCTTGAAATCTAATGTTCGGCCAAAGGACGTAGATAAGGTGATATATATTAATAATTAACCACATGGGGTTCTCTTGGTGTGTTATATTAAGTTTATTTATCATATAATATAAAAATACAAAGAGACATGGTAAATGGAAGTCTATTTAACTAAGAGTTAAATCTAAAAGATAAGGTTAATATGATGACCTAAACCTATCTAAAACTTATTGGTTGTGATTTTTTCGAACCTTACCCACCTTATCCTTTAAATAATTTATTTTTCACCCATTATAAATCGAAAATTGTTTTATAATAAAATAATATTTCAAGCTTTTTCTAAAGTGACCCTCACATCTATTATAAAAAGGCACTTCCCGTTATTTTAATTTCACAACTACAAAGACTTTTGGATTAGACAAACACTACCCAAATATCCTTAAAACTATCCTTACATAATCCTAGAGGCCTTCCATTACATATAAATCCAAACTAAGGATCCATTTTGATCAAATCAATTGGAAGAACCCAAAGAAGAGGTAAATATTTCATCACCTCTTTCTTGTTCTTTACTTCTTCCACATTACTCTTTCTTTGTAGTTTCCATTCTAAAATAATAACTCTAGTATCTTATATATACTATGATGTTATTATAAAAATGGTACAACAATATTAATTATTTTCTACATCCTGTAAATGACAAAGTCACCATTCGTGCATACGTACGGATTACCGTCTCTACATCGTGGTGTAGTTTGTTATTCAAACACATCATCATTTGGATGGGTATAATAATGAATATAAATGATATAACTAATAAATATAACATGATAATGATTCTGTTTATATGATAATTCATCCAATTATATACTATTTTAATATCAAAAGAATGATATTGTCACTCGTGTGTACGTACAGATTACCATCTCCACGAATGCGATTAGATTCATTCCCCATCGTATCTATTCAAGACTAATTTTAATTTGATAATTAAAAAAATAATGTTTAAATAATTAATATCATTATTAATATGAATAATATACATCCTATCCATAAAAAACATTACTTATGTAACAAATCATATAAAGGAAAATGAATCAGTTAACACCCGAAAGGATGATACTAAAATATCATTAACAAAGCAATATTAAAAGATCATATATGATATATTATTAATGTATATGGTTCTTGTATATTTTAATAACAATTATTTCACCATTATACAGGAGGATAACTTACCCTCGACCAAGGATAAGTACAAGTTAAGGCTTAATTTCACAATCTCTTTATTATTCGTGGTTGTTTTATACTTGAGTATCTACTTAGACCTCTTTATCATCCACATTCACGTTTTCTTAAAAATATATTTCAATACATTTTTACTATTTACTAGAATATGGGTTAAAGTCATTTATTCCATTTTTTGAATTTTTTTTAAATTTTTTTGAAAGGAATCTTTCCATTGTTTTCCAAACAAGGTACTTTATGACCTTTTCGACAAAATTAAGGTATGAATGTTTTTTTAACATATACAGTGGGTGTGGCTATGATCTACCATTATGAAATCATCAAAGCTTCCCTTACAATATTATAAGAATATTTTCAAAATAAATTTTTTCTTTTATAATTATATGACTTTTAAATTATTTCAAAATAGAAAGAGATATTTCTCTAAAAAAGTTTTGATTTCATCTATGTCAATATCCTTTGATAGATTTTAAGCTTGTTTGAAATTGAATTTTTATGATACAACACTTTCATATAGTATTGAATATTTTGTGATATTTTTGAATAAGGATGTGTTATTTTTATACTATCCATGGTTTATGGATAATGTATTGACATTTCATAAGTTATTTTTAATACGAATGTTTATGTTATGTTTACACCTTTTCATATGAGTAATGCATTGAACTTATTAAGTGATGGTTGGAGCCCACTACAGCTCCTCGATGCATCAGTAGGTCTCATGAGACAAACTAGTGTCTAGGAAAATTTCCTTAAAAAATATTATTTGTAGTCTTAGCACAAGGCCTTGACTATGTGGTTATGAATTCTAGCATTATTCATTCCATCATTATGAAAGTGGTTATTGATATTTCATGTGATTGCTAGACTAGTAGAATATACAATTGAATAAGTAAATGGTATTATTTGATTTTATCTTTTCCATAATATGATGAAGTTCATGTTTAAAAGGCTTTTGTTTTATTCTTATACATTGTTTAAAATTTTTATACTTATTTTAGAAATTTTCCTCTATATTGTTCTCCTTACTGAGTATCTGAGCTTACCCCATTCTATGATTTATTTTTCCTAGGATGTGAACAAGTATATTATGACTAACCTATAGGGATAGTCTAAGGAATATGAGTGTGGGCTATGGAGACTTTGTTGTTTTATTTTGTCTATTTTATAATATAATGAATAACTTATGAATGCATCTACTATTTCCAAGGATACTAAACTAATCGGTCATTCGAGACATGATCTTTTTCAATCATGCCAATGTCATATAATAATGCACAGACACTGGGTAACTAGGGTTGGGACATTATAGAATCTTAATAACCTTGTGGCCCATCCCAAAACATGATGCCTTTCAGACACCAATAAGACATGGAAAACCATGATTCCTTGCGGATACTGAGTCCATGTACACTAGTCTACCTTTCTTTCTAACTCAAGACTCGATGACTTAAGGATACTAGGCAGCATGCCATTATCCTTGTGACTGATTTTTGATTATTTATGAAATCTGGATAATATATTTATCATGGAGCTGAATTTGATATGATCGAGCCTCATTGTGTCTTGGTTAACACATGGGTACTTTATATGTGATTCTTATGATTTCTTATGCATTTATATTATGATGATATAATCTTTTTATAGATATACACATTTGTCATGGACATATTCATGGTGTCCTACAAGGATTTATTACTCACATCCTATATGGGAATTTTTTATGCATGTTTATTCTTCTTGTATAAGGTTCCAAGTATGGGAAACGAGCCTATGGAAGATAGTTGAGTAGAGGAGTATAAAGATGGTAGCGGGACCAAGATTGTCTCTGGAGGATTTAAAAGATTTTACTTATCTTTTTTACTTTCACTCTTATTACTATGGTTTTAATTTATACACAGAAAGCTTATAATTTATTTATTATATGAAACGTTTAGCATTTGATAATATTTCATCTGAATTTTTAACCCAAAATTGTTATGATTTTTTAGATATTTGTGAAAGGAATGATTTTGATTGTACAATCTTCCCATTGAAAATTTTCAAAACCATTACACAAGTAAATAGCCTCTTGAATAGGGGGAGGCATGTAAGAGGTTAGGAGGCTCTCTGACTTTAATATAGTTGTTCAGTTTAGGGAGTTACAAAATGTTATCAATTGATAGTTTTCTTCCTTTCAATTTTGGACTAACCAGGGTAATGGTAGAATGTAGGTAGTTTTGTGGGACTAAAGTAGAGGATTTTCCATTTTCTTCACTGACTAATGTGTATCAACCCTCTAAATTACTATTGATGATATATATGTTTCTATTTTATGAGTATTTGGGTGCATTCATGAATCATGATTAGGTATGTAGGATCATATTACATATATTTATACCTGTTTCTTTTTTAATACTGTTTATCTTATTTAATTTCTTTTTATACTATCTATTTAGTATAGACATTTATTATTTGACCATGATTTATATCTATTTTTCATGCTATTTTAATATATCTGTTGGTGTTGGTTAGTAATAGCTGAGAATACTTTTATGTTTTTTATATATATGACCGTGACTAATGTATAGGTATGAAGGACCTTGGTTGTTTTGAGGATGGGTAAACCTTGGGTTATTGGTTTTATAATAGGAGAAACTTTGTGTGGTCCCATATGCTTCATGGGATATATCATGATATAATGTCCTCAGTGGTTTAAACCGTTCTTTTGGAATTTTGGATAATGTTATCTCAATATAGCCTTACTAGATTACATGCGAATCTAGATTGAATACTCTCATAATAGAGGATGTTCCTGATCTACCACAAGACAAGTAGGATAATTTAGTTGAGTATTATCACACACCTTTTCTATGTTTTAGGCAGTTGGTTCTCTTTAGCCATAATTATTTTCTTTAGTGTCTATCCTAGGCATAAGACTCCAAAACTATGTCTGAATATACCATGACTTTTTAACTCCAGTAATCTCCATTCTTCTATAGATCCATATCCCCTTGAGATACTAATAAAGTAATTGAAATAATTTTTTGAATAAATGAACTAGTAGAGGCATAAATGGATCAGAATGTTCATCTAGTGAATTTTAGGATATCAGTGTTTCCTATCCATTTATATATGTATAAGTTATTATTGGAATTGATTTACCGATGAAGCTATCCTCTATGTTTTTATACCTTGATAAACCCTTGGGAATGTAAGTGGATTTTCTTCAGTAATTCATAGAGTTTCCAATATTCATAATTAGTTAGGTACATATGTGGGACTTTATATTTTTGAGATAATAAACCTTGATGAGATTCTCAATATGGACTAGTCGACCAGCATTTGAGCTCAAATTAACTAATATTGGATATGGCTATCATTTATATCCCCAAAGGAAGAGAAGTATGTGATGAACCGATAATAGGACTTGACAGTATGTTGAGTTGGTCTAGACATGAGTTAGATTGGAATGATCATGGTGCGGATTAATGTCTTGACTCTTTTGATAGGATAAGTGACATCCACCTATTCTTTTTCCCAAGTTTTATATCTCTATTAGGACTTTTTTTTCAGATGAATTCATAAGAATTACCCCCAATTTAAGATTTCTATTTGATATAGAGATCTTGTGAGGTTTAGAACAAATTTCAATACCCTTTTATTATATAAGACCAGTCGAGCTAAAAACACTCATGGTATGTAACGACCCAGACCCGAACAGTGCAAAACAGATCAGGTGTTACTACCTATGGTGCACCTCCCCGAACACCAAAGGCTACTGACTAGAAGCGAGGGTCTTTATAAGTATAGTGGGGAAGTTATACCCTCTTGAAGGATAATAATGATACCTGTCTGAGTATATTAATAAATATAAAGTGGAATAAATGACTCAGAAGACTCGAACCAGACCCACAGAGTAGAATAAAATTCAATATCAATAAACAGCGGTAGTAATAAATATAAACAACGGAATTGGAAAGTAAACACAACAGCATGCTAATCACATGTAACTAACAATGAACAAAAAACATGCATCCAAAGCAGTTCATACATATCCATATGTAAAGGCATCAATGGATAACCAACTGTATCTACAAAACAAGTAAGCATGCTGATACAGAAAAGTAAGGAAAACATGTAAAATCCAGTACAGCAAGACCTCATGGTCCATACCATCTCCATGCAACTGCTAAGGCATCCTAGCTCCTGATTCTAGCCTCTTTCTTGCACGTAAATCCATAATGTTTGCACGTGCCCTGATGGGCCCATGTAGGGTGTGAGACGAATCTCAATAGGATACCACCCTATGGTGCGTACCAAATATAAGTGTTTAAGCTGACATGCAATTATAAGGAAAACAATAAAAAGTACGATGCATAAATAACACCAAACTCCACTGGTACTCAAACACCACCATGTCGTGTCACCTACTTTGACCAACACTGGAATCTCTGTGATGTAACCTGGCACAAGGTGCCCCTGACACCGCATGTCTCATGCATCGACGTCCCGAAGGCATGCCCAAGATATAGTAACCTAGAGTAACAACGATGCATATCCTCAATAAGTAACCGACGGGACAACGATGTCTTCCCTAAAAATAATGTAACCAGAGGGAGAACGATATCTGCCCTCAAAATAAAGTAACCGGAGGGACAACGATGTCTACCATCAAATCACGTCATGCCTTTTCCCCCAACCCAATAGCCTCAATGTTATCCCTTGAAGGTTCCTCACCTTCCACATGGCTTCCTACAACATGCACACCAAAACCAATAGTACCTAAACCGCAACTAACGAGGGGCCTCTACCCACATGAGTGGTCAAAACCACCGCATCACGGAGTCTCTATGTGTGCACAGTACTCATAGTTCTGGGTGAGCGGTAATCACAAAAATAGTACCCAAGCCACAACACATCTGACACCTCGTCTTTCTATGACCATGCCACAAAAGTCTGATGGTCTCGCCATCCCAGTAACCCGGGCCATGACCTACCTGACAGTCATCCTACCTCAACACGAAGCCCATGACGCCAAATCCCATGGTCATAACCACCCAATGTAACCCAGACCATGATCAACCTATGATCTCCATCACTCAAGAATATCTGGTCCATGCCCAACACAACCCAAAGGTTCCAGTATATGAAATTTAGCAATTACATAAACAACATATTTAAATAGAACACATAAATAGGCAAAACAATCTAAACTGTTGAATTGCACTAAACAAGTTTTGTCCTATACTAGCATGGAGGTCTTGAAGGCCTCTAAAATTTCATATCACGGTTTAATAAACTAAACTCAACAGTTTAAAAAAATAAAAATTGATAATAACTATTTTGGCATCCCCAGCCAAAATGCCTCGATAATCCACATCCACTCGTCCGGACCGCTCAAGAAAAATAGGTAACAGGGAATACCCAAAGGCTACCGATATGTCAAATAAACAATTAAACTGGCAATATCATGTAAATTAGGGTCTCGCTCAAAATACCCAAAAACGCGTCACAGGCCGCGCCACCCAAAAGTCTTTGAAAATAGAAAAATAGGTATGCACCACCTACCCAATACTCATACAATGGTACTCCTCCGATAGTAGAATCCAATTAGTTCTAAAATCCGGTATATTTACAAAAGAGTCAAAACTGCTAAAACCTCTATAATTCGTTCTAGAACAAAAATCAAGAAGAATGGATCAAGGGGAATCAAGGTCAAAATGAGAGAGTTCTAATGGATCCAATGATGATTAAAACAGAGTTCGGACTAACGATCAGAAGGAAAAATTAGCTTTTTTTGGCTCTTCCCGCTCAAACTCTTCAAGGGTTTGGGTTTCCACCTCAAAACAATGATATTTCCCATTTTAGCATAAAAAAATAAAATACAAAGTGTGTACATTGGACTACATGCTATGTATCATTTTACTATTCATTTGATGGCAGATATTTCATCAAGGATTTTCCGATTGACTACACGGTGTGTACCTATAAATCATGACATCTACCTCTTTACCTGGCTGACATCCCCAACACGCCATGTATATCCCAATACATGACCCCTCTACAAGGCATGTACAAATAGTACACAACGTGTACATGCTAAAAACATTATACCCAGCCAATAGGCCTACATTCCATTTATGGCCTCCCCATGGTCATGGGTACACGGCGGGTCTATAACTATATGTCGTGTAGTAAGAAATTCTTATACGGTCATCACACGACATGTACACGGTGGGAACACAGTCGGTGCTCGGCCAACCCATACACGGCGTGTACTCTAGAGTACAGGGTGTGTAGTTTGGAAATTTTTCAGAACATCCCATAATTTCCCAGTTTTCTTAGGTACAAGTCAAAATTCAAACAGGGTTGGGATTTTGACCAGTTCTAAAAACACATTTTCTTACAATCTCCCCACCTTAACATAGCTCTTCCCCGAGCTAGAAAATGAAGCCCGGAGATGACACTGAACATACCACCCCGATTTAAGTAACTTGGACCCCCTGGTCTAAAGGGTTCATGCTAAGTTACTCAATGGGATCCCCAACATAGTAATCACCTAACACATTCTGATCCTGAAAGAACTCATCAAAAGAAAAAGTTCACTAACATGTTTTTCGGGTGCATGGTCCTATCATGACGTATCATCACCCCTGTGCCTCATTGGTGATCTCGTGTCGTTTCTGACACCAAACTTTTCCCGCACTACATCGGTTTCCACCTTCATGAGGTCCTGCATCCCATTGATGCTCATAATAAAACCTGATGCAATGCACCTCAACTAACATGCATCCCCGATGCCCCAATGCCCAAGGAACCTCAAGTAACATGCATCCTCGATGCCCCAATGCCCACTGTACCTCAAGTAACCAACATCCTTGATGCCCTGATGCCCACGACACATCAAGTAACCTGCATCCTTGAAGCCCCATTTCCCAAGGCACCACAAGTAACCTGAATTCTTGATTCCCCGATGCCCATGGCACCTCATACATATATATAAAGATATATAATGCACATGATATGGCGCCAGTCCCACTGACCATTATCTAGTCAGTACATAAGAATCTTGTGCACCTCATGCACTCAAAATGGACATGCCTCTGCAAGTCCAACCAAAAGAAAACAAGAAAGTCACAACCTTACTCACGGTGTAAATTGAACCGCCATCATCTCACCAGCCTTCCCAGTATCTGGAAACTCCATTGCAGGCACCTAGCTAGAAGTAAGGCTGCCTCATGCCTAACCTCCCTGCGATACTACTCCATTCACTGGCCACTGACCCCTCAGCAGGATCCTGGAGTCTCTATCACATCCTCCTCATGCAGCTGAACCTCAGCTACCCTCTCTTGGTACTAAACCCGAACCAACCCCATATGCCACTGTCTATCCTAGTCCCTACCTGCCGGCTGTCTAAGAAGGCTGCCAACAGAACCTCTCCAGATGCCCAACCTTTCCACATACTCAATACTCCTTTGGAGGCCTATCACACCATGTCTAAACATTCCCTGGTTGTCCACACTAAAATAATACCACTAAAGAA
Organism: Viscum album; assembly: GCA_963277665.1. Lineage (NCBI taxonomy): Eukaryota > Viridiplantae > Streptophyta > Magnoliopsida > Santalales > Viscaceae > Viscum > Viscum album. The sequence continues at coordinate 315,556,931 of OY728161.1, forward strand.
CTTCTACGATGTGGCCTAGTTGATTTCTTGGCCTGGCATCCCTGTTTGAATTCATCCAGTCCTCACTTCTTGTTGTCCGAACCGTCACCTAAAACTGTTCCCCAACCCATATGGGGCATATCCATCTAGATTCCCACTACTACAAGCACCTGATTCACATCCTATAAGAATGAACCCAACCTAAAGATATTCACCAGGATCTGAATGGAAATTCATAAGCCATCCTCGAAGCGCATCTCCCTTACTGCGTCATCGCTTACCATTCCAGGTGCAAAGTGAGACAGCTCAGTGAAAGTAGCTACATAGTCCATAAAGTATATGTCTCCACGCTGAAGTCTGAAAACTCCCAATATCTCTCTTCCCTCAATGTCCCTGGGTAAAAGTGCTCGAAAAACCTGTCCTAGAAGTCATTCCATGCTAGTCCTTCGTGCCTACGAGCCTGCACCAACACATCCCATGAACGCTTTGATGGTCCTCATAGCATGTACATCACCAGCTTGACCCTCTTCCCTGGAGGCATCTTGAGCTACTCAAAGAACATCTACATGCTCTCTATCCGGTTCTCAGCCACCTGGGGACCACCCTCACCCTGAATTAGTGGTGGGTGCTACAACCGGAACTCTCGTGTCAGATATACCATAGATGGATTTTTACCCTGCGCACCTCTATCTATCCCCTGCAAGACACATATCAGGCTAGTTCAGAGCAGCTCATGGAGCCATGGTCCAAACGCTGCCAAGCCTAGCTGTTCTCTTACAAGCACTAGATCCTGAACCTGATCTTGTCCCAGAGCCCATACCTACGGCTCAGGTTCTTCCTGCACTGGATCCTAAACCTAATCCTTCTCATGTGGAATTGTACCATCTCCCGTCTGACGCTCCATAGAGACTTATAAAAGGAACTCTTTGAATACCATAAATGGTTAGACATACCACATACATAAAAATACATATATATATATATATATATATAACGCATATAAGGAAATTAGTAAAAGGTAGCACACAACTACCACCCTTACTCTCCCCCACCACAACCATACCCACGACATCCCGGCCTCATGGCCTCCTTACTCACCATCAGCAGAGCCAAGTTTCAATAGTACCTCAGGTCATGCCCATCCTGAAAACCAACATTTCCTCAAACTGATGACCTAGTTGCCCAATCCTAGTGATCATAATCACCAAAAAATAGTACATGCCTTCTTTCATAAGTTTTAGACCCAAATACCCTACAATTATACAAATAAACAAAGTGTGGCATTGCACAATGCAATAAACAAGCAATTTTATTCCGGAATTTCACCTATTCATATTTCAAGAGAACACAATGCATGGAAATTGACATTTTTTTCTCATGGTATTATCACATAGTAAAGAATACATGCAGTTATGAAATTGAAATACCCCTAAATGTGCCTATCAAAAGTCAAGAAAACAAATCTTTCCATACCGGTCCAAGGTCCAATTCTGTTGTACTATACCAGGTCAAGGGGTACACATCAGAATCATTAACATCGCACACCAAGTGAGCCGCCATGGTTGAAATCATATAAACTGTAATCTTAGAAAAAGAAAAAAATCAATTCTCACCCATGGAAACTAGGTTCATCCCTCATACCTAGGGATGCAGGTACCCAAGAACAAGCTAGAAACTCAGTTTCCAGTAACAACCTACCTCTAGTCTACCATATCCCAAATAGTAAAACCAATAAAAATAAAAAGATAAGTTACAATCATATTAGTATCCAGCGAAAAAATGTTACTAAATCCATGTCAAGAACTCCTATGATAACACTTTTTAATGACCGGGACCCGATCTGCCACTCGAACAGTGCTAAACAGGTTGAGTGTACCTACCATAGGCACATCTCCCCAAACTCAAAAGGCTACCAACTAGAAGTGAGTTTCTTGTAGGTATAGTGGGGATGATATGCCATCTCGGAGGATAATAATTGTACTGGTGTGAGTATAAAAACAAATATGTAGTGGAATAAAAGACTCAGAAGACTCAAACCAGGCCTGCAGAGCGGAAGCACATTCAATTTCGATAAACAGCTGAAGTAATAACTGTAAAAAACAGCATCAGAAAGTAAACACAACAGCATGTAAAACACTTATAACTACCAATGAACAACAAACATTCATCCAATGTAGGTCATACATATCCATATATAAAGGCACCAATGGATAACCAATAGTATCTACAAAACCAGTAAGCATGATGATACAATAAATTAAGAAAAACAAGTAAACTCCCTCTAGGTAATACCTCAAGGTCCATACCATCTCTTTACAACAACTAAGGTAGCCCAGCTCCTGAAGCTGGCCTATTTCTTGCAAGTAAATCCATAATGTCTGAACGCGTCCTGAAGGGCCTGTGTAGGGTGTCAGATGAAGCTCAGTAGGATACCACCCAACGGTGAGTACCTAATATAAGTGTTGAATAATGCATTCATTTATAAGTAAAACAATAAAGATTATGATGTGCAAATAAACAAAAACTCCACTGGTGCTCAACAGCCACCATGGAGTGTCACCTGCTTCAGCCAAAACTGGAATCTCTGTCTTGTAACCTGGCACCATGTGCCCCCTGACACCACATGTCTCATGTACCGACATCCCGAAGGCATGCCCAAGATATAGTAACTCAGAGTAACAGTGATATCTATCCTCAATAAGTAACCAAAGGGACAGCGATGTCTACACTCAAAATAAAGTAACTGGAGGGACAACGATGTCTGCCCTCAAAATAAAGTAACCAAAGGGATAGCGATGTCTACCATTAAATCACAGCGAGCCTCTTCCCCCAACCCGATAGCCTCAATGATATCCCCTGAAGGCTCCTCAACTTCCACGTGGCTTCCTACGGAAAGCACCACCAAACTAAAAGTACCTAAACCGCAACTAAGGGGGGCATATACCCCCACGAGTGGTCAAAACCACCTCATCACAGAGTCTCTCACTATGCACAATACGCGTAGTTCCAAGTTAGCGGTAATCACCAAAATAGTACCCAAGCCACAACACATTTGACACCTTGTGTCCCTACGACCATGCCACTCAAGTCCGATGGTCTCTCCATCCTAGTAACCTAGGCCACGCCCATTCTGATAGTCATTATGCCTCAACCCGACACCCATGATACCCAATATCATGGTCAGAATCAGCCAACGTAACTTGGTCCAAGCTCAACTTGTGATCATCATCACTCAAGAATATCTGGCCCATGCCCGACACAACCCAATGGTTCTAGCATATGAAATTTAGAAATTACATAAATAATATTTTAAAATAGAACACATAAATAGGAAAAACAATCTAAACCATTGAATTTCACTAAACTAGTTTTTTCATATACCATCACATATGTCTTTAATGCATCTAACATTTCATATCAAGGTTTAATAAACTAAACACAATAGTTTAAAACAATTCAATTTGATTATAAATATTTTGGCATCCCCATCCAAAATGCCTCGATGAGCCATAGCCACTCGCCCAGTCCCACTGAAGAAAAACAGGTAACAGGGAAAACCCAAAGGAATCTCATAGGTCAAATAAATAGTTAAACATGCAATAGGAGTTAAATTAGGGTCTCGCTCAAAATACCCAAAAAAGTGCCATAGGCCGCGCCACCCAGAAAAAGAGGTATGCACCACCTACCTGAGACTTGTACAATGATAATCCTCCAATAACATCCTCAAATATTGTTAAAACGAGGTAGATATAAAAAAGAATCAAAACTGCTCAAACCCCTATAACTCGTTCTAGAACAAACATCTAGAAGAACAGCTTAAGGGGAATCAAGGCCATACCAAAGGGGTTTCAATGGATCTGATGGCGATCATAATGTAGTTTGGATGGATGACAGGGGAAAAATGAGCTCCGGTTGGGTCTCCCCGCTCAAACCCATCGAGGATTTGGGTTTCCACCTCAAAATGAGGCCACTTCCCATTTTAGAGAGAGAGAAAATACACGGCATGTACTTAGGACTACATGTTGTGTATCATTTTACTATTCATAAGATGATTGATATTTCGCTGAGGATTTTCCTACTGACTACACGATATGTATCTAGGGAACATGGCGTTTACCTCTTTACCCAACCAACATCCCCAACATGCCATGTATATTCCAATACACCTCCCCTCTATACGGCATGTATGAATAGTAGATGATGTGTACATGCTAAAAACATTATACCCAGCCAACAGGCCTACACGCCATGTATGGCCTCGACACAGTCAAGGGTACACAGCCTATCTATAACTACACGTCGTGTAGTAATAAATTTATATATGGTCATCACACGACATTTACATGACGGGCACACGACCAGTACTCGCCCAACCCATACACGACATGTACTGTAGAGTACACGGTGTGTAGTCTGAAAATTTTCCATAACATTCCAGATTTTCTGATTTTTCTTAGGGACGAGTCCAAATTCAAACACGGTCGTTATTTTGACCCATTCTAAAAACTGGAGTTCTTCATGCAATAACATGAGTACTTGGAACAAATGGGCTATGTTAGGATACATACTTCACTATGGGGTACCCATATATTGTTCACAAAGAAGGATGATATATGTATTTAAATCTACATAGATTACCAAAATCCAAACATGTTGGCAGTGAAGAATAGATGTCACCTTCCCAAAATGATGTTATTTTTGGTCAGTTATTGGGATTCTTGTGGTTCCCAACCATGATCTCTTATCAGGCTATCGCTAACCTTGGTTTATAGAGGAAGAAATCTCTAATATGACATCTCAAAGAAGGTATGATCTATATGTATATTTTATAATGCAATTTGGATTGATGGATGCGTTAATAGTGTTCATGGATCTCATGAACAAGATCATCTACCCTTATATTGACTTGTTTTTCATGGTGTTCATTGACAACATCTTTATCTACTCATTAAACCCATAAAAGCATGAATGATATATTGAGATAGTTATAAGTACATATAGACCATATCAGCGATATACTAAGCTATCATAGTGTAACATTTGGATTCAAGATGTGAAATTCATGGGGGATGTGTTGTCTAAGATAAGTATATGCATGGACAAATATAAAGTCAAAGAATTGATTCCTTGAATACATCTCTAGAATGTAATTTATATAAGGCGATTTAGGGGTTTATGGGAATACTACTGACATTTTATCTAGAAATTCTCCCATTTATTAGCACGCACTAAACACTGATGAAGAAGGGAGTAGAGATCCATTGGTTTGACCAGTTTGAGGTGATTTTCTTGGCTTAAAGAGGGCGTTTCTATGGATCTAGTGTTGATCATTCCCTCATCAGTAATTGGTTATGATGTATATTACGATACATCAGTCATTAGTTTTGGAGAGTTATTAATTTATATTGACTGAGTAGTATCATATGGTTCGCATAAAAAATTACCTCATGAAAACCATGATCCTATACATGAATTGGATTTAGAAGTCATGATATACACTTTAAATTGTGGGATACATTTTCTCTTCGATGAGAGGATTGTTATATACATTGAGCACAAGAAACTCCATTATATCTTAACACAGTGGGACCTAAACATGAATTTGATACACTAGGTAAGGTATATATAGATGTTATACATTGATATGGATAATTCATCCGGAAAAGGAAACATTTTTTAGATGCAGTTAGTTGTAAGACATGGGTATCTTAAGATCTTGGTTAATGTCCTTTTTAAGAAAAGTGGCATCATATGAGACTTTTAGAGATTTGGAGACTGAGAGATTTTGAGTATCCGGTATTAATGATGTGTTCTCCTTTCTTCACACATTTTTTTGTATATAGGGTAAAAGTTATATTTGAGACTCACTGATAATATTTTGTGATGTTTTACTATATTTCTTGAGGTGACCTGATACTTGGATGGTCAATGGAAAATTATGATATGATCCTTATATATGGTAGATTTTTAGGCCCTACTTCCATCCATGAGGATATGTTTAGGGAATTTTAAACCTATAAGTGGGTAGTACATCTGGTGAAAATACCATGTGGATGGTTAATGACTATGGTGGAATTTTTTCAATATATAAGAATGAATCAAAATTCAATGTAAGATAATTTCCTCTTTGATTAGTTAATAATAAAGGAATGATAAAGTTGGAAGGATTTCCAGATATAGTCATGAATATTAGTGTCAATTCTGGGATAATTATTATGGAATCAATACATATCAATTGGTAAGATAATTATCATGATTTGTGATTATTTTTGGAGAATTACTTTAGATTCACATAATGGTAGTTTATATAATGCTTGGACAATTCTCTATGTAAACTCTGATGATTATTGAACTGTTCATTAGTTCAAATAAATGTGAAAATTGTACAAGGATATTTTATATTGTCTTTAACATTTTACATGGTGAAGGTCATGAAAAAAATCATGAGGAATTTATATGTATACCATGAGAATATTGATTTTCATGATGATTTTAAGGTTTCCTTGTAATGAATTTATATATTTCATAAGAAAGGAATTAAAGGAGGGTATGAAAAATATTTATATATTATTACATCATTAGAATAAGGGAGCTTGGAATTTGGTGACTGAGAAAAATATGGCTTAAGGTTGTAATTATACATTATAATTAGTTTTTACTGCATATATTTTTATTGTACCATTATTTATAAAAATAGGTCCAACCAACAAGATTCCCAGGCCAACCTCAACCAAGACATATATGGGACTCACAGGTTAACTATGCCCAAGGGTGGTTAGATTGATCCAGTTAGTAGGTGGTATGGCTATGTAATATCATCAGAGGAAATGAAGCCATGTATAATTCCTAACTAGGGGGTGTTGGCCAGTAGTGGATATGGGTGCATAGAGGGAACCTACAGTGCCCATGGGCTGATTCTGGAATGGAATGCAGTGATAGTGGAGTTTGAGTGTCAACCCTGATGTTAGCTTGAGATCCTACTACCATCCCGAGGTATAAAATTAAGTCCTAAAATGAAATAGGATTCGATGTGGGATGACAACACATATGGTTATTGTTTACCAATTTAATGAGTTACAAATATAACATGCACTACTAGATCAAATCCATCAGGACTATCTGATTTTCCCAAGTGTCATCTTCATCCTAACAACCTTCAACGACACAGTTGTTCCCCATTGTCGATTTATACACATTCCATTATCAAACAAAATCACTCCATGATTGATCCGATACTAAGATGATGAGTTTATGAGACATAAAATCATTATTAATGAAATCAATGTCATGCATGTATGAGAGTAACCCAAATACAATACCAGCCAGATGATTATGTGAATTGCAGAAGGCCATTATGATAAGTGGTCTATTTTGGATTCAAGATAAGTTAGGATAATGTGATTCTCATTGAATTCACGTGAGGATATCACCAAAATAAAAAATGTGAAGGTGTGATGACTTTTAGTGCACTCTTGAATAAACCTGAATGGCTCAAGTTAGTTGAGATATACATCAACACAACAAATTTTTTGGGATCATGATGTGGATTAAATGTGAATTGTTTACAGTGCAAGGAAATTTGGATCTATATTCTAAAAGGATAGGAACCCTTTATTGAGGTAATTTTTTCTATAATGAGATAGCTCTTATTTTGTAAAAAATAGATATTCTATGAACCATTGTTTCATGAGGAGGAGTTTCTGTGAAATTATACTTGTGTGAAGGAGAAGTAAAGCCTCGAGCCTTTTAAATTGTGTTTAAAAATCTGGAAGTCTTCATGAAGAATCTACTTAGTAAATCCACATGAGGTACAATTTTACTTTATATATATATATATATTCTTGTTTAAGAAAACACTGGGAACCCACACCTTCCAATATTTCATGAAGAAGGTTGAGACACTGACATAGTTTCACCTAAAATATTTTTTATGGATTGAGAAAATCTAAATTTAGTGTATACATACACTATTTCTCATGAATTAGCATTGTGTGTATCAATAGGGGACACCCATTTGGGTTAGAATGCAAGAATCAGGGGAGGCAGTGCATATGTACAAGCATGAAAAACATCCATTAAACTAAAATAAAATAAATAGGGGGACAATGTGTTCCAGTATAATTTAATGTGAAAAAAATAAGTACTCGGTTAGCATGAAATATACACGCTTGTATACGTAATTATAAAAGTACATGCATGTGATCATTATAACACATGACATGCGGTGGTGTTTGTCAAAGGGAAAATTGATATACCCAAAACAAATGAAGTTAGCACATAAAATAAAAATAAGTAACATAAGTAAACAAGATAGGGTTTCATAAGCCATGAAGTGTATCACACATGGATCAATATTAATAAATAAATTATGTAATTTGAGTTTAAGATTTACCAGATATTTTTATATAAAATAATTTTGAATTGTGTCTAAGAAGTTTACCACTATAAAGAGTTTCTAATCAAAAATATGATATAGCAAAGAAGAAGAAAAATTAAAGTGTATTATCTGATTATTAAGTCAATCCTTCAAAAATATTTGTGAGTTCAAGTGTATGTTTTTTCATCCACTAATTTAAGAGCATTGGGCCAACATGAATACAATGTTATCAATTTTGTAACAATCTAAAACATACAGTTGAATATAAATATTATTTAGATGATGCAAAGACATCCCTTACAATATATAAATATTGTTCGGAGTGTGTGTTGAATATCTTTGAAGATATAATGGCTCCAGTTTGAGAAATTAAATTGAAGAATGGTGGTACCTGTATGAACTGTTAAACTAACACAAGGAAAGTTTTTTATTTCCTACCTAATCATTTTACACAAATTCTAGGTGTTTGTAATAAAAAAAGTTATAGTGCTAAGAGAATCTTTTAAACAACCCCCTGTTGATAATGATAAAGAGTATGTCATAGTACCAAAACATTAAAAGCTCATTGTGTGTTAATGTCTCTGTAATTATCTACATTTTATTATGGAGAGAACACAATATATTCAATCCCTTTAACTAGGGTAGAGGTTCGAGAGTAAAATAGGATAATTGAAAAGAATATAAATTTCTTAAAATGTTTGGTACAATAATTCCTTCCCCTTGTCATTATACCAATAGGATCCATATGAGCTCCATCAGTGGTATCAAATCATAGGTTTTCCTCTTATTTGATCTTTTTTTTTTCAGTGTTTTTACATGGTTTAAATAAATTTTATGTTTTGAGATGATTCTGAAGCACCTCAATTGGTAAATTTAATCTCCACTCATGTTGAAGATGAAATGATAGTCTATAACAATAATATAAAAAATAAGATTAGGATGGAAGAAAATATATTAGGTAAATTCTCAAATAAAGGAGATAAGGATCAATTCTCTCTTGTAAAATTTGTTGGAAATGATTATAGTGAAGAAACTATCTCAATTGAGGATAGTATGAGGAGGTTGAATCTATAAAAATTGTTGAAGAATTATAGTCTCAATTTTGATGAAATATTATGAATGTTCCTAAATAAGTGATTTAATATATAATTTTTTCTATCAGTGATCTTCTTGATAACAGATCACAGCCTGAAGATGAAATAAACATGTTGTACGATATAGTTGAAAAGAAACATAAAAACTAAAATGTTCTCATAGTCATAATATAAGAAAATGATTAATTTTTAACTCTTTTCAATAAAAGTATTTCAATAATTAATGAATAATTTAAATGGAATTATAATGAGAGTAATATGATTAATAATGATTTTGTATAAGTACTCCATGTACATGAAATATCATTCAATGTTTACATAAACTTCATTGATGATTAACATAAAGACCAAACTTGTATGGTCAAAGATCATTACATGTTAGTGGAAGGAAATACCAAGTTTCATGAATAATATATTCATAATATCCTTTCTTTTATTGAATCTCATAAATCTATTATCATTGTTAAAAAATCCCAATTTGAATATAAATATAGAAGAATCAAATAACTTGAAGACTTTTTGATTGAAGATAGTAAACATCATGATGATCATATTATTAAATCTACAATTGAATGGGAAGGGATATAGATAATAGTTGAAAATGAGAACATTTGACTCATCATGAAATGTATTGAAATATATATTGAATTGAGAAATATGAAGGAGGAAAATGCTGGAAATTCCTATGTTGATGAGAATAAGAATTCATCTACCAAAAAATATGAAGGGAATCTGACCTCAAAAGATATGAACATGTAAAAACTATTGATGAGTCCCACATCTCTAAATAGACTCATATTGGTGTAAATATGAACTCAATATCATGTTTTTATTATCCTTTTACAATAACATAGAAGAAGGTAACCCATAAACCATGTAATTATATTTCTAGTAATGCGGTCTCATCTACTAGTGAAGGTTTAAATAAAAAAAGTCAGAAAATGAGTGGTGGTAAATTCTAATAAATCTACCAAAAAATGAAGTGTGGATACTGAAAATATCAATAAAATTTACTCCCAAAAAGATGCTCTAAAAGGGTAAATAAAAAAGCATAAACAAAAATGAACTAAATCTATCCAAATTGGTACTAAAACCAAGATAAAGATATTTATTGGATACTATTTGTGCAATAATAAGTTTAGATATAGAGACCATATCCTTTTACTTTGTGTTGTTATTCATTTAGTGGTTGAAGTGAAGTTGTCAAAATTGTGATCTATTTATTCTCTTGATAACCCACAAGTTTGAAATGATTGTTTGGTATTATAGAAACCCTATATTTTTACACATATAATTACATGATTTTAACCATAATAAAACATCATATTTCAAGCCAAGGATTTTTAATTTTAGTGTCTTGGAAGATAGGGTGCATAAAATTTAAAACATGGGACTAAATAAAACTTTTCTTTATTTCATATTAATAAAGAGATGTTAAATTCCATTGTGCGTATACATATTTATAGGGTAACATACGGATAACATGAACAAAGGGATGATCTAACCGCCCAGTAAGGAAAAATCATAGTAATAATGCTTCAACACATGGTTTAGAAGGCATATCATAATGATATAAAAATTCATGGAGAATGTGAAATCATAACATATAAAATGGGGTCATATAAACATGGAGTCATAATAATGAGGAATAAGCCTAAAAATTACTTTGGAATTAGTCAAGGCTTGTTGCACCTAGAGGATCAAACACAAGGTTTTTACATCATCCATGACTCAATAAATAGGGTTTTTAACATATAATCTATATATACGGTAAATTTCATATTTTACAATTCATAAAAATTCATGTGTTTTAGAAAAATCCCAAAAATTCTCCGAAACTATTTTTCAATGTGTATAATTCAAAAATGGGATCCATTTTTTTAAAATAATTTTCTAAATATTGTTAATTTAATTTTTAATTAAAATCCTAATTTACATAAAAATACGAATTTTAAAACTCTTACTGATTTTATAATCCTTTCAAAAATTACATTAGGTCATATAAAAGTATCTTAAAACAAGAATAAATATTTTTTTAACTTATGAAAATATTTTAGGAAAATAAATTTTCTTTTAAATTAATTAATATTTTTAATTAATTATTGATGACTTTGAAAAATACCTGAACTTTTTCTATAGTCATGTTATCACTAATAAGATGCCTAAAATTTTTTTATAGATTCAACGGTGAGGATACTATTCTTTTTTATGATAAAATTTTCATAATGGTCATATTACTATTCATAAGGGTAGGTTAATGTTCACTAAAAAATTAAGTTTGTTTTATCAGACTCCAAACATCTTACTGATCGCAACCGTGTATGTCATATTTTTTATATTCAAATCACAGAAGTAACAATATTATGTTTAAAGGTCACATACTACATAATATTTAATTGTGTTGTGATTTCATGATATTATATTACATTATTATAAGATGGAAATTTCCATTGATAAAAATTTGGTTTGTTACAGATATAATATATGTACATAATTTTATTTTCATTGTGATTTCTATATGCGCCCCACCCTAGTTGTGCACTGCATGCCGAACACCCCCATCGCTATAGGGGAGGTTGTTTTTCCAAAATATCAGGGTGGGAGGATTGATGGATGTCCACCGACTCTTCCTTTCTCTATATTTTAGGTGGCGATAGCCCAATATTATTTTGGTCGGTTGGCATTTATCTAGTACAAGTGTGTGACGGTGAGTTGTGCTTTCCCAAGTGTCTTTGGGATGAGATGAGTTGTGCATTCCCAGGTGTCTTTGGGATGAGATGCGATGTGGTATGTGGTTGAGGTGTCTGTGAGCAGGGTGTGATGTGGTATGCGGCTCAAGTGTCTGTGGGTGGGATGTAATGTGGTACGTGGATAAGGTGTCTACAAGAGGGATTTGATTTGTTTTGTGGAGCCCAATTGTGTTCGGTCGGGTTCTATTGTTGTACTTTTAGAATAGGGGGGAGGTCAATAACGTTTCCTGTTAACAATGAGAGGCTAATCAGTGTGATGTGGTGCAGGGTACCCTATCATCGATGTGCATTATATTACGTTAATCGACCTTCATTATTTGGTGATCATTCTTTGGTGAGGTTTTTATGGTTAGTATACATGTTAGGTTTTGTTTGGTTATGTTTTTTTCTCATGGGGGAATTAGTATATTGCTTTCAAATGGGCACAAGAGACTTAAGTTTTTCTACTGAGTATACAAATATTATCACCATATGTATACAAAAATATTTTTTGGTTTCGAGGATGATTTCAGAGACCATTCTAGACCATACTAGTTTGGGCTTGGGATCGTTGTTATGTCTCCTCTTAGATTTACTTTTAGTAGTTATATAGAGACTATTGTACTTGTAATAGTTCTATTTTAAAGCATTCATGTGGTATGGTTTTTGGATTTCTATTATATATTTCATGGAGTTATTTTGAGGATGATCCATTATATCCCCTAATCTGATTTAAAAAAATTTTAATGCCTCCCATGTTTTGAGATCTTTATACCTTTGGTTCTAGTCTCCAACCTGGGGACTACATGAGGTAGGACTTGGAGTCATTATCTCCATTTTTTTATTTCCATCCCGAGAGTGGCATCTTTGGAGGGTGAGGGTCATGATAGAATTGTATCAGAGGTAATGGTTGAGAGATAAGATGGATTTTGGGTTAGACATAGTAAGACTTTCATGGGTTGGTAGGGAAACCATGTCATGTGATCATTTCCTGTGACATAGGCTAGGGAAGACCAGCTTAGAAATGTGATTTTAGACCCCCCCTGATCCAATTCAAGGAAATCAAGCCCATCAAATGAACAAGTGAGGTTACAAAATTTATTGGGTATAGACCTAGGAAAGTTACATGCATCATAATGACTTTTTTCTTATTTTAATTGGGTTGTTATGGGGAAGATGAAAATAAATTAAAATGAGTTAAATTTATTAAAATGAATCTTAAATAAAAATTTCATAATACTCAGGCATAGTAACTCTTTGTTGAGTTTTCAGCTATGGATAATAGTTTTCATTCACATGTGGCTTCAGTAGTATAGGTACAATAGGATGATCCAGTTTAAGAGGATGACCAATGGAAGAGTTCATTGCATTCATTCGAGATACATGCTTTGGGAATGTACGAGGGTAGTGTTTTAGGCATAGAGAGAGAGAGAGCTTGCTCAAGGTGCTTGAGATCACATTCAGTTTGATTCAGGACCCAATTTAGTACTGGTATCCTTTAGTATCCATTCTAATGTGAGGAGTTTTACATTAGTGGTGGACACACTATCGAGGGGAGTGGAAGGAAGAAAACATTTTTTGGGTTGACTTCGAGAAGGAATTACTGACAGAGATTCCTTCCTCCACCATGAAGACTATAAATAGATATGATACCCCATTTATTCATTAGGGGAATATATTTTTATGAGATATGGGGATCAAGTTCAACGATCTCATTCATTTTCCCATATATTTTCCCAGATGATGAGTCTCATGTGAGACATCTTGAGGAGGAACTCCATGCTTCCCTCTAGTATGTAGTTACTCAATTTAAATTATAAACATACCAATAGGTTCAGAATAAGGAATTGGTGATTGAGAGGATGAAATCTTAATGAGGTTTACTGCAAGAGGATATCTAACAAGATTCCTTGACAAGTAGGGTTACCAGTGGCAGTTTTCAGGGATCGGGGCCTTCATGGTTTTGACTAGCAGGGAGTCGACCTTAATAGCTTCCTTTTCAACCCCCTATTCCCCCATTAATTTCCTATGAACTTAGTGCTGATTTATATATATTATAGAGTTTGTGATCATCTATTAAACAGGTTTCTAGTATCTATTTGAGGTCAGTATGGTGGAGTTGGAATGGTTCAGTGTCAACCTCAGTAGTAGTTTCCGGTGAGATAGTTTCATCAATAGTAAAAACAATATTTTTCACCACCGAGGGGAGATAGAGCAGGTATAGGCTAACCTTAGGATGTTCCTCATGTTCAGGGGCCTTGACATGGGTGTTTTTGTGGAGGCGGTGCTAGTAGAGAGGAAATGGAGTTGGTTATGTTATGTTTCATGCAGTGAAGGCAGCAGTCCCAGCTGGGCCTAAGATCGCTAGAGGTATGATTAGTTTGTTTAGTACCTTTGCTTATGCTTTTTTGATTTATGAGATTCAAAATAATTTGTTCACCCACTCTATCACATGCTCTAGCGATAGATTTATAGAGGCTTTATGTTACCCTAGTGTTGAGTATGTCATTAAAAAGTTATGCCATCTTGTTTGATGCGTTTCGGGGATGTAGATTGATGATGGGGCCACATCAGTCCTCTGGGGATCTCTTATTGCTATAGATGATACTATATGATTTCATCCCTGATATAGAATCTTTTTATTTCATACATTCCATTATAAAATTCTTCCTGATGAGAGTTTTGTTTTTAGATGAAGATGTTTAGTGTGTGGTTTTCATTGGCGAGAGTGGTGTTTAGTTGGTAGTCAGCTTGTGGATTACCTCCTCTCTTTATTGAATAAGTTTTCAGTAGAATTAGGGGAATCGGAAATGTTAGAGGTTCAAAGAGTCTCTAGGGAGTTCTTCGATGTTTTTTTCAAGGAGGTTGTGATGTTACCCACTCAAAAATTATTTTGATTTTAATATAGACTTATATTTCTGTTATTCTTTGATTTTGATGGATCCTTATCAGATGTAACCTTATCAGTTGTGGGAGTTGAGGATTCAGAGAGATGATCTGATGAAAAATGGTTTTATCAATCCTGGCATGTCACCTAGTAGATCTCCAGTGTGATTTCCAAGTAAGGATAATGTTTGTTTGAGGCTATGCATAGAATACCAAAGGTTGAATTAGGTGATAGTCAACAAATATTACCCCCTTCTGAGAATAGACAATTTTTTTGACCAACTAAGATGCGTGAGTTGTTTTTCTATGATTGATTTGTGGTATGGATATCACCAATTAAGGGTTAAAGAGGGTGATATCCCAAATACTAACTTCAGATACAGGTATGATCACTTTGATATTTGGTCATGCCATTTGGTGTAACGAATGCACCAGAAATGTTCATGGGTCCAATGAACTCTTTGTTCAATGAGTTCATGGATCAGTTCATGATCGTATTCATTAATGATATCCCGATCTATTCAAAATCATAGGAGGATAATTTCAATCATCTCAGCACCATCATGTGGGTTATTCGATGAAACTATCTCAATGAAAAGTTATCCAAGTATATGTTCTGGAAACAAGATGTGCATTTCCTTTTGAATGTGGTGTCTTAAAAGGGTGTGGAAGTGGACCCAATGAAGGTTGAAGTAGTTTTTTCTTGGGTGGCACCCAAGAATGAGGTGGAAGATTGATGTTAACTTGGTATTTCATGATATTATCAATGGTTTGTACCTGATTTATCATGAGTTATAGCTCCATTGATAACTATTAATATGAAGTAACGAGATTTTTTGTGGAGTGAGAAGTGTCGTGAAGAGTTTTTCGATCTGGAGGGGAAGTTTTCATGTCCTATAATGCTCTGATTACCAGAGGAAGGGGTGATGTTTGAGGTGTTTATTGATACTTCCAATTTTTTATTGGGATGCATCTTGATGAAAAAACAATAAATGATCTCTTATGGGTCTAGGAACTTATATCCCCAAAAGCGTAATTATGCCACCCATGATCTGGAGCTAGCAGTGGTTGTGTTTGTGTTGATGTTGTGGATGCATTACCGAATTGGGAAGTGCTTTGTGGTCTTCTAAAATCAAAAAAATATTGACGGATATATTTCCCAATAAGATATGAACTAGTGGAAGAAGTGTTGGATGGAGTTTCTTCATGACTACGATTTTGAGATCTACTACACCTTGAGAATGTGGAATTCCATGGATGATTCTTTTAGTTGGATGTTGCATAAGGATATAATTTTGGGAATTTGCAGATTCATCGAGGGAGATGGAGGATTTAGAAGCTTTTCAAATAGTTGTAGGAGTGGATTTTGGTAGAGGTTTTTTAGATGATAATGCAGTATTATCTAATGCAATAGCTGTAGGAGCCTTATTGGAGAGACATTGATGTATAGGTCTTGAAAAATCATGTTGGTCATGGTGTAGCTCTAAAGGGATAGTCATAGGATGGTTCGAATCATATTTTTTCCATGGGAAGTTTTTTATTCCCATGGAGATTCATGAAAATTTATTTTTTTGACTTTCACAGCACACCATTAATGTTACACAAAAGAGTTTCTAAAATGTACCGTGTCTTGAGGATACAATTTTGGTGCCTCGGTATAAAATGGTTAGTGACAGAGTTTATTAAAAGGTTCTTAGATTTCTAGTAAGTTAAGGTTGATAACCATGATCCCAGTGGTCTATTACTGCCTATGGATGTCCTAAAGTGGAAGTGGGGTGACATCTCAATGAATTTTTTCA
Organism: Viscum album; assembly: GCA_963277665.1. Classification (NCBI taxonomy): domain Eukaryota; kingdom Viridiplantae; phylum Streptophyta; class Magnoliopsida; order Santalales; family Viscaceae; genus Viscum; species Viscum album. The sequence continues at coordinate 315,573,795 of OY728161.1, forward strand.
CAGGATTACCAAGAGATCAGGGATTCTACAATTCTATCAAGGAGTTAGTGTATTAGTTGATGAAATCATCCAAATTTTTAGAGATTAATGAGTTGGGAATAGTTAATGTCCTAGCCATAGGGAATTTGGACAAAGTTTTATGGATGAATGAAGTTCAGAGATCCATTGTATCAGATCGAGATGGGTGGTTTACCTCACGAGTCTAGAGGGGATTGCAACATGATTTTGGCACCATGTTTTACCTCATCACTAATTTCCACCCTCCTATAGATGGGAAGACATTGTATACTATCCAAATGTTTGAGGATACATTGCGATCATTCATCTTGGGCTTTGGTGGATCTTGGGTATGACTCTGACACTTTGTAGAGTTTTCTTATAACAATAGATATCACTCATCCATTGGCATGGATCTTTTTGATTCTTTGTATGGAAGACTGTTTCATTCTCCAATGTTTTGGATAGAGGTTGGGGAGATTTCTATTCATGGTAAAAACGTTGTGCAAAGCTTGATAGAGAAATTTGATCTTGTTTGTGTGCAGTTGAAAGTAGTAGATGACTAGAAGAATTTTTATTTTGACCACTAATGGTGGCCATTAGATTTCAAGGTTTGGGACCACATGTTCTTAAAGGTCCACCCTTCATATGGGAATTGGAGTATTGGTAGAGTGAGTAGGCTTTCTCATAGGTTTTTTGGTACATTTGATCTATTAGGGATAGTTGGTGATGTGGCATATCATTTTTCAAAGCCACCGTAGTAGGAAAGGATCCACAACGTCTTCCTTGTATCGCAGCTCTATCGGAATCTACATGATGTATCCCATTTTAATGATTGGGGAGATTTGGATAACGGGGATGATGCAACATTTATAGAATGGTTAGTGGAGATCTAGTATTGTTGAGAGAAGGTTTTTTGTGGATTAACCATTCATTTGGTTCATGTGTTATGGTGGCATGGTATCCAGAAGGAGAACACATGGGAGTGATAAACTCAAATTCATACCCAGTACCAAGCGTTTTTTTTATATTTTCTTTGTTCTATTTTGTTTTCAAATTCTTGAACCTTGTTTTATATGAGATGAGTTTTTCCCCTTGGTAGTGTTATGTGTGGTACGTAGTACGGTAAAGTCATGACACGTGTGAATAAGAAGACCTAGTTTCTAATCAAGATGAATTAATTTCATGGTGATTAAAACCATGTGGGTGAGTCAGTGCCACCTAGATCAGATATTATCTTTACATGGAGGAAAAATTCCCTAATTTGGACATTCATACGGTGGTGTTTTTTGTTCTTGAGTGGTGTGTTTAATGGTCATTTGGGTTTACATGATAAGATTTGGTTACTTATGTCAGAGGAGGTGTTTTTAGATGTGGATTTTTTCACACCATCTTCTCAACAACATAGGGTGGTTTGTCGTTGAATGTTAATATGTTTGTTTGTTTTCGATGTTTCAAGTGTACCGATGTCCTTGATAGGTATCTCTAAGGGTGGTGGTTTGGACCCCTATATTTTATGGGTGCAGATTTAATTTCGTAGTGAACATAATTATATGAGAGGAATCTAATTTAATGGTATGTTCCTTCCCTATCCATTAATTTGCATGTTTTTGTTGTTTGAGTGTTTGGATGGGGCTCTGAAGAACTCTAGAGAAGTTTGGTTGCTAAAGGTAAGATGAAGGGAGATTACACATCATGTAATCGGATTAATTGATGTGAAATTTAGATTTGTGGATTTCCAAGGAGGTTTCATATAGGTTAAATATTTTCCATGGAGTGAAGAAGAGTTTCATGGTGTGTAATATTTCAAAGTTAGAAAAATAAAAAAATTGAATAGGTGACGCGTTCTACAGAAAAAACTGAACCCCAAGCATTACGTGATGTGAAAGGGGATTACACATCATGTGATACCCCGATCAAGTGAAGTTTTATATTTTTTTATCGGTTGAAACCTCATTTATTTGGTCATGATTTCTTTTTTCCCTCTCATTCCAAAAAACCGTAGGTTCCACAAGGAGTCCTTTGAACCCCACTCCCCCACCATGACCTATCAATCCAGGTGGTTGTTCATTGGAGATCTGTGATCGATCTATGGTGAGTGTTTTCCTCTTTCTCATCTATATCCTCTGGTTCTTCCCCTTGGATTTACTATCGTGATATGGTTTGGCTTGATTTTTATGTTCGAGAAATGTTCTGATAATATTTTTGTGGGGAATAGATTGATCTACATTTCTATCAGTACGATTGTCCCATGCATACATTATTTTTTTCACTACAATGCGCGGAAAAGTTGGAAAGATTCTTCAAGGTAGTATTTCGTTTATTTCTCTTTAATTGTTCATTGTGTGGGAGGTATTAAAATTTTTTCACATATCGATAATGGTTTTTTAAAGATAATCAAAGATAAGAAAATGTTAAATGAAATTAAAAGTGGTATGGGGACTCATTTTTCATTCCCTTGCACACTAAATGGGTTTGATGTTGTGCTTAAAATCATGGTTGTTGGGGGAACTTATTTGCACACAAAATGGGTTGCACTTTGTTTGCTTCGTGTTTAACACTTGTATATGAAACTTTTGATAATCAGATAAACCTATCTAATGGATGAAATCCCAAGTACTTTGTTAGTGTAATAATTCCATTAAATAATGAAGTGAAAATAAATATGTGTTCCCCTTGATAAATATGAAATATTTTATGTTCGGTTTTGTGGTGAGATTTGTGGAATGGTTGTGGATATGTACATGGGACAAATGAAATGTGAATTTTATATGTTGTGATGTGTGGGTTTTCTCGGGTTTGTATTGCGGTGTGTCTATGAGCACATTTTTGTGCTATGGGTTGGTCTAGGTGTAGTTATAGATGAACATGTAGATGTTACATCAACCTAGATATAGAATGGAATATCATTTTGAGATATTGATTAATTATGGAATGGATGAGAGGGGTTTTGTAGTGGGGTGTAGAACTAGTTGTGTGGTAATGTGTTACAGGATGGGGTAGTTAGTTAGGGGTTTGTTCCATTGATTTATGATATACGATGAATGAGAATTAAACACGGATAATTTTGAAAAACATGCATTAAATATGGATGCAAATTATTATTATTTTTTCTCATGCTCTTTTCCATTTTAAATGATTTTTTTGTGTTGTCTATGGTGTATTGTATTTAGCGGTTTCCCATATAGTGATGTAATGAATAATAAATTAATTAATAAAATGTGGAATGGACAGATTTGGTTTGGATAACAGATTATAAATAGTTAATGGATGAGTTAAAGATGGTATGCGTGGTTAATATTGAAAAATAAAATAAATGGGGTGGCTGACAAAAATTGGATGGAAATTGAGAAGAGTTAGTGGGTTGTTGTGGGGGGTTATGCATTTAGGGGTAGTAGAAAAGTTGATAGTGTTGTGATATTGTTGTTTTCTTGAGAACATATAGGCTAGAAAGAACTTTTTGGTATCATATATAAACTGAAATGTATTTTACCTCTGATTTTTATATGAAGCCCACCATAGTTGATCACTATGTGTTGAAAACTCCCATCATCATGGGTGAGGGTGTCTTTCCCAAACATCTTGGTGGGAGGATGGATGTCTTGCCACCCTCTCTTCCCTAATCCCTCTTCTAGGTGGTGATACCACATGATTTTTCAGGATGGTTGTATTGGTTGGGGCCCAGGTGTGCGCGAATGATTAGTGCTTTCCAATGTGTCTTTGGGATGAGCTGAGTGGTGTTTTCCCAAGTTTCTTCGATATGCTATTTGATATGGTATGTGGGTGAGGTGTCTGAAGGTGGGATGTGATGTGGTATGTAACAAAAGTGTTTATGGGTGGGATGTGATGTGGTTTTTTTGTCCCAGATGTGTATGGACGAGTTATGATGTGGTACTTTCAGAAGAATTGGGAGCACGAGGATGTTTTCTGTTAGGAAAGAGTGACTAATCAATGGGATGTTGTGTGGGGTACCCTATCATCAATGTAAATTATAATACAATACTTGAATTTTGTTATTTTGGATCTTTCCATACTGATGTGGGGATGGTTGATACACGTGTTAGGTGTTTTTTGGATTTTTTGTATTCTCATGGGGGAATTAGCATTGTCCTTTCACATGTGCAAGAGAGACTTTGGATTTTCTACAAAGTATACTTTTATACAAACCCTTCATATATAAAACTTTATATATCTTTCTAGGAGGATTTCATAGTCTCTGATGGATGTTACTAGTTCAGTCTAGGGATCGTCGTTGTATCATTTCTAAGAAATACTTTTAGAATTTACTAGGAGACTTTTTAACATGTAATAGTTATATTTTAAACCATGCATGTGGGATGATTTTTGGATTTCTACTATATATGTCATGGAGTTTTTTATGGATGATCCATCATATCTACCGACCATATTTCAAAAAAAGGGTAATGCATCCCATATTGTGAGATATGTATACCCTTGGTGCTAGTTGCCAACTTAGGGCCTACTCAAGGTGGGACTCGGGGGGGTCATTATCTACCTTTCTTCATTACAAGCCCAGGAGGGGTATCTTTGGAGGGAGGGGGTCATGACCGGTTACCCAAGACACCAAGGAATCTTGATTGAGTCTAGGTGATTGTTTATCAGGTAACAAATGTTAGTCATTTCTTACAAATCTATGAGACTCGCTAAATAGAAATGCTAATAATGTTTTCTTTTCATGAGATTAAATGATTGAGTATAGTTACCTTGAGAGTTTTATAGAATTTAGATTCACATTTTATGTCATTAATTTGATAGGGATTGTAGAAGACCTTAGGGAATCCGATGATATTGACCCCAATGTACTATCCTCAAAAGGATGGATAGCCGGAGTAGACAATTCATATATTGTATGATATGATTCAAAATCATTTTCTAGACATCGAGAGTGGATGGGAAGATCATATATCATTGTTTGATTTGGGATCCAATAATATTCACAAGGATTTGATTCAAATAACAAATTATTATGTTCTTTACGTGAGGCCTTGTCATTAACTGCTTTGTTGGCATGAGGTAGGTGAGGTAGTGCTTTTCGGACCTATTTTGGTTTATGAGACCTTTGAAAGAGTTAAGTTGATTCATAAGAGCTTTTTCATGGTTTATGGAAGGTAATGAACTTATTCTAACTATAGGAGAAGACCTATGGATTTTCCAGTTGGTGAAAGAGTTCTATTGAGAGTGACTCCTCAGTTAGGGTACTGATGATTGAGAAAGCAAGGCAAACAAGCAACCATTTTGTTAGATTCTTTGAGACCAACGAGTGGGTTGAGATAGTGGTGTACCATCTTTAACTTCCTCCATGTTATGAATTAATCCATGATTTATTTCAAGTGTATTGTATTTGGGTATATATACATGATTCCACCCATGTTATTTATTGTAAGGATGTTAAGTCGGAGTGTGATGCGTTATACATGGATTAGACAGTAATGATTATAGAACAGAGAAACAGATTCTTTTATGGGAAGATTATACCACTTTCCAAGATGCTATGGAGGAATAAACAGAACCAGGAGGAATCGTGGGAGTATTATTTAGATTTTTGGTCTCAATAGATAGAGTAATTTGAGTAGAACCTTCAAGGGTACTTCTAAAGGATGAGAAGTTGCTAAACGGGGAGAATTATAAGATCCTCATTTTTATAAATCCTTTGTAGTTTTAATTTACTTCTCATTTTTGAAAAAAAATATTAAATTAAAATCTTACCCTCACATAGGACATGCATTATACATAAAGGAAACTCAAGATTTAAAAAAGATATTTAAATGTAGGAGGATTTTCACCTTGGTTGTATAAAGTTAAACCTATATATCAAAATTTCATGCAAGGGTAAATCCTTTTCCATGTAAATGTAATTACTTACACATGTAAAGGAACTTTTTGAGTTTCATAGGATTCAAAATGTTGTTCATGAGTTAATTAAAGGTAGTATCCTTGCCGTGTAAAGGTTATTCCAAGTTTTATAAGGTTTTATAATGGGAATCTATTACTATGAAATAGTATGTAGGGATTCTTGACCATCATGAGGGTAAAACCATATTTCCCCTATGATCACTCTTTTATGCATAAGGGTAGGTTTTTATCCACATTTTCATTCATTTCTACCATATGTGAACATATAACATGTTGTTGATTTTTTAAAAGCCTAAAATCATGGTAAATGGATTATTAGAGTTTCTTATAGTGTGTAACTAATTTCTTAGAAGATTTTTAAATATCATCAATTTTGAATTTCTTAACTGATAAATTAAATAAGAAATTTATTTTTGCGTTTTTAATTCTTTGAACCTATATAATAATTTCCTTCATAAAAAAACAAAATGTTGATAAAATATGGTATTTGGATATTTTGTTGATTTTAGGGAGTCCATAATACCTCAATCTAATATCTGGATGTTTTCCTAAAAATATTGGTTCTTCTTCTTTTAGTTTCTAATAATAGAAAAAACCTTCCTCTTTATTATACTCTTGAGTGTAACATTTTATATTTAATAAATTCCAGGAATCCTTAGTGAGTGGTTTGAGCCAATTTAAACAAGTATTTTATTCAAGTAATGATTCCATGAAAAACTGTTATTATAACACTGAAAATCGTGGGATAGGAACTTCATTACCATTATTAGGCCCTTTTCTACTATGATTTCTATGATTCCTGATGTGTTATCATGAGCTCATACTATTGGTTGATGGTTATTTCTGGTGGGTATTTGAATTTTACTTATATTCATATATGATTCTCATTCCATTAGTATTTCATGAGTTTCTAGTTATCATGATTTATATTGATCACATGTTATTATTATGTTTCAACTATATTCCCATTTTGATGCTCCGTGTTTATTTTATTATGATCCTACCTATAATGTGTGTTACAATAACATGAGAGGTTATTCAAGGTATTCATGAAAGGTGACCATTATTGAATGATTACCCTTTAGAGGGGTATTGTGGAAAATATGTAGAATTTATAGTGGTTGACCAATACACAGAGTAGGAGCTTGATAACCACATGAACATATGTAAAACTTCGGGTTTAAAATTATGTTTTATCCTTCTTCACAGCTTTTTGATTTGATAAAAGAACAATGGTTATAGAAATAACAATATCGATGAAACTAATATTAAGAGGAACATATAAAACTATTTCCAAAAATAGTGGTGTGTCGGTCTAGGTATTTTTCTATGTGTTTGAATGCCATTAGATATAGATAATTATAATTTTTTTATCTGACCATTATAAAAACTATATGGTAGAACATTTAAATTAAATTTGAAAATTTAATTTTGATAACCGTTGAAATATTAATAAGATAAATAAATATACACACATAGAAACAATATTGAATTTAATATTATTATTCAATAAAAAAAGTTTATATATATATTCAAAAAATTATTCTAAGAATAAGTAATGATTTCTAAATTAAAATAAAAATATTTGATATTTAAGATAATATTACTATTATGAAATATTTTATTAATATGAGTATTCTTTTAAATTTATGAAATTAATGGAGTGAATTATTTGAAAATGAAAATGATTTACATTATTAATATTTTGAATTATCTTCATAAAAAGATAAATGATATTAAAACGATATACAATATTAATATATAAAATAATTAATAACAATAGAATATGAAATCGGGGTTCCTATTGTTCGGGGGATTGAGGTTGAGGTGAGAAGAAAACCGATGCAGTCAAACTTCAAGTAGAGGTAGCTCCATTTTCTAGTGATGCAAACGATGAAGGTCCAAAGAAAGGTAGAAAGTGAGGATGGAGGTAGACTGAACTCTAGGTCATATGAGGGAATAGGCATCCAAGAAGTCACAGAGCTAGAAAAACCAGATTAATTTCAATTAGGGGTTCTATCCACATAAGGTTGGGTGAATCCTATTTCAGGTGACCAAAATCTGTTTGATTAATGACTAAATATTTAAAAAAATCGTGCCAATGGTGACATATGTGGAAAATATATATTTTTTCTTCTTAAAATTGACATGATTTTATTCTGAGATCTTCATTTGGGATTATTTTATACCAGAAATCTTATATAGTAGACATTGTTCATGTCGTCACCTTATCTTTTGGGTGTATATACAAATTTCATGCTCAAAATCTTATCATGTTGTTGAATGCATGTTGGTCTTGTTTTTTAATTTAATCTCTAATGATCTGTTAATATATCTTGTTTTTCTTTCCAATCAAAAAAACATACCAATTAAATACAATTCGTCTATTTTTTATTTAATATAAAAATAAATTAAAGTTACAGATATATCATATCTATAAACCAACTAGTACTGAATCCTATTCACTATTTAAAATAAATTATATAATTTTAGCACTATGAGTGTGTATAAATGGAGTGGGGAAGGAAGTGACAGGTCCCTGTTTCCTCTGTGTGTTGTGTTGTTTTGGTTCTGAGAGTGTGAGAAAATAATTAGAAAATACGAGTAAAGGAATTTCTATTTTTGGTGAGGGTTTGTTTATTTAAATTATATTTTACTTTTCTAATGCTAAGGGATTATTTTACTAGATAAATTTTATTTTTTTAAGATGTACATATATATACATAACCTTAGTTTTCAGAGTATATAAAGTAAGGGAAACTATTAGTTTTTCAAATATTTAATTTTACGAATGAATTTTATGTTCAATGTTCATTTTTATGGAGTTTTTGTTCTTTAGAATCTATTTAATTTTGTGTTAAGAATTATTTCTGACTTATTTTGTGTCTGCAGTCCATCATTATTTTCTATAAGAAACTTCATTTATTTATCTAAAATATATAATTTCTATTTTTCTAGTTTTTTAGAGGGATTATTATTTTTCAAATACAATCCAGGAAATTTCCAATTTTTTAGTAAGAGATTTATTTAATTAAATCTTTCATGATTATGATTAATCTATCAAAACTATTTTTAAATCTAGGTTGGTGTAAGGGATATAATATTATTTAATTTTTAGGAAAATCTTGATTTTTTTAGTAAGGAAAATTATTTCTACTCCAAGATTGTTTATTGTTTTTTTAAATAGATATAAACATGTTTGAAGCTTGGAGGAATTTCGATAATTTTTAGTAAACTATTTTGAAATCATTAGAACAAATTAATTATTTGAAATTTATGGTTTTATTTTTATAAATCAAATTTATTTTTGAAGGGTTATCTCATATTAAATCATCTGAAGAATATATATATATATATATATATAATTGCATGATGTTCAAGTAGATAATTGTTTTAAATAAATTATTAACCAAGTATTAAGTCACAAGTGAAATTATAAAATTAATACTGTCATAATTTTGTCATGTGTATGATATATAAAAATCAACATTATTTCCATACATTGTTGATTTTGTTGAAATTTATACAATTAAAAAGACATATATGCATGAGGAATTAAATAAACTTTACAAAAATGGATTTTTACGGAAATGAGAATGAAATTTCATGTTTTTGGATGTTGAATGGTCTTCCTTGTGATTAGGAAACGTCATGTGTCATGATATTTGATCATACCAAGTTTAATAAGTAATTTTCAATGAATAAAAGTATTAAAATATTTATATATAAATATAATTGAACATGTTTGTTCCAAGAATGAATATTAATATATCTCTAAAGCTGAAACTCTAGTGAAAATTATATGTATATAAGTAAAGCTAAGAAAAAAAATGTTTTATAAAAACCAATACTTGAACTCTGTAAATATGATATGGAATTGGAGAGTTAATTCATCCCTCAAGTGGGTAGGCCCATGATATCCTTCAATGTTTTGAGTGGCCTCTATTGTTCTATTTTTAAGGGCTTTCGTAATATTTTAAAACGAATCCCTAGATTAGTTTAAAAGATTTTACAAAGTAGAATTATTTTTCAAAGCATTATATTATTTTGTAAAGATTGTTTTAAAAATGTATTTCTAATTGAATTTTCCAGATGTATTATCAATGGGATATTTTTAATGGGATTTATCAAAGGTTATCAAAAATAATTTGTGGGAAAATGAATGCTCACCCTTATGTTTTTAAATTTTTTTCATAAGTGTCATAGAAGTTCTAATTTGGATATTCATTCTTTTAATGATACCATGCACGAAAGTGTAGTAGAAAATTATTTATTTCAACATTGATAAATCGGGAAATGTATTATAATTTATCCAAAACCTATACTTGAAAATGGTCCGCATTTGTATAAAGTGCTGTGTAATTTTTCAGTTTCAGTATAAAATTAATTTCATAGCATTTTTATGTACTGAGTTCAGAAACGTAAGCTTTGAGAGTTATAATTGGTATCAGAGAAATGGTAACGATAACTATAGAAAATTATTACCCTTTATAGATTGAATATCCTTTCATAGTCAAAATTACTCTTTTTTATTTTTAGATGGAAGGAAGGAAAACTAAAACAAGTCACTTAGGCCTTCGTTTTCATCACGTTTCAAGTTTTGTCTTCAAAGATATTAGAGAGATTCAATGTCACTTCTATAGACTCCAAGGGGCATATCCCGAAGGACTTTTTAGGTGCTTTACCCTATTTGAGAAACCTGAATCTATCTTAGCCTTTTGTAGAGCAGTAGAAGAAGAAAATCTACACACCACATATATGTGTCAACTCTTAAGCTTTTGTTTCGCAGGAAAATTTGATGATGACTTAAAAACATTCGAATAAGAATCCATGATACATTCTTATAAGAATCAGAGTCAAGATTACCTTCTTAGATACTATATTGATTATCATTCCTTGAGGACTGTCTTTCGGTGTTTACCTCCATATAATAACTCTTGCATGAGCTGTGTTTGGGAAAAGGAGGTGGAGGATTTTGAATACACCTTTAACTTTAATCTATTAGAAAGATATGGTAACTATGGAATAAAACTTTACGTACCTTGGGGATATCATGTGAGACTCAGAATTGATGAAAACTAGAATTCATAAGTGTAAATGAATTGTGAGGGCGTAATTAATTTAAGGGCGGTGGAATGTAACACCCTAGGTTTAAAAGTAAGTTGTATCTTTTTTCAATGTTCCAAAATTGTAATGAAATACATAAATTTATGAATGCATAGATATAAGTAGTAAGCATTTAATTTATACAAAGGCTAGATTACATCTTTTACAAACAAGAACTAACCCATTAAACCCACTGCTATCGATAATAAAACAACTGGAATTCCTCCAAGAAACACAATGATGTCTACTGGGTAGTTCACATCTTTTGGATCAGATATAAACACAAATGTTATAGCAAGAACAATACCAAGGAAACTAAGGATAAGAGGAATATATATAGCCATTTCCTAAAATAGTTGTCTGAGTGTCGAGGTATTTTTCTGTGTGTTTGAATGCCCTTAGATATTGAAACTTATAAAATTTTTTTCTAACCTTTATAAAAACTGTCCATTTGAACTTTTAAATTAAAGTTAAAAAAATGACATTTAATAATCATTGATATAAAAATAAAATAAATGAATATGAATATATAGAAACTATATTGATTTGAATATTATTATGCAATAAACAAAGTGTATATATATATATTAAATAAATTATTCTAAGTATAAGTAATGTTTAAGAAATTAAAATAAATATATTTGGAATTTATGTCAATATTACTATTATGAAATAATTTATTAATATAAGTATTATATATATATATATGATTATTCTTTTAAATTTAAAAAATTAATTGAGTACATTATTTGAAAATTAAAATGATATATATTATTAATATTTTTATTTATCCTCATAATATGATATAAGATATTAAAATAGTATATAATATTAAAAAAGAAAATAAATAATAGTAATAGGAGATGAAACCCAAATTCCAATTGTTCAAGGGATTGAGGTCAACGCGAGAGGAATACTGACTCAGATAGGATGTGAGCGGAGGGAGCTCTGTTTTTCTGTTTCGCGGACAACAAAGGACCAAAGCGAGGTCGCAAGTGAGAATAGTGGTAGACTGAACCCTTCTTTGTCTGAGGCTGTAGGTGTTGAAGGAGTTGTGGAATGAAAGAAAAACTAGAATTATCGCGATTAGGGTTTTGAAACACATGAGGTATGATGAATCCTGTTTCTAATGTGAAAAATATGTATGATTAAGCACTAAATCTACAAATAATAGGGTCAATAGAAACATATGTGGAAAATCTGTTTTTTTTTTCTTCCTAAAATCAATATGCTCGGATTCTGAGATCTTCATTTGAGATTATTTTATAGCCAAAATATAAACTCGTATATTGTGTTCATGTCATCACTACATCTTTTGGGTGTATATGCAAATTTTATACCTGAAATCTTATCTTGTTATTAAATGTTTGTTGGTCTTGTATATTAATTTTCTCTAATATATTCCTTTTATTTATCTTTCCTTGATTTTTAATCGAAAAATAATCCTAATTCAATGCAAATTTTCTATTTTTTATCAAATACAAAAAAAATTGTGGTTGAAGATATCACTTATCTTCCAACCCACATGCACTGAGGCCAATTCACCATTTGAAATAAATTATATATTTTTTGGCTATCTAAGTGTTTATAAATAGAGAGGGGATGGAATTGATAGGGCCATATTTTCTCTGTGTTTTGTGTTATTTTGGTTCCGAGTGTGCGAGAAAAGAAGAAGCAAATAGGAGTAAAGAAATTTTGACTTTTAGTAAGGGATTTCATTTATTTAAATTAGGTTTTACTTTTCCGATGCTAAGGGATTATTTTTATTTGATAAATTATATTTGTTTTAATATGTCCATATACATACATGACATTAGTTTTTAGAGTATATAATGTAAGTGAAAATATTTAGTTTTTCAATATTTAGTTTTATGAATGAATTTTATGTTCAAAGTTGATCTTGATATTGTTTTTATTCTTTAGAATCTATTTAATTTCTTGTAAGGGATTATTTATGATTTATTTTTTGTCTTCATTCCTTTATAATTTTTTGTAAGGAACTTCATTTATTTATATCAATGTTATAATTTATATATTTCTTGTTTTACTAAAGGATTATTATTTTTCAAATACTTTCCATGGAATTTCCATTTTTATTTTGGTAAGATATTTCATCAATTAAATATTTCAAGATTATGTTTAATTTATCAAATATATGTTTAAATCCAGTTTGGTGTAAGTGATATTATGCTATTTAATTTTTATGGAAAATATTTATTTGTTTTGGAGAGGAAAATTATTTCATACCAAGATTGTTTATTTTTTTTCTTTAAATGGAAATCAACATGTTTACAGCTTTGAAAAATTTTGATATGTTTTAGTAAACTGTTTTGAAATTTCTAGAACAGATTAATTATTTTAACTTTATGATTTTACTTTTATAATGAAAATTTATTTTGGAAGGTTCATCTCATATAAAATCATTTTAAGAATATATATATATATATATATATATATATGTCTGTATATATATATATATATGTCTGTATATATATATATATAATTTCATGATATTCAAGTATATAGTTGTTTTAAATAAATTATTAACCAAGTATTAATTCACATGTTAATTTATAAAATTAGAAATGTCATAATTTTTCCATTAGCTTGACAAATAAAAATCAATATTCTGGTAATATGTCAATGATTTTGATGTCATTTATACATTAACATATAGACATATGCATGAAAAATTAAATAAACTCTACAAAATGGATTTTTAGGGAAATAATGATGAAATTTTAAGTGTGTGGATATTGATTAATCTTCTATGTGATTATGCAATGTCATGTATCGTGAGATTTGATCGTACTAAATCGAATATGTAATTTTTAATGAAGACAATTATTTATATATTTATATATAAATAAAATTGAACATGTTTGTTCCAAGAATGATTATAAATATATCTTCAAATCTAACACTCCATAGTAAATTATATGTATATAAAGAAAGAGAAGATAAAAATGTTTTATAAAAACTAGTACCTAAACATTATAAATATGATAGGGAATTTTAGAGTGAACCCATCCCTCAAGTGGGTAGCCCCAACATAGCCTTCAATGTTTCGAGTGGACTCGGTTGTTTTTTTAAGGGATTGCTTAATATTTTCAACTAAATCACTAGATTAGTTTAAAAGTGTTTCTGAAGTATAATTACATTTCAAATCATTATAGTATTTTGTAAATATTTTTTTCAAAATGTATTTCTAATTGAATATTCCAAATGTATTAACAAAGGGTAATTTTTAATTTGATTTATCAAAGGTTTTAAAAACTCCTTACATGGAAATGAATGCTCACCCCTTTGTTTTTAAATGTTTTCCATAAGAATAATAGAAGTTCTAAATTGGATTTCAATGATTTTTGTGATAGAACAGGAGGAAGAATGGTAGGTTATTTTTTCTTTCAACAGAGATAAATCAAGAAATGTATTATAATTTCTCGAGAACCTAAACCCGTTAAAGGTCCTGTTTTGTTTAAAGTATTATGTAATTATTCAGTTTCACTATAGAATACAACTGCACATCATTTTGAAGCATCGAGTCCAGAATAGTGGTCTCAGGGCATTATAACATACTTGTATCTTGATTCCTTTTAGATACCCAGTAGACTATCTAGAACTCAATCATTAAAGTTACAAAGTACATGTAAACTCATAGAACTCTTGTTCTGAATTATGACTAGATGCCTTGAGGATGTCGAGTAGCATTTCACATACTATTCAGTTAGTTATTGTTTAAACCCAACATTCTACCATCCTTATATTTTAAAAGTTATAACTATGTTTGATAGCATATAAGATATACAACCATAAGAATAAACTGGTAATGAAATTTTATTATATAAATATGTCATTTATAACCTAGTAGTTAAATTATTGACAATGAATAGTATTGATAGAATTATAAAATATATAAATCTCATAGTAATTTATAATTTATTAATTAATTATTTTTAAATAATAATAGAAATGTTTAGTAAATTCATTTTATTCTCTAAATATATGTTTCTATAAAAAATGGTATTTTTTCTTTTTATGTGTGAATAATATAATTAATTTATAGAAATATTATAAAATTTATTTCAAAAAATTTATTTCATTCTTTAATTTTTCATCTCAAAATTACTTTAGGAATATTTTTTTAAAAATATTTTGAAAAGGATAATTTTTTAGTGAATAGGTGGAAAATCAATTTTTGTAAAACTCTCATATTGGTCATATTAAAAATACCCATTATGATTTTATTTTGATCTCAAAGTAAAATAATTAGTCTTTAGTAATATTTAATCTAATTTATTATATTTTAGTCATACATATACCTTATTTTTTTATAAGTCCATTTTTGGGCTTAAAACGCATTTTCCAAGACAACTAGTTTTTTTTTGCGTTTTCCCGGATTAATTTTAAATTAAATTTCCCACATATGTTTTTTGAATTTTGAAAAATTGAATCCATATTTGGAATCATGAGGTCCAAATTTAAAAAAAATATTTCTTTTTTATTTTTTCCAATATGAACAATAAACTTAGTAATTGTTATTATTATGATAAAAGATAGATCATGTAATTAAAGTTAAAAAGTAAATGATACGAACTAAAAATAACCAAAAGACTATCCATAATTTTATTTTATTAATATATATCTCATCCATAATTATCTAATAATCAGGTAAATAGAATTTCAAGTCTATATGAATGAGATTATGACATTTATAGTATTTTATTTCATGGAAATTCAAACATGTCATAATGTTTTTTTAATAACTATAATATTTTTTAAATGAGGCTAAACATAGAGTATATTTAACTATAAATTTCATTTTTAAATATAAAATATATAACATCATCATGGAAATTTATTTTTAATTTTTAGTGAAGAGATAATTACCTAAAATTCTTACACAATGTTGACACGATAGTTTTTCAATTAATGGAAATATCAAATAAATGATTATAAAAAAAATAAAAGAAATATAAATTGATATAATTATTATAAAAATAATAATTTTATAGATTAAATTGATATTTTAAGGATGTATTAATATAATTTTTTCTAATTAGAATTTTTCTTGATATTATTATAGTCGATGTAATGAATTGTCCTAAAATTTGACATTATTGATAATTTAAAATAAATAATATTTTATTAAATGATATAAAATTACTAAAAATTTTATATTCAGGTAATTTATTACAAAATTGTTGATCATATCAAACGTGGACCATTAATGGTCCATTTTTTCATTTATAGTAACTATAAGGCCCTCAAATATTAAACATCTTTATTATCATAGTAAGTTTAAAATGGGTAAACGAGGGGTTAAACCAAAATGATAGGAATACAAATGAGACCTAAAATTTTACAAATATTATTTTATTAAATTATTTAGACCCATAAACATCTTATATTACAAATATATAAGTTATTATACATTTTTAATTAAAATGTTCTTTTAATTAATTTAATATTTTGAGAAATTTTGAGAGTGTCCTTCCACACTCTTATAAAAGCGAACCATTTATTCTGAATACTTCAAACATAAAACCCCATTTTGATCAAAAAAATATCATCCTATATACCTTAATAAAAAAATTAAAGTCGTTCTATAGGGCTTTTTAGGCATAATTCATATCTTATATGACTCAAGGTTTTAAAACTATGAGTTTTTCCAAAGAAGTGCCACAGTTTACAACTACATGATTTAGTTTTGTTTCAACTATCACCTCCTTAAAATATTCCTAATCGATGATAAAATATTAAAACCACTATAATAAAATTAATTATATGTTATTATGATAAAAAAATAACCTAAATCCATCTTCTCTTCTATCAAATGGAAAATGAAACTATCATTCGTGTGTACGGTGGACTATTGTCTCACGAATCGAAGTAATTAATTTTCCATCACCATCACTCATGGATGTATTATAATGATGGAATTAAATTTTATATATTATATTAATAATATATTTATCATTATAAAATTATAACATATCATTTACCTTATTAAATTTCTATGCCTTGAAAAATGATAATGTCAATCGTGTGTACGTGTGGACTACACCTCCATGAAACAATGCGATTCATTTTTCATCATCACATCACATGGATTATATATATAAGTATAGTTAAATAATTAAAATTATATTTATGATATTATGATAATTATTTTAAGATGAAATAATAATTATTTTCTTTCCATGTTGATAATTGAAAATGGAAATGTTACTCATAGGTATGTATGGCCAACTGTCTCCATGATTGTAACAGACTTCATTTTTCTTGAATATATTTCATGGTTGGATTTTAAAGTATAATTTATGTATAAAAGTGGTAAATATTTCATGAATACTATTATAGATATGATATAGTAGTGGCCTATTTTTCTATATGTCAACCTGGAAGTCATTTTGGAATTATAGATGGAACGTCATCATTTTGGCCTATTATTATTATGTCAAATTAATTATATATAACATGGTATTGAATCAAATAAGTGAATAATAAGCTTCAAAATGTATCTTAAGTAATTAAATATTTAACCTATGTAAATTTTTTGGGATGACAAATGACATACATGGCGAGTCAGACTCATGGTAAGGGACTTCATCTCTATATCTTATCATTAATGCATATTTTGATGTCGTGCACCAATATTATTTTTGAGGTGAATATACAGACCCATTGAATTTTTATATCATTAATTTTATCTATTATAATGATATTAAAAAAATTTAATGTTATTCTTTCATGTCTATTATGATTCAAATGTTTCTAAGGTTGTTAAGGTACTTTCTTTTAAAAAAGGTTTTTTGAAAAGTTCAAATTTCTATTAATTTTAAAATTTTAAAAAGGAATGTATTTTTTTATATATAAAACATGAACATATTTTCAAATATAAATTATTTGCCCAAATTTTGATGCTTAATTAAAAATTTTATATGGTTACTTTCAAAGAAACTTGTTCCATTATTTACATGAGAAGTTTTTCAAAATTATTGATTTTATAAAAGGGAAGGTTATTTTCCACAAGAATGTTTTTAGTGGTATTTTCTTCAAAGAAACAACCACATTCCTTTTTTTGGTATTATAGTTCTCAATGTTTGGATTTTAAGATAAGGTTATTTTGGATAGTTCAATGTATTTTTCATACTGGTTTAAAAGAGTTCTTCAATGGTTGTATGATCAAAAGGTGAATGTATAAAATGGTTTATTCATGATACCAGATAATTATATATAAAAAACGGGTGAGCCCAATAAAGCATATACAAATGTTTGATCCCCATTATATATCACATGTGATCCTTGTATAGATTATATGAGGGGTGATCCCTATTATTGCTCTCCAATGCATTGGCTAATATTTGGAATCATACCATGATGGTTATTCCAAGATTAACTGCGATTGTTAATCCATGAGTAGTTGTGATGGTAAATCATTGTTAATTTTTGAAATATAATTATAAAGTTATTAAATGAGTATTTATAATGGTTACTCTAAGATAATTTTTATGAGACAACAAAGAATATATTCCTTAAGTAGTTGTGATGGTTACTCTAAATTTATTTGTTACGATTATTAAATTTATAAGAGTTAAAAGTATAAATTTATGGAAAAGGTATCATATTATATTAAATTTTTTAAAGAAACCATTATGACTTTATTTTTCCTTAACGATTTATAATGAAATGTTTTATAAAATGTTTGGGTAAAAAAGAGGATTTGTTTAGTAAGAAATGTTTTTATTTTGAATGAAATGTTTATTTTGGAAAAGGAAAATTTTTATATGTATTCATGGACTACCAACCTCTTTCATTATTTTTTTGTCACTTACTAAGAATTTTTTTCTCATATAACATTTTAAAATTTCTTTCATAATGTTTTATGGTAAATTAGGGAAAATGTTGAGGTTAGTATAAAAATTGGGATGATTTTTCCTGAAAATAAATTGATTTTTATTTAGAAGTGGTTTGTTGTGAGGAAAAATGTATACTGAGTAGAAGTGTTCACTTGTATTGTATGGGTTTAGTAATTAAGTGTTTTTACTAATTATCTAAAGCATTAAGCATAAAATATCTTTTGGAAATTAATGTTATTTATAGTCTAAAGTTGCTAAATTATATTTTGTTTAATGATGATTCCTTATAGAAAACATGATCATCCATTTAGTAGGGAGATGAATTAGGTATTATTGGGGTTCATGGTGGTTGGGTTATAACATTTGTGTTTGGAATATGATATTTATACAAGATTTCACATTTTTTATAATTTAATATGACTATTATACATCTGAATATTTTTTAATGAAACATTAGTGGTGTCATATTAAATTTTATGAATCACACACAATATGATCATTTTTCCCCATGTGTTGACTTCAGGTATAGGGTTCAACGTTAAATAATGGGTACCAAGAAATATTGTTGAGATAAGGATCATGGAGCTTGTGACATCCCAATATTTTATGAAAGAAACACGATGTTCAATAGCATACATGATACACCACATCGAGCTTAATCAAATGAATAAATATTATCATGTTACCATTATAACCAAATTGTGATAATGGTAGGTACGAAGAAGAAAAACTCAATAAAAAAATCTAGTTTATTCATGTATTTATAATTAATTATTTTACCAATAAATTATAAATTAAAATAAAACCCTTTCTAAAATAAAAGGAAATATTATTCTAAGAAACTATTTAAATGTACATAAGTTTGTTTTCTACTAATAAATAAACAAATAAATATTATTTGGTTTTATTAATGATATATATAAATTATAATATAATAAATATACTATCTAAAATACATATTATGTTTTTTATAGACATGATATTTGAACAAATCCATTCTTTCTCATAAAAGAAGTATTTCTCTAAAAAGACAGTTTTTCGCCTCTTGATGACGCACTTGTATTAATCTAGTATTTGAAAAGTTTATAAATTATATATGATAAAATAAATTTCATCTTTTAAATAGTAATATAATATTTTACTTTTTTGGGTATTTTGTATTTTTCAGATAAATTTCATGTTTTGATGAATTGTGAAAAATACTGAATTTTAATTTAAAATATATTTTTCATCGAAATAATTTATAGAGTTAACTTATATTTTGGATTTGTTTTCAAGTATAATTTGATAAATTATTTATCATTTAATAAAATTTAATTCATTCAATCCAATTCCACATTGAATTTTGATATGAAAACATTTAAATCTTTTAAAAAAGTTTACTTTAAAAACATATTTCTTCAATCTATCAACGAGATTAATTTTAAATTAATTTTATTTAATTATGTGTATTAAATTTTAAAAAAATGAATTACATATTTTCAATAAGTAGGTTCAAATTTCTAAAATAGTACCCTTTTATTTGTATAAAAAAATATGAATAGTAACTTTGGTGATTTTTGTTACCATGATTTTGGGTAAATAGCGTAATCAAGCATAAAAATAATAATATAAATAATAGAAAAATTACCCTAAAACGTATTATAATTTTATTGTATAATTTATTTTTGATCTAAATAATCTTTGAGATGATTTTATGATCTCATGTATACATTTAGATGACTTTAATCAATTTATAGTATTATTTTCAAATAAAATTCAATTTTCTCATAATTTTATTTTTAACAAGTGAAATTTTATTAATATGGGTTTATATAGGGGATATGTTCTACTATAAATATTATTTTGAGATATAAATTTATTATATTATTCATGGTAATTTATTTTGAATTTTTTAGTTGCGAAATATTTAACTTAAAGGCTTACATAATGATGGTGCAATAATTATTCTATTAAAGGAAATATAAAATAAATGATGTTAAAAATATTAAAATAAATATAATTTTATATAATTAATGTCATACATTAATTGTATAGATTAATTTTACATTTTAATAATGATTTAGATGTGTTTTTTTTCAAATGCATCATGTTTTAATGATATTTTTAAAAACTCAAGTAATGAATAGTGTCAAAATTCAATTAAATGATATTCTAAAATAAATAGTATTTTATTAAATGAAGTAAAATTCATAAAAATATAAAATTAGACCATATTTTTATTATAACTATAAAAATTTCATCAATTACTCATTTTTGTCTTGTTTCGCATTTTATAGTAGTTATATTAATCCTTAAAGTGTATATTACATGATATTACAATAGGAATTAAAAATGTTAAATTAGGGATAAAAATAAGATAAGGATTAAAACATAGTAAAAATTTCTCTAACATCTATTATATGGGATTATTTAGGCAGATACACATCCAATATTCAATATAAATATCTTTGGATCAATTTAGAATAGAAAATTAATATAATAATTTTAATAATTTAGAGAGTTCCCCTCTTGTACCCTATAAAAGGGCACCAAATTATCCTCTTTTATTCAAACTTAAAAACCTATTTGGTTTTGAAAATCTCAACCCCAATCCATTCTAATATTCCCTCCCCACATCCAGTGATCATATTTTAGGCAGAACAACATATCTAGTGATCTTAAGGTGTTAAGAAAAGGAGAACTTCTAAAGAAGATGTATTTTTTTAATTATCTATTTACATTTTATTTCTTCTTATAATTCATAAAATAGTCATATAAAATTATTAAATAATATATATAGTATACTAAATATAATTATATTTTATTATGTTAATATCATCACCAAAATCGTTCTACACTTCCACCAAATGGAAAAATAATTAATCATTCATAGGTAGAATGTACATAATCATTGTGAAAATATAATACATCATTTATATCCTTACTATTCCATGCAGAAAAAAAAAGGAAAATTTCATTTGTGCATATGTTTGAACTAGCACCTCCATGGAGCGATGTGATTAGTTTATCAACATTGAAAAAAATGGATAATATATATAAGTATAATTTAATAAATAATATATTCTATATATGAAATTATTATCATTGCATAAATTTAATATGATATTATTCTTATTTATATAATGATCTTTGAAAAATAGAAATGTTACTAATGTGTGCATATAGCTTACCGCCTCCATGATTGTAACGTAGTTAATATTTCATATTCATATGAAATATATGGATTTAAATCTCTAATTTTTGTATCAGATTTATTATTATATCATCAATATTATTATTGAGATGGTGCACTAATGACCATTTTTAATATTGAAAACATACCCAAGTCATTTGGGAATCAAGTACTGAATATTGTCAAAACAACTAACACAAACTTAGATAATGAATTAATTGTTATCACATGATCATAAGTGATAAAAATTGAATAATAAAATTTGAAAAGGTTTTCAATAAAGAAAATAATTAACCTAATTTTATTATTTCGGAATACAAATATTGTATGATATGAGTTGAACTTAGTGTACGTGATTTCATCTACATCTCCTTTCATTGAGGAATATTTTGATGTTATACACTCACATTCTTTTATAAGTTGTATATTCAACCCCTTTGACATATCTTGTCAGGAATTTATTTACTCTCATGTTATTCAATGTTTTTTATATTATTACTTCATCTAGATTATAATTTTAATTTTCAAAGAGGTATGGGGAACTTTGAATTTTTAAACATTTAGTTATCAAATAATTTTCTCCTTGTTAATATTTTTTATATTATGTTTCAAATTATTTATATAGATATAAAGTTATTATAAAGTGAATTTTATGTCTATTTTTAAATCCGTTAAATGTTTATTAAAAGGACTCATTTTACGTGTATAATTTTTATTGTTTTGATAAATAACAAAAGGAATGTATTATTCTTAACGTACGCAATGAAAATAAATTTACCATCACAGTGATTGTTATTTAATTTCTATATTATGTTGAAATATTAAATATATTCTTAAATTAAAAACCCTCTTCCTTATTCTATTATTGCTTTTAATTTAATATAGTTTTTATATAAAATGGAATTTTTTATACGAAAGTGTTTTTCCTACTGGATTAAAAGAGTTTTAAAGGGTTTTATAGTGAATTTGTTTTAGTTATGATATGGTAGTTGAGAATTGTAGGAAATAGTTGAGAATGATAAAATTATACATGTAGTGGCTGAGATATTTCGGGGTAATCCCATTAAAGCTTAACATTGGTTGACCTAGATAGTGGAGGGGAAGCCCGTTGTAGTTTCACATGGGGTGGCCCAGATAGAATTGGATAATCCCATTTTATATTAACTGGGGGTGGCCTAGATAGTATCAGGTGGTATGGTAATAGCTTAATTTAATGTTGTACATATGATTTTTTCAATTTAAAGGGTTTTGAAAGGGTTTTAATGTATTTTTTATATGATTATTTTATTTACCTAAATGAGTTTTAATATCTGGATTTGGGTTTTAATTGTTTTATTTTAAAAAAATGTGTGTTTTTTCATGTGAAAATATTTTATTTCATGTTCTCAAATAACATTGAAGATAAAATTAAACTGCATATGGATTTTCATGTTTTTACTATACTAATGGTTTCCTTTATTTATATATCACTTACTTAACTTTTGTGCTCATCCTAAGTTTTTAAAATGCCTTTCATAGGTTTTAAGGGATAACAGAGATAAGGATGAGATCAAGGGAAAATTTGTAGAGATTTATCCTGAAAAAAACATGATTTATTTTAAAAGGGTTTCCTTTGGTTTAAAATAGATACTAAGTACAGGTTTCCACTTGTAATTAATGGGTTTATTTTTATTAGTTAGTCCAATTCTATGAAACATTAAACTGAAAATATCCTCAAATGCGAATTCTTGTTCAGAAACACTTGGTTATGTAATGTTGAAGATGAAGGCCATATAAATGGTATCTAATGAATAGTTATAAAGATTTGGGTATTAATTCATATTTTAAGACATAGGTAATGTTTCAATATATATTTATTTATTTAAATCCTTTTTATATAAATTCTGTATATCAATGAAAGTTATTTACAAATAGATGGAGGTGGATCTAAAACAACATTCATATATCTTCTTGATTAATTTCTTGCAATAATTATTGAAAATTAATGTCCTGATGTTTCTGAAACTTTTTCAAACATACAACCCTCTTTCAAAATATTGTATAAAATAGCAAAAACATGCTCTATATTTCAATAAAACTTTGGTTCATGGGTTTTTTAATGAAATTATATTTTTCTAATATTCTCATATTTTTAAAAATGGTAAATATTATCAAGGTATTTTGAAATATTTTATCTTATCACAAGATTTTGAAGCATATTATGATTTTAATAGAACTGTCAAAGAATGAGACCCTTAGGCATCCTATTCATATTTGGTTTTTAAATATAGTCTTTCATTATATACTTATGGTATTTTAAAATAAACCTTGTTTGAATGATTAAAAATAGAATCGGTCAAATATTTTTATAAAAATTACATTTAATCAGATGATTTGAAATTATATGTTACAAAAAATTAATTTTCAAAACTATTTCTCTTCTAATACCCACACAACAAAAGTTGTACAAGGTGTATTAAGAAAAAATAAACTAGAGACTTTTAATAAGCTTTAAAACATTATCTCAATGAATTATACTTCTATCTATATGAACAAAATGACAATAAAATTAGGTGGACGCCATGATGAAGATATGATGTTCTTTCTTCTTAGAAATGTTTTATTAAATCCTAGAGATATGAAAGGTCAAAAGTCAATAAACATAAAGGCTTCAAGAATTAATATTTTGAGGCAATTATGGGTTGAGATACAAAATTAGAGGTATAATATATCATTTGAAGTTAAAACATTATATTAAATCATGAAAAAATACCTTTAAAGTTAGTATATTTACTTATGTACCTGGTCTAGGAAGTAAAATAATCCCTCAACTCAATGAAAAGGATCTTAAAAAATGTTATATGTTTATATTTCTTGCTAAGTAATCAATGAAATTTTAAGAAATCGCATATTTATAGTTTTGTGATTATCAATATTCTCATGACCAATTTCTCTATCACTCTCCCTAAAAAATTGAAAGTTAGTTTTCTCTTTTATTTCCATGTTTTTCTATATATAACCCGAGTATGTGTTACCTTAGTTGACCGTCGTACTTTTATTTATATCTTTTAAAGTGAAAGTTTTATTAATCCTATTTTAGATGTGGGATTTCAAAAAAGGTATTTCAAAATTTCAAACCTCTATTGTTAAATATGGTGTTCAAATTCAGAGGACTCAATTTATTAAATGGGGTAGATTATAATGTCTAAATATTTTATGAAATAAAGACAATGTTCAACAGCATATAGGATATACCAAATTTATCATAAATAATTAAGTAAATATTATTATGTTACCTCAATAACCTAGCAGTTAGAATAGAGATTATGAATAGGATTAACTGAATTATGAAACTGTGGTTTACAAAAGTATTTTTAATTAATTATTTTACCAATTAATTATAAATTAAATAAAAACATTTTTAAAATAAAAAGAACTTTTATCCTGAAAAAATATTTAAATGTGAACAAGTTTGTTTTATACCAATAAATAGACAAATAAATCTTATTGGATTATACTGATGATATATATATAATATTTAATCTAATTTATAACATACATATTATGTGTTTTGTAAACATTATATAAAAAAAATCCAATTTTTCTCATAAAATAAGTATTTCTCTAAAAAGGAAGATGTGTAACCTTTTGATAGAGAACTTGTTTAAAATATAATTTTTGACAATTTTAAAAACTAAATTTTACAAAATAATTTTCTTCTTTGAAATATTGATATAAAAATTTACACTTTTTGAGTTTTTTTATTTTTCTGATAAGTTTCATGTTTTGATGAATTGTGAAAAAT
This sequence comes from Viscum album, assembly GCA_963277665.1. Classification (NCBI taxonomy): domain Eukaryota; kingdom Viridiplantae; phylum Streptophyta; class Magnoliopsida; order Santalales; family Viscaceae; genus Viscum; species Viscum album. The sequence continues at coordinate 315,599,593 of OY728161.1, forward strand.
ACTGAATTTTAATTTAAAACATCTTCTTTATCGAAATAATTTATAGTATATAATTATGTTATCTGATTTATTTTAAATTATAAATAAATAAATTTTTTATCACTTAATCCAATTTAGGTCTATGAATCAATTTCATACTGAATTTGGATATATAAAAAATTTAATTTTTTCAAAGTTTTTACTTTAAAAATCATTTTCTCGATCTATCAATGGGATTACATTCATATTAAATTTATGTAATTAAATGTTTTGAATTTTGAAAAATTTATCCCACATTTAGAATCATAAGTTAAAAATTTAGAAAATCTGTCAGTTTTATTTTTGGACATAATATGAATAGTAACTTTAGTAATTTTTATTTCCACGATTTAGGGTAAATTGGGTAATCATGGGTAAAAATAATATTATAACTAAGAGAAAAATTACCATAATACTTGCCATATTTTTATTATATGAATTATTTACAACAAAAATCATCATTGTTCTTAATTTATGAGCTCCTAGAGCCACTGGCATGAATTTTATCCATTTATAGTGTTATATTCAAAGAAAAGTCAGTTTTTGCACACTTTTGTTTTTAACAAATGAAATATTTTTAATATGTGGTTATATAGGGAATATATTTAACTATAAATAGTATTTTTATAATAAAAATGTTATTTATTATTATTTTTTATGGGGGGAGATTACCTTAAAGTCCTACACAATGATTGTGCAGTAATTTTTTAATTAATGGAAATATCAAATAAATGATATTAAAATTATTAAAATAAATATAATTTTATATAATTAATGTCACAAAAAAAATTTAAAGATGATTTTTACATGTTATTGATGAATATATGTTTAAAAAGTTAAGTAATGAATATTGTCAAAATTTACATAAATGATATTTTAAAATAAATAATATCTTATTAAATGATATAAAATTCATAAAAATATAAAAATCTGCCAAATTATTGTTATAACTCTCAAAATATTATCAACTTCTCATTTATTGTCCTTTTTCCATTTTACAGTAGTTATATTAACACTAAAATTTTTAATTACATGATATAATAGTAAAAATTAAAAAGGTTAAATTAGGGTTAAACCAAAAAATATTATGATTAAAACATAGTAAAAAATTTTATAAATTTTATTCTATGAGTTTTTTTGTATTAATTCTCATTATGTATTTTATATAAAAAACTTTGGTTTCAATTGTAAAATAAAATTAATTTATATTAATTTGATACTATGAATAATTCTATGGGTGACACTGCCCACTCTTAAAAAAGGGAACCCATGCTTCCTTATGATTAATAGTTCCGAAACTATTTTTTTGGGAAAATACATTCCCAAATACATTACTATAATACATACTCACATTCTAGATATTTTATTTTAGTCATAAAACCATCCCTAGTAGTCTTAATGTTTTAATAAAAATAGATTTTTTGAAGAAGGGGAATTATTTTATTTATGTATTTCTATTTTATTTATTCTTAAACATATTTAAAATATTATTAAAACATAATGAAATAATAAATATTGTATCCTCAATATAATTACACTATATTAGGTTATTATCATCACCTAAATCATTCTCTACTTTCATCAAAGGGGAAAATAATTAATAATTCATGCATACAATGTACCGCCACCTCACGAACTGATATAATAAAATTTCCTTAACCATCTCTAAAAAATGGTTATAATGAGGGAATTAAAGTTATTATATTATATAAATGAAATATTTATCTTTATTAAAATATAATCTATCATTTAATTTCCTACCTTTTTAATCATGAAAAAATGGTAATGTCATTCGTCCATACGTGTGAACTATCACCTCCACGAAGTAATGTGATTCATTTTTCAACATAATATCACATGGATAATATATATAAATATATTTTAAGAAATAATATGACATATATATATGTGATATTGTAATAATTGTGTAATTTTAAAAGCATATTAACATTTTTTCAATAATGGTCATTGAAAAATGGAATCTTTACTCATGTGTACGTATAACATACCGTCTCCATGACTGTAACATAGATAATTTTTCATATCCGTATGAAATGGATGGATTTAAAAGTATAATTTCTATATAAAAGTTATTATTATTTCATTAAAATTTTTATGGATATGATTCATTAATGACCACTTTGACTATAGACCTTTTGCCAAAGTTATTCTGGAATCATGTACCGAAGATCAACCAAACATACAACACAAACATAAATAATTATGTAATTGTTATATCATAATAATAAGAGATATAAAAGGAATAATAAACATTAAAAATTTTATCATGAAAATATTTAATTAACAAAATTTACTTATTCAAGAATATCAAAATTGTATGTTACTAACTGGACTTAAGGTAAGGGATCTCATCTCAATATCCTTTCATTGAAGCATGTTTTAATGTTATACACACGCCTTCTTTTATGAGGTATATATAAAGACCCATTAATATATCATATAATGAATTTATTTACTCTCATGTAATTTAATTGTTTTTTTATATTATTCTTTCATATATCTTATGATTGAAATTTTCAAAGTTGTATGGGACACTTTGAATTTTTAAACATTTTATTATCAAATATTTTTCTAAATGTTACTATTCTTAATATTATTTTAAAATTTTATTTATATGGATATAAAATAATTTTAAAGGAAATTTTATTTATATTTTTAATTTCATTAAATGGTTTTCAAAAGTAATATTTTTTCGTGTTTTTCAGTAGAATGTTTTGATAAATGAAAAAAAAGAATGTTCTATTCATAATGTACATGGTGACAATGAATTTCCCTCCATCATGACTAATATTTAATTTCTAGATTCCTTTTCATGATTACATATTTTCTTAAATAAAAAACCCTCTTAAATTATTTTTTCAATTTTTTGAATTTAATATGGTTTTTTAAAATAAAATGGTATTTTTATATGAATGTTTTTTCATATGCAACTAATAGAGTTTTTCAATGGATTTTTGGATGAATTTGTTTTATTAAGGATATTGTAACTAAGAATAATCAGAAATGGGTGAGCCTAAAATATCTTATACATGGGGTGGCCTAGATACTATAGGTAAGCCTATTACATCATTAAAGGGGTAGCCAAGATAACATCAGGAAAGCCCATTACAACTTAACATGGCTGGGGGAGCTGGCATTTACAAATCCCATTATAGATTAATATGGGGTGGCCCAAATAACACGAAGAGTCCATAATATCTTAATTGAAATTTAGCCATATGGTTAATCAAATTTAAAGGATTTTGAAAGGTTTTTATATATATACTAACCCAAGTAACCTAACTTACTTTTAATTGTTTTCACTGGGTTTTAATGATTATCTTTGAGAAAAATGTGCGTTTTTTCATGAGAAAATATTTTATCTAACATCCTAAAATAAAATTTAAGAAAAATGTAAAATTTATATGAGTTTTCACATTTTTAATGAACTAATGATTTTCTTTCTTTCAATATCTCTTGTGGATCTTTTGTTCTCATCCAATGTTTTTAAAATGTCTTTTACATGGATTAAGGTGGAATATAGAAAATGATGATATCAAGGTAAAAGTACTAGATATTGATCATGAATATAATAAATGTTTTATTTTAAAAGGGTTTACCTTTTTGGAAAAAATGGATACTAAATATAAGTGATGACCTGTAATGAATGAGTCTAATTTTTAATATATTTTTCTTAATTTGATAAAACTATAAAATGAAAATTCCCTTGAATGTGAATTCTAGTTCAAAAACACTAGGAAATGTGGTGTTTAAGGTTGGGGTCTTATAGAGCTAGTAGGAATAACAAGATAGACTCTAGAGGATTTTTTTATTTTATATATTTATTTATATACAATCTTATTGCTCTAGTTTGGCATCCCACATAGGGATCCTTTTATATATTTATTTTATGACATGTGTACCATTCTTTAAAATTATTTTCTCTGGGTTTTTTTATTATTTGTGAAAGTAAACTATAGTGATTGAATAATCACCCTATTGATGCCATTTGGACCCTCACTACTAATTTTTAGCCTCTTATATTCAGGGAGGAATGCATGAAAACATGTGGGTATATGGCTCAAACCTTGTGGTTGGGGTTGGGGTATTATAACTCAAAATAAATATTCTTCTCCACAAAAAATTCAGAATAAATATTCAATAAATGTTATTATAAGTATGGTCCTTAATTTTCACAAAAATATATAAAATATATGGAATTAAACTCTAAAAATCAATAGATTATGTAATTAGTAGATGAAACATTAATAAATGATCAATTAATATATAATAAATTAAATTAAATCATTAAAACAATCCCTTAAAATAAAAAAAATAAATTTCATTTATCATCCCAATAATTCTAATTTGAATTATTAAAAACCATAAAGTAGATATGAAGAAATTTCCAAGTTAAAATGATAACTCACAACAAACATATTGAAGACAACTTTAAACATGGTGTAACATGCGCTTTCAAGACATTTTTCACTACTGGATTTTGACAATGACCATCACCACAATATATTGAACTCCATTTGACTATTTCCCTCAATGATGAAAAAATATTGACATATCATTCAAAATTATTTACACCTTCTACTATGGATTTTTCACTCAATAAATTATTTTTGGAACCACGCTCACATACTATATGGTGTGCTAAAAACTCTTTGTTGTTTGGATATTTAGTTATTAAAACTCAAAATGCCTTGCACCAAGACATATTTTTGCTTCCACCACTGCTTAATAAACCTTGTAAAGCCTATTTTTGTTGTATATTTGATAATGTTAGATTGCAAACCAAAAAAAAACTGTTTATATAGTGATAGACTAGGCCATATTCCCATTTTTTCATCAAAAATGTCTTGAAAGAGTATACTATAGTGTAAGAGCACTCAAATTCAAACCTTATAACACTTAAAAACAAAAACAAAATAGTAATGAAATAATTCCATTTAAAAAATATAAAATTCAATATCCTCTAATTATTTTATGAATAACACAAGATCAAAATAAGAATTACCTTAATAATTCTAAAGTTACTATGAATAACATGATGATTTAAATTTTTTTAAGAAATTATAATTATCTAAATATTAAATAATGACTTATTATAATTATCAAAATATAAAAAAATAGAGTGGGTCGGCGATCCACTCAAAAGACTCCTCCTCTTTTATAATTACACAACCAAATGTAAATTCCAATAATTCTCCCATGTTTTGGAATTAATAAAAAGTTAAATTTTTATGAACATAATAAATACATAAAACATAACTCAATCTTATATAAAATTATCTATAAAAAATTATTAACTCATTAAAAACCAAAAATATATAATTGGCTAAAAAATTTTACATTAAGATATTTCTTTCCCCGTGAAGGTAAATTTAATATGGGAAATGTGCACAACACATATTTTATAAAAAAAATCATTTTTAACTATTTAAAACAAGGTTAAAAACAATTCCTCAACCTATTTAAATAATTGAATTATAGTAGAGAATATAAAACATAAATATGTTAATTCATAAATTACCAATCATTATCAAGTCAGGTTTCAGAATAAATTCTAGATTAAAATTATAATAATTAACTCCACTAGAGAAATATTAAACATATTAAATAATCCCTTAGTTTTAAGTATATGATTGAAATCAAAAAATCCACAAAAACATATTACAAGATTTAAATAATTAATATTACTTCCTTCAAATTAAATTAATATTTTGGGGCATTATTAATTTAACTTCACTTTGATTATCAGCTAAAAAAAATATATTTTATGTTTTAAATATTTTCAAATAATATAAATCAATATAATTATAATTTAAAACCTTAAACTAACAAATGTCAAAAATATATAACAAAATATGATCAATAATATTTGAAAAATAATAAAACCATAAATACCCTATTAATTTTAACAAGATTTAAACTAATTTAAAATTTAAAACTCTTCTAACAAGTGATAAAGATATAGGGATAATATATATTTTTTATAAAACATCCCTAATTGAAAAATATAAATTTTAACCTTTAAGGGAATGAGTGTATATTAAATAAATATAATTGAATTTCATTTATACCCATAGAAGATAAATACTTTTTATTAATTCAATCGTCAAAAAACCTTCTTTAGATGATGTTGTATCTTGAGGAACTCGGAGTTAAATTTAAATATTATACTGTAATCATGTGTGATAATTTTTGTTTAATTAATCATATCAAAAATATTTTGAATCATTTAACGATAAAGAAAATTAATATAATTTATCACTTTATAAAAAATAAGTACAAGAAAGGTGTAGTGAGACTGGATTATGTGGCTGCATAGAGTCAAGTAATTGATATCATGATAAAAGTGTTACTTAATGCTTGTTTTGAAGTGAATTAGTTCTATCTTAGAGTCATATCCACACTCCCCTAATGTTTCTTCCATTCCACTCATATTTAATACTAGTGATATTGTCATCAAGTAGTCCATGTAATGGATTTTTTACCACATATATTAAACTAGTTAAGATAATATTTCACTTTTTTAAACATTGATAGAATTTATCATTGGGTTTTTTATAATGGTATAGATATTTATTTTTATAGTTCAAATAAGAGAATGTATTTTAATGGGAAAGAATTGATGTTGTGGGAGAGACATCAAATATTCATTTAGGAGGAGAAAAATATTTTTTATTCATACTAACCAATAGATTCTAAGAGTTTGATTGTTGGAATATTACTAATACTGGATAAAAGTTATGAATAGTGTAATTATAAGTATCCCAATAAAGTAATTCATTCCAAGTCTGGTATTAAAAAAAACAAGATGATTAATGAAGTGTTTCATTATGCTATATTTATTTCACTCTTGTTTCTCATTCCAAGCTTGATTCATGTGATCTTAGAGTGGATAATTTTCATAATTAAGAAATATGGTATATTTTTATGGTAGTTAGTAGCTAAATTTGGCATGTGAATTCTATAATTTCTACTTATATGTGTGTTACTTTTTTATTAATAATTACAAGGGTTTAGAATGTGAGAAAAAAAAATCTTTGGATGTTTTTAGGTGGGGTTTGTTAAAAAATCATTATTGAAATCCTATGAATGTGCACACTTGATCATTTTTAATTAAGGCCATGAAGGATGGATATGTTTTAAGAAAGGTAAATAATATTTAATCATATGTAATATTGATATGGTTAAGGATAAATAAATTCTAGAAAGTTATGGAATATATAAGAATAATCTAGTCTTTTGTAAGAATAATTTTAATATAAATAAAATTAAATTGGGGGTTTCTTTATCTTCGTGTGAGTATAATTATTATAATGGATACATGTAAGATTAATTATGGTGATACATAATATTAACCTGGAGATACATTAGGATGTGTAAGATCAGTCTTGGATATAAATAAAATAAGAAATAGAGTTTCAACTATTTTTTCACAATCTATAGTGATACATAATATTCATTAATAAATTACATATGACTCATAAGAATAAATTTGAGAAAATATAAAATTATAAATATTTCTCCAAATGATGTAAAAAATATATTTGAATGTTTTGGGTCATGTGAGATGAATATCATATCTATTAAATTAAATACTTTTTCTTGATGTTCATTGATTCTTTCAATGTAAAAACTCAATGATGTTATCACAAAATCTAAACTCAAGATTCATTATTTAATTTTTGATAATATTTTTATTCCATTTTGGAATACAAAAAATTTCTATTTCATATGATTTTTAAAAACCAAAATTATGGTTTTATAAATATATAAATTTTATATTAATTTAATTATTATACAAAACATATTTATATTAAAAGGAAGATAATTCAGGATTAATAGTTTTTGTAAAAAAACATAAAGGTCTTCCTTTAGGAAAATTTAATGAAAAGGAAAATCAAGGAAGGAGATAGAAGAATACAGGTACAAAATAGATGAAAATTATTATTTTAATAAAAATATAAAGATATCATTCCATGATATCGTTTAAATAGGAAAACATTTAGCCATATTTACTACAATAAAAATTGTATCCCATTGCAATAGTATCACTAAGGAAATTTCTCTTCATTGTGTGAGGAGGACATAACTGGATCACAGGGAGAGAAGTGATCCCTTTACTTTTAGGAAAGTATTTAGTAAACTAATTTTCTAAAAAAGTTTTAAAATATGAGGGTAAGTTGGGTTACTAAAATATTATATATAAAAAATTTCTTAGTGAATTTTAATAATTGATATATTATTATTGTATTCTACATAGATGTAGCCTAGTGTGGACGAAATAAGTAAAATTAATTGTGTCTCTATTTGGCACATTAATAATTCATATTAATTGTTTATAAGAGGAGTGTTCCAACTAGTGGTAGAATATTTTTTTCTATATGTAATTTTAAAATTTAAATACCCTAATTTACTTCCCTCTTAGTTTAGATATCCTTTTTTAGATTGACAATGTGCTATACGCAATGGGTTATCCAGTATAAAAAATTATTTTTTTGACTGCTAAAGAAAATCTATCCCTATATTTAAAACCCAACCCATGAAAATATTCACACACCATATGAACCTATAATACTATATTATCACCATCTATTAAGGATAACTCAATGTCATACTATGATAATACTATTATTACTCAATTTTATGAAGATAAATTTCGAGTATGAAAAAATTATAAAGTGTAGCTTTCTATCTTCATAGAATAGTACATATTATATTCTTATAATATTTTAAGAATAAGAATAAAAATAATATATGAATTATTATATCAATTTGTCCCATATGATAAACCTTTGAAGGTGACTTATGACTCTTAAAAGTCTATGATTTTTTTAAAAATCATTATATCTTGATGTAATTACAACCACATATTTATATGACTGTTTGATAAATCCCCTTACTAATCTTCCTTAATAGAAAATTTATATAAATATGTATTGTCTAAAAAATTTGTTATTAGGATCAAAATTTCTCATCCTCAATTATTTTAACATTGTATTCAAACTTATTTATTTCACATTGTCATATGTTTCGATGCTACCAAATTATATTGTTGCCATTGAACTCTTTTTAAGATCACCATCCTCATATTGGAACTTATCCATTCAAAATTTTCTTTAATATTATATGGAAAAAAATTTAATTGTATCTCTTTTTATTATGATCATTCATTACAAAAATATGTATATCAGTATACAATAGGACTTCAACTTATAATTAAACTATTTATTATATTTTTAAATTCTCTATGATAAAAAAACTAACACTTTCATCTTAGGATATATATTTTGTCCAAAATATATCCTTAATTTTTTACCATATTTATGTTTCAAAACAATATTATCTACATTATAAGTATTTTTAATAAATAAAAAGTTAACCACAGTATCTCATTTGATATTGTGTATTTTTTGGAGTAATATTATTAATTGAATATTTATTCTATAAAATATTCTACTGATGGTTTATTGGAACTCTTTCCCTCGTACTTTAATAAATATCAAGGATAAAAAAATTTATCCTAGACAAAACACTTTTTTATCCTTATCAACATTCAAACATTTTATAGAGTCTAATGAATAATAAATTATGTTTATAAAATTCATCATATAATTTTATTAATAATATCAATTTTTTTACAAATAACTTCACTTATCATATAAGATATTTAAAAAAATATATTTTATATTCATCTCGGATATTAAATAGTCATTTATAACTAACTACCTAATGTATTAAACATTTTCTTCATCACGTGATTGAAAAATTCAATAATTATCAACATTTTTCTTCATCTTGAACTCATTTATATTTACAATGATTATGAAATATGAATTTAGTATCTTACACCATCAAAAATCATTGAATTTATTTCTATTCCATTAACACATAGCATAAAATATCCACAATATTTCTCAAAAACTACTTTAGGTATTATAATAAATTTTTTATCAAATGTATTTATATAATTTGGACATTCTCCCTACTTTATAAAATATAAATTATGTTTTAATATCCTAGGATGATTATTTAACCCTCTTATTTATTTTACAAATATTATATTTTACCCTACATTATTTTAAACACAACACATGATAATAAAAAATATCATTCCTTCTTCAATAATCCACATCACAATATGAATATTGGGTAAATATTTATTAAAATCATCCATATTTTTAGAACCATTACAATAAAAATTATAGAATATAATTTGTAGAAATATTAATACATAATAGAGACCTCAAGTATCTATATTTCATTGAAATACATAGTCATATTGAGTACATGATTGAAGATTGAACTTCCTTCATCCATTTTGTATCCAAAAAATCATTCAAAACTCAAAATATCTATTTGATGATTCTTTTAAACATATGAATCGGTTTATTAAACAAATTGACTAATTGGAAACTCTAAAACTAGTTACTCTAATATATTAATTTGTCCCTCTTTTTAAGAAAATTACTTATTTTTAAATAGTAGTATAAGAAGTTTCTTACATTAAGAGACTCTATTTTAAAAAAATGAGATTGATGTTAAATTTATTTATGATGAATACATATGATTTACAATATAATATTTTATCAAAATACTATCATGTTTTAAAACCATTTAACAATGAATTTTACTAGATATGTTCTCATTAAATGATAACTCATATTAAATTACATCAAATATATTAGTGATATTTAATACATATTTTATCATTATTTATCGCAACTATGAACTTGAAAAAATATCTGATAATATCCAATTAGATAATCATTTCACTTATATCACAAATGATTGTCGTATTGTTGTGTAGATAACTCTTTACCCAATATATTATATGGTTTTATTTCAACTCTATTACTTTGGGATCCCAACCATTAGGGTTTCGTAGTTATGTGTTACCCAAGATCAAGAAAGGAATTAGAACCAAACCTTTAGGATCACAAATTTCTTCCTCAGTTTAGACAATATAATCCAAGGAGACCTAACTTATATGGTAACTCTTATTAAATAAGTGAGGTATTGATAAGATTTTTCTTTTAAGGAGTCAAAAAATTAGTATTTTAAGGGGATTTAAGTTTCACAATCTTATCTCATGTATTCCATTTCACTATAAAATTCTTTATAAAAAACATGATTTTTGTCACTTTCTTAAAAATCAGAAACAATTATATTCAGATATATCTGAATTCATCTCATGAAAATTGTATATAAAACTATTTCATGTAAAATCATTGAATAATAAAGAGTTTGACCCAAAGTCCAACTAATGATGGAACACTTAAAAAGAGAGACCTCGTATCTAATATCATTCCAACACCTATTATGCATAAATCATAACCATACTGTAATTTTATGTTTTAAAAAATAGAAACCATTGTTTCACGTAACAATCATGTATTTTACCATGTTTTTAATTCCTTTCATGAATGGTATACCATTTGTAATAAACTTTTCAACACTTTCAAATAAATCACACATCCATCAATAATATAAATAATTTATATTCTTGAATAATAATTAGGTTATAACTAAATTAATAAACAATTCATAAATTTACACAAGATATGAAAATTTCAAAAACAAAAAATTTTAAACATTTTATAATTTAGACATTCATTATAGATATTCAATAAATAAGTTAACATGATAATTTCATATTTATTTTAAATAGTAACCCTTTCAAATTCGTAATTTACATGGAATTAAATATGCAATCTTTCATATTTAAAATAAATGACATTCATGAAAATATTTTTAATTATATAAAAATATAATACATTGTTTAAACACTTTTCATAAAATAAATATAACATATTTTCAAAAAAATTATATACATTTTGGTCCGGATGATTGATCCATTATTGAAAAACGGGTGCATCTATGTGTTTCTATTCATTTGAAAAAAATAAGACATAATATACTTTTATAGTCTAATATATGCTTCTCTATATTATTTTGATTTAAAAAAATATATATAAACACATTTTAAATTTACCATGTAAACTCACTTTAAATATATGTCTCATATAATAAAAAAAATTGGAATATTTTATAAAAACCCTTTGATTTGGGTCAATAAATATTGTTTTTTGGTGGATAATATTATTGATAATATTATGAAAAACAGTTTTCTTTAAATTAAAAAAACTAAAACTGTATTTATTTGAAACGATGATGTGTTTTACTTCACCTAACAAATATTTATAACTAAAAAACCAATATTATTTCACCTTTAAGAAAAATTATAAAAATATATTAAATTTACCATGTAAACCCACATTAAATCTCTATCTCATATAATAAAATGATTTTTGAATATTTTAAATACACTCTTGAATTTGGGTCAAGAAATCTATTTTTGTGGTGGAGAAGGATATTTAGAATATTAAGAAAAACATTTTTTATCTACAATTAAAAAACTAAGACCATGTTTCTTTGAAACAATGATGTGGTTTACCTTAGCTGACAATTATTTCCAATAGGAAAACCATTTTATTTTTTAAAAAGAAGATAATTCAAAATAATCCTTAATTAGTTATAATTTTGAAACTTTATAATGATTTAGTCTCGCTACATTTAGGTTTCCTTATAAAAATTGCATTTCTATACGAACCACTAGTGTTTTTTCAATAAACCATGATGTGATATAATCAAATTTTTTATGGTATATTTTTTGGTGAAACATTTCTTTCTCAATTTATCATAAACTGGCTTGTGGTCCTGTATAATTTATTAAAACATGCCTTTTTTATCTTTAATATCTATTTTGGTCATGAAAACTAAAAACCACATGACCTTTTTTATGAAAACACATCACAGTTTTGAAAACCCCCAATTTCTAGTTTTCATATGTCTCTAGAAATTCAATACTGAAAATATAGAAGTGGATTTAATACCACTAATGGATTTTTTTGGGGAAAAAATATAACCAAACAAATCAGAAAACTATCACCCAAAACCATATTTCCTAAGATCCATCCAAAAATTTAAACGAGATTAAATAAATTAATATTGACAAACTATTAAGTGATGATCCAAACTCTCTAATATTATTCACATTATCTTGATAAGTAACACTACAAAGTATCTAATAAAGTCTTTCATCCTAGATAATAGACAAGGTATGTGAATATGCCTTCACATGATAAGTGAACCCTCTTCTATATTGTCTATAGAAAAAATTAAATAGAAATAAAGAGAGAGTAGAGATAGAGAGTATAACACCCTGAATTTTTTTTTATTATTATTTTGTCCCTTTTCTATTTTTAAACTTTTTTTTGAATTTTGGGGTGAATATCATAAAATTTTAATTATTTGATGTTGTAGTATAGGTTTAATGGTTGATACGTGATTAGTATTAACCATGGATCAGGTCTGTGAAAAACTCACTACTAGTTGTAATAGTGCTTCACATAGTTGGCACATGGTTTTTTATACCATGAAGTGAAACTATCCAACTCTACCAGGGGTGTCCTATGAGGGATGTATATTTGGTTCATGATTTGATAAATCATGTCGACAAACCATGTATCCTACTCATTATTTTTATAAAATAATAAATTACACTTTTCCCCTCCATTGAATTTAACACAAAATCTCTACTAACTCTTCCCATCTTCCTCTCATTCCTCCTGGAATAGACCTCCTCTTATTCCCCTCTTCCATTTAAAATATTCATTGATTTTATTGCATTTTGAGGTCAATTTCACATGTTAAATCCCCTAAACCTCATCACCTCTAGTAATTTCTTTATTTCCACCTTGTTTATTGGTCCAAGAAGCCTACTCCATTTAATTACATAATTTTTACGGGGTAATGTTTTTTATGGTTCAGATTGGATTATTGAGAGTTTTTATTGCCTCTTTGGGATGGTTTAAAAACTCAAGTGGTGAAAGTTTCTTTATTAATTTCGGTTTTCTCCATGAATGAATATTTAATCATTAAATTAAGATTTATTTCATTATTAACTTCATGTTTAAGATATCAAATGATAATATTAAGTCTAATTATAACCCATTTTAATATTATTTTAACAGTATGTGTGGATCTCTTTACAGATATTAAATATTTTAAAATTGATTAATAAATAGTATAGATGTTTATAGGATATTGATTTAATGAAATATATTTTCAACATAGATATTAAAAATATATCTCTAAGGGACATTTTGAATGTTATGATGAAAAATGTATGAGTGAATATATGACCTTGAAACATGACACAAATATTGTTTTTTGAAATGGATAAAACCATCATCAATATTTGATATTCTTATTATATTATTAATCTCGATTAAAGAGTTTGGTTCTTTGAAGGCTGTTCAGAGGTGAGGGTGTCTTATAGTATCCATTTGTATATATATATTCAATTATATGACATGTATTGATAAATCAACTCCATTTTATTATATCATTGTTAATAAATAGTTGTTCGAGGGTTTCTGAGATACTTTTATTGAAACAGTTTATTATCACTCTTTTGATAGTGGCCCCATTTATGGGTTTGTCCAAATTATGGTTATTTTCCCCTCAATTATGCCAGTTAGTGTAATAATTATCAATAGGGTGGTTAGATCACGTCAAGTGCACCAATATTATATATCTTGTTTAATTATATGTATAGACTTTCCCTTGATCTATTGATAGTTCTCGTGATCACTAGTTTTATGTTAGGTCACAGGGGTCTTGTTTTCTCTATTTCTGTATTACATGACTAGAGAAAACATTATATTTCCCATTCTTATTGATATTTCTATTATTATTATTATTATTTCATGATTTTTTAGTTTATTTATTTTAAAAATATTAATAGCATAATCATTAATTTAAAATAGATTATTTTCTATTGATTTTGGGTCAGTTTCTTAGTGTTCACTACATATTGGTAATTTTAAAGGAAAACTATACTACATTTTTAAAAGAAAATTATCCCACCTATTTATAAAATTTTTAAATGACCATTTAATATAAAATACATGGCTTATATGACTCTAAATAAATTGATTTAAATTTAAATAGTATGATATTAGTTTAAATAAAAGTGAAAATGCATACATTATTAGTTGTATTTTATAATTAAATGAATGGATTTATTTTTAATGATTATGAATGGGGTATGGGGAGGATACCTACTAGGATTTTTTAATCACACCTATCATATTTCATATTTTTTTTTCAGATTCCACAAGGATTTGAATGGTGATTCCTAGGTCTTTTGGGTTAGTTGGTGTTGGTAAGTAAAGAGGTTTTACTTGTAACATGGAGATGGTTATATTTAGTTATTCTTCAAATATTTTTTCATTTTAATACATATATCAACTTCATATATTATCTATTTTAGTTTCTTTAATTCCATCTATGAATTATATCTTTCAAGAGACATATTTATTAGTTTTTTTATTTTTTATGAGTCTTATCCTTGTGACATGTTTGATTATATTCCTTATAAAGAATCCTATTTCACTATTCATGGAAATCCTATGTATGGAGCAGTCATGCCAAACTTATATGTGTGTTTTTTATGTTTACCATTATTTATTGGGTGAAATCATCAAGAATTTATTGATTCTTTGGAACTAGTTTTTATCCTATGGGTATGAAGATTTACCTTTAAGCTCGGACACATGTCCACATTGGTGATCGGGTCAAGAGTAGCTTGGAATGGTTTGTGATAAAATGGTATTAAAGTGTAATATGTTATTTAAAGAGTCATGCTAGAGTTGAGATATATCTTTCATAACATTAAAGAAAGGATTAGGAAGAGTCTATATTTCTCTTACTAATTTTATTCTTTAATCTACTAAGACATGTGAGGATATAAAGCATACATTTGGAGAATTATTTATTTATTTTTATTATTTTTATTTAGATTGTTGTTATTTGAGCTTGTATTCATATCTATGGATGATTTTTGAGTTTCTGCCAATTTTTAGGTCAAAAGTATGGAATAACTAAAGGTTTATAATTAACCCACATGGTATGGGAAACCATATAGAACATATGTACATGGTTATATTTACCATCTAGTAGTATTATTATGCTTGGTACACGGACATCCAAATCGTTTTATTGAATAATGTATAAAAACTATCCCTTTGAAAGTTTTATTTTGAAATTTTCTATATTTTTTATTAATTTGGGTGCTATATAATTTTTATTTAGGATGAATTAAAGTAAATTTTTATGGTAAATTTGTGTTTTTTGTTGAATTTCATCCATATTTTGTAATTTAATTTCTGTTCTCAAAAACTATGAAATCATATTTTTGAACATTAGTGATACGTTTTTAATAAAGAATGATTTTAAAAAATACTAGTATGATTTGAAATGGGGAATTCTATTTTAAAATTCAATAATGAGAGTTTAAATAGTACATTGGTGTTTCTTGATTGGAATTTGTTGGTGTCTTGAGATGTAAAGATGGTTTTAATGATAAATTTAAATATTTTAAATTGATAAAGAGGATTTATAAAATGGTATAAAATAAAGGTGATGTTTTTGAATTTCAAAGTGGATTCCAAAAAAAGGATTTATTAAAATACAAATTATTTTCCAAGTGAAGTTTTATAGTTAATAAAGAGGGTTTCTATATAAAATTGGAGTGGATATTATTTTTTGGGCAATAGTAAGTGTTTTCTCATGGACAAATAGAGTATTAAAATTATTTTACAAATATAAACTTAAGATATACAACTAAAGTGGATAATTTTGAAATTATTTAAAAATAATTTTCTATAATTGTTTGTTTTTCCTTAATCATTCTTTTTTGGTTTTTTTGTGGGTTTAAATTTGATTAAATATTATTAGGGTTTTAGAATATATTTAATCGGGTCTTATACCTATTTTATATTTAAATTATTCCACCCAGAAGTTTCTAAAAGGGTCACCAAGAGTTATTATGTTAAAATATCATTTATACTCATATAAAAATATTTTGGATATATTATTTCTATTTTTAACCCATCCTATACTCTGAGTTAAGTGGAAGAAGAAAAAACCTCCTTGGGTTTCTCATCTCAAGTAAGTGGGTATTTTCTTTTCTCTTGGGAGTGATTAATCATTATTGGGGAGTTTTTGTTTAATGGAATTGTAAATATTATAGGTATACCACTATAGATGATATTTATTAGTCAAGTTCTATTTCATACTCTCATTAAGGTAATGTTGAAATTTCTAGGTGTAGTGTTCAGTTTCCCAAACTCAACTGCTTCCTTTAGACTAGTTTTGGGATCGTTAACCATGAGTTTATACATAATATGATTTAGTTTCCCATGTGATTTTTTATATAATTAATTTGAGACTCTCATGGAATTATTTTTTCCCATGATTTCTCTTATAATTTTCTTATTCTTTCTCTTGGTGGATGTCAGGGTGCTCCTTGGTTTTCAGTTTTGACAATTTCGGGTGGTAGCTAACCCCATGCACTCTATGTAAAAAACATTCCACTAAAATTAACTAGGAGTATAATGTGTTATGGTGGTTATAATTGGAAAAAATATCCCATAATCTTTCCCATTATTTTTTCTATTTTTTTATTATTAATCATTTTCCTGAATTTTGGATCAAATTTCCAAGAAAGTTAAATTTCTTGATGTATTAGTATAGGGATAATGAATCCATTAATCAGCATCCTTTGATTCCCTATAATAAATGGAAATATACAAGAATTTTCTATCATTTTGATGTCAACTCTATGATATAAGTCCAAAAAAAACCTCCTTCTATACTATCCATATTTTCTTTACTCCTTTATTCTTCTTATAATATGCTTTTCAAAACCTAAGGCTTGCGATTTAATGATTTTAACTTGATAGTTTTCTACTTTTAGGTTCGGCGCCGGTCGATAGAGAGTTATTCTTTGAAATTTGGGTGGGTTACATACATAAAGTTATGAAATTTCCAAGTTGAGGTAGTTTTTCCAGATTAATGGATTATTAATCATAAAATAATTGTTTCCTATACTTTCAAATTCATGTTATAGATATAAAAATGTATTATTAAGTATGATAATGAACCTGTTTAATTTAATTTTTGTTTCTATTATGTTTTTATGGAATAAGAATGGTTCACACCATCTCAGAAAAACTAAATCTATTTTTCCCTTTACCAGGCATAACAAGTGTATGTACAAATTCCTAAATTTATTTTCAAATTGTTTTTTCAAAATCTATAGAGAATTTTTAACTTTTTTATTAAATTTAAATATTTTTTAATTTAAAAATTAAAGGTTTCCCATGCTACCTTTAAATATATTATGTATTATTCAATTAATTGTGATATATTATTGATGTTTATGTAATTTGAATTACATAAAAATGTTTTAAGAGATGGTTTCAAAAAAGGATATTTCTAAGTCAATGTTAGAACTTTATGAATAAAACATTTTGAATGAGTATATTACAAATAAATTATCCACTTATTTTGTATATTTGAATTGTATAAAACACTCCTTGATACAAGAAATGCCTATTATTTTATTATTATTGATGAATGGGGTTGTTTCTATGAATGGTGTTTAGAGGTGAGGGTGTGTTAGAATTTCTATGTATATATATATAAGATATTTTTTAATTACTCACATCCATTTAAACATATCAGGGGTACCCTGGAGTAGCTAGGTGGAAGTTAATATACACATAATAAATTAGTTTATAATCACACTATGGCTAGTGTAACCATGTATGTTTTTTAACCTGCGTTGGGAATTTCCCCTTCGATTAGGCCTATTATAGAAAGGCTGAGAATTAGAGTTATTAGATCACATTAGATTCACCAATATGATGTATCATGTTATAATATTATTCTAAAATTACCCCCTGAACCCTTGTGGGTTTCTATGATTACTAGTTTTCAGTTACCTCATGATGGTTATATTTTCTCTCATTATATATTACATGAATAGTTAATATATTATATCACACTAACTCATTGATACAACAATTATTATTCTTAATTTTTCATATTAATGTTAATATTTTTATTTTAAATAGAATATTATACCATTATATAATTTAAAATAGACCATATTTTGATGATTTTGGAACCATTTACTATTTTTCACTACACATGAGTAATTTTAAAGGAAAACTCTAATGTAGATTTTTAGAGAAACCGGTTATTCATATTTATAAAATATTTAAAATAAAATTTAATATAAGATATTCCAAATCCATGTTATTAAATTAAATGTTTTATATTATAATTTTTTAACATTGGTTTTTAGAAAAAGGTAAAATGATTAAATAATTTATTTTATTTGAAACTATAATTAATTGATTTTTTTTAAATATAATTCATGGGGTATGGTGTGGATATCAACTATTATTTTATGAGAAAAACTATAATTTTTTAATTTTTTTTTGATTCCATATAGATGGATGGTTGATTTCTTGGTCTTTTTTGAGTTGGTGAGAGGGGCTAAGAAAATATATTTTTTTTTGATTCTATATAATATGATAACTTAGGTATAATATTAATAATACAAAATATGTTATTATATAATAAATATTTTGTATAGTATAAGAACAAAAAATGGTGACATTCACTAAAACATAGTTTATCCTTGAATTGACCACAACATATTTAATTCCAACATAACATGGCTTAGATTTAGTATATATTTCTATATAAAGAAAAAATGATGAAATATTTGTCCCTAAAAATGCTTCAATTATCATAATCTTGTACAGTCAACTATGTATTGTTATTTTTCTCCACTACCTCTCATTATAATAGAAAAAGAAACATTTTAAAATGAATTAAATATTTCATGAGTCGCTATTAAGGAATACTGAGATGTGTGAAAGCCATTATTAAATATCTATATCAATATGAATAAAAATGAGGAGACCACATTATAGGGTTTGTATTACACTCCCTAGGTTTTCATAAATATTTTTTTTTCTATGATGATGGTAGACTCCTTTAACACTAAAATATATTGAATAATCTATTATAGGATATAGAAAAAGTTTTAATAATTTTTTGATTCATTGATGATCTTTCTAAGTTTAATAATAATTCAAAGATACTTATTCACAATTCATTTTCAATATCTATTATATCTTTAATGAGAGGAGGCATTATTTAAAGAACCTAGTAAACTAACAATAAATAAGTAAATGTTTCTTAACTATTAATGTGCCAATATATATTATATACATGGTGTAAGAATCCATGAGCATCGAATTATGAATCATATATCTTAAAATCACTACTTATATTTATTAGTTTGAGCTTATTATCCATTCTAGATTTTGAAGATAAATAATCATATACCATTGAGACAATCAAAAGGAGAATCCCATTACTCAAGTGGCTTAGAAAATATCATTATTATTCTATATTTCTCATTAACTTTTTTTATTTGTATAGTGATTTATGTATATGTTTTAATTTTCCAAGAGACTATCATTTTAAATGTCATTTTAGGCTATCTACTAATACTAAAAATTTTCAATGATAGAAAATGAAGATCATATGAAGTGAAATATCCTCAATATAAAATTATTACTATACACTCATAAATAGTTTAAAAACCTAAAAAAATTATAGTGTCACATTATCTATTTTCTTTTTTCTTTTCATTCAAGAGTCTGTATTTCCAAATATAGAGTAGTGAGAGAATTGGACATAACTAAAAATGAGGAAATTAATATTATGAGTGTTGTTTTAAGGATAAAATTTTTAGTTAGTCAATATCTAGGGATATATCAGAATCTCAATGTTTTGGATCCTTTATAAGGTTCCTTTCACTATCCTTTTGTTCCAAAAAAAACTTGCACACCCTCACAAGTGATCTGGAAGACATTCACTTATAGTAGGTGTATATTCACATATAAATCACATGTTTTATCCCCATAAATTAATTTTCATTGTCATTAATTATTCTAAAAATTAAGATGATTCTAGGAGATGATTCCTCTCATATGTAGCAGACGTTAGATGATTCTTCCATACAAAAGAGTGTGATTTTCATAAGATATGTCTTCTGAGAGATAACTAAAAATACCTTATAGAGGAATTTATCTCTCCAAAGATGGGTACACTAACCCTATTTGAAAACAAAATTCCAATATATCTGTTGGATATATGCTCAAAGGCCTCGTATATATGATATAAATTATTATGTATTGTTTTTTATAATATATGTATGTCATATGATATAACATCTATGTTATAAAAAGAAATTTTTATTCGTTTGGTGTATTTCATTTCTAATTATATTAGCATATGTTACTAAATGATATGTTTATGTAAAATAACTTATCTATATATTCATATTTTATGACATTGACAAGTTATAATGTTGATTTGTGATAAAAATTGTATTTTTTAATTAAAATAATACTCGATGATTGACAAAATAATGTTGATCGGTAAATGTTAATGTTTAAATAATATTATAGTCTATAAATCACCAATTACAAAAATTCTTGTGATGAACTATTTTGTAGAATTACATGAATAAATTTATATAATAAATACATGAATTTATTGATGGGGTATAATTGTTTTTTGACTACATAAAATTTATATATATGTTATGAATGTCTAAGTAATTATATGGAGGCCTCAAGGATTGTTATTGGGGACAATATAAAGAATCCAATGTATATGAAATGATGATTTATCCAATCTAGTGTGCTATCTCAACCGGTTACCTAGAATCCATATTGTTCTTCTTTCGTTTCCTTAACGGACACTAGCATATCATGGTGTTATGGTTACTCTCACACTTAAAATGAGTGTTTCAAGTAATATCATTGATAAAATATAGAGGAAGGATCATTTATAGAAAATTCATAGGGATGTTCATAAAACATGTATTTTTTGATAGGATCTAAGCTTATCTCAAATGTATGGTACACACATATGTTTTTCATTTTTTTATTCATGATTTTGGTTTCATATAAGTGTAATTTTTAGTTTATGGGTTGCATATTATGTAATGTGACTTGAATAAGTTATATTAAATATTAATAAATAAAATTATGGAATTTGGGAAATGACATGTGGTTTGATTATAAATATCATGTTTAAAATGATGAATAACTAAATAACATATTTTATTCCAGAAAAAATGATATAGATTTTACTTTAAAAAATAATATCAAAAATTATATCAAAAAATATAATAAAAAATTTGTGTCATGGATACTTTTAAAATATGTGATATAGTAAGATGTGATTGGACTACATTATACAAAATTTTATAATGTAACATATGATCCAATGTAAACCCTATGAATTTTCAATATCATAACGTATGATAAAGTGAATCATTAAAAATAATAACAATTTTATTCATAGTTTTGAAATTGAAAAACAAATCATCAGATCATAAATATGGTATATTATATATCATAAATTATGATTGCCTTAAACCAAAGTGTTATATCATGTAGTAGTAGCGGAGTAGTTTTGTATATTCTAGTTTGGTCTATAATAATTTATGTTTGTAAATTGAATCTACATATATCATCCAAGCCTTAAAAAGTGCGTATTTGTATATTTCATAGAGACTCACTGCCCATTTGATGGTATGCATGGATATTTCTAGGGGTTTAAACTTCAATATCAGACATATCAACTAGGATAAAAATTATGTGGAAGATTTTTTGGCCAACAAATTTATTAGTAAGGTGCTCACATGGTTTGATGAGATCCCTTCAGACCATGTTTCGCATCATGAACGTGGCTGTTCTAAAACACATTTTTTGAAATTTTGTAGTGTATTCTTTTTAATTTAATTTTAATTTTCTTTTCCAACTGAGGGACCTTTGAAAAAATTGAATTATATAGTTTATAAAATGTTTATGAATTATATGAAAAGTTATTTTGGGATGTTTATTTAAATTATAATTTGTTTATAAATAAATTTACTATAAAATGATTAATATTTGTCATTAAATGTTTATGAGATATTTAATAAATAAAATTTTTTAACATTAATTGTTATTGTTAATATATCTTTGAGTTTATATGACATGAATTAAAATTTTTATATAAAGTGTTTATAAATAAATTTTATGGAAAATTATTAAAGATTATAGGTTTTTAGATTAGTTTTTTTGGTCATATCACTATCCTAGTCATTTTTAAATCAGTTTACTCAAGGATTCAATAGAGGTATAAAACATAGTTTTTAGAATTTGAGTATTGGTTTGGGAAGTTTATAATTTTTCTAGATTCTATTGGGTTCCTAATGGGTATTTACTAGGCTACAGGAGTAATAATGTACAGTGATAATACCATTAGGTGGATCACCAAGTGTTCAAGACCCGAGGATGAGTACTAATAGGATGCTGGGTACCTAGTGGATGCTAACTAAGTACTCGATAGACACCATGATTTTTTTATTTTTTATATAATTAATATAATTGATTTAAAGTTTATTAAAATGAGGAGAGTCTCTCACTTGATCCAAACATAAGATCTTCATATTTCTACTCCCCGTTTCATTATCTTCTTCTCAAAAGGTAGAAAACAATGGTTTGTAAGGTTTACTTTATAATAATTTCATATTTCATATGCATATGCATGTCTAAACGTGTCTTTGTTTTATTGGTGTTATTTCTATTTAATGATTTTTGGAAAAAATTATATCAATTTTTGTAGTTTTTTATTTGGAATCCATGTTTTTTATTTTTTAGGTTGAATTAAACCATGAGATAAGATGATAAGGATCTTACCATGATAAATTAAGAGGTACCTAGAAATTTAGAATATTTTAAATAAGCTTTTATATTGTTTGATTTATCAGAATTGGTGAAGGGGTGTTAGTTACTTGGAACATAACCACTTTTTATTATAATTTTTGTTAAAGGGAGATGTCTTGTGGTAGTATCATTTCAGTATTGACTCATGATATGTTGCATATAGTTTGTTCTTGATTTCTTGTTTCTGGGCTTACTATTCAAGTTACCCTTGTGTATTCAAGTGATGGTTGATAGGTTATTGTTCTTGATAATGTTCTTTTGGAATATAATTTGTGTGGTTCACTTATATAAGTGGTGAATGAATATCATTGAGTATGTTGTCTTGGGAGGTTAAAGATAATGTTCACTATTGGGACTAAGTACATTTGGGTTATATGTACAGAAGAGGATGACTTTGTAACTCTATCCCTATATGGGTACAATATCCCCTATAGAAATAATGTATTAGAGTTATGATGTTGATCACAAGAGGTGAGAAAGGATATGTTGTAGGCTTGGACATGGGTAAAAGGGGTTGTTTTGATCATCTTTTAGGGATTGGTTCTCCTTTTATGTGAAAATGCATTTGGAAAGTTGAGTTAGAGATTGTATCATGTCATGGAAATCGTGATTGAGTTGGAATTAGGTGGTATATTTATTAACTCATTTTACATTAAATGGGTTATAATTATGCTTCCTCATCTTTATTATAACATGATTATATTTGAAATTATATCTAAATTGTTTTATTAGGTATTTAAACTTGTTTTGTGTGGATTAAATATGTACACATAGTTACATCTTATATTAATTATCACTTCAAAAGTTATGATCTTTCCAGGTTTTTCATTGTCTAAATATTTTAGACATATTTGATATGTCACTAAATGGTATCCTTGTATAGTTTAATTAATATATTAGGTTAAATTTTCATAGATTTCATCATTTACTTAATGGGATTTATAGATTAATATCATACTCTTTATCTTAATGAATTTTTAGTTGGTTATTACCAAATAGGTAAATGTGTTATATTACATTGTTCTTTAGTTTATAGATTGTTTGTGTTGAAGGATCCTTTAGGGAAATCATAGAAAAATATATTTCCTAACCAAACCCCTTTTATTATCCTATGGTTAGTAATGTGGTTTAGAAGTATGGTTTCTATTGCATCCACAATTTTATAGTAGAACATCAATAATATTCCTTGTATGTAATACAGATATTTTATATTCTTTTAAATCTAGAAATTTTTGGTTTTATATCTGGATTTTCCATCTGGTTTATAAATAATTCTTTTGAAATTGTCCATATATTTACTAAATACATTTTACCCATTTTTTATTTTTTATAAAATGGTCTAAAAGGAATCTCTCTATCATTTCTTGAATGAGTTACATTTTGAATTTTTCATAAAAGTGAGAAAGGAATGCTTTATTTTAACTTATACAATGAGAACTGAATTTCTTACCATCGTGAGCACTCAATTATTAGAATCTTATATTAAAAATTTATAGGTTGTTTTTAAAATAATTTTTTTATATTTTGGAAAAATTTTATTTTAATGACGTTATTTTAAAATGAAAAGGGAATTTTCCTAAAGAAATATTCCATGTAGTCTTTTAAACATATTTTCATCAATAATGAAAAATATTGTTTTTTTGGATTACTTTTAAATTAAATATATATTTATTGTAAAAATATACCTAGCTCGTTATTCATTCCTTTTATGAGTTAATATATGCCTTCAGTTCATTTTACAAATGAATCCTATATGAAATATCATTTGATTAGGATGTCAGGACAAATTATGCAACACCTTTCTTTCCAAGTATAACTCTTATGTTTATGTCTTATGATTGAATTCAATTTTTTTGGAACACATAAGTATTTACATGTTATAATGGGTTCACCTAGATATATCACCAATGCATTGGGTAAAGCATTTGTCTCATGATACGTCATATATGATATTAGGGAGTAAAACTAATCCCATGTTGGACTCTATCCACCATGTGACGTTGTATTGCTAGTTAGCCTTGACATATCCTTATGAGGTGTTATATATTTATATATCATTCTTATGATTTCATTATATTATTCTTACATATTGTTTATTTTATTCTCTCATGTGATTATTCATTATCCATCTCTTTTTTGATTTCCTGGTATGCCTCATTATCGTGTTTACTCCCTTATCAAACTTTATATAACACCTGTTTCTTTTATGTATTCCAATTTATCTTATATAGTTCTAGGAGATCAATAGGATTTAGGAGCTCACTAATGTGAAAAAAATTATTATGTTATGTTTTAGTTTCTATTGATATTTTATGTAACTAGTCATCCAATTACACTTGGCATCACGATCATTGGGATAAAATTATTGGATTCTTATGTTAAAAATTATGTAGTATTATATGTAAAAATCTTAGGTCTCTATAGTTGGTTTTAGAGAAAACACAAGTTATTTTGGGGATTGTTATTAAATTTATTTAGTAAAATACATGGGTGTATCTCAATGTATAGGGTAACATGCTAAATTTTTGGTAAGTAATAGATTATGTGGTTTTCCTAGTAATAAAGCATTTTCTTGATAACTCAAGTGGACACGGTTTTGGAATAGATTTATTTTAGGATAATAAAATTGAAATGAGTTAGTCAAGTATATGTTAATATTAATTTTTAGGATCACTGAGTTTACCCATAATGTGCACCTGGTTTTTCACTCCTCAGGGATATTATTAGGTAACTCCACATTTTCTTTAAAAACTATTATGGTAAATCCAATGGAAATTTATGATATTCTATATTGATATGGGATAAACCTAAAGTGTTATTTGATGATAATTTTAAGGTTTATGATATGTTTATGTGCATAAATACCAATTATTAGGTTTTATGTGATTGGTATCTAAGATTATTAAGAGTATTTTGGGGGAAATTTAAGTTACAATAACCCTTGTGTTTATTGTGGGTTTAGTTAAAATGTATATTGGGGAAGAATTACTATTTAATAAGATTAATTGTTTTAAAAACCATCAGGTTTCATATAATATTTGATAATTAATTTCAGTTTTAAGGATTTGTTTCATATTTTCTGGGGATGTAATAAGAATTATACTAATATAGTTTTAACAAAAAGGGAAACTACTCACATATGGGAAGGATAGGGGCTTGATCCCATAATAGAATGTTGATGGGGGTGAAATTCCCACCACTAGTCTACGAAACATATTTGCTACTATAAAATTTATTTTTTAAAATCATGTGATAGATAATGTATAAGAATATTTTTAGAACATATGTTTTATCATAAAGAAAACATTGGGATTGAAATGTTTTTCAATGATTAGGTGATTAATGTTATTTTAGAAGAATTTCACTTTTTTGGGAAGCTTAAATGATTAAAGTAAATAGAACATTATGGGATTTTATTTGAGGAATAAAGGTTGAACAATATTTTTTAATCATTATGATATTAATGTATATTTATTGAAATTTAGGTTATTTATGAAAATGATTATCATATTTGGGAGATTATATGATAGAGAATATACATTTTTGGTATGAGACATTAAGAGTGATTGATGTTATTTGGAGATAAATGTTGAATTTTTCTTGGTAAAGTATATGATAAAATCATTCTATTCTATTCCATGGGTTTCAATCATAGTACGTAATATAAAACTGAATTGTAAGTTTAGTCTTGTATTGATTGATTTATATTTAACGTTGTGTGTTTTTTATGAGTCTTTAATGATTAATGACTTTTTTTCATATGATGGTTTATTTATTTTGAAAATTAAATTGTGCTTAAATTTTTTTTGAGTTGATGTATAAATATTTTCATAGGATCTTATTATCATTTTGAGGATTATTTAATCTATTAAAAGTTTATTTTAGCACTTCAAGAATGAAAAATTCATATTCATCACTCATTTCATGGAGAAAAATGTTATATTTTGGTGGAAATTTATTAAAGGATGAAATTATATTTATAAAGTTAGTATATTTAATAATGTTAATTTTCTAGATGGTAAATATATTCCTCAAATTAAGGAAAAATATCTGGAAATATAAATATTTTATATTATGTTCACTTATAATGAATTTACGGCCATTTTTATGCCTCATTGGTTCATAGTTTTGTGGACATTAACTTTCTCTTGATCATTCAATTTTTTGTGATCAATGAACTCTCTTAATAATAATAATTATTTGTAAATTAAATATTTTATTCATGTCTATATTATAATTTCCAGTCAATGTTCTTCTATTTGGAAACTAGGTTGTGTGATAGCCTTCATGTTTTCTTTTCCCATTATTCAAGGGGAATTTTTATTAAACCTTTTTAGGAGGTGAGATTCCAAAAAAGTTATTTTTAGATATAAAAACCATATTTACCTAGATTGAGTTCAAATTATTAGAAAAATATTTTTTAAATAGGGGAATAATGCAACATCAAATGGTTTTTTTAAATAAATCCATTTTCGATAGTGTATAGGACACAAAACACCAAACCTAAATAATCCTTCATATATTTTTATATAAATATGATAGTAATAAACTTGATATTAATCTAGTTTGTATAAAGGGAATTATATGCATTGTATAATATATAAAAAGTTTCTACTTAATATAAATGTATTTATAATTACTTAGTAAATAGTAACTTAATTTTAAGTAAAGTTAATTTATTCTGGAAGAACATGTTTTCTTGAAGAAGGGATTTTATTAATTTTAATGAGAAAATATTATATTGAATTTGTATAAATTTTAGGAATTTTATTTTATAAAAATGATATAATTTTTGAAATAATAAAATTAAAATTAACTTATTGGGAAATTTTGAGATTTTTTTGAAAATATTGATTTTTTAATGCATATTGAAAATTATAGATTTTTATTGAAAACAGTATTTTATTATAAAGTACTTAAAAAGTAATAATATATTATGGATTAATGTTACAATTTCAACATTTATTTTAGATTAAATATAATCCCATTATTAGTTTTAATTAATTTTATACTTGAATTTTGTATAAAAACATTTCTATACATAGAAATGATTTTTTAAAATAAAAACCTTTTTTAGAAAATTTTCATGAATAATTTTAGATTAAATCCTTCTACTTATGTGAATTTAATATTAAAAATGAATTTAATGAATTTAATTAGGAGTTCCAAATTATGTAAATAGCCCCCCTTTTTTTAGTCATTATTAATAGTAACTATAGAAAATATTTAACACCACGATATTGGTAAATGTTGTAATTATGGTTAATATTAATATGATATTAAATAAAACTTGACACTAAAATCTGGATGAGTGTTTCTAAGCCATTTCCATCCATATCTAAAACATATGACCAATTGGTTCAATATCTATTTGATTTTGTCCTTTATAAAATTTAAGAAAAAGATAACGATAAAAATGTCACTTTATTTTTTTTAATAAAAATAATATTTTTTGAAATGGATAAATATAGCATAATATAAATTATAAAAAATATTTTTGAAATATAAATAATTTTTATCATGGTAATTTATTTCAAATTTCTATTACTGTAATATTTACCTTAATTTCATATGCAACAGTAACACAATATTTATTCAATTAACATAAAAATTAAATAATTGATTTTAAAAGTATAAATAGTAATATATATTGAATGAATTATTGTGTTATTATTTTTTAAGATTAATGTAACATGATAGTTATGTATTAAAGCATTATATATGAATTCCATTACTTTCATGTTACTTTCAAAGTCCAATTAAAAGATTGTTAAAAAATAATGTTAATGATATATTTTAGTAAAAATAATAAAAGTCCAATATTCTTCATAATGATTTGTATATGGTTTAAAATATCTTCCTTGATCCATTTATTTTCTGATTTTCTTTTATAGTAATTCTATTTACACCTAAATAGTAAAAACATTGTTGTCATGGTAATTGTCAAAAAGGGTTAATAAGGGTTAAAATAAATAGATAAGGGTAAAAATATAATCTGAAAGTGTTAAAAAATTATTTCATGGGATTAGTTCAACCCATAATAATACTATATTAACATTATATTATTTTTTATCAACATTTCTATAAAAATTTATTTATATTAATTTAATATTCTAAAAGTTCCCCTTCCATCAATTATTAATGGTCACCTTCTCTACTCTTTTCGTCATGCTTCAAAACCATTTTAGATCAAAAAATACATATTGAGATTCCTTCCTTAAATCTGTACCGTCATATTATATTCTTTTTTTTGAACAAAAAACCAAAATATTAATTTTTTTGTGTAAACCTTAAAAGGTTGTTTGAAGAAGAGGTATGGTTCTTAAACAAACATTTTCATTTTATTTATTATTCTACCTCCATGAAACCTTATTTCATCATGTTTAAATAATAAAACTATTGTATTATCATTACTTATATGAATTTATGTTAATTTTATAACCTATATTCATCTCCTCTTCCATCATATTGGAAATTAAACCACCGTTCATGTGTACGGAGGACTACCGCCTCTCGAACCAATGTAATTATTTTTCCACCACCATATCACATGGATATATATAATGATAAATTTGATATATATATATATATATATGTATATATATTTTTTTATTTATAAATTATATTCAAGAAATATTTTTCAATATTTAAAATTAATATATCATATCTTTCCTTACCTTTCCATTCATTGAAAAATGATAACATTATTCGTTCATATGTGTGGATTATCGCCTCCACAAAGATATGTGATTTTTTTCATTAATGGAACATTTGGATGGTATATATAAATGTATTTAAAAGAATAAAATTATATTTATGATATAATTATAATTCTATAAAGATAAACCAAAACTAACCTTTATTTCATAATTATATTTGAAAAATGGAAATGTTACTCTTGCATACATGCGACCTACTATCTCCATGATTGAAATGTAGTTCATTTTTCATAAACATATTTCATGGTTGGTTTTATAATTATAATTTATTTAAAAAATTTATAATTATTTTAGGATTATTATTTTTGAGAAGATAACAAATTAGCCTCATTAACCCAAGTAAATGTACTATAGTCATTTTAAACTTATGAGCCAAATATCAAAAAAGTCCAACATGAAATTAATTATTCAAGTAATTATATATAAAATTGTATTAAATAAAATATAATTAATAATAAAATTTAAAATTATTATTTAAAAAATATATAAATAATATTTTTTTATTATTAAATATTTAATGAATATATGTCATTATTCAAACTCGAGGAAAGTGATTTCATATAAGCTTCCCTTCATTACAGAATTTTTTAATGCTATAAAGCTATTTTTTATAGGGTGTATATACAACCCTTGTGAAACCCTTGCGATGTCTCTTCCCTGGAAGTGACGACAGTTCTCAAAGCTTCAGATCCTCCCCCCTCTGCGGGGGAGGTAGCCCCGTCTTCACTTGGAAGAGTAAGGGCGCCTTTTCGACCCTTATCTAACCCTAATTTCCTTCCACCATTTCTAAATGTGTCTGTAAGACCCAAAGTCCCTAATCTTCTTGATGGAATTCACGACCTTCAGATTTCGACTTCGGACTTCACTGAGTCCTCGGTGCATCTTAATCTCACTTTGATTGCTCGATTAAAACAGAGGAGGCCTTCTGTTGACACCTTCTAATGTTTCGTTTTTTCATCTTGGGATCTCCAAGAAAGGGAGGTTGTTGGTTTATTGGACAGTCAACACATCATGATTCGGTTCGAATTAGAGGAGGATCTTATCAAAGCCTGGTCTGCGGCCCCTCGCAGCTGCTACGTGATTCGTTTCTTCCTTCTATGCTGGTCATTCGACTTCCATATGGATTGTGATCCTCCCTCGGCGGCGGTTTCGGTAAGCTTTCCCAACCTCCCATTACCTTTTCAAAATCCTTCTATTATCAGATTATTGGGTATCCTCGTCGAGAGGTTCTTATGTGCGGATAGCCAAACGACGGCATTGTGCCACCTGGTTAATACTAGGGTCTGCGTTGAAGTTGATACCTCTCGGACTCCTTTTTACTATGTGTGGATTACCATCGTAGAGGAATATAGATGCAAGCAAAGGGTCGTTTATGAAAATTGGGTTAATTTTTTTTCGTCTTTTAATCACCTCGGTCATTCTATGGAGGTTTTCCAAAGGAGACCGCCAACCAAGGTATCAGAAAGGAGGAGGAAGGTTCCATAGTTAATGAACCTACAGTGCTTGGGGGGCCTTTTCAGTTCAGAGGGAGAAAAGTCCAGAATATTTCAGTGGGATGCAGTCACTATGTCTGTTGGAGAAGGATGCTTTGGAGGGAGTTTCCAAGGAGCCTGTATCTCATGCCCTTGGTCCTGTGACAAAGGAAGCATCTGGTATCAATCCAACAGTGTCCGAAGTTTTTAGAAGTTTGTGACAGGATTGGGAAGGGCCTTCCAGGCAGTGTTCATGGCAGGAGGACACTAATTCTCATGAGGAGAAGAATGAATAACCTCAAAAGAATAGAACTGCGGGGGAGATTGAACAATTGTTTCATAGGCAAGGGGTTTTGTCTACTATGGAGTTGCCCAGTTCTGTCAGGATCTGAGAAGATGACATTCCTTCTCTACCGATGAGATCTCCTCTACAGGTGAGAAACAGGTTTGATAGTCTCTCGGAAGTTGGTTTTGTTTCTGATCTTATGGAAGCCTTGCCCGGAGGTGTGGATGAGGGTGACCAGCAGAATCCAATGTCTGGAAGGGGGGTCACGAGGAGTCTTCTATGCTGGTGGAAGTGCTTACGAGCCGGGACTCTGGATTCTTGAATGACAAAGAAGAGGGTACTAATACAGTGGAAGAGGTAGAAGGGAGGAACTCTCATAATGTAAATGGAGATGAGGTTCGGTGTCTTTCGGTGATTTAAGGAAACACACCTGGAATGAGGAAGGGAAAGAAAAAGGGAGACAAGGAACCTATGTGAGTGATCCATTTTGGAAGGAGAGGGTATGCATCCGGGGGAGACAAATAAAATCTGAGTGAATATGGAACTCGATCCTTTAGTGATATAGTTCAATGTGGGAAAATGAAGATGAATGAAGATGTGGGAACGTTGTTGGATTTTCCAAGAAGAAAAAAAAGGATTACTCTTATCTGTCGCGCCCAGCGATTACTAGAGCATCTTCCAAGTGTGATCGAGGAGTGATCATGGCATTTAAAAAAAATAGTATATCCATACAACCAAGCCCGGAGTAGCACTCTCCAGATCAAATGAGGAGTCAGGTCCAAGGTGATACCCTTTGGAGGAATTATAAACCAGCTTCTGAATGGTAATTGGCCACTGTGGAGGAGGAATCACGTGTTGGGTGTGGTGATGAGTATGGTTATTATGATTATTAGCAGTTGTGCTGGTTGTTCTTGTTGTTTGTTCTAGTGATCTTTGCAGTTGGTTGTGTCAGTTGTTTCCTTGTGCGGTTGTGATCTATGGTTTCTCACTTTCCCTAAAAATGTTTGGAAATAAAAAAAATTAAGTTTCAGTCATATGTTCATATAATCACTTCAATGATTAATAATCACATCAAAGTTATAATCTTTTCTTGTCTTTTCTTTGTCCCAATATATTTTTCTTGAGACATTATTCATGTTGTGCACCATGATATCTTAATATTGTTTAATTAATATCACTTGAATTTATTTTTAAATATTAATTATTTTAATTCATGGGATTTACAAAGAAATATTATACTCGTACTTCCAATAACTTTTGACTCGAGACTTACAAAAGTAGTAAAGAATTTATATTACAATACAATTTTTTGAGATTGATTATGTTCAATGTTCCTTTGGGAGAAATCACATTAAATTATTTTCATGAACCATATCCCTTATATTTTCATCTATTCATAAATTTTATTTTACAAATTTGGTTTACCATTCCTCCCTTATTGAATGAAGGAAGGTCAAGAATGTTTTGTTTATGTAATACTGATCTTGTATCTTCTTTTACATTTTGGATATTTTTATTTCTTGTATTTATTTTACATAAAATATTTGTGGAATGTTTTTAATATTGTTTAAATAATTATTAAGAAAAATTATATACATTGTTAAGTTTTTTAAAAATTATTTTTAAATAATATTTCTATCAATTTCAAAAAAGGTACTTATTTACTTTTTTATATAAGTTTTAAAGGAGTGTTTTATTTTAACTTATATACTGTGAATAAAAATTTCCCACTGTGAGGTCAAATCAAATTTCTTAATATTAAATTACATTTTACCTTGGTTATTTTCAAATAAAAATATTTTTATAGTATTTTTTAATGTTTAAAATTTTAATAATAGTGATTTCAAAGTGAAATGGTTATTTTACTCAATAAATATTCTATGTGATATTATAAAAGAATTTTCATGAACGATAAAAAAATTTAATTTTATGTATTGTTTTAGAATTATATACAAATATCTATTACATATATACATATCTCATTATACCTTCCTTTGATGTGGTAATACTTTCCATAATTTCATTTAAAAGATTCCTTCTTTATGAAATTGCATTTCATTATGACTTTAGGAAAAATTATGCAACCCATTTAATACCATGGGTAATTATAATGTATAATAATTGATATCAATTTTCCTTATGAAACACACATAATCATGAACATGTTATTGTGGTTTTTCCAAAATAACAATATAATGAATTGGGTAAATATCTTTTCCCATGACACATAATCTAATGGATTAAGGAGTAAACCTTATCCACTATAAGACCCTGTCAACCATGTGATGTTATCTTGAAAGTTATTGTTGGCTTATTATTTGATGTTTTATATATTGTTACAAATTAAATATGTTTCCACAATCTTATAATATCATGTTCTTTATGTTATTATTTCATTGGATTATTCATGACCCTTGTCCTTTATGATATCATGTGATTCCTTATTATCATGTTTTTTCCATACTAGGATTTCTATATCAACCCTTTATTTTATGTATTACAAATTTTATCCTATGGAGATCTATGATCCCAATGGGATTTTATATCTCACTAAGGATAAAAAAAATAAATATTTTCAATTTTAATTTCTTGTGCTGCTTTACGTACCTAGTCTTCCAATGACACTATTCCTCATGATATTTGTGTTTTAATTATTAGATGTTTATGTTAAAAATAATATAATTATATGTTTCATAATCTTTTGTCACATTACACATCATAATTATTTCTTTCATATACAGAGAGTAATTCAAATTGAATTACTGTATAGGTTTTCTAGAATACAAAGAGGATTAATATTGAAATATTTTCATGAGAAATAAAAAATCTAGGTCTTAAGGAGGATTCAAAAAGAATACCTTTAATGTGAGTTAAGAGATAATGAAATTACAATATACTACAAAAAATCATAGTCTTTCTCTAAATTTAATATAAATAATATTTAAATATTATTCATGATAATTTGGTGAATATTAAATTGAAGGTGATTAAAAGGAGGGTGTTTTAAGAACATGATACATCATATACTGAAAATAATATTTATGTATTGATGAAGTAATATCAATCCATATACATTTATGAAGAATAAAAATTATCATATTATATGAATACATCATATAATTAAATTGATAAGTGATGAATAATAGAAACCTATAAATATAAAATTTTATACTAACAAATGAGAATAGAAGTTTTAGATCATGGACAATAATCCTTTAGAAGATAAGGACACACATGATTCAAATAGTACTAGGTATATAAAAACTCAATTTGGATACATGCATGATTTAATACTAGTTTAAGGGAGGAGTTTGGGTTGACCCTTGAAGGACTTTTATGAGTCAGTATAAAGACTCTGGTGGGAGATAATAGGATGATTTTTGAGAGATAGCTACAATTAATAGTAATTTGTATTAAGAAATCCTCATGAAATAAATAAATCAATTAAATTGTGATCAAATAATATTTAGTTATTTTAAGTTAATATTTTGAGGATATAACTAATACATGTACTCATAGTT
Organism: Viscum album; assembly: GCA_963277665.1. NCBI lineage: Eukaryota > Viridiplantae > Streptophyta > Magnoliopsida > Santalales > Viscaceae > Viscum > Viscum album. The sequence goes on from OY728161.1 coordinate 315,635,347, forward strand.
GTTTATAACATAGAAACTATGTATCAAAACTAGACCTAAACCTGGGAAGGAGGAGGTTTTGCAGCCCAAACCATATAAATACACATTTTATTTATTTTCATTCACCCACTTGAATATGATAAATGGTGGGAAAAATATTTATGATATGATTTAAGACATAATAATTTGTAGAGGTTGGTTTAAAGGAAACAATTTGGAAAAGAGAAAATGGATTGCATTATTTCCCCTACCCCTTAAAGTGACCTCATATATCCTGGGAAATTTAAGTCATATCAGATCTTTCTGTGTTCCCATCTATATGATACATCCATTACTAAATTATAATTATGGATAATCGTAATAATTTTAATAATTTATATGCACTTATTTTTTAAGGGGATACTTTTCATGTCTTGAAAATTAGAATGTTATCAAGAGTTCCATCAAAAGGGCATGAGGCAGTGATTCTAAATATTTTTATTTAGAAATATCAAGTATGAGAATGATGTTAGATATTGATGGGACGAATAAATTCCAAAAATATATACACTTATAATAACAATATTTTAACATGAGTTATGAAAAATAAAAAAATCATTAGAAAGATGAAAAACTAAAGATAGAGTACACATGGACAGCAAGTTGTTTTTAATAGTAAGACTCACAAATATTTTATAATATCAGCTATAAAATATTAATATCATTGTTATAGTAAATTTCTAATATAAACCCTTTATATACTAGTTTAACAAATATATATTATATAGTAATCATGAATAATTATGGATAAGACAATGTAAGAGATGAAATAATTACATAAGAAGAATAAAAACATCAAAATGTAGAAATTTACAACATAAGAGTAAATACGAAAACATCCACTGGCTATTGGAGTTATGAATGATAAATTCGAGAAAATAAGTCTATAAATTATGGTTAAATAAACTCTTTTTCAAAAATTAAATGCTAAAAATTAATAATAAAGTATTGAAGCAAAAGGTATGAATGAGGATTCCTAATTAAAAGAAGCTAGAGTTAACATGATGTTATGTGGGAGATGCAAGAAAAATGGAAATGATCCCAAGGATTGTATGACTACACTACCAATATAATTTGGAAAAACAATTTGAGAAACAAGAATCTAAAAATGAATTTACCATTATGGATCACACTAATAAGTACCCACACAAAGTGAAGTGTCAAAAAATTTATTCTAGTGAAGAATATAGAAGAACTAGTCTATCTTGGTTGAGTATAAACTCTCAAAATGTTTTTATCATTAAGGAGTAAGAAAACTCCCTCTTTATTATATAATTTTTTTAAACAAAATACAAGGAATTTATAGATATAAACTAAGGGAGATTTGGATTAGTTTTCTAATCACTGAAAATAATAAGAAAAATATGTGCATCATGGAATATTCAAATTATCAAAGTGAAAAACACTGGGTCGTAATCCTTGGGGAGAAAACCTAAGTAGAATGAATCAATATGTCTTATTTTATATGTATAGATTCTAGAAATTGTCTACGTAAAATCTAATGAGAGTTTTTCTAATCACACCCTTATCTTTTTTTTTGGAAAATGTTAAATTCATTTTAAAGGTGGTTGATGTTTGATGATAAATATAGGTTAATGGTGGAGTAATTTTATTTCACTATAAATTTTGTATGTTTAAGTTGATGTGAATTAATGTTATAAATTTGTTGATAAATTGTTTTATGAAACTCCTAAATACATATTTTTTGAAGTGGTATCACTGATATGAATAGATAAGTGGGAAACCTTGATTCTTCTCAGAAAAAAAATCATGTTTTCTACACTAGATTATACAATGTAGATTTTTCATTGATCAAATAAAATATAATTTCTAAGAAATTATGTAATTCCACACTTTTCATAAAACTAGAATATAACATAATCTAAAATCATATAGTGGGAGTTGTTTTGAAATTTGTTTTAGGTACTTGATGAAATGAGAAGACATTCCCGTTGAAATTATTATCTTTTTATTTACTGTCAATAAGGGGGATAATAAAAGAGTTTATTAAATCACATATATTGACATAGTGGGTCAATTGTGTTGATAAAAAATTTACTATGTGAAATTAAATTTCCCATGTGATAATTTTATTTTTTAACAATAAGGAATACTTCTAAGATAATAAATTTATGTCAGAAGGTTTTAAGGAAGATTTTTGTTTCTTCCACCCTAAATAGATATTGAAAATTCGTATTTCTTCTCTAAGATATTGGTTGGAATGATTCAAGTGGTATAACATGATATTTTATGATTCATTTATTGTTACTTATTTCATTTACAAGTACGATTTATGTGAAAGTGTAACATAATGTTACCCACTTTCAGGTAATTACCATTTCATTACTTGTTTCCTTCTTTAATTGGGTGCATCTGGGGACTTCTAAGGATAGAGATCATTTTTTGGGAAAAATGAACTATCATTTGGGGATGTATGTTTTTTTGAATTAATAGATTCATGGTATAAATGTGTTAATGTATTTTTAGGTTACTACCTAAGTTTTGAGGATGCCAGAGGTGTCTTGGGTTTTCATGAAATAATCTCGAGCTTTTTCAGACTGCATGAAAAATACAAATAATTTAATGGGAGAAAAAATGTGTATCCTCTGAAGGGGATATATTGTGAATCTTATAAACATTATGAATGTATTACACACTATCTAATGCTAAAAGTTTAGTTTTTAATAAATAGAAGATTCTTTTTGCAACATATTTGAGTCCAAAGGATTACATGATGTGTAAAGGGATTACACACCATGTATATGCATGGTGATAGATATTAGTGTGTCTCTTAGAAGAAATTTAATTTCATTAATCCATATCTCCTTCATATTTTGACCTAGATCCCTTCTATAGTGATTTTGGGAGTCTCTATTCAGTTTAGATTGATTCTTTTACTGATTGATTAGTGTTTCTATTGGTTTTTGTAACATCCCCAACCTAGATTCCACTCAATAGTGACCCATTATTGGTTAGCCACATGACCTTAAGTGCATCTGCTCAAATGCGAGAGACTCTTGACTAGCAGTGGGGGACTAGGGTGAGTTTGTGGGGAGACAATTCCCTCTTACTAGAGTGTAACATAATGGAATATCAGTCCATATATAATGCAATATAACGATTATAAATATGATAAATAAATAGAAATTATTGAATTAACAATTCTAGAAGTATCTCATATACAAATTATTATCATATAAGTCTTGCCTCTACAAAATATCCAAAACATATATACATGTAAGGTGTACAATATTTATAACAAAAGAATAAAGGGAAAAAAATATCTAGCTACCATCATGAGACTTAACTCAGTCATGTGTTCCCATGCTCCTAATAAGAAATCAAGAGCTTGTATCTTCGCACATTCCCTTATCCATACCTGTAATCATAAAGTCTGTCTAGGTATCATCGGTGTCTTGAATAGGGTGTGATATATAATCCCAACAGGCGACTAACAAATGGTCCAATTCCATCTATCCAGTGAATATGTATAACAAAAATAGTTTATAGATAGTAATAGAATGTGTAAAGGAAGTACTAAAAGTAAACAAACTATAAAGGTCAAGGTTCCCATGGACACCTGTCCTCCACTACCCTCTTCGGCCTAGCCAGAATATCATAAAATTAATAATCAATAATTTTATATTTATAATAACTTTCATTTAATTAATAAATCTCATTTAATAAATATGTCACGGGGCCTATCATGTATCACATTGTCCCTCATAATAATACTTTATAAAAAGATTCCTAAAATGGCCAAATGTCACATATAAAGAAACCACTGAATCCAATATTGTTCATTGTCTTGGAAGATGCCTCATATATATCATTTCATTAATTAATAATTTAATAAAAATGGGCTCATCCTTGGTATTTTGAAGTTGATATCATGGTATTGCTCTAGCTGAATCATGAACCAAACACCTTACAGTCCAATATAAGGCATTCCTCGTTGGAATCACGGTATCACTCAAGGTGTGATACAACATCATTTCCATTCGAGTTCATCCTTGGTGGTTCACTATGGGATCCCAAGTGTCACAAATGGCATATATGAACAACTTCCCCTTGTGTCCGTCCTAGGAAGACCAGGAGGGGTCTAAGTATAACTCAATGTTGCGGAAAAATCTATCAAGGTAACATTGAAATATTTTTGGGTTGATTGTGTTTCTTGACAAAGAAGGTTTCCATGAAGAAATTGTCGAGTTTAAAAAAGATGTTGACAATCAATATTGACAAAACAAATATGAAAAAGTAAAGGACAATCTGGAGGCGGTAGAAAAGAGCAGTACAAGGTGGCGCTGTTTTCCAGTGTTTGCCAAATTTTTGGGGTCCATAATTTAGAGGTTGGTGAGCATCGCAAAAAGTGGAATTCCATGAAGATCATATTATAATATGGAAAAGGCATGAATTTCACGAAGAAAAGCTTCATGGTTTGGATTTCGTGAAGACCAAAAGAATAGAGGTGGTGATTCGTCACGATTAGGACAAGCTTCGTGAACGACAGAGGATAAAGCGCATCGTGGCGGTGGAGGGATTTGCAAGGGAGCTTCACAGCGATGAAGGTAATTGCGAGGGAGATTCGTGGTGAAGGCGCAAAAGAATTGATGATATGATCCATGATTTCTACGAGATTCGCGATCGGAAAATTTCTGTGGTGCTTCGCGATTTTGAGAGAATTTAGGCAGGAACATCATAGCTTCGCAATTTGAGCTGACATGGCGTTGACTTCACGCAGAAAGTTGGAGGGTCGGTGGAATTGACTATAAATAGAGGTCGACCCCTCGATTGATTTAGAGAGAGTTTTAAAATAAAATCCTTTTCTCTTGTTCCCTGAAGGTGGTTCGCGTAGCCAGCGTGCTTCACGAAAGAGGAGTATCATGGCAGCTATTGTAGCTCTGTGAAAGTTGCATGCTCCACATTGGCTCGGTGAGCTTTGCGAGGGAAGTTGCTCTATGATGGCTTGAGCTTCGCAATAGTGCTTCGCAAAAAGTTTAGAGCTTCGCGGAGGCTTGTTTGAGCTTCATGAAATTGGGAGCCTCACGAAGTTGGGTGCTTTGCAAAGGTGTTTCCAAAGTGAATTGCCTAGTGGTTTAGAGGCAAAAGGGCTATTCATCAGTGGATGAAATTTGGACTTCAATAGAGCATCCATCAACAGTTTAGGATGCATGTATTCATGAAAATGAAGAGACCTATAGGTCTATAAACTGTGAGTGGATCCCTTCCCAAGCAGTGAGCAAATAAAGAGGAAGAAGGTGATCCTCTCCACCAGCAGTGAGCCAAAGAGAGAGAAATAGGGAGTGACCCTTGGAAAGCAGTGAGCTGACCCGAAACATTGTAAAGGCAGTGATCCTGGGTATAGATTTTATCTAGCCCAAAAATTATTGGCAGTGAGCCTTAGTGAATTTGGTACAACAACACATCATCGTTGTATTCTCCTTGGATGTATCCCAGTGAGGGTGAACCAAGTAAAAATTTATGTGTCTGCCTGCATTCTTCCCTGCATTGCATTTAAAGCATTATCATCAGATAAAGAAGAAAATAAGTGGTCCTAATAAACACACAAGAGAAAACAAATCGACCCTTTTAATAAAGAGGTCAAGATCCAGTGGGGTCAGAAGAATTTCAAAAAGGAATATCCATACCCTGATTCACCCCCCCCCCCCCCCCTCTCAGGGTATATAGGCCCCTATTGGTCATAACACTCGAGCATATAACATTAATCTTTTATGATTCCATCATGGGATATCTATAGAAAGAGTCCAAGTGTCACTTGAGTGTAATCAATGTAGAATTCAAATGATTCCACCCATGGATATTGTAAAAGAACCCATGTGTTACCCAAGGGACAACAACATTCAACAAAGGCCATTTAATTATATCAAGGTTATGACCTTATTCATTTTAATAAAAACTCACCTAAAAGAAAACTCAAGTCATTGGATAATATTAGAATGATTAGCCTATATTTAACTCATACGGTCATATCAATATAAAGTAACCTCATACATAATAAAATAATACATATAAAGTGACTAGGGACTTTTATTTAATTCCTATTTCTTCAAAAAATTCAAATTATAATTCATATTATAATCTAAATTTCAATTCAGTTCATTTCATAATTTGATAATTCAATATTAAACATCCCACAGAAATGGGTAAAAGGTCCACATCAATGGTATCCAGATTCAAAATCCACCCATTATGGTCCAATTAATTAACAACACACCCAATTGGTGGTTCCAATTAAAATTTATTAACCGATATATAAATTTTAAAGAGTTACATTAATTATATAGGTCATAGCTATCAATTCAATTATGGAATTGAATTCAATTTCAAGTGTGTCATAGTGATAATTTGGCATGTAGTACAATGAAATATATACATACACTTTTACTTTTAAGGAAAATAATGATACAACATTCCATAGGTTCATAGTGGATATCTAGTCCAATATCAGCTCATGATCTACTCTGATGAGAAGAAAAGTGAAGAGCGGATCAAGAAATTATAAATAGGGATTATTATCCTACACCTAAATAGAAAAAATGATACAAAACCAAATGAGGAATAACACCAAAGGAATTGAAATCCTACTGAGATAGATCTGATGAGATGAATGATTCATGATCCTGATCTTAGACAAATTATTTCTATCAATTCCTATATTAGTTCTCAAAAAGGATCACTCCAAACTCAATTACAATCCAATCTGAAGAATAGGAACATGAGGTTCAATTTAATAGATTAAATGAGGTCAATTTTCAAAATTCCTTTAAAATATGGGGATTCATGATTTGGATATAAATTTGTCTAAGTTGTGTTCCAATAATGCATCGGGCCTATTTTACCCCAAAAGTTGGGTTATGTGCTCCAAAAAAGCCACAAACACCATTGATACACCCGTGACCACAAAGGGTTATCACAATAAGACGTATTTAATAATTTAAACAGAGAACTAAAGGAAAATAAAAGATTATGTACCTTATGAAAGAACTAAGTTCTCACAAACATCCCCCTTAAATAAATTCATCCCCAAATTTTCCTTCTAAGGGTGGTTAAGTGTAATCTGTGAACAACATTGGCCATAGTGCTCATACATCGGCCTCACACTCCCATGTATTGTCCTATATTTAGTCATGTTTCATTGGTACCCATAAAATAAGAATTTACTAGCCTTATATAACCTTCATGATATTATCCACAATACGTATATGTTGATCCTCAAAGGAAACATCTACCTGCAACTCAACCTCATTGGGCTGAAAGACATGAGACTAGTCTGGAAGATAATAATGTAGCTGAGAAACATAGAGGATGCCGCGTATAGATCAATACCTATGAGGTAACTTCAACTGATAGGCTACCTACAAGACTCCCTCCAGAATCTCGAATTTCCCAACATAACATTGTGAAAGCTTACCATATCTCATAGTCCTGCTATGTCCCTACCTTAGTGAGGCATGTAAGAAGACCAAATCCTTGACCTTTAACTATAGAGGTTGTATGTGGCAGTTGGTGTAATATTTCTATCAAGAATGTGTAGAATTCATCCACTTCCAAATAAACTGAACCAACTCAGTGGTCTAAATATGAGATGAGGTCCATGAATATTTGCCTCTCCTACCTCAAACCAACGTAGAGTTGATCAACATGGCCTACTGTACAAATCATCATAAGGAACTATATGAATAGTATTCTTAAACTAATTGAAATAAGAGAATTCATCCAAGGGTATATGACTCTCCCAAGAGCCCCAAAAATCAAGGAAGCATGCATAAAGTATGTCCTCAAGAACCAATATCATGCGTTATGACTGTTCATTGGTCTAATGGTGGTATGTTGTAGTCAGAAGAATGTTTGTACCTAATTCCCTCTACAGCCCTTTCCAGAACTCTGAAGTAAACTAGGAATCCCTATCTTAAGAAATATTATTAGGTACCCCGTGATGTCATACTATCTCGTAGATATAGAACACTTTAAAATATTTAACTAAAAAGTTCTCTCTGATAGGTCTGAAATAAGAGACCTTTGTGATCCTCTAAAAAATAACACATAAGACATAATTTACTTGAAGAAACCTCAGTAAACCAATCACTAATTACATCACGGCATCATTCCACTTCCACTAGAGAATTCATAGATGTTATAAAAGTCTAGTTGGTCACTGGTGTTCTTCCTTCATCTTTTGATAGGTGTAATATCTCATTAATAAACTAACTACACCTATTTTCATAATCAACCACCAGTATTAGCGATGTATATCTTGATACATCTTGGTGATGATGCGGTGAATTTCCTAATTTGAAGCATGTTAGTATCGTATCCTATCATCACACATGTCTTCTGAAACCAATATTTGACCATGTATTCACATAATTTCAACCTCGCCTATGTTCCAACAAGGATGGTGTCCTCCCCTAATACAATGTCCCATAAGACTAGGCCCCTCAAATTAGATATATTACATATCCTTAATCTATCTATAAGGGTAGAGGTAACAACTGAGGATGATTGAAAATTATTTATCCAACTACCCTTCGCCTCCAAGTTCATCTTAGAGAATAGAGTCATAAGTTTTCCCTCGTTACAAGCCTACTAAACTTCCTATAGTTGATTCTTCTTACTCACTGCATCAGCCACATGATTTCCATTTTAATGTGTGTAAACATGATCCAAGTTCAAATAATTTAGTTACTCAACCCACATTCACTTCCTCGTATTCATATCATGTTGTTTAAATATGTACATGAGTATTTTTTGGTCTATATACACCACAAAACCCTCTCCATGTAATTAATGTCTCTAACAGTGCAATGAATGAACAAATATTGCTAACTCTAGATCATTTGATGGGAAATTCCGCTTATGTGGTCACAAATTACAACACCAATATACCTTGACTAAATCTCCCTTAATAAGGACTACTCCTCTCTCAATACCTGTTAAATCATTGTAAACAATGTACCACTTACGTCGATCTAGAAAAGTAGAAACAGTGGTGAATTCAATCTCCATTTTAGGTCCTAAAAGGAAGAAATGTATTAATATAACCATATAAACTTCACACCCTTCTTATTTTAGGCCATAAGTGGTACTTATAGGTGTGATAATTCTAGTATGAAACTATTCTAATACCTAGATTTTCCCAAGAAACTCCTTACCTCAAATATATTATAGGGATACTCTAGGGAAACTGTATCTCTCAACTTCTCTTTGTCAATTAATATGCCTATCTCCATGACAATGTGACCCAAGAAGTGAATTTGATCCATCTAGAAGTGGAGGTCTCTAAGATTAGAAAATAGTTTATGCTCTCTCAGTGTATTCAATATGACCTAAATATGTTTTTAATAGTCCCATCGAGTGTGAGAATACACCAATATATCATCCATGAAAACCACCGCAAACAAATCCATATATGAATGGAAGACTCAGTTCATTAGTGCCTTGAAGACTACTGGCACGTTCATGAGACTGAAGGGCATGACCAAATACTCAAATAGAACACACCATATATGAAATGGTGTATGAGGTATGTTTTATAGTCTTACATGAACATAAATATATTAGAATATAAAATCAATCTTTCAGAAAACCTGATCTCCTCAGATCCAGTTGAAGAGATCATCCATCTGTGACAGAGGATACTAGTTCTTAACCATTAACTGATTCAATTTTTTGGTAATCCACACATAATATGAGAGTTCCATCAACCTTTTTTAAAAAAGGTACCAGTGATACCCATGGATAAGTACTAGTTCAAATAAACCCATTTCCTCTAATTACTATAGCTTCATCTTGAAATCTCGCATCCAAATAGTGTCCATATTGTAAGAAGGAATGGATACTGGTGAAAATCCAAGAAATTTCTCAATAAAGAACTCTACCACTCTCATTATAAGTAATCTAGAAATGTCATCAAAGAAAAAAAACCCAAAAAAATATCAATTACTAAAGGAAAATATAACTGACATGTTCTCTAATCATCAAGATATAAACTTGTAATCAGAGCTATATCACTCCCATCCCATGATGATCAGGTCCTTCTCAGCTTGTGTGGACTTTCAATTCACCCTTTTCAATAAACTCACGCCCTATAGTATTGTGAAAGTAACCCTTATATGATAGTAATTAAAAAAATTATTAAATATAACCAACCAGCCCATCCCGAGAATAATTTCAAAACCCATCATCTTGAGGACAAAGACGTATCATATGAAGTGACATCTGCCAATCTAAATGGGGAACTCCCTGCACTGATATACATCATCTATTCTAATCCCCAATGGAGAGTCAACCATCATAACACCATTAAAATGTTGAAAATTGAGACCAAGGTTCTCCATAATGGGCACAAATATAAATCTATCATAAGATCCTATATCGAATAGAGTAAATGATAAATTATAGACTACTAGAATAGTAACTCTCATGGTAGAAGGCCTTAGATACTTCTCCTTAGGTGTTGTTTTACCTAAATATATTTTTGCTGATCTGTAGCCCTACGATACAACCTAGCTATCCTAAGAAGATCTTCTATAATGTTGTTGTAAGTGTGGAATCTTACTTCCATGACCACGACCATCGCCTCTTCCAGATCGGCCAGCTCTACTCTAGCTCCCAAACTAATGAGAAGATGTTGAACCTGATCCTATATTTGGATTCATTATATTTCCCCTCTCACTATATATTATAGGAAAATTTCTACAAAATCATTGTAGATGACCCATATTACTATAGGATTGTCACTCGACTGGGTCTCTCGTGCACTGAGGACTCATATAACATGTTCTTCAACAATGGTGTCACCTCACATGGATACTTTATTATGTGCTCTATATTATAATATCACCACAAAGAATTTCTATATGAACCTTTATATTATCTTTCAATGTTGTACCAGATAAATATGTTGAACTTCCTTGGCTTTCACCTCTAACCTCTCCCAAGTTACACTCTATTATAATCACCTGATTCATTATTTCAGAAATAGTAGTCATAAAAAATAAATCCACCTATGATTGGATGTCATACCTCATAACTTCCTCAAATTTCATGACTTTATAAAACTCATCACCCATCATAATATCTGAGAAGTTCGAGATATGTATAAAATTTCAAAATAACCCAAAACTGCTAAGGCACCCTACTCCAATTTCTTGAACTCTTATAATTTGTCATCCCTAAACATATCATGATAGAAGTAGTCATATAAGGCTGTATTAAAAACTTTCAAAGCAATCTCCTAATAAAAATCTATCTATGTAATGACATCCCACCATCTCTTGGAAGAATCACAAAGAATATAAGTATTGAGATTTACCCTCCTCTTAGGATGCATATCTAGATGGTCAAAGATGGATAACATGGCCTCCATCCATGAATCCACCGCCTATGTTATGTTATTCCCTTAACACATGCGTGGATGTTGTTGTTGTAACTCAAGAGTCAGCTCTTCCATAGTTAGGGTAGATTGTAGTGATCCCTGAATAGTTTTCAATAATCATACAAATCATTCAAGGAATTGTGCCTTAGCACCTATGTATGGTATAACTAATGTTGTTTTAGATAGAACTAAAGTAGTATCCACTGGTATTCCTTGACCGACCACCTCCAGATCATGATATTCACCACCTTCCATGTGTATTACCAAAATTCATCATGGTGTAATGTCTCCACAATTCCAAACACATACCTCAGATGAAGATTCACCAACCACTAAAAGCACAGATATTTAAATTGGATAGGTAAAAGGCCCCGTATATAAGAAAACACATGTCATATTAATCCATGATTTAGGCCTAAACTTCTTAAATATCATATATAAGTAAGATATACTACCTACTTATCACTACTAAGGTCTGGTCTAGGTCAATTTCTCTACTGTGAATAATTTATATATCAATTTAATTTATATATTCATTTTCATTTTATCACAATCCATTTTTTATTTTTTTGAACCAAAATGTTCACTAAATACCTATCCATAAGATCTCATACTATTTATGAACCCAAATATGGAATCCATATAATTCACACCATAGCATATTCTATAATTTATATCTCAACGGAAGGTATAATAATCATGGAACATATCACAACATCATGTAATTAGGTAATGTATTCTATATGGAATGGTATAATGGATGTAAAGTGAAAGATAATAGGTTCTTAAGATGATGCATAACATGGAACACCCTCATCCCATTGAGTTGTAATGAAATTAAACCCACAATCATATCAATGATAACTTCACAATTCAATTGTGTTAATGGATAGTGGAATAAAATCAACTGTAATAGTCAAAATAGAGAAAAAATACTTTCATTAAAGTCAATTTGTATTTTTTTTCTATATGTGGGTTAGTTATACCCAGTCACAACTCATTACCAAATCTATATTCCTTTCTACCCTTGCCTTTTGTCGCTATGTAATAAATCAAACCAAAAAATAACCCTCTGATACCACTTTTTAATGTCCTAGACCTAGATTCCACACAACAGTTCCCCAAGCACAGATGGCAGCATGGACCCAAGAACATATCCCCAAATTCTAGAGGATTGCAACTAGTAATAAGGGCCTATAGTGATACTATGGGGAAACTAAGACCTTTTACTAAAGTGTAACATAGTGAAATATCAATAATTTTTCATAGAAGAAGCAATATAATGATATGATAGATGATAAATATATTTAACAAGAGTAAATAAACAATTCTTAAAATATCTCATATATAAATTATGATGATACAATTCATGCCTCTACAAAACATCCAAAACAAAGTATATATTTTGGGTGTACAATACATATAAAAAAATTACAAATATGCTAAAAATAGCCAGCTATAATCACGAGCCTCAACTCAAAACTATGCTCCCCTACTCTTAAAAATTAATCAAGAACTTTTAGTATGGAGCTTACACTTATCCGTACCTTCAATCGTATAGTTTGTTTACGTACCAACGGCATTCCAAATAGGCTTTGAGATATAATCCTATTAGGAAACCACCAAAAGGTGTAATCCCATCCATGTAGTAAATATATATATATATATATAACTATAGTAGTTCATAGGTAGTAATTGAATTTGTATTAGAAGTATTAAAAGTAAACAAACTATAAAGGTCTGGGTTCCCATGGACACTCGTCCTCTTATACATACTTCAGCCTTGCTAGAATGTCTTTGAATTAAGTCATTCTTGTATCATTTATAACTAAGTTCATTTAATTAATCAATGCCCTTTAATAAATGTTTCTCAGGCCGTGGCATATATCCCATCATCCCCCATACAGATATGTGATCAGAAGATTCATAAAATGTAAATTTATCATACTTAAGGAAAAGAATGAATCCAAGATTGTTCTTTGGTTCGGAATACATGAAATATATATCATTTCATTAATTAATCATTTTAGAAACATGATCACATCCTTAGCATTCCTAAGTTAGAATCTAGGTATCGATCCATGTGCATCATGAACCAAACACCTAATAGGCCCATCTTAGGATTTCCTCATCAGAATCCTAGTATCTCCCTAGGTGTGGTAAAACATCACTACCATTAGAGATCATCCTTTTGGTCTACTATGAGAGCCCAAGTGTCACTCATGGATTATATGATCAACTTATACCATGATTCCATCTTTTGAAACCCATAATGAGTCCAAGTATCACTTGCACATATAACAGTAATCCCCCATGAGTCTATACCTAGAAATTCACATAAGGATTGCAAGTTTCACTCAGGCGTATGCAAGGTAGAATCCAAATGAGTCTTTTCATGGTAGTCATATAAGAACCCATGTGTCACCCAACGTGTATAAACATTCAATCAAAGTTAATTAATTATATCTAGGTCAACACCTTATTCATTATAATTCAAACTCCCCTCAAAGGGTGACTCAAGTCATGAGATAAGAATAGAATTATTACCTTTTTTTTAAATCACATGCACATATGAATATAAGGGTATCTCATTAATAATAAACCAATAAATTTCTATAGTCTATGGAAATGTCTTCTATTCTATTTTCTTTAATCAATTCAATTTAAAATTCATATTACAATCTATATTGTAATTGAATTCAATTCATCATTTGAAAATTAATTGTTAAAATTTCCATAGCAAGGCATAAAAGGTACACCTAAAGGGAATCGATATTAAAAATCCACATATTTTGTTCCAATTAATTTACAACACACTATAGGGTTGGTTCCAATTAAAGTTTCATAACCTATATACAATTTTTAATGGGGTCTGTTAATTATAAAGGTCATACCTATCAATTAAATTCATGTATTAAATTCTATTTCAAGTGCGTCGCTCTAAGAAATGTGTGTTTGGAACAATTGAATATATATAAACACATTGAATTTTAATGAAAATCATGAGACCACCAACTGTAGGTTTGTAGTGGATAGCTCGTCTCGTACCATCTCCTAATTCGACTCAAATCAGGAGAAAATATAAGAATAGATTAAAACCCTATAAAAAGGTCATATTATTTTCTATCTAAATAGAATAGAAAATACCAAACCAAATAAATAATAGATCAAAATTAATTGCGATCCTTTTTATACCGATTTGATGAGACAAAGGGTTCTTGATTCTGATCGTGGATGAAGAAGTTCTCTTGATTCCTAGTTTAGATCTCAAATAGGATCTCTCCAAAATCAATGGTTATACAACATGAGGAATGGGAAATTAGGTTTGATTTAATAGTCAAAAAAAGGTTTATTTCTTAAATTCACTTAAAATATATGGTTTCATGGTTTTTCCACATGATTGGCCAAACCATGTGTCAATTATGAAACATTTTCTATAAGAAAGGGGTACCTAGAAAGCATTGTGTGAGCCGAGCATCTTCAGAGAGAAGGTGACGGAGAAGCCCTAGCTGTGATGCCTGATGCACCGGCCCCTCCGTCTTTGGAAGAGGTAGAGAAAACATTCTGATCTTTCTCCCTTTCACCAACCCTGGTCTCCTTCTTCTTTTCCTAGCGATTCCTCGGTGCCCTAATGTTCTCGACCTCCACACAGTTTCGCCCCATCTCTTTATTTCAACAATGGAATTTAATGCATATTTGGACCTCTACAGGATGATGTTGGTGGATAATTTTATATGATTTAATTCTTCAGTATATGCCTTTTATAGATTCGTGTTTGAATCATGGGGGCTTCAAGATCGCATGGTGGTGGGTCAACTCGACCGGTTCCATTTCATGATATGCTTTTCCTCAGAGGTCAAACTTATTACTACTTGGTCCAGCCCTCCAGGGGATCTCAACAGAGGTGTCTTTTACCTCCTTCACTGGTAATTCGAGTTAAAATTGAATTAGTATGAGTTGATAATGGCAGTGTGGGTATGTTTCACAAAGTTTCCACTTCATTTTCAAAATCCTTCTATTACAAGCATGTTAGGGAACATGTATGGTGGATATTTGTGTTCGGATAGTAGTACTTTTGCAATTTTTCATCCAATCACCCCTCAAATTTCTGTTGTAGCTGATGTTCCATAGCCTCTTATATATTGTATTTGGATTTTGATTGAGGAATAATTCTGATTGAAACAACATGTGTTTTTTGAGTCTTGGATAACGTACTTCTTAGGCTATCAACGGTTAAGACATACCATACCTAGATTTTTCATTGACAAAGAGCCCAGAAAATATTGATCCTTTAACTAGAAGAGTCTGAGGTGCAGGTCGACCCCACTATGATCCACCAGAACTGGGATAGTGGTGTTTTGGATAGGTAGTGGGAGGTGAGTGGGGTAGGATCATAGGAATGGGAGCCAGGAAGGACTCAAACAAATCTGGGAAAGGAGTTATGGTTTGATCTATAAGGCAGTTATTGGGAGTTCTATCTCAGGTAGTTCCCTTCTTCGTTGGTAGTAGTTGCAGAGAAGGATGCTAAGGTTAAGGTGCCTGATCCGCAGGTCATGGGAGTCCTAGCCTGCTTAAATCATGATTTGGGGATCAACCCCTTATAGGTGGGTTGTGTGGAGGTAGTGCAGGTTCATGAAATAGATAAAGAGGTTTCCATGCATGCGGGTATGGTGAAGCATCCGATCTTAATCATAATTATCAATGATGGTTTGTCAAACATTTCAGTTAGTGATGTCCATGGCCCTAGGGGTCCTCAAGCTCCAAATTAGGAGGAAACTAACAAGAAATATAAATTCATCAGTAGAGGATATGAGCAGCCCATTGGTTCAGGCTTGTTACCATGTAGTGATATCCCCATGGGTGACTACAGAGAGGAGGCTGAGCCATCTGTAATGTCATTATAGGGGAAGTCTTTTTTTCTCGCTACTATATGATCTTATCATGGACAAGGTAATAAGGATGCATTTAGTTTCTTGGGACCCTTGGACCCAAACACTCCCATTCCTACATCCACATACTTTCAGAAGACTATGAGTGATGGGAAGAAGAATAATGTAAAGGAGGTTAAAGTAAGAAAGGTGGACTCTCCATGTAGGTCATGACCTCTAAAATAAGTCCTGAGGGTTGAGTTGAAAACCGTTTTGAAGGTCTGGTGGTTCAAGAACAAACAATGATGCATGATTAAGATGATTTAGGTGATGAATGTTATTGATAACTCTCAGTAGATATATTTAACCATTTCCAAGGGAAATGTCCCCACATCCCATGAAGGAAGAAAGGGGGGAATGGAAATCTTGACATAAGGAAATTCATTATGGTCTAGGGAAAAACCCCAAGGGATGCAAAGACTATTCCCACATGCCTAAACCGATGGAAACCATTTCATCCAAGAAAGGTGGAAGTAAGGAATAAAAAGGCCTACAAGACGGGGAATGTGGTGATCCATGTAGAGAACCAAGAGTGATGAAAGAAGAGTAAGAGGAGTTCCTGATGCTCACATTCCACTCCAAGGAATAAATGTTTGAAAAAAACTTTCATCCCAAAGCCTCAAATGAGGATATTGTAAGAATTTATGAAATAACATTGTAGGTTGAGGCAAAGAGTATAAAGAAGAGTAGATAGACATGAAGGAATGAATCATCGTTCGTGGCTTCAAACAAGGAAAAATCAACTTATAAGAACTCATTATTACAATGGAAAGAATGGTTTATCACCACAAAGAACATATTAGGGAGGATCCAGACACCCAGGTTAGTACTCTGCACTAGGAATTATACAGAGTGTCTTACTCTAATAATTTTAGTCTTGAGTTTAATAATTTTGTGGTCTCTTTCAGCACGTACTGTTCCTCATTTTTCAAACTATGGTTTCCCACTTGACCATATAGTGGATTAATAATTATTTAAATTTGGATAGATGGAAGGGGAACCTAGCTTGGTATGCTTGTACATGTTGACTAATGATGTGAAAATCAAGTCACATTTCACAGTAAATCATCAGAAATTCCCAAAAGACGGTGTGCCACAAATCGCAAGGTTTATATAATTATGTGTCCTATAGGACTCAAATTTCTAGCCTCTAACAATTTTATCTAACAATGAATCTTGCCTGTATGGATTTTACTAACCGTACATCAGGCCTATTTTACCATAAAATTTGGTCTATGGGATCGGGATAAACCTCAAACACCTTTGATACACACATGAACTCAAAGGTTATTAACAGTATGTCGTATTTGGATATTTAAATAAAAAATTGACATAAATAAAAAAATGTATCTCAATAAGGAACCAGCTTCTTACAGTTTCAATCTCTCAGGGTGAGTGATCCTTTCTGCATCTTCATTGATTTGGTAATAGTGGCACTGTTGTATTGTGTTAATAGATCTATATACATTTAGGGATGTTTTTTCTATTTTCTTCTAGATTGATTGTGCAATCTTGTTAATGGGGCCTTTCCATTGTTGGTCGTGGTGTGGCAATTGTGGGTTCTTGATGTACGTGTTGATTCCTCTATTTAGCTGATGATTTTTGTAAATTGAACCAATTATAAGATACAATGATGGGTTCAAAGGACTCTGTTGTGATTTTTTAATCCTTTCATATGGTGGGTTCCATTGTTGGATGTGTGACTCGAGTTTTGGGGATGGTGGTTCTGTCTGTAGCCCATGTTGGTGAAATGAATTTCTCCTACTTTGATAAATTGTTTTATTAAATCAAATGGAATGATATGATTGAATTTTTTTACGCATGGAACTAGGTTATTATAAAATACGGGTTTCCATAAGTTTTGGTAAATGGGAAAGGGTTTTCTATGCATTTTTAAATGGTTTTGGGAAATGGTTTTCAAATCATGAAAATGATGAAAATGGTTTAATTAATTGACATGGAAAATAGAAGACATGGGAATCCTTAGGCACTTAGGTGGAAGGTATATTGATAGATCTAATCCATTGTCGAGCATTTCCTCATGGGTATTTCATATTCCCTATAAGAATATTATTCTAGGGACTTATTAGACCTTTTATGAGGTTTACTTGTAGGGTGTTACTATTCTCTCTAGACTCGATAGATATTTCTAGTGTCCTGATTTGTACATGATTTTATGCATTAGGTACGAGTATCAAAGCTATCTTGACCTAGTGTGATCCATGGCCAGTTGATACCTATGCATTTTCTTTTAGCTTGTAACATTTTATTGTACTGCTATAGACTTGATATGAGTTATGCTACATTATTTTCTTTATTTTGACTTGATCTATCTACTTTCATATATATATATATATATATGAGATTAATTGAAACTGATTTTTGTTATTTTTTCTATTATGTAAAAATGGGAAATTAAACTAGTTTACCATTATATTTTTATATAATAATTTTTAAACCATTATCATTCCATGTTTTAAATAAATTTTAGAATTCTTGGATTACTGTTTAGTGTCATGATTTGGAATACCTATGTGAGACCACACTGAGTTTGTTATCTCACACCTTTCATACCCATTCAGTGGTGTATAGAACTGGTTGTGTATTATGATGTAGGGAACATAAAGGTGCAACAGTGATGTGGTGAGGTTTTTTTCTAGATGAGATGGGTATCTGGTGGTGAGATGGTGGGATTTTTACCACTATATCACTTAGAGGAGTTATTTTTAGTTTTTTTGGTATTTCTTTATTATTGGAATTGTAATTGGACTTTTTCCCTCTCTAGATTTGTTGGTTTCCACTATTTTTTAGTTATGGAATATATTTATCTTTCCAGTTTTTAACATTATATATATATATGAAAAGTTTTTACATCAATTTCGGAGAAATCATTCCCTATGCATGTTACTTAATTTGCATGTGCTAGTCTTCAGTCCATTAAGATCGATAACACCCTTCGAGTATGTGGAAAAGTCTTATTAGTACTAGTTTGAGAGGGTATTTGGCTCAGGATCATTATAGTTTTGTATCATAGGTGGCCTTTCATTAGGATTACATGTCTTGGGATATTTGGTAGACTGGAGATTGGATTGTCCGGAATTTAGATTTATATTGTAGTGAGTTCCTAGAAAGCTCTTTCCATGATGAGGTTCAAGTTACCTTGATATACAGGGATCTCTGGTTGTTTTTGTTAATCATAGATTTTTATTATCTGTTTTCTTGTTTCAAATGATATCTTCCCATTCTATGATCATTTATTTTTATTCAATGTGCAGTAGTATGCCTTTGAGATATGTAATGTTATTTTCTTATATGGGTGTAACTGATTCTCCTCAAGGGAATCCTCTGATAGATCTAAGACTTGTCAAGGCTATTATGTGATCATCGCATACTGTTGACTAGAATGTCCCACAATATCAAATAGAAACTATTAAGGCATATCTATGAGCATTGGGAGAAATTGATCGATCAAAATATCTCATTTATGGAAGCCATCATCCTTTAAAGGTATGAATGAGCCTCAAGCGACATAATACTTGGTTGAAAAGATCAATCAGATATTTGAAATCCTATATTCGCCTAAGAGATTCATGTTTATGTCTGAAAAGTTCAAACATGAGGTTTCTAGTAAACATTGTTGGGATTTTTTGGTGCATGCAGACATGAACGCGGTCTTTGACTAGAAGAGTTTTAAGAATCTCTTATTCTAGTAGTATTTTCCATAGTCACTATTCATAAAGAAGTATCTAGAGTTACTCTCTTTTCAATAGGGGGTTATTCAATTTTTTCCTACATAAATTGGCTTGTTGATCTAGTTCATTTTTCACTAGAGGTCTTAAATAATAAATAGCTGAAAGATCAGAAGTACTTGTAGGGTTTGTGAATGGATAACAGATCCCAGGTATATATGCTAGAACTTTTCACCTATGAATAGATAGTGTATGGGGATATTATACCAAAAATTAATAAAAAAATAATAGTTGGATATTATTCCCAATATATTACACCTAGTGGCAATGTTAGTGCTTCTCCAATGAAAATTATTAAGTGGAAGGATCATCATAGGAGTGGCAGAAGATGTTTTCAGTAGCATGCCTCTCCATCACCTCTAGATGTAGCGGGATGTGTTCCTCTAACATGCCATCAATGTGGAAAATTTATAAATGAATGGTGTTCTTGTACTTCACCTTTAAATATGTTTAATAATTTTGGATGTTATGGTAATATCTAACATTTTTGTTCGGCCTTGTCTATTCCTTGAATAGATATTTGGAGTCAGATAAGACAAAAATAACATTCGGTCAAAAGTAACTGGACCTTATGAATAGTAATGTTACCCTTATGAATATTATTACAAACCTTATGAATATTAAATCTTCCAAAATAATATTAACCTCACCCTTGAATATATAAAGAAAAATTAGGCATCCTATAAGTGATAATATGACCATAATAAAAGTATTGGTACTTTTTAATTCATAAATAATTCATTAGAATTAATTAGTTATTTTAAAATAAAACATATTTTCCTAAAATGTGTTCATAATTTAACAATTTTATGTCTTCTGGTCTTAATATAATTTTATAAGACCTTATGTAATTTTTAAAATATTAAAAATTCAGTTATAATTTTTAAGACCATTATTTTTCAAGTAAATTATGATTTTAATTAAAATTTAAAGTAATAATATATAGAAAATTATTTTTGAAAAAATGAGTTCATTTTATTTCTACACATCTAAAAATGGTTTTCATGAATATTTTTTATTTTTCTAAAATAAATGAATGTTTTTTGAATACTAAAATATGATAATTTACAATAAGTGCTGAAACTTGAATTTCTACATCATACTTGAGTCATGGATGATGTAAATTAATATTGTTTCAAACTCACAAGAACTTATTACTATTTGTTTTCTTGTAATCATCACTATTTATGGTCTTGTGGAGAAATATTAAACTAATGATTAAAATATTAAGAAAACCCTCCTCACTTCCACTATAAAAACCACCCACACTACCCTCTTCTCTTCACTCCTCTAAAGACTTGTGCCTTGTATAAAGTCTACTCAAATATCTCCAAAAGATACTCCCCGATGTCCATCAGACCTTTTTAACTTCAAAATAATAAATCATCTCCCCTTGAAAGGCTCTCAAGGAAGGTTAATTGAAGAATTAAATACATCTTTTCAATTCTTTTACTTTCCTTTCATGTTCCTTTGTTTTCTTTTCTATCCTTAACTATCCAAATTAAAATTTTATTAAAACTCCAGTAACTTATATCTATTGGAATTATGTTATGATAAGGGAATAATTTATTATAATATCTCATTAACACTTCTTTTATACTAGTAGTTAAAACACCATCCGAGATGTGTTAATTTACCACATTCAAGGATGTTGGATTTTAAATTTTCATTACCGTCTTCAATTCAGGGAATGAAACCATTATTATGGTTGATCCAAACTATAATATATTTATTATGTCTCATCTATGGTTCAGAGATATTTTTGTACACATGGTTTTGAATTATAAAACAAAATATGTTTATTGTGATAAAAAACAACCAATTAACCCAAAAGGTTATCACTAAAGTTTTATATGATGATTCATATTCACTACAAGTAACCAAATGATATTTACAACCATATAACCCTTTATATGTTCAATAATAAAATATAACTCCAATTATATACAAACATCATCATTTTACGTGATTTTCCATTCTGGTATGTAAGTAAACCAATCATGAAACAAACAGACCTGAACAAAGAAATTAAACCTTGTAACCATAGAAAAAGGTTATAAGTGACCTAAAAAGGGTCATACTAAATAAATTACATGTAAAAGAGGTTATGTACATAGTAATTAGGGAACCTGATTTGATTATTCATTTCATTAAAAACAATCATAGTACACCATCGGACCTAATGTAAGGGATTCTACCCGAACCTCCATTATTCCTTCGGGTTATTCTGACTCTCTTTTTACCCAAATAAAATCCTATATTCAATTTATTTAAATCTTAAAATTTTTGTATATATGTACAAAATAATATTTATAGATCCATTATCCATTCTCTTATGGTGATATACATGCATTGATGTGATTCCCTACTTAATACTTCCCATTAAGAAAGCGTGTTTTAAAGTAACTTCCTGAATTTTTACGCAATTTAAAGTGAACTATACCATATGTTTTAAGTCATTATTTTTTTATAAAACCATTTTTTATTATGAAAACATTCTTGGATCACTTCTGGTTTATATAAAATATTATTCTCATTTCTATTTAAAATTTTCCTTAGTATTTTCCATAAAACCGCACAAAAACGTTTTAATGCTAATTTTTTTTAAATACTCTTCATACATGTTGTCAATTCTATTTGAAATAACTTACTATGATATATGATTATTTTACCTTATGAATTTCCATTTATGTTTTAATTTCTTTACTTCAGGGATACTTTTATGATACACTCATTCATTATGCTTTATGACATGATTATGATACCAATTTCTTTCCATGGGTAACCTTATGTTTATGTATGATTGATTTTGTATGATACTCAATGTGGAAAACATTTTCATAAAAATGTTAATATGGGTGTTCATATACTACACTTCAATTAAATTGGTCAATTATATTCTCAAAATATGTAATGTGCAATGGTCTTGGTATTTATCCTTGATTCGTGCTACCATATGAAACGATCAAGGTGGTTAACCATTACTTGTACTCTTCTATGTGCTATGAGCATTGGATCACAATAAATTGTTTTTTTATTTTTTTACGCATTTCTATGAATCTATATTCATTTTATCCCATGTTTATATGTTATGATTCCATTGGTTCCATGCCTTTTTTCATTATTTCATTCCTTCTAACCCATGTTCTAAGGCTCTATTGTTATGCTTATTCTCTTACTGTGCTTTTATCTCGCCCATTTTTTCATGTTATCCCTAGGTTATCCTATGTTGATGTATGAGCACAATAGATTTTAGGAGATAAATATGAAGATTAAATAAATAAATGGTTTATGGTTTCTATTTTATGTACCAAGTCATCAAAGAAACTATACTTCATGATCCTTTTCTTGTTTTTTTATGTAAAGTTATGTATAAAATCATGTAATTTTATGTGTAAAATGATACGGTATCTATTTTTGGTATCAAGGGATGGTCTAGTGATTTTTGGAGATTAGGAATAAAGCACTTTAGTAAGAACCTTAAGGATGAAACTAAGGATATAAAAACACCCCTAAATTTTGATAAGTATAGAGTAAGTGGTTTATCAAGAAAATACCTCCATATATGGTTACAAATAGGTTGAGGTGGTTCTACTAAAGAGTTATATAGGGTTAAAACTTAAAAACACCAATTTGAGCTAGACTTGAATGGGAACTGGTGCACAACAACGAGCCTTGATGCACTCCATTTATGACACTCTTAAGGGATATTCTATGGTAAATTCATGATCTTGATAAAAACCATTTTTAATTGAATAAAAAATATCCCATAAGAATATAAGTTATGAAATAGATCATGGATAACCTAGATTTAAAACTCAGGAATAAATTGTTAGGATATACTCCTCCTTTATAAGTTTATCGTTTTATGTTCGAATTTTCCTTTTTATGATTAATATCATTGTATTAAATCCCTCTAATTGTAAGTTCTTTTTCTTAGTTAATGGTGATAAATAGAAGATCAAGTGACAACAATATATGCTATAGGGAATGTGAAGATTTTTCTAATGATATTCTAGATATGATGGGAATGGGTGGTAAAAAATTCATGATAGTATTTTCTCAACTAGCTCAAGTTATGAATAATAACTTGAATAATCTAGAACTTCCTCATCCCCCAAATAAAGAGAATGTTTACATTTAATCATTCATATGGAAAACGACTCCCATATTTAGTGGATCTTCTAATCCCCTCTTGGTCGAATAGTGAATTTACTCACCTTAGAAGATATTATATGTCCTCCAGTGCTCAGAAGGAGATAATGTCATGCCGATGGTCTATCATTTGGATGGGGAAGAAAATAAGGGGTAGAAAATGATCAAGAATATGAAGTCCCAAGAGAAAATTAATTCCATGGATTGAGCTGAATATAATAAAATGTTTTTCAACAAATATTTTCCCTGAACCCTCCTCCTCGATATGTAAAGAGAGTTCCTCAAATTCAAGGATTAGGAAGATGGTTCCACCAAGGGAATATTAAGTATACATCGCAAGGCTTTCAAGATATGCCTCTAACTTTGACATGAACACTGAAAGCATGGTGGATCACATCTTTAGTGGACTAAAGCTGAGTCTACGAAATGCGTTGGTGATCTGATACATTGATAGCTACATGGAGATTGTATGTGGTTCCCTCAAAATGTAATGGAGATCAGAGAGACCCAGTGGTCTCATGGGCCCAGTGAAAAAATTCCTAATATGGAGTCATGTATGGGTGCTTGAGAAAAAAAAACCATGATGGAAAGAATATCAAACATCCCACATGTCAGGATTGTAGGAAGAATCATCTAGGCAATTGTCTTCAAGAAACCTATAATTTCTTCAAATGTGTAAGAATGGTTCATCTGGCTAAACTTTGTCCAAGGGATATGAAAAATACCACTAATGTGGAAGGATAATGGATGGTTCAGACAAACCCTCAGACATTGGTGTAGTGTTACAACTGAAAGGAGCATAGGCATTATGAAAACAATTTCTCTATTCTAAGGGTTTTCATTAGAAATCAACAACAACCTCCTAGTAAACATAGAAGGGGTTATGCTATCACTACTACTAAGGAGGAGCAGAAAACTATGTGGTTATAGGTGTGTTGGTTATTCATTAAACAATAGTAAACATACTATTTGATTGTGGTTCAACACATTCTTTCATATATTGCAAGTTTAGTAGAACTATTCAATATCCACCTCGAAATTTGGAGGTTATGTTATCTCTGAGAATAAGTAATGAGGAAATTAGTGTGTATGAGGTTCATGACTCATCCCTGGTAAATGTTTGCAGACTGATCCTCCTAGAAAATCTTTTAATTCTTCCTTTAGTGGAGTTCAATGTAATTTTGGGCATGGATTGGATATATTTATTTAATTACAACATCAACTGTTGGGAAAGGTATATCACTCTTCACATTAAAAAGCACCCTCCAATTCTATAAAATTGTAAGTAGGAAGATGAATTTCCTTTATAATTATGGTCTCGAGTGTAGAAATTATTTCCTTATGAGAAAGAATGTCTAGCTTAAATTATTGATAAAGAAGAGATGATACTTCTTGAAGATAATCCCATCATGAGGGATTACACTGATGTATTCCCTGAAAATTTTTCTGGTCTTTCTCCTGATCGAGAGATTTATTTCTCAATTGAATTAATTTCTATATCTCTTCCTATATCAAATACACCTTACATAATGGCCATTATAGAGCTGGAAGAGCTAATGCAGTAGTTAAATGAGAATCTGGAGAAGGTATTTATATGACCGAGTGCTTCACCATGGGGTGCGCCAGTCCTCTTCATCAAGATGAAGGATAGATCAAAGTGTTGCTGCATTTAATGTTGTGAGATCAATAAAATCTTGATAAATAACAAGTATCCCCTTCTATGAATAGATGAATTGTTTGATCAGCTTCGTGGGGCTGGTTATTTCTCAATAGTGAAACTTCGTTAGGGATATCAACAATTAAAGGGGAAGAATGGAGATATTCACCAGACTACCTTTTGAATGAGGTACAGAAAATATGAGTTCATAGTGATTCCCTTCATACACACTAGTTGTCCAAAAAATTTCACGGATTTAATGAATAGAGTATTTAGATCAAATCTCAAAAAAAATTGGTAGTCTATATTGATGATATTCAGATATACTCTAAGACAAAGGAGGAACATGAGGATCATTTGACTATTGTGCTAAATACTTTGAAAATGTAGAATTTTTATGCAAATCATAGTAAATGTGAGTTATGGATAGAGGGAACATCATTCTTGGGGCATGTTATCACTAGTAAAGGGATACCTCTAGACCGTTCCAAGACAAATGAAATTAAAGAGTGGCCCAAGACAAAATTTGTAACGAAGATAAGAATATTCCTTGGTCTGGATGGGTATTACTTAAGATTTTATGAGAAATTTTCATGATTTTAAATCCTAATGAACAAGATGACACTAAATGGGGTGAAGTTTGCCTGGACTCAGGAATGTGAAGACTTCTTTAAGGAGTTTAAGAAAAGGCTTATCACAGCACCAATACTCACACTCTCATCAAGTGGAGAACTCTATATGGTATACATGGATTCTTAAAAGGAAGGCTTAAGTGGTGTAGTAATGAAAAATGATAATTTGGTAGCTTATGCCACAAGAAAATTGAAAATCCATGAGAAAAATTATCCCACACATGATCAGAAGTTTGAAGTTGTGATCTTTGCATTAAAAATCCAGTGCTATTATCTACATGTGGAGAAGTGTGAGATATATACTAATCACAAGAATCTCAAATATATATCCAAAAAAGAGCTTAATATTCCCCAGTGAATATGGTAAGAGGTCATCATGGTTTATGACTCCTCAATCAAATACCATCCTGATAAGGAAAAAATGTGGAAGATTCTCTAAGTAGAAAGGATCATGTATCTTTAGCAATGATGATAGTTAAGAAGGATCCAATTTTATTGGATTTTAAAAGGATAGACATGGGAATAATTAAGGGAGGAACATCATCAATCCTTTCTCAAATGGTTTCTCAACCATCCCTCGTGGAGAGAATAATGGATTCTCAATGAAAAGATGTTGAAATTCAGAAAATGGTGGAAGCTATTAGAAATGGTAAATCATCTCATTTCAAGATTTATGAGGATGGAGTTGTAATATTAGTGTCATAATTATGTGTAACATCTTATTTAGAGATAAACAAGTAACTTCTAAATGATGCACATAGCTCAACTGTCTCTATTCACCCAGGGATCACAAAGATATAATGTGATATCTGGGGAACTTTTTATGGAATAAAGTGTAGGCTAAAATGAACAAGGTATAATGGGATGATATAACCACTACCCATACTAGCATGGAAGTAGGAGAACATCACCATGGACTTTGTCACTAGTCTTACAAGGAAATCCAGAGGAAACAATAATATATGGGTCATTGTGGATCACCTTATAAAGATATCCCACTTTATCGAAATTTTATAGGACTTATCATTGAATCAACATTCACATATATATATCCAAGAGGTGGTAATTCTTAATGGAGTACTACTATCAATTGTATCAAATAGTGATCCAAGATTCACCTAGAAGTTATGGAAAAGTCTCAAACATGCTCTAAGAACTGAACTAAACTTCAATACAATGAATCAACCTCCAACTGATGGCCAATATGAGAGAAATATTTAGACACTAGAAGACATGTTGGGATCATGATCTATAGACTTCATAGAATGGTGGGACAAAAAACTTCCACTAGTTTAATTTCCTACAACAACAATTTCCACTCCAGTGCTTGAATGGAACCATATGAAGCCATTCATGGGAAAAGGTTCTGAACACCAGCATGTTTGGATGAAGTTGGTGAGTGTAAGATGATTGGACCTGAAATGGTCAATAAAAATGGTGGAGAATTTTAAAACCATTCAGTAGAACATCAGGGCATCCCAAAGTCAACAAAATATTTTGGTAGAAAATCATCGATGAGACCTTGAGTTCAATGTTGGTGACATGGTATTTCTCCACATATCTCCATGGAAAAAGGTTATGAAATTTAGGAATAAAGGAAAGCTAAGTCCAAGGTACATCAACCCCTTTTATATTATTGATCATGTTGGGGTTGGGGCCTATTGACTGGGACTTCCACCTACCATATCTAACATACATGATTTCTTCCATGTATCCATCATAGAAAGTACATACCAGATCATTCACATGTACTCTCTTCAGAGGTATTACAGTTGGAGAATGGTCTTTCTTGTGAGGGGTGGCTAGTGAAGATCTTGGATAATAGAGAAAAAGTTCTATGCAACAAGACTACTCACCTAGTCAAGTTACTATGGCATAATAATAAGTAAGAAGAGACAATATGGTAATTGGAGGAAGCAACAAAGGAAAAGTACTTGCATCTGTTTATGTCTTAGAATGTAAAATTAAATTTCAAAGGTAAAATTTCATAAGGGGGAGAATGTAACATTACAATGTTTTATTAGTGGAATTTAATTCTTATAATTATACCTTACAGTATAACAAAATTAGGAAACACAATGGTATTTAATGATAATAAAAACTATGTGACCACTAAACATAATGTTTCCACTTATGTGTCTCTAATTTTAAAAATATGACATACAAGATTGTGATCAGTGAGATGTTTGGATTCTAATAAGACTAACATAATTTTTGGTGAATAGTAAGTGACACATATGAATAGTAATTCTACCCGCAAAAGTAGTAATATGACCCTTATGAATAGTAAATCTTCAAAAATAATAGTAGAATCACCCTTGAATGTATAAAAAAAATTATGGCATCTTATTAGTGATAATATGAACCTAGTAAAAGTATTGCTGATTTTGTAAGTCATAGATAATTAATTAATTTAAAATTAATTTTAATTTCCTAAAATGTGTTCATAAATTAATAATTTTATGTCTTTTTTTCTTATGAAAAAATTTTAAGACCTTATGTCAATTTTTAAAACACTATAAAATCAGTTATAGTTTTAAAATATGTATTTTTCAAGTAAATTATAGTTTTAATTATAAGTTATATTAATCATATTTAGACAATTATTTCTAAAAAATGGAGTTCATTTTTTATTTATAGAGATCAAAAACAATTAGGGTTAATTTTTGGTATTTTTCTAACAAACATGAATTTTTCATGAATAGTAAAATATGCTAATTTGTGATAAGTGTTAAAACCTAAATTTCTACATAATAATTGAGTCATGAATGATGTAAAGGTCCTTTGGTTAGAACTATCATTCACATATTACTATTTTTTCATTTAATTATCCTTATTTACTGTCTTATATAGAAACAATAAACTAGTGATCAAAATATTAAAAAAACTATCTTCCCCTCCACTATAAAAATCACCCACACTCCCCTATTATATTCACTGCTCTAAAGCCTTGTTCATTACCTAAATTATACTAACATATCTTCTAAATATCCTACCCCATGTAAAAAATACATTGGTCTTTTCAAAAGACCAAACCCTCTGCCCTTAAGAGGCTCTCAAGGAAGATTAATTTAAGAGGTAAATTCCTCTTTTCATTTCTTTTACTTTCCTTTAAAGTTCCTTTGTTTTATTTTATATCTTTACCTCTCCTCATCCAAATGTTATGATAAATCTAGTACCTTATATGTACTGAATTCTTTTATGATATTGTAATAAGTTATTATCATCTCTCCTTTAACCTTCATTTATACTATTAGTAAAAACACCATTCGAGATGTGTTAATTTACCACATTCAAAGACGATGGGTTTTTAATTTCCATTATCATCATCAATTATGGTCATGATACCATATTTATGGTCGAACCAAACTATAATATACATATTATGTCACATCTATGGTTCTGGATTCTTTTTTTACACATGGTTTTTCTTTATAAAACAAAATGTTTTTTTTGTGGTCAAAAACAGCTAATTAATACAAAAGGATATCACTAAAGTTTTATATAATGATTCATCTTAAATAAAAGTAAACAAATGAAATTTACAACCACATAACCTTATGTATGTTTAATAAAAAAGTACAACTCAAATTATAGAAAACCATCTTCATTTTACATGATTATTTGTTCATGTATGTAAGTAAACCGATCCGGAAACAAACAGACCCAAACAATGAAATTGAACCTCATAACCAATCAAAAAGGTTATTAATGAAATAAACAATGTTATACTATATGAAATACAAGTAAAATATATTTTTTAATTATTAATTAACGATATTAATTTGATTATTCAGGACATTAATATCAACTGGAGAACACCATCGGACCTAAGGTAATGGATTCTACTCGAACCTCTATTATTCATTTGGGTTATTCTTACTCTCTTTTTACACAAACGAAATACTATATTATACTTATTTATATCTTATAATTTCTTTTTATATGTACAAAAACATGTATCAAGATCCATTATCCATTCTCATTTTGGGATATATGTGCCTTGATGTGATTCCCTTATCAATACTTATCGATAAGAAAACTTGTTTTAAGGGAACATCTCGAATTCGTACCCAATTTCAAGTGCACTCTACCATGTGCTTTAATCCACCATTGTTTTTAAGAACCCAATGTTTTTATTATGAATACCTTATTGGATAAATTTTGTTTTTATATAATAGATTATTCCCTTTTCTATTTTAAATGATCGTTAGTGTTTTTCATTAAAACTACACAAAAATGTTATAGTGATAAAATTTCTTAAATACTCTTCTTACATGTTTTCAACTATATTTGACATCACTTAAAAATATATATGATTATTTTACCTTATTAATTTTCATGTCTGTTTCAATTAATTTCTCTCATAGACACATGAACGATACGCCAATTCATTTTGCATTAAGAAATGATTATGATACCAATTTCTTTCCATGGGTACCCTTGTGTTTATGTATGATTGATTATGTATGATAATCTATGTGGAAAAAATATTCATGAAAATTTTATGGTGTGTGTGTGTCCTGATAGTGCTCCAAATAATTAGGTAAATTTGAATCTAATGAGACGTTATGTTCAACTGTCTTGGCGGTTAGCCTTGACTTGTGCTACCATGTGCTACAGTCTTGGTGTCTAACCTTAACTTATGCTCCTCTGTGTGAGATGATCCTTGAATCATAATATTGTTATGTTTTATTTTGCTTCCTCATTACTATGAATCCATGTTCATATGATCCCATGTTTATATTTCATTATTCCATTTGTTTTATGCCTTTTATTTTCATTATATCATTCATTGTAAACAATGTATTAAAGCTCTATTCTTATTCTTGTTTCCTTACTAGGCTTTTAGCTCACCCATTTTTTCAAGTTATCCCCATGTTATCCTATGGTGATGTATGAACACAATGGAAGTTATTATCTCAATATGAATATTAAATAAAGAAATGGTTTATGTTTTTATTTTTATGTACCTAGTCTTCAAAAAAACGAGACTTAATAATCCTTGTATTGTTTTCTAATGAAAATTTATTTATAAAATCATGCAATGTTATTTGTAAAAGGATAGGGTCTCTATAGTCATAATTAGGATAGATTTTTATTATTTCTCATCATGTTGAGGATGATTATTATCATCAACATGTCTAGTTTCTTATAGCAGATGGAAGCTAATGGGTGAATCAAGGAGAGTGGGATCTGAGGTATAGTTGGGTAGTGCCTTTTGGCCCAAAGATCAGATTCTTTTTTACTGTTATTGTAGTTGAGCTCGATGAAGTTTCTTTTTTCATTAATCTTCATGCCATTATTCAATATTTCTTGATGTTTTTATAGAATATTTCTCCAAGCTTCCTCCAAAGAGGTAGGTATAGACTATGATTCACCTAGTTCCATAGATGTAGATGATATCAGTACCTTCTTATTATATGGAACCAAGAGAGTATAAAGAGATCATGTTTTGATTGGAAGACTTTGTGGAAAAAAATTGTTCGCCCTAGTGTTTTTCCTTGGGCCACCCTAGTGTTGTTTTCCATGAAGGATGATGCTTCACTCTGATTTTTTGTGAAATATAAGAATTTGAAATGAGTAATAGTTAATAACAAGTATCATTTTCCTCATAATGATTTTTTTATTAGTTTAAGGGGAAAAGTAGTTTTTTATGATAGATTTTGGGTGGGTTTTCCTCATCTCAGATTTTAGGAGTGTGATATACTGAAGACAACTCTTAGGATAATGTATGTCTATTATGAATATATATTCACATCATTATTTCTAAATAACACTCCTACAGTTTTCATGGATTTTATGATTATAATATTTCATCAGTATCTTGACCGATTTTTGGTAGTGTTTATAGTTTCAATTTTGTTTAATTCATGATTTGAGCATAACCATGAGCACCATATGATTTTGGCTTTCTAAATCTGAAAGATTAAACATTTTTATGTTAGTGAATACTATTTATGGTTCTTAAATTATTTCTCAAAATATGTGTTGCCTTTTACTTTTATTACCATGAAAGGGGTGAAATTCATATGGGATACAATGTGTCAGTCTTATTTCCTTGAAAATACTACTAAAATTGGTTCTAATTTTGATCTTACCTAATCCCAATAATTGTTATGTGGTTTTCTGTGATTATTCTAGAATAGTTTTGGGTTGTGTGATCATGATGATTGATTATGTGGGGGATTATAACTCTCATTAGGTCAACCACATTAGTAGAATTACCCCATTCTTGATTTAGAGGTTTTTTGCAGTTATTCATGAACTTAAGTGTTAGAAACATTATTTTTGAGGGGAAATTTTCACAGTATTTTTTGACCATAATATTTTGAGTAATATATTTTCTTTAAAATATTTGATTCTTAGATAGAGTTTTGGGGTGGAATACCATCAGATGTCTTAAATTTATATCACCTACACCCTAGGGGTGGAGAATGTTATTATAGATAACATTAGAATAAAATTTACATCACAAACTATTCAGGAATCAAAAGAAGAGTGAGACCTTATGGGTATTTTTCCTTAGTTTCATCTGTAATCTTATGAGGCTGTTTTAGGCATGTTTTTTCTAGTGTTTGATTATCTTCAACTCTACTTGACTCTATTCTGATTATTTGGTATCAAGATGAATATTTTAGTGGAATTAGAGAAATATTATATATTATGGAGAATGTTATAGGCTGGTCTATCTCTTCAGATGTAATTTTTGTTTTGGGGATCATTTTTTCATCCCAACATCTGTGGGGAGCTAGGTTATCCTTAATTGTGATATTTCTTCACCACTCGTTCATCTGGGAACTATAAATATATATTATTACATAAGATATACATTCTTTTGGTTTTGTATGAAGAGTGACATTACTGATGATGTGTCCTGGTGTTACACTTACAATTATATTAAGGAAGAGAATTTGAAACCTTCTAATTTTATTCAATCTATTTTGCTACTCGTTTGGAAATAGGATTAGGTATCCATGGATTTTTTATTGGTTTGCAGTAGACTCCTCAAGGGAAATATTCTATATGGGTGGTTATTGAGCATTTGATAAAGTCATCTCATTTTATTCCAACTACATATCATCTTTTTATTCATTAAATTTACATTAAATTGTATAAATGAAGGATGTTTTAAATTTTAGTTTCTTGTAAATAAGGTATATAATGCCTGAAAACATAAAAAACTATTCTAATATACTTTAATGGATTCTTAATAGGTTCACCATAAGTATTATTACTGAATATAATAACTTGGAGACATATATCAATGGAAAGGGTGATCATAAGGACATGTAAGGAAAATCAAGGAAAACAATTTACATGTGATCATGAGAATTATCAATAAGAACTTCAGAAATATCATAATGTATTGAGAAAAGGAAAAATATAAATATCATAATAAAAATAATTTTAATCATAACATGGAAATTTGGATAAAACATTTAATTGATTCATTCATAAGCATATCAAAATGTTTTTTCTCTCAGGTGTCATAAAAATTACAAAAGTTATTTACCAAGGTATCATAAAACATGTCATCTATAGATATTAAATTCTATACCAAAATTAGTTGGAGAGATATAATGGTGCACCCTTAATATGTATTAATTAATTTGATATACATAGATCATAATAAAACATTTTAGAAATAATCCATAAAGAATAAAAGAAACGGGTATCAAATCAAAATTATAATGTTTAGAAGAAGTTTCAAAAGACCATATCATTATGTCTTTTTAAACCCAAGAAAATGGAAGTTGGGTCTCAGGTTTGTTAACAACTAAATAAAATAGAATATTTCACATCAACGTGAATATCGCCATAAAATAAATAGGTTTAGATATTCACAAAAAGAAAATAAAATTATAATTTTATTTTGAAAAAGAGACAAATTTTAAGAAGAAAATTCATCACCATAAGGGTATGAAACATAGTATTATAAAATAGTAAAAATAGTTGGGAAAAGGTTCCCCATTCCTAAAAAACTCTTATTACAAAAAATGGATAAAATAACAAGGAAAAAAGTAAATATTTTGGAACCCTAAAAGACTTACCACATAAAAAAGGTGAACTTAAAAGGAAAATAGAAGTTGTGATTTCCCTTACCTTGATATGTAACTCCTAAAACTTGAATATTGGGAACATGAGGGGATTGAGGACACCAAGGTACTGGTAAATGAAAAACCATGCACTTGACCATGATATTTTCCCATGGTATTGGACACTTGGTACACCTATTATTCTATTTCAATCCACAAGAGTCAAAAAAAATATATATTACTTATTACATCATTATGAAATAATTAGGAATCCTTCAAACATACTGAAAAACCAAAACTATATTATTACTATTCATGAAAAATTAATGTATTTTATAAATTTCTCATTACATTCACCATTACTTAATTTTGACATACTAATTTCAAATATGATATTTATTTTATCATATTATTTATATAAATATCATCATTTTAACTTTAAAATATAAAAATAATTATTTATTAAAAATAATAGCAGATAGGAAATGCATAATGAAGTTTTTGAAACATAAAAAATTTATTATTTTAAAATAGTAGTGTTTTAATAATATTATTTTATTAAAATAATAATTATTAATAATACATTAGTTTATTTTAATAAATTTAAATTTTTTTAAACATATAATTTCTATCTAAAATTTTGATTTATCAAATTCTTCATATTTTTAAGAAAAACTAATCTCAAAACAGAATTGATGGAGCACAAATTTTATTTATAAAAATAAATTATATATTAAGTAACTAAGGACTTTACACATAAAAAATTATAACATCAACATATGACCTTAGGATAAAGTGTCTGATGGTGATAGATTTATGGGGCGGCTCAATTGACATCATACGAGTGGTAATTTCCATTAACATGAAATACTCCTGAAGGCGATTTCATTCAAGCTTCACTTGTTGAATCCTGGATTGGGATTGGTCAATAGTGAATCTCAGTGATGCGACCTCCCCCCCCCCAAGTTCTGACATATGGGCTTCATACGTCATGACTCTACTGGTTTAGTCCATCATTCACCCTTTCTATATTAGTTATCATACATTATTTCTACTTATTAATATAACATATAATGTTATTATTATTATTAAGATTATATTATACAATATTCTTATGAAAAAATGTTCATAATTTACCAATGGTCATATAATTATTTAATCCTAAAGGAAACATTTCAAATTATACTCAATTCATTATTAAAGAGATATAGTTTCGTTGTATATAAAATAATATGACAAAAATGTTCAGGAAAAATTATCATTCAAATATTTTGGGTCATTACATTCTTCCCCACTTAATAAATTTCAACCCTGAAATTTTGAATCGTTACCTTTGTTTAGAAATGGTGTGGGTACTTATGCATCATTATTTCCTCTAGTTCCCATGCCACTTATTCATATTTTTGGTTCCTCCACAACACTTTCATGATGTGGGTTGTCTTGCTGCATAGAACCCTATCTCGGTGGCCCATTAGCCCCAATAATTGTGCCTTATAAGAGAGGTTATGTTCTAGTTATTCCACCTCATTATTTATTATGTGTGTAGGGTCAGGTGCGTACTTCCTAAAAAGAGGTACATGGAATACATCATGAACATGAGCTAGATTTTTAGGAAGTGTAAGCTTATAAGACACAACTCCTATAAGATCAACGATTTCATAAGGAACATTATACATTTGGATGATCTTCAATTTTTTTACAAACATAATGACTCTCTTCCATAGTGATATTCTAAGGAAAACATTGTCACCAACATAAACTTCATGTCCCTATGACGATTTGTATCATAGCTCTTCTAATGACTCTAAACATCCTTAATGTTTTGTTGGATGGAAGGGACTTTTTCTATCATCTCTTGAACAAGATAAGGACCAAGAAGTTATCTCTCATAAAATTCATCAAAACACGTAGTATTTCGACATGAAATCCCATGTAGATCTTTATAGGGTTCCATTTGAATACACAAATTCAAGATGTTTTTGTATGATAACTAAACTAATGGGATATGTTGATCCCATCCACATTCAAATTTCATTGATAATTTTCATTTCATTTACTCAAGTGTTTGAGTAGTTTTCATATTGGACATATGTTTGGGGGTGATAAGGAATACTAAAATTCTATTTGATACCCAAATCATGTTGAATACTTCTCCCGAATTTTTATGGGAAGATTTGATCATAATTAGATACAATAGAAAGTGGAACTCAAAAAAATCACACCATACTTTGCATAAATCATGGAAATTTGATCAAGAGATAAGTCTTATTGGATAGAGATAAAATGGTAAGTCATGGTGAGATGAACCACTGTAACATATATAACATTGTTCTCTTTGGATGTTCTCAAGAGACTAGTGACAAAGACTATATTGATATTTTTCCACTTATTTGTTGGTATGGGTATTGGTTGTAATGCCCCATTGGGGAGTTATGTTTATGCATTAAATTGTTGACACACCAGAGACCTTACGGTGTAGTTAAAAATCTTAATTTTCATGCTATCCCCCCAATAATGATCATGAAAGTCCCAATACATTTAAGTTATTCTATGATGTGTCAATAATTTATAGCTATGAGCCTTATCCATCAGCTCCTTTATTTTCAAAATAGATAGAACACATAGACTTTTATATAATTTCCGTGTACATTATTGATCAATATTGAACTCAAGAAACTTCAAATTCATCATAGCCTCTATCTTATTCTGTATAAAAGGATCTTATCTTTGATATTTCATTATCATCTCTATTAATGATGGTTGGGAAATAATTTGGGATAGAATTGATGATTTCCCTTCCCTTATGATTCCCATGTGCGATTTCATTAGGTATTTGATCAGTGGATCTCCTTGAAGCCTTATCATTTCTAGCACAACATGGCCTTTTATCCTTAATGAATTACCGAATATTTTTTCTCTTCTGGGATAAAAATTAATTGAAAAATCATATTCCTTAAGAAGTTATAACCATATTCTATGTCTCATGTTCAATTACTTTTGTATGAAAGTATACTTCAAAATTTTATGGTCTATGTATAAATCACATTTATTCCTATAAATATAGTGCCTCTTTACATTAAAATCAAAAACAACAAAAACCAGCTCCATTTAATGCGTAGGATAATTCTACTCATTAGGCTTTAACTATAAATATGCATAAGCAACCACATTGTAATTTTTCATAAGGATGCACCCATGCCCTTTCAAAGATGAATATCTAAAAATAATGAACCCTTCTGTTATAGAGGGTTGACTTAACATGGGTTTAGTATCCAATATCTCCTTTAGATCTTAGAAAAATTCTTCATAGTACACTCTCTATATGAACTTGACCCCTTTTCGTGTTAATGTGGTTAGTGGATTAGAAATTTAGAAAAAGTTTTTAACAAACCTCATATAATATCCGGATAAAACAAGGAAACTGTGAATATCAGTTACTATTGTATGATGAGGCCACTTCTCCAAAACCTTTTTCCTTGTAGATTCAATAGATATTCATTCATTGGTTACAATGTTCCCCATGATATCAACTTTTTGTAACAAAAAATCACATTTTTTACACTTTCCAAAATTCCTCTATTTCTTCAGAGTTTATAATATAACCCTTATATAATCTCCATGCTCCTCGTGAATTTTGGAATATATCAAAATATAATAAATTAAAACTACTAAAAAGTTATCAGAGTATTCCTTAAATACTCAATTCTTCAAATATATCAAAATTATATGACCATTAGTCAATCCAAAAGGCATAAAAACTCATGATTCCTATACATTAATCAGAAGGAGGTCTTTATAATATCTTCTTTATTCATCCTCAATTGATAATAAATAGATAAGAGGTCATTCTTGAAGAAAAATTAATCCCCACGAAGTTGGTCAAGTAAATCATCAATCCTTGCAAGAGGGTACTTGTTCTTCACCATTATCCCATTATGTACTCTATAATCAATGCATAACTACATTGATCCATCCTTCTTCTTTAGAAAGAGAACATATTCTCCCAAAGGATACACACTTGGTCAGATAAAAACCATCTCCAAAAGAACTTGGAGTTGTTTCTTTAATTCCTCTATCTCAGCATTTTCCTTTCTATATGGGTCGTTGAAATCAGATTAGAACTAGGCATGAGATAAATGGAGAAATTAACCTCTCGTTATAGGGGAGGTCTAGGTAATTACATCGGAAATACATTAATGTATTTTTGAGCTATAGGGACACTTTATATTTGTATACATTCATTTCATTCTTCGTATTCATCAATCATCTCCATAAATAATGCTACA
Organism: Viscum album; assembly: GCA_963277665.1. Classification (NCBI taxonomy): domain Eukaryota; kingdom Viridiplantae; phylum Streptophyta; class Magnoliopsida; order Santalales; family Viscaceae; genus Viscum; species Viscum album. The sequence continues at coordinate 315,674,209 of OY728161.1, forward strand.
AGAGGTTCTTATAGATAAGTGTTAGATTTAGATATCTCTGATTTTCAAACAACTATTGGTCTTCCATTCAATACCACTTAATTTTCCGTGCTTCTACAATTTACCTTAGAAATATACTTTGCGTTCCAGTATAACCCTAGTATAATGTAGAATTCCATTATGGTAATGACTACAAGATTTGCAATTAGATTGTGCTCTCTAATGTAAATACTATAGTTTATATAAACTATTGATGTTTGGATAATACCTCTAGGATACTTTATAAATTACTCTACTTCTATCAATTTGTGGACTGATTATATATTCTTTTCAAACTTGGAGGAAATAAAGGAATGCGTAATACCAAAATCAAACAAAATACTTGATAGATATGAGAGAAAAATGAGAGTACCTTCTACTACATAATTTAGAGATTCAAATTCATCCTTTATAATAGAAATAACATGACCCTAATCTCTTTTCCTATACTATGGTTTAAGTTTATTCCTCTCCATTAACTTCCGATTTGGATAGGGATTGGAAAAGTTCCCAATCCATTCACACTTCAATCATTGAACTTCAACCAGGGCATGCATCGTCTTCCCATTTCCTTTAGTGTTGATAATTTTAGGCTTATCCTCACAATGATAGTTCTGTCCAAAATAGACATCTCTTATACGCTTGTAACCTTTCCTGCTACCGATAAATTAGTTCCCCAAATGCTTCTTCACACATTTGTTGCATATGGAATGTTACACTTTCTTTCCTCCTCTTATAGGATCAAAGTTACTCCCTAATATTTTCACTATTTATTTCTTCTTTTCATATAATCTATGGGACCACCATGTCATTCATAACTCCAACTATACCCTAATTTCACTTTTCATTATCTCTTCATCTGTTTCATAGACTCGATTGGAAAGATTCATTCAAAGATGGGGGATTAGTCCACCGAAGAACCAATCAACCTTTCTATTAGGATACATGACAAAGAAAGATGTCTTGTGAGAAAGTCTTGTAAAGATCATATCAAATATTCCCAAAAATTCATTCTATTTCTCCTTCAACTCTAGTAATTTCTTCTCCATTTTTGTTTACATCAAACAAGGGTAATATTTTTTTAAAAGGTTCCCCTAAACTCATTCCACTTCATTTCATAATTATCCCTTCTAGCCATTGTGTTTTAAATCAGTTTCCACCACTGATCAGATTCTACCTCTTAGTGGTACGAAGCCAGGGTGACATTCTCTTGTTTCAAACAATAGAGTATAGACAAGAACTTTTATATAGGGATTATCCATTGTTCAGTAATCAATAGTTCGGTAGATCCACAGAAATAAGGTGGTTATTGATATTTAAAGGACTCAATGTAAAGTTATTCCCTTTTATGAGAATATTTCCTCTCATCTTGATTCATGTTATTTCTCCAAAATCAAGTTAGTTGATTCATTATTCTCATGAATTTTTCCATTCTGGCTTCTATATGAGGGTTGTCAGTTCATGGTTCATTATGCTCACTATTTACATGGTTCCTCATATTTCCAAAAATTTTCTAAAATAATAAAACCTTAGTGAGAAACATGGTTCTTTTAATAATATTATAAATCTAAAGAGATTTTATATCTTAAAACATCATTCTCAAAAAAATTATTCATTAACAACAATTACATTTTCTATAAATCCTTCATAATGGTTCATAAAAAGCTGAAGATTAACCATAAATATCCCTCATGAGTATCAAACTAGGTGGGTATTAAGTCCCTATGTCATGTAGTAGGTTATACTGAGTCAATACTGACGCACTTTGTTGGAGTTTTTACCGCAAGGTACATCTATTCCAGAACCACATCCACATTTTTGTATCTATATAGAGACTTATTTTCTCAGAAACCGCATATTTAATACATTACCAAAATACCAGGATGTTTTCCTATTTTTTAACTTGTCACTAAGGTTCTTCCTAACGTTTTCAAATCCTAATTTCCAAAAATATCTATACTATCCTTTGATCCAAACTATTTCATCCTTCCTTTTTATTACATAACTTTTCATTACATTATACAAACATAGTATATTTTAAAGTTTAGTTTCCTAGAAATGAGGAATATAATATATGAAAAATTAAGACATTAATCTATTCTAATTAACTGTCTTATTCATAGGTTCTTCCAAAATAAAATTACTTTATCTCATAACACGGGGACATACATCAAAGTAATGGTTGATCATAAGGCCCATTTAGGGAAATAAAGGAAAATAATTACACATGATCATGAGAATTATTGACAAGAACTTGAGGAATATCATAAACACATGAGAAAAGAAAAAGGAGGAATATAATAATAAAAATGACATGAATAATAACAGGAAATATGGAAACAACATTTAATTGAGTCATGAATATGTGTATCACCATGTTTTGTTAGAGAGGTTTCATAAAAATTACCAAGGTTTTTCACCATGGAATTGTAAAATATGTCATCTCTAGAGACTAAATTCTTTATGCATTGTATTGGAGTAATATGGCACACCATTAGTATGTCTTAATTAATATAATCCACATATATTATATTAAAACATTTCATATGAAACCCATGGAGAATAAAATTAACGTGTTTCATATCAAAACCATCATGTTTTTTAGATGTTCTTAAATATAAGATCATTATATCTTTTTAAATCTATGAAAAGGGAAAGATGGTCTCATTTATGTTAATACTTGAATAAAATAGATCATTCTGGCATCTATTTGAAGACCACTAGGAAAGAAATAGGGGTATTAACAAAAAAAAACAAAATGATAATTTTCTTAAGATAAAGTGATAAATTTTAAGAAGAAAATTTGGCAACATAACAGTATGAAAAATGGTTTTAGATAATGGTAAAAAGATAGGGGAAATGGTATAAATTTTATAAAAGAATATTATAAAATTAAAGGGATAAAATAGGTTTGATATAATAATATAGTTTGAAAACATGAAATAAATACCACAAAAAAGGTAACTTGAAATGAAAAGGGAACTTGATATTTCCCTTACCTTGAAGACTAATTCATAAAAATTGAAGATTTGGACTTTGGGGGATTAAGGACTCCTTGGGAGGATTATTGGGAGGAATCCTTTGGAGGAATCCTTAGAAGTACTCCATGGGGGGAATCCTTGGTAGGACTCCTTGGGAGGTAAAACTATTAGAGTTTAGTGTAGGATAAATTTTGGATAAAAAAATATAGAAATGGGAGGGTATTGAGAGAAAAAGAGTAGGATTTGTTTATTAATTTCCTTGGACACCTTGGTAGTGGTAAATGTAAAGCAACTGGCTTTCCCAAGATATTTTCCCAAAGTATTGGAAAATTTAGAAACCTATTAAGTTATTTTAATTCAAATTATTTGACAAACATTTTATATTACTTATTACATCATTATAACATATTTATAAAGTCATTAAACTTACTGAAAACCGAAAAATGTATTTTTACTATTTAGGAAAAAAATAATGTATTTTAGAAAATTCTAATAAATTAACCATATCCTAATTTAGACATGAAAATTTCAAAAATGATATATATTTTATCATAATAATTCTCAAAATATGAGAATTTTAACTTTTAAAGATAAAATTTCTTATTTATTAAAAAAATAGTTGATAGAAAATGAATATTTGAATTTATGACAAGTAAAAAATAAAATTATTTTATCATTTAAAATTAAATAGGAGTTTTTTAATAATAAAGTATCATTAAAAACATTATTAATAATACCTTAGTTTATTGTAATAATTATACCTTTTTCTAAAAAATACTATTTCTATAAAAATAATCAATTTATCAAATTCATAATATTTTTAGGAAAAAATAATCTAAAAATGGAATTGATGGAAAAACACTTTTATGTATAAAATGGGACTATATATTGAGTAATTAAGGCCTTAACACATAACCCCTTATAACACATGCATACGACCTATGGGTAAGGTGTTCAATGGTGGTAGATTCATGGGGCAGCTTGGCGAAAATCACCTGAGTGGTAATTTCTAGAAACTTGAACTTTTACCAAATGAGATTTCAGTCAAGCTTCACTTATTAAAGCTCATCATGTGATTAGTCAAGAGAAAATATCAATTATGGGACATGCCTCCTATGTTCTGACAAATGGGCTTCGCATGACATGACTCTACTAGTTGAGGCCATTATTCCTCATTTCATCACTAATTATACTTTTTTATTTCTACTTATAAATACAAATTATAAAGTTAAAAGTATTTTCAGGAGTATAGTTCTCAATGTTCATATTAACTAAGCGTCATAATTAACCAATGGTTATTTAATGGTTAAAACCCAAAGGTAACATTAAAATTTATAATCCCTCCATTATTAATGATAAATAGGTTTGTTGTGTATAAAATAATATAGCACACATTTTCAGGAAACAATTACCATTCAGAAATTTTGGGACATTACAATTCTGATCGTAAACATTAAAAATGTTGAATATCTGAGTAAGTTGTATGTGTAGAAAATTATAAGGTTACTTGGGGATCCTTCTTCTATTTTTCCATATAGGTATACTAGGTTTAATTCTAGGCTCTAGATAAGTCTTGAAGAGGTTATGGGTACTCAGTTAATATTGAGTAAAACATATCATCCACAAAAATATTATCATGTGGAGTGTGCTTTTTAGATTATAGGTGATGTGGTTCATTCTAATGTCTTGGGTTTTCGTGGATCTTGTGATATCAATGTTTGATTGGTTGAGTTTGTTTAAAATAATAGTTTTCCTTCATCAATCTAAATGTATAATTTCAATTATTTTTATAGTTGACATGGAGATAACCTATTTGGTGGGACGATGAGGGTAAATTTATTTAGTTCAACTAAAATTGGTTTAGGAGAAATCTATGAGGATTAATGTTATATGTCGGTATTTGGTAGTAGTGCAGAGTAAGAATGGGTCTTATTTAGATCAAATATGTCATCCTTTTGAGTTTTCATAGGATATTAGATTTTCTTGAATGTTTCTCCTTATTTGGGTCACCTACATCTTGGAAAATATGGAATATTGGCTCCAAAATATGTTGGTTCATTTGAGGTCATTGAGCGACCTGGGAAGTTTTTTTTGTTGGCATTATTGGCTCTCCTGATAGGAATTAAATATGTTTTCTATAAATAACATATTAGAAAATATCATTTGTACCCCTCTCATGTTTTTTTTTGGAAGATATTGAGTTAGATCCAAATGTTTCCATTTTCAAGAATCTAATGGAGATTTTTGAATCTCAAGTGAATGTCTTGTTTGGAAATTTGAATTCGTTGGTTAAAGCATTGTGGTGACATGGATTATATTCTCATGAGACTTGGTTACATGGTTCGTTGACAAGGTATTAGTGGGATCACCTCTCCCTAAGAATTTATTATTCCAGATGACTTCCCAAGGACAGAAAGTCTTATAGCAGGGATTTTGTGACATCCTGTTATCTGTATTCATATATTTACCTTTTTCTTATTTAATTGGGTGAATCTTGAGACTCCCAAGGATGGAGATATTTTTTTCTAGAAAATGACCGTATTTTAGGGGATGCATGTCTTTTAATTAATGCATGCTATGTATAAATGTGTTAATGGATTTCCAGGGTTCATTCTGAGTTTGGAGGAAGCCTGAGTTATTTTGGATTTTCATGTAAGAATCTGTAGTTTTTATAGATGGATGGAAAAATACACACCATGTCATGGGATTATACAATGAGAATGTTTTGAAGGGAAGATTCTATGAACCTGGTATACAATATGAATGTATTACATTCCATGTAAAGATTACAAGATATGAAATGTGACACACCAATCGTCTACGGTACATTTCTCTTTGAATAGTGCAATAGCTCGTGTTGTACGCAACTTTGAGTTCTAGCACACTACAACCAATAAAACTAGCCATAATGAATATTAATACCCTCATATTGAAATTTTATAAATTTTATTTTTCAAAATGGACTTCATTTTTGGATTCGTAATATCAAAATTAGCATAGGGTGAATTTTTTGTTTTTTCGGAAAACTTTCAATTTTTGATGAATAGTGAAAAACATTGCGTTATTGTTTAAAAACTAATTTTTATTTAAATAATAATTTATTTTAATTAAATTTATTTTAGTTCAAAATAGATATATGATACATATATAAGCATAATGTAATTCATTGTAGTCATTTTATAATAAAATTAGATTTATAAAATTTTATTGAACATTTTAACATCATTTACCCACCTTTTAGGCACATTTACAAATTTTAATAAAACATAATTTTACCACTTCTTTGAATTTAATCTCAAAAATCTGAGAGGAATGTTTGAAATCATTAAGTAAAATTTGGATTAATAGGTTGAAAATAATTTTTTCTGAATAGTAACATTTGAATTTTTTTTACCACAGTTAAAAGTAAATTGGGTAATTAAAGGTAAAATGATATTATAGTAACCCTAAAACATGTCCTAATTCTATTGGAAACATTTTTTTAGACCAATATCAATATTAGGAATAAAATATGATCATCTTTGATCAACTTTTATTAGATTCAAACATTTATTATAATTTTATTTAAAGAAGAGTTAAAAGTGTTAAATTTAAATGTTCATAACTAAAACATATTTAATTTATGGTTATACAGAAAATAAATTCAACTATAAATATTAATTAAAAATACAAAAATATTTCATATATAATGGTATTTTATTTATAATTTTTATATATGAAATAATTAAATTTACTTATGAAACAATGATGATGTAGTAATTACCTTATTAATGAAAGATTAAAATAATTGAAATTATAAATATTCGAATAAATTTAAATTGAGACTTATATTCATTAAACAAATTTTATAGGTTAATATGGCATGTTAGGATTAATTTAATGCGTTTTTTTCTAAGTAATAATGTTTTTTTGACTTTTAAAAAATCAAATACTAAATAGTGACAAAATTGACATAAATGACTTTTTAAAACAAATACAATATTATTAAATGGTATAATATTCCTAAAAATATAAGGTTATTTAAAAGGACTTATATAATGTTATATATGTCAATAATGAACCAAATGGGGTTATCTTTTCTATTTATTGTATGTTTATTAACCATTTATTATAAGAATACAAGAATACATGGTAAATGTTAAATATATAACTAAGAGTTAAATCTAAAAGATAAGGTTAATATGGTGATCTAAACATGTCTAAAACCTATTGTTTTAAATTATTTAGACTCATCCAAACCATATCATAGAAATAAATCTTTTTGGAGACATTATAAAATGAATATGACTGTATAATAAATTAATATTTTACGTTTTATCTAAAGTGACCCTCACATCTCTTATAAAAGGGTACTTCCCTTATCTCAAAATCACACCTCCAAATCCATATAGATCATCCAAAAAATACTCAAATATCCTCCCTACTACCCCCAATGAAACTTAGAGTCATTAATTTTATCATAAATACAACCTAATGAGCTCTTTACATCAAATCAAAATAAATCACCTGAAGAAGAGATAATAATTTCATCGCCTCTTTAAAAGTTCTTTTCTTCATCCACTTCACCTTTTTATTGTTTTTTCTGTACCAAAGTAATAAATCCAGTACCTTATAAATAAAATCATGTTTTTATAAATATAGTACAACCACATAAATTATTCTATCAATCCTATGAATGAAAAATTCACAACACATACGTACGTACGGTATAACATCTCCACGTCGTGTTGTAGTTTTTTATTCAACACTAATTATTTAGATGGGTATAACAATGAGTATAATTGATTTAAATAAAAAATATATCATGTTAATTATTATTTATATATGATATAACATCCAATTACATATTATTTTACCATCAATAGAATGATATTGTCGCTCGTGCATACGTACGGATTACGGTCTCCATGAACACGATGAGATTCCTTCCCATCGTAACCATTTGAGAATAGTTTTCATTTTATGAAGAAAAATAATGTTTAAGAACTTAATATAATTCTAGATATGAATCATATACATCCTATCCATGATAAACATGACTTATAGAGCAAAAAATATAATTAAAATGTATCATTTGACACTACAAACAATGATACTGCTGAAATATTATTAACAAAACAATATTAGATGATCATATTTAATATCATATTTATGTATATGGTTCTTTTATAATTTAATAACAATGATTTAACTTTTAAACTGGAGTTTAACGTACCCATTACCAAGGAAAATTACAAATTAAGGGTTAATTTTACAAAATCTTTATTATCATAGATTTTTTATACGTGAGTATCGACTGGGACATCTTTCTCATCCACATCTGTGTTTCTCACAAATGTATTTCAAAACATTTTTACTATTTCACAGAATATGGGTTAAAGTCATTTATACCCTTGTTTTTCATTTTCTAAAATGTTTTTAAAGGAATCTTTCTTTTTTTTCCAAACAATGTACTTTATGATCTTTTCAAAAAATTAAGGTAAGAATGTTTTTTTAACGTATACGCCGGGTGCGTCTATTTTCTACCGTTAAAAAATCTTCGAAGCTTCACATAAAATTATATAATAATATTTTCAAAATAAATGTTTCTTTTATAATAATGTGAACATTAAATTATTTCAAAATATAAAGAGATATTTCTCTTAAATAGTTTTGATTTCATCTATGTTGTCATCCATTGATGGATTTTACACTTGCATGAAGTTGATTTATTATGATACAATATTCCATATTATATTGAAGGTTTTGTGATATGTTCGACTATGGATGTGTTTTTTTATACAATTCATGGTTTATGGTTAAATTATTAACATTTCATATGCTAGTTTTAATACGAATGTTTATGTTATGTCACAACATTTTCATATGAGGAATGCATTGGACTTAGTAAGTGGAGGGTGGAGCCTACTATAGCTACTCGATGCATCGATAAGTTAATGAGACAAACTAGTGTCTTGGCTTAGGGTCTCGACAAAATCTTATTTGTAGTCTTGGTACAAGGATTTGACTATGTGATTATGATGTTCGACATTATACATTCCATCATTATGAAATTATCTATTGATATTACATGTGATTATTTGACTAGTAGAATATCCATGTGAATAAGTAAATGGAATTATTTGACTAATATTTTCCATATTATACTGAATTTTAAGTTTAAAAGTATTTTTTTAGTCTAATACATTTCTTTAAATATTTATTCTTATTTATGATAGTTTATGTTATATTGTTATCCTTACTGAGCATCTGAGATCACCCATTTCTTATGTTTCCTTTTTCCCAGGATGTGAAGATATATGTTAAGATTAACCTATTGAAAAAGACTATGGGATATGAGTTTGTTAAAAGGGGACACAATGTAGTTTTTTTTATTTAATGATGTAATGTAAAACTCATGTATAGATCTAGTAATTCCAAGGATACTAAACTAATCGGCCTTTTGAGACATGATCTCTTGCGATCATACCAATTTTATGTAATAATGAAACAAATCTAGGTAACTAGGGTCAGGGCATTACATTTGGTATCATAGTACATTTAGTACAAACCTTGGAAACTATATTTAGAAAAACTCGGATTAGAGAACATTTCCCTAAGATAATATTTGAGGATTAGTATAGAAGAACTACCTTGAATTTTGGTGATGTACGGATTTTGTGTATTTTCCAAGAAATACATCCATGTTTGGATACGAGATGGTCGAGGCGGCTCTAGAAACGATGTACCTAGGAGTGAAAACTCCCACAAAGATTTTTGGGCTTGACTCGAGGTATCCTGGAACACGAAAATCGGTCTTTCTCTACTCCTGGTTAAGACACTCCTGGAGGATATGCTTAGGATAATTCAAATTTTAATTTCAAACCATTACAAAATATTTATGAGTAAATTATTCCTCAAAGAAAAAAATTTTTATTATTTTTTATTAAATGTATAAACTACTCAATTTATTTTAGGTATTCTACTAGTTTGTAATTATGTATTGTGATTCATAAACTAATCAAGTGTATCCCATTTTTCAAAAATGTCACCTAATGGAAGGAATAGAAACTGTATCAACACAAAAAATCCATGTAGGGATTTCCCTTATACTGAATATAATTATAGTGAAGTTGGTGATGCAACTGATGTTGACCAACATATAACTATACTAAGACAACTCACTCAGGCTATGAATAATAACCTTACCCGTATAGAGCACCCTAATCCACAACACATATGATCAATATTAGACTGCTTCATGAGGAAACATCCACCAAAATTAAATGGGTCTAAAAATATTTTTGTAGTTTAGCAATGGATAAATTCCTTTGTGAAAATATTTCATGCTTTGGGGATTAGTTTAAGGGAAAAAGTTGTCATGGAACTTTGTCACCTCACGAGAGATGCGGATCAATGGTGGTCATTAATTCAAAACAAAAAATATGATGAATATATATCAAATATAGAATGGGGGAGTTTAATGATATTTTCATAGAAATATACTTTCCTTGTGACCATCGAGCGGATATGGAAAGACAATTTTTGAGTCTGAGGAAAAAAGAGGATGAGAATGTCGCAAAGTATGAGGTTAACTTTACAAAGTTAGCAAGGCATACAACATATTATGTATGTAACCCAATGAGTAATATTGATCGATTCTTTGATGGGTTAAATTCATTTCCCCATCAAGCATTAGTCTTACAATCATTCTCATTGTACAAAGATATTTTCTCATGTGATATCAAGACAAAAAATGAATTCTCTATGTCTTACGAATTTAAAGGAAAGCTGGAGAAGAAGAGATCGGATGAACACTCAAGAAATAGAAATAAGGGGAATAAGGGAAAAGTTGAATTTCCATATTGTAGTAAATGTGGGAAGAAACACCCTGGTACTTTGCTAAAGATAATGGGATTTAGTTACAAGTGTGGTCGAAAAATTCCAAACAGCTCATGATTGCAAGGGAAAGAATTAGGTTGTCAATGATAAAAGCTACAATTGTTGGGAAATGGGACATTATGCAAATGAATATTCTAATCTCCAAGGAAATTTACATAAGAAAAATTCTTGGGATCAAGTCCAAGCTTATGCAATCACTACTACTTAGATTAAAGCTCTGAATGATGTAGTGTCATGTAAATTAATGGTTTCCTCAAATTTAGCCAATGCTTTTTTTGTTTCTTAAAAATCTCATTGTTTCATATCTTTCTATTTTTCTAAGAACATTAGATATTTATAATTTGATTTAACAAGGGTGTTTTCAATCAAAACTCTTAAGGGAATTATCATTTTAACAAAAAAATTGAATCAGTTCAAATTAGGGAATATAAAAGTTCTTTATCTGCAAATCTCATTGGAATGCCCATGATTGAATTTTATTTAATCCTTGGTATGGATTGGCTTTTGGAACATGATGAAAAAATTAATTGTAAGAAGAATGAGGTTACAATTTTTTATGATTATAAGGAATACCTTATCTTTAGAGAAGAAACATCATCATCTAATTGTCATCTTGATCCACCCCAGATATCTATACTAAATTAAATTATTGTACATAAAGAGATTGAAATAACTATGGATGAGGAAAGGAATGTTCAAATAGAGTACATACCTATTGTGTAAGAATATGTTGATGTTTTTCCTGAGGATTTACCTGGACATCCTCTAGAATGAGAAATTGAGTTTTCCATTGATTTAATTCCTGGTTCAAGGCCCAAATCAAAGACCCCTTATAGAATGGAGACTATAGAATTAGTGGAACTAAATAAAAAACTATATTAATTAAGAAATAAAGGATTTATTCACCCTAGTGTTTCTCTATGGGGAGCCCCAACTCTTTTTGTTATGAATGAAATATTGATTTATGAGGTCATTCATTGACTACAGGGAGATCAATACTATAATAATGAAGAACAAGTATCTCTTACCTTGCATTGATGATTAATTTGATAAAATACATGGAGATCAATATTTTTTCAAGACTAACCTATGATATATATATCATCAGGTTTCTGTGAAGAAGGAATACATTCTGAAGATAGCATTTCATACTAGGTATAAGAATTACTAGTTTAAAATAATGCATTTTGGATTGACTAATGCACTATCTGTCTTCATAGATCTATTGAATAGAGGTTTTAAAGAATATATTGATGATTTTGTAGTGGTATTTATTGATGATATCTTGGTTTACTCCAAAATTAGTGAAGATCATTGAAATTAATTGCACACTATTCAAAAGTCACTTAGAAGAATTGAATTATATGGGATGTCTAGAAAGTGTAAATTCTGGCTTTAGGATATTTTTTTCTGGTCCATATTGCCTCTAACGATGGAATCTATGTTGATCCTTCTAAGACAATAGAAATACAATAATGGCCAGCACTAATTAGTATAACTGAGGTACGTAGTTTTATTGGTTTAGTAGGTTATTATCGTTATTTCGTCCATAATTTTTCCTGATTGGCTAACCCATTAACTAAGATCACAAGTAAAGGGGTTAAATTTTTTTAGACCAAAGAGTGTGAATAATACTTTGAATAATTGAAGAGATGATTGGTAAATTTTCCTATCTTGACTTTACTATTGGATAATGAAGGGTTTTTTATTTATATTGATGCTTCAATGAAAGGAATTAGTTGTGTCATTATGCATAATGATAGAGTTATTGCTTGTGCATCACGATAGCTAAAAATACATGAAAAAACTATCCCACTCATGATCTTGAGTTAGCAGCTGTAATTGTTACTTTGAAGATATAGATACACTATATCTATAGTGAAAAATGTTAGATTTATACTGATAATAAAAGTTTGAAGTATATTTTCTCACAAAATGAACTCAACATGAGGAAAAAGGAGATTAATCGAACTACTCAAGGATTATGATTGCATTATAAACTACCACCTGGGGTAGGAAAATAACGTGGAAGATGCTTTGAGCCGAAAGGATCGTGGAGTTTTTAACAAGATGAAAGTTGAAAGGGATCCTATATTCATGGATCTAGTAAAGATGGATATGGGAATAATTATGAATGGTGAATCATATATACTTTTTCAATTGGTTTCCAATCCATATTTACTATAATGGATAAAAAGTTCTCATACTGATTATGGGGAGTCTCAAAAGAAAATTAGAGCTGTGAACGATGGGAGATTAATCAAATTCTTATATGAAGATGGAATTCCAAAATTTGGGAAGAGACTTTGTGTTCCTGACATACCTGATCTAAAAATGGAATTATTTGATGATTCTCATAGCTTCAATTTCATTATACACCCTCATATCACTAAGATGTTTGGAGATTTGATGGAACATTTTTGGGGGGACAACATGAAGGGGGAGATTGCTGATTATGTGTCAAGATGTATGATTTATCAATAGGTGAAGGTTGGAAGACAACATCCTAGAGAATTAATGCAACCTATTCCCCTACCTGAGTGGAAATAGTATGATATTATGATGGAATTAGTCATGAGGCTACCAAAGACTCCTATAAGGAATGATGCAATATGGGTCATTGTTGATTGTCCTACCAAGTCAGCACATTTTCTTGCTGTAAGAGAAGATTTACCACTTGAACGTTTTGCAAGACTATATATTAATGAGGTTTTAATACTTCATGGGGTACCTCTATTAATTGTTTCTGATTGTGATCCCAATTTTACATCAAGATCATTTAAAAGACTTCAAAAGGACTTGGATACAGAACTTCATTTAAGCACTGCCTCCCACCCTCAAACTGACAGACAATCAGAATGGATTATTCAAACCTTAGAGGGCTTGTTGATATCTTTATCACCTAACATTCAAGGTATGTGGGATCAATATTACCGCTGGTATAATTTTCCTATAACAATAGCTTCCATTCAAGTATTCTGATGGCACCATATAAAACATCATAGGGAAAGAGATGTACCACACAAACTTATTGGGATGGAGTTGGTCAAAGAAAACTCGTAGGCCTAGAAAATGTTGAGGAAACAATGGAAAAGGTGAAGATTACCCAAACTCGCGTCAAAGCATCTCAAAGTAAGAAAAAAGAGATATGACAATAACAAAAGGAAGGATTTGTAATTTCATGTAGGAGATCATGTTTTCTTGAATGTATCTTCATAGAAGGGTGTTATACAATTCGGAAATATAGGAATATTAAGTCCAAGGTACATCGAACCTTTTAAAATTTTATAACGAATTGGAGTTATAGATTATCGTTTGAAAATTCCTCAAAGTATTTTTAATGTTCATGATGTGAAACACGTATCACTATTGAGAAAATACATGTATGACCCAACACTTGTACTCACCTATGAAGAAATAGAACTATGACCTGATTTGTCTTATTGTGAGGAGCCTATCAGGATTCTTGATATTAGAGAATATGTGCTGAGAAACGGTACAACTTGTCTGGTAAAAGTAATATGGATAAATCATAAGATGAAGGAGGCAACATGGGAACCCAAGGAACTTATGATGAAGAACCACCCAAATCATTTTATACAGGAATATTCTAGAAATTCGGATGATTAAATTATTTTAAGGAGGGAAGAATGTTACACCCCAAGATTCTATGGTATGTTTCTCTTTGAATAAAGTTACAGCTTGCAATGTACGCAACTTCAAGTTCTAGTACACCACGACCAATCTAACTAGCTGTTATGAAAAGTAATACCCACCTTTTTTAAATTTTATAAATTTTATTTTTCAAAATCTGCTACTTTTTTTGATTCATAATATCAAAATTATCTTAGGGTGAATTTTTTGAATTTTTCTAAAAACATTTAATTTTTGATGAATAGTGAAAAACACTGCATTGTTTTTTAAAACCACTTTTATATTTAAATAATAATTTATTTTATTTAAATTTATTTTAGGTCAAAATAGATACATAATACCTATATTATTTTAATTTAAATCATTGGAGTCATTTTATAAAAATATTAGATCAATAAAATTTTATTGAACATTTTAGCGTCTTTTACCCACCTTCTAGGCACAATTGCAAATTTTTTTAAAATGTAATTTTACCACTTTTTTGAATTGAATTTAAAAAATACAATAGACACGGTTGACATCAGTAATTAAAATGTCATTTAATAGGAGGAAAATATTTTTTTTGGGTGAATAGTAACTTTTGAATTTTATTTACCACGGTTAAAATTAAATAGGGTAATTACAGGTAAAATTGATATTATAATTTCCCTAAAACATATCCTAATTCTATTGCATAAGTAATTTTATATCACAATAATCCTTAGGAATAAAAGATGATCCTCTTTGATTCACTTGGATTAGATTAGGACATTTATTATTATTTTATTTATAGAAGAGTTAAAAGTGATAAATATAAATTTTCATAGCAAAAACATTTTTAATATAGGGGTATACATAAAATAAATTTGACTATTAATAGTAATTAGATATATAAAAATATTTCCTTCATAATGGTATTTTATTTATATTTTTTAGATATTAAATAAAAAAATTTATTTGTGACACAATGATGATGTAGTAATTACCTAATTAATGAAAAATTAAAATAATTGAAATTATAAATATCTAAATAAATGTAAACTGAGACTTTTGAGGAATTAAAATCATTTTATTGGTTAATATGAAATTTTAGGATTGATGTAATTTATTTTTTTCTACATAATCAAGATTTTTTGACTTTCACAAAAACCAAATACAAAATCTTGTCATAATTCACAAAAATTAACTTTTAAAACCAATACATTATTATTAAATGATATAATATACTTAAAAATATAAGGTTCGGGAAAAGGACTTAGATAAAGCTATATATGTAAATGAAGAACCCCTTGGTGTTCCCTTGTCTTTTTATGGTAAGTTTATTAACCATTTATTAGAATAATATAAGAATATATGGTAAAAGTTAAAATATTTAACTAAGAGCTAAATCTAAAGGATAAGGTTAATATGGTGTCCAAAACCCATCTAATACCTATTGGTTGAGCTTTTTTCGACCCAGAACCACCTTATCCTTGAAATAAATCCTTTTGGGACCATTGTAAACCGAATATTATTGTATAATAAATTAATATATCAAGCTTTTCCAAAAGTGACCCTCGCCTCTCTTGTAAAAGGGTACTTACCATTCTCTCAAAATCACACCTCCAAAGCCATTTTCCTCAGCCAACCCCTACTCAAATATTCTCTCAACTAACCTCACATCTACATAGAGTCATTACAATTATCATAAAGAAAACCTAACAATCCATTTTGATCAAATCAAAAGGAAGCACCCAAAAAAGAGGTAATAATTTTGTAACCTCTTTCAAAGTTCTTTTCTTCTTCCACTTTATCTTTATTTTTTGTTTATATACCAAAGTAATAACTACAGTACCTTATATATAATGTGATGTTATTAGAAATATGGTACAACCACATTCATTATTCTATCCATCCTTTTAATGACAAAGTCACTATATGTGTGTACGTATGATTTACTGTCTCCACGTCGTGGTGTAGTTTGTTATTCAACACTTCATTATTGGGATTGGTATAAAAATGAGTATAATTGATGTAAATAATAAATATAACATTTTAATTATTATTTATATATGATATAACATCCAATTATATATGATTTTACCATCAATATAATGATATTGTCACTCATGCATATGTACAGATTACCATCTCCATGAACACGATGAGATTCATTATCATTGTAACCATTCAAGAATAATTTTCATTTTACGAATAAAAAAATGTTTAAGAAATTAATATCATTCTGGATATGATTCAAATACATCCTATCCATAACAAAAAATGACTTATGTAGAAAAACATATAAAGTAAAATGAATTAGTTAACACCCGAAACAATGGTACTCCAGAAATATTATTAAAAAAACAATATTAGAAGATCATATATAATATCATATTTATGTATATGGTTCTTGTATAATTTATAACATTGATTTAAATATTATAAAGGAGGTTAAAGTACCCTTAAAAAAGGAAAATTACAAGGCAAGGGTTAATTTTACAATCTCTTTATTATTTGAGGTTGTTTATACATGAGTATCTACTGGGACCTCTTTATCTTCCACATCTGTGTTTCGTAAAAATGTATTTCCAAAAAAATTTACTATTTCATAAAATATGGGTTAAAGTCATTTATAACCATGTTTTATTTTTCTAAAATGATTTGAAAAGAATCTTTCTGGCATTTTCCACACAAGGTACCTTATGATCTTTTCGACAAATTAAGTTAACAATGTTTTTTAATGAATACAGTGGGTGAGGCTATTTCCCGCCGTAATAATATCTTTGAAGATTCCCTTAGAAGATTATAAGAAAATTTTCAAAATAAATATTTTATTTTATAATTCTGTGACTTTTAAATGATTTCAAAATATAAAGAGATGTTTCTCTCAAATAATTTTGATTTCATCAATGTCAACATCATTTGATGGATTTTACACTTCTTTGAAGTTGATATATTATAATACAATCTTCCATATTGTATTGAAGGTTTTTTGATATGTTTGACTCTGTAATTTTTATTTTCATACCATTCATGGTTTATTGTTAAAGTATTAACATTTCGTATGCTATTTTTAATAAGAATATTTTTGTTATGTTTCATCCTTTTCATATGAAGAATGCATTGGACTTACTAAGTGATGGGTGGAGCCCTCTATAGCTCCTCGATTCATCGTTATGTATCATGATACAAACGTGTGTCTTGGCACAAAGCCTTGAAAAAATCTTATTTGTAGTCTTATCACGAGGTCATGGCTATGTGATTATGATATACAAAATTATGAATTCCATCATGATAAAATTAGCTATTGATATTACATGTGATTATCTGTTTATTAGAATATCTATGTGAATAAGTAAATGGAATTACTTGACTTATCTTATCCATATTATGTAGAATTTTATGTATAAAAGGATTTTGTTTTAGTCTTATACATTGCCTTAAATGTTTTTTCTCATTTATGATAGTTTCTGCTATATTTTCATCCTTACTAGGACTCTATGCTCACCCATTTATTATGTTTTCTTTTTCCTAGGATGTGATGAAGTATATTACGATTAACCTATAAGAATAGGATAAGGGTATGAGTCTATTTAAAGGGGGCACAATGTTGTTTTTTTATTTCATGATGGAATGTAAAACTCATGTATGTATCTAGTACATCCAAGGCTACTAAAAAAATTGGTATTTTGATAGTTTATCTCTTGTGATCATATCAATGTTATGTAATAATGCACCGACTATGGGTAACTAGGGTCAGAGCGTTAAATAAAATGTTAAAAGTATGGTTTTTATTGAAAATGGAAGGTATATTTCAGTGTATCTATGTCCAGAGTATTGCATGATGTGTAAAGGTATTACAGGATGTGTAAATATCATGATGTTTTCTTTTAGGGTGCCTCTCAATTTAAATTTTATTTCATTCATCTACATATTCTTTGGATCTTGACATAGATCTCAACTTCTACAATTTTGGGAATCTCTGTTTGGTCCTGATTGAATATTTCAGTGATTTATCACCATTTCGGTTAGTTTGAATCTCTTCAAGTGAGTATACCTTTCTATTTATTCATTGATTTGGTTGATTTGTTATCATTGTGTTGAATTATTAGATCTTTTGACTCATGGTGAAGTTCCTTATTGTTTCTCTATACATCCATCACACTATCTTGTTCTGGGTTCCTTTACTTAATTGTTTGTGGTGCGGTAGGTGTGATTTCTTATGGTATGTGTTGATTCCTTTTCTCTGATGATAATTTTAATAAATTTAATCAATTATAATATGTGTAGATTGGTTATACGTCCTTTATTTTTGTTGTTGAATCATTTCTTATTGTGGGATCCATTACGGGCTTGTGCAATCCAAGTTTTGAGGTAGGTAGTTCTGTATCTATCCTATATTGGTAAACTTAATTTCTACTACATTGATAAATTGTTTTATTAAATGAAATTTCATAATATTATTAATTTGTTTTGTGTGTGTGGAAGTAGGTTTTAATAAAATATGGTTTTCTATGAGTTTTGGTAAATATAAAAGTTTTTTTGTATCATTATGAAATAGTCATGTGAAATAGTTTTCAAATAATTAAAATTGTGGAAATTGTTTGATGAATTTATTTGGAAAATAGAGCACAAGGAAATCCTTGTGAACATTAGTAGAAGGTATAGTAATAGGTATCATCCACTATTAGTAGTTTTTTTATGTTGCTTTCATCTAATCTTTAGGCCTATGGTTCTAGGGACTTGTTAGACCTGTTGGATGGTTTACTTATCGGGGTGTTCCTCTGATCCCTAGAATCGATACATTTGGCTAGTTGATTGATGAGTGTGTGATTTTCTATGTTAGGTATGAGTTTCTGAGAAAACCTTTAATAGTGTGATCCCTAGCATGATGATACTTATGCTTTTTCTTTTATATTATTTATTTTACTTCCATAGATAATATGTGATACATGATTTTCTTTTTTTCCCTTCATATATATTCCATGGTATATACATATGAAATTATTGGAAGCTAATTTACCTACATTATTTGTAAATGTGGAAAAGGGGAAATTAAACAGTTTTTCCATGATTTTGATATAGAAGTTATTAAACTATTATCATGCCTTTTTTTCATTACATTGTGAATGATTGAACTTTTGTTCAGAGATATGATATAGAACATCTGGGTGGGACACTATTGATCTTGTTATCTCACACCCTACTTACCCCTTTGAAAGTTCAAATAACTAGTTATGTCATTTGATGAAGGGAAATGCAACGTGATGAAGTGATATGACATGGTTTTTTATTAGTTAAAATGCGTATATGTTGTTGATATGGTTGGTATTTTCACAGGTTATCACATGGAGTATATGTCTTCATGTTTCTTCAGTAATTTTCATTTATACTTGTACATGGAGATTTGTTCTTATCTCAAGTTGTTGGTATTTGTTGTTTTGTTTTTGTTATGGAATATATTTATCTTTATTCTATTTTATCTCTGTCGTTTTGTATATATATATATATATATTACATGTTTTTACTTTGGGTTGTCTATAATAGTTCTAATTGGTTTTTTTTCATGAATGAGTGTTAGTTTCCCACCTGTGGGGAATGGAAATTCCCTTTGGGTGTGTGGAAACTTCAGTCCAGGTAACAGTTTGAGAGGGTATTCATGTAAGGTTCATCACAGGAAATAATTTTTATACATTTTATAAAATTTCATTAAGGTTATAGATAATGGTATAAATAAATAACGCATTGAGTACCACATATGAATGTTTCTATTATATTGGATAATGGATACTCATTAGATGATGATGTTAGTTAATATTGTTTGATTGATAAGTATTAGATATGGGTTGAAGGATCTCAATTTAGAATTGATATAAGTATAGAATATATTAGTTAGTGATGAAAATTGACATTATCTTTACTATGGATGAGTCCTTGAAATCAACATATGATTCATTTTATAACTATTTATGAGTCATTATTTACTTTTGGATGAATATTTTAAAAGGCACTAGAACTATATATAATTCATTGGAATCAACTTATATGACATCTAAACTCTATATGAAATTAATTGGGAGTCTTTCTATGAGTCATTGGACCTTTTTATGAGTAATTGGCCACTATAATTGTGTCATATTAATCTATGTATGTGATAATCCAGAAAATATTCCTAAAGGAAGAACTATGTACAAGTAATTTCCATGACTACTTAAGAGAAATATTTTATTTCCAGTCCATTGTAAGAGTGAAAAAATATCTATTTATTTGTTATTAATATATTTAGTTCTCAATTGAAGTGAAATATCAACAAAGACATAAATATTTTCTAGTGCGTGTAAGGATGATTCATGGGATATTCAAGGATCATCCCTTAACATCTTATGGATTACGGTGAAAAATGTAAGGATAATTTATGGTTACTATAGAGTGGTACTTTTCAAAAATGGTAAAGGTATAGAATATATGTATGAATCATTTTTATCAATGTAAAAATGAAATCCTTTACAAAAAAATATGAGAATTTATAATGAATTACTCTAAGAAAAATTAGAATAAATATTTTTGTAAATTGAGAATAATTATAGATAACAACATATTTATCTTCATATAATTGAATAACCTAAAAATATTTTTGTGATTCTATCTAATATTAATTTAATTCAAAATAATAGTGTAAAATAACTCATGAGAATAGTTCCACACAATATGAGGAAAAGTTCAACATCACAATTTCATGCTTCCATGCACACAAAATAATTGAAAATAAATTAATGTGTGAATTTTGTGTATAATAAAAAATATGAAACATTAAAATATTTATTGATAAAGGAAACATCTTATACATATTTAGGATTCAAAAGAAAGTCATATATTGGGATTTTATATACAATTAAATGTGATAGTCTAGCTAAAAATCATAGAGTTTCTATAAATATTATGGAAATAATATTTGAATATTACTAATGATATTTTGGTGAATATAAAATAGTAGGTAATTAATATGAATGTTTTATTGACCACTTTATATTTTTGGAACTGTGGAGAACATTTTTATATCAAATAAATAATTTTATTGCATTCATGAATGTAACACCCTATGATTTTGTGAATTATTTTTTTCCAAATTATTTTAATATTTTTGTATTTTTCAATTAAGGGAACACTGAAAATAGTATTTTTATAATAAATCACTATGTCAAACATTACATTCACATGGCACTACCTTTTCTTGCAATACGCACAACACCAACATAGAGTACACTGCATGCAACACCGAGTTTCTACGAAGCCTTATTTTATTGTTATAATTACTTAAATGAGATAATTGTAACCTATCCATTAAACATAGAAACATGAATAGTAATAAATACTTTAAAAATATAATATATAATGATTTTATTTTAATAAAACATATTGATAATGAAGAATATAATTTTTTTAATAGTCATTATATTTTTTAAAATACCATAATATCAAATGAACTGATTTTCATGTCCTTCCATGAAAACAATAAAATTAATTATGGACACATTTTGAAACTCAAATTGATAAAATAAAAAAAAAATTGAATTTCAAATTTCAAATTTTTATTAGGGTGATTTTTTTTAATTTTTCAAAGAAACTTTTTTTTTTTGGATGAATAGTGAAAAATATAGAATTTTAAATTAAAATCGCATTTTCATCTATTTTATTTATAAGGTTGAATTATATTTTAAATTTATTTCAAATTTTAATTAGATAATATTTTTATCAATTAATACAATTTAGGTCAAGGTAAGAAATTTCACTTTGATATTGGGTATAAAAACAAAGCACACTTTTGGAGATTTTTTACTTTAAAACCCGCATGGTCGTCCCATATTCAAGATTAAATTTAATTTAATTTATCCAAATTATGTGATTTTAATTTAGAAAAATGGATTCCATATTTTGAAACAGCATAATTTAAAATTTCAAATAAGTTCAATTTAATTTCTTTCCAAAAATATTTGTGAATACAATTAAAATTAATTATAAGGATTAAGGTAAAATTAAGCTTAACATGGGAATAAACATTAAACATAAGGGGAAAATGACTTATACACTTGTATGACACCCATTTTTTTACATTATTCACCCATTAACCTTAAATTATTTATTCAGGTTGGTGAGTTGTTACTTTTTTAGTTAAAAAGTGGTTACACCTAACCTGTTTTTAAAAATACCAAGTGAGTCTTTTCCGTTTCCTATAAAAGGCCACCACCTCTCCCCATTCCTCACACCTCAAAAACCACTTAGGTTTAAAAAATATCTACCAAATACACTTCCCAACGCCACTAAATTTCTTCTGTAAGCCTCCCATTGGGAAAAAATCAATCCAAGGAATCCTTTTGACCCAAACCAAAAAGAGATACCTGATTAAGAGGTAACAACTTCTCTCAAGCTCCTTTCTTTTATTTTTAGTCTCTAACCCCTCTACTCTATAGGTTCCATTCATATATAATAAAAACATTATCATAAATAAACATTTATATTATTAGGATATGGTTTAAACCTACACTTACACTCATATCCATCTAATTGGTAACGAGCATATAATTTATGTGTACGGTGGTGTAAAACCTTGTGTTTTTTGAGAATTATTATTTTTTGAATTAATTTAACATTTCAATATTTTTAATTTCACATTACACTGAAAATATATATATATATATATTAAAACACTAATCAAAATATTCCTTTCACATGCAATACCAACTTGGCTTGCACTACATGCAATAACAACTTGGCTTAAACTACAAGCAACATTGACTAAGCATTTGATTCATGAAACACTGAGTTTCTACAAAACATTTCTTTTTATTATTTTAATTATTTAAATATGAAAAATATAACCTAGATGTTAAAATTCTTAATAAATACCTTTTAAATATTTCATTATTATTTATATAAAACATATTGATAATGAAAGATAATATTTTTGGTAAAGTCCTTTTATGTTAAAAATATTATTTTCTTGAATGAATCACTTTTAATAATAATATTTATTTTACGAACACATAGAAATTTAATTGGATAATATAAAATTAATTTTTTAATTCATAATTTTGAAATTATCCTGGGTGAGTTTTTGGTATTTTCTAATAAATTTCATTCTTTGATGAATAGTGAAAGAATAATGCTTTTTAGTTAAAACCTGCCTTTTGTCTAATTAAGTATTGATTAAAATTGATATTATAAATATGTTTTAAGGTAAAATTATATTAATATTACATATATTAATAAAATTTAATTCATTATAATAAGATTCATTTTGAAACTGAGTATAAAATCTTAATAGTCTTTTGATCCTTTTCCAACTTCAAAACCCTGTTACATTATTCCATCTGCGGGATTAAAACTCATCTTAATTTTGCTGGTTCTATGATTGGAATTCCAAAAATCCAACATAAACCATTGAATTTGTTATAATATTTAGATTATAATAATACCATGTTAACTTTGGACCAAAATTATTAGTAATGGTGATTAAAATTAATCACAACGGTTAAGGCCACATTTAGCTTAATTAGGGACTAAACCTTGAAATTCAGGGCCCAAAAGATCTAGACACTTTTGCAAAACAATTTTTTTTAAAAAATTTCGGCCAAAAATCTTAAATTATTGAGTTTAATTTATTTTTTATATTTTTTAGGCAAGAACATGTGGACACCTAATTTTTTTCAGAAAATTCCATGTGAGTCTTTTTCCTTCCCAATAAAAGGCCACTAGCTCTACCTGTTTCTCACACCTCTAGAACATTTTAAGATCATCAAACCTCTGACCAATTATTCTCCCAAAAATCCTAACTTCTAATTTTAATCCTCCCTTTGGGAATAAACCCTCTCAAGGAATCAATTTGGCCCAAACAAAAATGAGTTACCTGATTAAGAGGTAACGTCTTCTCTCAAGCTCATTTACTTTATTTTCCTTCTCCACCCCCTCCAATCTCTTTATTCTATTATTATGTGAAAAAACATATATCCTAAACATATTGGGATTTATTTATGAAAATTTTAGGACCTATAATTACACACACCTCCATCTATTGGATGTTAAACATATTGTTTCTGTGTACGGTGAACTACAGCCACACGAAATGATGAATGTTCATTTCTTTTTTACCACCAATCATGGTGGAAATTACGATGGATAATATATATATATATTTCACATATTATATTTTAATATTTATTTAATCTTGTTTATTACTTTTACAAAACACATCTTTTTACGTCTGATTTGGTGTTAATACGATAATCTCGTTTGAGGAAGTGTGGACTATTGTCCCCTCAATGCGATGTGATTCATTGACATGCCACAGGGAATGTATAAAGGATGGGTTTAATTAAATTATATGATATATATGATATATTAATGATACTTTAATAATGATATATCCATATATATTTTCATATATATAAATTTTCTATTTACAACCTTTCTTTCTATATGACAATAAAAATGGAAACAACATTCATACGTACGTACGGCTTACCATCTCTATAATTGATTTATTCAATTTAATACTCCTATATTCTATAGATTATTATAATAAACATATAATTTATATACCAAATATTTATATCATGTTTTAAATTCTATTATAATGATATAATTATAAGAACCAAAGATGTTACAAATTAAGACACATGCAAAGAAAAAAGTGAATGTTACCTAAAGTGAAACCTTAAAATAAGATCGTTAACAAGCGGGTAATATAAGGTTATAATCAAAAAATGTATGGTAATATATATATTAATATTATTGTTTAAAATATGTGTAATAAAATTATATTTACTATGCAAGAATCTTATACGAGTATGGAGAGTGGAAGGTCATAAGGTAACGGGGTTTCATCTCACTTTTAATTTTAGTGAGATAAATGTTTTGTTCACCACTCTTTTTTTGTGGGGTATGTACAACCTATGATTTTATTTTATGTAAATTTTAATTAAATTCATGGTTATTCATATTTATATTTTATGATCCTTCTTTAATGGTGTTTAAGTTTAAAAAGTTACTAAATCTGTAATAATGTTTTGTCTCAATTTTCCTTCTTTGAGACTCATGTTTTTTTATGCACCTAATCACTTTTTTGATGTGAATATAATTCAATTTTACAATAAGTATCATGAATCTATGTTTTTTTCATGATATCATATTCTTAATTTAATTTCCTTTCCTTAAATGGAAAGCATGATCCCAAGATACCGAGTTATTAGAGTTTATTGAGACAATATCATTTCTTTTTTGAGATTGTTTATGCTTATGCTTCCTTTGATGAAATATTAGAATCCAAATCTCAATAATATTAATGAGTTTTCTTCTCCTGTGTCATTTAATGATATATTAATATATTGGAACCATTATTTATTCTTTGGTAAATAATATAGTTAAAAAAATTATTAGGAAATCTCTACTTTACCATCTCTTCGATCAGAAAACTGTGTTTTCTAAAAAGGTATTCCAAGAATATTATACCACTATAATATAATAATTAATGGTTATTTTTACCCTTATTTTATATTTCTAATATCTTAGAGGTAATGTACTTGTCAGTTTCTGAAAAAGGCACTTTTCAATCCTTTTTACTGTGCAAAAGGAATGTTCTTTTAACCTCGTACAACATGTACTAATTTACCTTCCATCATTCCTTAGAAGCTACCTTTGCATTATTAAAAAGGTTAATCATTCATAAAATGTTTTAAAAAAGTAATTTTCAAGAAACATTATTTTCAAAATGGTTTCAAACTTATTTTAAATGTTTTCAAGGAAAAAGGTTATCAAAATGTTTCAAGTCTTATTTACAATTTTTTAGAGTGTTAAAATAAATGGTTTTCAAAAACATTTTCAAGCTTCTTTATAAGGTTTCAAGAAAAATTATTTTTAAAATGTTTTCAAGTTTATTTATAAGTTTTCAAGAAAAATAATTTACAAAAAAAATTCAATATTCCTCTTAAGTTTTCAAGAAAAATTATTTTCAAATCATTTTAAGATTTTTATATAAGTTTACAATGTATTTTCAAATAAATTATTTTCAAATAAATTTCAAGATTTATTTAAAATATTTCAAGTGTTTTCAAGGAAAAAGGTTTTTAAAATTTTTTCAAGCTTATATTAATTTTTTTTAATGACTAATGATTTCATTTGTTCTCCATAAGTTTTCAAGGTATTTTATAAGAAAATTATATTCAACTGGGTATATGTATTAAAAATAGTTTTTCAAACAATAAAGGATATTTCTCTCAAGAAATGTTTTCACATTATATTTCAAAATTATTTTCCATCTCAGATTATATCTATTGATGTAACCCATCCCTTTCATAGAAATGATATAAAGGTTTCATTCATATCCTTTCAATGAATGAGTTATTATCAATTCTATGGTATATATGAAAAACATTACTTCTTCATGGCTAATAAGTTTATAAAACATATTTCTCTTTCACAAGTTATATTCCTTTGAAACCTAATTCTTTTAATTGGGGTTTTGTATGTTGAAATGATTATGAAACTTGTATATTTTCATAGGTTATGATATTTTTACATGTTTATGATACCCATTTAATTTCATTGGTAATGATATTATTAGTTATGATCTTATGGAACATGTTTGTATGATTTCTTTATGTTATGGGTGGGACTTATATCTCCCTCCAATGAATAAGGGAAAGATTTATATCTCATGAGATAATTATGGAGATCAAGTCGACGAGCTTGATACACTATGGGACCATTGGTAAACCTGATCTTTTACAAAGAAAGAACTTCTGTTAGAGGTGGGGGTTTGTCACACCGAGTCGGTGTAGTCACTATGATAATTGAATATGGGGAGACCATATACATTATAGGAAGATAGGGAAACCATTTCCCTTACAAGGAATGAACAATGATTGGGGATGGTGGTGTCTCACACCGATTGGGTTTAATTCCCATGAAGTTCCCCCATAAGTTCTACCAATGTGTCTTAACTTAAAGTGAATGATATCAAATGTTTGTGTATTCCACAATTCCATGTATTATTCTTATATTATTATTTTATGTCCTATGATCATTATTTCATTACAATTCATGCCTTATGAATAGTAAATCATTATGACATGATCTCTATTTTGATCTTTGATATATATGGGACGATCTTCTATCTTTATGATCTTATTATCATACACCTTATGATCATGTTTATGCTTATATTTCTCCCTTATTTACCCTTATTAAGCATTTAATCCCACCCCTTTCTTACGTTTCCTTTATCTAGGTTTTGAAGAAAGGTTTTAGGAAGAAGTACTAAAGTTGGAGATCTTTATGGGATATGTTGAAGATATTTCACCAGGATAGAAGATTTTGATTCTGAGTTTCAAAATACACTCAACTATTACAGTTCTCTCACATTTATTTTTTTAATGTACTAAATAGTCTTTTAAAATGATTTAATATCCATTTATGTTAATCCTGGGTTGTTATATGTGAACTAGAGCCTCACAAAACAATGATTTTTCGTTCTTAATTTACCAACTCTCATGGTGGAAATTATGATTGAAACTCTATTTATATAAAATTTATATTATATTTAAAATATTTTTAAGATTCTGTAAATATTTCACAAAAATATATTTTTATAATTTCCATTTTGTGTAAATACGATAATTTTGTTTGAGGAAATTTTGATTGTCACCCCACCAAAGTGATGTGATTCTTTCACATAAAGTATGGAATGTATTAATAATGGGTTTAGTGAAATTATATGATATATATACATAATATAATAATTCAAATTTAATAATGATATATATACCTATATATACATATATGTCATTTACTTACATTCTTTCATTAAGACTATTAAAAGGAAACAATGTTCTTGTTTACCTATGACCTACCCTCTCTTGGATTTGTGTATTCCATTTCATTATTCTATGTTCTATAGATTATTTAAATACATGTATAATGAATATAAATGATATTTTTATCATGTTTTAAATTCTATAAATCGTGATATAAGTAAAATGACCAAATATACAACAAATTAAGACACATGCGAAGAATAAAGAGGATATTACTTGAAATGAAACCTTAATATAGAATTTTCAACAAATGGGTAATATAATGTCATAAACAAAAAAAATGTATTGTATTAGGTATGATAATATGGTTATATGATATATATATATAATAAACTTATTTTTATTATATATGATTTTTTATGAGTACAATGAGTGTCCAGACATAAGCTAAGCGAATTTCATCTCACATTTTATTTCCATGAGATAAAAGTTTTTTTCACCACCCATTCTTATTGTGTGGTGGGTATAATGAATATGGATGTATTATAAAATTATTATAATTAAATTTATGTTTGTTTACTTACCCATTATTTGATATTTATTTCATGGGGTTAATGTTTCAAAACCTACCAAATCTATAAGACATTTTTATCTCGATATGTATTCTTTGAGACACATGCTTTGTTATGCTCCTACATTCATTTAAGAGGTGTATATACTTTAATATTAAATGCTATATCATGAATATAATTATTTTAATGTTATTTTATGCTTTATTTGATTTTTTTCCATACATGGAAGGTATGATCCCACTTTACTATGTAGTAATTGTCACACCCGAACTTCGCACTATGACAGTGACTTTTAATTTTATTCATATTCTATAATTATTATTTGGCATTAAGTTTTTTTTTATGTTGAGATGCGTGATGGACTCAATGTGAGTTGTGCGTTGCTGATAGATGTGCATAGAATTAGCAATGCCCGATACTTTATTTTAATATTTTGGGTCTCGTTTTTGAACCACGTTTTGAACCGGTTTAAATTTAAAAGAAATTGGGTTCTTAGATGGGCGCGCACGCGTATGCACGCCCTGCGCAGTTCCTAATCTTACTAGTGGAATGTTTTTTTTTATTATTATGTGTTATTATTGAGACGTGCAACCATGCGCGTGACCGCGCGCGTGACCACGCGCGAGACCATGCCCGTGACCACGTGTGTTTCTCGGTCTCAATGATTATAATAATAATAATAATAATAATTTGTTTGTTTTATTATTTTCAGTCATTACTATTAGTTGCGGTCGCACATACTAGTTATGGTCGTGACTACTATTTGATGTGTAGCGGTCGCGGCTAGATGTCTCTGCGGTTGCAACTATCAGTTCCGGTCGTAATTTTTAATTGTACTTATGTTTGTTTTTTTTTGGGTTTCTTAAAGTTTTTATATATATATTTGTTATTATGTTTCTTATTGTTTTTATTATTATTATGAAATTTTTATTTTTATTTTTATTTAGTTTTATTTTATATCATCTCATTATTCTTTTTTATTTATTTTTTCTTTTTTTTTCTTTTACTGTTTTTTTTTTTGGCTTCCCTCATCTCTCCCACTCGCGCCTCCCCCCCTTTCCCCCCTCATCTCACCCCGTCGCGCTACCCTTTTTTTCCCCCTAACCCTACCGCCGCTCCTCCCTTCTCCAAGCCAGCCGCACTTCATCGGCTCCCCTTCCTACGGCGGTTGAGCTCGCGCCGGCCCTGTCGCGCCTCTACTTCATCCGGCGGCCCCCTCCCTCTCACTCTCCCGCTCGCAGCCGACCTCCCTCGCCGAGACCCGCACCCCCGCCGTCCCGGCCTCTCTCTGTCCGGCCTCCCTCTCCTTCGCCCTCGCCGAGACCCGCACCCCCCTCACCGTCCCGATCCCCAGCCGCCGCTCATCCCCGGCCGCCGCTCATCCCCGGCCGCCGCTCCGTCTCCCCCTCCGGCGAAGAACCGCCGCCCAGTTCGCATCGCCACCCCAAATCCCCCCTACCATGTCCGGCGCTGCACCCTGCTTCCGGCCCGTGCCGCTGCATCCTCGCCGTCGCCTCTCCCCCATGCGCCGCAACCTTCCTCCTTGGCCGGACTCCTTCCGGCGTGCTGATATTCAGTGGTTCCTGCTCAATCCCACCGCACCTCAAGTTTGCATCCCTCATCCTCATACCTATAGGTTTGATCCATGTTTATGTGGGGTGTTTTGGTTTCAATTCCTGTTTTATGGTCAAATATAGGTTTTATGTGGTGTGAGTTGCACGCGATTGACATTTGGCACCAGGTTTTGGGGTTGATTCTTGATATTTTGGTTCAATTGTTTGTTTTAGGGTCAATTTGGATTTGTTGGGTTGCGGTTGGTGTGCGACGATCCTTGCACACCATATTTGTGGAGTCTTCGACACGTCAAGGTAGGTGGTTTCATGTCATTACATCTTTTAGATAATTTAGTTTGGTTGTTTAATTAATTTAATATGTTCTATGATTTAATTGCATAGTGCGATCCATGTTTATAATGTTCTGGCATGCTCGTCTGATGAGATTGGATTTCCGAAATAGTAGGCTCTTGTTGCTTATATGTGTGTTGTCATATAAATGATGGGTTGTTCTTTAAAAGATGTGCGAAATGCATATTAAAAATTGTTTGACATGCATGCATCATGGAAATTTCACTTTCTTTCGAAATGATAATGTTTTCTTCATTTTGAACTTGTTGGGGTAAGTCCAAAAATTGTTTAATCAATTGTTTATATGGTGCAAATGTGGTTTTGGAATATTTGAGTGCGAAATTGATTTTAAAATGGTCTTTGAACGTAAAAATATGTGTTGTTTTGGTGCAATGTTTTCAAGTTGAGTTCTAGGTGATGTTTGGATGGTGCGAACATAGTTTTTATGGGTAATTGAGTTGTGTATGTCTAAATGTGGGTTTTTAATGTGTAGCGGATCATTTTAAGAGGTGCAGATGGTTCAGACAATTGTGTAGTTGGGTGAAACTATTTTTAAGGACAAAATATTAATCAAGTGGTTTGAACGACTCCCTCCTTTGTAATTGGGAGTGTTTATTTGTGTCTGCCCTTGTTGTGTTATTAAAATAATGCTTCCTAAGTTGTGAAAAGTGTTTATGTTCTTGTTTGAGATTTTTTTTAAAAATGGGGTTTTTGCGAAACAATTAGGTAACGACGAATATATTTTTGGAAAGGTGTTTTGGCGTGCGTGAGTTTTTGAAATGTTGTTTGGGTGTGAAAATAGTGATTTGTGTGTATTGTCTGGTTGGGTCTGTGATATGCGAAAAACGATATACCATGTGAATGTGAAACTTGATTGAGCACAAGGGAAAACCCCGGGTATCTAGGTGGGAGGACTAGAACTAGTGCGCTAATGAGCCGGATGGGTAACGTCCCTGTC
Organism: Viscum album; assembly: GCA_963277665.1. Classification (NCBI taxonomy): domain Eukaryota; kingdom Viridiplantae; phylum Streptophyta; class Magnoliopsida; order Santalales; family Viscaceae; genus Viscum; species Viscum album. Next base: position 315,705,946 of record OY728161.1, read on the forward strand.
TCACTTAGCTGGATTGACGATTGCAACACTAACTAAACATGATATCTGAGGGTTTTGGCCTTCTAAGCCACGTGTTCTGAGGGTCGTGGCCTTCTAAGCCACGTTTTCTGAGGGTCGTGGCCTTCTAAGCCACGTTTCACCGAGACACGAAGTTCTAGGGTCTCACTCGAACTAGATGAACCTTAGGGGATTTACCCATAGTGCTCTACCATCTTTGGTGTGGTGCCTTCCGTCGGCATATGGAGGACCACTTGGGTGTGTGTGTGTGTGTGTGTGGGTGTGTGTGTGTGTGTGCCCATAATGAACTTTTCTCTTCCTCTTTAAAAATCGTGTTTGTGAAATTAGTTCCTTTAGTGTTTTCCTTTAGCATTTGGCTGGTAAATGTTTCCTTTAAAAAGTATTTCGAATGTATAACTTGAACAATCAAATTAAATTGTCCTTTTGATGTTGTGGCATGAAACCTTTTTATTGGGTGACATCCTACTGGGCCTTTAGCTCACACCCTACATACACCCTTGGGTGTATGTAGATTCTTATTTCTTGTGTATTCCAGGTTGTGTGTCGTGCTCAGTGATGGTGGTCCATGTTGTGGTTGGTCTTCTCATGCAGAATGGTGTTGATGTGGCCTCTCTTCTGCTGGGAGGTTTGAGCATAAGCTTTAGTTTCTGCTGTCGTCTTTTCTTTTTAGTTATTGCATCAAGTTGTAGACTTTAAACTTGTTCATAGTTTAATGGCATGTTTTGTTGTCCATTTCTAATTTCAGTTTATTTATCTGGTTAGTTGTTTTTCTGTCTTTTATTTTGGGTAAAATCGTTCCCATGTGTTAGTTTTGATACCCGGGCACTTGTGCCAGCCCGTGGGGATCGGGAACGCCCTTCGGGTCTTGCCGCGGACCGGGTCGGGCGCCGGGTCGGATGACGACCCGGCCTGGTTCGTGAAAAAATGGTATCATAGGTGCTTTTGTTATTTGGGGTGTCAAGTAGCTTGGTGATTAAGTGTGTCGGGACTCGAGAGGTAGGTGCGGGAAGGACGTCATGAACCCTCGCTCGTCCCGAGACTCGAGTTTCCAGGGGTAGTCCAGGATCCAAATTTTCTTCTCTGGATTGGTATGTGTGGATGAGGGATGACAAGGGAAGTGATCCGGTGTTACGCGACGAGGCTGCATGGAGTAGCGACCCATGTACGGCCCGAGTGCACGGTTCAAGATGCTTCCTGTGGTTGATGCTGGCTTGGAGCATGGCCTGCTAAGCCATGTTACCGGGTTGGTGTAACCACTAGTCCCTTATTTTTGGATGTTCTAATGCGAGTTATGTTTAACCTTCGTTTTGGTTGGTGCGAGTACATCTCAAAAATGAAATGGATTTTTGTGAAGGTGGTTTCAAAAAGGGAAAAAAATGGGAGGTGTTTTGGAAGTTGTTTTGAAATCTCAGTAATACTTTTTGGAATGTGAATTGGAAAATGTTTTGGAAATTGGAAATGTATTGCTTTGATGATAAGTTATTTTTTTTACAATTGGTTGAGAATTTGTGCTTTGTGCTTAATGGTCTGATTTGGAAATGATAAGTGTCTTTAATCTACCCTTGGTATTCCTATGAGTGATCACACATTGAGGTGCGCATGTGGAAAGTGGGGAAATTGGTGACGTGAGTGGATGGGTGCTTGAGCTAGCACATAGATATGTATGTGTGAGACTCCATGGGATATCAATGGTGGATATCTAAGTTGTTTTGTTTGCTGAAAGATGGTTTTCAAAAAGGGTTTTTCAAATGTTTAGAAAAGTGAGTGAGAGATTGTTTAGCGTTCTCTTTTCGTGTTGGGTATTCCTTTTCGTGAGTTCTTGGTTTTGACGTACTGAATTGTGGTTGGAATAGTGATTTGAGTTTGAGCTTTCGTTGTGATTGAGGTGTGAAATTTTGATTTATGATGAGTTTTGATTCGGATTTGTGCCCCTTGTTTTTGAGTATGCCACCCAGAAAAGTCCCAGAAGGTTCTAGTGAGTCACTTCTAGTTGTTGGTTCTACCTAGACTCTTAGCAGAGTGGTGGAATTGAATTCTTTTCGGTTGATGTCTATATTTTATAGTGATCGTGATCTATTGAAGGTAACAAACTGGCATGGTGAAGTCGTTGGTGTTTTCATGTTATTGGGAACTCCTAAAGCTAAGAGAGTCTGTGTTGGTTCAGGTCCATTTGAAGGTGCAACTTGGGATTGGTGGAGAAGATAACCCTAGTGTCATTGCATGATGGTATGACTTGGAAGGTGCTTAGGACCACTCTCATTAGATGGTTTATATTTGTGGAAGTGGAGGTGATGGAAGCGACAAGGCTCGTGAGTGTCCAGCAATGCCAACGAATATTGAAGGCCTACGTTGGGCATCTCAAGAAGTTGGTTCCCTTTCCTCCAAAGATAATGTCGCAGAATCAGTTAATGTTTCTCTTATGTGGGGTCTTCGTCTATTGTTCAAGGACCGGTTCCCTTTGGTGTTTCGGATGGTTCCCCATTCTGTGAGAGCGAGCCAGAGGAACCCATCTCAAACAAGTTTTCTTTACAATTCCATCTTCTATTAGTCAGGCCACTCTCTTGTTCGCCTCTTTTGTGGTCGGTTTGGGTACTTTAAGCTGCCTTTCCATCATCCTCCGAAGGCCTGCCGTTAGTGTGGCCATTTGCGGAAACATAGAGAAGTTCCGCTAGCGGTTTTATCAGGAGGAGTCTCGACAGGAGATTGTCAGCTCCTGACTGCGGGGCAGTAGATGCTTCAAGACATCAGAGCTCCAACCACAGGTCTCGGAGCGAAGCTCTTCACGCAGTCAGGAATCATTGGGTGTGGGGAACCATGGTCTAATTTTTGTCTCCAATGATTAAATGGGGACATTCTGAATTTCCCTGTTTCATCTCTCCCGTCTTTGAAGGTTCGGTTTTTCTGTAAGAGGCGCAAAGGTCTCTTTTTCTCGTTGTGGTCTTTGTTCTTTGAATACCCCACCGTGGTTGTAAAAAGGCATGGTGATATTGTTTTCTTGTAATTCCAGTAGTTGCGCCTCCTCAAGTGTTAGATGTTTTGTTTTAGTACATGCTCGTTTTGGAGATTCTCACCTCTTGTGGAAATGATGAGTAATGGTTAAGTTTGTCTTTTGGTATAATTCTTCTGTGGGTTTTCTCATGTGTTAGTGGTTTCTGGTTTGGTTTGGAAGTTCTCAGGTCGATCTCTACTGGTTGGTTTAAGCTAGTCGGTTCTTAAATGGTAGGGAGACTCACCATGAATCGTGTCGTGTTTTTTTTAAGGTTTAGTCTGTGTGGAGGTTCCCTCTTGGATCAAGTTAGAAGTTCGAGAGTAAGTTCATGCTAAGAGTCTCAATGTCGGTTGTGCTAGTCGGGTTCTTGTGGTGGGGAGAACCCCCCCCCCCCCCCTCTTTTCCTGATGGTTCTTTTCTTTTCAGTTTCCCTCAGAGTTGGTCGGGTGTGACTGATGGAGTCAAAGGTCACGCCGACTTGTGATTTTGTTGGCCTCATTTAGTTTTGTACTCGAGTTTGTTTCCTCGTTTGGCTGGGTGACTTTCTGGGGGCAGAAAGTTTTTGTGGTGGGGAGAATTGTCACACCCGAACTTCGCACTATGACAGTGACTTTTAATTTTATTCATATTCTATAATTATTATTTGGCATTAAGTTTTTTTTTATGTTGAGATGCGTGATGGACTCAATGTGAGTTGTGCGTTGCTGATAGATGTGCATAGAATTAGCAATGCACGATACTTTATTTTAATATTTTGGGTCTCGTTTTTGAACCACGTTTTGAACCGGTTTTAATTTAAAAGAAATTGGGTTCTTAGATGGGCGCGCAAGCGTATGCACGCCCTGCGCAGTTCCTAATCTTACTAGTGGAATGTTTTTTTTTATTATTATGTGTTATTATTGAGACGCGCAACCATGTGCGTGACCGCGCGCGTGACCACGCGCGAGACCATGCCCGTGACCACGTGTGTTTCTCGGTCTCAATGATTATAATAATAATAATAATAATTTGTTTGTTTTATTATTTTCAGTCATTACTATTAGTTGCGGTCGCACATACTAGTTATGGTCGTGACTACTATTTGATGTGTAGCGGTCGCTGATAGATGTCTCTGCGGTTTCAACTATCAGTTCCGGTCGTAATTTTTAATTGTACTTATGTTTGTTTTTTTTTTGGTTTTCTTAAAGTTTATATATATATATTTGTTATTATGTTTCTTATTGTTTTTATTATTATTATGAAATTTTTATTTTTATTTTTATTTAGTTTTATTTTATATCATCTCATTATTCTTTTTTATTTATTTATTCTTTTTTTTTCTTTTACTGTTTTTTTTTGGCTTCCCTCATCTCTCCCACTCGCGCCTCACCCCCTTTCCCCCCTCATCTCACCCTGTCGCGCAACCCTTTTTTTCCCCCTAACCCTACCGCCGCTCCTCCCTTCTCCAAGCCAGCCGCACTTCATCGGCTCCCCTTCCTACGGCGGTTGAGCTCGCGCCGGCCCCGTCACGCCCCTACTTCATCCGACGGCCCCCTCCCTCTCACTCTCCCGCTCGCAGCCGACCTCCCTCGCCGAGACCCGCACCCCCCGCCGTCCCGGCCTCTCTCTGTCCGGCCTCCCTCTCCTTCGTCCTCGCCGAGACCCGCACCCCCCTCACCATCCCGATCCCCGGCCGCCGCTCATCCCCGGCCGCCGCTCATCCCCGGCCGCCGCTCCGTCTCCCCCTCCGGCGAAGAACCGCCGCCCAGTTCGCATCGCCACCCCAAATCCCCCCTACCATGTCCGGCGCTGCACCCTGCTTCCAGCCCGTGCCGCTGCTTCCTCGCCATCGCCTCTCCCCCATGCGCCGCAACCTTCCTCCTTGGCCGGACTCCTTCCGGCGCGCTGCTATTCAGTGGTTCCGGCTCAATCCCACCGCACCTCAAGTTTGCATCCCTCATCCTCATACCTATAGGTTTGATCCATGTTTATGTGGGGTGTTTTGGTTTCAATTCCTGTTTTATGGTCAAATATAGGTTCTATGTGGTGTGAGTTGCACGCGATTGACATTTGGCACCAGGTTTTGGGGTTGATTCTTGATATTTTGGTTCAATTGTTTGTTTTAGGGTCAATTTGGATTTGTTGGGTTGCGGTTGGTGTGCAACGATCCTTGCACACCATATTTGTGGAGTCTTCGACACGTCAAGGTAGGTGGTTTCATGTCATTACATCTTTTAGATAATTTAGTTTGGTTGTTTAATTAATTTAATATGTTCTATGATTTAATTACATAGTGCGATCCATGTTTATAATGTTCTGGCATGCTCGTCTGATGAGATTGGATTTCCGAAATAGTAGGCTCTTGTTGCTTATATGTGTCTTGTCATATAAATGATGGGTTGTTCTTTAAAAGATGTGCGAAATGCATATTAAAAATTGTTTGACATGCATGCATCATGAAAATTTCACTTTCTTTCGAAATGATAATGTTTTCTTCATTTTGAACTTGTTGGGGTAAGTCCAAAAATTGTTTAATCAATTGTTTATATGGTGCAAATGTGGTTCTGGAATATTTGAGTGCGAAATTGATTTTAAAATGGTCTTTGCACGTAAAAATATGTGTTGTTTTGGTGCAATGTTTTCAAGTTGAGTTCTAGGTGATGTTTGGCTGGTGCGAACTTAGTTTTTATGGGTAATTGAGTTGTGTATGTCTAAATGTGGGTTTTTAATGTGTATCGGATCATTTTAAGAGGTGCAGATGGTTCAGAAAATTGTGTAGTTGGGTGAAACTAGTTTTAAGGACAAAATATTAATCAAGTGGTTTGAACGACTCCCACCTTTGTAATTGGGAGTGTTTATTTGTGTCTACCCTTGTTGTGTTATTAAAATAATGCTTCCTAAGTTGGGCAAAGTGTTTATGTTCTTGTTTGAGCATTTTTTTTAAAATGGGGTTTTTATGAAACAATTAGGTAACAACGAATATATTTTTGGAAAGGTGTTTTGGCGTGCGTGAGTTTTTGAAATGTTGTTTGGGTGTGAAAATAGTGATTTGTGTGTATTTTCTGGTTGGGTCTGTGATTTGTGTGTATTCTCAGCGGGCTTCTCTTTTTTTCGGCATTGCGCAAACCCTGACACCCTCTGTCGGCCTCCGGCCAGCCTTTCAGACTGCTCGTCGTAAGTGCGCTATACCTCGGTTGTTAGTTCTTTTAATTTCATTGAGTTGCAATTTGGATTTTGGATTCGTGTTTGGTCTGATTATGGTGTAATTGCTCCGATTGCTTGTTTTTAGGGATTTGTTGTGTTGTTGCGGTGCGTTTGAAGTGCGGCGGACCTTGCGCACTTTTTTTTGTGAAGTCGGTCTACACCGAGGTAGGTAGTTTCGCGTATGATTATTAATTGCTAAGTTCATTTGCATAATTAATTAATTTAGCATGTTTATTAATCAGTTTGTTTGGTGCACAATGAATTTCTTTTACTTGAGGTTCGGTATGTTTTAATGTGTTTACTAGCGTGTTAATATGAGATGAGTATTTTTTCCCCCTGTCGAACTGCTTGCTAGTGCTTCATAAGTTGTGCAGTTTATTTTGTTAGAATGTGCAAGGGTGTGAATGATGTTTTGGGCGTAGTGTCTATATGCGTTTTTTTCATAAGTGAACATTTAATGAGGTTGTGGTGTTTAATGTCTATTTGTTTTAATTTTGGTTTTAAAGTGGCTTCTCAATTTGAAGGTGAGTGTGTCATTAGCGCGATTCTTTGTTGTGGGTTTATTATGTCGCGCAAGTGCTACAAAGTCTGTTTTATCATGTTTTTGGTGTTGCGTCATGGGGCGCTTGGTATTAGGAAGGATGTTCGAGTGTATTGTTGGTATAAAACTTTAATGTGATATTTAAAATGCTTTATAAATTGTTTAATTGTTTAACTCCTTTATTAAATTATATGTATAGTGATTGGTCCCTTCCTCGGGGGTTCGAGTCATCGGCAGTAAGGACCTGTGTATATGCATATGCATGAAAATGTATATACATGGCGGTGAAGTTGTCTCGGGTTACCCTTGTCAAAAGCTGCGTGTCTTGAGGAAGGTTTCCTATGCCTATACCTTTAGTTTGAATTTCATAATTGCTTGCTTTCTTTGAAAATATGTTATATGTACATATATGTTATATTTACATGTTATGAAATCTGGGTGCATTCACAAATAATGGTTATGCATTTGTTTTGGAAACATGTAATGTAATACAAATGCCATTTGGACTTTCATAAATTAATTGCATCATTTTAAGAAAGAGTTCAAACTTGTTTTTTTTTCATGTAACATGTAGATTGTTAAATTGGGATTTTTAAAAGGTTTTGCAAAGAGTTTAGATGATTATATGTTCAAAAATGAAAACTACTATTTGTGAAACCATAAAGCCTGTTTGGACCTTTTGAAATGGTTTATAAAATTTGAAAAACCCCTGCTAAGGCAAACCCCTCGGTTTTAGAAAATGACTTGTATGTTGAGTGTACGAATATGTGCCTAATGTTGGGACTTATGCTTTATGTAATGTGAAAGAGGGGAATGCGCTTAAGGAGGGAGAACCGTGGTGAGTGGTTTAGCGAGTTTTTAGGATAAAGAAAGTGTGATGTTCATTTCTTTTATTTTGATAAAAGCTCACCACATTTTTGAAATAGAGCACAATGGTGAACCCGGGTATCTGGGTGGGTGACCAGGACTAGTACGCTAGATGACACGGCAGGGGTCTGTCCCGGTTTGTCTAGCAGGATTGACGCAACAACACTAACTAAACATATGAATTTCAGAGGGTCGTGGTCTTCTAAGCCACGTTTTCTGAGGGTCGTGGTCTTCTAAGCCACGTTTTCTGGGGGTCGTGGTCTTCTAAGCCACGTTTCACCGTGGTACGAGGTCTCTAGTTTCCCACTTGTTCTAGCTACCTATAGGGATTTCCCATGGTGCTCATTTGTGACATGCTACTAGCGGTGTGACTTTCTTTTCAGTTGTTTCATACTTGATGTCTCTTTTTGTGAAAACCCTATTTTAATCCAAATTGGTTTCTTTTCATTTGAAACTTTAATGCATGCTTGGAACCTATTTTGAAAATATAGTGGGAGTGAAAAACTTTACTTGAAAATAAAAACTCGTTACTTGGATTTGGAAAGAAGGAAAACATTATTTTATTATACCTTATTTTTTTCAAACTGGCATGATTGGATTTCTTACTTAAGGCAGGGGCATAGGGCGTGGTTGTTCCTTGGCTTTTCCTACTGAGCATCTCGGTGCTCATGCCTACTTTACTTTTCAGTTTCAGGTTATAGACTTGGATCGCTCTTCGAGCGAGCGTGGTTGTAACTTTGGTGGTGACCCATGGGGTCACTTGGAGGTATGTCTAGTTGCCTATCTTTATTTTATTTCCCACTGTTAGTGTTTAATTGTTTTGTTCTGTTTATTCTTGTTTATATGTCTTTTATTTTCTGAGCTAAATTGTTCCCAACTGCATGTTTTGATGCCCGACACTAGTTGCCAGCCCGTGGGGATCGGGGACGCCCTTCGGGCCATGTCGCGGGCCGGCTCGGGCGCCGGGTTGGATGGCGACCCGGGTTGGTTCATTAATGAAATATTAGGATCCATATTTCACGAAAACTCGTGGTTTTCCTTATATTATTTTTATTAGATATATATCCATGTATTAGTACCATTTTATCACTCTTTGGTACTTAGGATAATAAAGAAAAAAAATTAATAAAAATATGACTATATTTATCTCTTTAGTATGAAGCCAATTTTATTTCAAAACCCTTGTTTTCAAAAAAAAATTCTGAATTTTTTTTAAAGAATATATGAAGATAATTCTAAAAGAAAATGATTTTAAATATTTATTATGGTTTTAAATGATAAATTTCTATATTTTAAAAGATATTTTTAAATAATTTTTTTTTGAAAAATGTTTTATTTTTAAAAATTATTTTTAATGTTTTCAATATTTATTTACAACTTTTCAAAGTGTTTTAAAAGAAATGGTTAAAAATCATGATTTATTTATACTTTTTCATAGTTTTTTCAAGTAAATTTACACTCAAATATTTTTCAATATTCATTTATATGTTTTCAAAGTTTTTTTTTCGAGAAATGGATTTCAAAACATTTTTAAGCTTCTTTTATATGTTCTTAAGAAAAAAATTTATCAAGATTTATTTATAAGTTTTCCAGTTTATTTTCAAGAAAATATTTATTAAAAGGTTTTATGTTTTAAGAATCATTTTCCAAAGAATAAAGGATATTATCCTAAAAAATTAAAAGGTATTTCTAAATTATTTATCATCTAAGATGACCTCTATTGGTGTTAATTATTCATTTCTGTGGAAATGATACAATGATTCCAATAATATTTTTTCTTTGAATGGATTATGTTTTGATGGAATGATGTTTTATGAAACTTTTTTATCTTTAATAAGTTATATTCCTTTCAATCCGGATTCTATTTATGTGTTAGCTTTTGAGGAAATGATTATCAAACTTGTATCTTTTTCCACTTGCCATGATATTATTACAAGTTTATGATACCCATTTCATATCACAGTTTATGATATTATTTTTAATGATCTTTTAGAACATGTATGTATGATTTCACTTTGAGATTGGTGGGATATATATTTCCCTCCAATGAATTGGGTAATGATTTATATCTCATGATATATACATCGATGGAATGAGAAATGAACATGGTTTTGTATTATAGGTCTATAATGATTAGTGAAATTAGTTTAGTAATAAAGGGATGGAATAGTGTGTGAACTCAGTTCAATAAAGGACTTTTTCCACTAAGTTGTCCTTGGCAGTGATGCCTTAACTACTAGGAAAATTATTATATATGATTATGTGTCTACCACAATTCCATGGTTTATTACAATATTATGATATCATGTCTTATGTTCTTTATTTCCTTATGATTCATATCTTATGAACCATCAAGGATTATTCCATGATTCTTATTTTTAATCTTAAGATATTTAGGTCATTATCATATAATTTTATTATCATGTTCTGATGCCCATATTCTCATTTTTATGCTTATATGTTACCCTTTTTTACCCTACTAAACATCTAAGCTCAACCCTTTTTATTTTTCCTTTCCTGGGTTATGAATATAAGTATTATGTATTATGTGTCTAAAAAGGGTGATAGTTATAAAGAACCTAGTGCAATATATTTTAGTTCACCTATGTACTAGTGTTTATGTAACCAAATTTCATAAGGAAGTAAATTAATACAGTCTTTGGGCATATATTTGTATACTTTTTAAAATAATACATAAAATTAATGTAATGATAATGTATGTCAAAAATAGGTCACTATAGTTGGTATCATAGAAAAGGTTTAGTTATCATTTGGAAACTATGATGAGAAAAACTTAGTGATAACCCTAGGAACATGTCTAAGGATAAGCCAAAGGATTAGGAAAAGTATCAAAAAATGTCCCTAGAATTTTGGTATAGGATAGAGTGATTGGTTTCCGAGAAATACATCTTTATCTTGATACTAAAAATGGATGTGTCCTTGGAATAGTTTTAGTTATGGATAAAAACTCTAATAATATGTCCAGGGCCTGACTTGGGGTATTCTAGTACATGAAAATTAGCCTTGTTGCACACCTGGTTTGAAACCCCCAGGGGATATGCCTTGGGAATTCAAAAACTCATCATGAACCACCATAAAGTATTTAAATATAAGTTGTCTATTAAAAACCTAGTATTAACTTAGTGTTTCATAGATTAAATAAGGGTTCATGATTTATACATTTTATAAGTAATTATTTTAATTACTATGTGGTTTTATTCTATGATAAGTAATGCTCACACAAGGATTCTAGTTTAATTCAATGGTGGGAACTAGAAGGAACTGGATTAACGTTGAATGTGATTGATTATTTTTTTATGAGAATTCATATGGGATGATAACTGAAGTGAAAGTTTTTATGACCATGCCTAATCAGTTTTCATGGAACAAGATCAACAATGTGTACCTTAACTAATTGTTAGACTGACCTTGGATGACAAAGAAAGATTTTTATGAGAGTTCAGGTAATGGATACTATAACATCCAAATTAAGTAATGAATAATATATATTCTTATCTATTTCTATTTATGAATTAGATATTGTTTTAGAGTCTTAAAATGGTAATAAATCCAATCTTAAGCATGGAATACACTAATATTTTTAAAAGATTGGTTTACTGCCTTTTGATGGAAAACCATTTTTAAATCAAACTTTTGACAATTTTATAATCTCTATTTTTCAAAATAAACATATTCTTTATGATTGGCACATGGAAATTTACATGGGATAAATTTTTGGTATTTTCTGACAATGTTCATTTTTTTAATGAATAGTAAAAAATACTGCATTTCACATCAAAATTGCTTTTTCATATAATTTAATTATATGGTTATATTATCTTTTTAATTTGTATTAAAGTTTAATATGAATATATTTTTACCATTTAATCCAGTTATGGTCATTAGGATTAATTTCACTTTGTAATTGGGCTTAAATTATTGCCAAACTTTTCATAGTTATTGTTTCAAAAAAACCCGCTATTTGTTTTGACAACAGGAATTATTTTTAAATTAATTATTGCAATTTCTGTGTTTGGAATTTGGTAAAATTGATTCCATATTTGGAATCAGAAGGTACAAATTATGTAATTAAGACTCTTGTTTTTGGACATTATGAATAGTAACGACGGTAATTATCTTTAATTATCTTGATTAATGAGTAATTAGGTAGTTAAGGATAATAAAATAATATCATAATAATAAAAAATTACACCAAAATGTGTCCTAATGCTACTTTTTGTCTCATGGCCAACCATGGGATGCCTTGGGCCAAACTTGAGGACCCCATGGAATCACTTTTGTGGGAAAGTGACTTGTTATCTTTTTATTTTTTAATGAATGATAAATATAACAAAGAATGTACCACCTGAGTAAAAAAAATTTAGTTTTGTCTACATAAATTATATTTTGGACTATAAATATTAATTGGAAAGGTATAAAAATTTCCTACATCATATTATTTTTTTCATAATTTGTGGACATTAAATAAATTAAATTATTTATGACATCATGATGATGCAGCGATTACCTCACTATTTAACGATTTAAATAAAATGAAAAGATAATGTAAAATATAAGACCTACACTTGTAAAAAATCTATTGGATGGGTATATTTCTAACCCTTAACACCTTATCCTATAATTATATCAATGTGTGACCTTTTAAATCTGAAACCTATTTTAAAATAAAGTAACCTTTTATACCTTTCCAAGAGTGCCCCTCCTCTCCACTTATAAAAGGCCCCCACCTCTACCACCATACCAACACATATCAAGCCTTTGGCTCGGACAAACCCTGCCCATTTAGTCTCTTCACATCCCTCTCTTACTCTTATAACTCTCACTTTGGGCAGAAGTCTTCCCAAGGAATCATTTGATCTCAAATCAAAAAGAGTTACCCGATTTAAAGGTAGTGTCTTCTCTTGTGTTATTTTGTTTTATTTTGCTTCTCCAACCCCCTAAACTCTTTTTATTCATTTCTTTTGTAACAAATAAATTATATTCAATTTACTAGGATGTTTTTATAATAATTATTCGAGATACACTTACACACACATACATATAATGGTTAAAGAACATATTGTTTCTGTGGATTGTGAATTTCTGCCTCACGAAAAAATGATTGTTCAATATTCTTCTGACACCTTAAAAGGTGGCCATTAAGATGTAACTATATTTATATATGATATATAATATGTTTATTGTTTCCTTAATCTTCTGTATTTTTCATTTATGGCATACCATTATGGTTTCCATTATGGGTAAACGCGATATCTTCATTTTAGGAAGTGCGGACAACCGCCCCCTCAAAGTGATTTGATTCGTTAATACCATTTGTGGTACGTATAAAGGATAGATTTAATGATATTATATATGATAACCTACTATAAGTTTAATAATATTATGTATCATTATGTTTTAATTCCATTAAATGTGAAATAGAAATGGAAGTAGCGTTCATGTGTACGTACGGCTTACCGTCTCCGTGAATGGTGCATTTCATTTATTACCTCTAAATGATTATTTAATATTATAAATGCATTTATATACTGGATATATATTATATATATGGCATCTACATAATGAATATCATTCTTGAGATAATTGATATTTGATTACGTGAACAACTTGTAAATATAAGAAGTTCACTTTTGACTTGACTACCAAATATCGACAAAACAACCTTTATTAACTTAAATGATTACATAATGTTCATAACATGGTAATAAGTGACATAAAAGAAATAATGAACTTGAAAAATATTCTTAAGCAAGTATAAATTTACTCAAGTTTATTATTCATGAAATTAAAGAACGATCGAGTCAAGTCGGACCCGAGGTAAGGGACATCGTCTCAATCTCCTTTCATTGAGGCATATTTTTTTTATACACAACTTTCTTTTATATGGTGTATAAACCCCTTTGAATTTTACATTTATCCAAAAGGAATCTTTTTTATATGATGTGTCTAAATGACAAAAGGGAATGTTTTTGTCATACGTATGTGGCGACAATGACTTCTCCGCCGTCGTGACCATTATTTGAGTTTCAGCTTCCTCTACAAGCCAAACCATTTTTTAATGGAAAATAAATACCATGTTTTACTTTTCTTTTATTTTGGTATTGAAAATGGTTTTCATAATGTTCTTATTATATCAATTTGTTGTATTGATATCTTGTGATTGAAATGTGGAAATGTTATGTTTTCTTTATGCATGTTTTATGTGATACGATTATGTTATGGTTCTTGGGCATTATTATGAAGACGGGTGGTTCCATGATAAACTAAGGGAAGGTGAGCCCGATATAGCTCTTCAATGCATTGGGTAATGCGAAGGGGTTAAAGGTTAATGTTTATCTGAAGAGATTTAGGGAATATACTGTGATGGGTATTCCAAACGTAACCAAGTGGGTTACTCCCTACGTAAGAATGTTATGAATTCCTCAAGTTACCTTTATGTCTTATGATTTCTATGATTTATTCATGATTTTCTGAGGTATGTTAAAGTGCTTATGTTTTATGGGTAAAGTATGATTTCATTCTTATGTATATATGAATTCATGTTTCCTTTCCATATTTTTATAACCCTTACTGAGCTTTTTATGCTCATCCCAAGTTTCTGAAATGTTTTTCACAGGTCAAGGGAATGGTACATGATAAGATGATAATGTCAAGGAAGTGTCGAGAAATAATCCATGTTTTAATTTCTATACGTTTCTATTGATGGGAAAAATGAATACTATTTTTATTGTAACCACTTTGTTTAAATGTGGGATGTAATGCATATTATATGATCTAATTCTATAAAACTCTAAACCGGAAAATATCCTCAATGTGTAATCTTGTAATAACTCAAGATTAAGTAAGGTTTAAGGCTGGGGCCTTATAGTTGGTATCATAGGTCGGTTTGGATAACTTTAGGATTTATAATTCTATTAAATTATTATCCAAAAATATTTTTTTTATAGTTAAATTGAAATGATATAGAATTTGAAGATTACCATGTCGCTTCATCTAAGAAATGTTTGTTCAGAATGGTTTTCTGCAGAGGAAATAGGGAAGCAGTTCTAGGAAGGCATACATAAGGAAATAACCTTCCAAATCAGCATCCTGAGATGGTTGGAATTGGAACTGAACAGTGTTTTGCAGTAATGAAACAGTTGACTCAAGCGATAAATGGTGGGGGTATCCATGCATGAGATCAGCAAGATCAACCACAGAGGAACATGTCAATAGTGGAACATTTCATGAGGCAACATCCCCCATCATTCAGAGGATCATCTGACCCTGTGCTAGCTAAAGCGTGGATTAAAGCATGAGAGAATATTTTTGATGTCATGGGGTGTTCAGACAATCAAAATGTTAGTCTTTCTATTTACCGTTTGGAGGGTGAAGCAGATCAGTGGTGGTCGATAGTTAAAAATATCAGGGACGCTGATGAGATTGATGCTCTCGACTAGGATGAATTCAAAGGTATGTATCTTGAGAAGTATTTTCCTAATTCTGTTTGACTTAGGATGGAAAAACAATTCTTGGAATTGAGGCAAGAGGAAGACTCAGTGGCTGCTTATGAAGAAAGGTTCACTCGATTGTCAAGGTATGCTCCAAATTTTATCTGAGACCTTGATAGTAAAATCAATCATTTTTACTCAAGATTAAAGCCAAAATATCGAAGGGATTTGGATATTCGTGAGTTTAAAAGTTATGAAAATATTGTTCGATGTGCTGAGAAGGTGGAAATGGAGTTTGTCGATGATCAAGTGTTCTATAACAACCATAAGAAGAAGAGACTGAGGTGGCAGGAGAAAGGAAAGAATTCTTCAAAAAAGTATGATGGTAAGATAACAAAGTTTCCAGTTTGTGATAAATGTGGTAAAAGAAATGTTGGGGAATGTCTTATGAATTCTGGAAAGTGCTACCGATGTGGTAAGATGGGACATATGGCTTGTGATTCACTGAAAAAGACCAGGGTGATGGTAAGACCAAATTTGATTTGTAGTTAGTGAAATGTTTTAAGTGCAATGAGATGGGTCACTATGTAAATGAGTGTCCGACAAAGAGCTTGAGTGATGGGAAGCAGTTAGACTACAAGAAAAAAAGGGGTGGTGAAATCCTTTGCAACTACTTCAGTAGATGTCGGGCCATAAAATGAAGTTTTATCAGCTCTAGGGAGCTCAGTATTTTTCAAAGATTGACCTGAGATCGGGGTACCATCATTTGAAGGTAAAGGAAGAAGATAATCCAAAGACCGCGTTTTGTACAAGATATGGCCATTATGAGTTTTTAGTAATGCCTTTTGGGCTAACCAATTCACCTAAAATATTCATGGGCTTAATGAATAGAATTTTCCATGAGTTCTTGGATAAGTTTGTGGTGGTTTTCATTGATGATATTTTGGTGTTTTCTAAAAGTAAAGAGGAGCATGAAAGATATTTAAGGGTTATTCTAAAAACCTTAAAAGAAAATAAATTGTATGGTAAATTCAGCAAGTGTGAGTTCTGGTTACAAAAAATTTCTTTCCTTGGTCACATTTTTTCTAAAGATGGAAGAACTATGGATCCTACAAAAACAAAGGTTGTTGAATAATGGCCAAGACCCACAAATGTAATTAAGATTCATAGCTTTCTTGGTTTGTCAGGCTATTATCGAAGGTTTTTTAGAAAATTTTCCCGGTTATCTAGTCTAATGACTAAGCTAACTCAGAAGGGTGTTAAGTTTATCTAGACAAAAGAATGTGATGATTGTTTTCAGGAACTGAAAAGAAGATTGGTGAATGCTCCAGTTTTGGCATTACCTTCCAGGAATGGGGAGTTTGTTATCTACATTGATGCTTAATTGAAAGGACTTGATTGAATCCTAATCCAGAATGATCAGGTAATTGCATATGATTCACGTCAGTTGAAAGCTCATGAGGTAAATTACCCTATACATGATTTGGAATTAGCTGCTGTTGTTTTCGCTTTAAAATTTTGGAGGCATCATTTTTATGGAGTAAAGTGTAAAATATATACCGATCACAAAAGTTTAAATTATATATTCACTCAGAAATAATTGAACATGAGACAGAGGAGATGGCTAGAATTAATCAAGGATTATAATTGTGTAATTCATTACCATCCGGGAAAAGAAAATAAAGTGGCTGATGCTTTGAGTCGAAAAAGTAATGCTTCATTAACAATGTTTCATTTGGAACATGATCCTTTGGTTAAGGATTTGATGAAAATTGTCATAGAAGTTGTTGGAGCTATATGTCCTTCTATTTTGTTTCAGGTATCAGTGAAATCTTCTCTATCAGACAGAATTAAGCCAGCACAGAAGCAAGACAGTGAGTTGCAGAAAAAGGTAGAGCTGGTTCAGAAGGGTAAGTTTCCTGATTTAAACATTGATAATGATTGTTTTTTGATATTTGGGAAGAGATTGTGTGTGCCTTCTGATTCACAGTAAAATAGAGAGTTGTCATGTGAAGCTCATATTTCTCCATTTTCAGTTCATCCTGGTAGTACTAAGATGTACAGTGATCTGAAGGATTATTACTGGTGGGATGGAATGAAAAGAGATATTACTGATTTTACTATGAAGTGTTTGACTTGCCAGTAGGTTAAAGCAGAGCAGCAGTTACCGAAAGGGATGCTTCAGCCTTTACCAGTGCCAGAGTGGAAATGGGATAATATATCCATGGACTTTGTTGTGGGATTACTGAAGACATCTCGAGGTAACAATGCAATCTGGGTAATTGTTGATCCCTTGACTAAATCTGCTCATTTCCTTGTTGTACGAGATACTTTTTCCCTAGATCAACTTTCCCATTTGTATCTTAAAGAGATATTCAGGTTACATGGAGTTCCTATCTCCATTGTATGTGACCGTGATCCTAGGTTCACTTCTAACTTTTGGAAAGGCCTTCAGAAGTCATTGGGTACTGAATTAAATTTTAGTACAGCTTTTCATCCGCAATCAGATGGGCAGTCAAAAAGAATGATTCAGACTTTGGAGTATATTCTACATGCTTGTTCGATGGATTATCAGGGAAGTTAGGACCAATATCTTTCTTTGGTTGAGTTTTCTTAAAATAACAGTTTTCATTCCAGTATACAGATGGCACCATTTGAGGAATTATATGGGAAGCGGTGTCGAACTCCAGCTTTCTGGGATGAAGTGGGTGAAAGGAATTTGATGGGACCAGAATTGGTAGAAGAGTTGGAAAAAAAAGTTCAGCTGATACAGAAACACATGAGAATAGCTCAGAGCAGGAAGAAGAATTATGCGGACAATAGGAAGAAGGATCTCTCTTTTGAGGTAGGTGATCATGTTTTTCTCAAAGTCTCACCATGGAAAAGTGTGATGTGATTTGGTAAGAAGGGAAAGCTGAGTCCAAGGATCATTGGACCATATGAAATTTTGGAGAGAGTTTGATCAGTTGCATACCGAGTGGCTTTACCTATGAGTTTATCTCAGGTACACAATGTTTTTCATGTTTCAATGTTAAGAAAGTACATGCCAGGTCCATCTCATGTTTTGAGTCCAAAGGTAGTTCAGCTGGAAGAGAACATATCTTATGAGGAACAACTGGTCCAGATTCTTGATCATATGGAAAAAGTGCTACGGAATAAGTTGATTCATCAGTTAAAGGTTTTGTGAAAAAACCACATGATTGAAGAGGCGACATGGGAATCTGAAAATGCAATGAGGGATAAATACCTCCACTTATTCGATAAGTAAATAAATTGTAGGGACGCAATTTTATAAAGGGGGAAGGATATAAAATCCCAAGTAATTAATGAATAATATATATTCTTATCTATGTTTATTTATGAATTAGATAGTGTTTTATAGGCTTAAAATGAGAATAAATCCAATCTTAAGCATGGAATACACTAATATTTTTAAAAGATTGTTTTACTGACTTTTGATGGAAAACCATTTTTAAATCAAACTTTTGACAATTTTATAATCTATATTTTTCAAAATAAACATATTCTTTATTATTGGGACATTGAAATTTACATGGGATAAATTTTTGGTATTTTTCTGACAATGATCATTTTTTAATGAATAGTGAAAAATACTGCATTTCACATCAAAAATGCTTTTTCATATAATTTAATTATATGGTTAGATTATCTTTTTAATTGGTCTTAAAGTGTAATATGAATATATTTTTACCATTTAATCCATTGGTGGTCATTAGGATTAATTTCACTTTGGAATTGGGCTTAAACTAATGCCAAACTTTTCATAGATATTGTTTCAAAAAAAACCCGCTATTTGTTTTGACAACGAGAATTATTTTTAAATTAATTATTGACATTTTTGTGTTTGGAATTTGGTAAAATGGATTCCATATTTTTAATCAGAAGGTCCAAATTATGTAAATAAAACTCTTTTGTTTTTGGACATTATGAATAGAAATGATGGTAATTATCTTTAATTATCTTGATTAATGAGTAATCGGGTAGTTAAGGATAATAAAATAATATCATAATAATAAAAAATGACACCAACATGTGTCCTAATTCTACTGGTTGTCTCATGGCCGACCATGGGATGCCTTGTTCCAAACTTGGGGACCCCATGGAATCACTTTTGTGGGAAAGTGACTTGTTATCTTTTTATTTTTTAAAGAAAGTTAAATATAACCAAAATGTATCACCTGAGTAAAACATTTTTACTTTTGTCTACATAAATGATATTGTGTACTATAAATATTAATTGGAAAGTTAAAAATATTTCTGACATTACAATATTTTTTTCATAATTTTTATACATTAAATAAATTCAATTATTTATGAGATCATCATGATGCAGCGATTTCCTCATTATTTAACGATATAAATAAAATGAAAAGATAATATAAAATATAAGACCTACACTTGTCAAAAACCTATTTTATGGGTATATTTCTAACACTTATCACCTTATCCTTGAATTATATCAAAGTGGGATCTTTTAAATCCGAAACTCATTTAAAAATAAAGTAACCTTTTATACCTTTCCAAGAGTGCCCCTCCTCTCCACTTATAAAAGGCCCCCACCTATACCACCTTACCCACACATATCAAGCCTTTGGCTCGGCCAACCCCATCCCATTTAGTCTCTACACATCCCTCTCTTACTCTTAGATGCCTCACTTTTGGCATAAGTCTTCCCAATTAAGCCTTTGAGCTCAAATCAAGAAGACTTACCCGATTTAAAGGTAGTGTCTTCTCTTGTGTTATTTTTTTTTTATTTTGCTTCTCCAACCCCCTAAACTCTTTTTATTCATTTCTTTATTAACAGATCTAGTATCTTAAATATACTATGATGTTTTTATAAGAAGGATTATAACTACACTTATACACACCTACATCTAATGGTTAAAGAACATACTGTTTCTGTGGATGGTGAATTTCTCCCTCACGAAACGATGATTGTTCAATATTATTCTAACACCTTGAAAGGTGGCCATTAAGATGTCACTATATTTATATATGATATATAATATTTTAAGGTTTTCCTTAAGCTTCTGTAATTTTCATTTATGTCATACCATTATGGTTTCCATTATGGGTAAACGCGATATCTTCATTTTAGGAAGTCCGGACTACCGCCCCCTCAAAGTGATTTGATTCGTTAATACAATATGTGGTACGTATAATGGATAGATTTAATGATATTATATACGATACCTTACTAGAAGTATAATACTATTATGTATCATTGTGTTTTAATTCCATTAAATATGTAATAGAAATGGAAGTGGTGTTCATGCGTACGTACGGCTTACTGTCTCCATGAACGGTGCATTTCCTTTCATACCTCTTAATGATTATGTAATTTTATAAATGCATGTATATACTGGATATATATTATATATGTGGAATCTATATCATGAATATTATTCTTGAGATAATGGATATTTGACTACGTGAACAACTTGTAAATATAAGAATGTAACTTTTGACTCGAGTACCAAATATCGACAAAACGATCGTTATTAACTTAAATGATTACATAATGTTCATAACATGGTAATAAGTGACATAAAAGGAATAATGAACTTGAAAAAGATTCTTAAGCACGTAGAAATTAAATCAAGTTTATTATTCAGGACATTAAAGAACGATCGAGTCAAGTTGAACCCGATATAAGGGACATCGTCTAAATCTCCTTTCATTAAGGCATATTTTTTTTATACACAACTTTCTTTTATACAGTGTATAAACCCATTTTACTTTTACTTTTATCCAAAAGGAATCTTTTTTATACGAAGAATTTTACTAAAAGAAAAAAAGGGAATGTTTTTGTCATACGTATGCGGCGACAACAACTTCTCTGCCGCCGTGACCATTATTTGAGTTTAGACTTCCTCTACAAGTCAAACCAATATTCAATGAAAAATAAATACCATGTTTTACTTTTCTTTTTCTTTTTTTGAAAATGGTTTTCATAATGTTTTTATTATATCAATGTGTTTTATTGATATCTTGTGATTGAAATGTGGAAATTTTGTGTTTCCTTTATGCATGTTTTATGTGATACGATTATGTTATGGTTCTTGGTCATTGTTATGACGACGGGTGGTTTCGTGATAAACTAAGGGTAGGTGAGCCAGATATAGCTCTTCAATTCATTGTGTAATTCGAAGGGGTTAAACGTTAAGGTTTCTCCGAAGAGATTTAGGGAATATACTATGATGGGTATTCCAAACGTAACCAGGAGGGTTACTCCCTACGTAAGAATGTTATGAATGCCTCAAGTTACCTTTATGTCTTATGATTTCAGATATTTATTCATGATTTGATGAGGTATGTTAAATTGCTTATGTTTTATGGGTAAAGTCTGATTTCATTCTTATGTATATATGAATTCATGTTTCCTTTCCATATTTTTATAACCCTTACTTAGCTTTTTATGCTCATCCCAAGTTTTTTAAATGTTTTTCACGGGTCAAGGGAATGGTACATGATAAGATAATAGTGTCAAGGAAGTGTCAAGAAAGAATCCATGTTTTATTTTAAATACATTTCCATTGATGGGAAAAATGAATACTATCTTTTATTGTAACCACTTTGTTTAAATGTGGGATTTAATGCATGTTTTATGATCTAATTCTCTAAAACTCTAAACCTGAAAAGATCCTCAATGTGTAATCTTGTAATAACTCAAGATTAAGTAAGGTTTAAGGCTGGGGCCTTATAGATACCATGGATTGAATAATATTCTGTTTCCTTTTGTGAATAATTTGAAAATAATAACCAAATTTAATGGCTTAGAGGAATAGGAAGATGTATTTGCTATTGAAAATAAAGAACCAAATCAAGTGACTATAAGGGAAAATTTAAGTTTTCGGTTAATGAAATAGATTTTAATACTATCTTCCATAATACATCATCGAATGTTAAGTGTTTTAAGTGTAGAATAAATATTCATTATGAAAATTAATGTCCTAAGAGGAAAGCTCCTGAAGAGAATTGGAAAGGTGGTGCAATTAATGGTTACATTTTTATTGACGAAGATACTACTGATGCAATGTGATTGGAAATATATAATATGAATTGGGATGAGGTATCCTTATTAATGGAATAAGTATGAAGTAATGTATGTTTTTATGTATTTTAATTCAAGAATTATAAATGTTGAAATATATAAGGATTGTACAGTTTATGTTTTTTTGACAATGATTTCTGAGAATATGTTGAATGGATCTGATGGGATAGAAAAGTGAATTAATGTCCAGGTGATGTCAATGGAAAATACATTATTAAGTTAAAGAAAACACTTAATATGTTATTTATGTTATGATAATTGTTTGGATAAAGATATGTTAGATATAAGTAAATTCGACAATACTAATTACCTTGGAACTAATTAAATACTTTTTGACTAGTAAAAATAATTTTGCAACTTCTTATATTTATGGAATATATCTTATAATCTATAGAATAGGGAAGAATTCATGTTTTTTATTAGTATTTATGGTAATTCAGTTTATCATCATGTTTGAAGAGAAAATATGATGAGGTTATTCACATTTTTGGAATGTGACAACCAATATCTAAATTTTGATATTTGGAGCATAAATGTTAATCTACTTTCATGATTTTATTTTTAACGTTTTGTATTTTTAACATTTTTATGGGTTATAAGGTTAACCATTTATGAAAATATTTACTTAAACTTCTGATGATATATTTATGTATTTAGATTATATTGAAAACCTTGGTTTTAAGGGTATTTAGTGATTAATACCTTTTCAAGGATTTCAAACATATTTAGTTTTTTAAATTATAATATTTTCATTTTAGAAATGAACATCGTTTATGTTGGGTTATAACCAATCAAGTTCAGAAAGGCAATTGATCATGAACCCATGGCCGAAGAATGATAAGAGTTTCACAACTACCACAAACCTACATGATTTCATGGTTAATGTATAATAATTTTTTATGAATATTTATTTATGATGAAAATGTTTTTTTAGTTTTTATGTATAGAGATTATTGTATTAACAATATTTATTTTTAAGAATTTTTATAAATTAATGATCATTAATATCTGCTAAAAGTGTATTTTAGTGCTCCAAGAATCATGGTTAATTTATGGACTTCCATTTCTTGAAGTAATGGATTAATTATAAGTAGAAAAAATCACAACCAAAGAATGAAATTTTTTCTATAGAAATATATCAAGTAATTATATTTCCTTATATTCTTGGTTTATAAAAGAATTACTAAAATATAGTATAATAATCACAAAAAATGTGTGTTCTTAATACCTTATTATTTGTTGGATTGATGAAATTTTAAATCAATACATATTAATGACTTTGAGTCCATAAAGACTTCATTGATCATTCACTTGTTTTTGATTGACGGTATAAATCACTCCCTATTAATATTTATTATTTCTCTCTATATCTAATATTCACTCCCAACCTGTATTATCTTATATGTAAACATAGTAATATAATTCATTCGGTAACTGTTATGGTTCCAACATTCCATTTTTAAAGGTATTTTTAGTATTAAATTTATGATAAGGGTTTCTATGAAATTAACTTTAATGTATTAAACCTCTGATAACCCAGATTAATTTTGAGGGTGAAATTCATTTTAAGGGGGGTAGAATGTAATAGTTTGAGATTTTATGAATTTTTTCCTGAATTAATTTAATATTTTGATATTTTTCAGTTCATAAAACACAAAAATAGTATTTTTATATTAAATCACTACGTCAGACATTCCTTTAACCTGTAACCAAATTGGTTTTCACTACATGAAACACCAACTTGGTGTATGTTACCTGAGATACCAAGTTTCTACGAAGCATAATTTTATTGTTATAATTATTTAAATGAGATAAGTTTAACCTAGAAATTAAACATAGTAATATGAATAGAAAAAATTACATTTTAAATATTTTATATAAAATTCTTATATAAATTAAACACATTTATAAGGTAGAATATAATTTTGGAAAAGTCATTATATGTTTAAAAATACTATAATCTCAAATAAACTTCTTTTCATGTATTTATATGAAAAACAAGAAAATTAATTTTAGAAATATATTCAAATTTAATTTGATAAAATATAATTTATTTTTAATTTAAAATGTTGAAATTATTTTAGGGGGGATATTTGGGTTATTTTAGAGAAACTCCATTTTTGGATAAATAGTGAAAAATAAAGAATTTTAATTCTAACCCGCTTTTTCATCTACATTATTTATAAGGATAAATTATATATTAAATTTATTTCAATGTTTAATAAGATAATATTTTTATCAATTAACCCAATTTATGTCAATTTAATCAATTTCACATTGAAATTGGGTACAAAAACATAGCAAGCTTTTGAACATTTTTACATTCAAAAACTGCATTGTTGTCCCATTTGTGGGATTAAATTTAATTTAATTTTTGTAACTTATGTGATTTTAATTTAGATAAATTGATTATATATTTTAAATCCACAAAATTTAAAATTGATAATATGGTAAACTTAATTTTTTACCGAAATTGTTAGTGGATACAGTTAAATTTAGTTACAACGATTATGGTTAAATTAAGTTTAACAAGGGAATAAACCATAATCTTAAGGGCTAAAATGACCTATAGACTAGTTCAAGCCCCATTTTCAAGAAATTATTCGTCCATTAACATTATATTCTTTAGTTTTATTTGTCTTTGATGGTTTTTTTAAGAAAAATGTGGGTAAACCTAAATTATTTTAAAAAATACCAAGTGAGTAATTTTCCTTCCCTATAAAAGGCCACCACCTCACTTCCTAAATCACACATCTCAAACCACATGGTTTAATTAAATATCTACAAAATTAACCTCCCAACATACATCACTTACTCCTAAAATCCTCCCCTTTGGAAAAAATCAATCCAAGGAATCCTTTTGGCACAAACCAAAAAAGAGTTACTCGATTAAGAGGTAATCTCTCCTCTCTAACTCCTTTTTTTATTTTCATTCTCCCCCAATCCATTATATTTATTACATGGTTATAAAACAAAAATAGTATCATAAATATAATGATATGTTTTTTTTCTAAGGGTTTTACCTACACTTACACATACCTCCAACTAATGAGTAAGGAATATAATGTTTATGAGTACGGTGAACTATTGCCTCCCAAAACAATGATGGTTCATTCTTCCTTTACCATCTCTCATGGTGGGAATTATGATGAACAATAAATATATAAAAAATGTATATTATATTTATAATATCTTTATGATTAATTAATTCTTTTACAACACATATCTTTATATGTCTATTTTTGTAAATATGATAATTTCATTTGAGGAAGTGTAGACTACCATCCACTCAAAGTGATGTGATTCGTTCACACAATACATAGAATGTATTAAGGATGATTTTGTGAAATAATAGTATATATGTTATATAATAATTCTAATTTAATAATTATATATATACACATATATATTTTATTCCTAACTTTCATTCAATACAACTATTAAACGGAAACAACGTTCATGCTTACATACGACCTACCATCTTCATGAATAATGTATTCCATTTCACAATTATATATTATATAGATTATTATAATAAAAATATAATTAATATAAATTATATTTATATCATGGCTTAAATTCTATAAATCATGAAATAAGCATAAGGACCAAAGATATAACAATTTAAGACACATGGGAAAAACAAAGTAGATATTACTCGAAGTGAAACCTTAGCATACAATTGTTGACAAACAGGTAATATAATATCATAATAAAAACATAAATGGTATTATATATAATAATATACTTCCATTATAGATTTATAATAAAATTATATTTAATTTTTTTATGAGTACAATGAGAATCAAGACACAAGGTGAGAGAATTTCATCACACTTTTTATTTCTGTGAGATACATGCTTTATTCACTACCCATTCCTTTTGTGTGGTGTGTATTATGGTCATGGATGTATTATATTATTCTTATACATAAATAGGTATGAATTTTCATACCCATTATATGATATTTATTTTATGGGTTTAATGTTTCAAAAGCTACCAAATCGGTAAGACAATTTTGTATCAATATGCCTCCATTGAGATACGTGATTTATTATGCACCTAAATTTATTTTAGAGGTGTATATAATTCCATTTGACATGTTATATCATAAATATTATTATTTTAATTTTATTTTAATATTAATTTCATTTCATTTTCTTACATGTAAATTATGATCCCAAGTTACCAAGTAGTAGGAGTTTATTGAAACAATCGCATTTCTTTTCAAGATTGTTAATGATTATGCTTCATTAATGAAATACTATGATACATATCTTTAGAAAAAAGATGATTTTTGTTCGAATATTTTTATTAAAAATAAATCCATGTTTTACTACCATTTTCCACTCTTTTTTACTTCATATAATTAATTAAATGCTTTTCTGAAAAAGATGATAATATTTCTCCCTTCGGTAGAAAACCTCTTTTATTTAAAAAACCATGTTTTCAAAAATGTTTTCTAAAATATATTCAAATTATACATGAAGATTTCTTTCAAGTAAAATTTATTTTAAATATGTTTTATGTTTTTCAATACTTCTTTTATATGTCTTCAAATCTATTTTTACAAAATAAAATTCATAAATGTTTTCTATCAAAGACGTATTTTAAACATTTTTAGGATTTATTTATATGTTTTTAAAGTATTTTAAAATAAATAGTGTTCAAAATATTTTTATGATTTATTTATAATTTTTCAAAGTATTTTCAAGGAAAATAGTTTTTAGAGCGTTCTCAATATTTATTAATATATTTTCAGTGTACTTTCAATGAAATAGTTTTCAAAATATTTTGAAGATTCTTTTACAAGTTTTATGGAAAATGGTTTGCAAAATGTTTTCAAGATTTCATTATAAGTTTTCAAGTTTATTTTCACAGAAATGGTTTTCAAATAGAAATTTATTTAAAAAATTATTTTCAAAATAAGAAATGATATTTCCACAAAAAAATGTTTTTAAAAGGACTTTCAAAATTATTTCGAATCTAAGATGACATTCACTTGGGTTAGACATGTATTTCTTGGGAAATAATTCAATCATTCCATTCTTATTCATTCTCAAAATAGATTATTTGATGGAAAGATGTTTTATGAAACTCGTTTCTCATTAATGGGTTATATTCCTTTGAAACCATCTTCTATTAAAATGTTATCTTTTAATGAAATAATTATGAAAACTATAATTTTTTCCATAGGTTATGATATGATTACATGTTTTTGGTACCCATTTCATTTCATCAATTTTGATATGATTTTTAATGATCTTGTAGAACATTTATGTTTGGTTTCACTATAAGATGGTTGGGACCTATATCTCCCTCTAATTCATTGGGTAATGATTTATATCTCATGAGATATACATTGCGAGAATGAGAAATTAAATCAATTCAATATTATAGGGCTGGATTGAGAAATGTACTCACTTCGATATTATAGGGCTGGAATTAGGAGAGAACTTGGTTCTGTAATATAGGGGTAGAATTGGGTGTGAAAGCAGTTTAGTAAAGATCGTTGATTACTATGTTTGTCATGTAAGTGATTACATGACTACTATATAAATCCTTATATATTTTTGTGTCTCTACCACAATTTTGTGTTTTTCTTATGTTATGATTTCAAAGAATTTTTTCTTTATATCATTATGATTAATGTCTTATAAACTGTCAAGATTTATGACATGATTCATGTTTATAATCTTATTATATTCAGGTTATGATTATCTAATGTTATCATCATGTTTTCATACTCCATTACTCATTTTTATGATTACATGTATCCTTTTATTACCATACTGAGCATATGAGATTACCCCTTTTTACATTTTCTTTCCCATGTTATGAAGATAAGTATTAAGTATGATGTGTCTAATAAGGGTTCTAATCATTAATAACCTAGTGGGAGATAATTTATTTCACTTATATACCAATTTTTATGTTTATATGTTTCCAAAGTTACTAAACTAATACGGACTTTGGGTGTCTACTTGTATAATCTTTTAATTATTCTGGAAAATGTATGCAATGTTGATGCATGTCAAGACTATTTAGCTATAATTAAATTTCTATCAATCAAGGAATAATTCAAAACAACTAACGATATCACTATAACTTATAATAAAATCAATAAGTGGAGAGAATAAAAATCCTCTTCTTGAAACCTTTAATATTAATATATCATTAGGGAAAATAGTTGACTAAGGTTGATGATCCTTTTAATGACCAAGATTTATAGACTTGAAGGAGAACAAGGTTGACACACACTATACAAGGAGACATGATTTTTCAATTACCTATTCATAGAAGGGGTCCAATAGTACAATTGATGAATAATCAATAGGTCATATAAAGAACCCATTGTGATATAAAAGAAGCTATTCACGAGATAACATCATTTAGAAGGAACTGGCATAAAGAACACATTGTGAGGTAGAAACTATATTAAATTCAGATCCATATATTTTTGGGATATTTTCTATAAATATTTTTAGGATAAAACATTTAATTAGGCACACAATTATTTATTTAGAGAAACCAGTTCTTAAAAATCAACTCGAACCAGACAAGGAGTAGGATTTCCATGTAAAACCTTATAAACCCTTGTGTGCCATTTTCTTTTACATAAAAATTGATACAAGAAAACATGATAAAAATAATAATAAGATAAAAAATATATTAACTAGGTATATATGATAGTTTAGAGAAATAAAATTATAAAATAAAAAGGGTATCACTAATTCAACCCTCCCCCTCTTAGTGATCTCACATGACATAGTCACTTTAACTGGTATCAGAGCTAACCAGGTTCCCCTATCAAATAAAAAAACTTTATTGGTGAATAATTATGACGAATATTGATCCTATAAATCAAATAAGTTTACCTATTTTTTAATAAAGGATTTTTTACAGATGAAATAACATAATGGTTCTATATTTGTTTTCACAACTTAGTGAGGTAAGTGATACATAATCAATTTTATCATGTTATTCAGATTCAAAAACTCAAAATTGATATGTATGGATTGATTAAATTCATACAATTTATACTACTATAATAATAATAGATAGATACGAGTTTATAAAATAATAACTCTTAATAAAATCAAAAAACCAAGGATTGAGAACACCTTGACAACAATATTTTTTTAATGGATAGTCTCACATTCAATTTGGAAGGTTAAAATTCATGCATAATTTTAGTATTGGGGGTCCTTTGGGAATAAATCCAATAGATAATGGTTTAACATTTTTCTTTTATAAAATAATAATGAATGAATTTCGTGTAGTATAGGGAATAGAGGATATGAGAAGAACAAAGAACCTCAAAATCTAGAAATCTTCAACTAAGAAGTTGAAAAATAAAACTCTATAGGCTATTAATATTAATAAATATAAAAGGGTAGAAGATAAGTCCAGATATTCTTGTGAATTAAACCTTGAAAAAAATATAAAAATTGAAAAGTCATAAGAAAGTCATAATTCTAAAGTCTTGTTGTAGGATTCACAAGAAAAGGAAGTTAGATCTAAAATGAAGCTTTGGGGGAGATATAGGAAATGTGACCATGATGCCAAGGATTGAATTTCTATAAAAAATGAACAAGAATGAAAAAAAATGGGAAACATGTATATAATTTTGAATGCACCTTTATGGATTTCAACATGGAGAAAAAACTAAACATGATTAGTAATAAGTGGACTTCAGGTGTTGAATCCATAAGAACTTTAGGATCCCAGTAAAGAGGAAACTCCCCAATTTTTTACTATCATCAACAAAAAAGAAAACTTCCTTTTATTCAATTTTTTTGAACTTACATGGATATAATTTTGGGAAATAAATTAAGGGGTAGATGGATGAGTGTTTTAATCAATAAATACATCAAGAATAATATATTAATCATGGAGTATTCCAACTTCCATAGTGAATAACATTGGTGTACATCCTTTAAGAGATAGAAAACTTGAGGAGAAAGATTCCACAGGTATGTTATTATAATTCTAGGTTTTTCAATACATCTATAGAAATGAAGGAGTATATTTTCTAATTAGACATATATTATAGTTTTGAAAATCTTAAATCCTTTTTAATGGAGGGTGTGATGGTTGAGGAAAATTATTGGTTATAGTGAATTATTTTTCATGCAATAAATGTTTTTTATATTTTTTAGATGACTATAGGCTATACATTTCTTGAGAAATTATTTTCTATACCCCCATAATGTATTTAGAAGTATTATCACATGCACTAATCGATCAATAGAAAATCATGATTCTTTCAGTTAATCACAATTATTTTCTACAACATGTTTACCTCATTAGACTTAGAGTTTTCAAACTAAAATCTCATGGATAAGAAAGTATGTGCCTCCACCCTTCACTCAAAAGTATAACATTATATAATATTAAATCATAGAGGTGGATGAAGTTATTTTGGATTTTATTAAATGTGTTTTATCGAATGATATTATCATACCATTGAAATTATTATATTTTAATTTATTTCAAACATGTTGGATTAGAAAAGTGTCTATTGAATCATATGTATTAACCTAGTGGGTTAATGGTATTGACAAAAAATAAAAGGGAGATATTAAAAAGCCTATGTGAGAATGATATTTGTCATAAATAAGGAAGGGTACCAGAATAATAAGGTGTTTTCAACATGGATTTTGGAATATATTAGTTTCTAACATCATAAATGGAAAAAGAAGATGATTGTTGATTTTTAATGAACATGTATAGATAGGATTAGGAAGAAACACACATTTTTTATGATTGATGTAAAATTATTCTTATCAATTACAATTAGTAATTATATATAAGTAATATATATAAAAATTTATATCATAGCAAGGATGGTCTACA
The DNA here is from genome assembly GCA_963277665.1 of Viscum album. NCBI lineage: Eukaryota > Viridiplantae > Streptophyta > Magnoliopsida > Santalales > Viscaceae > Viscum > Viscum album. The sequence continues at coordinate 315,736,929 of OY728161.1, forward strand.
TGATAATATGAAGAAACCATTCATTGCATTAAACGTAGGCATGTTACTATTGTATTCTTAGATAAATACTAATTAGATGAATATTTCCATTAATTTTGAGTTATTGAAAAGGTTAGATATGGGTTTAAGGAGCTCTGGTTTGCATTCATATGATATTAAAATATATAAACTCGAGATAAAAATTTACAACATCCAGTGTGTGTATGATTCTTTAACATCTATGTATGATCCATTTTCAAACATTGTATGACTCATGTCAGTCTCCAGGATAAGAATTGGGGAAGAAACCATACCTATATATGGGTCATTATACTCTCCAAATGTTTATTCAAGGAATTTTGTATAAGTAAATGAAATTATTTTTTTGAGTCATTAGACCTATGTATGAGTCATTGTCCACTATGTACGTGTCATATTAATCTATTTTCACTTAAATTAAGAGAAAAATGTCAAAGCAAGAATAATTTATGGGTTATTTCCATGTCTCTATATGATAATTTGTATTTCAATAATTGTGTAAGAGTGATCCCAGATATATGCATGTGACATTAAAACATATGGTACACACATGAAGTGAAAAATCAATAAAAGTATGAATATTTCCTTATGTGTGTAAGTATGATTTTCAGGATCATACTATGACTTCTTAATTATGATGAAGAAACTAGTCATTATTATTTATCCTTATGATAGAGAGATGATTTTTTAAAATTATAGAGGGGAGAGTATTAAAATGGTCATCTAGATAAATAAAACGAATAAATCCTTTGAAAAACTATGAGAATCCAAAATGAATTATATTGAGAAAAATTTAAATAAAAAATCATATAAATTGGGTATTAATCCAAATGATGTTATATTGATCTTAAAAGAATTAAATATCACACAAAGGTTTGTGATTTTAGCTAAAATTGAAGGAGGCCAAGATGGCAGCGGAACCTAATTTATGAGTGGAGTTATACACCATAAGATGAAAAGAGACTCAATAAAATTTCATGTTTCTATGTACATGAATTAATTCAAAATGAATTAATATTTTTAGTTTATGGAAGATAAAGAAGATGTGATATCCAAATATTACACGATAAAATAAACATAAAATTCCTAATGATGGTTCAAAAGGAAAAACATGATTGTAAGTTTATATAGAATTAAATGAATAAATACTTCTCAAAATCATTGAGTTTTTATAGATAATATAAAAATAATATTTCAATGTTATTTAGGATAATTTTATGAATATTAATTAATTTTTTTGAATAATATGGTTTTCTTAGGAAACTGATCCTACTACTACAGTGAAAATAATTTATATATTGATGAAGTAATCAAATTAATTTTAGTAAATCCATATATATCGAGGGAGAAAATGAAAAAATACTGTAATATTACAATGTCATATAAGATAATTTATAAGTGTTGTGAAGAAAGAAACTCTTCATATAACCTATGATATTAATATATCTTTGAGAGAAGTAGCAGATCAAGGATAACAATCATTTTAAAGACCAAACCACACATAAGTTAAATTGAAAAAGGCTAATACAAATTACACTAAGAGAAAATAATGTTCAATGTATTATTAAAGGGATTATTTTAGGATGGTCCTTAAATAACAATAAAGATTCAGTATAAATGTTTCATTAAGATATAGAAAGAATTTTTTTGGATGTTAGCTTGAACTGGTGGGATCCAATATAAAGGTTTCACCAGGAGGTATCCACTATATTTACATGTGATCCTTACATTTTTTTTAAAATTTCTATCTTGATTTCAAATATATTAATTATACTTATACTGGGAGCGGTTTATAGTGAAGAAATTATGTCTCGGAACCTGACTTGAATAAGGTAAGGTGTAGGCTTTCATGGAATAGCCTTTTAAATCATCGTGTCCTTTCTTTAATTTTATATTCTTATATATGATAAATGATTATACAACTAATAATGAGAGGATCAAACTATTAACTAAACATAATGGTTTTTTCAGTGACAAGAAATCATAAAAATAAAAACAATCACAAATTCACCCACACCCCCTCAAAATGATCTCACCGGAATTCGGAACTTCAAGTGGTATCAGAGCTAACCAGGTTCCCCTATGAAATATCCAAACATTATAGAAGTATAATATTATATAATCTTAATCATTTATACAGTATAGGTTTAACTATTTTTATGGAAACAATATTTATGGACATATGAATAGAATTATTTCATATTTTCTATCACATGGTCATGAGTTAAGTGATACTAAATATATTTTTCCAGTTATATAGATTATAAAACTCAAATTGGGTATATATGTGATGAGTAAGGTCATGAAATTCGTACTTGTATAATGAAAAATATATATACATTAGTTTAGAAAATAAAAACATCTAATAAAAATCCAAAACCAAGGCTAGTGTAAACCTGGATTGCATGTAACGTCTAATAGATAGATTACAAAAAATTTTGAAATGTCAATATTTTAAGGTTATTGGTCATTTTGTAGGACATTTTATCATAAATCCAAGAAATATTGGTTCAACATGTCTCTCTCTTAGAATAGGAATGAATCAAGATGAAATAGTCCAAAGAGGAAAATAAGTAATTATATGATAAGAATAATAAACCAAAGAATAACCAAATTTTCAACAAAGAATCCATTAAGTAAAAATCTACAGGATGTTAGAGTTTAGAATAATAAATGTAGAGAACATAAATATATCCAATCAACTCAATGAAACTTATTTCAAATTGTGAAAAAGGAAAAAGAAAGTGTTGATGCTAAAGGTGGGAATAAGGATTCACAAGAAAGTGATGTTGGTGTTAATGTAATGTTGTATAGACGATCTAAATAAACTATCTATGAGGCCAAATATTGTATGACCATCCTACTTTTATAAGAAGTAAATTTAAATAAATAAAAATATTCATCTAATGATTAATTTACTTTATTGATCAAAATTAAGAATACCCACACAAAGTGATGAGTAGAAAGAGGTCTTTATAAGTTGAAGTTGGAAGAACGAGAGGATTATTATTGAGAGGGAACTCTAAAACTTACTGATATCATTAAGTGTAAAGGACACTCCCACCTTATTCTATTATTATTTTTATTTAAACATAAATACAAAAAAAATTAAAGAAAAAAATTATTGGGTAATTTTATAAGTACTATAGTTATATAATAAACCAATAATGATATTTTTATCATTGAATATTCAAAATTCCATGGTGAATAACATTGGAGTTAATCCCTTGAGATGGATAAAACTTGAGAAGAAGGTGGTCAAAAGTGTGTTTTTATAAGTTCATATTCTGGAAAAAGTTTATAGAAAAGTTTTTGTGATGTTTTCTAGTCATAAATTTATCATTGATTTGACTATATTAATTCATTTTTAAAGGAGGAGTGATGTTTGATAAAAAAATATATGTTAATGGTGTGGGGGGATTTATCTTACAACATACATTTTTTATGTACTTGTTGAAATGAGTTCAGGTCATACATTTTTGTATAAATCTATATGTTCTATGCTTTAATAAAGGTGTCTAAAGTGGTATCACATGTTGGAACTAATTAATGTAAAGCTCCAATTGTTCAGTAAAATCACTCTTGATATATATATCTAGCTAGCCCAATTAGAATTAAATTTAAATAACTAAAATATAATTTCTAATAAATTGTGCGGTTCCATCCTACTCTCAAAATTAAAACATTCTATAAGCTAAAATCAAAGATGGAGAAGAATTTGTTTTGAAAATTATTGAATGTGTTTAAAGAAATAAGAACACATTCCCTTTGAAATTATAACCCTTGAATTTATTTTTAATAATAGAGAGAAGAAGAAAGGTCATTGAAGCAAACATATTTACTAACCTAGTTAATTGAATTGATAATAAATTCAAGGGGGTATTAAAGATCCAAAATGGGAATTTTTTTTAATAACAATAAGGGATTCCCGGATTATGTGTTGTTTTCAATATGTGTTTGGGAATCACTGATGTGACTCCATCATAAATGAAAAGGTAATATTATTTTGACTCTTGAATAACTTTTATATACGTATTCAAGTATCAAAAAAGATTTTTGGTCAATTGTGTAATATTAGTCTAGTTAGATAAAATTGTAGATTGAGTTGTAGTGCAATCTACATGATTTAATAGAAGTAAAAGTAAGATATTGTTCACTGTGTGAAGAAACCATTCATTTAGTAACGCATATAAATTTCTCTACTATATTGGTAGATTAAGACTCCTTGTATGATAATTTGACTTAATATTGAGTTATTACAAAGTCTTGAAGATAATCTGATGGATTTTTTGTTGGAAATGATAGATTTTTGGAATATTTTGACAAGAGATGGAAATTTTAAAAGTCACAACTTCATATGAGTCTTTGACATCTACATATGAGTGATTTTTCAATCAAATATAATTTATTTTTTAATATGGGATGAAAAATGGAAAAGTAAGTAGTCCTACATATTATTTATAGGAATATGTGTATGTGCCATCTAAATTATGAATTTAAGTATTTTGGATTGTTTGTATAGGCCATTGAACCAGTATATGAGCCAATGGACATTATTTACAGGTCGTTTTAATTTAGGAATGAGTTTATTAAGATAAAATTGAGAAAGTAATAAATTTTGACGAGTAATTTCCAAGAATCTATATGAGTGATCTATGTGTTATGGAATAATATATGAGTAATTTAGGTTCTTTTTTATGTTTCATTCATATATACAACACACACTTGAAGTGAAAAGATTGACAAAGTTAGGAAAATTTCTTAGTGTGCATAAGGATTATTCATGGAATTAATTATTATCTTCCTTTGACTTATTAAGGATGACATAGAGCAATATAAGAATAATTTATTCTTACTCTAGAGGGATATATTGATAAAATACAAAAGGTATGGAAGTTGTAGAAGTATTTTACTAATTATTGTAAAGATGAAATCCTTTGAAAAATTATGAGAATAAATAATTAATTACTATAAGAAAGAACAAAATAAATCGTTCAAAAAATTGAGAATTATTTTTGAAAATGATATCGAATATTTAAGGAATTAACTTTCATAAAAAGGATTTTAATTCTTGGAAATATTGAAGGAGGACAAGCTAAGAGTGGAATATAATTCATTGTAAGAGTTCCACACAAAAATAATAATTAAAGAACCATATCAAAAGTGCATTATACCATACCAATAGAGTAATTAAAAATGAATTAAAGTGTTGATTTTGGGGATAATAAAGAAGATTCAGTATTCAAATATTTCACAAGGAGGAAAAAATGAGAGTCTTGAGGAGGATTCGTAAGAAAGACCATAATTGGGATTTGAGAGAGATTCAAATTAGAAGATCAATTTTAAAACCATGAAATTTCCATAAATATTATTAAGATATTATTTGAATATTATTCACAATAATTTGGTGAATACTAAATAGCAGATGATGAAGAAAAAAGGATGCTTGAGAAGAATAAGATTAAGGAAAATAATACTTTGGAATACCTCTAAACACATACATTGAAGAGAAAAAGGAAAATTCACAATACACCCTAAGATTGGTTTTTTATGACATATTCAATGGAGGATTTAAGAAGGACCCTTGATGAACTTTTGGGAGGTAATATAAGGAATCCATCAGAACATAAAGATAATATTTTTGGGATATTGATTCAACTAAAAAGAATTAGAACAAAGAACACATCCGAGCATACAAAATGTAATAAACTATGATCTAGGTATATCAAGAGATTGAATATCAAGAATATTGAGAGAAAACTTGTACATGTACTCAAATTAGGTTATAGTAAAGAAACTATTTCTTATAACTCAACCTAATCTACGGAAGGAGTAGGGTTTCAAGAATGAAGATTATAAATCCTTGTGTGAGTTATTCCCTCTCATCTACATGCTATGAGAAATGGTGAGATAATTATAAATACGAGAATCAAAATTTTAAATATGACTAGAGTTTTGTTTAATGGAAAGGAATTTTAAAAATAAAAAGGGATCACTGATTCACCCCTCTCCCTTTCAATAACCCCACATGAGTTGGGTACTACATCTTTATTCAGTTTCAAATTTTTTGAATCCCTTTAATTTTTAGTTCCTCATGGGAAACCGTGTAAATATATATGGGAAACTATGACCATCACCACAATAGGTGTAAGGTTTAGCCACCCTACATAGTGAATTTCATCCATGTCCTACAACATTATAGGCCCATACTATAGTATGGTAAGACTCTACCAAATATATTTTCTATTCCTTTATATAGGACCCATGATAGTACATAATTGAACTCTTAATAGATGATTCTTAGTGCACTTTAGTATGTTTATATACATGGTTCCTATTATTTCCTCAACCAAGTTCCAGCAGGCTCTTTCCCATGATTCATTTAAGGGTTTATTAATTTTTTTTATTTATATATAGAAATATTTGTACAGTTATACAATTATATTTATACTTAAAAAAATTATTTATTCTAGAGATATTTTTTGAATGTGATATATTCTTTTGAAAACATTATTTCCAGGTACATATAATTGTATATTCTCTATTTTACTAGTTTTATTCAACATAAAAAGCCTAATATATTATTTTAATTTCAAACTAGAAAGGTATGGTCTAATAAATAAGTGTAATACATAGAGAACTAAGTGGGATCCCACATGGATTATTAAATCATTCCATATATACACCCTCTATGTGTTTGTATATTTTTCCCTTTTTTTCTTTTTTTATAGGTGTGGGTGACATCATTTCAATTCATAAAGGTTAGAAGATTCACTCATATTTCTAATAATGTCAGTAGTGGTATATGAAGTTCTTATGTGTCACAGAGTGTTAAAAAAGTTACTGAAGTAGTTTTATTTAGTCATTTACCTCTTGTATAGGTCATGTTAAATTATGTAATCATGTTTTGGGATGCATATTGTATTTTAGATTTTTGTTATTGCATTATAATTTTTTTATTATTATTTTCTAACATTATATTTTTTTAGTATGTAAGTGAGAAATTGTAAAAACTAATATTTAATTGATACCCCAAGAACTTTATTTTGGCTCACAATGATCATAAATGAACCTTGTGCCTTATAATAAACAAATTTAGGTATATGGTGAGGGTTGCTCGGTTTTTTTTTAAAATATGATATTTAAAGAAACCCCTTTCATTCACATCAATGATATAAAAACTCATTCCTTTTTCATTTTAATACATACTTCGAGATCCTTTAATTGTTTCCAAAATTTTGAATGCTTATATATTTACGATCATTTTAAAAAATATTAGTTAAAAAATATAAAATATAAAATCAAAATAATTTATTACCATAATATTAAAACTTAATGTAGACTATCCATAGATTTTCTTTCACTTCTTTTTTGGATTTTCAAAGATTTCCTCCTCTAGTGACTAGATTCAACATAATGGTATCATTATCGTTTCTTGGTTACATTTATAATTTGTTTTAATGATCAAGTCAGACTATTGGACCTTCTAATCATCTTCTTCTAATTTAAAATTTTAAACATTTTATCTTTCCTTATAACACTATATCATTGAAAACCCATGACATATTTGACTATCCTAAAGATATTCATGGGATCAGGTAAATATTTACTCAACTAATACATATTATTGAATATTTTTCAATAATAATTGAAAAATGATCTCAACAGCTAGATCTTGCCTCAAAGGATACCTCAACCACTCCAAGTCATTATTCACTATGGAAAAATAGCTTTTTGCGATGGGCCGATTACCCCATCACAAATAATTAGTTTTTTTGACAGGAGGTAAGGACCCGTCGCCAAAGTTTTGGTGCGAAATACGCGCCAAACCGTGGGAAATGGTATCTACGGAGGGTCCATATTCCCATTGCAAATAACCGACATCTGTTTTTAGTATTTTTGATGGGATACTTGCCACATCGCACATACGTTTTCGGCAGGTACCCATTTGCGACGGGCCTCATTGACAATAAATTTTTAACGGCCCACTATAATTAATGTGAGCAGAGTCATTTGCAATGAGGCATGTCGCAAATACCCTCTGTCACAAAAAAAATAACCTATATATACCCCCATCTGTTTTTCCTCAAATTTCACTGTTTACTCAACTTCTCTCTCTATCTCTTTTGAAAAAAATTCTTCTAATGGTTTTCATAGTTTAAACTTTTAAAGAAGAGCATTATCTGCGACTTTAATACTCTAAAAGCATTAGTTTCAAGGTATTTATCTATTTTTTATAGTTTAGTTAATTTAATTTATTTTATATTATTTATAATTTCTGCTAATTAGATGTAAATTAGTTAAATTAGAATTAGATATTAGTTTTTTCATAATTTATTTTTATGAACAGTTATATCTAAGTATTAATTAGCAATAAATTGTAATAAATAGTAATAATTTTAAATAATTTGTAATAATTAGTAATAACTAGTATTAATTAGTAATAACTAGTATTAAATAGTAATAAATAGTAATAAATTGTATTAATTAGTTATAAATTGTATTAATTAGTACTAATTAAAAAAATTATTAATAATTAGAAATAGTTAGAAAAAATAGTAATAATTAGAAAAAATTTGTAATATTTAGAAAAAATTAGTAATAATTAGAAAAAAATAGTAATAATTAGAAATAATTAGTAATAATTAGAAATAATTAATTATAATTAGAAATAATTTTTAATAATTAGAAATAAATTTTTATAATTAGAAATAACTGGAAAAAATCGTAACAATTATCAATAATTACGAATAATTAGTAATAAATTGTAATAATTAGTAATAATTAGTAAAAAACTGTAATAATTAGTAATAATTAGTAATAATCGGGATTAATTAGTAATAATTAGGATTAATTAGTAGTTATTAGTAATAACTAGGATTAATTAGTATTAATTATGATTAATAATTAATAATTATGATTAATTAGCAATAATTAGTAATAATTTGTAATAATTATGATTAATTACCAATAATTAGTAATATTTTGTAATAATTAGTAATAATTATCAACAATTTGTAATAATCCTTAATAATGAGTAATAATTATTAAAATTAGTAATAATTAAAAAAATTATTAATAATTATAATTAATTTGCAAGAAATATCAATAATTAGGATTAATTAGAAATAATTAGTAATAATTAGGATTAATTAGTAATAATTAGGATTAATTAGTAATAATTAGGATTAATTAGTAATAATTAGGATTAATTAGTAATAAATAGGATTAATTAGAAATAGTTAGGAATAATTAATAATATCTAGTAATAATTAATTATAATTTGGATTAATTATTAATAATTACAAATAGTTTCTAATAATTAATAATAATTTGGAATAATTTCTAATAATTAGTAATAATTAATAATAATTATGAACAATTAATAATAACAAATAAAAATTAACAATAATTAGCAATAATTAATAATAATTAGTACTAATTAATAATAATTAGAAATAATTATCATTAATTATAAATAATTAGAAATAAGTTGTAACAACTAGAAATAAATTGTAATAATTAATAATAATTAGTGATAAAATTTAATAAATAGTAAGAATTAGTAATAATTTGTCTTAATTTGTCATAACTTGTAATAATTAATAATAATTATTAATAATTAGAAAAAATTAGTAATAATTATAAATAATTTGTAGAAATTAGTAATAATTAGTAAAAATTAGGAATAATTAGTAATAATTTGTAATAATTAGGATTAATTGGTAATAATTAGGATTAATTAGAAACAATTAGGATTAATTATAAATAATTCGGAATAATTAGAAATAATTAGGAATAATTAGTAATATTTACGATTAATTAGGAATAATTAGTAAAAATTAGTAAAAATTAGGATTAATTAGTAATAATTAGTTATAATTAGGATTAATTATCAATAATTATTAATAATTAGGATTAATTAGTAATAATTATGGTTAATTGGTAATAATTAGGGTTTATTAGAAATAATTAGTAATAATTTATTAAAATTGGGAATAATTAGTAATAATTAGTAATAATTAATAATAATTAGTAATAATTAATAATAATAAGGAATAATTAATAATAATTATGAATAATTAATGATAATTAGTAATAGTTAGTAATAATTTGTAAAAATTAGTAAAAAATCGGATTAATTAGTAAAAATTTGTCATAATTTGTAATAATTAGTAATAATTCATAATAAATCATATTAAATTTCATTGCATTTCTAAACAGGACACAATTTCCAGTGCACTTGTGGCATTCCTTTCGATCAATGCCTCAGATCCTAGAAACATTATCTATAATGCCCTGACCCTAGTTACCCAGAGTCGGTGCATTATTTTAATACATTGGCATGATTACAAAGAATCATGTCCTGGAGGACCGATCGATTTAGCAGTCATGAAAAATAGATTATATACATGAATATTACAATATACTTTATAACATACAACAAAAAAAATAATCCATTGAGAATGCCATTATTTCCTTAGCATAACCTTACATATCAATCAAAATACACTTCTTAAAATCCTGGTAAAATAAAACATAAGAAAGGCTTGAGCTGAGATGCTCAGTAAGGGTAAATAATTTAGTAAATGCTAAAAACTTTTAAAGAAATATGTTTAACAAAAAAAGATCCTTTTAAACCAAAACTTGAACATAATATGGAAAAAATAAATCATACATTACCACATAAACATGCACATTGATATTCTACAAGTTGAATAATCACACGTAATAAATAATTTTATAATGAAGGAAATCTTAATGCCATACATCATTACCATAGAGTCAAGGCCTTGTGCCAAGACTAAAAATAACATTTTTGTCAAGGCCTTATGCCAAGACACTAATTTGTCTCATGAGACCTACTGATGCATCAAGGAGATATAGAGGGCTCCACCTATCAGTTACTATGTCCACTGCATTCATCATATGAAATTGTTGAAACATTACATAAACATTCATTTTAAAACTAGCATATGAAATGTCAATACTTTATCCATAAACCATGAATGGTATAAAAATGTCACCTTCGCAGTAAAACATATCATAACCCATTCAATACAATATGGAAGATTGTATTATAATAAATCAACCTCAATCAAGAATAATATCAAGTGAAGGATGATGATATAGTTGAAAATGATTAGTAAAACTCTTTGAGTGAAATACCCCATTTTTCATGAAATCAGTTAAAAGTCACACATTTATAAAGGAAGTAATTTAAAAGAGATTTTTGAATAAAATTATCCCATACCAATTTGAAGCTTTTGAAATAAATTAACAATTTATAGCAATCATGTCCATATAAATAAATCTTTAAAACTATTTTGAAAACACGGACATTAATGAGAAATATTTAGAAGAGTAAATATTTAAAACATTTAAAATGATGTATTGGATAAAGAGTACTATAAAAGAATAATTTTGAAATGTCTTTCATGAAACATGGACATGGATAACAAATATGTCATAGAAAATTCATACACATAAACAATCTTGGATAATAATGAGATTGAGGAATTAACCCTTACCTTACAGATTCCTTTGGTTGAGGGTATGTTTAACCTCATGTATAATGACCATAGAATGTAATTAAATTATAACAAAATCATATTCATATTTATTATATCATAAATGATTCATTTATGACCTTATACTACCCATTTAATAATTATTTCCATGTTAAATTTACATTTTGGGTAATAATCGCTGTCTTTATCGTACGTGTTTTAACTTTTTATTCTTGATCGTATCATTTAGATCTTAATTTAAATACGTAAAAAATATAAAACATGATTTCAATATCATATATATATATATAATATAAATATTTATAATAGATATATATATTAAATTGAAAACACTGTTATGGAGATGGTAGGTCATACGTACGTAGAAATGTTGTTTCTGTTTTCATATCGTATTGAACAGAAGTAAATGAATAAGATATATGTAAGTAAATTAATATATATATATATATATATATCCATTATCATTATTAATTCATATATTACATTCTTATTAATAATATATATTTTTATAATCATCTTCAAATTGTGAAACAGGAAATGAATCGCATAGCGTCGTGGAGACGGTAAGCCGTACATACACTCAAGCGATGATGTCATTTATTTAATAATTAAAAGGTGTTGAATTGGATTTTATATTAATTTTACAGAGAAATTAGCATGTTATATTCATTATTTATGTACATATTACAAATATGATCTATATATATAAACATTTAGTTTTAGGATTTATGAACATTTCATAAAACAATGTATACTATTTTTTATTATGACTTATTTTATAATTTAAATTATCTAAAAATTATTTAAACATGTAAATATACTTTAATAATATATAAAATCTTTATAAATGCTTTTTTTTTGTTTTTGGGGGAGGTTTTTGAGAATTAAAAAAACAAATTTTTTTTAAAATATAAAAAATGAAAATCATTTTTCCTAGAAACCATGACATGGTTCATCTATGGTAATTACACTATCGAAGGGAACCATTATTATTTATCCCTAGGTGAATCTATTTTAGGTAAATCCGTAAATATTAAATATTTCATATGAAATTATCGTTTCTAAACAAACCATATATGTTTTTTGAAAAACATTCTTAATTTTTCAATTTTATAATGATCATTTTTACTAAAACTATTCACATGAAAATTTTCACTAACAACATCATGGTTTTATAATATTTATATAAAAATGATAATTTTTCCAAAATAGTCATTTTTACCAAAAATATTATAAAAAGGAAATTGTTCCATAACACATTGTAGTTTTAGAAAACCTCATATTTCTTATTACTTATTCTATCTAAAACATTAATCTAAATATATTATGACTAACTCTAATACCACTGATGTGTTTTATAGGGGATAAACCTTGTCTAAACCTACTGGAGACAATCAATGAAAACTTTTTTCTCCTCAAAATCCATTTGTATATTGGAAAAGAATAAAAATAAAAAATATTTAACTAATAATTGTTGATATGATCAATCCAAGAATACTATAAATAAGATTGATAAGGATAAGTAAGAAGAAATAAATGAAATCATTTATCCTAGTGTATCTAATGGCTATAGTGAATATTTTGATTCTTGGTAATATATTAATTTGAGCCAAGGTTTTATAAAATATTTAGCTAAATGATTAGAGAAACAAATTGATTCACTAATCTATAGTTCTTGGAGTTTTTACTAAATGAATCTTATATTTAGATGAAATAAACTGTTTTATGATTGTATTGCCTTTTATAAACACCCTATCACACTTTTTAGAACTGAAATTTTCTATCTATTTAATAAATCATTTCATAAATATTTTTGACATGTTATTTCCTTATAACTAATGATTCATCCCACTTATTGATTACTTAATCATTAAATATTTATTTTGGTTCTTTAAACTATATGTTTAATCACCATATTATGATATAAATAAATATGATATCTTTGGTGGGATTGAACTAGAATATTCATGCATTATCTCAAAACACATTGATATTTATGCATGAAACCACAACTTAGTGACATTCACTATAATAGTTTTTATAACAGCAGAACCCAATACATGGTTCCATTACATGTTTTAGCTTTAGTGTATATTTATATTAGATTATATTTCAAGGGAAGAAGTATGGAATAATACCTATTATATTATCAGTTGATCTCCATCAATGGAGATTGTTCCGAAAATACTAATAGTAATTTGGGATGGTAAATATTCTGACTATTCATAGTTACATTAATTTAAAAGTATTATATATGAATTTTCCATTTTACAAAAAAAGAAAAAAAATATTATTTTTGATTCATGAAATATATCTTCATGGGATATATTTTTGGTTTTAAGGGATATCTTTTTTGGAAATCCAATTCTTAAAAAAATTATTTTTAATAGGATTTAATATTTATAATGTAACAAGTGAGACAGATAATTGATGGAGACATAGTGAAATACCATTCAAAAAATCAAAAATCAAGGTAGTGGATGAACTAAAGGAATAATTAACCTCCTATTAAGTATTAATAGAGTATGATAATAATGAAATTTTAGAATATGTATAATGATGGTTAACTCCAGAGAAAGGGTACCTAAAATGGATCTCAAATTATTTCATTGATAACAATGAAATATTCTATTTATTGATGAAGCATGGAAGATCAAATTTCTTTATAGAGGTAAATTAGAGTCCATAATTATCCTCATGGATGGTAGTGTTACATGTAGAACATGAATCCCTATATAAGAACATGTCATGGGATCATGTTTAATTACATTTAAAAATAAGTCCATTCTTAGAAATGGATATTTAAGATCAAATATGATAAAAAGGACTATGTTGAATGATATTTTGTAATACGGGTCATTAAAAGTTATACACATGTGGAATTTATTATTTTTAATGAAATATTTATAAATTTTTTTAAATTAATGATTATCTATATGGCTTTGGAGATGTGAAATATTTAATATTTATATATTTATTATCTATGTTTCAAAAAAAAATTATACATGGTGAAAATGATGTTGAAATCTACACACTCTAAACTAAATGTTTTGTATAAATAAATCAAGGATAAATTGGTTTATTGGTTGAAAAAAATTAATGTACTGTCTCAAAAAAGCACCAAGATATTGGTACAAGAGATTTGATTCCTATATAATGATATTTGGATAAAACATACTTGATAATGATCCTTGTACATATTTTATTTGTTTAGATAGTAAGGATTTATCCATTATTTTATTATATTTGGATGATATGATGATTAAGTATCCAACAATGATAAAACCAAAGAGACAAATTCACTATTGGAAATGAATTTTTATATATAGTAATTCAGATATAAAAATGATTTATTTATATTTATTTCTCATGTAAACAATAATTCGAAGCTTTGGATATCACATAATAAATATATATCCAAATTATTAAATTTCCTAAACAGGAATTGTTTTAAAATAATAAAAACCCATCATTCCATTTTTTCATGTTATCTTATGCAACGAGCCCTAGTAGTTAGTAAGAGAGGATAAAAAGGTCTTGAGAGCCATATTCATATATAGTAGAGATTCTTAGGTTTATTTTAGTGTGTATAAAGATTGATATTTTATATGTAGATGGAGAATTTATAAATTAAATAGATAATCATGTACCGAATCATTGGAACCCAAGGATTATAAAAACCCACAATTTTAATAAGTATTTTATGTTAAAATAAATATTGTATTCTATTGCTTATATGAAACACAATACTGAAGTAAAATAAACGACAATATATGTTATTGGGGAAGAATGCTATAATATGAGAAAAAATTAATGCATTATGAGAATATATTATGAAACATCATTAACAAAAGTGGAATTAGGATTATCAAAAAACTATTAAAAAATAAAATAAACTCATAATACTTCCCTGATTATTTTCCATGAATATCATAACCCTGATCAAAACTATTGTTGAAAAGATAAGAAAAACAGCTATAATAGGCATATTGAGAGGGAAGTGAATGAATGTGATGGATTATTTTTTGTAATATATTAAATATCATATATGTGAGTAAAATATGACTATTATATACATGGTCCTTGGATATATCCTATTTCTAAATTGTGTAATTTAAAAAAAATAATTAAAAAATGAATTATGAAATAAAGACATAATAATTATTTAATATGTTGTGAAAATATAACTTTATGTGTTACATGTTGTTATTACTACTATTACTGTTATTATTAAAAAATAATATGATGCTTTTATAAAATTAAAATTTATATTTTCATACATATGAATTAAAAAAATAAATGTTTTTTAAGATGATTAATGAAATTTAATAGGATGTAGTTAAAATTATTTAATTCTAAAAATGATAATATTCAAAAAAATCATTTTCTTAAGTATTTTATTGATATAAAAATAAATTAAATTCAATTATTTTAAATGATGAATGTAATTTAATGTTATTTAATTAATAATTTGTAGAAAATAATAATAAGAACCATTAAAGTTTAAATAATTATTTTTCTAAAAAAATTGATCATTGTTTATTTTTAATTTTTCTTTAAAAGTAAAATTTATCATATTTATAAATCAAATTGGATTAAATGGATTCGAAATTAAGAATATTAACCTCATAATTGGTTAAAAGGGATTATCATATTTTTTGTTTAAAAAATCATTACAATGGTAAAAAAAAATTAAACAAAATATGTGTCACATCTCCTATTTTTCGATGTATTATTTTTCAATATTATATGGATTGATTTCGAAAATAAGAGCTAAGACGGCGTGCAATTCCAAAACCCGTTGTGCTCAGAAAAAATGGTTAAAATTTATTAAAATATTTAATAACACATGTGTGCGATGTACCTGAAATAGTAGAATAACTCCCAAAATGATGCCAAAATTAGAGCTTTAAGGGCACCATTGAATTCAGAACAATGCATTTACCCTAGGCATGAACTAATGTTTTTTAGGGTCGGTTATCTATATAAAAATTCCCTAAGTACGTAACCATAAATAAAATTATTAAATAAGAATATTTTATTTTTAAGTCCAAATAACTGATGAAAGGGGACTCGGATTGGAAATCTAAGACCACCGGTGAGTTTATAATGGGGTGTTTTATATATGGGTGACCTAACATTGGTCTACATATGTTATTTGTGAAAACGTTTTCTAGGAAGTGAAATAGATAAAATAAATTAACATAGAAAATTATTTTTTTTATTTAGTGCAGCGACCTGTTTCCTCTATAAGTTTATAAATAGGCAATTTTCTCATGGTTTTCTACTAAATCCTGGAGGCCTAGATGCATTTGGAGGAGAATTTTCTTGGAATATGAAAATGGATCAGGATCTGATCGTGGATCATCATACTAGTGGAGTTGGAGGATCTAATCAATGGTGACAATGCAACGATTCCGCATCATCGGTTGATATAAAATCTATGTAGGTTGTTTGTTTAAATTGTTTGATTCCTCTTTTTGAATTTCTATGATGATTAAAAATGAATCTAAGAATAGATTGGTTTTCCGATCAATCACCTTGTAGGATGGGTTTATTACAGGGTAAATTGGTAGAATTATTTCTAAATATCTTCATTGATTTTATTATAGAAATAAATCAATATCGACGTGAACATCAATCTAGGTTGCTTACTCTAATTTTTTATGTGATTTTCTCCCCTGATTCATCATTCGCCACAGGAATTCTTTGTTTGTCCTATAACTCAACTACTCTCAATCAATAAATCTTTATGCACTCATTTCTTAGCTCAAAGATCTGATATCGGAGATCTAGGATTATCACTGAATGATGGAGGTGTGACGATAAGTATAGAGAAAATTAGATGATGGATGATTCTTGATTTCAAGTTCTTCAGTGTTCTTTAGTGAAAAATGAAGTCTGGCAGTTCGACCCGATTCCCAAGAAAATTGAGAGAAGAAATGCATTTTTCGGATAATATGAGGCATGGGTGACCTCGGATCATCTATTTCATAGAAAAATAATCATCATATTGAAGGTAGAGAATTAGTTGGGGCATGCGGAGGAATTATGGAAGTTATAGAATGTCTCAAAGAACACAATGTTTAATATGAGATTACAGGGAATGTGGGCCCCTGGCAGCAGCGCTAGGCTTTGGCCAGAGTTAAGAACTAGAGAGCCTATCACAGATATCACTAGACATGTGACACTCCCTAGATGACTTAGCATGTACCTTGGAATTTACATGGACATGGTTAACAATACACGGCCAAATGGCACACTGTGTACTTACACACAAACATGGGTCGACATATAAGAAATTTTACATGGACATAGCTTCGGTGCATGGACAAGACAAGGTGACACAGGTGGGGAACCATGTGTCCCTACACATTGTGTACTCATCCTACATGAAGTGTATATGAAAATTACATGTACTATGATGTTTTTCAATAAGGGAAAGTCTTGGGATAGTAGAAGGCATTGTGTACCCCTGGGACACACCATGTACTCCCATCAAGAGTGCTTGAGACTATTCATTTTCCCAGTTCATACCAGTATAGGTTGATAGTGTTACCTTGGTCATTTCCTCAAGGGTTCAGTATGATATTTCATCCACATAACATGATTGTAGTCCCCTCAAGATATCGAGTCTTAGGTAGAGTTTGGTATCCCTCCATGAGACTGGAGTTCGATCCTCTATCCCCCCTAGTGGTGTCTATAGAATCGCATAACCTCCTCGATAAGGGCATTGATCCTCCATCTAGAGGGAAATATCTATAGGGTTTCTAGTAACCCCTAATGTGTATGGGTGTGATCCCCTACATAGAGGGATAATCCAAATTGGGTACGTGGTATCCCCCGTTGATTCTAGGAGCAATTTTTGGTTTCCCTGGTCAGTTCTACACGTGACCCCATCTCTTTTTATCATAGAATTACATTGACCAATACGTTATATATGGATGGGGCACAAATGAGCAAGACATCTTCATTATTTTCTCTGATTATATCATGGCTCCAGGAGTGAGTTCCCCAGAATGACTGTGATTTGAGCAAAATCATATGGTCGGTAGTTAGTTATGACTACCTGATGGAATTGTGTCTCTCTTGAGTGTATCTGTATATTCTTGTTATATGTGTGTTGACGCTCCTTTCATCACAGAATCTAAAGATCGTAAAAGGGGAATATATGAGAACAAAGTGATTCAACCTTTGAAGAAAACATCAAAAATTGACAAAGGGATGAACAAGGAAAACTTTACCCATTAGTCGTGCAAGTTTCCCCATGGTCGCACAAGTACACTTGCGCGACTCACTTGGTGCGCAAGTTACTTGCGTGACCTAATTGATAACCGCTTGGTAACCGCTCGGGGTCTTCTTCTGCCTATAAATAGACCATGTGGGCCCCACCCCCATTCGGGAGGATCTTTTTCCAGAAACTTGGATTGAAGATCCCAACGCCCAAGTCTCTTCTCAAAGCTTCCGGAACACTTCTAAGGTAATTTCTTACCTAGAACGGAAGATCTAAAGAGAAGGAGGAAGGCCTAAGTGTTGAAACTCATCAAAACTTGCGCGCCTGAGTGGTCAGCCCTTAAGGGAAGTGGTCACACTTGCGCGCCGCCTTATTCCTTCGATAGAACTTGCGCGTCCCTTTTCTGGAAGAACCTCAAGAGGATTCTAAAGGCTTTAAGAAAGAGTCGCTCAAGTATTTTAATGCTGGTGGAAAATCGCGCAAGTACCCCACATGTCGCGCAGGTATACCTGCACGACCAATACTTGCGCGCCCACGTAAGACTTGCGCGCCATTCAAGACTTGCGTGCCCTTGCCTTTTTTGGGTGCCCATCTTGTCCATTTTATCCCTCTTAATCCATTTCACCTTTCCTATTCAAGATTCAGTCTTCAAAATACTCTTCAAATTCATTTATGGCATTATTTCTTGATTTGGATTCCTTATTTGAAAGGAATTCTGTGGAATATCTCTCAAAACATAGTGATTTATACATCTTTATGTCACCAAAGATTGAGAGTTCATTCGTTCAACCTCATACTTTAAGATGACAGAATCCTTAACCTGGGTCTCCTTTTCAGGTATAATCCCCAGTTATAAGTCCTCTAATATAGGCATCTTCCTCAGGAGTAAGCCCCAAATTCTTAAAGTTCCCAAACTTGGGCATCCTCCTCAGGAGTAAGCCCCAAACCATAATTCCTTAACTTGGGCCTCCTTTTCAGGAGTAAATCCCAATCATAATCCTTTAACCTGGGCTTCCTTGTTAGGAATAATCCCCAGTCATAAATCCTCCAAACATGGGCCTTCATTTCAGGAGTAAGTCCCAAGTCCCCTAATTTGGGCCTCCTTTTCAGGAATAAGGCCCAGTAAAAAATTTTGGGCTTTCTTTTCAAGAGTAAGCCCCAAGTCCCTTAATTTCTCTTAACCAGTCCTAAATTACGTTTGATATGGGATTCCTTCTCAGGAGTAAAACCCAATTATCAATCCTCTCCTAATTTGGGTTTCCTTTTCAGGAATAAGTCCCAAGATAGAGTATTCAAAATCTCCGTGAAGCACATATACCTTTATGGACCCTGTTCCTGGATTTTCTCACTAAAGTAAATCCTAACTTTCATTTATCTGGGTAGTCATACATACATAAGCCCCAAATCATTTCTTATGATTACATCTTTCATGGCCCAATTGTCTATCTTATTCCTGATACCTCTTGTTTCTCACACCGAGCATGACTCACGTGAGCTTAGAGGGTAAAAGTAATTATGAAATCCTTCTTTGAGCCATTAATTATAAATATTATACTCTATTTATCAAAATACGTGGGTTCTGATTCCTTTCCCAAAACAAAGGATACGTAGGTAGCCCATCTGCGGGTTCGATCCCAACTTTGAAATAATTCATGTCCTTCTGAATGACGATAAACTTCAAGTGCCCCACTGAGTGGCTTTAAAACCAGCCTGGTCATCATAATGACCAAGAGACTTTTTTAAATGTTTTGAAGGATACCATTTATCAAGAATCTCCAAATAGCTACAGATGATTCTCTATTGATGAAGAACCTCAAATACATATAAAAGATTCTCTAAATTTCTTACATATTTAATCATTGATTGTTAAAACTAAAGGAAAGCACATTTTGTACATGGTAATATAATAAGGATTCACGAACATAACTTAAATATTTAAAGAGAGTCCCGTAGTAGACAATAATTCCCCTCAAAAAGGTGTGATGAGTCCAACCTCCCATCCTCTCGACCAATGTAAATTCCTAAGCCTCATTAGTCCACAAGCTAATGAGCACCTACCTTTGGAGAGTAGGTCCAAATAGATGTGGATTCATTGGATGTTTCCGGTTCTACGAACAAATCTGTTAGAAACCGATCAGAACGTTTGAATCTCCCATCCAGGAGGTCATCCCCGAATTCCGTGCGAAACAAAAATGGTGAACCCTACGTGAATCCTTACCCAAGTTAAAGTGGTGTTTTACCTATTTGTTAAAGCCCCTATTTAAAAGTCAGTAAGAGGGGTAACAAAAACAATCATTGACATATGTGCTCATCCAAAGGATGAAGTGGCATAATTTTATCTTGATTACGTCTGTTATATTAAACAGGCACTCTTTTCCAAGATCTTTTGTATTTCCATAATGGCTGCTCTCAAATTCACATCTGTGAATACTGCTGCTGCAAATACCACTGTTGTTATTCCTACTGGATCGACATCCGCTCTGAGGATGAAATCACCTACTCAGCGTCTTCAACGCTGGGTATCAAATGCGCTGGTTAAGGAGTACTGTCAACATGGTACCATCCCAACTCTGGAGGCTGCCCGACAGGCCCTCCAAGTAAACAACTCACACTAGTCATCCGGACTACAACGACCAGTGATTAAGAGGCAGGTGGTGCTGACTACCGTCTCCAACCGTTTTGGGTCGTTATCCCTGGAACGCAATTTCCATTCACTCCCTTACTCTGAGGAAGTGAATGAGCAGGTCCCTCAGGACCTTAATCCAAAAAGACAGGAGTCCTTCCCGAGGGCTCCCATCAACAATCGTCGCCAGACTTCTGCGGTAGTGCGCCCTCAACATGATGAGGGTACCGACTCCAGGAATTCAGCTTAGGTTCCTCGAACCCAAGCAGGCAAGACGAACCGCCAGAGATGGAATTCGGTTAACAATGGGCAGGTTATCATCCCTGCCATCTCCAGAGAAGTCCACCAACCTAACTTGGTGGAAAACAACGAACAGGCACACACACCTGTCCGTTTTAATTCCGTTGTCCAGCAGACTCGTCTGGCAGCATCACTCTAATCCCGCCAGGCAATTCCGGCGGAGTACTATAGGCAAGAACATACAGCTGCTTATGCATCATCAGTTAGTCAGCAGGCTCTTCTGACTACATATGATGGATCTCGTCAACCGTGTTTGGCGAAGTGTAATTAGCAGGCATATACACCTGCTAATACTAATCAAGACTACCAACAGTCTCGCTTGGTAGCGCACGGAGAAGTCAGTCGGAAAGCCCTGAAGACAAACAGGAGGTAGACTCAACTCTCTGCCCCCACACTTGAGTACAGTCAGGATTCACTGATAGGAAAAGGAGGACAGGAGCAGGCACATACACCTACTCCAAGCCCGGAATGGACGTATATCCCCGTTTCGTCAGCTGAAGTCACCAAGTATATTTTGTCAATGGTGAAAGAGAAGAAGAAAATTCCTGCTCATATTCTGGATGCTTTCCAGGATATCATAACAACTTCGGCATCATCTCAGGGAAATACACATAAATCTATCCCTAGCGGTGGAGTGACACATCAACGATTCAATCCGAAACAGACACACACATCTGTTCCAGTCCAAGAGGGTTATGGGGCATACTCCCCCATATCATACGGACAACCAAGTAAGGCACATACACCTGATTTGAGTGGAGATCGTCAGCCGAACCTGACCATATTTCCTGATCAGGCACATACACCTGCTCAGAGTAACCACTTTCGTCAACAAGTGGTTTCCAAAGCGAGTAAGAAGGCATCTAAGAAAAAGATCCACCCATCACAGTCAAGAGATCAAAGGCCAATCTGTAACAAGGCCTTACTCGATGCTGGAGTTCTTGAAGCCCTCGTACATTTATCTGTTGGAATTCAAAATTCTACTCCCTCAGTTCCCAATAACGGGAACATTAATTCCAAAAGTCTTCAACAGACACTTTCTCATGAAGGCTTGATTTGTGAAAATTCGGTCAATCTTGAAGTTTCAACTTTAGATGAGAGCCACAAGAACCCTCTGTGTGGTCAGAAGACCAAGGAGCTAGAGATCTCATCTTTTGCTTTAACCCAATATGGTGGTCCTCCCCATGATGATGAATTTCGCTGCGAAAGTCCTCTCCACAGTAGTGATTCACATTGCCTGGAAAATACTCCAGTGGACAATGTAGTGCTGAGAAAGCCCTCTTATCTTGAGGCACATGAAAATGTGAAACCAGTCATGTCTGATGCTTTATTGCTAACAAGTGAAATAATTTCTCAATCAAAAGATAGACCAGGGTGTAGGTCATTCTCCGAACCACCCCTAAGTCATGCATCTTCTAGTTTGATCAATGATATCTCTACCAATCTTGTTGAATCTGATGAAGCAACAAGGAAACACCAACTCTGGTCAAAACAGGTAGAAGAATCTTAATTTAGTGATAAAGAGGAAATTCTAAACAAGAGAAAAAAATTGGCGAAAGGTGAGGTACTAGTCATGTTTTGGCCTTTGGTTGATTCCCAGTATGACATTCCAAAGATGTTGACGGAAGATGGAGTCCATGATATTCGTCTCAACATATGGAAAACTCTTTGTCAATTGAAGAATAAGGTATTATCTTATGATGAATATGAACATAATCTTAAGATAATAGAAGGGCTACAACGTCAGATTGATTTGGCATCTCTATTAGTCTCTCGGTATCTGAAGGCTGAAAAGCAACAGAGAACCCTTCAACGTTCATGCCTTGGCGCACTAAGAAAATTGCGTCAGTTAATTGTCAATGCTCCATCTGGGGTTCATATCAGAGGATGGTGTTTTCATGGAGCACTACATTTCACAGTGCTTTCCAGTCAGCAAAGCCTGCCAAAATTGGTCTCATGCAATGTTATTGCCCATGGCCGGCCACAGTCAATGGGCTTTGTTCATAATCAAAAGCTTTCTCAAAAATATGCTTCAACTAGTTCCTCTCAAAATCAAGAATATAGAGAACAAGTTGTTGAATTGCTCCTACATCAATCAGGAGAGAATATTGCACAAGCCTCTCGTATGGAGAAAACACATAATCAAATGACAGAAGTTTCGGAAATCATCCAACGGTCTGTTGAACTAGGTGATAAAAGTGGATACAGGTTAATGCATCCAGCTAACTTCCGAACTAAGGTTCACAAGATAAAGAGAGATTTTAAGAAGATCTCAGACATAGCATGTCAAGAGACACCCTATCTTGTCAGACTGGGGACTTCTTTAACCCAACCCTCATATTCAACAAATTGGATTCGAGGAGTTGAGCGGAAACAGCAGGAACATCCCCAGTTCACAAGACTGGGGACTCTTTCAAATCATCAATTCCCCCCTCAGAGAATGTCGGTCTTTTCTCGATTGGGGAAGAAGCCACAATAGGAACGAAGATCCAAATTATCAGGAGATTCCCTCCAAGTTATAGCTCGTCAAGAAGATCCTAAAAGATTGAATCAACAAAAGGCAATGTCTCATCAAAGACATGAAAGAAGACAATATCACAGAAATGTTGATATAAGGGATACGATGCATTATGAATCAATCAATGTCATCAATGCCATTGTTTCTAATCAACCAGAGGAGGTTCACTCATGGGACTCAGATGAAGAGCATCATGCTCAAGAAAATGTATGCACCGATACAAATGAAGAAGGTGTGCATACACGAAGTCAAAGGATTACTCAGAACCTAGGTAATCCACTTCCCTCTCTCCAAAAGGTATCCAACAAAGGGAAGGGAAAGAATCAGGTTACATATCCTTCCTCTGGAGAAGGTCAATCTCTCTCGTTAGAGCAAAGGTTTTCACAACAAGAGGAAGAAATGAAAGAATTAAGAAGGTTGAATGCAGAACTACTTCAGAGTAGTCTTCTTCTTAAAAATGCTGGAGTCTGATAGCCAAAGGAATTTTTTGCAGTTACTGAGATGGATCAGGAATATCCTCCTTTATCAGTACACCCTCAGAAGTCTAATCCTACGGGTCAAACGCAACAACAGTTGGCAGTGCTATCATTAGTTGCAGCACCAATCACAACGTCTGTCCAAGCTCCATTCATTGCACCTACCCAAAACCAAGTTCAACCGGATATTTCTCAAAAGTTTATAACTACTATTGAGTCATTAACAGCTCGGTTAGAAACTATGGAAGGGAAACGGGTGCAAGTTCAACCTGAAAAGAAAGTTTACCCTGAATGGGTAGATTCAATTTCTCCTCCATCCAGTTTTGGAAACCCTGTTTTCCCTACATTCAATGGATCAGGCAACCCTGAACAACATTTGACACATTACGTGTCTTGTTATGATTCTATGATGGGAACTCCAGAACAGCAAGAAGCAGTGAAACTCATATGCTTCGTGCGAACCTTGCAAGGACCATCTTTTGTGTGGTATACAAGCTTGCAATCCCAGTCAATCATCGGATGGGAGGATCTTCGTCAAAAATTCCTTCTTCAGTTCAGCTCAACTTTGCCAAAAACGACAGTTTTCGATCTTACAAACTGCAAGCAAAGGGGGAATGAAAGAGTCTCTGATTTCATTGCTCGCTGGAAGGGATTAACATATTCCCTGAGTTTAGCACTTCCTTAGGAAGAACTGTTGCCAATCTGTGTGGCAAATTTGCGTGACTAATTACGCACGCCATTGATCCCTGTGAAATACACAGGAGGGTTTCAAGATCTTACTTCAATCGCTCAACAGATTGAAGATTCCCTTATATAGGCTAAGGCTAAATCTCGTGTAATTCCATCAGCTCCAGGAAGGAGAATGGGTAAAGCGGAAACTGATACAGTTATGCTTAAACAAGAACCTGTACCTATTTTTACTTCAAAACCTTCATCTTCTCGAAGAGCTCCACCTCCTGAACGCCAACAACAAAGGTCGTTTCGTCCAATTGATCAAAAAGATCAACGACGAAAAAAATTTGTGGATTTGAAGAGTAAAACATACTCTTTCTGAAATGAGCAGGTTCCTGGTTACTTCATTTCAGCTCTGGAAAATAATTTGGTGCAATTACCAGTGCCCAAGAGGCCAAACAAGGAAGGAGATGAAGACCGTCCCAATTATTGTCCCTTTCATAAAATGTTAGGGCATCCCATCGAGGAGTTTTTTGTCTTTAAAGACCTCCTGCAAAATATGGTCGACTTGGGACAAGTCAAGTTGAAAGGTTCTTCGACTCAGGTAGCCTGTGTCACTGCTATAGTTCCAGAGGAAGAGGGTGAATGGCAAGAAGTCAAAAGCAGAAATGCACAGAAGTATGATGATTAGATGGTCAGAAAGACAATCAATCGGACTCATGCCATTTTGCGAACACAATTAAAGAAACCAATTGTGTCTTCTACCATGAATATTGCGGTAAAACCCTCTTCATCAGAGGGAAAATCCTCAAAGAAATAGCTTGATTCAAAAAAGAAAGAAAAAATCAGAAGAAGATGAGTATGTGTCAAAGCCTAAATTGTCTTTGACTCTGGCAGACTTTATGCCATCTACTTCAAAGCCACGGGCACCGCCCCATCAAACGGCATAGCCTAAATAGGCTAATCAGGCAGAGTCTTTATCACACGAAGAGTTAATCTTCGGTTCTGTTAATATGATTCAATTAACAGATCCATATTCCAATCTTGATAAGCCTGAATTCCCTGTATCAAATAAGGGAATCCGAGGAAGTTCTAGAGGTTCGGGATACAGGGGAAGACGTGGATCTTTCCGAAGCCACTACCCCAATTCTACCCCTGCTAGCACTGTGTATACAGCAGAAACTCGGGGTAGAGCCCTTCAGCGAGCTCAAAAAGAACAAGCAAGTTCTTCTGCCAATGGCCAACTCAGTTTTGGAACAGTTATTTTGGAAGACCGATTAAAGGTTCCATCTTCTTTATCTCAGAAAGTAAATGGATCTAATCAATCTAATCTTCCAAAACCAAGGATGTTGCCAACTTCTATCCCAATACAAGATGCATCAGCTTCCCAAGCATCTGCTTCCAAGGTACCTGCTAAACCGCATATTCCTGTTGGGAAACGCAGACCTATAGATCAAAAGTATGATATATTGAAACACTTGGCCCATGTACCAGCCAAGTTATCAATTTTGGATGCTTTGAATTTGTCAAAAGATCTTCGGGAAGCACTCATCGAAGCTTTGTCAAGTCCTCGGGAATTTGAAGCTGAAATTGGTGCAGCTGAAGTCTATCACATAGAGAATAATCATGCAGAATTCCATGCAGTGATATATATTACTGATAAAGATGAAGATGATGTTGTGCATGGGCACATAAAACCTCTTTACTTATCTGGAAAATTCAATGGTGTAGACATCCGAAGAGCTTTCATTGACAATGGTTCAGGAATCAACCTCATGCCCATTCGTACACTTCGTCGATTGGGCCTCACGGAATCTGATTTATCTCCTTCTACCATGATGTTACAAGGATATGATAAAAATGAACAAGAACCACTAGGCGAAGTTACACTCAGAAGTCTGTTTGGAAATCTTGTATCCAATTTGGATTTCATGATTGTTGACCATGACTCAGCTTTCAACGTCTTTCTTGGAAGACCCTGGCTACATCAGCATGCAGTTATCCCTTCATCATACCATCAATGTCTCAAATACCATTTCAATGGTCAAGTTGGAACATTGTATGGTGATAAGACCTCGTTCAAGACATGTGAGTCTCAATACATTGAGGCAGAATTTTATCACATGAAGGGAAGAGAAAAATCTACAATGAAGGAAATTACCAAATTTAATGCTCCATATGGTTTGGAGAAGATTCCAATAAATCCATTTACACATGTGAGTACAGATTATGTGTTACCTATCAGTCAAATTGACAAAATAGGCCCAAATAACAATACTCTTATGGAAAGATCCATAATGTCAATTATGGAAATCGAGCCAGACAACATGGGAGAAATTGGTAACCTACCAAACAGTGATGAAAGCATAAGTGGTGACGTTTTCATTTCATCTGCTGAAGTCCAACAAGTCTATACTTCGCCAATCAGGCCAGAAGAAGTTATAGCAACATCAGAGGTGAATAATGATGTCGATTCTCAATCCATCATCTCCTCTTTATTTCCCAAAGAAGACCCTTTATTATCAATTGGGTCGGAAATGGAAGCTTCTTTTTCAAAATGAGAAAATTTTGACATCTCTTATGATCATGAGAATTTCGTTTTGTCATCTACTATGCAAGTAGAAACGGAAGAAATAGAACTTGATGAAGAGGAAGAGGAAAATCTTAGAGATGCTCCTCCAGCATTTGAAGAAGGTTTCTCTACCACTGTGGATGAACTCAGAGAAGTAAATCTGGGTACAGAAAAAAATCCACGCCCCACTTTAATTAGTGCGGCCATGACCCTTGAAGAGAAAGAGATGTATATTTCTTTTCTAAAGGAAAATAAAGATATTTTTGCTTGGAACTATACAGAAATTCCTGGGCTTGATCTTGATTTTGCTACTCATCATTTGGGTTTACCAAATGAACATCGAGGATTTAAACAAGCCGCGAGAAGAACACACCCAACTTATGCTTCCAAAATTGAAGCTGAAGTGGATAAGCTGATCAAAGATAACTTCGTCAGAGAAGTTCAGTATCCCAAGTGGTTGGCTAATATTGTCCCTATAAAGAAAAAGAATGGACAAATTAGGGTTTTCATCGATTTCAGAGATCTTAATCGGTATTGTCCTAAAGATGATATCCCAGTTCTGATTACAGAACTCTTAATTGATGCGACGGCTGGCTATGAAGTACTTTCTTTCATGGATGGATATTCCGGATATAATCAGATCCGAATGGCCCCAGAAGATGAGGAATCTACAGCCTTCAGAGCCCCTCAAGGTGTGTTTTGTTACCGGGTGATGCCCTTTGGTTTAAAGAATGCAGGTGCAACATATCAACGCGTCATGCATCGTATCTTCAAGCCTTTCTTAGGAAAGTTTGTTGAATGCTATGTAGAAGATTTGGTGGTTAAATCCAAACAACATTCTAATCACTTGGCTGATATGGAAGTGATATTCCACAAGCTTCGACAACATAATTTGAAGATGAACCCCTTAAAATGTGCTTTTGGGGTAACCTCAGGAAAATTTCTCGGCTTTGTTGTATGCCATCGTGGTATTGAAGTCGATCCTGAGAAGACCAAGTCAATCCTTAGTATGTCACCTCCTCAGAATTTGAAATAATTAAGAGGACTTCAAGGAAACTTAGCCTATATTCGGCGTTTCATCGCCAATTTGTCAGGAAAAAGTTTACCCTTTACCAAATTATTGAATAAAGGAGTCACTTACCAGTGGACTGAAGAATGTCAAGAAGTGTTTGATGTTCTCAAGAAATACCTCTTGATTCCACCAGTACTCATGCCACCTGTTGAAGCTAGACCACTTATCCTCTATGTGATAGCTCTAGAGCGATCATTGGGTTCCTTTCTCGCTCAAAAGAATGATGCTGGGAATGAAAATAGCCTCTACTATCTCAGTAGAACTATGCTTGAAGCAGAAACCCGGTATTCAAGTATTGGGAAGTGCTGCCTGGAATTAATTTTTCCAGTTCAGAAACTGAGACACTACCTGTAACATCACGAGGTCCAATTGGTATCCCACAATAATCCACTCAAATTCATCCTTAGTCATCCAATGCTTACAGGACGTCTAGCAAGGTGGGAAGTTATTTTGCAGCAGTTCGACATTCAGTATGTGTCTCAAAAGGCGATAAAGGGCCAAGCACTGGCTAATTTCCTGGCTGAACATCCTTCAGTGGAAGACACATCTTCAGATATTGAACTCCCTGATGAGGAAGTTTTCTCTATTCAAGAGAATCCTCAAACATGGTAAATGTATTTTGATGGTGCTTCCAGAAGTCCAAGAGGGAAGAAAATGGAAAATCCTAAATTCAACAAAGTTGGTTTAGGAATTGTGCTCATTTCTCCAGATAAGGCAGTGTTACCTTATTCCTTTTTATTGTGGGAAGGTGGTACCAATAATGAAGCTGAATACCAAGCTCTCATTACAGGCTTGGAGTTAGCACTTCAAGCACAAGTGAATCACTTAAAGGTGAAAGGTGATTCAGAACTAGTAATCAAACAAGTCAATGGGTATTATGCCATCAGAAAAGAAGAATTAATCCCTTTGTATGATTACTTCAGAGAGTTAATGGCGAAATTCCCTTCAGAACCGACATTTTCTTATATCCCAAGATCACAAAATGCTCAAGCTGATGCGCTAGCCAACATAGCCACAGCTCTAGCAGATCCAAATCGGGATGAGACAACCATCAGTATTGCCCACCGTCATGCAATTTCACCTTATGTTCAAGCCAGAACAGAGGAAATTAATGAAATTAGTCCCATTCCTGAACCGTATGGTCATACTACAGGATGGAAGTCACCTATCAGGGAATACCTTCAAAATGGAACACTTCCACCTGATAGAGCTGAGAAAGAACAAATCTGGCGATGTGTGGTCAATTTTACTCTTTATGATGGCCCAAACCACTTAGAGAAAATTCTCTACAAACGTGGTTTTGATGGAGTTCTCTTCAGATGCATTGATGGTGAAGAGACAATGGCTGTCATAAAAGAAGTGCATGCAAGAGTCTGTGGTTCCCACCAGTCTGGACATAGACTGTCTGATCAAATTCGAAGGCTTGGATACGTTTGCCCTTCAATGATACAAGATTGTGTTAATTTCACAAAGAAGTGTCATTCATGAGAAGTATATTCCAACATCATTCATCAACATCCAGAGTTTCTTCATACAGCTAAATACTCGTGGCCATTTCCCACATGGGGAATGGATGTGGTGGGACCTTACCCTTCAGCTACATCCAAGTAGTTTAAGTACATTCCTACTGCTACTGATTTCTTTTCCAAATGGGCAGAGGCAGTACCTCTCAAAGAAGTCAGTTCTAAATGCATTGTTAGCTTCATTAAGTCTAACATCATTACTAGATTTGGTGTCCCTCATACCATATTGATGGACAACGGCACCAACTTCTGTTCTTTTGAGGTGAAGAAATTGTATCAAGAATACAACATTAAATCCAACCATTCCTCTCGGTATCATGCGGCGGCCAATGGCCAAATAGAAGCCTTTAACAAGACTCTTTCAAATATACTGCAAAAGATGGTGGATAAAGATAAGAGATCATGGCCTGATAAACTCTTTCATGCTTTATGGGCTTATCGAACTACCACCCGCAATGCAACGCGGTCTACTCCATATTCATTGGTATATGGAACAGAAGCAGTCTTTCCAATTGAAGTTCAATTTCCCTCACTCAGAGTAGCCATTTGTGATCAGTTATCTATAGATGAGCAATCCCAAAAGCGATTGAATGAATTGGAACAGTTAGATGAGAAAAGATTGTGCACTTTGCACCACTTGGAAATCTATCAGAATCGAATATCATGAGCTTTTAACAAAAAATTTTGTCTTCGTTCATTCATTCAGGGAGAATTGGTATTGGTTCTCAGAACACCAATGATACCAGGAAAGAATCCTCCCAAGCTTGAACCAAAATGGGAAGGACCTTATTCAATACATAAGGTCTACTCCAATGGATCTTATTCATTAATCTCAATGGATGGAGAACTCACCACGACTCCAACCAATGCCATATTTCTGAAGAAATATTTTGTATAAACACAAAATATGGTCCCCGAAACCAAGATTCTTACAATTGGTTCATACAATTCATCCAACATGACGTTAAACTGTAGGAAAGTCCCTTTTTCATCCAACATGACGTTAAACTGTAGGAAAGCCCTTTTTCGTCCAACATGACGTTAAACTGTAGGAAAGTCCCTTTTTCGTCCAACATGACGTTAAACTTTAGGAAAGTACATTTTTCGTCCAACATGACGTTAAACTGTAGGAAAGTCCCTTTATCATCCAACATGACGTTAAACTATAGGAAAGTCCCTTTTTTCGTCCAACATGATGTTAAACTGTAGGAAAGTCCATTTTTCGTCCAACAAGACGTTAAACTGTAGGAAAGTCCCTTTTTCGTCCAACATAACGTTAAACTGTAGGAAAGTCCCTTTTTCATCCAACATGACGTTAAACTGTAGAAAAGAAGATTTCCCTGCAACATGACACTAAACTGTGCAGCACCAGTTTGTCCTTGCTATATGACGTTAAACTATACAACAATGGTCCAGTATGACCTTAAACTCCTCCTTGGTCCAGTATGACCTTAAACTCCTCCTTGGTCCAGTATGACCTTAAACTATTCACAAGATGTCCCCGCAACATGACACTAAACTGTGCAGCACCAGTTCATCCTTGCTATATGACGTTAAACTATACAGCAATGGTCCAGTATGACCTTAAACT
The DNA here is from genome assembly GCA_963277665.1 of Viscum album. Classification (NCBI taxonomy): domain Eukaryota; kingdom Viridiplantae; phylum Streptophyta; class Magnoliopsida; order Santalales; family Viscaceae; genus Viscum; species Viscum album. The sequence continues at coordinate 315,769,059 of OY728161.1, forward strand.
GCAACTTCGTCCCACATGACGTTAAACCATGAAAAAGTTCCCTAAAAAAGTCATGTATGACTTTAAACTACACCATGGTCCAGTATGACCTTAAACTGCATCTTCAACGGTCCATGCATATGACCCTAAACTATTTTGAAAGTCCCCTACGTCTGGAAAGAGGTTAAACTACATAAGCGCTTAAAGGTCATGTATGACTTTAAACTGCACCATCCACAGTCCATTTATATGACCTTAAACTATTCGCCCATTTGTCCAGCATGACACTAAACTGTAGAAAAAATCCCCAATGCATCCAACATGACGTAAATGGTGTGTTATTTTGTCCTTACTGCATGACATTAAACTGCGCAGTCCCCCTTTTTGTCCAACATGACGTTAAACTGTATTTTCCCCGTCGTCCTAACTACATGACGCTAAACTGTACAAAAAGTCCTTGATATGTCCTACATGAAATTAAACTATATATTGTCCCTGCTACATGACACAAAACTGTGCAGCACCAATAGTCCTAACTGCAAGACTTTAAACTGCATAGTCCCTTTTTATGTCCTACATGAAATTAAACTATGCATCGTTAAGGTTTTTGTTACCTCTTGTTTCTCACACCGAGTATGACTCACGTGATCTTAGAGCAAACCTCAACCATAACACTCTCTTTGGGCCACTAACCATATGTAAGTCCCAACAACATTTTTATTAGATCATTGTCCCCAAGAACAACTTGATCATTAATTCATTCTTTAATTGAACTACACGGACTTTGATCCTTGCCCTCCAGGATGGGTATGTAGGCAACCTCCCAGGGTTCAATCCCAAAAACAATCTCTTCACATTGGTTCACCTCCATCTCATATGATGTTGATTCGTGAAACCGCCACTAGAATCAATATCTTTACATTGGTTCACATTCGTCCTTGTTATACGATGTTAAACTATACAACACTTTTGTTTGGTATGACAATAAACTACAATATTCTTTGATTTCCTCATTTGAGAGGGAACCATTGTTTACATTGATTTTTCAATCATGTTTTATTTCAAAAGACTACGTGCATACATGGCAATGCCTAAACTTTTTATCTTTGGTTAAACCATCATTGTACTAAAGTCCCCTTTCACCCTTCACATGTACGAACCAAATTTGTACAAAGGGTAGTTCTAGAACTACGTGGGTTTGATTCTCATCCTTATGGGATACGTAGGATCGTTCGAGTATCCCTCGAATCCAGCCCTAAGTCTTTTGGGCCTAACCCCAAATTTCACTTTCAGTCCCTTGGCTGAAAAGTCCTCATGAAAACACACACTATGTATTCATTATTATGGTCCTAACTCTATGACCCTAAACTAAGATCTCTCATATTTTTGTCCTGCACGATGTTAAACTGCATTTCAAGAACTACGTATGGCTTGATTCTCATTCTTATGAGATACATATTGAAGTCCAAAATTCCAATTCATGACCCAGCCACAACATGATTATGGGTATCATTGACCTATGTATCTCTATATATATTGGAAGATACCCATCTTTATGTGTTATAATACTAAAACTTAAATATTTTCACATCTCCATAACCCTTTTCATGACTTTTAGTGAAAAAAATGTCAAACTTCTGAGAATTATTTTTGTCTGACTATGCAGCACGTGCCCATAGGTGGCCATGCATAAACAGTCCACATAACAGACTTGTTAGCCAAAAGATACTATTTTATTTAACTATGCAGCCAATTCCCTTAGTTGGCCCTGCATAATTAAACCCCCTAACGGGTTTGTTAAATGATGGTAACTTCATTCTTGGGAAGAATGCCTCTTTTGTCCTTATTTGTCTTAAACAACAGTATGTAGGGATCTGCAAGAAAATAGCCATCCTTAACATATTTGTCCCATATCCCTTTTCATGATCTGAAAGTATTCAAGTCTATGGTTTATTCTTCTTCCCTATGTTTGGGTCAGACCTTCATAGGAGTGATATTTATCCAGTTCTTCGATAATCTTGTCTGGAAATATCTTCTCCATATTCAAGTACCTCTTTCCATATAGCAAACTCTATACTATGGAAGATTTGAATCTCCATAAACTTTAACTGGCTTTCAGTACTAAGAAATTAAATTTCTGAGAGTTCTTTTTTCTTGACTATGCAGCACGTGCCCATAGGCGGCCTTGCATGAACAGTCCACATAACAGACTTGTCAGCCAAAAAAATGCTATTTATTTGACCATGCAGCCAATGCCCTTAGGTGGACCTGAATAATTCAACCCCCTAATGGGTTTTGTTAAATAATAGTAACTTCATTCTTGGGAACTACTTATTCTGATGCCTTTTAGCTCTTTTTCATATCATTTCTAATATTCAAATATTCTTAAGCCATAGTTTAAATTTTATTTCTCCCTCATACTTGAGTATAGTAATATGTTTTCAGATAAATTGTCAAGGAATTGAATCAATTTTAATCCATTATGGTCAAAGCTATTTCGACCTTAAACATTAGCCCCTTTATATCCGGCATGCATGACTTTAAACTTCCCACAAAAGACAAAGGAACTCTGAATAAAAGTCAAGTTCCAGCTCACTAAATATACATTTTTGTATGATTTAGGTAATATTGAGCAATTAAAAGATTCAAAGTTTGTAGGTTTATTTTTTTAATAATCCTAGTAAAAATCAAACTATGCTTACTAGGCCCATTGGTTTAAGTAAATTTGAAGCAGGTAGTGAGAGAATGCAGGTACAAATAAGTGAAAGTGTTTTTCATTGATGCATAAGAGTTAGAAGGGCATCCACAGACTGGAGTCTCTTCTCTTTTTCATGAATTACAAGAGGCTTTCAACATAACACTTCATTTGATTTACGGCATCTCGGGCTTCATCATCAACCACCTGGAATTCATTCATTCAACTGGATACAATAAGAGATGCAGTGATACTAGCTCTTCTCAGAACAATTGTAAAAGGATTTACTTGAGTGTGGTTCGAGAAAATTTTCTGCTGATCAAATAGTGACTCTATTTCTGTCCAAGAGACTTGGAAGATGGATACATGGATTTAAGAATGGAGCATTGGAAGTAAAGATCCATTTGGAGAGATTAATCTTTTCATATATTTCTCTAATGCCATGTTTTTCTTCTCTCCACCAACCGGTAGTGGATAAAATTTCAGCCCATGGGTTTTCCATTTTAATATCTGCAAGGAAATGACATAGAGGAAGAACTTGAAAGTTCACACCATTTTTGTTGCTCCTAATGCACAGCATAACCGAAATAGAGGAGTAGGAGTGAAACTGCATCTCAGGTGTATAATTGTTTGCATTTGGAACATGGACTCCTTGCAGATGACCATGACCACACAAAGGCAGATGGATGCTCTGTGGAAAATTAGGATGATATTTCTTCAAGTACTTAGCCAAATCTGGGAGAGTTTTGTTGCAGATATCATAGTAATCATGGCCAATTATGTTCATCATGTCATCAATCTGCTTGCTAGCCAGTTCATCAGCTATTCCAATTCCCTTGGGAACCACTGAATCTGTACAAAAGATGAATAAACTAACTCTTAAATGGGTTTATTTTTTTATAAAATTTGTGAAGAAATTTTGAAAAAAAATGGCTAAGGAATTAAGGCGCGCAAGTCTAAACATGGCGTGCAAGTATTTGTGTGCCGCGATAGTTTTTGACGCGCAAGTTTCAACCGCGCAAGTACAAATACCTTTAAAATAGTGCGACATCAAGGAAAACATTGGAAAACAGAGCACCTTGCGCGGCTAAGATAACCTGCGCGACGAGGGATCGAGAAGTTTGAAATCTAGGAATCCAGATGCTTTGTACGGAGGTGAGGCCATGTATTTATAGGCCAGGAGGCCTATCTGCGCCCCGTACCCAGTGCGCTCAAGGCCTGCGCGATGCCACTTGTGTGCCGCCCTATGTTCCCTGAAGACTTGCGTGCCCCTTTTCCTTTGGATGTATTCGATTTACTCAGACTCAAATCCTCTATTTCTATCCAGATCCAACTCTGAGGGGGGACTTTTGTTCATGCTCCTTTCGTCACAGAATCTAAATATCGGAAATGGGGAATATATGAGCACAAAGTGATTCAACCTTTGAAGAAAACATCAAAAATTGACAAAGGGATGAACAAGGAAAACTTTTCCCATAGGCCGCACAAGTTTCCCCATGGTCGCGCAAGTACACTTGCGTGACTCACTTGGTGCGCAAGTGACTTGCACGACCTAAGTGATAACCGCCCAGTAACCGCTCGGGGTCTTCTTTTGCATATAAATAGACCATGTGGTCCCCCCCATTCGGGAGGATCTTTTTCCAGAAACTCGAATTGAATCTCCCCACGCCCAAGTATCTTCTCAATGCTTCCGGAACACTTCTAAGGTAATTTCTTACCTAGAACTGAAGATCTAAAGAGAAGGAGGAAGGCCTAAGTGTTGAAACTCATCAACACTTGTGCGCCTGAGTGGTCATCCCTTAAGGGAAGTGGTCACACTTGCACGCCGCCTTATTCCTTCGATAGAACTTGCGCGTCCCTTTTCTGGAAGAACCTCAAGAGGATTCTAAAGGATTTAATAAATAGTCTCTCAAGTATTTTAATGCTGGTTGAAAATCGCGCAAGTACCCCACATGTCGTGTAGGTATACCTGCGCGACCAATACTTGCACGCCCACGTAAGACTTGCGCTCCTTTCAAGACTTGCGTGCCCCTGCCTTTTTTGGGTGCCCATATTGTCCATTTTATCCCTCTTAAGCCATTTCACCTTTCCTATTCAAGATTCAGTCTTCAAGATACTCTTCAAAGTCATTTATGGCATGATTTCTTGATTTGACTTCCTTATTTGAAAGGAATTCTGTGGAATATCTCTCAAAACATAGTGATTTATACATCTTTATGTCACCAAAGATTGAGAGTTCATTCATTCAACCTCATCCTTTAAGATGAGAGAATCCTTAACCTGGGTCTCCTTTTCATGAATAATCCCCATTTATAAGTCCTTTAATCTGGGAATCTTCCTTAGGAGTAAGCCCCAAATTCTTAAAGTTCCCAAACTTGGGCATCCTCCTCAGGAGTAAGCCCCAAACCTTAATTCCTTAACTTGGGCCTCCTTTTTAGGAGTAAGTCCCAATCATAATCCTTTAACCTGGGCTTCCTTGTTAGGAATAAGCCCCAGTCATAAATCCTCCAAACTTGGGCCTCCTTTTCAGGAGTAAGTCCCAAGTCCCCTAATCTGGGCCTCCTTTTCAGGAATAAGTCCCAGTCATAAATTTTGGGCTTCCTTTTCAGGAGTAAGCCCCAAGTTCCATAATTTCTCTTAACCAGTCCTAAATTACGTTTGATATGGGATTCCTTTTCAGGAGTAAAACCCAATTATCGATCCTCTCCTAATATGGGTTTCCTTTTCAGGAATAAGTCCCAAGTTAGAGTATTCAAAATCTCTGTGAAGCACATATACCTTTATGGACCTTGTTCCTGGATTTTCTCACTAAATTAAATCCTAACTTTCATTTATCTGGGCAGTCATACATACATAAGCCCCAAATCATTTCTTATGATTACATCTTTCATGGCCCAATTTTCTATCTTATTACCGATACCTCTTGTTTCTCACACCGATCATGACTCACGTGAACTTAGAGGGTAAAAGTAATTATGACATCCTTCTTTGAGCCATTAATCATAAATATCATACTCTATTTCTCGAACAACGTGGGTTCTGATTCCTTTCCCAAAACAAAGGATACGTAGGTAGCCCATCTGCGGGTTCGATCCCAACTTTGAAATAATTCATGTCCTTCTGAATGACGATAAACTTCAAGTTCCCCACTGAGTGGCTTTAAAACCAGCCTGGTCATCATAATGACCAAGAGACTTTTTTAAATGTTTTTAAGGATACCATTGACCAAGAATCTCTAAATAGATACAGATGATTCTCTATTAATGAAGAACCTCGAATACATATAAAAGATTCTCTAAATTTCTTACATATTTAATCATTGATTGTTAAAACTAAAGGAAAGCTCATTTTGTACTTGGTAATGTAATAAGGATTCACGAACATAACTTAAATCTATAAAGAGAGTCCCGGAGTAAACAATAATTCCCCTCAAAAAGGTGTGATGAGTCCAACCTCCCATCCTCTCGACCAATGCAAATTCTTAAGCCTCATCAGTCCACAAGCTAATGAGTGCTTACCTTTGGAAAGTAGGTCCAAATGGATGTGGAATCATTGGATGTTTCCGGTTCTACGAACAAACCCGTCAGAAACCGATCGGAACGTTTGAATCTCCCATCCAGGAGGTCGTCCCCGAATTCCGTGTGAAACAATGTGATGTATAAATATACATATGTAGATATAATTTTACATTTCCTTTTTTTCTTTATTTGTGGTTTCATGGTGTCCTAATCAGTAATGTTATACTCACCCTTGCATGGTCTTTTCCCATGCATGTCATGTCTTCTACAGATGATAAACCTTTTGATGGAGTCCTTAGTGGACCGGGACCAATTTGTGCTTAGTGAGACCAAACAGATCAAGTTGTGTTTCTAAAGCTTTCAAACAACAGTCCTAGGACCATTACCTTCAGGTTGTACTTGTGGTTACAGACTCTTTGTGGTGGGATTTTTTTTTGTCCAATTTACTTTCCTGTACTTTCACTATCATACTCTGTTGTGGGAACTTATATATATACATGCATCCTTTCATTTATTTTACGTTTCATCATTTTGTGTCTTGGATATGCATGTGTGTGAATAGTTACTTATGTTAATACCTCCCATTTATGGGATATGCCAACCCAGTGCTAGTCACCAACCCCTTGCCTATTGGAGGTGAACGAGGGGTAGTCATGGCATGGGATCCTTTGGGAAGGTTCAAAACATAGTGGTACCAGAGGTACAGGTTGGTTGTACATTAGGACTAGGAGTTTGTGAGGTTTGTTTGGGGAAATAGTGTTATGTGTGTTGAGTTCAGGATTCAGTTTAGGGACTCCAATGTTGGTACGACGACCTGTGTATCCATACACCAGGACTCTGATTTTCTTCTTTTTGACTAGGTACATGAAAAAACTAGTTGTAGGTAAAAACAATGGTACATGAATCATATAGGAATTATTGTGTCTTTCGTGTCCTTCTTGATCAAGCTCCCCAAATATACTCTATTAATTGTGGTACATATTTTTTTACTTCCGGATGCCTCCACGTAGATATCCTACCCCGATTCCACTGTGTGATCATGAAAAGGATATTCTTGGTGGGAATGTATCGGTATAGGATAATGTACTATAGATTCCACCTTCAGGTGGTTTTCAATCAATAATACATCATGTCTAGTAGCAGCTACTTTCAAAACTACCAAAAAATGGTGCATGCAGGCTAAGTGTGTTGCACGAGTTTCAGAGGCATCAACTTCCCAGGTAATGGGGCGATCCAATCCCCTAGAGGGTCGAATATTGGATAGAGGCAATCACAAATGTTTTCGTCCTTATGATGATTCCTACCAAACAGATAAAAATAGTTTCCAGAAGTATTCTTCAGGGTTCTATAGGGTGATAGTGAATCTTGGTGAATCAGTAACACGATGAGATATCTCTCTTATGGGTAGAATTCAATCATCTCTTCAAGGAGGAATTCTATCCGACAATGTTGTGATCGGTATGAATACATGAGCTTCTCCATCTATAGTAGGGAAGTATGATCATGGAGGAGTATTCCTTGATGTTTACATAACATTCACGCTACTCTGTGGACATGGAATGAGATCAGTTCTTCAGGTATTGGTCCTTCAAGCAGGGATTACACCGGAACATTAGGGCATTATTGGTATCCCTTATAATTTCTACCGTTGTTGGGGTACATGAGAAATCCATATTTGGAGTGAGTTTTCTAGCATAGGTGACACAGGTAAGGGGAGATAGAAGTGGGCACCGAGTAGCGGAGAACTTAACAGTAGGTATCTAATGGTAGTTTCAACGATCCAAGCAAGTCAGGTGCTTCATGGGGTGATATCAAGACTTTGTTTCAGTGGTGTAGGGCTCTCAGGGTGGCTCGATTCATCCTCTGGATAGGTGGTGTTAATCATGTGGTGGTCGAGGAAATATGGCATGACATTGGCCAAACCATCATAAATATAATTGTGAGATAGTCAAAGGACTTCCGAGGTAGAGGTAGAGACATGAGAAGGGTGGTCCATAGAGTAGAGGATGTGGTAGAGGGGAAGATAGGGTAGTAAGAGTTGGTTAGAGGTTCGACCTATTACCACCACCACCCCTAGGTGTTCTGCTCCAGGATCAGGGAGCTAATGGATAGTGAGAGGCTAGCTGTAGTTGATGGAGGCTTATGAACCTGGATCTGCAGGGATGACATGAGGTAAGATATGTGTCTTTTTCACCTTTGCTGTAGATTTTATAGACACAGGTTCTATTCATTCCTTTCTTTCCAGGAATCTTATCCGGGACTCGAAGATTTCTGTTGAACCATGACTAAACCCTTATGCTTGGGGAATTCTACTGGAGGAGACTTGATGATAACACATTGGTTCTGAAATTTTGACCAAACTCTTCAAGGAAATGATTTCTCTCAAGATCTCTTGGTTGTGGCATCTAGGAATTATGACGTCATTCTAGGTATGGACTGCTTATTCATAGTTCATGCTCAGATTGAATATTTTAGGCAGAGTTTGTGGTGTGTCCACATAGAAGGAACTTAGTTTTCTTTGGTTGGTGAAAAGGAAACCCAAGTAGTGTTGGATGAACTAACACATAATAGGGTGAATCCAATTAATCATCAGTTGTGTAGCCTCACCCTCAGTTTAGTGGATTATTTGATTCAATAGTTTCTTATAGTAGTGGATATGTGTGAGGATGTCTTTACTAAAGATGTTTTAGGATTACCTCCTCATATGGAGAGGTACTTATGCATTGATCTAACCCTGGAATGATGTAGATATATAAACCTACATATCATATGGCCCCCATAGAGCTTCATGAGTTGAGGGTGAAGTTGGGGTAATTTTAGAGGAAGTTCTTTGTGAGACCTAGTGTTTCAACCTAGGTAGTCGTAATATTGTTTTCTAAGAGACAGATGGGATTGTGAGGTGAAATTTGAGTTTTTGATGCTTAAACAAGGTTATCGTGAAGAAAAATCATCCACTACTGGGGATCTATGACATCTTTGATCAGTTGAAATGGGCGTGATGGTTCACAAAGATTATACTCAGATCAGCCTATAATCAGGTTTGAGTGTGGGATGAGGATATATCGAAAATGGAATTCAATCATAGTTATCGTCACTATGAGTACTTCTTATGCCATTTGAACTAATGAACTCCCCAGTAGTGTTCATGGGACTCATGAGCAAGATCATTCAGCCTCACATAGTCAGGTTGGTGGTGGTCTTCATCAATGATATCCCACTATACTCAATATCCAAGAAAGATCATGAGAGACACTTGAGGATTGTCTTAGATACACTCCTAGAGCAACAGTTTTATAGGAAGCTTCAAAAAGTGAAATTTTTTTATTTGAGAGGTCTATTTTCCGGGATACAACATTTCAATGGCTGGAGTTACAGTGGACAAAACAAAGGTTGAGACAGTGCTTGCTTGGGATCCACCCAAGAGTGTTACTGATGTGTAGATTTCCCTTTTATTGGTAGGGTACTATCATTTGTTTTTACCCAAATTCACTATATTAGAATCACCCTTGAAATCTTTTATGTGAAAAGGGAAGCCTTTCATGTGGACAAAAAAGTACCAGTAGGGCTTTTAGGAGCTGAGCCAGAAGATGAATACCACTCCCATCCTAATGTTAACGGATGAAGGAATTGAGTGTGTGGTGTTCTATGAATCGTTAGGGATCAATATTGGTTGTTTCCTAATGTATAGGCAAGAAATAAATTCATATTCTTCACTCTAGTTGAGATCACATGAGCAAAATTATGCGACCCATGATCTTGAGTTAGCAGTAGTATCCATCACATTAAAGATGTGGTGACACTACCTATCAAAAACATGACTTATTATAATTTCATATTTCATTTAATTTCCATTCATGCCTTGTTTTTGGGGGTTACCAAGCTTTTATGGAGAAATGAGTGAGTTTTCATGAATTGGGTCAAACTGTGAGCCCAATTGCATATTTAAAAATAAATTTTGATTCATTTATAACTCATTAATTTTTCAACATTTTTCATCCATTCCAATTCCTACTTATCATAACCTGACATATTAACACCACAATATTAATTTGGACCATTTAGGAATCCATAATCATGGTGGATATGGGTTTTTATTTAAGATATTGGGCCTACCCGAAAGCCCATTTTCTGCATTAAAAATAATTTTTAATTTGTTTTTAATATCTCCTTCAATATTTTCGTTTTTTCAGTTATTCCAACTCTCCCTGGAGCCCACATACCTAAGGCGCACCCCCAAACTCTCCACCTCCTATTTTGAGCTCGGTTTCATCGCGAAAATGGGAGAAATTTCTCTAGATTGCACAAATCACTCAGATTTGAGGAGGTAAATTGATCCTGTCATAACTCCTTCAATTTTTATTATTTTCCACCCATTCCAGTTCCTACATGACCTCATCATTATTGTTCGAATGTCCATTAAATTTTTATCTGTTTTAAAAATCATATTTTGGTCTATTTTGGGTCGTTTTCTTCAGGATTGTTTTGGGTAAGTGATTCCTTCTTGGTTTCTTCCTTTTCCTTTAGGGTTTCCTCCCTCTTTCATTATGTTCTAAAATTTCCAGAAGTTAGGATTCGATCATAGGGTTTCATTTGGTTTATTTGTGGCCAAATTTTGTGATCTAGGTCTGAATTTATCTTCCTTGAGGTGCAGCGGCGGTGTGGTTGATGTTTCGCACCATGTTTTGAGGGTTTCGTCATAAAAGGTAGGTGATTCCATGTGTAAACATTTCTAGATAAGTTAGTTTTCTTGAATTACTTATTATTAATGTTCCTAATATGCTGTGTGTGGTGCGTGAACTGTTTATGTTGGATTTGGTAAATCATTTGTTTTTATAGTCTCATTTTAGCTTAAAATTCGGTGTTTTCATGTGAAACCATTTGGGTATTGTTTGGGATTGTTTTATAACATATGAATTTTGTTTAATAAATCTTGTTTGGGGTGAAAATTATGATTTTGTGGGTTATTGGTGTTTAACTAGGTCTTAAAGTGGTTTTTTAAGGGTTTATGGTGTAAAACATTATTGTTCTTCTTGAAAGTGATTTTGAAAACTTGTGTGTTTCATGTGGATCTTTTGTACTATTGTTTGAGGTGTTTGTATAACACATGAGGGTTTTTTAATAAATTTTTTTGGGTCTTCCAATTATATTTTGAATTTGTATTGATGTGATTTTTTCCTTGAAATATGGTTTTGAAATGGGTTTTCTTTGAAAAGATTTGGTACACTATTTAGAATAGTTTTATGAATGTTTTGAGTGGTTTAATGATTTATGTAAGAGGTAAAACCATATTGGAAAACTGTTTTGGATTGTTTATACTTTCAAATGAACCATTTTAAATGTGAATAGTTCTATTATGTGATGTATATCATATTTTTAGGGACTTCATAAAATTGTTAAAGGATGTGTTGGATTGTGAAAGTTATGAAAAAAGTGTTGTGGCCTATTTTGGTGTGAGTTTGATTTCAAAATGAATTTGAATGAAAAGTTAAATTTGTGAATTTTTTGATGTGAATGGGGCTTTTGGATAATGTGTGATGAGGAAGTGATATTTACATGCGAAAAGTATATTTCTTGGCTTGTTGAACTTATTTGAGCACAAAGGGAAAACCTGGGTATCTAGGTGGGTGGACGTGTACTAGTATGCTAGTGAATCCGTGGGGTATGGCCTCAGTTTCACTTAGTAGGATTGAAGCTTACAACTCTAACAATACTATGATGATGATGATTGGGGACCACTAGGTTATGGGTATGTTCCCTTCTAGTGACTTGTGCATGAGAACAGATAATTTTTATAGTTACTCTCACCGAGATACGAGGTACTTGGGACCCACAGCTAGCTAGTGCCTAATGGTTATTTTCCTATTGATTGTGCTCATTAGATCCTGTATAATTAAAATTGGCATATGGAATATTTGGCTGGAAAATTTAGTAGCTTTTTAATTTATTTTAAAAGTGTTGGTTCTTTAAATTAGCCCACTTGAAAACTATTTTTTTAAGTTACATATTTTAGAAATTGTAACTAGAAATTACATGTGTTTGAAATCTTGCATGCTTTTCATCTTTGAATGTTTATCACAGATAATCTCTTAGTGGTGGTATCCTACTGGGCATTGGCTCACACCCTACTTACACCCTTGGGTGTAAGTATACTTGGTTATTTTTTTTGTCGCAGGTTTGGGTATAACATTTGTGCCAACAGTTCGGGTTTTCACTAGTCATTCATGATGCGGTGTTGTGGAGATGGCTTCAGGGCAATGCATCTTACCATGTTGAGGTTCTTGGGATGTTCATTTTTTTTGTTTTGTTCCTTTGTTATAGTCTTGTTGAGTTGTTTTAGACTATGTAATTCAGTTCTAATTTTCTGTAACACATTGTTTGGTTTGAAAAATCCAGATTTGTTTCATTGGATTCTTTTGTTGTTTTATGATTATAAACTCGGGTAAATCATTCCCAATTATCATTTTATGATACCCGAGAACTTGTGCCAGCCCGTGGAGATCGGGAACGCCCTTAGAGCCTTGTCACGTGCAGAGTTTGGTGCCATTTTTCGTGGTGACTGATTCGGTTCGTGACAAAATGGTATCAGAGCAGGTTCGCTCTCTTTGGGTCATGTTATTTGGGGAACAGTCGAGATAGTCTGGTGTTAGGATTTTTGGGACATGGAATTTTAGTTATGAGTTGTGTGGCTGATCACCACACCTCATGAAAGGATTCAATTCTCCAGGGGAAGTCAGGACATTTCGGAGTCCTTTGGTTTTCTTGGTTTAATGATGATTAGGGGAAATGAAAAGAGAGTTGGGTTAATGGTCTCAGTAAGCTCGTAGGGCCTGGCAAGCCATGGGGAGCTGGGGATATTCCCTAGAACACTCTCTGTTATAGTGAAGTGATTGGAATATGGACGCCAACCATATGTCCAATTCACCCACTGAAACTAGTTTCCTCTCGCATTGTCTTGTGTTCTTTAGTTTTGAAATCTTGGAACTTTGGTTTTAAACTGACTTGGTTTTAAGAAGTGTAAAGTTTTTGTGAAATGATTTTCACATAAATATGGAATGTTTTGATTTATTAAATGGTGGAACTTAATTTTCAGAATTTTTTTGAAATGGAAAATAGTATGCTTACACCTCTTTTGAAAGTCGGAACCATATTGATGTTGGTTCTCAAAAGTGCAACCAATATAGTTTTCTAAACAATTAAAGGGTGTTTTAATGGGATGAGATGTTTTGAAATTGATGTGAATAACTTTAAAGTGAGTTCTTTTCTAAATGGTTGTGTCCTTATGAAAAGTTTTGTATGATGTGAATTGGGATTTTGATCTCATTGTTAGCAGTTTTGAGAAAAAGGTTGGGTTGGTTGACCACTTTGTTTTTGGAAAGTGGAAGGAATTTTTGTTTTACCCTTTGGTATTTCCATAAGTGACCACATGAATGGGGTTATATGGGATGGTGGATGGTTTATGGCATGAATGGATGAGTGCTGGGATGGATATGAGGAGGGTGCCCGGTGTGGCACAAAAACATGCATGTGTGAGGCCCATGGGGTACCATTGGTGGATACGCTTACTGCAAAACTGTTTGTTTTCAAAGAATTGGTTTTAAAGAAAAACATGATGTCTTGATGAATAGTTTGGTATGGTTTGTATTATGGGTTTTTGAAAATTATGATGTTGTGGGATGTTTTCAGTTTAAGAACCCCTTCTTTTTGAACTGTGTTTTGGGTTTGTGTTTGGTCGGTAAGTTGTGTTGTAGGGACGGTTAGTGGTCTCTTTTGAAAAAAAAATTGGGATGCCTTTACGATGGTTCTCTTCATGTTTGGATCTCATTTGTGGCATGTTTTGACAAATGGACTAGCTTGGTTGGGTCCTTGGGTTCTCTCATTGGATAAGGTACGCCCCCATTAAGGGTTAATGCACAACTGAAGTGCAACCCGTATTGTTTTTCCATTGGAAAATATTCCAGTTGATCAATATAAGGAATATTTTATCGAACTTTTTTTTATTGAGTCTACACCAATTCATTTCTCTGATTTGTGGATCCTCTTGTAGTGGGATAGTGCTTGTGGAAGGTTGAAAGAGACCTCAGTTTCTTAAGTTTCCTGATTCATCGAAGGTGGAAGTGTTCTTTCGTTGTTAGTGTGGATGAGTTTCTTGATGGTGTCTAAGAGGGCCTCTGGGTTCTTTATAGTTTCTTTGAAGAAAGTGTTATTATTAAACCACCAATTTTTATATTTCGTTCATGATAGGATATTTTTTCCACTTTTTGGACTTGTCTGTTGTTTAGGGAATTTGGATACGGTCCCATTCCATGTATTGATTCTATCAATACCAAGGGTCATGTTCGGTGACGCATTGTGATGTTTTGTGCTCTTTTGACTGTAAAGGTGAAGGTCACACAATCCTTAAAGGTTCCCTGTTATGTTGGGAGTATGTCTCCCATGGGAAAAACATCAAATCCTCTATCTTATAGTAATGTGTTTATATGTGTCCTACCCTTCTGTTGTTTCTCACCCAAAGAAACAAGGTGCGATGTTTGTGCATCATTTGGTCCCTTGTTTCAGTGAAATGTCTGGTTTTGGTAAAGTGAGTTATGGAGTGTGTTATGTCTTGATGAACCCAGCAGGGTATGCGGTGTAGTTGTCTGTGGCATTGAAATAAGAAGTTCTATATAGGGGTTTCCACAACCTAACTGTGAGGCCGAAGATGCTTCAATATTTTGAGCTCCAGCCATAGGTACCGGAGAGAAGCTGGCGCGTAGTCCGGGGAAACCCTAGTGTTGTTTAAACCCTTGTACAAAGTCTTATCCTCAGTATGAAAGATTGGAAGAGTTTAAACCTATGGGGCCCTCATATTTCTTCTATTGTTCTCATCGGTGGAAATAGGTGGAGGGACTTGTACCCATGTCATCACACAATGTTATTCCCTCCCCCTTTGGTTTCCATTGAGTCTTTGGAGAATGGTTAGAAATTTGGCTAGACAAGTTGAGCACCCGGTTTTCACATGGTTATTTATAACCATGAACAAAAAAAATAACCATGTAGATATAAGGATCCACATAATATCGCACAGTTTTCCAAACTGTGCAGACTAACTGTGTGACCGTCCCAACTCCTTAATTTTGGGGTCTTTTCATGTCAACTCACGCCGTTCGGTTAAGATGGTTGGTTCTTGTGGTGGGAAGACCCACCATGGGTATCATGCATATTATTTTGTAAATTTCTAATAGATGTATACCTTTTATACTAGGGAGTCTGTTTGGGCCTCTCCCTATTAGTGTCTTGATTATGTCTCGGGAAAAAAATTTAAGTTTTCTCTTATGGTGGGGATCCCATTTTTGTCTCTTTATACGAGTGACTCATATTTTTCCTTGGTCTTGTCTGGGAAGTAGGTATTATCATGCAGAGATATCTAAATACCTACATCTTTCTTGGGTAAACAATGATATTGGAGAGTTCCCAATGGTTTAGTTATAGTAGGGTACATGTAAACTTGTAAAATGTTGTTGTTTATTTAGGTAAATTGATTTAGTATTGTTCAGTATCTGTTTGAGGAGTTTTCATTTGGGATAAAGCTTTAATGTGCTTGATTGTTTCATGAAAGTGGTGTAGGTTTGGTTTGTGAGAGTATTACTTCCTTCATTGATCATTGGAGGTTTTTTGGCCTTTGGGGGAGAAACCAGGCAAGGGAGTACCTCTTGGTTTCTCAGTTGGGTTTGGTTGTTGTTTTAGCCTTGTTGTGACTTTCCGGGGTAGAAAGTTTTCATAGTGGGGAGAATTATAACATACCTGACTTATTTTAATTTCATATTTCATTTAATTTCCATTCATGCCTAGTTTTTGGGGGTTACCAAGATTTTATGGAGAAATGAGTGAGTTTTCATGAATTGGGTCAAATTGTGAGCCAAATTCCAAATTTAAAAATAAATTTTGATTCATTTATAACTCCTTAATTTTTCAACATTTTTCGTCCATTCCAATTATTACTTGTCATACCCTGACATATTAATACCGCAATATTAATTTGGACCATTTAGGAATCCATAATCATGGTGGATATGGGTTTTTATTTAAGATATTTTGCCTGCTCGAAAGTCCATTTCCTGCATTAAAAATAATTTTTAATTATTTTTAATATCTCCTTCACTATTTGCGTTTTTTCAGTGATTCCAACTCTCCCTCGAGCCCACATACCTAAGGCGTGCCCCCTAAACTCTCCACCCCCTATTTTGAGCTTGGTTGCATCGCGAAATTGGGAGAAATTTCTCTGGATTGCACAAATCGCCCAGATTTGAGGAGGTAAATTGATCCTTTCATAACTCCTTCAATTTTTATAATTTTCTTCGCATTAAAGTTCCTACATGACCTCATCATTATTGTTCGAAACTCCATAAAATTGTTATCTGTTTTAAAAATCATATTCTGGTCGATTTTGTGTCGTTTTCTTCAGGATTGTTTTGGATAAGTGATTCCTTCTTGGTTTCTTCCTTTTCCTTTAGGGTTTCCTCCCTCTTTCATTATGTTCTAAAATTTCCAGAAGTTAGGGTTTGATCCTAGGGTTTCATTTGGTGTATTTGTGGACAAAGTTTGTCATCTAGGTCTGAATTTATCTTCCTTGAGGTGTGGCAGTGGTGCGGTTGATGTTTCGCACCATGTTTTGAGGGTTTCGTCATAAAAGGTAGGTGATTCCATGTGTAAACATTTCTATATGAGTTAGTTTGCTTGAATTACTTATTATTCATGTTCCTAATATGCTGTGTGTGGTGCTTCAACTGTTTATGTTGGATTTGGTAAATCATTTGTTTTTATAGTTTCATTTTAGCTTAAAATTCGGTGTTTTCATGTGCAACCATTTGGGTATTGTTTGGGATTGTTTTATAACATATGAATTTTGTTTAATAAATCTTGTTTGGGATGAAAATTCTGATTTTGTGGGGTATTGGTGTGCCACTAGGTCTTAAAGAGGTTTTCTTAAGGGTTTAAGGTGTAAAACTTTATTGTACTTCTTGAAAGTGATTTTGAAAACGTGTGCGTTTCATGTGGATCTTTTGTACTATTGTTTGTGGTGTTTGTATAACACATGGGGGTTGTTTAATAAATTTTTTTGGGTATTCCAATTCTGTTTTGAATTTGTATTGATGTGATTTTGTCCTTGAAATATGGTTTTGAAATGGGTTTTATTTGAAAAGCTTTGGTAGACTACTTAGAATTGTTTTATGAATGTTTTCAGGGGTTTAATGATTTATGTAAGAGGTGAAACCAAATTAGAAATCTATTTTGGATTATTTATACTTTCAAATGAACCATTTTAAATGTGAATAGTTCTATTATGTGATGTCGATCATATTTTTAGGGACTTCATAAAATTTTTAAAGGATATGTTGGATTGTGAAAGTTATGAAAAAAGTGTTGTGGCCTATTTTGGTGTGAGTTTGATTTCAAAATGAATTTGAATGAAAAGTTAAATTTGTGACTTGTGTGATGTGAATGGGGCTATTTGTAAAATTTGTGATGTGGATGTGATATTTACATGCGAAAAGTATATTTCTTGGCTTGTTGAACTTGTTTGAGCACAAAGGGAAAACCCGGGTATCTAGGTGGGTGGACGTGTACTAGTATGCTAGTGAATCCGTGGGGGTTGGCCTCAGTTTCACATAGCACGATTGACGCTTACAACTCTAACTAAACTATGATGATGATTATTGGGGAGCACTAGGTTATGGGTATGTTCCCTACTAGTGGATCTTGCACGAGAATGGATAATTTTTTTGGTTACTCTCACCGAGATACGAGGTACTTGGGACCCACATCTAGGTAGTGCCTAGGGGATATTTTCCTATTGCTTGTGCTCATTAGATCCTTTATACTTACCGTCAGAATATGGTATATTTGGCTGGAAAATTCAGTAGCTTTTGAATTTATTTTAAAAGTGAGGATTCTTTAAATTATCCCACTTGAAAACTGTTTTTTTAAGTTGCATATTTTAGAAATTGTAACTAGAAATTACATGTTTTTGAAAACTTGCATGATTTTCATCTTTGAATGTTTATCACAGGTAATCACTTAGTGGTGGTATCCTACTGGGCATTGTCTCACACCCTACTTACACCCTTGGGTGTAAGTATACTTGGTTATTTTTGTTTTCGTAGGTTTGGGTATAACATTTGTGCCAACAGTTCGGGTTTTCACCGGTCATTCATGATGTGGTGTTGTGGATATGGCTTGAGGGAAATGCCTCTTGCCATGTTGAGGTTCTTGGGCTGTTCATTTTTTTGCTTTGTTCCTTTGTTATATTCTTGTTGAGTTGTTTTAGACTATGTAATTCAATTCTGATTTTCTGTAAAACATTGTTTGGTTTGAAAAATCCATATTTGTTTCATTGGATTGTTTTGTGGTTTTATGTTTATAAACTCGGGTAAATCGTTCCCTATTTTCATTTTATGATACCCGAGCACTTGTGCCAGCCTGTGGGGATCAGGAATGCCCTTTGGTCCTTGTCACAGGCCAAGTTTGGTGCCATTTTTGTTGGCGATTCATTTGGTTCGTGACACTACCTGATGGGCAAGTGGTTTATTATTTACTCTGATGAGAAGTCTCTAAAGTATATCTTATATTATAAGGATCTAAACTAAATATAAAGGTGATGGATATATTTCCTCTAGGACTATGCCTTCGATAATTTCTTTACTCTTAAGAAGGGGAACATGGTGGGAAATTCTCTCAGTAGGAGATTTAG
Organism: Viscum album; assembly: GCA_963277665.1. NCBI lineage: Eukaryota > Viridiplantae > Streptophyta > Magnoliopsida > Santalales > Viscaceae > Viscum > Viscum album. The sequence continues at coordinate 315,787,978 of OY728161.1, forward strand.
TTTATTGTTTATGAATGTGGCATCAGAACATTTGTCCTTGTTGTAGTTATCATTTGTGGATGGTGATAGAGCAGCTTACCTTTATTCGATGGTTGTCACCCTTCAACTCTTACAATGATTTATGGAGCCACGGGTTGTGGATATCGACTACGAGACTTAACGTGCTCATATGTTCAGAGGGCATACTCTTAACTACTATTAAAAAGGTGGGGAGAACGTCATTATTTTTAGAGGATGCATAGTAGTACTAGGGGAATTATAGGAGGAGGTTTTGATATAGTTATACACATCCCCTTTGTATGTACATCTAGGTGTGGTGAAGAAGTACCGAGACCTCCAATGTTAGTTTTGGTGCCCAAGGATGAAGAAATTAGTTCTGGGGTTTGTTTCTCAATGCCTTATCTGTTGGAAAGTGAAGGCTAAGTACCAGGTTCTAGTAGGTCTAGCTCAACCCCTTAAGGTTATAGTAGATAGGTGTGATGGGATATTGAATGACTTCATGATGGTTATCCATCTACGTCTAGAGGACACAATTTCATTTGGGTGATCATTGAATGAATCACCAAGTCAGCCCACCTCCGAGCTATTCGAGAGCAGAGTTTACTAGAGAGCCTAGGATGCCTCTATGTGTAGGAGATAGTTTGACTCCATGGAGTCCCACCAATGATTTTTTTTATTTTGATTCTTGTTTCACATCTTGGTTATGTAAGGGATTACAAGGGGCATTTGGGACCGAGATATGCTTGAGCACACCATTTCACCGACAAAAGGATGGCCATACTAAGTGGACCATTTGAGATTTGGATGAAATGTTGCAGGCTTGCATGATAGAATTTATTCATAGTTAGGAGGATCTCCTACCATTAGTAGAGTTTAAATACAACAATAGTTATCACTTCCCTTTTATTATGGCACCATCTGAGGATTTTTATGGGAAAACCTACATGTCACCACTTTTCTAGATTGGCTGAGGGGAGTCAGAACAGATGGGCCCAATGTTGGTGAAGGCTAATACGGAGAAGGTGTTAATCATCTAGGAGGGGATGAAGATGGCATAGAGTCGTTATAAGTCTTCTGTTGATAGGCAACAAAGGCCATTATATTTCGAGGAGGGAGACCACATGTTCATTTGGGCTTCACCATGATAGGGATAACCATGATTTGGCTAGGGCAACAAGCTATCTCTAAGGTTAACTGTCCCTTTCTACATACTATGAAGAGTTGGTGCGGTGGCGCACTACTTGGATCTACCACCACAATTTGATCGGGTACATGACATCTTCCATATGTCTAGGCTGAGTAGATACATGCATGACCCCTCACACGTCATCTACTGGGGTGAGTTGGACAACAAGGATAAAGAAACTTTTGTTGGGTACCTGGTAGAGATCTAGGATCTGCAAGAGGGTCTCCTTTTTTGGAAATCCATTCCTTTAGTGCATGTTTAGTTGCAGCACTAGAATCTCTAGGAGAGAATATGGGAGTGGGAGGATCATATTCAGCTATGTAGACTCATCTATTTGAGTTGACCTTTTTTTGGCTTCATAGGGACATAAATCCCCAAGGTGGGGAAAATGTAATGTATAGGATTTTTCTACATATTATTTTTGGGTATTATATGGATATATTTTGAAAATAGGTGCTGAGATGGTGTGTGATTCTGAGGCCCGGTGTTCCTGGAACAAATGGTTGAAAAATATTAAAATATTTAATAGCACGCACGTGAGGCTTTCATGAAAAATTAGAATAACTCCCAAAAGGGTTCTGAAATTAGAAATTTGAGGGGATGATTTAATTAAAAATCAAAGGATTTACCCTTGGTGTGACCTAACATTTGATAGCATGAGTTATCTGTGGAAAATGTCACCAAGGACGTAACTAAAAATAAAATTATTTAATAAAATTATTTTATTTTTAAGTCCAAGTAACTCATCAATGAGGACATGGACTAGAAATAAAATACCACATTTGTGTTTTTAATGTGGTATTTTTCCTTGGTATGACCTAACATTGGTCAACTCAGGTCATTTGTGAAAAAGTTGTTAGGCTGGAAATTAAATAAATTAATTTAAAAGAATGTTTTATTTTATTTCTCTTCTGCACAGAAACTTTTTTCCTCTGTAAGATTATTGCTAAGGAAATTATCTTAGGGTTTTCTGATAAACCCTGTATTCCTAGACTTCATTGGAGGATATGGTTTTAAGAATACAATAATATATCAGGATTAGATCATGGATCTTCATGCCAGTAGAGTTGGAGGATCTTGTCAATAGTGGCAATGCAACTGTTCCTCATAAACCATCAATCTAAACCCCTAAGACTGTATTATTTCTATTATTTTATTACCCATTATTAATTTATGTGACAATAAAAAATCAATTGATGAACGAATAGGTTTTTGGATCGATCTCTTATAGGATGGCTTTATTATGATGAAAATTGAGACTGTTATTTCTAACTCTCTTTATTGATTTTCTTACGTAATATAATCAAGATCAATAGGAACATCGATTGAGGTTCATTCCTCTTGTTTGTGTATGTTATTTTCTCTCATTATTCATTGTTCATCAGGGGCATTATTCATTTGTCTTGTGACTCGACTATTCCTATTCAATCGATCATTGCACACCCATTTCCTGGCACAACAATCAGATATCAGAGATTTTGTATCAGCACGACATGATGGAGGTACAACCATGGAGACGGAGTGAGTCAGATGAAAAATGATTATCAATTTCACATTATTTGACATTATTTATCATGAAACAAAGAACGATGGTTTGATCCAATTCTCAAGAAGATCTAGAGATAGAACACATTTTTCTGTGATGGTGAGGTTTGGGAGACCTTGGATATAAGGCCCTAGCCTTAAACCTTACCTAATCTTGATTTATTACAAGATTACACAATGAGGATCTTTTCAGGTTTAGAGTTTTAGAAAATTAGATCATAAAACGTTCATTACATTCCACATTTAAACAAAGTGGTTACATAAAAGATAGTATTCATTTTTCCCCTCAACGAAAACATATTTAAAATAAAACATGGACTCTTTTTTGACACTTCCTTGACACTATCATCACATCATGTACCTTTCCCGTGACCTGTGAAAAACATTTCAAAAACTTGGGATGAGCTTAAAAATCTCAGTAAGGGATATAAAAATATGGAAAGGAAACATGAGTACATATATACATAAGAATTAAATCATACTTTACCCATAAAACATAAGAACTTTAACATACCTCATCGAATCATGAATAAATCATATAAATCATAAGACATAAAGATAAATTGAGGCATTCATAACAATCTTACGTAGGGATTAACCCTCTTGGTTACGTTTGGAATACCCATCACAGTATATTCCCTAAATCTCTTCGGAGAAACCTTAATGTTTAACTCCTTCGCGTTACCCAGTGCATTGGAGAGCTATATCGGGCTCACCCGCCCTTAGTTTATCACGGAACCACCCGTATTCATAACAATGACCAAGAACCATAATAATAGCACATAACTTAAGAATAAAGCAAGGATAGCATTCCAACATTGCAATAACAATATAACATTTTAAGATATTTAAATAATTAATCCATTCTAAAAACCATTTTCAAAACCATTTAAAACATTTAATAAATAGATTTTTAAATAAAAGTGTCACATATCGCATTGAAGATTTTAAAATATTAAACCATTAATATCCATATAAATAAATCCTTAAAACCATTTTGAAAACATGGATATTAATGAGAAATATTTATAATAATAAATCATTAAAACATTTAAAACGATATTTTAGTTAAAGGGTTTTTAACAAAATGAGAGACTCTTGAATATAATAATTGATGAATAACATTTAATCAAAATGTTATAATATCATGAGAATAAAGGGATTCATGATATAATATTCCAAATTATAGTATATACACCATATAAGAGTGAATTGGTGCATAACAACAATGAAGTCTCAATAGAAATGTGAAATGAGATAAAATCCCTTATAAAAAAAGGTATCCTTAAATTAAGGATGAATCAATCTCATAATTATGTGTGACAAACATAAATACACCCAATATAAGTTGATATTAAGTGTAAATCAATCAATGGTCATTTACACATATTCAAAGGATAACATATTCAATAACTACATGTTGAACCCAAAGAAATCGAAATTGGGTTAAGAAGTTCCCTTGGTAAAATTTGACAGCCTAACGGCGTCACTTTAAAATTCATAAAATTAGTTGATGAGAGAGAAAATTTTATCTCATCACTTGGACATAAAATTTACGTCAATATGGATATATAATAACAAATAACAACATAAAAATATGTAAATTAAAAGACATAAGAAAATAAGACTTTTTAAAAAAGGAGTGTGAAAGGTTCCCTTACCGATTTGGGAAACTTTCAAAACGTACACCCCATGAAAGAAGGGTCATACAATTAAGATGTAACTACCCATAAATGATATTATATTATACTAATATTAAAATAATGGGCAGTACATACACCACACAAAAAGTAAATATTGGCCAATGTAGCATGAATCTCACGGGAACAAAAAGTGAGATGAAAATCCCCTTATGAAAATTCGGCAGCCTAACAGCGCCACATAAAACTTCCAAAAATGGATTGATGAGATCAAATAGGGTCTCTAATAAAATGAACATAAAAATTACAGAAGGGGGAATATAAAATAACATCCTCCAACATAAGAACATTGAGTATAAAATAAATTACATAAAAGAGAGTACTTGCAAAGAAAGAGAGAGGTAGGATCCCTTACCGCATGTCTGACATGACTCGATCGTTCTTTAATCTCCTGAATAATAAAATTTGGTCAATTTATAATTGCTTAAGTACCCCCTAAAAATATTATTATTCAGTTCATATCACATATTATAATGTTATAATAATTGGTTAATAAAGTGAGTTCATATCAGAGGTTTTTGTCGATGTTCAGTACATGAGTAAAAATTGAACTTGTTGGAAAATAATTTTCCATGTAATTATAGGTAAATCATCTCCAGAATAGTATTTATGTTTTAAATATCATATATATCCAGTATATATTCATTTTATACTATTCCATAGCATTTGGAGATAAAAAATTAAAAGCACCGTTCATGGAGACGGTAGGTCGTACGTACGCATGAACGCTACTTTCATTGTTTGTCATATTAATGGAATTAAAACTAAATGAGAGATATAAATATTATAATTCCAGAATCATATCCATCATTTAGATGTAATATATTACATATATATCCATTATATATATGTACTTATAATAGTATATAACAATTGGAGATAATAAATGAAATGTACCGTTCATGGAGACGATAAGTCGTACATATGCATGTACGCTACTTTCATTTCTTTTTTTTTGTATTAAATGGAATTGAATAATAATTATATAAAGGTATATTATAATTACAGTAGTATAACATATGTAATACCATTAATTCCATCCTTTATACGTCCCACATATGGCATTAACGAATCAAATCACTTTGAGGGGGCGGTAGTCCGCACTTCCTAAAATGAAGATATCGCGTTTACCCATAATGGAAACCAAAAAGGTATGCCATAAATGAAAAATACAGAAGCTTAAGGAAAACATAAATATATTATATATCATATATAAATATATTTACATCTTAATGGCCACCTTTGAAGGTGTTAAAATAATATTGAACAATCATCCTTTCGTGAGGCAGTAATTCACCATCCACAGAAACAGTATGTTCTTTAACCATTAGATGAAGGTGTGTGTAAGTGTAGCTTGAATACTTCACATAACAACATCCTAGTATATTTAAGACACTGGTGTTGTTACAAAAGAAAATAATAAAAAGATTTTAGGGGTTTGGAGAAGCAAAATACTACAAAAGAACACAAGGGAAGACATTACCTTTAAATCAGGTAACTTTATTTGATTTGAGTTCAAAGGCATCCTTGGAAAGGATTATGCCCAAAGTGAGGCATCAATGATGAATAGAGGGATGTGGAAAGATTAAATGGGAAGGGGTTGGCTGAGCCAAAGGCTTGAGAGGTGTGTGTAAGGTGGTAGAGGTGGGAGCTTTTATAAGAGGAGAGGAGGAGCACTCTTGGAAAGTTATAAAATATTACTTTATTATAAAATGATTTTCATATTTAAAAGGTCCTAAAAGGATATATTGATAGGATAAGGTGATAAGGTTTCTAAATCCACCCATCCAATAGGTTTGTGAAATGTTTAAGTTATAGTTCTAACACTATCTTTTCATTTTATTTAAATCCCTTATTAATGAGGTAATTGATGCATCATCATGATTTCATAAATAATTTAATTTATTTAATGTCTAAAAATTTTAAAACAAATATAATGATGTAGGAAATTTTTTTATCTTTCTAATTAATATTTATAGTCAAAAATATGACTTGTTTAACCCCATTTAAAAATTGTTTTAGTAAAACAACTCATGTTTGTGACATTTTAATTTTAACTTTAAATAAAAAGGTATTTATGTAATTTTCCCATCAAAGTGGATCCATGGGGTCCCCAAGTTGACCCATGGATTTTCATGGTCGGGAATGACACATACAATGAGGGTAGGACATGTGTCAAGTTCATTTCATATTATTAAAACATTATTTTTACCTTAAATTACACTAATTACCTCTAATCGCGATTAAAACATAAAAGTTACTATTCACCAAAAAATTATTTTAATCTCATTGAACCACATTTTACTTCATAATGACAATCATGTATGTCGGATTTTTTAAATTCAAAACACAGAAGTGGTAAAGTTTCATTTAAACGAAAAAACCAGTTTTTTAAGTACCACTTAGTGGTTTCACTATTCATCAAAAATTGATGTTTTTCAGAATAATACCAAAACTTCACCCTAAGATATATTTGATATTCCAAATTAAAAAATGATGCCTATTTTAAAAAATTACAATCATATAAATTAAATTAATTAATTTAATAATTAATTCTCACTGTCATGACAAATATCGTGTTTTTATGAAACAATATATATCAAAAGATTGACACTAATTTAAGTCCAATTTCAATGTGAAATTAATTCCAATGACCACTATTGGATTAAATGGTAAACATATATTCTAATTTCACTATAAAACCAATTCAAAATATAATCTAATCATATAAATAAATAAGATTAAAAATTGGTTTTGAATTAAAATACAACATTTTTCACTATTCATTAAAAATGAACTTTATCGGAAAAATACCAAAAATTTACAGAAAGTAAATTTTGATGTCCTGATTCTAAAAAAGAATTTTATTTTGTCAAATATAACACATAAAATTTTCAAAATGTTTATTTAAAAGAGGTTCACCATCAAAAGGCGGTTAATCGACCTTTTAAAGAATATTAGAATGTTTACGCTTAAAATTGGATTCATTTGAATTTTTAATCCTCTAACTTTTATTATAAAGAGTAAAAATATTTGACAAACATATATAATCATTTTTTAGTTAGTTCTGTTCATTCCTTCCATTACAACGGCTAGGCGTTAACTACCATTTAAAATAATATTATTTTTTTATTAGAGTGCAACGTAAGATTCCCAAGAAACTCGTTGTTGCGTATTGGGTACGCCATCAAGCATAACGTCCCCTTTAAAGTAATATTAATATTTTATTCAGAAATATGGATAAATATGAAAATGTCATATTCTTTATTTACCTGGGGTGTTACATTGGATCTTCGATTTCAAGGTGAATCGATCAACGGATTGATGGTGGAGCACTAGTTAGGATGCATGGAGGAAGAAGGGAAGTTCTGGAAAAATCCTGAAGAACGTCGCATGTAATCCAAGATTACATGGTCTGTGGAGCCCATGTCCATGATGCTTGGGTTTGGAAAGAGCTAAGGACCACATGGTGTGTGACCACTATCACCAGGTGTGTGGCCATCCCTGGATGACTCAACATGTACTCAGTAGAGTACACAAGCATGGTTAATAGTGCATGACCAAATAGCAATCCATGTACTAAGACAGAGACACAGATTGAAATATGTGAACCACTATATGGACACAACTTTGGTACACGGATACAGTTAGGCGACATGGTCTAGTAACTATGTGCCTTTACAAACTATGTACTCATCCTACGAACTGTGTATATGGATACTACATGTTGGGTGAGGTTCTTCTACAAAGGCAATACTTGGGATAGTATAACATTTCGTGTACCCCCTGGGACACACCGTGTACTCCCATAAAGAGTGATTGAGGCTCTTCATTTTTTTAGCTTGGACGAGTATAGTTTGAGAGCCTTCCCTTGGTCCTTTCCTCAAGGGTTCAGTATGATCATACGTCCGCATAAATGGATTGTTCTTCCCAATAAGGCATAAGTCTCAGATAGAGTATGGAATCCCTCTGTGAGACAGGAGTGTGATCCTTTATTACCCCTAGTGGAGTCTATTGAATTATGTAACCTCCAAGATCAAGGCATTGATCCTCCATCTAGAGAGCTGCATCAATAGGGTTTATGGTATCACCTAATGTGTTTGGGTCCGATCCCCTACGTAGCGGGTTGATTCATATTGGTTATGTAGTATCCCCCAGTGAGTCTGGGTGTGATATGTGGTGTCCCCCCGTTAGTTCAAGGCATAATCCCTTATCTATTTATCCTGGTCTTCTTTGACTAATGTGTTCTATTGGGGAGGGGCCCAAGTGAGTTATACCACTTTTTGAGTGTCTCTGATGATATCATGTATCAAGGAGTGAGTTCTCCTAGAATGATTGTTCTTCCAGAAGAATCTTGTGCATGGCTATTGATTATGACCATCTGATGGTGTGGTTTATCTCTTTAGTATATCTGAATGTTCTTGTTATATGTTTTGTAGATATATACCTATGTATATATGACTATACATTACCGTGTTGTATTTATTTCTAGTTTTGGAGTGTCCTTCTGAGTAATATTATACTCACCCATGCACAGGCTTTGCATGCACATGTCATTTCAACTGCAGACAATCGAATGTTTGACGGCATCATAGGTGGACCATGACGTGATAGTGCTTAGTGAGACGAGATAGACTAAGGTGTGTTCCTGCACCTTTCAGACAACAGTCCCAATAATATTACCTTCAATTTGGACTTGTGGTTATTGGATCTTTAGGGTATGATTTTTTTTGTCCTTATTTAACTTCTTGTACTTTCAATATCGTAATCTATTGGGGGAACTTATATATATGAATTCATCATTTTAGTTCTTTTACATTTAATAATTTTCTGTCTTGGATATGTGTTCATGTGTAGAAGTACTTTGGCTAATGCCTCTATAATAACTCCGCTCTTTATTACACACTTAAACATTAATTATTACATAAACTTTCACTTAAAACAACTCTTAGGATCATGATGTATAGTGTCTTGGAAAATTAGGAACATTACATAAGAACTTAGAATATAAAAACAACATCTTTATTGAAAACATATATTACATGGCCACAGCATTCCTGCGTACTTAGCATTTCATGGGATAACCTAAGGACGTGTACAATAAAAGGGTGAGCTATAAATCATAGTAAGAGAGTAAACAAGGCATAAAAAGGATAATATATTACATGTTCTAAAATACTAATATCAATGGAGAATAAGAGAAACATGAACATAAAGTCATGATATAGCATGATTATCATAACCTGGAAATGTGGCAACAACATTTAACATGATATTAGAAAGAGCCAAGACTCATTGCACATAGAGCATGAGTATACCCTCAATTAACTTGAAATAGAATGAGTTACCCTCATTTCACTAGAATTAGGTTAAGTAAACCCTCATTGCACAAGGCGTATCATGATATTATTCATTACCCAGTGCATTAGAGTGTTATCAGGGTGCACCCTTTATAAGCATTTCATTTCATTCATAAGTGGGCCACATGGATCATACAACATGGATTCATTAAACCTAAGAATTTAATCCAAGAATAAGATTTGTGTAATACATAAATGTAATTCCTCAATCAAAAAGTACATGTGAATCAAGGTGAATACCCTTGATAGAGAAATGGGTATGGTACTCGCTTACATGATGATTTTTGGCATGGGAAATTTTGGTGTAACATCAAGAGCATAACGACGTCAAATAGAAATCATAAAATGGGTTGATGCGAGATAAAGGGTTGTATCATCATTTATACATGAAATGGATATTAAGGGGTTCATGTAACATAATATTCTAAAATATGTAATGGAATTTTGATCCATAATATAAAATAATTTCTTGAATGTAAATGAGAAGAGAGAAATTCCTTACAAAATTTCAGAATGGTAACGGGTTTACATGGGAGGCATAAATGAGAGATAAAGAGTCATATCATAATTAAAACATAAGGAGAAAAGTATGGGGGATATGATTAATCATTCCCCAACATTTTTAATTGAAAATAAAAGGGTATAACAACGTAAATAAATTTAGAAAAAATGAGAAAGGAAGAAATATCTTACTTGGAAGTGTGATCCCAAAGGCTCAAGAGAGGCTTGAGAGAGGCTTCTAGGGAGCTTGGGTAGACTTGGGAGGATTCTAGATAGAGTAGGGAAGAGGTCAGTAGATAGATAAAGGTTTTTTGTGAAGATTAATGGGATACATAGTGGGTTTATATAAGAAAGGATATGAAATGATTTATTATTTAGATTTTGAACAATACAACATAAACTAATCAAAACCACAAACCATACAATGGTTATTGCCCATGGTTTTAGACAAATTGGAGTGAAATAAATATTTTATAAGGATAATGTCCTTAAATAATGAAAATTATGCCATATTATGTGAAGGTGAGTCACACTCTCAAGGAAATCCTTTAAAAATGTTTTAATATTTTATATGTATTCGAGGGTCCACTAAGGCAGTGTAAAATTAATCCAACAAATATAAATTCACATTATTTTAAAGGTAAAATATATATTGACTGAATAAACCTTTTATAGTATTTTATTACATGACTATTGGGTTTTTATGATGACATAAAACACATTATATATTTAAACGGTATTTAATTATTACCTAAAAATTCAACTATCTCATAAAATTATAAAATATTAACCATTAGATAATTCTAAAATCCTAAATTAAAAAATAATATTCATTTTATCAAAACAATTTATTAAATATGTGAATTTTTACTTTCAAAATAAAAATTGATATTTATCAAAAATTCATTGGTTTGGATAAAAACATCTTTCAAACCTTTATAAAAATTACAATTGTATTCATAAAAATTATACGATCATTTATATTTAATAAAAAATAATTTATTAGTAGTATTATTTAATTCAAAAATAAATTAAATCTTCAAAATATATTTGTTAATTTAATATTAACTAAAAATACTATTTGTGATTTAAAATAAATTTACAAAGTAACAATAATAATATGAATTTATATTCTTTATTACATAAAAAAGTAATGAACATAATCATAGTTCTAGGGTCTTGTCACATAACTCCTTGTAAAAACCACATAATACCTAAGGGTAAGGTGTGTGATGGTGACAGACTCTTGGGGTGGCTCGGATTACATCGCTCGGTTGGTAATATCTATTAGCTTTCACTTCTCTCGTAGGTGGTTCCATTCAAACTTAACGTGTTGAAGCTCATCTTGGGATTGGTCAAAATCTATGCCTAGGGATGCTATCTCCCTTTCGAGCTTTGATAAACATGCTTCATATAGAGAAATTCTATTTTATGATGCCATCACTTCCATTTTATGAGTAAATTGGATTTGTTAAAACCCTATATTTATGCTAATCATGTGATCACTAGTCAATGAATATATTAGAAATGGTAAAAATTCTTAATTGTAACATAAAAACAAGTGAGTTTATATGTTTTATATAATAATTTAACATAATAATACATTTAATTAGATCAAGAGTAATTCTCATTGATAAAACAGTGGTTCATTACAATCTTCCCCCCTTAAAAAAATTCCTTCAAAATTTTCTTTTCACACACAGAAACAGATTAGGGTAACTTTGCTTCATCACTTCCTCTGATTCCCATGTTTCCTCTTCAAGCTTTTTGTTTCTCCACAACACCTTGATAAACAGAATTGTCTTATTTCGTAGAACTTTTTACCTATGATATAAGATCTTTATCATATTATCTTCATAGGATAGGTCATTATCCAATGGTACCACCTTTGGATTGTGTACATGCGAAGGGTTAGGTATTTACTTCATCAAGTGTGATACCTAGAATACATCATAGACTTGAGATAGGTTCGGTGGGATTTCTAGTCGATAGTCCATTATTCCAATGTGATCAAGGATCTCAAAAGGGGTGATGTACCATCGATTAAGCTTTACCTTCTTATCAAATATCAAAACTCTCTTCTACAATGATATACAGAAGAATACCATGTCCCAGAATCAAACTCTAGGTCTCATCAATAATTATCAGCAAAGATATTTTGTTGACTCTAAGGATATTTAAGGTGATACTGGATGGTCTTAAACTTCTGGCCCATTTCTTCATCCATTTCTAGACCTAGGATTTTTTTCTCCCCAACTTCATCCCAATATGTCGGTATTTTTCACCTCTTCCCAAAAAGAGATTTATAAGTATCCATTTAGATGCATGAGGGAAAAATATTATTGTAAGAGAACTCTACCAGAGAAATATGTTGATACCATCCCCCTTTGAAGTCCATTGATCATTCTGTAAATGTGTTCTCAAGTGTTTGGATAGTCCTCTTAGATTATCAATCAGTTTATGTTTGATAAGAGGTACTGAAGTTCAATTCAGTATGCAAAGCATGTTGGAGACTCTCCCGCAACATAGAGGTGAATCTTGGATCTCGATTAGATATAATATACAGCAGAACTCCATGAAGCCTTACCACTTATATGATGTATATCCATGCTAGTTAATCCAATGATAAATCCTCTTTAATTTTAATTAAGTGTGAAGTATTTGTAAGAAGATCCACAACAACCCAGATAGAATTTTTTTGGATGTCTTCGAAAGTCCGGTGACAAAGTCCATGGTGATATTCTTACATTTATAGGTTGATATGGATGATAGTTGAATCATACACTTTGACTTCCTCCTATTAGTCTTCACATACTTACATACCATGAACATTGATGTATAATCAGTGATCTCTTAATTCATGTTATCCCACCAATAATAATTTTAGATATTTCGATACATCTTTTTTTTCATGGGAGAATGGAGAAATTCAAACTAGGTACATCATCCATAATTTCATTCTTTAACTCTGGATTTGATGTAACTCATAGTCTTGACCCATGTCTCTCAATTTCTTCTTCATTAACATTTATCTTTGAGGACTTCCATTTTTTGATTGTTTCCACTTTATTTTGAATTCCCACATCATTATTTTGAGCATCCTCTAACCTTTCCAAAAGAGATGGTTGAAAAAAAAATTGAGAAAGGATTGATTATTTCCCTTTTTTATGATTCCCATGTCTATCTTCATGAAATCAAAGAAGATTATATCCTTTTAAATTCTAACCATTGATAGAATCGATGGTTCCTTTCTACTTAGAGCATCTCCCACCATGTTCTCTTTTCTAGGGTGGTAATGGATTGAGCAGTCATAGTATTTGATCAGATCTAATCATATTCGTTAGTGCGCATTCAAATCCTTCTATGTGGATATATACTTAAGGATTTTGTGTTCTATATATATTTCACACTTCTCCCCAAATAGGAAATGTTTCCAAATTTTTAAAGCGAAGTTTATTACAACCAATTCCATATCATGAGTTGGATAGTCTCCCTCATTTACTTCCAATTTCATTGAAGCATAGGCAATGAATTTTTCATTTTGTATAAACACACAACCCAAGACCTTCTTCTAATCATCGTTGAATACCAAAAAAAAGTTCTCCACTTGTGGGTAGTGTTAGAAGAAGTGCAGTGGTAAGCCTCATTTTCAACTCCTTAAATCTAGATTTGCATTCATCACTCCAAGAAAACATGACTCCCTTCCAAGTTAGCTTGGTAATAGGGTTTGAAAGTTGCGAGAAATTTATCACAAATTGGCGATAATATTCAGTTATCCCCAAGAAGCTATGGATATTCGTCGCCGATGTTGGGCTCAACCATCCCTCAATAGCAACTATCTTGGAGGGATCCGAGAATATCTTGTTGCTTATGATGATATAACCTAATAATGAGACTTCCTTCAACCAAATATCACACTTTATGCACTTTTAATAGATCTTCTTCATTCCTTAGGTCTCTAGTATAGTGCTTAGATGTCCCTCATTCTCCTCCTTGGTTTGGGAGTATATTATAATATCATCAATAATTACTACCACAAATTTTTTGAGGTAATCTATAAATAATCTATTCATCAACTCCATGAAGATCTCTAGATAATCAGTGAGTCTGAAAAGTATTACTTTGAATTCATAGTGCTTGTACCTTGTATGAAAAACATTCTTGGGGATATCCTCCTTTTTCACCCTTAATTGGTTATATCTTTACCACAGATCCACCTTGGAGAATTATTGTGCTCCATGTAGCTAATCAAACAAGTCATTAATTTATGGCAGAGGATACTTGTTCTTTGTCATGATTTTTTTGAGATAACAATAATCACTACAAAGGTGCACTGACCCATCCTTCTTCAAGAATAATAGGACTTGTGCACTAAATGGTGAATCACTTGGCCATATAACACCATTTATCTAGATTCTCATATAGTTGTTTCATTACCTCCACAAGTTCCACAACATCCTTTCTATATAGAGTCTTTGATTTTGGAAATTCCCCAAGTATAAGATCAATCGATAATTCGATATATCTTCAATGAGGAAGGCTAGAAAATTCCTCGACAAACACATCAATGAATTCCCTCACAATAGGCATGCCTTCGAGGATGGTTGCTTCCTTAAAATAAGTCATCTGAGAAAGATATGTGTGCTGATAGGTTAGTAATATCCATGCTTGAGATGATGGTCCTAATGAAGATTCAACCTCCTCCTTTCACTTGTATAGAATCACGGGTAGATTCTCCAAATTAAGAGTGATTCCCCTCTCATAGAAATTTATGTTGGATTTATATAGGGAAATCTAATAATTGCCAATAATTGCATAAAATTTAACCAAAGGGAGTACAATGAGGTTCACTAGGAATTTTAATCCACAAATTATGACATGGGAGGAGTTATATTCATGGGATGCAATGATTTCCCCATTTTTCATCCTCACCATCATCTATACTTCCATGATTTCTGGTGGTGTTAGGATTGTCCTAATAAACATTATGGATATGAAAGAATGTGTAGAACTAGAATCAAAAAGTATGTTTGTTGTTCTTGAAATAATAACTAGTGTACTGGTCAACACTTCATTTTCAAGGCTCACTTCAGTAGTAGTGATGGAAACAGATCTCCCTTACTGCCATGTAGGTTGTTGTTTTCCTCTCAAAACCCATGGCTTAGGGTGCTGGTTTTCAAAGTTCCCTTGTTCTTTTCAGTTGAAGCACTGAAAAATGCATTGAGGGACGAATGGAGCATTCCTCTCCTCCATCACAGCAGTGGGTTTTTCTTGTCGGAAATTAATGGCCAGGTTATTTTCCCTTCACCACCAAAAGAATTTCCTCATCCCATTTAGGAAATTTCTAGGGTGCTTCTTTCTGCACCATTGTAAAGTGGGGTGCTTGAATTTCTTACCACTATTGGATTTATCCATTGGACTGCCAATATTAAATTCCACCCTTATCTTTGTATCCCCATGATTCCCCTGAGATTCACAAATCTCTATATCCATTTTGAGGGCACATCAGAAAATTTCCTCATAGCTATCGAAGCCATGAATTTCTAGGGCTTTCTGTAGACAATGTTTCAACCCACAAAGAAGATTTCAACCTTCCGTTTAGGGGTAATGATAAATCCTTAGTTCTACCATGAATGTCCTATGAATTTTTCCACATATTTTATGATGGATTTGTCATCTTATTCCTTGAGTTTAATTAAGTCACTTTCCATCTTAATTTAGAGGGTGCACGAAAAATATTTATCAAAAAACACTTTTCGGAATTCCTTCAATTCCAACACCTCGGTCTCTTAGTCAGGATACATATTTTTGATCAATTTTCACCATTGATCAGCTTCACCCACCATATGTTATACAACCAGAAGAACCGTCTCTTATTCGAAACATTGAAGGAAGTAAAATATCTTCTCAATGGAGTTGATCCATTGTTCGGTGATTGAGGGATCATATGATCCATTGAAATTAGGAGCCCTTTGTCTCATGAAGCTCTCAATTGTGGCTTGTTATTTCATAGGGGGGTTCTATGTTCCTCTTGACCCATATTTATATTCAAAACAAGAGTTAACTGGGAGAGAATCATGACAATGTTTGGGATTCCCACTCCCATCATATTGGGAATCTCATTAGAGCAGTCATCATATTGACATTCGCATTGGTTTTTTGTCTGAATCCTCCTATTACCATCCATTGGCCGTGATAAATGGAAATTTAAGGGTAACATATAAAGGGGAATCCAAATACAAAAATGGATAACATATAAATTACATTTATTTCCTTAAATTATGAATTTATAGGCTTTAATCTATGTTATCCACGATCTACTTCCAAATATACATTATTAGAGGAATTTTATTTATTTTATTAATAATGGTTCATATTAAGCTTATGAATTTACCGAAGCATTTCCCATGGGAGTGTTGAACAAATATTGAATCAAGGCCCATTATTTTTCACCAGTTTCCATTTGTGTCTAGCTCAAAGTGGTTTTTTAGGTTTTACCCCAAGATATATATGTTCCAGAGCCACCTCTACTTGTTCATATCCAGAGAGGGATATATTTTCTTGATAAACCACTTACTGTATACTCACAAAAATTTAGGAATTTTTTTATTAGACTTATTTGTATCCCTATGGAATTCAATAGGGTTTTATAAATCTAATCCCAAAAATAACTAAACCAATCCTTTGAAACCAACTATAATAACCCTTATCTTTATTAAAAATTTAAACATGATTTATTACATAAAATTATACTTAAGACAACTCTAAGGATAGAGAGGTTTAGTGTATTAGTAAATTAGGAACATTACATAACAAATTAAAACATAAAACACAATATATTTATTGAAAAAAAATTTTACATGACCACAACATTCTTCCATACCTAGCATTACATAGGATAACCTGAGGACATGCATAAGAAAAGGGTGAGATATAAATCCCAATAAGGGAGTAAAAAGGTAATAACATGAAGAATATAGTACATGTTATTAAATAGTAATATAAATGGATCATAATAGAAACATGAACATAAATGCATGATATATGATGAATATCATTACATAGAAATGTGGCAACAACGTTTAACATGATATAAGCAAGAGTCAAGGATCATTGCACATGAAGCATGATTAAACCCTAATTGACCTTGAATTAACATCATTAATCCCTCATTGCACATGAATTTGAATTAGTAAGCCCTCATTTCACATGGTGTATCATAATACTATTATTTACCCAATGTATTGGAGCGCTAACAGGGGGAACCCTTTATAATCATTTAATTTCATTCGCAAGTTTGACACATAGATCATACAACATGGATTCATTAAACATCATAATTTATTCCATGAATAAGATATTTTTAATACATAAATATAAATCCTCAATCAACAAGTACATGTATATAAATGTGAATACTCTTGATATATAATTGGTATGGTATTCACTTACACGATGATTTTGGTATGGGAAATTTTGATGTAACTTCGGTAGAATAATGACGTCAAATAGAAATTGTAAAATGGGTTGATGAGAGAGAAAGGGGAATATACTAACTTATACATGATATGGACAGTAAGGGGGTCGTGGATCGCAATATCCTAACATATGTAATGGAATTTAGATGCATAATATAAAATAATTTTCTTGAATGTAAATGAGAAGAGAGAAATTCCTTACAAAATTTCGACATGGAAAATGGTGCACATGGGAAGAATTAATGAGAGAAAAAGAGGTATATAATCATTAAAAAATAATTAGGGTAGTAGGGGGAGGTTTAGAATCATACCCTAACAGTTTTAATTTAAAATAAAAAGGTATAACAACAAAAAGAAATTTGGACAAAAATGAGAAAGAAAGAAATCCCTTACTTACAAGTGTGATCCCAAAGGCTTGGGATATGCTTGATAGAGGTTTATAGGGACCTTGGGAATCCTTGGGAGGATTCTATAGATATTTTGGTAGATTATGGTCGATCTATAATGGTTTCTAGTGAAGAGTAATGGGATATTGAGTGGGTTTATATATAAAAGGAGAGTGAATTCTTTATTGTTTAGATTTTGCACACTACACATTAAAATAATCAAAACCACAAACCATACCATGATTTTTTAACATGGTTTTTACCAAAATTTAGTGGGAAAAAATATTTTATAATTCCAGCGTAATAATATAATAAAAAATTTGGCTTTCTAATGGTGAGGTAATATACACTCTCTAGGAAATCATCTTAAAATGTTAAAATAGTTTATATACCTTGGAGGGTCCACTAAGGCATTGTAAAATTAATCCAAAAAATCTAAAATAACTTTATTTTAAAGTAAAAACATATATTGGACGAATATAACTTTTATATTATTTTATTACATCACTATTGGGTAATTATTATGTCATAAAACACATTATATATTTAAACGATATTTAATTTTTACCTAAAAAATCAACTGTCTCAAAAAATTATGAAAAATTCAGCGTTAGGTAATTTTAACATATATAATTAAAAAATAATATTCATTTTACCTAAATAATTTTCTAAATATTTGAATTTTTACTTTTTAAATAAAAACCGATACTTATCGAAAATTCATGGGTTTTGACAAAAACAGATTTCAAACCTTAATAAAAATTAAAATTGTATTCATAAAAATTAAACGATCATTTATATTTAATAAAAATTAATTTAGTAGTAATATTATTTTATTCCAAAATCCATTAATTCATAAAAGTATATTTCTTAATTGAATATTGACTAAAAATATTATTTGGGCTTTAAACCCCATTTACAAAGTAAAAACAATAAAATGAATGTATTTTCTTTATTCTATAGAAAAATAATGAAAATAATCATATTGAGTAAGTCTTGTTACATAACCCCTTATAACACTCATAAAATACCTAAGGGTAATGTGTGAAATGGTAATATACTCTTAGGGTGGCTCGGATAACATTGCTCGGGTGGTAATATATATTAACTTACACTTCTCATGCAGGTGGTTCTGTTCAAGCTTAACATGTTGAAGCTCAGCTTGGGCTCGGTCAAAAGTGAATCCCAGTGACACTACCTCCTTTTCAAGCTCTGAAAAATGGTCTTTTATGGATCAATTCTACTTGATGATTTTATCAGTTCCTTTATTTCAGTAAATTGGATTTTTAAAGCCCTATATTTATAATAATCATGTGATCACTTTTCAACAAATATATTAGCAATGATAACAATTCTTAATGGTAACATAAAACCAAGAAAGTGCATTTTTTTATATAACCATTTTACATAATAAGACATTTAATTATATTAAGGGGAATTTTAATTAATAAAATTTTGGGTCATTACAGCCATTTATTTGCGGGATATGACTACTCGGTGCTAGCCACCAGCCCCTAGCCTTTTGGAGGCAAACTTGGTGTAATCAATACATGACCCTCTTTGGTATGGGTCATGAAAATATGGGTTAAAAAGAGGTACTCTACCATGGCCTGAATTTTATTAAATCAACATGACACTTGTAAATTATAGAATACATTTTTTAGGTGTGGAATTCATATCCAAATTTCTTACCAAAATTATAACTCCCCAACCTAGGAGCCACTAAACGATTCCTCAAGCTGAAGGGTTACATGGTCCCAAGCACCACTACTCATATTCCAGAGGCTTCTGACTCGTATCTGGGGTCCAAGGTTGTATCATGTTGAGACTATAATCTCATATTAGAGTAGCACAGTGGAAATAAATGTAGATAATATATAACATACACATAAAGTATAATTAATAATACAGTATAAACAAGGACAATAAGAAACATCTGAAGTAAAAAATATAAAAAAATAATAATCTATCTGTAGGCTGATTCATACGCAAAATGATATCATAACATGCTAATGTAAAAAATGGAGAATATAGGTGTTACAAAAAACATGCCTATACAACATCCTATACAAAAGTAAAAAATACCAAAAAGAATTATCCACTATCATCGTGAGTATACACTCATCCCTCTACCCCAATGATCCAAGCTATAAGAAAAATAGATCAAGAATCCATTATAGGGAACTTTCACTTGTCCAAACCTATAACCATAAGGTCTACCCGGGTTCCAATTAAATCCCATATATAGTGTGAGATATACTTAGTATATCACCACCAATAGTTTCCAGTATAATCTAGTCTATGTATATAACATAGTCGTGTGTAGGTATAACAGATGATTAAGGATACAAAATAATACTAGTCATCCCAGGTCCTTATTGGACACCAGATAGACCCTACTTGCTTTAGTATAGGCTGGAATAAGTTTCATATTAGTTTACCACGTATATACATTTATACATAACTTAACATAATACATAAATGTGTATATAAACTATATATGTGAGGAAAAATATAGGCATATACATAGTTATTATGTGTTATCTGGACCTTGGGCATAACTTATACATCCACGCATAGTATAACAAGCTAGAACATATAGAAATGCTACTAGTCCTGAATATCATAAGAATGGGAGATGTTGTGATCATCACTCGAGATAGTGGGGTGAGTTGTCATAGAAAACACCCAATGCAATGGAACATGGAAAATTATGTCCATCGTGAAAGTAAATGGTGTGTGATGCCATGCCCAACACCCAATGTAAGGGAACATAAAATTTCATGCTCAACAAGTCCCATAACCTCTTTCTATCGACCAATATCCTTGGTATATTCATAATAATATCAATTCATTTACCTTCAAGTTATTTAGATTTATTAAATCCAATTTATCCATGGGTATAATAATATACATAATTTATTATCTTCTTATAATAGATGACATGGCCATGAACCTCACTTTAATTTAATTTAAATCAAACCATTTATTATATGAATCAAGGAAATCATAATTTTTAATTCAATACCAACCACATAGATTGTGGTTTAATTAATTATAATTTTATATAAAGGAGGTAATTTAATGTAACACACCCAAACAGGTTTCCACCAATGAGGTAGACATCCTAAAATTGGATAACACGGTCTACAAGAGTATCCTAACGTGGTTCAATTAATTTAATGTGGAAAACCCTTTTAAGGAATCACGTGGAAAGGTTTGGAATGTGGAACAATTAACAATCTTATATAAGAACATCTAAAAGTTCATGGAAATTACTGTACCACATAACATAGACACATGGAAGACTCCTCATCTAGTACTGACATCATATTTGAAGTAGAATAGGAAAATATAGAAGAATATACAAATTCCATAAAAATACAGAATATGATATCACAACTAAATAAAGAAGAAGACGGTGAAATAAACTAATAACTGAGGAAAGAGAATTAGATAACTTATTGCTAACTATCCAACGTAATCGGTGACTAAGGAAATAGAGTCCAGATGAAGAAAAATGATTTAATCCAAGCTTAGGTGTGGGTTGTAATTCATAGCATGTATTCTTCTAGATATAAGAGAGAGAAAGAAAAAAGAAATATTTTTACATTTGTTCAATAGGGAAAAATGTATTTTTTTTCTCCCAAGTTTTAAAGAGAACACAGCTTAGCCCAATAGTTTTCCAAACCTTCCGACAGTCTTACACCTGCCACTATCCATTATCTAATGGATAGTTGACCTACATGGTTGGGGAGCATAGTTTTTCTAACTTTTATCAACCTCTACACTCCCATCTTTGGATCCTTGCCACACCCCTACATGGTTTTTTGAAACCATGTGTCCCCTAGTGCACGATTTAGTCAAATAGTGCACCTGTATTTTTTCATCCATAACATGGATCTCTAGTCTCTGAAAAATCTGTGAATACACTGAATACCATACTTAGGTCGTAGCGAACAATTATAAAAAAATCATTTTAAACTAGAAAAAAATTACATCTAGATTTATAAAAGTCAAGTTCATTACAACCTCATATCCATAAAGTAACTTGTCCCTAAGTTTCCCTTATAGAGGTAGAAAAGGATCATCTAAGAAAATATTGGGCCACTATGAATTTATATAAGCCTCTAAATACTAGGTCTCATCATTTGTTAATAATGATTCCATAACACCTTTATTAAAGGATCTAACCTTCCTTGGAGATCCTTGACACTTCGATCCATCCTGCACACTGGGTACTCCTCAAAAGAGCATACATATTTAACTCAACTACCTCAGGATGTATAACACGTGATACGTCTATATAATATCGACATAGCTAAGACATGTGAAAGTATTCATGCATTTAATAGTACATATTAAGAAGTTCTATCTCATAAGGAACTGTTCTGATTCTCTCTAGAATCTGAGAAGGTCTAATTAATCTAAGAGCTAGCTTACACTATATTTGAATATATTGATGGACCAAACCTGGTGTAACACACACAAGAAACATAATCCCCAACCTCAAAATCAAGAGTTCATTGATATAGTTAGTAATATGAATTTTTCCTAGATTGAATGGTCATCATTCACTTTATTATTAGATGAACCAAATCTAAAGTCTCCTAAATGAGATCTAGTCCATGTTGTGCTACCTATCAAGCCTCTGACCAGTACTAAGGATAATGGTCGGTCCTACCACACAGGGCTCTATAATGATCCATTTATATGGTTTCCTGAATTCATTTATTGTTATATAACACAATTATGGATATATGTTTCTCCCAAGAACCCATAAATTCTAAGACACATACACAAAGAATTTCCTCTAACACCAGATTCATGTTCTATCTTTGTTCGTTGGTCTGAGGGTGATAGTTCATGCTGAGAATCAACTATGTACCTAAGTCCAACAATAACCCTTACCAGAACCAGAAAGTGAAATGAGTGTCCATATCATATATGATAGAACACGGAGCTCTATGAATGTGTATGATCTCCCTAATGTATAACCTCCCTTTCTCATCCACATAGAGGGTCTCCCTAATAGGCAATAAATGGGAGAACTTCTTTAACCAATAAACAACTACCCAAACTATATCATTGCCTAGAGGTGATCTTGTAAAAGCTATTATGATGCCTGAGGTGAAATCTTCCCACTTCCACTAAAAAATTGAAAATAGAAGTAAAATTACCTCCAGTCATCGATGTTCTGGCTTCACTTACTAATAGGTGAAACCCTATGTAGCAAAGGAAAATATCTCTCATTTTATACTAGGATACTAATACTGATGATGTAATTTTCAATACATTTTGGTAAAACTGGGATGTACTACCCATGATGGGGCATGATATTTCTGTATCAGTTCCTCTAAGATATCTTATATAACCTAGACATTCCCATGTATGTGTAAGGTATCATCCTCATCCATAGTCCAACCAGGTGATGAATAAATATATGAAACACTCTCCCTCATGACTTGGACCTCGAGATCTAAAATTTACCTCATCTTTAACCATTTTATAAGGTTTTAGGTATCTACTAAAGAATTTGGGACTGCTATCCTACTATTCTCATAAACCACAAAATTCATTTTTGAAAAGAAGGCTATAATCTTCCACTCACCAGTGTCCTTCGGAACAGCCTGCATCTGATTCTTTTAAATTTGAGAATTGGCTACTGCATTTCTTTTTTTAGGAATATAGTTGAGTTAAAAGTTGAAGGACTATAGATATTTAACCCATATACACTTCTAGAGATTTATATCAAGTTCTGTAAATATATTCCTAATAATTTTTTGATTAGTGAATACCAAAAAAAATTTGTCAAGAAAATAATGCCTCCAATAGTTCTAAGAATAAACAACTGCTATTAACTTGAGATTGTGTGTTGGGTAATTCGACTCCTGAGGCCTCAAATGACACGATTCATACTATACTAGTCTATCTTCATGTATCACAATTTCTCCCATCCTGATACCTAATATATCACAATACATTTTATAGCCCTTTCCTAGATCTGGAAGTACTTAGTGTTGATCATGTGTTGATTCAACAATTTCATTAATTTATTTTTGGTTTTGATGCTCACAAATACCCACATTCGTGTTACTGATGAATTTTATTTTAAGTGTATTTCAGGAACTTAATATTCATGGATATACTTATTATAGAATTATATTTAATTCATTGACCCATGAGGAATATTCATTAATGTGTTATAAAAAGTTATAAACATATTCTAGAAACATTGTTCTCCAGACTTTGTTGGTAAGTATAGAGTAAGAAATGAACCCTATGTTTGGATGAAACCTTGCATTTGGGAAAAGATAAATTATGGCTCAAAACCAAATGTTTGTCATAAAACCTAAATTTGAGGAAACAAATGTTTTCTACATCAACCCTAATTTTTATTCAATTGTACAATTGGAGTTTTGTTGTTACCTAAAGGAACCCTATGTTTGAAAATTCAATGATGGAGTTTTTATTTCATGTTATTATCTAGGAATTGTGAAATAGTATTTACAGAAGTAAATATCTATTCAAAGCTATTTTAAAACTAATTCAAAGTATCTTAATGATCATTTTAAAGGCTTATATTCATTAAAGAAAATAGTTACTATTCTTACGGGATGTTACAACCTCTCTTGAATGCTTTTGGATTCAAATATTCATGATTTATTCTGAAATATTTCTAGATTTTGTTTGACCTATTTTTTGAACTACAATATAAATTTTAAGACACTATTCATCGAAAGAAGGTGGTGAAAATAAGGAAACTTTAATATACAAAAAATTTTGTGTCCTTTCTCTCAGAGAAATACTTTGGACACATACATGTTTTGATCTATTGTCTTACCTCTGTTGTTGTTGCTATTATCACTAATACTTCAATTCATCGTTATATCATCTTCTGCAAGAATGAAAAATCATTTTGTAAGAGATACACTTTGTAGAAATACATGTTTTAACATCTGTCTCTAGTTTTTTATATCACTGTTTAAATAAATCCAACATGATGATTAAGATCTATTTGATGTTTGGAATTTTTGAAGATCTTAATACATCTATCAGTTATTACTATAACTTTGAAGTTTATTATTTATTCTCCAAAAATCACTCTATATTGATTCAATGGAGTTTTGGATGCTCAGACTCAAACATGGTTAAGTGTTAGCTTCTTACACTAATCTGCGGTTTTGCGGTTCCTTGTAAAAGAACCAGAAGGCTTTGTTAAGTCATGTTGTAAAGGTGTCAACTGCATTAATATAGTTGTGGATTAAATGTCTTAGGATAAAATGACCTTGTAAAAATCACCAAGATCATAGAGTTGAGAATTGGTAGAGTGTATAACATACCTTTGTGCCCTGAACCACGATACATCTCTATATTCATTTCCTTTATTTATTTCCATTGCTCGCTCATCTTTATGAGAAAAGTAAAGGTTCGCTACAAATCAAAATCGGTGTTCTGAATTTTTTAATGTTTTTGAAATACACAATTCACCCCCACTTGCATCTTTATCATCATAATCACCATCTTGACCCAACAAATGGTATCAAAGGTAGGGCCCTACTAGTATATTTTCTTCTTCAAAAAATTTTCCCCTGATATCAAACTTTTGACATCTAATGATGTTCCCTTTCTCTATCATACTATTTTTGTAATGTTCTATTTGATATATCAGTTATCAATAAAGTTTTATTTGAACGTTATTTTATTAACTCATTCTAACAAGATAGAGTTAAAGATTTAGATCATGCTATTTGAAACTAATTGATTCTAAAGATGGTATGTCTATGATCTGTTATCTGTATTTTAATGTTTATTATAACTTCTTGACTTTTTAAAAGAGAACATTATGTTCAATAGTGTATATTATATGCCCCATAAATATTATGTGAACTACTAATTAATATTTAAATTTTACCACTAAAACCTAGCTGTTAGAATGGAGGGAATGAAAAATATCAAATAATTATAGTTTACACATGTTTATATAAATAATTATGTGGTGAAAAATTAATTATAAATGAATTTAAAACCTTTTTTTTAAATAAATTAAAATATTTTTCTAAAAAACTATTTAAATGTGCATAAGTGTGTTTTATACTAATAATTAAACAAAACACTCTTGTTTTATTTTTAATAAAATATACAAAATATATTATTTCTAGTTTTTAAAATTCATTTTTTTTGTTTTCTATACATTATATAAGAACCAATTCAATTTAACAAATAAAAGAATTATTTTTCAAAAATGAAAGTTTTTTCACCTTTTAATGGCGCACATATTTTAAATATAATTTTTATCACTTTTATAAATTATATTTGAAAAAATAAAATTCTTATTTTGAATCATGATATTAAAATTTTATTTGGTACATTTGTTTGTATTTTTCTGTTAAGATTAATTTTTTGATGAATTGTGAAAAAAAATTGCTTTTAAATTAAAAACTAATTTTTTATAAAATTTATCAATAATGTTAAATAATATTTTTCAGTGGTTTTAAAGTATAATTAGATCAATTTTTTATCATTTAATCCAATTTAATTAATTTGAATCAATTTTACATTTAAATTGGATAAAAAAACATTGCAACCTTTTGAACGCTTTACTTTAAAAACTTGTTTTATTATTCTGTCAAGGAGATTAAATTTTAATTAAATTCAAATAATTATGTGTTTAGAATTTGTAAAAATGGATTCCATATTTTCAATCATAAGGTCTAAGTTATATATATAGTTCTCTTTTATTTTTTAAACATTATAAATAGTAAATTTAGTAATAATTTTTACTACCACGGTTGACTGTAAATCGGATAATAAAAATTATATTATAAAAATATTAAATTTCCCTAAATATTGTTCTAATTTACTTTTATGAGTTTTTTATACCAATATCATCCTTTTTTCTATTTTTGGACCACTTGAATCCACTTATATGACTTTAATGCATTTATAATATTATATTCAATGAAAAGTCATTTTTGTTACACATTTATTTTTAACAAGTAAAGTATTTTTAATATGGGTTTATATAAGGGATATATTTGAATAAAAATATTATTTATAAATATAAAACTATTACTTAAATTATGGTAATTTATTTATTATTTTTAGTAAATAAATAATTAAATTAAATGGTGACACAATGATGATGCAATGATTGCTTCATTAATGGAAAAATGAAATAAATGATATAAAAATTATTATAATAAATATAATTTGGTATAATATATGTCATAAAAGAAATTTATGAATGAATTTAAAATTTTTCTTATGTTTTCAAAGTCTTTTTTCGACTATATCATAAAGTTATAATATTTTGACAAAGTTAATAAATGAATAGTATCAAAATTGAAACTGATGATATATTTAAATATAATTTTTTTTACTAAATGATATAAAATTTATAAAAAAATAATATTCATCCAAATAGTTTTTCTAAATTTAAAAAACTCATAACTTATTTTTTTTGTATTTTTTCATGTTATGGTAATTATTTTGACCCTCAAAGTGTAAATTTCTAAATAAAATGGTAAGAGTTAAAAGTGTTAAAAAAGATAAGGATTACAAAAATCTTAAAAACATGTATAATTTTCATTATATGGTTATATTTATACCCATACTCATCATATATTTTAAATAATACACGTTTTACCCATTTTTAAATGAAAATTAATTTATATTGATTTAATATTTTGAAGAATTCCAAGAGACCCCCTACCCACTCTTATAAAAGGGCATGACTTCCTATCATTTATTCAGACTTAAAAACCATTTTGGTACAGAACAACTATACTAAAATAACTTATTATAATCTATAATCTTATTATTGAGGCTTTAGTTTAGGCATAAACCCTCCATGGAGGTGTTAAGTTGTTAATCAAATGTGATCATCCAAATGAATGGTATCATTTTTAATAAAGTATTTCTATTTTACTTCTTCTTCTAATTATATAAAATCTTATTAAAACATTATGATATAATAAATACATTATCCTAAACATACTAATATTTTATTATGTTAATATCACCACCTAAATCAATTTTGCTTTCATCAAAAGGGAAAATAATTAATCATTCTTACATACATCTGAACTATCATCTCAAGGAACTAATATAATTAATTTTCCATTACTGTATCTCAAGTCTATTTATAATGAGGGAATGTTTATATATTATATTCATAAAATATTTATCATTATAAAAAATAATTTATCAATTACGTTCTAACCTTCCATACACATAAATATTATTTGTTGGTGCGTATGTGTGAACTATCACCTCCATGAAGTTATGTGAATCGTTTTTCTTAACAAAATAAAAAATAATATATACATATATAAGTATATATAAATTATAATATTATATTTTCGATATTATGACTATTCTGAAAATATAAAATAGTAATTACCTTCTTTTGATAATGGTCAATGAAAAATGGGAATGTTATTCATGTGAGCATACGACTTACCATCTCCATGACTATAACATTGTTAATTTTTCATAACTATAGATAAATGGTATGATTTAAAAGTATAATTAATGTTTAAAAGTTATTATTATGTCACTAATATTATTCTGGTTATGATGGACTAATTAACATTATTTTTAATAGCCATCATACCAAGTCATTTTGGACTCATGTACCGAATATCATCAATACATCTGATGTGAACTTAAATAATTAATTAATTGTTATAACATTTTGATGTTTGATATAATATGAATAATAAAAATGAAACATTTTCTCATGAAAGTAAATAATTAACTTAAGTTTGTTACTCACGAAGATAAATAAAATACTTGACAAATCAAACTCGAGGTAAGGGATTTAATCTCTATCTCCTTATATTGTGCATTTCTTGATGATATGCACCTTTATTATTTTATAGGTTGTATATACAACTAATATTAAATATTATATCCACATTTTATCAATACACATTTTATTTAATGTTATTTTAAATTTATTATTTCCTAGAGATTAGTATTCAAATGTTCATAGTGGTATGGTACACCTTGAATATTTGAAGATTTAATTATCAAATCTTTTTCACCAAATCAATATTATTGTTATTATTTATATATTTATTTATATGGATATAAAATTATTATAAAGAACATTTAATTTCTATTTTCAATTTCATTTAAAGGTTTTAAAAAAGGAATAAATTACATGTTTTATACTGAACATTTTGACAAATGACAAAAAAAATGTTTTTAAATGTATACGGTGACAATAACTTATCTTCCGCTACGACCAATATTTGATATTTTGATTCCTCTAAAAGATATAATTTCTTTAAAAAAATATAAATAACCCCCTTATTCCCTTTTTTGTGTATTTTTTTATTGAAAATGGTTTTGAAAATGGATTAATTATTTCAATGTCCTGAAATTATTTTTTGTGATTTCAAATGAAATTTTAAAAGTGAAATACTAAAAATTGAAAAAAAAATTATATGTTAGGATTTTATAATGGTACTTGGAAATTACATGGGTGGTTATGTAATAAAACAAGGATGGGTGGTTATTTTATAACCTCGAATGCATTGGGTATGGAACTTGGCCATGTGGCTATTCCATTTGTAAGAGTGACATGTACGGAACATGGTCGTATGGCTATTCCATTTGTAAGAGTGATATGTATAGAAGTTGACCATATGGTTAAATAAATTTATTATAATTAAGTCCCTAGTTACCTACTTATATATTATATGTTTTCTAATTAGTTTTCATTAAACAATTTATTTTCAAAATGTAAGATAAGGAAATTTTTGATAGGATGAACTCTTTTTTCAGGTAAAAATATTTGTTTCGTTTTAAGGAAATGTTTTATGGGTTTTTACTAGAATAATTTTTTTTCTTTCATTATTTCCCTTACTAAGATTTTTTTCTCGTCCCCATATTTAATTTTTTTTCATAGGTCTTAATTTTTTTAATGGAAAAGAACATGTCATGATGAAATAATTGTAGATGTGTATTGAAAAAAAGTCATTTTTTAAGGGTTTCCATTGGTGAAAAAATGGATATTAAGTATTAGTGTCCAAATTTAATGTATGGGTCTACTTTGTAGGATTTTTCCTAATTCTCTATAATTATAATCTGAAAAGATCATTGAATTTTAATTCTAGTTTAAAAACAATAGAATAAGTTATGTTTAAGGTCGGGTCCTTATAGTTGGTGTCAGAGGAGGGTTTAGAAAACTTTTGAGATTAGGATTTCTTCTTAAGATATATGCATATCATCATGGTTTTATAAGTTTAGTGTATTATAAACCCTTTTTAGCATTTAAGTTATAAAATTTTAGGGAGACTATTTGTTTATTTGTAAATATTTATTTTTGATGTAATTAAGGATTAATTTTGAGTACTTTACCATTTTTCAGGAATTTTATAAGAATTATATATTTTTATAAAAATTAAAACCTACAGGATGTGTGAGAACTCGTTATGTTCAGCAAGGTTGTGATAATCGAACCCACAAACAAGGGCAACATGGGTGCATCACCAACCACTTTACCATGTGAAGTCCCAATTATTATGAATTTTTCTTTTTAGTTTAATGATTTAGTGGATGCACAATAATATTATCTTAGGAAAATATGTTTAATAAAATATATTTCCATGTAAATAAGAAATTATTTGGTGATTAAGTTGTTAATGTTGTTTTGGAAGATGTTTTTTATTTTGGGAACAATATATGACCAAAGTAAATATAATACTACAATATTTTATTTTTGTAATAAAGGTTGAGTTCTATTTTGGAAGAATATATGTTTATATTATGAACTTATAGTGATTCAGGTTATTTATGGAAATTATTTACCTATCTTGGATAATATATGATTAGGGTAATTACTTTTTTATGATCCATTAAGAGTGATTGATGTTATTCAGAGATAAGTTTTAAAATTTATCTCGAAAGCCTATGTTACCAAATCCTTTTGTATTTTGGGTTTCATTATTATATTGGATTATTTTAAGGATAGTTATTTTTTGAATGGTTTATGTAGAAATTGTGGTATTAATGTTGAATTTTGGAGATCAATGTAGTTTTTTATCATATAAAGGTCTATTATTTGGGGGGAATTATATTATCTTATCCTAAAAATATAGGTTTTGGTTAATGTTTCATGACATTATATATAGATAGTGGGTTATGTGATTCTCTAAAAGGTAATTCGTGTGCTTTAGAAATGAAAAATTCATCGTAAATATTCATCGTTTTGAGAAAAACATGAGTTTGACGTGGAAATTGATTAAAATATGAAACTCTACTTCTAATCTATGTATATTTCTTTATGTTCTTAATCTAGGTAGTAAAATAAATCCTGACCACTATTAAAATTATCTTAAGAAAAAAAATTATCCAAAACTTTTCTTTCTAAGAATAAATGTCTATTTAAATAATCACAAGTTTATGGTTTTGTGATTGTTAACTTTCTCATGACCACGATCCCAATCACTCTCCATAGTAACAACATAGTTATATTTTCATTACATATCCATGTTTTATACCTGAAATCCTAGTACGTGTTATCACAAGTGACCATAGTACTTCCCTTCGTTTATTTTCAAAATAGTTGTTTTAT
Organism: Viscum album; assembly: GCA_963277665.1. NCBI lineage: Eukaryota > Viridiplantae > Streptophyta > Magnoliopsida > Santalales > Viscaceae > Viscum > Viscum album. The sequence goes on from OY728161.1 coordinate 315,819,722, forward strand.
AAATCATTTTTATGATGTGGGATTGCAATAAAGGTATTTCAAAAATTCATAACTTAGTTACCAAACCTAAAATAAAATTGGAATGAATGAATAAATAAAATGGTGGTAAAATATAACATTTTTAGTTTTAAAACGAAAATAGTATGCTCGATAGTTTACTTGATATGCTGCATCAACCTTAAGTGAAAAAACAGATAATATTTAAATGTTTCCATAAATACCTAGAAGTTAGAATGGTTTGAATGAAAATTATTAACTAAATAAATCTAACACATGTATATATAATATATTTTGGGCCGAACATTTAATTATAAATAAATTTAAAACCGTTTTAAAAAAATGGAAATTTTTTTTGAAAAACAATTTGTATATGCATAAGTGTGTTTTATACCAATAAATAAACAAATAAATATTTTTTTATTGTTAATGAAATATATATAATATATTCATTTTAATTTTTAACATTCATTTTATGTTTTTTCTAGATGTTATACAAGAACAAATCCAATTTAACACATAAAAGAAGTATTTCACAAAAATGGTAGTTTTTCCACCTTTTGATGGATTGTCAATTCTAAATATTTTTTTAGCCACATTTATAAATTATATTTTCAAAAATAAAATTCCTATTTTTAATTGGGACAAAAAAAATTAATTGGGTTAAATTTTAGGTATTTTAACGATAAGATTAATTTTTGGAAGAATAGTGAAAAAAATGCATTATAATTGAAAACTCTTTTTCACCAAATTTATTTATAGTGTTAAATAATATTATTTTAATGTTTTTATAGTATAATTAGGTAAATTTTTTATCATTTAATCCAATTTAGGTAATTTTAATCAATTAAAATTAAAATTGGATATAAAAACTTGGTTATATTTTGAGCGTCTATACATTAAAACTCATTTTTTTTATTTGTCAATGTAACAAATTTTTAATTAATTTATATGAATTATGTATTTTAAATTATAAAAAATGGATTAAATATTTGAAATAATGACTAAAAAATTATGTAAATATGTCCCTTTTATTTTTTGAAACAATGAATTGTATCTTTAGTAATTATTTTTATTACCATTGTTAAGGGTAAATCAGATAATTAAAGGAAAAACACTATATTATAAAAATATAAATTTAACCTAAAACTTTTCCTAATTAAATTAGATGATTTTTTTTACCTATATCATCCTTGGTAAGATTTTAGGACCACTTTGAGCCACTTTGATGACTTTAATGTATTTATAATATTCAATGAAAAATCAATTTTGTTACACTTTTTTTTTACAACTAAAATATTTTTAATATGAAGATATGTTGGGGATATATTTGACTATAAATATTATTTATAAAGATAAAATTATTAACTAAATAATGGTAATTTATTTATATTTCTTAATAAATAGTTAATTAAATAAAATGGTGACACAATGATGATGTTGTAAGGGTTTCATTAATGGAAGAATCAAATAAATAATATTAAAAATTTTATAATAAATATAATTTGATATAATTAATGTCATAGAATAATTTTATAGATTACAATGACATTTTATTGATGTTTTCAAAGACTTGTTTTGACTATATCATTATGTTATGATATTTTTAAAAAGTTAATAAATGAATAGTTTCAAAATTGACACTAATGGTGTTTTAAAATATAAAATATTTTATCAAATGATACAGAATTTATAAAAATCAAATATTTATAAAAATAATTTTTATATCTCAAAAAATGACATAAATGAATCTTTTATTAGTCTTTTAGCATGTTATAGTAATTATTTTCACCATCATACTATAAATTACTTAATAAAACGAAAAGAGTTAAAAGGATTAAAACAAAAAGATAAAGATTAAAAAACTCTTCAAAACAAAACTAGTTTCAATTTTGTGTTTATATTTCTACCCATACTCATCATATATTTTAAATAAAATTCTTTGGACCCATTTAAAATAGAAAATTAATTTATATTATTTTAATATTTTGAAGAATTCATGAGTGCCCTAGTCCTCTCATATAAAAGGGCACCACTTCCTATCATTTATGCACACTTAAAAATCATTTTCAGGCAATATATGATAAATTCCTTTCCTATAATCCATATCCACAAAATTAGGCCTTATTTTAGGCCTAACACCGACTTTAGCATTGTTTAGATGTTAATTAAAAGTGATCATCCAAAGGAAATGTATCGTTTTTAATCAAGTATTTCTACATTATATTCTCTTACACTTATTTAAAATATTCATCAACCATGATGATATAATAACTATAGTATAATAAATATACTATGATGGTATTATTTTAAAATCATCACCTAAGTCCATCTCCACTTCCATAAAATGGGAAAATAACTAATTGTTTGTTTGTACGTGTAAACTACACCTCCACGAACTGATATAATTCATTTTCCATTACCCTCTATAAATAATAGTTATAATGAAGGAATGTTTATATATGAAATTAATGATGTATTTATCATTATAATAAAATAATATATCAATTGTGTTCTTACCTTCCATGCCCTTAAAAATGATAACGTTGTTTGTGCATTCGGGGGAACTACCACCAGTGCCAAGGGATGTGATTTGTTTTTCTTCACAACATCATATGTATGATATGTATAAGTATATATAAATTATTAATATTATATTTATTCTATTATGATCATTATGGAAATATAAAATATTAATTACCTTATTTCCATAATTATCAATGAAAAATGGGAACGTCACTCGCGCGTACGTATGGCCTATCTTCTTCTTGATTGCAATTTTAATAATATTTCATAACCATGCATAAATGGTTTGATTTAAAAGTATAATTAATGTTTAAAATTGATTATTATTATTACATGAATATTGTTCTTTAGATGATGGACTAATGATCACTTTTGTCTATAGATATCATACCAAGTCATTTTGGACTCATGTACCGAATATCATCAAAACATTCGACGTGATCTCAAATGATTAAGTAATGGTTATAATATTTTTATAAGTGATATAAAAGGAATAATAAACATAAAAAGGTTCTCAAGAAAGAAAATAATTAAATTATATTTATTGTTCAGTAAGTTGATAAATAAACTCGACGAATTAGACTAAACGTAGGGGATTTCATCTTAATCTCCTTTCATTCATTCATTTCTTGATAATATGTACCTTTATTATTTTTTAAGGTGTATATTCGGAAAATATTAAATTTAACATCCATATTTTATCTATAAACATTTTTATCCATACATGTCACTCGTATAGAAATTCAATTTATAAGAGTGACATGTATGGAAGTAGACCATACAATTATTAAATTTTCTTATAATTATGTCCCAATTTACCTACTTATTTATTATATATTTTCTTATGAGTTTTCATGAAAAAATGTTGATTTAAGAAAGGTAAAATAATGATCTTCTTGAAATGATGATCTCTTTTTCAGGGTAAAAAAGTATTTTTTTTTTATTTTAAGGAAATGTTTTATGGGTTTTCAATGGATTAATAATTTTAATTATTCATGTTCCTTAATGATATTTGTTTACTCATCCCAAGATTTAAAAAATATTCACATGTTTTAAGATTGGTAAGGGAAATGTGAATCTCAAGACAATATAATTGAAGATGTGTCTGAAAAAGAAGTCATGTTTCTTAAAGGTTTCCTTTTGTGGTGAAAAATAGATGCTATGTAAAAGTCTCCACTTGTAATTTATGGGTATAATTTGTAATATTTGTTCATAATTTTCTAAAACTCTAAACTAAAAAGATCCTCAAATCTGAATTCTAGTTCAAAAACACTATAGTAAGTTATGTTTATGGTTGTGTCCTTATAGTTGGTATCAAAGGAGGGTTTATGAAACTATAGATATTATGATGTCTTCTTAAGATATATGGATGTCATCATGGGTTTTGAGGTCTTATAAACCCTTTTGAGGATTTAATTTATAATATTTTAAGGTGAATAATTTTATATTTGGAGATATTCATTTTGGAGGTAATTAAGGGTTATTTTTTATTACATTACAATATTTCAATAATGTTATAATAATTATATAGTTTCTAAAAAAGGACAACCCATGGGATGGGTGACAACCAGTCACATCTGATAAGTCTGTGGGAATCAAACATAGAACCGAAGGGCGACATGGGTGCATCACCTACCGCTATCCAACATGATGTCCCAATTAGTTTGAATGATTCTTTTTAGTTAAAAGATTTTTTGGATAAATAATAAGCAGATCTTGGAAACATATGTTTTATAAAATATATTTATATTTCAATAGAAATTCACTTGGTGATTAATTGATTAATGTTGTTTTAGAAGATGTTCATTATTTTGGGAACCATAAATGATCAAGGTAAATAGAATACTATGGTATTTTATATTAGTAATAAAGGATGTGTTATATTTTCAAAAAATCTATGTTTGTATTTTGGAATTATGGTGATTTAGGTTATTTAGGGAAATAATTAACCTATATTGGAGAATATTGATTAGGTAAATAACTTTTGGTATGATCCATTAATAGTTATTGATGTTATTTGATGGTAAAGGTTAAAATTTATCTAAAAATATTGTTACGTAATCCTTCTATATTATGGGTTCCAATCTTATATTAGATTATTTTAAGGTTAGTTATTTGTTGATTGGCCTATGTTTAACTTCGGGCATTATCGGTGAATTTTTTAGATTAATGTAGTTTTTCATCGTATTATGGTTTATTATTTTTGGGGAATTATCCTATCTTATCCTAAACATTTTGGTTTTGGTTATTGTTTCAAGATAGAATAAATATATATTTGGTAATGTGATTCTCTAGAAGTTTAGTCTTGTGCTTAATACAAGAAAAAATCCTTGTAAATAATCTTCATTAGGAGAGAAAATGAGTTTGAGGTGGAAATTGATTAAAATATGAAACTCTACTAGTCAAGTAAGTATATTTTCTTATGTCCTTAGTCGAGGTAATAAAATAATTCATCAACTCTATTAAAAGGATCTCTAAAAAATCATTATCAGTTTACTTTTCTTTAAAACAAATTAGTGACCTTTAAACCAATAACCTGAATGGGCCTAAAGCTTTCATTTTTATTGATTTTTGATAACCCCCTTTCAAGGGATGAGGGGGAAACCTTACAAGACCCGTAGGCTCATAGATTACAAGGCCCATAGGCTTAGGAGATTATATGACCCGAAGGTCTTAGGGAATTCAACCATACTATCTTTAAGGAACTGCCCCTCCACAGCATCTGCATCCTGATAGTAGATCTCCACCTTTACATGACCATCTAGATTGTATTCCCAAGCAACACACAGGTTAGTAGCGATGGCATAGCCATACCCTCTCATTCTGATAATCCATTTGGCTCTGCTCTAGTTAGTACTTCAATATATTTCTTTTGAAGTGGTAGTCTTATTAATACTTTTTCAGATGTGGGATTGCAATAAATGTATTTTGAAAATTCATACCTTTGTTAAAAACCTTGTATTAAAATTGTGAGGATAAAATTTCTAAAAGAGGTTAAAATGTAACATCTTGATTTTTTAAAATAAAACACTCCATTCGATAGCACACATGGTACACCATGTGAATCTTAAGCGAACAACTAATTAATATTTAAATGTTAACATTAAAACATAATTGTTAAAATGGTGGTAATTAACAGTATTAACTAAATATAGATTAAATATGTTTATATATGTAATTATTTAGTGACTAATTAATTATAAATGAATGTAAAACCATTTTTAAAAAATAAATGGAAGGGTTTTTCTGAAAAACAATTTAAATCTGCGTAAGTGTGTTTTATAAAAATAAATAAATAAATCACACTTGTTGAATGGTTAATTAAATATATATATATATATATATTTTAAATTTAAATTTTTAACATTAATTTTATATTTTTTATATACATTATATAAGAATAAATCTATTTTTGCACAAAAAAAGTATTTCTCAAAATGGAAGGTTTGTCAACTTTTGATGGTGCACCTATTTTAAATTTTATTTTTTGTTACTTTTATAAATTATACATGACCAAATAAACTTCTTATTTGTAAGTGGTACATAAAATTTTACTTTGGATAAATATTTGGTATTTATAGGATAAGATTCAATTTTTTATTAATAGTGAAAAAAATAATGAATTTTAATTGAAAGCTGAATTTTCATTAAATTAATAATAAATTTTGTTTTTTATTAAAATTAAGGATGTTTAGGAAAGGGGGAAATAACAACAATATAATCAAGGAGGCAGAATATAGTGTAGACATAGGGCATCATTAGTAACCTGGTTGACCCCTTTAGAAGGAAAGGATCCAAGCCATGAAAAGTAAACAATACGATCACCTTGAGTCCTTATAGAGTCAGATAAATTAGTAACAACATTTCCTTCATTCTAGGAATGATGAATTTTCATGTGATGGTTCACCATCTCTACTCACTTTTGGATCAAGTATTCAAATGACCATGGAATGTTACGAGTGCCATGAATAGTATTGGAAAAAAAATCACTGAATCTATCTCCACTACTTAAAGTGTAATATTTATCTGATTGAAACTCGTGAGTCCAATGATCATAGCTAATGATTCAGTTTGAAGAGTTTCCCCTCTACCAAGGCTGGTTGAAAATTCTAGTATAATCGATCCCTATTTGTCCCAAATGACCCCACCCCCTCACATGGCCTCTGAGCAACAATAACCATCAGTATTCAATGTAATACCATTAAGAGAAGATTTCCACTAAACCCACCACCCTTGCTCTGTATTACTCTCCCACCATCCTCATCTTTTCCTCTATCCTTCTTCTGACATCACTTATATCTCATCCCTATAGTCTTAGTTCTCTCTCATCGGTGCTATTTCATTTTGTCCAGGTATGGTTTTCTTCTTCCATATATGTATTCTTCTTAGGTGTGGATTCAATCTTCAATTTCTCTGGGGGTTTTTTTTACTTTAAAGATTTAATCACATCTTCCTCTGCTCTTACCATCTATTACAGTGTTCCAACCTCGGTCGGGTCTGGTGTGTGAGATACCTAGTATGACTTGGGATGTGTTAGCTAAGGCACTATTTCTTCTAAGGAGGCACAACTTATGGTAGGATACTGTGGGTCTGGTGATGGTGTAGTGTTCCATCCTCAACGAATAATATTAATAATGGTTGTATCCCACTAGTAATTCTTCTCTATTCTAACTCTACTTTGGCACCTTGTTCTTTTAGCCCAAGCGAGGTCGGTCTGGAGCGATTGTTCTTCTATAAGATTTGGGATTGTGCTGTTGGGGTGGCAGTCAGTGTTCCAGGAGGTGTAAACATGTTTCAATGTTCATGTTGTTCCTGTATTTTAGAGTTGTAAATCAATGGAATTGAATATGTTTTTGGTTTTATGTTTTTTTTACCCTAATTCATGATGTGTGTGATATTCTGTTTTGATGCTCTTAAGGTGGAAACACTGGTTTTCTCGGATGGCGACATGATGATGGTGATTTTTTGATAGATGACGAGGTTGACGATTGATGGTTTCAATGGAATTTTGTTTTATCTGGTCCCTAGTGCTTTGGTGGTGATGGGAGTCCAAAGACGGTGGTAGACCGATGATGATGAATGTGAATGCAAGATAAGTGAACTCGAATTTTAGGGGTCTACCATAGATCAAGGCCTTGGGTTTGGTGTTTGTGTTTGAATTTCAAATTTCATATCTAAAGCCTATAACTTTGGATCCTGTTTTGGTTACCGCTCAAACAAAAATCGCTTTTTTGAATATAGAAAAAACTAGAATTTGGGAGAATTTTGAAAATTGGTTTCTATATTTTGAATCATAAATACAAATTATGTAACTAGGTCCCTTTTATTTTTAAACATTATAAATTTTAACATTTTTAATAATTTTAATTACCACAGTTAAGGGTAAATAAAGTAATTAAAGGAAAAAATTGTAATATTAAAATACAAAAATAACCTAACACCTTTCCAAATTTGATTGGATGATTTTTTTACCATAAACTTCATTCAGTGGATTTTAGGACCACTTGGAGCTTCTTTTATGACATTAATGCATTTATAATATTATATTCAATGAAAAGAAATTTTTGTTACACATTTCTTAATAAGTAAAGTATTTTTAATATGGTGTTATACCTGGTATCTCTTTAACTATAATTTTAAATTTTAAATTTCGAATGATTAAGTATATCATGGTAATTTTTTATAATTTTTATGAAATAAATAATTAAATTTAATGATGACATAATGATGATGCAATAATTTCTTCTTTAATGGAATATTTACATAAATGATATTAAAATATTAAAATAAATAAATTTTTTTATAAATTATTTAATCCTCAAATTTTAGGGATGACTTCTACATGTTAGTGATGTTTTCAAATAGTTTTTTCAACTATATCCTGAATTGATAATTTTTCAAAAATGTCAAGAAATGAATAGTGTCAAAAATGACACTAATAGTATTTTAAAATATAAAATAATTTAGTAAATGATATAAAATTTTTAGAAAACCAAGATTAATCCATATATTTGGGATATGTCCAAAACATTAATAAATGACACTTTTATTGGTAGTTTAGAATTTTCTGGTAATTATTTTGATCCTCAAACTGTAAATTACTTAATAAAATTGTAAGAGTTAAAGGGGTTAAAACAAACAGATAGGGATTAAAAAAATATTAAAAACGTTTTTATTTTATTTATATAGTTATATTTTCTACCAATAATAATCTTATATTCTAAATAAAATACTTTGGACCCATTTTTAGTATAAAATTAATTTATATTATTTTAATATTTTGAAGAATTCCAAGAGTCCCCCTCCCCTCTATTAAAAAAGGGCACTACTTACTATCATTTCCACACTCTTCAAAACCATTTTTGTTTGTGAAATATCTTATAAAATACCATACTATAATCCATCCTCATATTATTGAGGCCTTAGTTTAGGAATAACTCCATTCTTATAAGTGTTAAGGTGTTATAAAAAGGTGATCATCCAGAGGAAATGTATCACTTTTAATCAAGTGTTTATGTTTTATTTATTCTTAAACTTCATTAAAATATTCTTCAACTATGATGATATAATAACAATGTTATCCTAAATATACTAAGATTTTATTATTTTAATATGATCACTTAAATCCATCTTCACTTCCATAAAATGGGAAAATAATTAATCATATGTGCCTATATGTGAACAATCATCTCCACAAACCGATGTAATTAGTTTTCCATTACCATCCCTCAAGACTAGATATAATGATGTAATTTTTATTTATCATATTAAAAAAATATATAATCATAATAAAATAATATATCAATTATGTTTTTACCTTCCATGAACACAAAAATGATAATATCATTCATGCATACGTTTGAATTACCACCTCAATGAAGTGATTTGAATTGTTTTTCTTCACCACATAATAGGTATGATATATGTAAGTATATCTTAAATATTAATATGATATTTATGATATTATTGTAATTATATAAATATAAAAAATCAATTACCATCTTACCATAATGATCAAACAAAAATTGGAGCATTACTCATGCGTAAGTTCGGCCTACTGTTTCCATGACTATAACATTGTTCATTTTTTATAACCATACATGAATTTATTGATTTAAAAGTAGAATAAATATTTTAAATTTATTATTATTTCATGAATATTATTCTAGATATGACTTAATAATGTACACTATTGTCTATAGACATCATACAAAGTCATTTTGGACTCATGTATCGAATATCATCAAAAAATCTGACATGAACTTAAATAATTAAGTAATTATTCTAATATAGCGTTAATTGAAATAAAATTAATAATTAACATGAAAAATGTTCTAAAAAATAATTAACTTATGTTTATTATTATATAATATAAATAATACACTTGATGAATCAGACTTAAGGTACAAGATTTCATCTCAATCTCCTTTCACTGAGGAATTTCTTGATGATATGAACCTTTATTATTTTTTAAGGTTTATATATTCCTACAATAAAATGTCATATCCATATTTTATCTATAAAAAATTTATTTTATGTTTTTAAAAATTTATTGTTTCATAGAGATTAATATTTAAATGTTCAACGTTGTATGTGACACGTTGAATGTTTAAAGATTTAATTATCAAATATTTTTATCCATATAAATATTCTTGATATTAACATACATATTCATTTAAATGGATGTAAAAGGATTATAAATTAAATTTTATTTATATTCTGCAATTAATTCATTGGTTTTAAAAAAGGAATCTTTTTATGTGATTTATACGGAACATTTTAACAAATGACAAAAAAATTAACATATACGAAGACAATAGCTTATCTACCACCATGAACAATTTTTTTTGGATTCCTCTAAAATCCTAATTGATTTTTTAAAGATAATAAATCCCCTTATTCACTTAAACTCTAAACTAAAAAGATCCACTAATCTGAATTCTAGTTCAAAAACACTTGAATAAGTTATGTTTAAGGTTAGGTCCTTATAGTGATAATTATGAATGTTGGAAAGCCTATATGATCATATATTTGAAAAATATTGGAATAAGGGTATATTTTAAGGTATTTAAACCTCATGAAATCCCTAACTAAAATTTTTAATGTTGGAGTAATGATTAGGAAAGAGGATATAATATAAATTCAAAAGCATTGAATGATATTGTGTGTGGTTTAAGAACTATTGAATTCAATCTTGTATCTCAATATTTTACGGCATATGAGATGTTAAAGACTATTATTGTTCCTTATGAAGGAACTTACAACATCATATAACTAATGTACACTGCTAGGAAATTAAATTTTGATGATTTCAAAATTTTTGAGGATGAAACCATCACCTATATGAATGGATGGTGGATAGAAATAGTCAATGGAGTTTTTTCTTTGGGAAATAAAATTTCACAATCAGAACAAGCGTTAAAAGTACTCAGAGTACTACCCTCTAATTGGAATGGGATATCTATATCTATACAATAATATATACCTACAGAAAAATTATTTAGGAAGGAATTGATAGGAACTATAATAATGATTTAAGATGATATACATGCTAAAGATAAAGGTCATTTGAAACATGAATAATATACTCTTAAAAGACCTATTAATGAAACAACTAATTCAAATCAACCATACTTGGATAAATATTTATTATACCATACTAAGAATATTGAAAAGATATGAAAAAAGAAGAAGAAAGGGAGTGATAAAAATAGATATTTTGAATCTAAAGAAAATGGTCTTATAAAGGAAATTTGTCTATTACTAAAATAACAAAGGAAAGATAACATAAAAAGGAAATATTATTATTGATTCTACCTAGAGTAATATTTATAGTTCACATAATGGATATTCTATACACTCTGATTCTGATCATAAAAATAAAATGGTATTTTTAATGGAACATACTAATCATAAAGTATAATCTTATTACTCAAAAAACTATAGTCATGAGAAATTATATTATGACGAATTGAAAAAATATTGTTTCATGTTACAAGAAATGTATCAATTGATAAATAAATATCATATAAAGATTAAGAAACCTTATGATATTTTTCTTTTAGGTAATTAAATTTTTTAAAAATAGATTATTTATTTAAAATCTGATTCTTCTAAATCAAATGATTTACATGATATTGAAATTAAAGAACTATTGGCTGAGATTGATTATTTCTAACAATCCTCTAGTATTCTAATAAAATTAGAGAAAAATTTAAATCAAATCCATTGAAAAAATAAAATACTGAAGTAGAAATTTTGAATATGAAGAAATGGTGAAATACCAAAACTGTATAAAAATAATTTTGTTTCTTGTCTAAAGAGTGAAAATATGTCTACTATTAAATTTTTTTATTGTGGTATTAATATTCATTGCATAAATTATTTATGTCTTATTAAACCAAAAAATTTTGTTTTTAAAGTAAAAAAAATTCATGAGAATTGCTTAAACAGAATAATATAATTCTTACACAAAATAAATAATTTTAGTTACCAAAAAAAATAATGTCTAACACTTCTTGACCCAAAAGTATATGGGTACCAAAATAAACTTATAATTTATATTTTATAGCATTATACCACTAATATTCATTGTTAAATCTATAAGTAGTTGATCGATGGATGTATGTAAAAATATATACAAAAGTATTGAACTAATCTGAGGTAGTTCATTATCAATGAATCCTCAGAACTAATTTTACTGATATATGATGTATTTTTGTTTCAATTTTTTTATCCTTATGGTACATTAACTATTTATATATATCTATTAAAATTTTGATAAAATCAATTTTCCCTCTTATTCTATTTGTTATAAAATATTTTCAATTTTAAAATTGTTATATTTCATGTTCAAACATTCTTTCATTTGTTTACAAAATCAGAACACTCTTCTTACGTAATATGTCATGATTGTTCAATAATTTTCAATTAAAGAATGTAAAACTTCATCTAAAATTTCCTAAAACCTAATGTTTCATCTTATTCTAAAAAATTTTAAATTATAAAGTCTTCTTATTTAAATTATCTTGTTCAAAACTTTATAGAAAACAAGTCACAATAAGATGACACAATCAATCCCTTAAAGTTCAAAATAAAATCATTCTTAAAAAATAATTATACTTAATGATTCAGGTTTATCTATTAAATTTATTATATATTCTCTTGAAATGTCATTTTAAATAAATAAGAAAGTTCAAAGTCATGAATAATAGGAAGTATCCTCCTAAAGATTATTATATGAAAATACGATGATCAAATTCAGCACTTTGAATGAAGAAAAGTAAAAGCTACAAGTTGAGTTTGATACATTTAAAAAATAATATGATAATCTAAAAAAACGTTAGTATCAAAACAATTTTTATTCATTACAAAATGACTATCAAAATTTTAGAAATAGTTCGATCTCAAAAGTAGATAGTAAATCTTTAAAAATAAGAATGTTTACTCAAATGGAGTTACTCAGAAAATAATCTACTACGAAGATAGATCTTGATAAATTAAATCTATTTATGGCTGAACAAGGTGAATCTAATTAATATCAAAGAAACATTGATCTTTAAAATAGATTAAAGGAACAATCAAGATTTTTAGATGCTTTAAGCGACAATGTTCAAAGTTTCGAAAGTTCAAATGAACCATCCACTTCTTTTTAACCTTTTTTTCTTTCTCTTTATTTAATATCAAATATATAATTTTAAAATTATATTATTTATTAAAATTATGTTTTTTTATTTATTTTTTTATTTATTTTTTAATTAATATAAATTTATAATATATTTAATATTTAAATTATCTCAAAAGAACATAAATATTATTATTTTATGAAAAATGTGTTTAAATTGTTTCAAAAAAATTATTCAAATTTTTCAAATTCATTGAATATCCTAAATTCTAAGATTTAGGGGTTGTGTTAAGAAAATAATTAATTTTCTATGCTCCTAAATTTATTACCTACGTTTTTAGCATTATTTTAGGGGGAGAATATTTTAAATAATCTTTACACATAACTTTTTTATGTCAAAAAATGGGGGAGAAGTTTTATGAAGTTTTATTTTAGAAGTTTATAGGGAGAAGTTTATATCGAAGTTATCTAGTTTCTAAATCCGTAGTTAGAAGTTTTTATTCTTATAAAATTTATATTTTTATATAAAAAAATTCTATTTTAAGGGGGAAATTAATTTTCAAGTGTTTATTCTAATATGGGGGGTATGTTTTTATTCTTGATAAATACTTTTTTCTCTCTACAAAATAAATTGTATATTATTGGATTATATGGGAGAATATTACTTTATAAATATTGTATTATATCACATAAAAAAATGAAGTTTTTTATTTATTTCAACATGGTTTTTTAACATGCGTTTTGGACCATAAAAATTTGGGAGATTTTTTAACATGTGTTTATAACAATTTCACTAATTTCTTTTTGGTTTTAATGCTCACAAACACCAATATTTTTTGTTTCTAATGAATTTTATTTTAATTTTATTTAAGGAAATTAATATTCATTGAAATATTTATTTTGGAATTATATTCATGTCATTTAATCACATGGAATATTCACTAAATTTTCGGAATGAATTTTAAATGTATTCTTAAAACACTATTCTCACCCCTACATTGGTAAGTGTTACGTCAAAAATTAACCCTACGTTTCAATGAAACCTTATGTTTTATAAAAGGGAATGTATGGTTCAAAACTCTATGTTTGGAAGCAACCCAACTTTTTAGGAAACATAAATATGGTACATCAAGCCTAATTTTGTGTTCAACCATACATTTTAAGTTTTGTCATTACATGAAGGAACCCTACATTTGACTATTCAATGATGAAGTTCTTAATTCATGGTATTATTTGTCATTTATTAAATGGTCTTGATAGAATTAAATATTTGTTCAGAACTATTTTATAAATGATTTAAATGCTCTCAATGGACAATTTAAAGGCTTATATTTATTGGAGTAAATCGTTACTATTCCTAGGGGAAGTTACTAACTGTCTTGAATGTTTTTGAATTCAAATATTCATGATCTATTATATGATATTTCTCGAGTGGGTTTTACCGTGTTTTCTACCAGCAATTTAAATATCAATACTCTCTTCATCAATAAATAAAAAGGTATTGAAATACAAAAAAATGGAAATATACATATTAAACCAGGTGTCATTGCATTCATAGCTACACTTTGGGCACATGAATGTTTTGATTGATTGTCTTAATGTTGTTACTAATTATGTTGTTTCTCCAACTAAAGTTTATCATTATATCATATTCTGCAAAAAAGACAATGTATTTTATAAGAGTCACAAATTGGAGACATACATGTTTTATCATCTATCTGATGTTTTCTCTATCACTGTTTAATTAAATCCTACACAACATTATAGATCTATTTGCTACTGTGAATTATTGATGATTTGAATAAAACAATAAATTATTACTACAAATATTAATATTAATTATTATTCTTAATAAAATAAATGTCCATTTATTTGGTGGAGTTCTGGATGTTGTGACTCATTTGTGGTTAAATGTTACCTTCTTACACTAAGTTCTGATTTTACAATTCTTTGTAAAAGAATTAAAAGTCTTTATTAAATCTTGATGTAAAGGTCTAAACTACCTTCACTCAATTACGGATTAAAGGTATTAGGATAATAGGACATAGTGAAAATAACCAATTTTGTAGAGTTGATCATTGGTTGAGTGGACAAAGATATCTTTCTATCCTAAACCACTATATATCAGTATGTTCATTTCTATTATTTATTTACATTTCTCACTCATCTTTTATAGAAAAGGAAAATTATGATGCTAATGAAAATAGGTGTTATGAATTGATTAAAGTTTTTAAAATACACAATTCACCCCCCCCCCCACTTTTGTCTTTATCTTCATCATCACCATCCTCGCCCAACACTAGGATCAATGCTGAAGATATCCTACCTTTCAACTCCTAAAATTATCTTTCCAATTTTTTTTGACCATATGAATTTTACACACTTCAGTCAGTCCTTTATGTTGAAATACTAGGCATAATAAATCCAAGATTAAGTTTTTATAATACATGGAATTCCCCAGTAAACTCTATAGGTCAATGATGTTATTGGGATGCTCCCAGCAAACTCCAACTCTCACCATCTCAGGTTCTATAGATTCCCATAATTCTGAGATGATGTGACCCAGGAAGTGGACCTTATAGATCCAAATGTGGAATTTGGTGATATTTCGATAAAGATGGTGCTCCCTCAGTTTATTTAGTATTATATCAAGATATTGGGAATGGTTGTGTTGGGTGCAAAAATACACCAATATGTATTCCACGATGACTACAATGAATGAATAATGATATGGGTGGAAAACCTGATTCATCAAAGCCATGAAAATAGTTGGTACATTCATGAGGCCTAAGAACATCATCAGGTACACATAAAGACCATACCTACTCTGGAAGGTTGTTTGAGGTATGTCTGAATTCATGGCACGAAACTGATGTTTTCCTAACCTCAAATTAGTCTTCAAAAACACACTCATCCCCAAAGATAATAAAAGATTTCATCTATTAAAGGAATTATATATCGATTCTTAAATATGAGTTGGTTTAACCATCAAGAATCTATGAAAATCCTAAGGGTAATATCTACCTTCTTGGAAAAAAGTACCTGCAAATCCCATGGATAAGTGTTGGGTGGTGTAAAATCCTTAGACTTCAAATCCTCTAACCACTTATTAAGTTCTTGAAGCTCCATCATATAAGCATTTATATTCATTGGTGCCACTCCATGCACTAGCTTTATTTTAAATTCTACCTCTCTTGCTAGAGGTATCCTAGAAAACTCTTTAGGGAACACGTCTATGAAACTATCAAACATAGGAGGGGAAACAAAAGTTCATAAAACATATCATCAATGAATAGACTTTCAATACATGATATCACTCTACACATACCCAGATTCTTTTGTTTATCTCGAGTCGCATGGATAACCCATTCTCCCTTGTGGAAATGTATACATCCCTCGGGTGATGTAAAAACTAACCTTCGGTGATAAAACTTGATATAATATTGGAATGGAACTAACAAATAAAACCCAAGAATTACATAAAACCATTTTATGTTGGGGATAAAAAGATTCCCCATGAAAATATAACTGCCTATATGAAGGTGGAACTCCTTACTTCAGTGAACACTCTTAGATCGGACACCAAGAAGTGAATCAAGTGTTATCACACCATGAAAGTAACATACCTCAAGGCCTAGAATCTCCATATTTCTACTTATAAAAAATAGTTTTTTGTACCAGTATCAAACAAGGTATGCATTGAGGTAGAGGCTACTATTATAGTACAATGAACAATATAATGTATGACACTATTCTCCTATGGAGTATGTTGCACTTTATGCAACTATCCTTTAATAAAGCCCTAAGATACAACCTGAATACCCTTTATAGGGACACTATACTGAAATTATGGATCCTAAGTCTGGTTCTCTCTACCTTGACCGCCTCTTTAGCTTGATCGGTCGATGGTATTCTAGTTGCCTTCTTGGAAAGGTACTACTGGCCCCACTCTAGAAATTGGAGTCAGTGTAGATCCTTTCTCACTAGGCACTGAGGGGAAGGTCCTAAAAAATAATATATATGACCCATCTTTATATAGCATCTACATTAAATTAGATCTCACAAACACTAGGATTTTAGGTTCGCCAAATTCATTTAATAGAGACCTACAATGAAACTATCATAATGAGCTATCTAACATCCAATACCCTATAAAAACATTGATGTGACACCTAATTTTGCTAAAAGAAACCCCTCCAGGTCTGGGTGTTGAACCTCCCCATCTCACTCCTTTGGATTCCCTCAAATTATTATCAATAATGAAGGCAGGGATTACTATTTAATAAATATTAGTCAACCATAATAATGTAACATGTGATCAGTTGGTGTATACTACCCCATCCTCAAATCACCTCACGATCGTGAGATCATCACTAGTTAGATTTAGTGAGAGTCTCTAAATATTAGTAAGATTGGCGTAATACTCCATCACATACATAGCTCTCTACTATAAGTTCATGAATAGTTTATCTCGATTTTCCCAGAATTTCCATATAAATAATTAATCATAAATGACTTTCTGGAATTCCCTCGAGGACATATCCCAAAGCTAGCCTTCCTTGTTAATGAAATTCCACCATCTCTTGTCATAATCACAAAAAATATATGTAGTGAGCATGACCCTCCTCTTAGGAGGCATCCCTAGATTCTCAAATACAGATAACATAGCCTCCGTACATGAATCAACAACATGAGTAATTCCATCCCCCTAACAGATGGGTGGATGTTACTACTACAATTATATAGTCAACTCTTCCATAGTTAGGGAAGGTCAGGAAACTAATTTTATAGAATGCATCATATTAAGAAAAAACATACTAAATTGGGAATCAGTTCCCAATTCTGGATTGAAAGGTGGTGCAACGGGTGGAACAAAACATGAGAGGGGACACTGGCTACTCAAAGCCCACCACCTCCAAGGAATTTTCATCACCACCGTCTTAGCATATGACAAGAGGCTATCACGGTGGAATGATTCAATGTTGATTAAGAATACTAAATGGAGAATTTATCAGTAATGGGATCACATATTGACAATTAGGAAAATTTCAATCCTTCAAATTTGTTGACTAACACCTATATTCCTACTCCTAAATCTAGGTATAAGTGATAAGGGTAACCATATTAGGCCATAAGGATCATAGGTGACACTCCCAAATACCAACAACTAAAGTCGTTTTTGGGTATAGTTCTTGCATCCCCAAACAATGGTCCCAGGATATTGAGAGTCAATTGTAAGTTATAGATGAAAACACCCTTTAATTTTTAATTGAAATCCCCATTTAATGGAAACCATTTCATTTTAAATTTCAAATTCATTTATCTTTGTGGCCATATATATATATATATATATATATTCCCAATTAGATGCATCACCATTCCCAATTTATAGCATTCATGCCACTTATAAATTGCAATTAGAATATCATGTAAATACAAACAAGTATTTACATCCAGTAATAGTATTTAAGAGGCCATGTAAAATAATTTTATTAAATAAATTACTATTAAAAATTTATAGAATTACTTGCTTCATAAATTTCCATTGTTATTCATGGTATCAAATTTAGTAATGTTTTATCCCATGGAACCAGGGATTCGTGGCCCAAAAATTATATAATTGGTTAATTAAGGGGTCATCACTAATACATAGAGGGAAACCCCGTTTATTTTGATAAAAAAACCTTAATTAATATAATTATTTTATCTATGTAATAAGGGTTAACACATTTACATATATAGTAATCAATGAACAAAACAATATATATAGGAAATTCATGTAGGAAGTAAATGTGGCATGGAAAAATGCATTGCATATAAGTCCTAACTACATATGATAATGCATTAAAAACAAAAACATTTCCACACAAATAAAGGGTAAAAGAAATTTTTATCCACAATATCAATAATAAAAATTTCTCAAAACAAGGTCATCACCCAATGGTGAAATTAGTACAACTTTAACTGGCACAAACTAAAACTGCAATATCATAACACAGGTAAATTTAGGTTTCCACTATATAAGGGTCAGCTACTCCAAGAAACAGCCTCATTATCAAAATATGACACATTCCTAATATCTCTTCTAATATTCACCAATGATAATAAAAAATAAAAGAAAACCCATTGGATAATAATTTTTAACATCCTAACCCAGATACAACTTAACAGTGCCCCGAGATGGGGATTCACATGGACTCAAGAGTGCCTCGTTATATGCTTGAGGCTTATGATAATAACTAAGGGGTTGAGGTGGTATGGTGGGGAAACTATACCATTATATCATAGTAGGACATTGAAAATAAATACAAATAATAAATATTGGAAACACAAAAGGTAACTAATAGTATAGCATAAAAAAGAAAAATAATAAACAATGGAAGTAAAACATTTAATAAATAGTAATAATAATCCAGCCATAGGCTAGGACATATATAAAATGATATCATGACATGCTGATATACAAAATGGGAAATACAGTCGATACATAGTACATGCATATAGGGCATGCTATTCAAAATTAAAAAAGACCAAAAGACATATCCACTAGAATAGAAAGAATACATGTTGTCCTCTAACTCTATGCTCCCAGATATAAGAAAAATAGATCATGCATCCATGACCATGAACTTTCCATTATCAATACATGCAACCATAAGGTCTTCCCAGGTGCCAACTGGGGCCAGGATAGGGTGTGACATAAATGCATTAGTCCATCCCAAATAGTGTATAGAATAATATAGTTAGTGTATATAGCATGGTTTTATTTAGGTAAAATAGATGATAAAAATGTTGAAAATGAATACTAGTCACTTCAGGATCATGTAGGACACATTGTGTACTCTACCTTCTTCAACATAGACCATAATAATTATGATCTCAGTTTACCATGCACATTAATTTATAACTAAATATAAATAATATGTATATATGTATATATATAATGTATGTGAGGAAATATATAGACATATAAATTAATGCTACGTGTTAATTGGACCTAGGGCATAATTCAAATGTCTATGTATAGTCTAAAGAGTTATAATCTACAACAGGGGTACTAGCCTTGAATCTAATAAGAATTTTAGGCATCATGATCATCACTCAAGATAGTGGGGTGAGCCATAATTACCAACGCATGATATAAGGGAACATGTAACATCAAACACATTGTCCATGTAAATAGTGTGACATGTCATACCCAACACCCAACGTAAGTGGGAATGAAATTCAAATCTCATAAATTTCCTTAACTATTTCCCACTGACCAATATATGCGGACCAATCATAATAATCATTTGGAATTTCCCTTTAAATCATTTACATTTATTTAACCTAATTTAGTTATGGGTATCAAAATTTACACAATTTATTATCTATTTATAAAACATGATGTGGTTGTTCCACTCACTTTTATTTTATTTAAACCAAATGATTTAATTTATGAATTTCGGAAAACCCCATTTTTAAGTTAAACCCAACCAAATAGAAGGTGGTTTGGTCAATTACACATTTTTATAAAGGAGAAAATTTAATGAAATGAACCCCAAGGGGTGGAAACCAATTAGTCATAAATCCTCAAATGGATTAACATGGTCTATAAGAGTATCTCAACATGGTTAAATTTATTACGGAGGAAAATATTTTTAATTCATCGCATGGAATTATCTGGCATGTTGCATAATGAACAAATCTATATGAAAATACCTAGAATTTTAGGTAAAACTATTAGACTACCTACCTTAGGTCCGTCAAGGACTCCTCATTAAGTATCGACTTCGTATTCAAAGTAGAATGGTAAAAAACATAAGAATAGAAAAATAACCAAAAAATATGGCATATAATATTGAACTAAACTATCATATAATATATAGAAAAACTAATAATTTAATAAAGTGGATGAGAGAGCTTACTATTAGTTATTCAATGCCACTAACAGTGAAGGAAATGAAGTCTGTATGGAGAAAAAAGAGTGAATCCTAGATTAGGTGTGGAGGATGACTCTCTAATTTGATATCTACTAGAAACAAGATGGAGGATGGAAAAAATAAATAAAATTACATATGGTTTGGAGGGAGAAGAATTTATTTTATCTTAATTTTTAAATGGCTCATGCTTTTTCCACATGTTTAGCCAAACCATGCACCTCCCAGAGTCTAATGGATAGTGGGCCCAA
The DNA here is from genome assembly GCA_963277665.1 of Viscum album. Lineage (NCBI taxonomy): Eukaryota > Viridiplantae > Streptophyta > Magnoliopsida > Santalales > Viscaceae > Viscum > Viscum album. The sequence goes on from OY728161.1 coordinate 315,841,042, forward strand.
CTGTTTAGGGAGGATGTCTTGTCTAACTACGCTCAACATGTGTGATCCCCACTGTGGATCACTACATCACCATCTATGGTTTATACAAACCATGCAGCCCCTAGTTTATGGTTTGGTCAAACTATTAGTCATGCCTTTTTCTTCCATAACTTGAAGCTTTGAGCTCCAACGAATCCATGGATACTTTTGAGACCTTCCTGATGCCATAGGGAAAATTTATAAGGAGAAAAAAAATAAAACTAGAAAATAAAATATCTATGACTTCGTAAAAATATGGTTCATTACCACCACCCCTCCTTAACAAAAAAAATCCCTCAATTTCACTTTTCAGGGTAGAATTGTATCATCTGAGAAAATATTTGGCCACTAGGTGTTAACATCATCCTATCACTCCCATTTCCCTTCTCATGATCATATATGATTCCATAAAACTCGTACTATAGGTACTAACCCTCTTAATAGATCATTCATGCTCTGATTCATGATACGCAGTAGGTAATCCACAAAATTGGAATCCACATTTGACTCAAGTTACTCAGGATATAAAACATAGGATGGGTTTGGATAATTCAAACATAGCAAAGATGCGTGAAATATTCTATTCATATAATGGTACCTCTAAAGAAACACTATCTGAAAATCCACTGGTCTAATTCTCTATAAGATCTCAAAAGGTCCACTGAATCTAGGAGCTCACTTACCCTATCTCTAAATCTATTAAGGGACCAAAATGGGAGAAATATATAAGAAAAAGTTATCCCTAGCCTCAAGAACAAGAGTTCTTCGATAGCGGTTGGCATATGGATGATTCCTAGAATAAGTAGTCATCATGTGCTTCCTAATTAGTTGAACTAGCTCTGAAGTCTCGTGAATGAGGCATGGTTCAAGTAATACTACCCCACTTTCCTCTAACCAACATATAGGTGAATGACCGGGCTTACCATAATAGGATTAATAAGGAGTCATCTAGATGGTATACTAAAATCTATTATTGTAGGATAACTCAATAAGGGGTATATGTTTCTACTAAAAACCCTAAAAATCAAGGAAACATGATCAAAGCATATCCTCCAACACCTGTATCATGTGATTTTTCTATTTTTCTTTCTGAGAGTGATATGTCACGCTCATAAGCACCTATGTACCCAAGGACTCTTGAAATAGTTATTAGAAGCATGACATGAAATGAGTGTCCCTAACATATAAAATTGAATGTATATCTCTATGAAGTCGTATGATATCCCTTAGATATAGACACCCTTTCTTATCCTCTGAGAAGGTATCCAAAATAGTAAAGAAGTGGGTGTCCTTTGTCAACTGGTCAGAAACTATTCAAACTATAACTTTTCCTCAAGGTGATATGGGAAAAACTATCATGAATTCTACGGCTACATTACCCCACTTCCAACTGGGAATAGACAATGGCTATAAATTCTCATTAATCATTGTTATTCCACCTTCACCTGCTGATAGGTGGAACACCAAGTACCCAACTCGACTATCAACCATTTCATATTGGGCCACCAATAATGGTGACATAATCCTTGATACATTTTGGTAATTATGGGATACAATTACAATATTGAGGCATGATATTCCTACATTAGTTCATCTCAAATTTCTGATGGAACACAAACACACCCATGCATTTATAATGTCTTATCCATATTCACTATCCAACCTAGTGATGAATACTCATCTAAAACACTCTCCCTCGGGACTAGTCCAACAGGATCTGAAGTTTTCCACATATTTTCCAAATATATAAGGGTTGATTTATCTTCTAAATTGGTGGAGACATTAAACATTTGATTCATATGAACTAGAATAAGTAACTATGAAAACAAGGCAATAAGCTTCCACTCACCTTTGGCTACTGGAACTTCCTGTGTCAGAGTATTACATCTCAAAGGATTGGTCACTAAGTTTCCTTTTCTAGGCATATAGGCAAGCCTGAAATCAAAGGAATGTAGATATGCAACCAATATTTACTTCTAACGATTCAGATCACACTAGATAATGTTAGAACTACTATTTTTTTATTAGTGAATATCATAAAATGTTCCAAAAGAAAATAATGCTTCCAACATCACAAAACATGAATATTAGCTACTTTCCCGAGATCATGTGTTGGGTAATTATGCTCGTGAAGCCTAAACTGATGAGACATGTATGCTATGACTTACCTTTTTTTCATTATAACTAATCCTATATTGATAACTAATGCATCATAATAAATTTTATTGCTCCTACCTTGCTCTTGAAGAATCAGGATTGATGCTGACATCAACCTTCCTTTCAACTCATTAAAGGCTCTTTCACAAGATTCTGACCATAAGAATTTCACACCCATCTTATTCACAACCATAAGATGCTCCTCTAGGAATGAGAAATCATGGATGAAGCATGTTTAGTACTTGAATAGTCCCAGTAAACTCTTTATATCATCTACTTTCTTGGGATGATCATAGGAAACTACAACTCTCACCTTCTTTGGGTCTACTGATACTCCCAACCCTAAGATTTTATAACCCATGAAGTTGTCCTTATCGATCTAAAAGTGGAATTCTGTGAGTTTTTTTTTAATTTAGTGCTCCATAGGCATATTTAAAATGATCTCAAGATGTTGTTCATGGTTGTGTCAGGTGGATGAACACACAAAGATGTTTTCTACAAAGACTATAATGAATGAACCACAATATTGGTGTAAAAACTGAATTATTATATCCATGTAAAAAACTGGAATGTTCGTGACACCAGATGATGTCACCAGGTAATCATAAATACCACACCTACTTTTGAAATCTTTACGAGGTATGTTTTATGTTTTTGACACACACCTGATGGTAGCCTGACCTCAAATTAATCTTTGAAAACCCCCTTTATCCCCAAAGTGGATCAAAGAGGTCATCTATCTAAGGTATTGGATACTGATTCATAAATGTGAGTTGGTTCAGATATCAAAAATCTAGAAAAATCCCAAGGGTACCATCTACCTTCTTGGAAAAAAGTATATGTGAACACTAGGGAGAAGTTTTGGGGCATACAAAACCCTTATCCACTAAATCCTCAAACTAACTCTTTAGTTCTTGAATCTTTGTAAGTTCCATCCTATAAGGATGATAGTATTAAATTTTTTATCATTATTTTTTTAATATTTGGTTGGATTTTAGAGCTGGGTATGTCAAAACCACTACTAATTTAAAAAATAGTGATGATTTATATTTAGTTAGATTTTAGAGGCACTATATAAACATATATATAATGGATTTTTTTTAAATGAATTATTTGGGGTTTAAAACCCCCACTATTAGATTAAATTATAGGGGGAATTGAACCCCCTTTAATTTATGAAGTTAGATGGGGTTCATGAACCTCCACTAATCCCATAGATTAGAAGGGGTTTCGAACCACAACTAATTTAAGAAATTATAGGGGGTTCAATAACTATCGTTAATCCCATATAAAAGAAGGGTGTTTTAACCTCAAATAATTTTTTTTAAATAGATCCCATAAAAATTCAAATTTTATAATATATATGTGTGTGTGATAATGTGTATGTATATATATATATATATATTATAAACACATTATATAAATTTTCTTAAATACATTATAAACATATATATTTAAATAAAATATATTAATACTGTAGATAAATACTTATACATATAAACAAAAATTTATAAATATATAAATTTTGGTATTATGACATCCCAGACCCCAATGCCACTTAATAGGCACCCCAAGCCCACTGGTCCACATTACATCAAGAAAATCTCCTAAAACACAAGAGGATGCCTACTAGTAGCAAGGGCCTAGGGTGTGTCTATGGGGAGACTATGACCTCATCACCAGAGTGTAGCATAGTTGATAAATATAGACATAGGTAAATAGCAGATGAAATATAAGTAAACAGAAGGCACAAAAAAATAGAAAAGGATAATAATAACTGAATTAACTAAAATAACTAATGATTATATGTCATTTCACTAGAAACTGGAAAACATGGATACATGACAACATGAATAACATCTTCCACAAAAGTAAAAAAAGAAATAAAAACACTATCCCAAGCATCCTGAAATCTATCATGGTTATCTGATATTAAGCTCCATCTTAAACAATAAGCAATCAAGTGTTCAATGTTGTATTCTTCCCTTTATCAACACCTACATTCATGTAATCTTCCATGGATATCAAATGGAAAAGGGATAGAGTGTGAGATAAATCTTAGTGGGAAAACACCATTCGTGTCTATAACTTATGGACCATGTAATTGAAATGTAATAGTGAGAAGGAATTCATATATAAATTAAATTAGTACAATTTAACTAAATAACCATGTACCTACTTCAGTATTCTGCTGGTTTCTAATCATGTAAACAATAAATTATTTGATTGTTGCCAGTCTATAAATAAGTCACATGTTAATAATATTGAAGGTTCCAAGATGTAACAAGGAAACCGGCAATGATATTAAATAATGAAGTTACAAGGTAACAACCATGGCAACATAGACCTCTAGGATCACTAAATTAGAAATTATTGTAGCCATGATAAGTGTAAGAGTGTAATCCAATGAGCATAGTCCAAGTAATTCAACAATAAGACACATACTAATTCCAAGGAGTTCATCCAATGTAAAACATGGCTATGTAATGACTGGTCCTAGTGGGATTTAACCCCAGAACCTATTTTTCAATGTTGTATCTAAGGAGTGTATCCAAGTAATCCTAAAGTACTACATGAGGGAACCTATGTGTCATTCTATTCATCTAGAGTTATATAAGGATCAGGTTCTTAGTGGGTCTCAACCTAAGCAAGTCATATCCTTGAATTCAGAATGGGGTCCTCGATTGCTCAAGCCATTCCCTCGGGAATCCAAGGTGAACTCTTGTCAGGAAACTATTATTGTTGATAATGAATTCAAATATAATTCATAAGGTTCAATCCATTACCTTTCACTAGTGTTTCAAGGAAAATTTAGCATGAAACCATTTAATCAAGTCATAATTAATCTATAAGTCCATTTGGTTCAAACATTTCCATTCATTAGTGTGACAAGTCCAAGTAGTATGAAACCTTTCATATAATCCAATTAAGGAATTTTCAAAAATCAAGGTTCACTCCACTACCTTCCATTAACAATGTAATGGGTTCTACAGACATTCTACCAGTTATTAAATAAAATTTCAAAAGGTCAAGTCATATTCTTAGTATACTTTCCAATTTACATTTCACATTTAATTTTCAAATTAAAGGACTTACCAAAGGAGGATCAAGTGGTGAGAATACATGGTAATTTCCATTATGGAATTCACAATTTAAAGCAATACATTTAATGAATAAAATCTTAACTATAGAAAGTTCAAGGTAAGGTGCATCCAAACGACATCTCAAGCATGTCATTACACTAAAATGACAATTATGAAAAAAATATCCTACATGGGATGGATGGAGTTGTGGGAGTAACCACTAACAACTCATCACTTATTTTGAAATATCATAATCATATAGTTCTAATGATTATAAGCATGGAATCTAAATTCCATAAATAGTACCCGATGAAATCGGAAATCCCAACACGATATTTCTAAGATCAATAAAATTGAGGGATGAGTTATAGATCACCCACCATCGTCTTGTACAACTCTCATCATCTGGTATTAGCCTCTAATTCAACTTGTAATGAATTAGATCTAAGAAAAAGGTAAAAATTCTTACTCCTCGATAACTAGGTCGAGAGATTGAGAGACGAAGAATGGATCAAATGAACTCAAGTACTTACTATTGCACATCCAACATGATGAATGGGATCTCGAACAGATCCTGGATAAAGGAGATCTCTTGATTCCAAGGTTAGGCCTTAAAAATCTCCAAAATGAGTGAAAATTGGGGTTAATCCCACTGGAAATTATATTAGGGAAGAAGGAGAGGAATATATAGATCATTAAGGGAGAAAAGGTAAAATTACCCAAAATTTATAATGTGCACAGCTTTTCAAACATGCGCAAAACATGCACGAGTACTTGGATAAATAGGAATACCACACGGTTAGGTCACATGGTTAGGACAACCATGTGCCAACTATGTGGTAAGTCTATATCAAAAAAATCATTCCACCCACATTATTTAGACTAATTGTGTGTCCTCCCTACATGGTTTACTCTAACCTTTCAACTATACCATTTTTTCACAAAAAGTAGGGTTCCAAGATAAGAACATGGTCAAAACACCCTCAATACCTTTTCTAACTACATATGTATCCATAATGGGTCCAAAATAAAGAATTAGATTGAAATTTAAAGGATCCATACCTGAGTGAAAAAATTGGTTTCTTATAGTCATCCCCCCTTAAAAAAACTCAACACTAAGTTCACCTTCCAAGGTTTTTGAAACACTGTATGAGAAAAACTTTGGCCACTAGCCATGTACGTTGGTCTCTTTCTCCCAAATATCATCCTACAGGGGGTCATGATTCCATAGAACCCATACTATAGGGACAACAAGACCTCGGAAGGCCTTCATGGTCTAGTCAATGATGTGTACTAGATACTCCTCAAAGGTAGCACTGGTATCTAACTCAACTTATTCGATATCTAAGATATAAGACGGGTTGAGGGATATTGGTGAAGCTATGAAACATGGAGGATGTCATGCATGGAACGGTATCTCTGAGGCAGTATCAACTGATAGGCTACTTTCCTAACTATCTCTAGAATCTAAAATTCCTATACGCAATAACATGAAAACTTCCCTTTCTTCTGTAATCAACTATTACCTAGCTTGGGAAATCCATGAATTAAAACACAATCCCTAACCTTGAACTCTATAGGTAGTTTAAAATTATCATCATAAGATTTCTGTGTAGACTGAGCAGTAGTTATATACTTCCTGGTTAGCAAAACATGTTTTGAAGTCTCCTGAATGATATGAGAACCTAGTATGGCTGCATCACCTGCCTCTATCTGTCACAGGGGTGAACATAATGACCTACCATATAATTCCTAAAAAGGATCCATCGGATATGTTGCCTGAAATAAGTTTTTATAGGCGAACTCGACGAGAAGGATATGATTCTCCCTTGAACTATCAAAATCATGGACACAGGCTTAAAGAATGTCCTTTAGAACATGTACCATCCATTTTGACTATCCATTGGATTCAGGGTGAAATGATGATCTTAGAAGAACCTATGTACCCACATCTTTCTACAAGCCCTTCCGAAACCATGACGTGAAACGAGTATCCCTATATGAAACAATAGTACGATGGACCCCATATAGTCATATTCTCTTGAAGACATGCTATCTTCCTTGCTCATGAACTAATAAAGTCTCATATATAGGAATAAAGTGATTTAACTTCTTTAGTTTCTCAATAACTACCCATACAGCATCACTACCCCTTGGTGACCTTGGTAATCCAACACCTAAATCCATAAAAATATCATCTCATTTCCATTCTAGGGCTAGAAGCGATTGTAACAAGCTTTCAATTCTCTCTTCGTGTAAAAGATAACCTACAGTGATATAAGTCTACAAAATCGTGATACTAAACCAACCAATCCATCGTGATAATGAGATTGAATCCCTTCATCTTGAGAAAAAAGATGTAAAATAATAAAGGGTAATTTCTTACCTCAAGGGGACAATCCCTATATTGGAGTATTACCTCTAACAACACTCTTAATAGTGTATATAGTGTCATGACATCACAGTAATACTGTATCCCCCATTAAATACTTTCCAAAATAGATACAGAGATAAAAGAGTTCAAATCAACTATATCAAAAAAAGGATATATTATAGTATATTCCACTAGAATAGTACCTCGTACTGTAGATATTCTGGAAACATGATCCTAGGGTATTGGTTGTAGTGAATGAAACTAGGATAATTCATGACCCTATGAAAAAATAGACTACCATGACCATGACTTCTCATTTGGTGATTTTGGTGATTAGGGGTCTTTCTACCATTACATCGGCCTCCTCCTCGGACAGTACTGCCAGTTCTATTCCAACTCACTGCCTATGTGGCGTATAAAACCATCTCATGAAGCAGGAGCTGGTGCTAATCCTTTTCCACTCAATGATGTTGGAAAGGTCCTACAGAATCTCTGAAGATTCCCCATACAACCACAAGCCTAACACTCTATTGGGTATCAATCACAGTGAGCTTTCAGGTTCCCCCATCTTTTACACTTATGACAAACCACGGAGTTATCAAAATGATTACTCTGGTTTTCACTGCCCTGACGATAAACATTGAGGGAATGTTTCCTACCATTGAAAGAACTATTGTCCTGTCATGGAACTAATCCCCTATTCCTATTTCTTGTGTAATCCCTTAGGTAGTGCTCAGTGATAAGATCCTGATTGACTATTTCAAAAAAATAGGTTAGTGAAATACATTCACCTTCATACAAATGTTGTACACATGCCCATCCTCAAAGCGTCTAGAACTCCAAAGATCATCACCGACTAGAAGATGTACAAATCACTGTAACTTAGTGAAGATTTATGAATACTCCATAACTGACATAGAACCCAACTCAAGATGCATGAACTCTCTAGATATATCAGATCTCAAGGTCTGAGGAAATAACTAATCATAAAAGGTAGTCTGGAAATCAACCCATACCAAGAATGGATAATGAATATCTTAGTTAATCCCACCCCACCAACTCTTGGTCGATTCCCGAATAATGTGTGTGGAGATATTGACCTTCCTCTTTGGAGGAAGTTCTAAATGCTCAAAGATAGATAGGGTGGACTCCATCCAAGACTCAGTAGCTTACAGACCACCATCCCCTAAAAAAGTAGAAGGATTATATTGTTGGAACTCTCGGGTGAGATCATCTATCATAGGTGCAGCTCATGGACCACCATTCATGGACAATATCAGACATAGAAAACAACCATGGAATTGGGAATCAGTTCCTGAATATGGTACAGCAGGCATTACCTCAAGTGGAACTCTTGGAAGTAAGACTATCAGTTAAGGGCCCACCACGTCTAGAGTATGGTCATTGCCACCCTCCTAGCGTATGATACGAGGATGTCAGGGTGGAATTTGTCTAAAAATTCTAGTAAAACTCCATAGAAAAAACATAAAGAAAATAGATAGTGATACTTACAAAATATAAATAAGGAAAGGATCACTACACAATGTATACTACCCCAACTACCCACTTATATGGATAGGTACTGGAAGTTCTCCAACATAACTTCCATTTTATTTTATATTTAATTACCTGGTTCACTCCTTTACCTTTCATAAACATGACAAGGGGAGATAAATATGTGCAACCTTTTCACTTTTATATTTTCATTTTCTTAGAACTTGTATCAAAGTTCCCTTAAAATGGATTTTCATTCCCAGTGAATCAAGGCCCATACTCCTTTTTCAATAAAAATAACACCCATTTAAATTTCTAATTAAAGTCTTGATTAAGTAAATTAATCATTCCAAACCACATAGACTCATAACACCTCATGAATAGAAATATGTAACCACTCAATCATATACCGTATAAGAATAAGCAATATATTAAAATGCAAAGTCTCACTCATCAATCACAATAATAAAAAGAAATGAACAGTAGTGAAATGTACTTGTATGGAATGGAAATTTGCATGACATGTGAATTCTAGGAGCCTATATGATGCATGTAATAATGATCATTACCCTTATATCATCAGGGCAAAAAAATAGAATCTAAATCATGATAATAATCAGTAACACCACAGAGTATGTGCATCACCCAATGGTGAAATAATTTCAACTTTAATAGGAAAATAGAACAACGATTATATTTTGGGTAACTTGGATTTTACCCCAACCCATAGTTTGATATGTACAAGAATGACTTCTAACCAAGTAAAAATCATTTATAATCACCTTTCAATGGACTTCAAATATTAAAATAATTAATAAACACATGTAATACCAGATTGTGACATCTGGAACCCAGATTTCACTTAATAGATTCCCTGATCCCGGTGGGCCACATGGCCTCAAGTGATTCTCCCCAATTTCCAGAGTCTTTTGACTACTAGAAAGGGCCTATACTGAGGCCATGGGGAGAAAATTCCCTCACTAATAGAGTGTATCAGAACTGATAAATATATAAAAAGTTAAATAGACAAATAAATATAAGTAAACAAAAGTCACAACAAAAATAGGCAAGGATAACAAAAACTATATTAACTGAAATAAATGATGATGATATATCATGTCACTGGAAATTGTAAAACATGGTTACAACACATTAGGAACAAGATGTTCCACAAAAGTAAAAAATTAAAATCAAAAGACTCTCTCAAAAATAACAAGCTCTGGCTCGGTCATCTGCTATAAAGATCCATCCTAAATAGAAAGTAATCAAGTTTTTTAAGAAATATGCTTCCCTTTATCAACACATGCATTCATGTAATCAACCCTGAGTACCCAAAAACACTTGGAGAGGGTTTGAGATAAACCTAAGTGGACCACCACCAACGGTGTATATTACTTCCGGCCTATGTGATGGAAATATAATAGTGAGAAGGCATGAATATATAAAGTAAAGATATACAATGTAACTAAATACACAAGTACTTGCTTCATCCCTTGGTTGGTGTCTAAAAATGTAACAAGTTAATTATTTTACTGTTACCAATCCATAAATAAGTCACATGTTAACAATAGTGAAGGTTTCAATATGTGACAAGGAAACCTGTAATGATGTTTAATAATGAAGTTCCAAGGTAACAACCAATGCAACATAGACCTCAAGGGTCACCAAATCAACAATGGTTTAGTCTTTCTAAGGGTAAGAGTGTAATCCAAGTAGCGTAGTCCATGTTATTCCACAATAATATTCCTTCCAAGTCCAAGGAGTTCATCCAAGGTGAAACGTGGCTATGAAAAGACTAGGCCCAGTGTGCTTTAACCATGGAACCTACTACTCAATGTTGGATCCAATCAGTGTATCCAAGGAATGTTGTAGTAATACATGATGGATCCTATGGTTTCATATTGGGAATCTGGATTTATAATGCTATTAGGTTCTAGGTGGGTCTCAACCTAATAAATTTGTATCCTTGAATTCATAATTGGTTCCTCGAGTGCTCAAGGAATTCCCTTAGGAATCAAAGGCGGACTTTATTCAGGCCACTCCTATCTTTTATAATGAAGTCATATATAATTCATAAGGTTCAATACATTACCTTTGTTAGTGTTACAAGGCTAATTGAGAATGAAACTATTTAATCAAGTCATAATTAGTCAATAAGTCCATTTGGTTCAAGCCTTTCCTTTCATTAGAGTGATAAGTACAAGTAGAATAAAACCATTCATATAATCCATTTAAGGAATTTTAAAAAATCAAGGTTCACTCCAATACCTTATATTAACAATATAAGGGGTTCTACATTCATGATACCTATTATTCAATTACATTAAAGAAGGACAAGTCATATACTTAGTATACTTTCCAATTTCAATTTCACATTTAATTATCAAATTTAAAAACTTACATTAGGTGGATCAAGTGGTGAGTATGCATTGTATTTTACATTATGAAATTCACAATTTAAATCAAGTAATTTGATATGTAAAATATTACCCTTAGAAAGCTCAATCCATGGCGCACCCGAATGGTGGCACAAATGATTCAAAATACTAAAATGAAAATTATGGAAAAACATCCTATATGGGATAGACAGATTTATGGGTGTAACCACTAAAAACTAATTACATAATTGGAAAGACCAAAATAATATGGTTCTAATAATTATAATCATTTCGCATAAAATAAATAAATGTCACCCAATGAAATCAGTGGTCCCCACATGTAATTTAAAAAATTAATAAACTTGAGGGATGAGTTATAGACCATGTACTTTAGGCTTGTACGGTTCTCCTAGTCTAGTATTAGCCTCTAATTTTTCTTGGAACGCTGTAGATTTGATAAAAATGTAAAAATTATTACACATCGATAACTATTTAGAGAGAAAGAGAGATAAATAATGGCTCAAACGGACTCAAGTACTTACAATTGCACATCCAATGTGATAAACGAAATCCAGAACAGAACTTAGATGAAGGAGATCACTTGATCCCAAGGTTTAGCTCTCAAAATATCCAAAATGAGAGAAAATGGAGGCTAATCCTATTGGAAATCACATTAGGGTAGAAGGAGGGGCTTAATTAGATCATAAAGGGAAAAAGGTAAAATTAACCAAAATTAACCTGTGCACGGTTTGTCTGTATGGTTTTTCCACATGGTTTTCCAACCAGTGCACAAACCATGCATAGGTACCTGGAGAAAGGGGCATACTGCATTGTTTGGTCTCATGGTTATAGAAACAATAAACCAACCATGTGGTAAGGATATGTCCAAAAAATCATGCCACCTGCACGGTTTAGACAAATTGTGCTTCCTCCTCATAAGGCTTACTCTAACCGTGCGATACAACCATTTTTTCTAAAGAGATGGGCTTTGAGCTAAGAATAATCCTCGAACACAATCATGATCTTCATTAACTCATTATGAATCCATAATTGGTCCAAAATAATGAATTAGACCGAAATTTAAAGGATCCATACCTGAGTCAAAAACTAAGTTCTTACAGGTATACATAATATAAATGTAATATATTTATTCAAATATAAAAAATTTATTTGTCGTTTTATAAATACTATAAATTTATTAAATAAATTATATGGTGATTTATATTATATATATATTATATTAAACACATTTTTATTGTATATTTATGTATAAATACATTTATATTATATTATTTATTAAAATATATATATAGTCAAAATTAAAATTATATATATATTATAATTATATTATATATACTGTAGTATAAATATTTCATTATATATAAATTTCTTTATATTATATAATTATATTATATATTCTAGCATAACTTTATTAATTAATTTAGTAAATGTATTTATATATTATTTAATATAATTATATATTTCCAATTATATGAATGTATTTATTTTTGTGTGTATATATCTATGGTATACATGATATAATATAAATGTATATAATTACACAGATAAATATATTATATAAATGTATTTAAAATTATATATGTGTAACATAAATCATAAAATAAATGTATAGTATTTATAAAAACAACATATAATTTTATAGTTTAAAAAATAGGGGTAATAATAATAATGATAATTAATAGTATTATTGTTACACACACACACACACACATATATATATATATAAATAATTAAATATATATATATATTATATCTATAATTATTATATGAATACATAAATATACACATACACACAAAAAATATAAATGTATTTATAAATATATGTTTAAATATATATTTATATATGCACATATAATTATTTATATATATTATATATACACAGATATATATATATATTAAATTATTTATATTTCAATACACAAAAATATATATATTATCATATATTTCTTTATCAAAATAAATTAATTCTATTTTATTTAATAAATCAAAACAATGATACATCAGTGGAATAGTCACACCCTTTAACCCACATGAAGACTAGTTTGAATCTCTCAAGAGGGGATTTTTCGGCCACATGTGATGAAGGCCTTAGAGATGCATTGTGTGCTTGCACATGCGCTTGGGGGGAGGGGGTGTTAATGTGCCTTGGGGATGTTTGTGGGTGCTTGGTCGGTCCTCCACGAATAAAGGGTGGGTTTCCATGGGTGCCTGAGTGGTTTTTCATTGACAATAGGGGTGGGGTCTGTGTTAAAGAGTGTTTGGGAGGGTTATCCACGGACAAAGAGTCTTTGTTATGGGGTGACTGCAATAAGGTGCGGGTTGTGTTGGGGTTCTGGGTCTATGGTATTTGTAACACCTATATATTATTATGATATACTTCTCTTTAAATAATTTTAATTCTTCAATATCTTGGATTGTATGAAACTGTGAGTTTAAATGAACAGTGAGACACTATTAGTATAAAATGACCATTATTTTCTAGCCGTTAAATTGGTGACAAAAAATAAGAAAAAGAAATTTATAAAATAATAAAAATTCCTACTCAATATGAATGTATTGGAGACCACTTATAAATAATTGTACAGTTTTAGTAAAATCACTTCATTCATTGAAAATATGTTTTCCTCCAAAATATGTTTTCTAATTAAATGAGTTTTTATTGTTTTAACTTTATAGAAATTTTATTTGAGAAAAATGAATTGAATTTTTGGATTTATAATTTCAAAATTATCATTAAATTATTTTTTCTATAAAACATTTATTTTTAAGGAATATTGAAAATACATATTTTTATCGAAAACTATAATTTCTTTTAAAGTCTTTAAAAGTTTATATATTCTTTTGGATTAATTTTAAATTATAATTTGATCAATTAGGCTTAAAATAATACTATTATGGTTTTTTAATAGTAATTTAAACACAAATATATTATAAAAAGATTTTATATTTTAAAATGAAATGTTTTTAAAAAATCAGGGAATTTTATAGGATATATTTAAAATTAAATTTTGAAACTTTTGAGTTTTGAATTTTGGAAATTTTATGAAAAAATTATATTCAAAAGGTCCAAAATTTCTAAGTAACTCCATTTTATTTTTTACCAATATGAATAATAACAATGGTAAATTTTGATACAATGGTAAAGGGTAAATTATGTAATTTAAATTCAAAATAAAATTATAAAGACTATAAAATGACACTAAAATGTACCAAATGTTTTTTGACATGAATAAATTTCTAACCTCAACACCATAGGATCTATGTTATGTCATTTAATGCACACTTTTCCATTAAAAGGACTTATATAATATTTGCATCAAAGAAAGACACATAATGTCACTTTCTCTATCTTTAATTTCCTATATGTGTAAACATCGGTAAAATGAATGATAAAAATGAATATCAAAGTTAATTTTTAACTTAATAAACTTATTTTAATTGTTTAAATTTATTTTTGTTGTTTTGGGATACTTGGGAGAAATTATGTCATTTATAATATTTTATTTAATAATAATTTGAGGATTTCACATTCATGTTTTAAAAAATATAGCATTTTTAATATAGGGTTACAATAGATAAATTAGACTATAATTATTATTATAAAATATATAATATTTATATTCATAAATTTATTTTATTTTAAATATTTAGTAAATAAATTAATACACTAAATAATTACACAAATATTATGTAGTAATTATTTTATTAATGGAAATATCCAATAAATTTTAATAACAATATTAATATATATATAATATGTGATATTTAATATATCCAAAAAAATTATAAATTTCCTTGACCTGTGAGTGATATAAAAAATGTTTTTTTTCTAATTTAAATTTTATCTTCATATTTTTAAAAATCCAGTAATTGAGGAGTGTTAAAATTGAAACTATTGATATTTCATCAAAATAATGTTTTATTAAATTATCTAAAAAACATAAACCATTTATAAAATATCAATTAATTATAATTTTCTATTAAATATTCAAAAAATTTCATTTATAGTCTATTTTACATCAAATAATTAAAATTTATAATCTTTAAATATTGAAAAATTAGTTACCTTAGTTAAAATTAAAAAATGTTAACTAAGGGTTAATTAAATTGATAAGGTTTAAATAAATGCCAAAACTTGTATAAAATATATTTTTTGATGATATTACAACCTTATATAATATAATATTATAATATATGAAATTTTTGTGGTATTTTTAATAATATTTAATTTATTATTAATTAATGTTTTAAGAAATTCCCAAGGTTCTCATTCCTCAATTATAAAATAAAAACTCCTCCCTCCTTTCTTTATAACTAATTTATCCTTGAATCTCTTCAAACCCCCATCCATTTCCCCTATAAAAATTGGAATCCACATTCTAGAGTTTATTTTCTTCTCGAAAGTCCAATTGTAGTATCCCTAAGAGGAGATCTAGGAGGAGCTCATCGAAGAAGAGGTAATCTTTTTTACCGACTCTCTCAAAATCATTTCTTCTTATACTTCATATTCCTTTGTTATTTATATTATGAAGTAAAAAATTCAGAAAAAATATATTCTTAAATGGTGTTATGATTATTGAACAACTATATTTCACCTTCTATCCATCCTATGAAAAATGAAGTCACCATGCTCACATACGTGTGGCCTACCGTCTCCACGTTGTGGGGTTATATGTTTTTAATCACCAATTAACTTGAATGGGTATAATGATGGAAATAATAATTATATATGTTTATTATAAAATGAGATTTATTCTAGAATGAAAAAATACACCCTACACTTATAAACATTTTACTATTAAAGAAATGATATCATCACTCGTGCGTACGTTTGGCCTACGATCTCCACAACATGATGTGATTAATTTTCCATATTCACCATTAAAAATGATTATATAAATTTATATATGAATAAAAAAACACCCTACACTTATAAACGTTTTAATATTAAATAAATGATATCATCGCTCGTACGTATGTTTGGCCTATTATCTCCACAACATTATGTGATTAATTTTCCATATTAACCATTAAAAAATGTTTATATAAATGTATATATGAATAAATATGATTTATAATACCTTAATACCATTCTATAAATGATATAAATATAACCTATATAGAATAAATGGGACTTATACAACAAAACATGCATAAAAATGAAACAACTAACACTTCAAAGAAGCGTAATAATGAAATATTATTAAATTTGTTATAATATGATCATATATGATATCATAAATATAAATATTGTTATATAATAATTTAATAAAATTATTTAATCCATTATACATGAGTTTCTGATTTGTATTAAGGATCCCAGGCCTAAGGTAAGGGATAATTTTTCAATCTCATTATTATCTGAGATTGTTGATATGTAAGTATCTACTGGGGTATATTTATCACCCAGTTCTATGTTACTTAAAAATGTATTAAAAAATATTATTAATATTCTTCTAAAATTGTTTAAATTCATTTCTACCCATTTTTAGTTTTTACTAAATTGTTTGAAAGGAATATTTTGTCGTTTTTCCTATGAGTTACTTTTTGACTTATCCAGGAAACATATGAGAAGAATGTTTTATTTAAACATTTATAGTACAAAGGAATTTTTACACTTTAATGTCACCTTATTTAATTAAATATTAACTTAAAATATTACAATGTTATTTTGGAATAAAAATTTTCTTTCAAATTCGTGCAACATTTTAGGAAAATAAAATGTTTTTAAAGAAGAAAGGATATTTTCCTCAAGAATTATTTTCAAGTAATCTCTAAAATTATTTTTCAAATAAAATAAGGCTATTTGATGTTAAATATTCATTAAAAGGGATATTTTTCAATTATATGATCCTAATTATTCCTATAATTTTATTATATATATTTTGGAATGGTCTTTATAAAATCCATTTTTTATGGATTATGTTATAATGGAATGATGTTTATAAAACTCATTTTCTTCCATGGCCTCAAATATGATAAATGATTTATGTTCTTACGAAAAACGTATGTATGTTTTTAATTATGAGGTGGGTGGAACCTATATATACCTTTAATTCAATGGTTAAAGATTTATATCTAATGAGAGAGATATGACTATAGCGGGAAATGATCTCAATTAATTAACATAGGGCTATAATGGGAAGTAAACCTTGTTTACTAATATAGGGCTAGAATGTGAAGTGAACTCGGTTCAGTAAAAAACTTTTTTCACTATGATGATCTTGGAAATGAGTCATTGCTAATATTTAAACGATTTTATATGCTTATGTGTATGCCATAGATTGTATATCTTATGTTATTCTCTCTAGGAATATATTATTTAATAAACTTCTATGATTTATCCAACGACATGAAATTATGATCATTGATATAAAAGACTAAATTATCAAATTTTATATTTATGATTTCATTCTTATGATTATGATATTATTGAAATCTCCCTTGTTTACCCTTATTGAGAATTTGAGTACACCATTTCTTATGTTTCTTTTCTCTAGGTTATGAACAAGGGTTTTAAATTAGATGTGTCAAAAGTGTTTAGTTATGATAGAATAAGCAAGAGATGATGTAGAAATTTTATAAACCAGTTATTTATGATTCCTAGTTTCCAAAGAAACTGAGCGTAGAAAGTTCTAGTGTGATTTTACATTTTTTTAATTAGTATTCTGATATTTAGAATAAATATCTATGGATGAAAAGTATAGTCTGTTATATTTGGTATCAGAGTAAAGGTATAGTTAAACTTTGGAAACTAGGATGATAAAACCTTAGTAAGAACCCTAAGGACAAGCCTAATTATAGATTATAATCCTAGTGTTTTGGTGATGATCATGAATAACCTATGATAAAACCTAAGGTGTCTATAATTGTTATTTTTTAAGTAAATTTACATGATTACGTGATTTCAAAATTATGATTAGTGTCACTCGCACAATGCTTCTTGTTTTAAGTCAATGGGTGGAACTGGAAGGAATCGCCATAATGTTGAATACAATGGGAAATGAAATGATTTTTCTCATGACCAACCAAATGTTATGGGATCTAGAATGAAAAATCTTGTCAGTATGCTCACACAACTTTATCAATATGGTAATCATGGTGGTCTTCCAAATGAGAAAATGGGGGAACAACATCTTGTTGAATCTTTAATGGGACATCATCGACATTTTTTCTATGGGTCTTCTAATATACTAGTGGTTGAACAATAGATAATTACAATTCAAAATATATTTTTGGTTCTCAAATGTTTAGAATATCATGAAGTCAACTTGGGAGTCTATCATTTGTAAGGTGATATAGATCAATGGTGTAATATCATCAAGAATAGAAGGAAATAAGATGAAATTGAATCTATGTAATGGGATGATTTTAAGATCTTGTTTTTGAATAAGTAATATAATTGTATTATTCATACAAAAATGGATAAGGAGATCCTTGAGCTTAAAAAATGGATGATGAATCCATTGGTACCTACGAAGCAAATTTTACATGATTTTCATGGTATTGTTCTAGAACTATCATCCAACCTAAGAGTAAGGTCGATTGATTTTTTAGTGCCTTAAAACCAAGTCTCTAAAGTAAATTAGCCAGAAGGGACTTCAATATCTATGAGTAAATATTTCATTTTTCTATCAATATTGAGAAGTAGATTGGAGTTACTCATTAGTATTATGGTTTTGATGAGAAATGAACAATGTAATTCAAAGTAAAATCCAAAAACCAAAGTGAAAAGAATTTGAACTTTCCTTATGCTTAAGTTGTGGAAAGAAACATGGTCAAAATAATATAAAGGGGACTATTAAATTTTTAAAGTGTGGGAAAGAAGTACATTAGAAAATTTACAACTGAAGTAATGGAAAAATGATATCTAACAATGAGAATAGAGAAAATTCTATATAGAATTCACCTCCAACACTTTAATGTTACAAGTTCAAGGAAATGGGGCATTATTCTAACTAATTCCCTAATCTAGGGGTTATTGATTATGATCTATGTCAGTGACCTCTTAAGGCCAAGGACAAAGGAAAATCAAATTTGATTGCTATTGGTTATGTGGATTACAACAATGAAATGTTGATAGGCACACCTATCATCCACTGTAAATAAGATAATAATTTATTTGATTATAGATCCATCAACTCTTTTATTTATAAAGAATTTTATAAGGGTATCATCATGTCACCTGAAAAATTAAATATTGACCTAGCTATGAAAACTACTAATGGAACAAAAGTAGACTCCAAAGTTTATAATTCTTATCTAGTTGATGTATGTAGGAAATTACTTCCTGTAAATATTATAATCAGTACTTTATTGGAATTTGATGTGATTATTCGCTTGTATTATCTTTCTATATATGGATCTCATATCAAATTCCAAGTAAGGGAATTCACATTTGATGTTCTAAATGAATCTATAAACATCTATCGATGCAAGGATGAATATAAACTTATAGTGAAAATTAATTTCATCTTATGGGTCTTAATTCCTATAAATAATTTTTATCTATCTTAGATAGTTGGGGACAAACTCACCATTAAAGGTAAACCTATAGTAAGAAGTTTTTTTATGTATTTCGAGAATAATTTCTAGGTCTTCCACCAAATTGTGAAGTTGAGTTTTCAAAAGAACTCATATCGAGATCTGTTTCTATTTTAAATACTTTTTATAGAATGGCCCCAACTTATTAGTAGGAATTAATGAAGAAACTCCAAGAGAATATTGAAAAGGGATTCATACACCCTAGTTTATCACCTTGGGGTTCTCTTTTTTTGATTTTTATGAAGAAATATGGCTTAATGATAATTTTCATTGATTATTGAGAACTTAAGAATATCACTATCAAGAACAAATATCAACTCCACCGTATTGATGACTTATTTAACCAACTATACATAGATCAATAATTTTTCAATATTGATCTTCATTCTATATATCATCAATCAAGGGTCAAAAAGTAGGATATACCCAAGAAGTAATTTTGTACAGGGTATGGACACTATGATTTTATAGAGGTGCCTTTTTTTCTTATGAATTCGGCTGATATCTTCAAGGATTTAATGAATCGAGTCTTTGGAGACTATCTTGAACAATTTTTGGTATCATATATATAAAAGATTCTTATTGATTAAAATAGAAATTAAGAACATGAAAATCACTTGAGGATTGTATTGAAGACCCTGAGAAATGAGAATCTTTATAAAAAAAATTACCAAGTGTGAATTTTGGATTTAAAAAAGTTTCATTTTTGGGTCACATAATCTCAAGAGTGGGGATTTTTGTGGATCTAGAAAAGATGAAAGTTATTGAATGTTGGCCTAGACCAACAACGGTAACTGAGATCTGATGTTTTTTTGGTTTGGATGGATATTATTGATTACTTGCTAAATATTTATCATGATTATATAATCCACCCACCAAGTGGACTCAAAAAGGAGTTAATTTAACATAGATGGAGGAATGTAAAGATAATTTCAAAGAGAAAAAAAAAAGAAGGTTAGTCAGTGAAACTATTCTCACACTACCGTAAAGTGAAGAGGGGTTTTTCATTGACAGTGATGCTTCCAATAAGAGGCTCAGATGTGTTATCATGCAAAATTATATGGTATTATCTTATTCCTCATGATAATTGAAAATCCATGAGAAAAAATACCCAACTCATTATTTGGAGTTATATTCAGTAATATTAGCATTAAAGATATGGAGGCATTATCTTTTTGGAGAAATATGTGATACATATACTTATCATAAAGTTTAAAGTATATTTTCACTTAAAAAGATATGAATATGTTCCAAAGTAGGTGGTTGGAGTTGATTAAAGATTTTGACTGCTCAACACATTACCACACTAGAAAATAGAACAATGTGGTAGATGATTTGAGTCGAAAGGACCATGCTAGCCTATCTATGATGAGGATCATAAAATATCTAATATTTAGGGATTTTAAAAGGATAGATCTAGAAACTTTAAATGAAGGGAAGAAATATTATCTGGACCAAATGAATACTCAACCATCTATACAAGTGAAGATTAGGGAGTCATTCAAGGAAGATGTAGACCTACAAAAGAAGGTTATAAATGTTCCTGAGTAAAAATATGATTGTGATGTAATAATAAGGTTTACAAAAGGTTTTTTAATTCCTCATATACTAGAATTAATGAATGAGTCATTGGATGGGCCTCATAATTCATCTTTCTATATTCATCCTAAAAGAAAAAAAGTACAGGACCTAAAAGAGTATTTCGGGTGGGATGGCATGAAGAGAGATATAGCAGAATACGTTTCTCAGTGTTTAGTTTTTAGGAAAGTTAAGGTTGAGAGACATATGTCTAAGGGGATGTTACAAACATTACCCATATTATATTGGAAATGGGTAAACAACACCATGGACTTTGTCATTGGACATCCCAAAACATCGAAAGGTCATAGTTCTAAATGAGTTATAATTGATCGCCTTATGAATTTGTCACACTTAATTTCTATTAGATAATATTTATATCTTTATTAGATTTATAGAATACATATTAAGGAAGTGTCAAGAATACATGGACTACCACATTCAATTATATTTGGTCTGGGCTCTATGTTTACCTCAAAGTTTTGGAAAAGTCTTCATTAGGCTCTTGATACAGAGTTAAGTTTCAGCACTACTTATCATCCTTATATAGATAGTAAATAAAAGAAGACAATTCAAACTCTATAATGCCAACGAGCATGTACCCTAGTGGTACAGGCTCCTAATTGGCATCCAAAAGACCCAGGATAAAATCTGGGAAGGGGCGAATTTCCCAGGGACTATAGCAGGTACTGTTGCAGCGGCGACACTGTAGTAGCGGCAGCACTGTAGCGGTGGAGGGATTGTAGCAGATACTGTAGTGGTGGCGGTACTGTAGCAGGTACTGTAGAAGCGCAGGTACTGTAGTAGTATTGTTCACCGAGTGGTCCTTTGGGCCACAAAAATTGGGCTTTCAAGCCTTGTATTCAGGCCACTTGGCCTTGGGCCTTCGGGCTATGTAATGGGTCTCCCTCTACCCAGACTAAAGAGGTATTTGCTTTCAAATAATAAATTGAGGCTTCGGCCACAACCTTTTAAAAAAACAATTCAAACTCTAGAAGTCTTTTTGAGATCTTTATATATGGATTTTAATAGTGGTTGGAATTAACACCTACCTCTAGTAGAGCTTTCCTACAATAATTGCTTCCACTCTAGTATTCTTATGACTCCTTATCGATACCTCTATGGTAAGAACTGAAAAACTGCAACATTCTATGTTGAATTTGGAAAAAAAGTTATTGGTACATGATATAGTTCAGGAGATGACATAGAAGGTTAGATTTACTCAAAAATACATATGAGTATATCTGAGTGAACATAAAAGTTATGCTGATAATCGATGAAAAGGCCTAGAGTTTGAAGTGGGTGATTGGCCATTTTTATGAATATCTCCCTAGATGGGAGTGATAATGATTTCAAAATAATTCCAAGAAAAGACCTTGGTATATTGGTCCTTCTGAAATTCTAGATCGTGTTGGGAATGTTGCATATCAATTGGTTCTTCCATCGAATCTATCTCAAGTTCATGATGTCTTCCATGTATCTCTCTTGAGAAAGTACATACCCAATCATTAACATGTAATAAACATAGAATTTGTACCTTTAGAGCTAGATATTTCTTATGAATAACAACTGATAGAGATTCTATATCCTAGAGATAATGTTACATGAAATAGTACCACTCACTTGGATAAAGTTTTATGGCGGAACCACCAATTTGAGGAAGCTACATGGGAATCTGAGGAATTGATGAGGTAGAGGTATCCTCATTTGTTTATTTCCTTGTGATTAATTTAGAGGGAGAAATTCATTTTAAGGGGGGTAGAATGTAACATTTGGATATTTTTAGGAAATATTTCTCTTTAAAAAAATTCTTCAAGATCTTTCATTTCATAAAACCTTGAGTTTAAAAAAACCATGAGATGCTATTAGAATAAAATGAATATTATATCATAACCATTAAAATATCAATAAATAATAATAACCACTAATTTATGAAATAAAAATAAAGTTCTAACTCAATATGAATGTATTTTTGAGTGCTTAGAAATAATAGTACAATTTTTGTAAAATCACTTTTTTCTTTAAAAATATGTTTTCCTCAAAAATCATTTCTTTTTCTATTTATTTTTTAGAAAATATATTTTAAAAAATAAATTTAATTTTCGAATTCATCGTGCCAAAATTATCTTAATATTATTTTTTTCTATAAATCATATATTTTTAAGTAATAGTGAAAATAATGATTTTTATTGAAAACTATATTTTTTATAAAGTTTTTAAAAGGTCAAATTGTGTTTTTGGTTAGTTTTAAATTAAAATTAGTTAATTTTGGTTTAAAATAATACTAATTTTTTTTAAATTATTTTATACACAAATTTATTATAAAAAGATTTTATGTTTTAAAAGGGCATTTTTTCAAAAAAAATGTTTTTCAGGGAATTTTATAGGTTTTAATATAAATTAAATTTTAAAAATATTGTGTTTTGAATTTATAAAAATGGATGAAAATTTTATATTCATAATTTAAAAAAATGTTAAATAAGTCACATTTATTTTTTTCCAATAATAATAGTATTTATGGTAAATTTTTTCACGGCGGTAAAGGGTTAATTAGGTAATTTTTGATAAAAATAACATTACAAAGACTAAAAAATAACCCTAACACATTCCATAATTTTGTGGGATGAATAAAATTATACCCCTAATAAAAAGGATCTAATTTATTTTATTTAATTGACACTTTTTCAGGAAAATAACATATGTAATATTTAAATCCAAGAAAGACACAAAGTGTCACATTCTTTGTCATTAATTTCCCTTATGTATTCATATGGAAAAAATGAATGATATTAATGAATATAAATGTTAATTTTTAACTTAATAGACATATTTTTATAATATAAATTTATTTTTGAAATTTTGGGCTACTAATATGAAATTATTTTATTTATAATAATTTATTTAATAAAACTTTAAAGATGTCACATTCATGTTTTAAATAATATATCATTTTTAAGATAGAGTAATATATTAGATAAATTCTTCTATAAGTATTATTATGAAATATATAATATATATATATATTGATAAATTAATTTTATTTTTAATTTTTAGTAAGGAAATTAATATATTAAATAATTACAAAAAGCTGGTGTTGTAGTTATTTTATTAATGAAAATAACAAATAAATGTTATTAAAAATATTAACATTAATATAATATGAGATAATTCATATATTAAAAAAATTATAGATGGCCTTGAACACTTATGGATATAATAAAATATTTTTTCAATGTTAAATTATTGTCGAAATTTTTTTAAAATCAAGTAAATTAACAGTGTCAAAATTCACACTATTGATATTTTATCAAAGTAATGTTTTATTAAATTATCTTAAAATCATAAAACAATTTTAAAAATATAAAATAATTATTATATGGTATAAAATTTTATAAATAGTCCATTTATGGTCAAATTGATATCAGATCAGTAAAATTTATAATCTTTCAATATTGAAAAATTAGTTACCTTATTTATAATTAAAATCGGTTAACTGAAGGTTAATTGAAATTATAAGGTTAAAATGAATACCAAAAACGTGTCTAAAATATATTTTTTGATTATATTAAAAGATTATATCATCACATTTTCTAATATATGTCCTTTTTATGGTATTTAGAATGATATTAAATTTTTTATAAATTAATATATTTAGAAATTCCAAAGGTTCCCCTGCATTAATTATAAAAAGGTGCCTTCTTCCTCATTTATTCGTAACTCATTGAGACTTAAATATCATCCATCTCCCTCCAATTTCACTTATAAAAATCGTTATCCAAATTCTTGGGGTTTTTTATTCTCAAAATACCAACTCTATTGTCCCGGAGAGGATATCTATAGTGATCTCACTAAATAAGATGTAATCTCCTTTACAAACTCTCTCAATGTCATTTACTATTCTACTTCCTCTTCCTATGATGTTTCAATTATTAAGTTATAAATTCAGTATAAAATATATTCTGATATTTATTATGATTATGTAAAAACAATATTCTACCTTTTATCCATCCTATGAAAAACAAAATCACCATGCGTGCGTACTTACGACCTACTGTCTCCACATTGTGGTGTAATATGTTTTACATCAACACTTTACTTGGATGGGTATAATGTTGGAAATACTAATTTTATATTATTATTATAACATGATATTTATTCTTTCATAAAAAATATACCACCCACTTCCATATTTTTTACTATTAATGAAATGATATCATCGGTCTTGCATATATATGACCTACTGTCTACACGACGTGATGAAATTCATTTTCCTTATTCACCATTAAATAATGGTTATATAAATTTATATAATTAAAAAATATGATATATACTAACTTAATAATATTCTGGAAATGATATAACTATAACCTATGAAGAATTACTGGGACTTATATGAAAAAACATGCATAGAAAAAAAAATGATGCTATAAACACCCAAAAGAAGAGTAATAATGAAGTATTATTAAATGGGTAATAATAAGATCATATATGATATCATAAATATAAATATGGTTCTGTAATAAGATAATAACATTATTTATTCCATTATAAAAAAATTATGTTATATACGAAGGAACCTATACCTAATGTAAGGGATAATTTTACAATATCATTATTATCTGAGATTGTTTATATGTAAGTATTTATTGGGGTAAATTTATCATCCATGTCCAAGTTATATAAAAATCTATTAAAAAATATTATTAATATTCTTCTAAAAATTTTAAATTCATTTTGACCCATTTTTTTGTTTTTAATAAATGCTTTGGAAAGAAACTTTTACCATTTTCTCTAAAAGGTAATTTTTGACTTATCAAGAAAACGTACTAGAAGAATGTTTTATTTAAACTTATACGACATGAATATATTTTTATGATTTATTTTATCCTTATTTAATTGAATATTACCTTAAAATCATACAATTTTATTTTTGTAGAAAATATTTTCTTTCAAATTTTTGTTCCATTTTACGAAAAGAAAATGTTTTCAAGAAGAAATGATATTTTTCTCAAGAATTATCTTCAAATAATTTCTCAAAATTATCTTCCATATAAGATAATATTCATTGATGTTTCATATGATTTAATATGGATATGTTTCAAGTATACTATCTCTATTATTCCTATGATTTTATTATGTTAATGATGGAATTATCTTTTTGAAGTACATTTCTTTTTCATGGATTATGTTAGGATGGAATGATGTATATGAAACCCATTTTATTCTATGGGCTATAATATGATGAATGGTTTAAGTTATTATGGCACAAATATGTATAGTTTTCATTATGTGATGGGTGTAAAATATATCTCCCTCCAATTCATTGGGTAAATATTTATATCTCATGAGATAGACGGGGCTGGAATGGGAAATTATCTCAGTTTAGTAACATAGGGATGAAAGGGGAATTAAACCTTTTTTAGTAATAAAAAGATGGAATAGGGGGTGAACTTAATTTATTAAAGTAATTTTTCCACTATGATAATCATAGATTTTGGCATTTTCTAATATGTAAATGATTTTCTATGCTTACGTGTGTGCCAAAAATTCAATGCCTTATGTTATTCTCTTTGGAATATTTTCTTTAATGAACTTCTATGATTTAACCCATGACATGATATTATTATTTTTGATATAAAAGACTATATTTTTAAATGTTATGTTTATAATCACATTCCTTATGATAATTATATAATGGACGTCTCCCTTTTTAATCCTTACTAATCATTTGAGTTCACCATTTCTTATATTTATTTTCCGTGTGTTATGAAGAAGGGCATTAAGTAAGATGTAGCATGTCATGAACCAACCTAGGTCTACCCTGAACCGATCACCCATGTCGATCTGTGGAAATCTCTAGAGGTGTTCCCAAACCTCCCAAGATGGTAACAAGTTAAAATGGCATCGTAAGATTCAATATGAATAATTTATCCTAATAATAAATAGATAAAATGAATGAAGTAAATAAACAATGTATCCCAAAAGACATAAAAATATCCAAATTGAACATCCTTTTATATAAGAATCTAAAAATACACGTGAAAAATAAAATAAACATAAAATGGAACCTGAAACCCAAGAAATCTCCATGTGACCCCAAGGGTCACCCTTCAATCCACAACCAACCATCTCTCAAGGATATCGAACCAAAGTCACATCCTATAGCTGAAACTAAAAACAAGAAAAGACTAAAGGCATGAGTATTAAAACTGAAAAGGTAGGACCAAATAATTCTATTCCAAATGCATGTCCTTTTAATAAAAAATGTTTAATAATAGGTTTTAAATACAATATACAAATATAGGTTCTTTCACAATTTTCATTTTAAAAAAACAATAATAATCTATTACACTCATTATTTCGAATAAGGCTCAAGGGAAGAAAGGGAAAATGGAAACAAATATGAGTTATTTTTTCATAAAAGTGGAAGGAATAGAAAAGTTCTCATTAATTCAAATCATTATTCTTATAAACCTTTTAAGATAAATCCATGCACTCACCAGTTCATAAGAAAACACCAAAACCAAGTACATAGAATTTGATCCTACACAATGAGGGAAATTTCCCCAAACATACTAGTATCTTAGGAACAAAGGAAGACCTAGGAACTCATAGGAAAACCATAACATACTAATACAAGTGACCCCATCCTCAGTAGCATTCCACACATGATGAAATCAAAATGCCCAAATTCTGGGCCACCCTATCTCAGGACAAACTGAGGGGGCCAATCCTATAGTAATAAACCCATTTATCCACCTATTATGGTCCACTGGTCAGAGTGTGAACTACTAGTATAGAAAAAATTCTCATAATTCCTCTTAAATATGCTACATTAAAATGCTATGTTCATAAATGGTAGTGACACACATTCCAAATAACAATCCATATATATATATACCACCATATACATAACACAAACTAGCACCGCCCCAGCCACCTCAAGGAGTAATCATTTCCTAAAAACAATTATTACATAAGGGAGTTCTCATAAAGAGAACACTCCCATATCATGATCAACCAATAAGTCAAGACTCACTCTCGAAGTGGTTTTCCCAAGTGAAACCATGTTAAGAAAAATTCCAAACAGGCCTCATGAAATTTTCACATATCAATTATTTTTGGAAGAACTACACAAAATCCATTTTCAATTCAAAAACACCTTATAAATCCACCTTGGAAACACCAACCACCATTTTATGATGAAACCATCATCCCCAAAAAAATACCATACCTTTAGAAATTAAAAACTACTTAGAAAATCTATCCAAGAAATTTCACAAGAATTTGGTGTGAAAAAACAACCAAATATGCATCACATATTCAAAGAGATTAAGAAAAAAAATTATTTCACATGAAAAAATCCTTCAAAGAATGAAACATCACTATTTAATCGTTTGTATAGGTTGAAAAATCAATCATTCAATGAAATTTTAATATTAAAGAAAATGTGCGAAGGGATCATACCTCAAATGTCGAAGTACTTTCAGAATCCCGTGGGAAAACTCAAGCGCATATCAACTGCACCCAAGGGAGATAAGATATGACCTAAAACATCAATATCAAACCCAATATTTTTCTTTTTAACCCTAAAAATTGGAATAATATCCAAGAGAGAGAGGGAACCATAAGAAACCAATATAAATCCCTTGAAAGAAGGGAGAAACCAAGGGAGAGAGCACTTATATGATGATCCGTAGATGAAATCGCACCAAAACACCAAAAAATGGAGTTATAAAGGATCCAAGGGAAGAGAATGAGGTTCCTAGTGTGGAAGAATCAGAATGGGGGTGGTAAGGGTGTGTTTGGATATAAAAAACAAGGAGAGAGAATAGTTTTTAAAAAATTGGATAGCCTGCACGATTAGACTGCACAGCCTATCAAACCATATGACTGATACTACTAAGAAACAGATCGACCGAATGGCCTACCTATATGGTAGGAATAACCATATAGTAGTTGTGTTGTTTCTAATATCTCACCCAGGAGCTTCTGTATGGTTACTTAGGCTAGGGCACATGGTCCCTACTAAGTGTGCGCTAACCGTGCACTATAGCCTTCCCACCCCAAAAATACCCATTTTCGCCAAAATTAATGTGGTAAACAAAAGAAGAAAGGTAAGAATAGAATGAAAAAATTAATACTCCAAAAAATCAAACCTATCACACCTGTTTCCAGAGAACATAAACAAAAATATAACTCGAATCGGGACCAAAGATGAATTCAAAAACTTGAGTGCTAAAATTCTCCCCACCATAATGCTTTCCACCCCCAGAAATCCAACCCAATGATAACAATAAAATAAAAACCTCTTATGACTTTACAACTCAAGTAGATTTGCAAATAAATAAAACCAAAGGTATTACAAAAACTCTACCAACAAGGAAGATCTAAAAAACAGGAGACCAAATGGGTTGTCAACTAAGTTACACCCACCCCTATAAGTTTAAACACCGCCAGTTGATTGGTTAAGAGGATATAGAACCTTCATAATGTAAAATCCAACCTCAAAACGTAATCACCCTAAACATCAATAAGAGGAACTCAAACTATCCACCCAAAACAGACGAAAAATCTTAAACCACCTCTCATAGATACATTTACAACCATACTTAACAAAACCGCCAAAAACACATCCATCCCAACTGCTACTTAAAGGAATAACTTAAACTTTAGAGGTTCCATATGAAACCATCCACCACCAAAAAAAATACCAAGAACAAAACCATGATACTGACATAGGAAGGCCCGAACAGACTCCCTGCCATTAGAAACGAACCACCACATGATACAAAAACAAAGACTAAACTAGGATACCAACATGGGGAGGCTTTAATCGAATCCTGGCCGTAAGAGACATGTTTACAATGCTTCATTTTGAGTAATTTCAATGAGACCAATAGTGGGTCTCCCCACTATAAGAAATATAGAGATTAAATGGACTTGAGAACCTTCCCATGAGAACCAAAAAACCCCACCACAAGGGGAGGGGAGGAAAGGGCCCAAATAATGGACCAAGTAAACCACAACCAACATTTCACACCAATCATCCACATCCCTAGATAACCATTACCAACCCACAATCGATTCATATATACAGGCCACACAAGGACTGTAAAAAGGAAAAATCACACAAGTTGCGATACAACCACAGGGATTTTAAGAAAATTAAACTACACCTAACCAAAACTAAGGGAAAACTTGTACACCCTAATGGGTCACAACATGGAAACGAGGTTCCCACACCAGCTTCCACCAAAAAAACCATTAAAACCAAAACAGCTACACTGAATGCTTGAATTCTCCCTCATCATCTGTGTTAAGCATAGAGATTAAACCAAGTCCATTCACACCACAAGGGTTCTCTAGACTATAGGACAGATTCACTCTAGGACCTATGACTGGAGATATTATGGTTGAAGTAACTCTTACCTTACAATCAAGCTTCCAAAACCCCCGAAACTTCTTCTGCTGGTTCCACAAGCAACCACACCACATTCCCGGCCAAACCAACACACCTCATGACTCACTCTTACTCAACATGGAACTTTACTATGATAGGGACATAAAAGATGAACACACATCATCATTTTCACCTCGAATAGATAACAACAACTGAAAGTATATAAGGGGAAAAGATTCCATCCGGATCAAAGAATATCAGAATTCTGGAAGGAAAGATATCTTCTTTTCAAAGAAAAAGTCCCAAAAAGACTCCACAACATCCAAATTTTCATTTAAAAGAGAATTCAACACTTCCATATTCCATCGAAAATGACCCCTGCAACTGAGGGAAACATTAACAGTAGAGAGATCTTAACCTAGGTCCCAAACGATACACAATTCCTGCAAACAACTATAGCATCCCCTTAAAACCAAACTCACAATCTTGGTGGCCTCGAATGACCATATCTTGGAGAAATAGAATAAAGATATAGAGATAACTTCTAGGATATTAGCTAGCACTAACATTATCATACCATGTTTCCCCAATTCATAATTGGAACTTTCCCATCAATGCTTCCAAATAGTACCTTCGTACACAATAGTATCAAATTCTTCCATCATTGACTAAGGTCAATCAAGAAACTAAAGCTTCCTTCCACCTCTCTTATTTATTCCCTCCCACTTTTATAGGATCATCTCAACCAAAAAAAGAAAAGAGGCATATTTTAGTTCCAAATTTCATGATGAAAATCCTTCCATTGATCAGCTGGAGGGTTTACCACAGGGGAGGTCACCCACGACCACATTCCAAGCATACATTGATTCTTCTTGGGGTCTCACTCTATCCAGTGAGGGGAAACCAAGGACCCAAAAAACTTTACTTCATTTCTTGAGATACTCCACAGGTGAACACCAAACACACAAACGGGAACCAGCACAAGGGCTTACTAAAACGTTTCCTAAAATAATCCACTAATCACCATCCCAAAACTAACTCAATAATAAGAACTCAATATTGAAACCATCCATCAAAAAAGAAGGAATAAATAATCAAAAAATATCATAAAAAACATTACCAATGCTTGAGAAGAAAAAACACATGATCATTGGTTGTCAAAAGACCCCATTTTCGTTTAAAATCATCTGTAAAAATGAAACAAGCTTACAGGATTACACACCCACAAATAGTGTCCCTCGGAGCCTCACCCATGCATATTATCATGAAAGACCACGCACCCATCCACTTTATTACACATAAATTTTCATTTGGTCACTCACGGGAAAACCAAAGGTTAAAACAAAACATTTTCCACCTTTCAAAACAAAGCATTCAACCCACATCTCCATTTCAAAACTCACCAAGCCTCTTTTCTAAAGTCACTTACCATAAAACCTCAAAACCCAATTTGAGACATGAAATACCTTTCTATAATATGTAAATAATTCAATTAAAACCTAATTTCCAAATGTTTCACATCAAATAAAATAAATTTTAATCATTTTAAAACACTTAAAATTACTCAAAAACTCCATTTCATCAATGCCCATTTAATTGAAAACTTATTTATTGACATTTAAATTTACTTACCAAAAAACCTTCTTGAAATCAATCTTCCATTTACAAAAAATAACTTCTCAACAAACCACATCATAAAGACCCAATTCCATTAAAATAACTCTCATTTTTCACAAATAACATTTCACAAAAACCTATTTTTTTTATTTTTTCCTTTTTCTAAAAATTCAACTAAAGCAGTTCTAAGAACACATTTCCCACCTTTTGAAAATAAAACCACTTTAAAACCAACCTTTTAAAGATTCAAAATAAGATTCTTGCATAAAATATTCATATTCTATGGAGACCTCAAACAACTCACAAGGGGAAACTAGTTTCGTTGGGTGACTCAGGCATATGGTTGGTGGCAACATGCTAGTCACACCACTAAAAAAAGAGAGTTATAGGGAAATAACTATGGAGCCACCTGGATTTCCAGGCCCTACGATCTCACATTGGCCACTCTTCTAACCCCCAACGCATTTCACAACACCAAACAATCCATAGGAATCAAGGAAACTCACAAACCCAGACATCCCATGGTAACCCGAGGATAAGAATGAGCACGGGTTCCTGACATTCTTCCCATTCCTACACCCAAAGTCCAAAAATATTACTCCTTATACCATGATATCCCTAAATAAAAATGGTAACTCTAAAAAGAAATCTCTTCAAAAGAGTTAACCTAGATCTCATACCATTTTATCAGGAACCAACCTAGGTTGACCCGGAACCAGTCACCCAAGTTGATCTGGGGAAAGAAATGAGAGGCATTCATGATCCTCCTAAGATAGAGATAAGCACCGAGGACATCATAATATATAATGGGAATGATTTCCCTCATTAATAAATAGATAAAATGAATATAAAAAATAAAAAATATAGCCCAAAATATATAACAATATAAAATTTGAACATCATTTTATATAGGAATCTAAAAATACTATCGAACTATAAAATAAAAAACAAAACCTAGCACCCAACATATATCCATTTGACCTTGATGGTCACCCTCCAATCCAAAACCATCCATCACCCAAGGATATCAAATAGAAGTTAGAGATTGTAATAGAAAATAAAAATAAGAAAATTCTATAAGCATGAGTATTAAAACTCAGAAGATAGGACCAAATATTTCTATTGCAAATACACACCCTTTAAATAAAGAAACATTGAATAACAAGTTTGAAATAAAATATAAAAATATTGGTTTTTCCACACTTTTCATTTTAAAAAATAGTCACAATCCATTTCCCTCATTATTTTAAACAAGGATCAAGGGAAGGAAGGGAAAACAAATCATAGTTATTTTTTCATAAATGATAAAGGAAGAGAAAAATGATTTTGCTCTAAAAAATTATTCTTAAAAACTTTTATGGATAAATCCATGCACTCACCATTTCACAAGAAAACACAAAAAAACAAAATGCAAGGAATATGATCCTACACAATAAGGTAAATATAACTAAACAAAATAGTATTTTAAGAACATAGGAAGACCTAGGAACTCAAAGGAGAACCATAACATACTAATACATGAGACTCCATCCCGGATTGCATTCCATAAACGATGAAATCAAAACACCTAAACACCCAACCACCCTAACTCAGGATACACCGAGGGGCCCAATACTATAGTAATAAACCAAAATATTCACCTACTATAGGCCACTAGTCAGTGAGTGAACTACCATTACATCAAAAATTCTATGAATTACTCTTATTTATGCTAGGTTCCCATGAAATGTTCAGAAATGAGAGTTCCCCACATTCCAAAACAACAATCCATATATATATATATCACCATATACATCATTCAAACTGATACCAAAATGGCCACCTCAAAGAGTAGTCCTTGACTTAAAACAATTATTACATAATAGAGGTCCCATACTGAGGACACTCCCATATCTTGATCAACCAACAAGGCAAGACTCACTCTCGAAAGTGGTTTTCCCAAATGAAACCATTTTATTAAAAATTCCAAACTGGCCTCCTGACATTTTCACACATCAAGTCTTTTATGAAGAACTACACAAAACCCATTTTAAATTCCAAAACATCTTAGAAACCCACCTTGGAAACACCAACCACCTTTTGAATACTAAACCATCATCTTAAAAACCAAACCACACCTTTATAAATTACAAACTACATAGAAAATACAAATGGGAAATTTTACAAGCATTCGGTGTGAAAAAACCACCATATCCTCACCACACATTCAAAACGATTTAGAAAGACAACTTATTTCACCTAAAACAATCCTTCAGAGCATAAAACATCACTATTCAATAGTAAATAGAGGTCTAAAAATAAAATCATTCAAAGAAATCATAATTTTAAAGAAGAGGTACAAATGGATCTTACCTCAAATGTCAAATAACTTCTAGAATCTGGTGAGAAAACTCAATCTCACCTCAACCACACCCAATGGAGACAAGATCTAACCTAAAACATCAATATCAAACCCAAAATTTAAGGTTTTATCCCTAAAAATAGGAACCCAATCTGAGGGAGAGGGGAAACAACATGAAACTTGAAGAAAACCCTATAAAGAAGGGAGAAACCAAGGTAGATAATACTTACATGATGATCCATAGGGGAAGTTGCACAAGAAATTCCCCAAAATGATGGTTTGGAGTATCCAAGGTAGTGGAAGGAGGTTTCTATGGAGATAAACCCAAATGGGGGACTTAAGGGTGTGTTTGTGTATAAAAATCAGGGAGAAATAAAAGTTTTAAAAAAACTGGACAGGTTGCACATTTAGTTCGCATGTTCTATCAAACCGTGCAGATACAATTCCACCGCATCTTCCAAGAAATAGATCGACTGCATAGTCTACCCTCATAGTATGAAGAAACATGTGGTAGCCATACGGTAGTTATTGTCTCACCCAAGAGCATCCACCTAGTTACCTGGGCTAGGGTGTACGATTAATACTAACTGTTCACTAACCATGTGTCTGTTCTTACCCACCCCAAAACAACCATTTTCACCAAAACTCATGTGGGAAACCAAAAAAGAAAGTTCTTCCAAGAATGGATGGAATAAAAAATCAAAATACTAAAACCTATCACAACAATTTCCTGAAGATAAAACCAAAAATATTACCTGAATAGGGATCAAATATGAATTCTAAAACATGGGTGTGATGTGTAAAAAGGGTTCCATTCATGGTTGAATAAGTGGGAGATGATGTAGACATTTTATAAACTAGTTGTTTATATTTCTTTGTTTTCAAAGACACTAAACTTGTATGGTTATAACATGGTTTTACTATGTTGTGTAATTAATATTCTTGTATTTAGAAGCAATATCTATGTATGAAAGGTATTGGATGTTATAGTATTTATGGAGATAAAAAAATTTGAAAAATAAAGTGAATGTTTAGGGGTCGATATAGGAGAACCACCCCTAATCTAAAATTTCAATGTCTTAGTTAGGGGATATTATAACCTCCCATAAATTGATTTCAAAATTAGGGGTGTTTTTAAATAACCCTAATACGTCTATTTTTTGGGAATTTAAGGTGAAATTATAGGGGTTTCAAACACCCTCTAATTTAAATATTTCTAATTTTAGCTTCATTTTATCAGTGCTTCATCAAAAACACCACTAATAGGAGAGGGTGGCCACATTATAGGTATTTTATCACAACCATTAATAATGGGTTTAGAGGGGGTTATAACCCCCTCAAACAGGGTTATTTTTTAGTGTGAATGGATATTGGTGTCTCTCTAGACACTAGATCAATTGTGAATTCTACCTCTAATTGGAGGAATCATGGAAAAGTTTTTATGGAAGATTTCCCTGAAAAGATCCACCAATAGAGGAAAAATAATAGGTCATAACCCCTTATCATCTAAGAAGATACTAGTGATCGGGTTTGTTAGTCTACTTATCCCATGATGCTCAGGTCCATCTCGAGTCGAATGGATATCCTATTCTCCCTTGTGAACATTTATATCCCACTCCGATAACGTAAAACTAACCCTTTGGTGATAAAAATCGATATTAGTTTGGTAGGAAACTAACCAGTCTATCCCAAGAATTACATCAACGCCTATCATATCAATGAAAAAAATATCCTACATGAATAGATAACCAGCAATCTCAAGGAGACAGTCTTTACATTGGAGAACACTCCCTAATTGGACACCCCACTAGGTATCAAGTATCATCACTCTATAGAAGTACTCTATCTTGGGTCCCATACTCTACAGAATTTCCATAGATATAAAATAATTTGATGCACCAGTGTCAAATAGTGAAGTCACTAAAGTAGAAGAAACTATAATTATACCTCAAATAGAAGAATTTCTGGTGCCCTGCTCTTCTGGCATAGGTTTCACTACATGTAACTGGCCCACTCATTTGGGTTCCCTAAAAGTTTTCTCTATAATGAGGGACTAGTTGACTATCTTATAAATAGTAGTTAACTAAAATATGTTAACATTCGATCAAATGGCATATATCACCCCATCCTAAAATTGCCTAGTATTCATGATCTCATCACCAGTTAGAGTTGGTGTGAATCATTAAAGCTCAATGAAATGGGTATAATACTCCATCACATAAATTTCTACATTCTGAAATTTGATGAACTCTCTAGCTTTGTAATCCCTCAATTTCTATTGAAGGAAGTAATCATAAAAGACTACCAAGAATTATCTCCAGATGATATCCTTATGTTGATTTTCCTAGGTAATTAAATCCCACCATCTCATGGAAAAAAAACATAAAATATAAGCAGTAATATTGAACCTCCTCCCTCGAGACATCTACAGATGCTCGAAGATCAACAACACGGCCTCTTTCCATGACTAAGTGGCCTAAGGAGCTCCATCCATGAGAAGGTGGGAGGATGGTACTATTGTAATTCCTACATCAACTCTTCCATAGTAGGGGATGGTCTAGAAACTCCTTGCATAGACTGCATCATGTGAAGAAAACCTACTCCAAATTGGGAATATGTTCCCAAGTTATGAATATAAGGTGTCACCACAAATTGATCTATGAGATAAAACATAAGAGGCTTAGGTCCCACTATCTCCAAAGCATGGTCGACACTACCCTCCCAGCATTTGACTCAAGGTCTCTAAGATGGAGGGATTATACAATTCCAAATTCACCCCTTAAAAGACAATTTAGCAGAAATATGCTCACATATAGATAATTTAGAAACATACATTCATTTCTATTTATTAACTAACACCTCTCTCCATGCTTCTAAAGTCAAGTATAGATAATAAGTTTGACCATATTGGTCCATAAGGATCACAAGTGACACTCCAAACTAAACACTACTAAGGCTGTGTTTGGGTCCAATTCTCACATCACCTGACAAAGGTCCTAGTGTTTGGTGTTTAAATTGTAATTTATTTATGAAAATGCCTTTTAATTTTCAATTTTCATCCCTATTTAATGGTAAAAATTTCAATTTAACGTTTAAAATTAATTTAGGTTTGTAATTTTATATATATATATATATATGTATATATATATCCCTTCCCAGTTAGATGTGTCAACAGTACCAATTTATAAAATCCATACTTGTTATAAATTTAAATTGGTATAACCTATAACTATTACCTAGACCTCACATCCAGAATCAGGATATAATAGTTCAAGTAAAATTATTTTATTAAATTAATTACCATTATGAATTTATATAATTTCTTACTTCAAAAATTAATATTGTCATTAAATAAATCAAATCAGTAAATGTTACAGCCCATGGAACTAGGGGTTTACGTTTCAAAAATGGTATAATTAATTAATTAAGGTTTCATCATTAATACATATTAGAAAACCTTGTTTATATGGATGTAGACACTTTAATTAGTCTAATTATCTTATCCCTACAAGAAGTGATATCACATTTACATATATAGGAATCAAGGAACTAAACTATATATATATATAAGGAAATTAATGCATAAAGTAAATTTGGAATTTCCAAATTTATAACATATAAGTTCTAAATTACCTATTATGATTCATGAGAAACTACTTCATTTACATAATGGAGAAGGGTAAAGAAATAGGTATCCATAATATCAATAATAATAACATCACAAAACTTTTGTGTCACCCAATGGTGAAATCTGAACAATTGTAACACGAACAAACAAAAATAGAAATATCCCATCCTATGTAAATTTGGTTTTCTTTTGTATGTGGGTTAGAAACTCCCTGGAATAGGTTCATTATAAGACTCTGAAAAAAATTAATCTCCTGTCAAAGGTACCCAAATGATAAAATAAAAAGAAAAGAAACCTCTATGATACCACTTTGTAACATCCCAACCTAGGATTCTCTAAATGGTTCCTCAATCCAGTTGGCCATATGGCCTCAAGCATGACTCCCTGTATACTAGAGGCTGGTGACTAGTAGGGAGGATCCAATATGGTAGTGTGGGGATACTATACCCACATATCAAAGTAGCACAGTGGAAACAAATAGAGATAATAAATAGACGAATAATAAAAGATAGATAATGTTATAGTGGAAATAGGGACAATTTGAAATAATGGACTTTAAAAATCCATAGGTTGATTCATATACAAAATTATTTCATGAAATTCTATTGTACAATTGGGGAATATCTAGGATACATTGTATAGGAATTCACATCATGCTATAAAAATTTACAAAATACCAAAAGACAAATCCAC
Source organism: Viscum album (assembly GCA_963277665.1). Lineage (NCBI taxonomy): Eukaryota > Viridiplantae > Streptophyta > Magnoliopsida > Santalales > Viscaceae > Viscum > Viscum album. The sequence continues at coordinate 315,880,371 of OY728161.1, forward strand.
TATTATTGCGAGCATACACTCGTTCCTCTACCCCCATTATCTAATCTATATGAAAAATAGATAATGCATCCATAACTAGGAGCATTCCCTAGTCAATACAGGAAACCATAAGGTCTGTCCGGGAGCCAATATAGGCCTAGATAGGGAGTGAGATAAACTCAATAGGGAACCACCAATGGTGTAAAGAATAATACATTTATTTTATATATCATATAGGTTTTTATATGTAACAGATGATAAAATATAGTGAAAATTAATACTAGTCGGCTCAAGTTACTATAGGAAACCTAGGAGACTCAACCTACTTCAGCATAGGCTGGAATGATCCTAATCACTATTTACAATTTACATCCATTTATAAGAAACTATATAATATATAATGTGTGTGTGTGTGTTTACACTATATATTTGACGGAATATATTAGTATATACATAGATATTAGGTTTTAAATGGACCTAGGTAATAACTCAGGCATCCATGCGTAGTTTTATAAGCTATAAGCTTTTGTAAGGGTATTATCCTTGAATTTGATAAGAATATGATATCTTATGCTCATCACTCAAGATTATTGAGTGATTCATCTTACCCAACACCCAATGTAAGCGAACATGGATCATCTGGACCATTATCTAAGTACGAATCATGAGATGCCATGCTCAACACCCAATAAAAGGGAGCATGAAACACCATGCTCAACAAGTCCTTTGGCTATTTTCCACTGGCCAAATCATAATGAATTTTACTTTCCTGAATTTTCTTATATTTAACCCAATTTAACCATTGGTATCACAATTTACATAATTTACTATCTATTTATAACACGACACGTGGACTTTCCACTGAGTTTAATTTAATTTAAATAAAACCATTTAATTTAGGAATCAAAGAAAACCTAATTTTTAAGTCAAGACCAACCACTTAGAAGGTTGTTTGGTCAATTAGACATTTATATCAAGGAGTTAATATGATTAAATTTACCCAAAGGGGTGGCATTAAATGAGTTAGACATCCTCAAATGGCTTAACATAGTCTATGGGATTATCTCAACATGGTTCAGTTGATTTAAGGAGGAAATACTTTTTATTGTGTAAACCATAAATTTCCATTGTTCATTATAATGGATAAATCTATTTAAAAACACATTAAATTTTATGAAGAATCACCATTCCATAAACCTCAAGCCTATGGATGACTCCTCATCCAGTACCAAAATTAGATTTTAGGTAGAAGTGGAAAAATTGAGGAATAGACCAATGCCCAAGAAATAAATCATATTATTTCACCCAAAATAGCATAAAATATTGTGATAGAAACAAATAATGCAATAAATAGGATTAGAGAGTGTATCATTAACTATCCAACAAAAATAATGGGGAAGGAAATGGATTTTTGATGGAGAAAATATATTCAAAACTAGCTTAGGCATGGAGGGACTCCCGGGCATGTGGTCTATTGGAAAAAAGAGAGATGAGGGAAAAATAAATAATGTAACTTAAGTAAAAGAGGGAAAAATGTATTTTAACCCAATTTTTAAAGGATATAAGTTTTTGCCACATTTTTTTCCAAACCATGTGCAAACCATACCCTTTCCACTTTCCAATGGATAGTGCACCTCCATAGTTAGATAGTATAGTTTGTCTAACTATGATCGGCCCATGAACACCCCACTATAATTTCCTATAGAAACCCTCACAGTTTTTCCAAACCATGTGTCCCCCAGGGTGTGATTTTTCCAAAACATGCGCTTATCCTTTTCCTCCATAACTTTGAGCTTCGGGCTCCGAACAAGCACCATACACTCAGAACACATTCCTAAGGCCATAGTTCACATTTAAAATGATAAAACAAAGGGTTTAAACTAGAAAACAAATGATATGTACTTTCATAAAAATAAGTTTTCTTATTAAAAAATCCCTACCAAACTTACCTAGGTACTATGTGATTCCATCACTATCCATCACCTAACTTATGTTTCCAAAGAATTGTCCTTCAATTTGAAGAATAAAACGATCTCTCATCTACCCCTTACAAACCACTCCATTCCTTAAACAATCATTTGAATAATTTTTCATTTTACATCTCTTAAATCCTTCTAAGATGTTTAGAATACTCTTTTTATATTAAATAATTCTAAATTCTATGTTCCAAAGGTACCCATATTGAGAATAAGATAATTCATCAAGTAACAATCCAAGTTATTATTTTAGTTTTCAAATTAACTTGTCATATATAATAATTCTCTATATCATTATAAATTATAATTTTTTTATTTTAAAATCATTTATATTATGATAAAATGATACTAATATTTTTTACCTCTATACTCCTACTCATTCACTAGTATAACTTGTCCCTATTTGGGTCACTTCAACCACCTACATGAATGATTCTATACCAACATCACCATTTTAACCATGAATAAAAGTAATTAAATTAATACTAATAATATATTAAATTTAAGAGTAATATATTTCATGAACATGGTTTTTAAATGATTATAAGAAAATAACAATCAATATAAAGTAACTAATGGTTATAGGTAAATACCCATAAAAATATTGATCAGGGATTTCATTCATACAAACCATACCCATAATTTAAATCAAATGAAGATGTGGGTATATAAATCATTAAAACAAATTATTTAAATACCTTTTCTAATCTAATAATGATGAACATGTTATCAAATAATGTGGTCTGACATCGCCATTTTGAAACATGAACAAAATAATCAAAATTATTAAACCTATTATGAAAATAATCATTAAATAAATTATATATGTGTATGATAGATTAAAATTAAATAATAAAAATGGGTAATATATATGAATATAGTTCTTAAATAATTTATAAATATGGTTATGTATATTACAAAGTAGGCTAGCACACTTTCTTGGATTTCAGGAGTAAAATGTTAGATCATTCTTTACAGTCTCATTTTGAATTTGAGATTGTTATTACTAGGTTTAAATTTTGGGAAATTTTTTAATATTTATCTATAAAACCACATCTATTTTATTATCATATGGATTTACCTAATTTTTACAATTATTCCTAAAATTCCACTTCCCCTTTTGATTATAATTCACTCAAAGTGATGCTTATATGAGAAAGTGACCCTACATCTTCTTTTTAGCCAAACATATTTTTTCTTCATATCAATATAGTTTATTTATTATAGAATTATATATCTATAATTATATGATTTATTAAGGTATTTTTGGATGAATATTTATTTATTTTGAAAATTAATATTCTTTTAACGTTTTTGGTATGGTCATTTTCCACCAACATTGACCTTATTTAAAGATTGTGAAAGGAACTTTATTTTTTTTAAATTCCATACAAGTGAATTTTCCCTACATCATCATTGGTTTTCATTAATAAACATCCCTTCCAGGTTTCTATGGTATTATAAATAAATTTATATTTCCTTTGTTTTATAAAATATTTTCATTAATGGTATAAAAATGAATTGGTTATTTCTTATTCTTTATCCATGTAAATTGTAATACTATAATGAATGTGTTTTTCATCTATGAAAATATCTTTAAAAGCTTCTTAAGATCCCCTAGGAATATCTTCTAATTTAACCATCCACAATTTTTACTTGGATGACTTATTCTAATGTATTATGTTGTTTTTATTAAACCCATTCCTTTTTCTTGGGTTAATTAAGATATAATTGTATTATGAATCATCAAAGTACTTATGGAACATATATGTATGATTTATCTTTATTTGATGGGTGGACTCTAAATATATCTAAATTATATTTTATAAATATTTTTATCCCATGAGATTACAATTTTATGGGAATGGAAAGTGAACCCAATCCCATATGGGACTCTGTCCACTATGTTTTCAATAATAGGGAGTGTACCCAATTCCATATGGGACTCTATACACTCTGAAAACATAGTCTTGGATATAAACCTTCACATAGGAAAATATATTTCAGTTCTTAAGTATGTGACACACTTTTGTGCCACATTCAAAATATAATGTTATATTTTCACATCTCATTACTTTTGATTCATGTTTTCATGCTCTTATTACACATTTATTATATTATGATAAAAGCCTAATGCCATGAATCATAATTTATGACATATGATTTACTAGGTATTATTATCTTACTTTATGACCTTACAGCTTTATTATGATCTCATACCCATATGTTCATCTCATGCTCACTTATAAAATTTGATTAAAAAATCATATTTTTACATTTACTGAGAAACTGATATCACCCACTATTATATTTCCATTCCCTTGGTTTTTATGGAGATTATTATGTTTTATGTCTCATGTAGGGTATCATGTGACAAGAATATTTGTCAAATATATTGAAAATATTGTTAGATAATTTATTTTTAAATCTATTCTTTCCTCCAATGGCCTAAAGACCTTTCATTTTTATTTTGATAAAGCCCCCTTTTAATGGAATAAGGGGGGAAACCCATGAAATCAAGACATAAAAAACAAAACAGGACCTAGTAGAGTATGGTATAGTTATTATTTGAGATTAATAGGATAAAAAATTATTGAGAACCCAAAAATATAAGCCTAAATATAATAAATTATCCTAAAATTTTGTTTCAAGTATAGATTTTGTATTTTATAGTAAAAACATCCTTTTCTAGATAAAAATAATATGATGATGGATCTAGAATAGATTCACCTAGGGGTGAAAACCCTAAAAATGTTTGGTTGGATATTAACTCAATCTTCAATATGTTCACAAAAAATGGGTTCTCCGGTACACCTCGGTTGACACTCTCAGTGGGATATGATTTGGTTAATTTATATTCTATTTACAAACCATTATGAAGAAATGGATACATTATTATGGTATAATTAGAGAACCTAATACATAGTACAATATAAATTATCTATATTGGAAACTATAGATTCATATGTTATTGTATACACACCATTTATGATTTATCCTTTATAAGTTAGTACATTTCCTTTTATATGATTATAAAAATTATTATTCTTATTTGTCACATTCCTGTGTTTTATTAAATAGATATAAATAAGAGTATTCGAGTTAAAGATGGGTGCAATGGATAATGTGGTGATTATCTTAATGAGTAGAAAGATGGTATGGGAGTAAGAGTATAAAATATCATACTAATACTGGCCCAAATATCTCAAAAAATGGATAATAATTTGAAACTTGTTGTTTTCCTGAAGGCACAAATAAAAGAGATACTTTCTATCAATCCTTTCATGTGAGAATTTTGACTCTCATTTCATGGGTTTTCTAATCCAGAAAATGATGATAAATGGATCAATTCTATGTGGAAAATAGTGTCCATAATCAAATTATTGTACCATGAGAAGGTTAAATAAGTTTTGTGTCATTTATAGTGTGAAACTATCCAGGGGTGTAATCTCATCAATAATATGACACAAAAGGGAAAAAAAATTAGTCAATTTAATGGGAATTGTTTATGAAAATATTGTTCACCAAATATTTTTTTAAGACTCTTCACACAAAAATAGAATGAAATTAGGATGAATCCATTGCTACATATTATGGAAAACTCATTTTACTCACATGGTATACATATAGTTTTATTACTATAATTGAATTATATATTGAATGATTCTTTAGTTCCCTAATAATAAGTCTTCAAAAGGTATTATCTGTTGGATTCTTTGTTAGTTGTGATAAAATTATTCAAGGCACACTTATGAAGGAAATGGAAACTATATACTCTCAACATTGTTTGGTTTTTGAGGATCGTCACATGATCCTTTTTTAGTGTAAGAAAAGTCAAATAGGAAAAAATTATTCTTGAAAAGATTAAAATTATTCATACATAAAAATAAAAAATAATAGATCTTAAAAAGTTCTTTTTTGTGTCATATTTCTTCTTCCTTGATTTGAGGATTATTCTTGAGTAATATAACTGAAGTAATATAAAATGTTCTCCTTCATATGAAGGGGAAACACTAGTCGATAGATCCCATTCTCAATCGGAGGACTCCTATACAGATGAATAGGTGATAGAATCTTAAATAAGAGGCTTGCATAAAATTTGTTATAAATAAAAGGAGAGATCTTATCCCTTTATAAATCTATCCTTGATACATTTTATTTATTGAAAAGTGTTAATAATATTCAATTTATCAGCATATACTAATTCCCATTTTCATTCATTCATTGAAACCATTAAATTATTTTTCAAGAAATTTAATCCATTAAAAATTGATTATTATCAATGAAACCACATGAAAGATTAATGAATGTAAATTTAAATATTCCACTAAAAATTTGTGTGCATATTCTAAAATATACCAATTATACTAAAATCCATAAAGACTATATGAAAAACTTCAAAACGTTTCTTGAATCCATTATAAACTTTTTTTATATGGTTTCAACATATTCTATTCATTTTGGAACAAACACTTTATTGAAAAAAAAAATCATTAACTAGAGGACTAACTATGTAACCCTATAGACAATGGTAGCATTGAAAAAAAATATGAAATTCCTATTTCATAGATGTAATCAATGAATGGTCTCTAGAAAATCATCAATGCTACTCAAGCTACTTAAGGGTCACGTGAAATCCCCATTAAACATACTCAAATATCTATATAAAATTTTCCACCAATATAAGTATCATATATATCATATGTATACTATATATTCCATTCATTCAAGTCCTCAAGTGACCAATAGACATGGAATACTTTAATCTAGTATAATCATCTAATCTATTCTTGATTATTCAAAAGGTTGACCAAGTTGATGAATACATCTCATGTAATTTATCTAATGTATGAGTAGTTCACATTCCATAATCAAAATAATTGAACATATAAAATGTGACTCAACTTATCCTGGTAATGTATTTCCTTAGCCTCATTCAATAAATGTCCATATTTCTTTATTTTTTATAAAAGTTGAAAAATGTCATCTTGGCTTGACTCCAACTAATGACATGATTAACGAAAAACCCAACCACCCCAATATTAGTTAAGTTCATATTTTAAATTTAATAAGTAGGGTATCAAAGTATAATGGTTCTCAAGATCTGTATCTATACAAACTATGTAATAAGTATTTATAATAGGTACACAACTCTTTGTATATATATATAGATTTTTGACATTCACTGAGATATGCTTTAGCGAGTCAGTCCAAGTAATAAGTCTCTAAATATTACATCATGAATATATTAATAATATCTCATATAAAACTCTTTGTAATTATTAAAATAATATATTCTAGATATTATTATCATATCATTGCAATGCTTAATACTCTTTGATAATCACTCATTATGTAGAAATCAACGTTTTTTCTTTGAAGGGATATTTTTCATTCAACCGTTTATGTAAAATATATAATAGCACACATGAATGAATGATAAATGAATATTTCCTTCATTATAATTACTTAATGTTTTTGTAATAATTTTATCTAATCTCTTAGGGTTTTAATTTCCAAATATTCTATAAGACTCTCATGTTGTTTCTACAGTAATTGATTTTAAACATTATATCCATATGTAATTCTCATCACATACCTATGTGACCATATGAAAAAACTATTCCATTAACTATTTAGGTAGTAAAATATATGAATAAGTAAATTATAATAAATTAGGAGACATAGGAATCATATTCCTATTGTTTAACTCTTTGAACATATTTGTAACGTCTTGGCCTAATTGACCACTAAACCATTAGCTGGAACGGTATCCATATAGCCTCAAGCATGCGTCCCCTTATACCAAAGGATGTCGACTAGAAGTGAATTACTAATGGTGTTATGGTGGTGAAACTAGGCCCCCATGGTCATATTAGCACAATGGAATATCAAAGAAAAGTAACAGAAAATATAAGAAGCAGTATATAAGGAAAAGAAAACCAACAGAAGATAAATGTAATAACTGAGTAAATGTGGCCAATGATAATACAACCATGCCTACATGTCTATATGAAGATTCATAAACTGGGAAAAATAAGTACATCTAGAAGAATCATACAATACAAAAAATAGAAAAGAACAACTTCCTTGAAGGAGAACCCCACAAACATCCTAACAACCAACTTAGTACTATACACCAAACTCTCGGGTATAAGAATGAAAATACTATAAAATAACCAAGGATCCTAATCTAGAAACCAAGGAGGTCTGTTCAGGTACCTCAGTGAAATGGTATCCAAAACATTGTGTGAGATATACTTACTAGGCCACCACAAATGGTTTCTAAAGCATAATAAATCTTATGCACATAAAACAAGAAGTGTGCCTCTATACCAAAGTAAAAAAAATCCATTTTAGTTAATAATTAACTAATTCAATATCAGGTTATATAAGGATGTCTGACCTGACCATACCAAATTCTGCCTAATATAGAAACATTTAAACAATACGCAACCAGTATAATTGAGATAAGGGGAAAAGATAAAGGAAATAGTGTGAAACAAATATTATGAGATGGACTGACCCTAATCATATCCCACATATATAAAATATGTAATATTATCTTTTACTATAAATGAAACTAAAAATTTTAAATAATTATAATCTAGGTCCCATCCAAGGTGAACCGTGACAAGGAACCCATGTATTACACCTCGAGAATCATAAGGCACATTGTCAGAGGAGTTCTTCCAATACGATCTGTAAAAGGCCTCAAAAGTATCGCTCCTTGAATAATGTGAGATAATAACCACAAATCTCTAACTAGTATCCCACATAGGGGAACAAGTCTCACTCATGGCCTGGAATAACCATATCACCAACAATCTCATCCAAGGTGTCTCCCCTAGGGAACTGGTATCACTCACAACAAGGTAGGGAGAATGCATGGTTAGACAATTAGGGTATACTAGCATCTCCCTTGGTGGGTACACAACCCAAACAGTATATCTAATCATCATCATAATGATTTTCTCATTTTAATTCCATGGAAGGAAACCCAAGTATCACACAAGGCATTCATAATTTATTTTATCAGTTTTTTTAAACATTAAGAAACGCCAAGTAGTTGACAATACATAACATAGGAAAAAGAGAATTATAAGAACCATGCCCATTTTCCATTTAATTTTTAGAATTTAAAAGGAACTAATATATAATAAAGACACACCATATCTCAAATTATTAATTAATAAGGCCATCACATTAAACCAACAATCCAAAGAAGTCAAAGAACCTATATCACTTCCAAATAGAAGAAGGTGCACCCCATCGAGGGGTTATATTATAAAACATGAAATTTTTGTCCAAAAAATCATTTCATTCAATTGAAAATCATTTGAGTTCTTTATAAGTTATAATGGATCCCACTATAATGGTGGTTTAGGATAATAATAGACTCAACTCAATAGTAGTGTACACATATATAAATGGCACACCCAAAGGGGAGTCTCAAACATAAGGCAGACATTGTTCAGCATGTTCTATTTAAAGAACCCATCCTAAATAAGTTGTTTGGGTTAAAATTCCACCCTCTAACCATACCAAGGAGGGTTTCAAACACATTACAATGTAGGATAAACAATTTATTTCAATGTAATTTATTATTTTGAAATGACATCTGGTAAGTATGGCGCGTTGCTCAATGGTGACATTTTATAAAGTGACAAAACTTGAGTGAAAATATATGTACCACTTACCTTATACCATGGATAAACCAAATGTCCAATATTGATGTTTTATTTGGATTGGTTTGAGAGAAATCAAATAAAGAGACATCCTCCTTAAAAATATGGGAAATGAGCTCACACCAAAGTATCACAAAAAAAGGGATGATAAAATAAAAACAAAAGAAATAGGAATGAGGTGCTTGCTGAGAAGAATCCATAGGGAAAAATAGTTCTCAAATCTGAAGATGCACATCAGATATACCGCCATGGATAGTGGAGGAGGAATGGTGGAGGTCGAACGAGAGAAGGGTGTTGTACGTGGTAGGAAAGAAAGGTGGACAAAGATTGGGTTTAAAATTTAGCTTTAATAAGGTTGGATCCATAAATTCACCCAACAGAAAAGGGCTCATGGTTTGACCACATTATTTTTTCAAATAGTACACCAACCATTTTTTAAGGCACTACCCAACGAGATTCATGCATGGTTAAGGCATACATTTCAAATAATTTTGAAAAAACCATTCCAAAACCCACAGTAAAAAACCTAAAGCTGGGCACACGACCATGAAGTACCTCCTTCTCCTTTGGGTTAGGCCGCACAATTTTCCCTGGGGCTACATAGTTTCATAAAAATCATGATCCCCTAACAGTTCCTTCCAATTTTGAGGTTTTTGGTGTCCAGAACTCCCAAAACTCAACAAAACACATAAGGAACTTCTCATTACTTTAACCACATATAAAAATAACCAATTTAAGTGTTCCACACCTTTGAATTAAACTCATAATCTAGGTTTACAAAATGGCCCATCCGCCAAACGATGAAATTCAAATTCTTCTGGATTTTCATCCTTTCTAAAAACACTAAACACTACAATCTCCCGACCTTAAAATTTCTAATCCTTGATAATCCTTAGGAAGATGAATATAACATCACTAGAGCTACTCATGTTTTGAATTATTATTCAAATTGTTGTGTTTCATTTCCAAACACCCATCGCACCTTTGAGAGTCACCTTAACACATCCCACATAAGTTGTGGACACTCAATACGACACTTCTTTTTCTGAATTGAAAAAGAAAGATAACACCTAACTGAACCTACCTTACCCAAGAAAAGATAAAATCACTATCTCATTCACCATTAGGCTCCAAAATTTTCAAGGATCAAATCAAGTGATGATATTCCACTGATTTAAGAATTCCATTTTCCATACAAAGGATATCTTGGAATGATTCACTGCTTAAATGATCGGTTGACTCCCAATCAACCTCAGCGAAATAATTGAGATGAATTTTCACAAAATTTCTCAGATGGCATAGACCTCACTTGATGTAACATGACAAAGTTCCATTAATAGGGTCCTCACTGACCATAGGAAAAAAGAAAGTGGGATAGAAAGTTGAATAGTCTCTAATTGACTCTTATTAAAACACTCGGCTTAGATAGCTAGTGGATTTCAGAAGATAAAACTGATACCTTTTGATGAATGCACATTAATACTTATCTGATCATACTCACTGAATCATGTAATAGTCTTCCTATGAATCTTGTACCAAGATGTCTATTTAAGATGTTGTGCCCTGGAAAGACCATGGGAGTATAAACAAAAAATCACACATGGATCAATACCACTTTTAAAACGAATCATCCAAGTCCATTTGTAATATGGGGTAACCTCAAAATCTTTAATAGGTATTCAAGGAGAATATCCAAGGAAAACCTTGGTGGAATTTTTAAAGAGAGACATTGGTACCAATCAGAATGTCCACAAACAAAAAACAATTACTGATCCCAAAGAATAATCTATCTAGAAATCATGTAAAAAAGGAAAACAATTGGTGTCTATGAGTCCATCCAAGACATTCCTACATGGTAACCCATGTATCACTCATGACTAACCTAGCCTTGATAAAACCACACTTCTTGAGTTCACTCTGATAGGAACCACCCAAACAATATAAGTTTCTTTTAAAACCTTAGCATCGTGTAAGACCAATACTCTCTCATTGTACCCAGATGATACTAAGAGAGGGATCATAGTAATACTTAATCTAAGAGTACACAAAGAATATTTAAACAATCCCAAAAATTATCTGACACACTCTTAATGCATCAGAATAAAGTGACAAATATGGTTTAAACCCAACCATTAAAAAGGAAAGAATAGTCCAACCACTAATGGTTATCTTCTTTTAGAGAAATCTCATATTTAATTGTCAGCACACTGTCACAAACTGATCACAATGAACTTACAAATTAGGTAACCTTGTGACCACTTGTACTTTACAAACGATGGAAACCCATGACATACGGTATTTCAAGGGGTCACATACACAGCCAACTATTCATTCCATTGCTTCCTTACAATCACTTACATGATTTTAAAATTTTCCAATCTCGTGGTCATTCTAAAGAAACACTAACACTTTTAAAATTTCTTTCTTGGTTGTGTGCCTTATATGTGGAAAAAATTCTTAACTAAAATTAAAGTGATACTCATAATCTTAAGAGTGTCTTAATCATTGTGTCTACTGAGGAGGGGGTGAACCCACTGAGCACACTCTATTGACCACTGATTATGGGTCCTAAAGTAGGCCATTGCACAATATCAAGATCTAATCTATGGGAATTTAAAACTATTCACTTAAAATAAAACTTGAATAGATTTCCACTAGGAATATGCTTGACACTCTTCTGAGTTACGTTCACATGTGCAAAAGCATTAGGTGTAAAAGAAAAAAAATTCCAACATTTGAAATAACCTTATTCTCATTAACATCATCCCATAAATTAGGGTGAGATTGATTTAATTAGATTATATTCACTCTAATACAGAAATGACCCATTAATGTAACATAAAAACTCAATGAATACATGATTTCTACTGAATGGAAATAATTTATAATCCCCTTTTTGAAACATGATGATTTATGCATGTAAAAATGCATACTACCCTGAGAATTATGAAGCAAAACAGCATATCCTTGAAATTATCCACAGGTGTAAATGGTCATATACATTCAAGTATCTGATGGACATCTCAAAAGGAAAATTTCAGAGTCACTCTACATTGCATGACTTCCAAAATGGTTGATGGCCTCCAGAGCCATTTATCGCTAAATAGAAGAAGAAGGGAGGGTCACACAACCTACTTAATCATATGAACATTCCTTTGGCATGTATATCCCATTAAAATAGATAATTTCATAATTCTCACACTCCAAAAAATACTTACAACAATGCATGACCACCAGTTTAAACAAAGGTTTCATTTTGGAAACTAAGAGTCCTATACGGGACCGCAGCACCTGAACAGTACCATAGTATAGAAACTACTCCTAATCAACTAAAAAACTTTAAAGAGTTGAATGGAGTGCCCAAAAATGTATAAACCCTTACATAAGTAGAAAGAATCAACCCTACCAAGGGATCACACCAGAAAAGGTCACTAGGCTTAAGGGCCTACTATTTAGGTTCAAGATTAAAGAGAAGAGGCCTATAGGAAATGATCATGATCCCATTTCAAGTTAGGACTAAAGGAAAGAACTTAAACTACCCATAAATAGGGTTCAAGCTAAAACACACCAATTAAGGTTTCCTTTTAAGGCACTAAACAAAAAATAAATTAATCCATTAAGAATTTGAAGATTTGTTTTCAAGGAATAACTAATACAAGTCATTAAAAAAATTGGATAAGACCTCAAAGTAAAACACTAAAGTTACAATATAATAATTTAAAACATTGTCATTTATTGATTTCGTGTTATAATTATACCATTTATCACATAACCCTACTTTAGGAAACATTCATTTATCTATAAGTCCTCACAAAAATTACAGCTCCGGGAAGATTAGAAATGTCTCTAATTAATAAATTAAAGGGGTTATTAGTCAAAAGGTTGTCACATTATGTTTAAATGAGATTCCATATAGTTGGTTATGGGAACTTTAAAATTCCTTCAACACATAGCATAAGCACACCCCCATGGGGTTAAGATCTATAGGCTACGAAAAGTAAGGGATTCCTATAAGGGTCCCATTATGTCATTTTGGGTTCATTTAAAAGAAACCCAAAAATTTTAAACATTTAGATTTTCAAAACACACTTTGAGGGTTCATTTTGTAAGAATCATTCCACAACTAACTAAATTGGTCCAGTTTTTCATTTTAGAATTTATCCATACTGGTCATTATGCCTAAATAATATAGGTTCATGACATGATAAAGGAAACCATTTCATTTAAGGTCAAAATAGAAAACATTTATATTTAAAAAAATTCTAAGTAGATATATCATAATAGATTATTCGATTTAATGGGTTACCAGCTCTCAAATTATAAATTTCACAATCACTTTATAAGATGTTATCAGTTCCCATCTAACTGAAACCATGTTATCATGGATAAAAGTAAATTTAACCTCTAGAATAATAATTTGAAGGCACATAAAATTTATAAGGTGCATCTATAATGGCTTGACTATATGGGTCACCATATTCAAATTCATAAAGCATATATACATGTTACAAATTGGACAAATTGGATCCTATTTAACCACACCTGATTTTCTTAGAAATAAAGAGAAATGAAACAACTTAAATATTTATATAGTATTCTATATAATGTGAATCAATAGTGGTTCGGTTATATGGATCCTCACTTTCCAATTTATAAGTCACCCATGCACCTTACAAATTGCACATTGTCTCTCATTTAATCACAAACAACATGTTTCAACCCATTCTAAAAAATCATAAAAGCATGGAAATTTCAAAAAAAACACTAATTAATTACCAAACATGGTAAGCAATCATAAAAGATACATGAATCCTTAATCATGATAAATAAGCATAAAAAAGTAAAATAAGCATGGAATATAAAGAAATCATGATAATTTAAATTAAAGGAGAATGCTAATCAAATAACTAAATAAGTGAAAACTAAACATGTTATTGAAATTTCTAACACGAAACATAAAAGACATTATATTAAAAGAATAAAGGCTCATCAAAAAAAATTAAAACAACCTAGGTATGCAATCTACATGGCACGATATATGGATGGCATGTGAATTCACTATGGGCCTATAATGATGCAGGTATTCCTTCCTCCACATTTTACCAGGACAAGGGTAAATACCATAAACCTCATAAATCAGTATGTGTTAGAAATTACTCCAATAAATCAAGGTGAAATCATAATCAACTGTAATAAATAAAAGAAATAACAACAATTTCAACCATAACCACTTGGAATTTTCCTAATATGTGGGTTGTTGACCCCCAGAAATGGTTATTTACCAAGTGCCGACACATTCCTATTCTCTTGTATACCAACCCAAAATAGTAATATAAAGGAAAAAAGATACCCTAATACTAATTTGTAACATTCTAGTCTGACTAACCACTAAATCGGTAGTCGGACTGGTCACCACATGGCCTCAAGAGTGCCTGCCCATATATCAGAGGCTTCCAACTAGCAGTGAGGGAATAATGGGGGAATGATGGGGAGACAATACCCTCATTGTCATATTATCACGATGGAATATTGTAAGTAAATAACAGAAAGCAGTAGAATCTCTATATATGGAAAAGACAAATTGATGAAGATAAATGTAATAACTGAGTAAACATGAGAAATGACAATACAAATATGCATGAATATCCGTATGTTAATATATAAACTCATAAAAATAATTACAACTATAATAAAAATACAATTCCAAAACAAAAAATGAAAAAAAAAATATCCTTGATGGAATTCCCCAAGAGCATCATGAGAACCAACTGAGTCTTGCTCTCTTAACTCCCAGTTATAAGAATAAAAACATAAGAAAATAAACATAGATCCTAATACTAAAATAATGAGGTTTTTTCAGGTATCCCAGTGAAATGGTGGCCCAAATAGGGTTTGACATACACTCAATAGTCCACTACCAATGGTGTTTAAAGCATAATGTCGTTCATGCATATTAAACAAGAAATGTCCCTTTATACCAAAGTAAAACAGCTATGTAAGTAAATAATTAACTAATTCAGTCTCAAGTTCCATAAGGACACCTAAAATTAATGTAACTGATTCATCCAAATCCATAAATATCTGATTCATAGGCAACATGTAAAATTGAGATAAGAGAAAGGATAATGTAAATTGCATGAAATAGAAATCATGAGATGGACCGACCCCAAAGCATTTTATTTGGATCGGCAGATGTGTCCCACGGATAATAAATATGTACCATTTTCCTTTAATATATTTATAACTACCCATTTTAAATAATCCTCATCCTAGGACTATACAAGGAGAACATTGAAAAGGAACATATGTATCGCACTAAGAGCATCATAAGGATCACTGCCATCAAATTCCATCCAATATGATCCATAAAAGTCCTAAAAAGTATCAATCCTAGCCTAATGTGTTTCAACAACCTATTATCATGTTCTAGGTATGTCACATAGGGGATCGACTCTCCCTTGTGACCTGGTTCAACCATCTCTCCAAAAATTCCATCCAAGGTGTCTCCCCTAGGGACCTGGAATCACTCAGTATGAGGTAGGTAGAATTCATGGTGAGCACGACCTAGCATACTAGTATTTCCCCCAGTGTGTTCACAACCAAAATATTGTATCTGATCACCAAAAAAATGATTCCTTCCTTTGAATTCCATGTATGTAAACCCAATTCTCATTCATGTCATTCATGATTCAATTAATCAGTTTAATTAAACAATACGAATGGTTATGTGGTGGACATTCTATAACATAGAACAAAGAGCATTAGAATAACCATACCCTTTTTAGATTTCATTTTTAGAATTTAAAAAGGGAACATACATAAGAAAACCACACCACATCTCAAATTATTAATAAATAAGGCCATCACATTAAACCAATAATCTAAACAAGGCACAACACCTATAACACTTAAAAATTAAAGACAACTCACTTCATCAAGGGGTTTTTTTAGAAAACCTGGAATTTTTATTCAAAAAAAATTGTTCAATTTAAAATGATATAAGTTCATCTCAAGGTATAAATGAACCCACTACAATTTTGGTTTGAGACCAGAAGATACTCAATTAAATAGGATTGTATGCATATATAAATGGAACACCCAAAGGGGTGACTTATACATAATGCAAACACTGTTCAAAACGTGATATTTAATAAAACCACAATAAAGGGGTTGTTTTCTTTTAGTTCTCACCCTCTAAACATACCAAGGATGGGTTTAAACATATCACAAGGAAATTTAAAAAATATAATTCAATGAAATGTTTTAATTTTGAACTGACAACAGTTAAGTCCGGCACGTGGCACAACTACGAAATTTTATAAATTAAAAAAAATTAATGGGAAACTTTATATATTACCAACCTTATACCATGGACTACCCACACATCCACTATTGAGGTTTGATTCAGTCCAGTTTTAGATAAATCGATGAAACGGACATCCACCCAAAAAATAAAGAAAATGAGATCACACCAAAATAGAGGATTAAGAGGGATTATAAATGAAGAATAAAAAATTAGAAGGAGTATCTTACAAATAGAAATATGTATGGACTAACATCCCTTGAATCTGAAAATGGATGGAGGATATACCACCATGCCTATAGGAGGAGGAATGGTGGATCTCTTGTGGGAGAAGGGTGCTACACATTGTTGGGAAGAAAGGAGGAGGAAGATATAGTTCCAAATTTATGTTCATTAATGTTATATCTATAAATTAATCTAATAGAAAAGTTTTGATAGTTATTCCACATGATTTTCCGAACCATGTGCCAACTATGTGCTAAGGCACTACCTAAGGAGAACCGTGCATGGTTAAGGTGCGTAGATCACCTAATCATGTTCAAACTGTGCCAAAACCCACTATAAAAAACATGCAGTTGGTATTATGGTCATGTGGATACTCCCCCATTATTTTAAAAAATCATGCATCACTTACTACTCCTCTATATCTGGTTGCATGGTTTTTTCTAGGGGGCCTCACGGTTTCAGAAAAACCATGTTCCCCTGATAGTTCCCTGTAATTTTTAGGTTTTCAAGTTCCGGATCTCTAACCTAGAAGAAAAACCTTAGTGGACCCTAGGGCCTTGAACCACATCTAAAATAAACACATTAAAGTGTTCCAAACCTTGAAATTCCATTCTGAAGCTAGGTTTACAAAACAAACCATCCCCCAAATGATGAAATTAAAATTCTTTTGTATTTTTGTCTGGTAAAATAAACAGGATGCTATAATACTCAAACTTCTAAACTTAATAACAAAAAATTATATGATGTTAAATTTGGGTATCTTATTAGAAGTATTTATATTTATCTCATCTTTATCCTTGGAACCCTTTCCATTAAAAATTTTCCATTGAAATATTTTGAAAATTATTTAACTATTTACATTATCACATTACATGAACAGCCTAATAAGTTTTAAGATAAAATGATATCGTGTTTTTTTTATTTTTTCTAGTATAACTATTAAAATTTCTCTTTAGTACAATACCCTAAACACTTCTAGGATTAAAAGTGATAAATATTGTATATTTTCTAGTATAAAACTATAGGTAATGGTAATGTTGGCTTGTAATAATAACTAAATGTAACTCTTTACATTTCTATGTACCATCACATATTCTAAAAAATTTTAGATATAAAGTGAAAAAATCACTTCAATCTTAGACTGGTAAAATCCTATCTGAAATGCTGATAATAATTTTCAGGAATTAACTCAACGTGAACATTAACATTATTACCACTATATATCTATAAATGTTTTAGGATATAAATTGAAAAATCACTTAATATCTATTAATTAAATTTTAACTTATCTAATTGAAAACATACACCTACTAGTATTTTAGAAATGATTTTTCTATGACACAAAAACATCATTGTGTTTAGGAAATAAAAATTATTTAATATTAATAATAATAAATAACAAATAAAACCTCATATCCATATCATATATGGTATTCTATGTGTTTGGAACATATTGCATTTTAAATATAAGGATCTACTAAAATATACCATTGATGGGTGGTCTGAATACATACCCTCATATTTTAACAAATCAGAGAAACATGTTTCCCTTGATAAAAGTCTTTCATACATTTTTTTATTTTATAATATATTAGAGAAAGTGAATAATAATAAACAATTTGAATATAATTAATCATATCTTTTTTTATACTTATTCTTTGCTAATGAAAAATATCACTAGTTATATTAGAGTAATGAGATGAAGATGCACATACTTTACTTAGATTCATTTAATCTTGACAGATTCCACTATATTCTAATCCTTATTATAGAAAATTCATACTTCATATCTTCTATGTAAATATAGACTCTATCAATTATTCCTATGAATTTGAACTCTTGTGTATTTACAACACTTGTAATAAGTACATTCAATTTCACATAACCTTAAAAGTTGAAAATGCAATTTCTATAACATTTATACCAAATTAGAACATTACATAGAGTTATCAAGACCCTTTAGGTAATGAATATAATCCCATAATATAGAATCATTACTCTGTCATGATAAGACACTTTATTTTCAAATAACATTAATTTGCTTCTTGAAGAAATATTATTATAATTTCAAACTCTTCCTCTTTTAGTTTGAGCTTTTTCTTCATTGTAATTTCTATAAATTATACGAACTTAGTTTTTGTATGCCAAGTTCCTTTATTCTAAACATTATTATAATATCACAAAAACTTTTCTTGAACTCACTCATATTATCAGAACATTTCCATCAGTGACAAAAAAAATGGTTTCCTTAACAATAATAAGGATTATAGTAATTATTTAATATTACCAATAATATTCAATTATATTTAATATTGTTAATATAAAAATCATACTGAGTACATTAGACTATAATTCCATAGGTTAATTGAATTATAGTTCATTTTAAACCTTAAATGAATCAATATGAATGAGGTTAAGAAAGTACTAACTAACCCACCACACATTTTTCAATTCCTCAAATTTATAAAGTTTTGAAAATATGAAAATCAATGCTCTAATCCAATGGATAACAAGTAAAATATGCATCAAAAACTTAATAGACCAAGGGTACAGGGAATACCCTTTGCAATCACTAATGCTGAAGTGGAACATAATAATATAGTGTTTAAAAGGTTACTTATTCTCCACTACATATCTATAAATTTATTATTTTATTCTGGTTCTTTATATTCTTTCATATCATATATTTTTATTAAAAATTTTGATTCACCACATAAACCTCTAGATATTTAATTATTGGTGAAAACAATTAATGGTTAATTGATCACATCCATGGTATAAAACTCTCCTCTTATCAAAATTTTTAGGAAGATTCTTTCTATAGATCTATTTTCCCTTAACTTGGTAAACATTGATGTGATTTTGGGAATGTATTGGCTCTTCATACATAGAGCTCAGATAAATTTTTAGGATAAAGAAATATTCTTTTATATTCGAAGTCATACTCTTATAAAATTTTAATAAATATTTTATTATTAACTCTCTTTGGAAGAAAAATATATAATATGGGTCATGATATCCAATAATGCAGGAATATTTTCCCAATTGGTTGGTTATGAATTCAACATCATGGACATGAATATCATAAAAGAGTATATTGATGTATTCTCTAAATATATGCATAGTCTCCAACTAGAATGTGGGTTTGAGTTTTTAACTATGCTAATTCTCAGTTTTAATCTATTATTAAAGATTCTATACAAAATGGACATTATTGTATTGGAAGAACTAAATAAGCTACTTTGACAAAATCTAAATAATGGATTTATGTTCCCAAGTTCTTCAACATGGGGTTCATTGGTTCTGTTCATCAAGATGAAGGATGGATCGATACACCCATTCATTGATTATCATGAACATAAAGAAATCATGATTAGGAAAAAATTATCTTATATATCATAATGACGATATGTTTGATCAAATCAAAATGGATTTTCAATTATAGAAATATGGATCTTTGATCCAGATACCATCAATTATGGTTAAAGATATACCCTATATATCTTTTTTCACAAGATATAAACCAGTAATGACTTTAGGACTTACAAATTCGCCTAAAATATTCATAGATAATATTAATATAGTCTTCAAATATCACCTTGAAAAAATCATGGACTTATTTTTTTAATATTTTTATAATATATGCTAAGGGTATGAGTAAATATTAGGAGTATTTGAAAATTGTTCTAAAATCATTTTAAAAAGAAAAAACCATTTTCCATGTTCCAAAAGTAAAAATTTTAGTCTATAAAATTTATCCTTTCTCGGTCATGTAATCAAAATAGAGGGTATATCTATGTGTCCACTAAAAATATATGGTATATCTAAGTGTCCTAGACTATCCACAGTGATAAAAAAAATAAATAGTTCTCTTAGATTGTATGGATACTACCGGTATTTTTTAAAACATTATCAGGATTTTCTAATCTTATAACAATGTTAACATGAAAGGGAGTAATGTTTTTCTAGATAGAATAATTTGAGGAAATATTCAAGTATCTTAATAAGAGGTTGGTCACTACACATGTACCTCCATTTCCTTACAGTGAATAAGGGTTTGGTATATGTAGTGATTCTTCATTAAAGTGATTGAGATGTTTCCTTATGAAAAGTGATATGGTAATAGATTATGCTTAACATGTATCAAAGAATCTGAGAAATGTTACTTGATTCATACTCTAGAGGTAACAACAAGAATATTTTCATTAAATATTGGTGAAATTATCTCTATATTGAAAATTGTGGTATCTATACTGACCATTACAGCTAAAGTATAAATTCATATAGAAAGAGTTGAATATGTTCCAAAGTAAATGGTCAAAGTTAATTAAAGAAAATGATTTCTAAAAACACTACTAATCAAGGAAGAAAAACAAGGTGTAAGATGCTCTATGTAGAAATGAACATCCTACCCTATCCATGATGAGAATTAAAGGGACCTAATCTTCATATATATTCAAAGTACAGACAAGGAAATCATAAGTATATGGATGAAATTTGACTTCTCAAAAAATATTTCTCAACCATCCATCAATGTATAGACCAATGATGCGCATATGGGGTATATAAATCAATAGAAGAAGTTATAGAAAATTCTAGAGTTAATCCTTAATGATGATGTGATTATGTGATTTGGAAAATGAAAATGTGTTCCATAAATACCAAAATTGAAAAAAGGTTTATTAGATGATGCATATAGCTCATCACTCTCTATTTATCATTGAATCACCAATATGTATATAGATATAAAGAATATTTTCTAGTGGTAAAACATATAGAGGGGGGTAAAATGTATGTATCTTGATTCTTGGTATCTAAGTAATTTAAGGAAGAATGTTATATTTCTAAGGGGATGATAAAAACATTACTCATATATTTATTGAAGTGGGAGAACATCACCATGAATTCCATTGTTATACTTCCTAACATTTATAAGGAATATAATTCCATTTGGTTTGTAGTATATAATCATAAAATATTTACACATGTTATTTCTATTCAAGATGATTTTTCACTCGATCATATTACAAGGATATTCCCAAAGGATGTGGTAGGGCCATATGGAGTACCACTTTTAATTTTATATGATTGATATAAAAGTTTTACCTTAAAGTTATGGGGGAGTATTAAATAAACATTCAATAATGATATAATCATAATTAATTCTTATCATCCTTAAACAAATGAGAAATATGAGAGGACCAATTAGACTTCAGAAGATATGTTGTTATTCTAGTAAATGGATTTCCACGGAATTTGGTATCAATATCTTGAGGTTCCTGGTTTTTGAATAATAATTGGATGTTTTTTAGTGACTATAATGTTTTTTTCCAAATATATGTCCATATAAGCACTAAATGCTTAATTTCAGTATTTATGGGTAATTTTCAGGATTTTATATTCTACTGCACAGATCAAGGAATATTCAAACTAAAATATAATATTAAATGACATATAAGTACTAGAATACTTCATGTAAAATTGAATGATAAATGACTTGACCAGCCAGTATACATGCACAAGTAATGGACCAAAGTTCACATGCTATGTAAACCTTAAATAACACCATCTATGCCCATTATATAAGTTTTTAGTGAGATAAATCAACTATACACACCATGTACATCAGTGAAATATGTCATGTTTCTACTTTGTTTGTTCATTCCTCCCTTGAGTCCAACATGGGTTTTTACATTTAATTTCATTTTTCTCTTATTTCCCTCCTTTCCACTTTCCCCTTATATATCCATGGATGTGATTGACTTATAAATCTACCCATTAATTGTTATCATGTCTAGAAGAGGGTAGAGGTTTTCTATTGAGGTTTTAAAGATAGTGTTGGTGGGTTGTAATTTAAATTCTATTGTGTTTTCTGTTATTTTGATTTCTATTTTATAATTCATCTAATGATTAAACTCCAAATTCATTGGTGGTTTTGTTTCAGACCAATAAAGATAGAAACTGGGAAAACAAAAAAAGTTATAGTGGGTGAGCCCATGACCATTGGGTTATACTATTTCCAAAGTATTAGAATTTAGTTAAAAAAAATTTTAGGTGATTAATTAATGGAATAAGAAACATATTTATAAAATATGAAGTTATTTTTTCATAATAAAAAACAATAAAATAATGGAATCCACATGGTAAAATAATTTCATAAAATTTTAAAAATACTCTGGAATGATTTTTATGATAAACCCTAATCAAAATTTCAACACTGTATTTTTTTCTATTCCTTTATATCATTTATTATTCTTTTACTCTCTTATATTTTTATAAATGGTCATTCCAATTCATCTGATTATTTTATTTTTATCATTCTAATAAAATGAATGAATGTTCTTAAACTCGTCACTTTTTTTTCTTCACTTCAATTTCCCTATGGGATAAACTTGTACTCCCACTAGTACCACCTTCTATTTTGTGAGGGTAAACACTTATAATTTTATACACCGTGTGATAAGAGAGTTTACATATTAATCTAGTCGATTTCTCATACAATAACAGTCTCCACTCCCACATCCATATGGAACCATATGTGTCAATATATAGGAAAGGATTTTGAACTTTAAAATAAAGGAATAAATTTAGATAAAGTAAACAATTTGGACCTGGTCTTATCTATGATATGATGGGGAAAATTAAAAACATTTTGTAACAAATTAGTAACTCCCAAATTCAACCAAAGAGACATGATAATTAGAAAAAAAAGATATTGGTTTAAAATTTAATGATATGTTATTTCATATAATTCCTCCCTGTAAGATGGTAAAAATATTTTTGATAAAGGGGAAAGATGATCCCCAGATTTATCATTTTTTTTTAGATTCTTGATTATGTGGGGACTATAGATTATCACATAACATTCCCACCAAACTTCTCTCACGAACATAAATAATTCCATGTGTCTCTTTTAAGGAAGCACATACTAGATTTATCAAATGTACTAAAGTGAGATGTTGTGAAATTAAATAATTATTTTTCTTATAAGTAACAACTAGTGGATATCTTAGATTGAATATATAAAGTGTTTCTAAATAGTCCACTCACCAAGTCGAAGTTATATGGAGTATTCATAAGTTTTAAGAAGAAAACTGGTAATATAAATATATAATGAGGTAGAAGTACCATTATTAGTTTTCACCAGAGTAATAAACTTTTGAGAGATAAAATATTTTAAGGGGATAGAACGTTACACCTAATATTTTACTATGCCTTTTACAATAAAATAAATATTAATTTGGATGTCTTGTTTCACCCACAACACCAAAAAAATGATGACATGTTTTATTGAGGTATAATATCCCAATACATTATAATAATTAATAAATTATGATAATACAATAAGAAACAATATTAAGAGAAGAAAAATAGTAATAAACATGCATCTAAACAAAAATACGATATTAATTTAATCTTTATCCTTAGGATTTTAAATCAAGATTATAGCCATAATCATAATTATATAAATGTGGCCATGTAGTAGATCCAATATAAGAATGATGAGATATAATTTAATGAACAAGATGAATGATTTTAGTGATGTATTAAAAGTTATACATAAGGGTAAAATCAAACTTTTATATATATGTTCAATGGAAATATTAATATAAAAAATATGAGGATTAAAAATATAATCATTGGTTATATCAGATGGGTATGTTTTCTAATTTAAAATAATATAATTCTTAAACAAATAATGAAAAAAAAAGATAACATTTAATTAATATGTAATGAAAACGTATTATTAAAATTTGTATTAAAAATGATTTGATTAATTAATGAAATTAAAATAAATATTTTCATACCAATGTATTAACAAAAACAAATGGTTATAAGATGAATAATTAAATTTTATTATATGTAGTTAAAATAATTTAATTTTAAAAACTGATATTTTTAAAGTACTATTTTATTAACTATAACACTTTTATTTAACTAAATTAAATGGATATAAATTAAAATATTGATATAAATTAAAGTTTATATAAATATATTAATTCTTATTTAATTATTAAAAAATATAAAATAAGAATAAAAACCCATGTGGTTTAAATAATCCATTTCATACAAAAACATTTTAAGCTTTATATTTTATATTTTTACCAAAAGTAAAATTTATCATATTTAGAAATTGAATTAGATTAAATTAAGTCCAAATTTTAAATCATAAAAAAAATTGTGTAATAGGGTTCATCAAATATTTTTGGTAAAAAAATTACCATTGTAAAAAAATTAAGCAAGGTAAAAAGGCGGTAAAATAGGTAATATACAAAGGATAAAATAATATTAAATATACTTGACTTCAATAAATTCTATATGATATTTTTTAGTTTGGGAATTTAAAACCACATGTCTCACCAACACCTCATATCCAAACTTACCTAACTCTCATGTGAATTCACCATTACCATTCACCTAACATATATTTCCAAAGAAATGTCTCTCAATTTCACCTATAAAAGGAGCTATCGTATACCCCGTATAAACTATTATATTCATTCTATAATAACATGAATACCTTCTCATTTTCAACATCTTAAATCCTTATAATTCCTTGGGATGCTTATGTTTCCTTCAATTAATCTCAAATCCTTCATTCCAAAAGAACCCATATCGAGATGGAGATAATAAATAAAGTCAGTATCCAAGTTGTTATCTTAATTTTCAAATTACCTTATCCTAACCACTCCATAAAAATAAAATTATCTAAAATAATTATGTTATATTTCAATCATTATGATTATGATAAAATTATACTACAATCACTTAACTCTAAAATCTTACTCATTCACTAGTATAATATGTTCTTATATGGGTCAGTACAACCACCTACAAGAATGATGTTATACCAACA
Source organism: Viscum album (assembly GCA_963277665.1). Taxonomy (NCBI): domain Eukaryota; kingdom Viridiplantae; phylum Streptophyta; class Magnoliopsida; order Santalales; family Viscaceae; genus Viscum; species Viscum album. The sequence continues at coordinate 315,906,399 of OY728161.1, forward strand.
TATCCATTTTCACTATGAATAAGAATAAATATATTAATAATTATGATATTATATATTAAGGGATAATTTATGTGATTAATATTTTTCTAAAATAATGACACAAATTTATCAATCATTATAAATTAGGTCAGGGTTATTGGTAAATTTTTAAAAAAAATGTTCACTATGGATTCCATTCTTACAAAAAAAACATATTTTAATCGAATATACATGGGGTTTCAAAAATATTAGAAAAAATGATTTAAATACATTTTAGAACATTTTAATGATGATATTCATATCAAATAAAATATTCCATCATATATATTACTAATGTTGAATGAAATAATCAAAAATACTAACATCTGATAATCAAGAAAAACATTAACTAATTAAAATATGTGTAATAAAGGATTATAATTAATCAATATAAAGAAAAATTTATATGAATAAGGTTAAGGAATAAGTGATTAAAATTGTAATGTTTATTTAATAGGAGTTCAAATTGTTTTTTTAATTCGGGTGTAAAAGGTAAGGGTTTTCTTTATAATATCATTTTGAATTTAATATTTCTATGACTACATTCCCTCTTGGGATATTTTGTGATATTTTCCTCTAAAATCACATCTATTTTATTCTACTTTGTTTTCATATTTTTACATGAAATTCAACCATTTTAATTCAACTTTGGTTCCTAATTCACTCTTAGTGATACTTATAAGAGAAACCAACCCATCCTCTTTTTTAATAGGGAATCCTTCTCCTTCATTTCCATATTATTTATTTTATATTATGGGTGTTATTATCATTGATTATATGATTAAATAAGTTATTTTTAAATGTAAATGTTTATCATTACAAAAGGAATGTTTTTTTAAAATATTTTCTATAATAATGAATTTTCCCAATGACTCCATCAGTTTTCTTTATGTAACTTCCTCCCCAAGTTTTCTTTGTTTTATAAATAAATTAATATTCAATTCATATTACAAATTATTTTCTTAAAATGTTTCAACAATAAAAGGATAGTTTTCCTTCTTTATCAAAGTAAATTTTAATTATCTTATGGTTGTTTCTTCATATATATTAGCACTCAAAAATGTTTCCTATACTCCATTTGTAATATCTTCTAATGACACCATCCACCTTCTTTCTCTTTAATGTTTATGATAATTTATTACAATTTTATCAGGAAACCTATTCTTTTTTATGGGTTAATTAATCTATGATGAAATAATTAATGTTTCTAAATTCTTATGGAACACATATGTATGGTTTATCAATGTGTGATAAGTGTCACCTATATAGACCTCCAACGAATTGGGTATAGAATAATATGTCATGAAATTATATGTTTTTGGGAATGGGGAGTAAACCTAATCCCCTATATTACTATTTTCACTATGTTTCTAGGAATTTGGAGTGAACCCAATATCCTATGGGACTCTATCTACTATAAAATGATGGTACTAGAATTAATCATTGATATAAGAAACGATTTTTATATGAGTTTTTATTCACCACACTTCTATTCCACATTCATATGCCTCTGTTATATTTTTTTTACTCATGATTATTGACTCATGTTTTCACACTCTTCATGGCGTGCAATATACTAAAATAAATATGTTGTGACTCATATTTTATGATATATGATTTGTTAAGAAGTATTATATTATGTTATGTCTATACAAAATTTTTATTCTCTCATACCCATATTCTCATATTATGCTCACTTGTTATCTTTGATTAGATACTCTTATATTTACCATTACTAAGAATCTAAGATAACTCTTTCTTATGTTTAATTCAATAGGTTATGAGTGGTAGAATTAAAGCTGATGGGTAATGTTTGGAATATTTTGAGAAAACTATTTACGAGATATATTTAAAATTATATAAAATATTTTTTTTGTATATTGTCTATAAAAACAAATATTTTTTGTTCTATGGTTTGATGTATAGTGATATGTAATGAATAATCTTGTGAAATGATATATGATACATTGATGTTTAGAAAACTTTATCTCACAGACGAAGATCTTATGAATCATCAAGGACACCTTAGATACTGCAATATATAATAGAGGAACTTATATTACTATTAGATGCTATATTAATTCAATTGTTTTCATGTGATCTTGACATAAGAATATCTTTTTATAGTTTTTTTAATTCTTTTATGTGTTTTTGTGATCTTTATTTCAACACTATAGTTAGTTTTAAATCTCTCTATGATAAATGTAAAATAAATAATACTTAAAGAATCATACAAAGAGATGATTTGGATGATAAGATTAATATAGGATCTTGGGAACATATAATATAAGTGTTTTTTTTACAATCATAGTTCCATTTATATTGAAAGGAATCTATCTTTTCATTCTTATATGAAGAAAATGGGACCAAATTATCACTTTATTCAAGAAATAGTGATAGAAGGTATTATAAACAGGAAAAATATTCACAATATTGAAAGAATGTCAGATTTTTTGATATAGAATATTGATTTTAATAGGTTATGATTAAAAAGATCCATGATAACCTTATAGACACGTTAAAAGAATGTTCAGAATATTTAAAGGATATATCGATATATGTTTGGGTCTTAAAAAATCTCCAATTGGTAGATATGTCATCTACCACCCCCAGACATTCATCAATTAGTTAACATCCACCTTCAATCATTTACTATATTAATCCCTTAAATTATTAGGGAACAGAGGACTATATGGTGGGTAGATAAAACCCAACATCCATTGAGAGGGGAGAGGAAAAAGGGAGGGTAGGATATTCCTATAAAAGGTGCATAATTTTCCTATAAAAGGAGCCCTCCCATCATTAATTTAATCATCTCAATATCAATCAAAAATTATCCCTTTAGTTTTAGTGTGTGTATTTTATAGTGTGCTTCTTCACTTATTTATAAAAAATATTCACATAGGTATTATCCTCATAAAATTAAGGAACTTTTTAAACCCATAATTTACTTGTAGCGATCCTTCTATTTGACTAAATTTTTTTACCAAACTCATTTCATGGCTTTTTTCATATAAAATTCAGTTCAATTTTTTATATATTTTTACAGTTCGTTTTAATTTCAAATTTATTATAGTATTTAAGGGAAATTGTTTTAGTCTCAACAATAATCTATGTCTATTTTTATAATTTATTTCATTAAATTTAAATAAAATCATTATTTTTGGTTTATTTTATTGGGTAATTATTATTATTATTATTATTATTATTCTTTAGAGAATAATTGAGAGGAAAACTATTATTCATAAATAGATTAATTTAAATGGGAAAAGTCGTTTTATCATACCCTTTTAATTACTTGAAAAAAATTATTAATTTGAATATTTTTATTTAAGTATAAAATTATTTTAAATATTTTATTTATTGAAATACATTATATATTTTCAAAGTCATTTATAGTTTAATTTGAATAAAAACATAGTCATTGGGATGATTAACAAGTTATTAATTCATAAGGTGTTAAATAATTATAAAATATTATATTTTTTATTTATAAAATGTGATTTATCAATTTTGAGAATTACATAAATATATTAGAATGTTAGGACTGATAATTATTGTTATCATCATTTCATTAATGTATTTATCGATTATATTGTTTATTTAATATAAAATTGTTTTTTATGCATTGAATCATTTTTTACTCATTAAATAAAAAAAGTCATAATTGTTATGAAATAAATATGATTGCATCAAATTTCAATGGTGGTGATTCCCATTTCCAGAATTTCCCCTAGTCATGAATTCCAAACCTATTTTTCATGTAGATGATCATATCATTTATATTTTTGAATATAGTTGGAATTAATCCACACTATTTATCATAAATATCTTTAACACATATATTTTTTTACATAACAAGGAATTTAGAACTTTTCCACAACTGTTCTTCTTATTCTTACTGAAACTATTTCTTCAGTTATTCCATTATAAATATACATTCATAATCCCTACCCATATTTTATCTTTTCAAGATAATTATTCAATAATTATTAGGTTTATATATTTTATTTTAATATAATTTTCACAATTGATTGGTCTTTTAATATCAATTTAAAAATATGTTATTAATGTGATTTTTACCAAAAAAAAGTTTAGTCTAATTTGGTAATTCATACTTTCCATGGTGTAAATTTCAAAATTGGGTCCCCCCTTAAAAATCATTGAATACATATATATATATATATATTACCTTTCTTTATTTTTACATAATACAGTGTTCATTCAATATTTACTTCTAAAGAAAAATAATAAAACCAGATCAAATAAATAAACTATATTTCTTAAAACAAATGTGATTATACTCAAAATTTTAGTAAAAATATACATAGTTGAGTTCAATGATAATATTTTGATCTAGGTTTTCAAACACTAAATGTACACAAGGATAAACACCAACAAATGTGGTTGAATAATGAAAACACACAACCAAAAAAACCAAAGGTAGATAAAAGTAAATGATTTTTTTTTGGAATTAAGGATCCCTAGTCATGTAATTTCCGCATGCCAAAATATTTTAATAATTTTTAAAATAATCAACTCCTCAAAAAATAAAATAAAAAATAAAATAAACATATATATTCTAATACATGATATATGAAAATGATATAAAAAATGCTGACATCTTTAGTTTCTTAATTATTCATGATGGTGTCAAGCATAATGATAATGTATAAATCTTATCATATATAAATTCATTTTTTGGGAATTTGTATCAATTAATATTATATAATTTATTTCTTTTCAATTTTATTTTACTTCATATATCTATTATAAATTTTATTTTATTGGAGATGGATGGAAATATGGAATTTAAAATACATGTTATTGGTTTAGAAATTCCATGTATCATGATTAAAAAAAATTATTACATTACTATAAGTGAATAGAAATATTTATAAAAAAACATATTTCCTTATACCATATGAAAGTAAATAATTAAAAAATTAAGGTCAAGGTGAATATGAAATGTTTGGTCTCTGAGGGTAAATAATAAAATAATTCCTTTTAATAATATGTATAAATATATATATATATATATATATATTATTTTTCTATAATAGTATAAAGATAAAAAATTAAAAATTATTTCTTAATATATCCTTGACAATTAATAATATTATGCCATATAATTAACTCGATATCACCCCTATCGTGTATGTTGATTTAATAGATTTAGTTGTGGACTTAAAATATTTATGATCAAATATATGTTATGAAATTAATTTTACTAATAAAAGTAGTCATATAATAATCATCATTAAAAAGAAAATAATATTTTTTCCTAATATAATCACTATTGTTAAAAAATTACCAATAATTCTGAAAAATAATAAATGGTTATTTAAATTAATTAATTTTGAAAGTAACATTAATTACTTTGTTTCATTCTAATACGTGAATAAAATTTTTCATTAAATTTTTCATAATATATTTTTAATTATGCATGCTTGTTTGAGAAATCATATAATTTTGAACTAATTTTTCCTTCATTTCTTGAAGTGAAAAGTATTAAAAAAATTATATTATGATTTATAATCATGGTTATAAAGAATAATGCATAATAAATCATTGATATTGTTCTAAATTCCATATTTTTCTAGATATAGGTATCTTAAAATACATATGGGTCCTCTCCCTAGTAGAAATTTTTTAAAAACATTTGACTAGAAGTTCTATATAATAAAATATTCACTAAAATATTGTCCTAATCAGTAATGATTATCTCATAGATTCATTATTTGATTTTCAATTACCAAGAGTTGAAATTATAATAAAAATAATATATGTGAGTATTTCATAATTTCATTATATGGTATGATTGTGTTATATATTCATAATGAAATATGTTCAAGATATAATATGTTTATTATAATGAAAATGTTTTATAAATATTATTTTTGTTATATTATTTATAATAACTCCTATATATTTATTATTAATTATATATATTAAAGAGTTAGAATATTCTCATTTAAATACCATAACTAGTTGTGAAAAATTAACAGTAAATTTGTGGAAACCATGTAATATTGATTTTTTAATAAATATTTCCATTTTTTACCTTAAGATATTAATTTAATATATTAATAATTTTTAAAGACCCGTAAAATTCAGAAAAAAAAAATTTCTAATTTTCTTTTCGATTTTACAAGAACGCAATTTCTGATGGCACGTGATTCCGAGGCCCGGTGTGCCCGGAATCATTTTCTGAAGTTTGGCTCGGGTACGTTCAGTGAAAGAACGAGCGGGTTTTTCTAACTTTTAAACTGGTGCTCGGAATCGAATTCTGAGGGCACCGATGGAATCGTAGCGCCGGTACTTGCTTAGAAACTCCTCTTCCGGAGTTGCGTTTGCTCAGGTGTGGTTTTTAATTTTTGGGGTTAAGTGAAGAAAATAAAATAAAGTGGGGTGAAAACTTTATTTTATTTCACTTAAAGCCACTTCAAGCAACTTAAAGCCACCTAAAGCGGCTTAAGCTGAGTTGAAGCGGATAGGGTGGAACCCAAAATATCCTACCCTCTTGGTAGGATATTTGTGAGGTGGGGCCCGCACGGGCCCCACCATTTCTTTTCCCCTAAGTAACGCACCTGCAACCCCCCCTCTTAATGAAAGTCGACTGGGGCATTTTCTAATAGTCTTAAATGCTCCTATTAAATGGATAGTTAAGTCTTTACCATTAATTCACCGAATTAATGGTTCGTTTCTTAACATGTTTTCAAACTGTTGGCATAATAATAAAATAAGACCAACACCTTTTCTTTTTGTTGACGGGTTGATTGTTGAGAGGATTTGGAGAATCTGTACCTTCTTTCCTCTTCGCGAAGAACGCGAAAAACGCGAAGAACGCCGAACCCTCGGAGATCGACGACGCGACGTCGTGTTCTGTGACGCCGACGACTCTCCTTCCACGACGCTTCTTCCGCGACGTTATTCCCCACAACAATCTCCGATCATCAACTTCTTGAGGTATGAGATTTCGGATCTTTTAATTTCTCCTTTGTGGATTTTATCCTTAACATGGATTTAATTCGTGAAATTAAATCTGTGTATTTTCTTTAACCCTAAGAGATCGACGACGCGACGCCCTTCCGCGACGCGACGATCCTCTTCTTCTGTGACGGTCAATTCCGTGAAGAAATATCATCCGACGACAGCTACGAGGTAGGGGTTTTATTTGAGAATAATTTTTATACCTATGGTTGTTCCTTCTAAAACAAAGAACCCGGATCAAAGTTCAATTTTAATTTATTAAAATTGTGCCTTGTTTTTTTTCATGTGTTGAATATTGTTCCCAGTTGTTATCACCTAACGTGGAGGGTACGGGCCAAACAAACACGGCCCGACAACCCTCCGCAATTTTTCATTGATACGTGGATTAACGGCGTTTACGAAATGGGATCGGAATGGCGATTGGAGGCATTTGCAGCAGAGTTCGGATCCCGGGAAAGCTGTAGGCACAAACCGCAGGCAAAACGGACCACCGGAGCGCGTCCGGTGGTCCGCGGAATTTCCCGCCGGCGCGCCTCGCCGGCACAGTGGCGCCGGCGGCCGGAGGAGGCGGCCGGCAGCGGCCGGCCGCCTGGAAGACCCGCCGCGGATGAAGCCACGACGGCGAGAGCCGGTCCCGTGGCCGCGCGGGACCGCGGGGAAGGGACGCGGCCTTGCGCCGTGTCCGGTGACACGGAGCGGCCCCCGCGTGGGGGGGTCGCGGCTCCTTGGGTGCGGCCGCTCGGCCAGCGCTGAGTTTCCAGACCGGCCAGCCGGGTCGCGCCCAGGCCGGGCCGGGTCGGGTCGCGCCCAGCCAGGTCGACCCGGGCCTAGACTCCCTGTTTTCGGACCTTTTTTGTCTTTTACTCATAACTTGAGCTACAGGCCTCCGAATGATGCGCAGTCAGCGGCGATGCGATACTTGGATTGAGACGGTCGTTTCAGTATACTACACCCAAGGTTTCGGAATACTTTGGGTTCGGCCGGGTTGGTTCGTACACAAAATCAACCGGGCCCTCGGAGCGGAAACGCTTATAACTTGAGCTTCGAACGTCCGATTGATATACCGTAGACTTTGATGGATTCCTCTAAGTGAGACGAATCTTTGGGCTTACTCCGCCCGAGGTTTGGACACAGGTGGTGTACGGTCTGGTTGATTTTTCCTTAAAAACCAACCGGGCCCCTGGGACGAAAAAGCCAATAACTCACAGACCGGGCGTCCGATTGACGCGCCGTCTGTCTCGTTGAATTCCTATTGATGAGACAGAACTTTTGGTATACTTCGCCTGAGGTTTGGATGCAGTTGGATAGTGGCCGGGTTGGATTGCACATGAATCCAATCGGGCCCCTAGAACGGAAAAACTGATATCTTTCAGACCGGACGTCCGTTTGACGAACCGTCAGTGGTGTTGGTGATCACGTGGAGAAACTCTCCCTATGAGTATACCCTATGAGACTTCGGGGTACAGTTGAGTTACGGCCGGGTTGGTTCGCACACGAAACCAACCGGGCCCCGGGGACGAAAAGGCTAGTAACTCACAGACCGGGCATCCGATTGATGCGTCGTCTGTTGCGTTGAGACCTCTGTGACAAGGCGGTCCTTTGAGATAATTCTTCGTGGAACCTTGTGATACTTGTAGCATCAACCAGAAGCTCGTGGAGCGGACCATCCCGGAGATGAGCCTACGGAGTACGGAGACCGTGTAGCCAGCTGAGACCTGATGACTACTTGACCGATCGACTCGGTGTGTTTCGGATAGCCCATTGGGGAGCGCTTGGTTATAGCGGCAGACCCACGGCAGAGGAGAGCATGGTTGTAACGGCAGACCTGCGGTACTCAATAGAAGGAGTACCTCTGGAGGCTATGAGGGGGTGCGCTTGGTTGTAGCGGCAGACCCATGGCGGAGGAGCGCTTGGCTGTAGCGGCAGACCCGCGGTACTCAACAGAAGGAGTACCTCTTGAGGATATGAGGGGGAGAGCTTGGTTGTAGTAGCAGACCCATGGTGGGAAGCACTTGGTTGTAGTAGCAGGCCCACAGTACTCGACAGGAGGAGTACCTCAGCAGTCTTAGGTTAGTGAGCAGTACCTCGGAGTCGTGACAGGACCACTGTACACTCCAGAGATGGGGCTCTTCAGGAGTTACGGTTTTGATAATAAAAATCCTGGTTTGAGATGAGTCTATGACCTTTGTGTTTACCTCATGATTTAGATTGGTTACTTGATAACTTAGGTATATGTATGGGCATATACCTGGGTAGTGGTTATCCGTTGATTTCATAATCCTTGTCTTTCCTCATGATTGAGATGGGTTACTTGATAACTTAGGTATATGTATGGGCATATACCTAAGTGGAGGTTATCTTTTGAGATCTTCTTTGTGATTATCCTTGTTGGGTTTAGTGAGACCTTGAGGGTCTCGGGGTCCCTAATGAGTATCGTTATACTCACCCCTCCACGGGCTATGCCCGCACCTCGTTGTGTTGGTTGCAGATGACGGGCAGTGCTGACGGAGGCTGAGTGTTCGAGGACTGGATGGTACCCGGAGGTGGACTACACGACGAGTCAGTACCCGGAGGTGGACTACACGACAAGTCAGTATCCGGAGGTGGACTTCACGGAGAGGGGACACTCGGAGGAGGTTGACGGGCGAGAGCGTTGTGGAGGCTATCTATACATACCCTTCAGGTAGGATCCGTGGTGGATGATCCCGGAGCTGCGCCATCTGTACCTACCCTTCAGGTAGGATCCGAGGAGGACGACCCAGGAGCCGGTTTCTTCCTTCCAGCTGTTTTCTTTTTCTATTGTACTTTGTTTAGCTATAGTTGTACTTTCATTTGGGTTTGTATTCTGGCCCATTTACCTTTCAGCACTTCTCTTTGTACTTAGTGTTTTACTTCCTCTTGTACTCTGTGGTGTTTTGTTTACTTTTATAAAGACAATGACTTCCCAGTTATCGGGATTTACGCCTTTGTTTCTAGTCTCCAGCCCCTGGCCTATGGAAGGCAGGCTTGGGGTAGTCACGGCACGGGCCCCGAGGACGGGTCGTGACTTAATTAAATATATTTTTAAAAAGGAATATCATATAGAAAAAATATATTGAGGTGTTTAATATCTATATATATATATATATAATAAAACTATATAATAAATAGAAATTTATTTAAAATAATTTATTTGGATGTCTTTTTACTATTCGTAATCAAATAAATTATGTTAAATCAAATGTTGACTGATAATAATATATATTGTATTTGACATGATCATTTGAAAAACATGTAACAATTATGATTCAAAATTTTTTGGAAAGTATACATGAGCATCAGTTTATTTATATAATGGATAATATCCCTTGAGTGGAGATCCAAGAATTTATTATACAGCTATTTTCTAAAAAAATAAACTTATAAGATAATTTTTCATTCTATTCATGATATGATGAATACCCCATATAAAATAATTCAACTTGAGCAGCCTATTATTTAGGAAAATTATTTATATCCCCACCAACTATACTGAAAGTAAATTTACAATATCTATAATAAGTATCACTTATCAAATATATATGGGTGAACCCACCTATTATGTAAACCTATTAAATGTTATATAAATCATACATCAATGAAATGGAATAATATATTATTATTTACATTCATATATATATACATATATATATCACATGTTTTCCATGTTAATTAAAATAAATACCGATAAATAAATACTTTATATAAAATTATTATACTTGATTAATTATAATTGTGTAAAACATTTACATAAATAATTCAGTTTTAATTTTTTGAAAACAAAATTTCCTTGTATATTTATTATATACACAAAAGTACGGTGGAATGGATAATATAAAAGATTTTTTCATCACGATCCTCAATAAATAAATTAATTTTTTAGAAGTGGTAAGTAAAGAAAAAATAGTGCATATTTTCATATATTTTCCCAAATGATTCTCTTGTGCCATATATATTATGATATTTTATAATTTTTTTCTTATGATATAGATATTTTTTGAATTATTTTAAAATGAATTGATAATAATGGATTTTGAGAGATGTTAATTTCAAACTAATTTTCTAGAGTAAATTAAAGGAATATGTGATATGTTCAAAATATAAAGATATTGATTAGTTATGAAAAAATCATAGACTACTGAATAATAATGAGATTGTTATAGAAAAGTAATTCTTAATTGATGTTACCATTTTTTATTTAAATGTTAAAATTTATTCAATATAAATATATGAATCCCAGAAGGTTTCAAAATGCATTAAAATATTCAAAAAGTTTAAATTATTCAACCAATTAGATAAATTATTATATGCTTTCAAAAAAATATTCCATATATAATATTATTATTTAAATACATATTCATTGAAGGAAAAACTAGAAACTGATTTTATTAACCCATGATTCATATAAATAAATGTAATTTCAATAATTAATATTTTATCATGATATTTTTAATAAATTCAAAACTCCTAAAAATTTTCTAAAAGTAGTAAAACATTTTATCATCAAATTACAAAAAAATTCCATATATTTTTTATGTAACCATCCATAAGAAGAAATTTTTAATTTTGAATAGTTCATAAACATTAATTCGACAATCCTTAATTAATAATTAAATATATTACCTTCAAGACCGGTATATTTATTACATGAGGGGGTCATGAAGGACTTAATTTTCTAGAATTATTAAATATAAAGTTAAATTATTATTCCTTAAATGATATACCTGTACATGTGTATATATACCTATGAAATAATATAAGGTCTTATTATAATTAATTTGATGAAATAAAATGTTATTCTCAAACTCATTAATTATTTGTAAATGATTATTTATTAAAAAAATTACAATAAATGTTGTAAATTTATAATAGCATAGGATATTTTTTTAATTAACATAACTCTAGACATCAAACTACATATTTATTCAAAAAAATTGGAGTAGACATACCCTGAAATTATACTAGACAAAACAATTTTAAAAAATCATCAAAGCATGTTGATTTTATTACAATTCATGGTTAAATAAAAAAATATTTGTTGTTGGTATCACTTATTCATTATACTAGAAATAATTGTGGATTGACTGTGAATAATAAAATTCTCATAGGTTTATCAGAGGTTAATTAAATATTTTTAAACACAATTAAAATGTCTCTATATCAATGTTAATAAGATAAAAAATATCTTTCTATTTCTTTACCCATGAAATTGTAATGAATATTTAGATATATATTACAGTGATCCAGCCCAGATGCACTGACATCATACAAGATAAAAGTTGGAACAAATTTTCCATAACAACATTGAAAGATAAAAGATAAAAGTATTATTCTAAAAAAATCTACAGGTAGAAAGTACATGAAACCAAAAAGGTATAACAAAACCCAAAACATAACATCATCAAATTACTTTGAATCTAGAATATAAATTCAAATGTTCAAAATGATACATCAATATAATACCAAATAATCAAGAACATCCAACTACTCTAAGAGATGATTTCCCTTCTATAATACCTAGTAGAAGGAAATCCATAAATGCCCGAAGGTAAATCATGGGTGTGATCTATAAATACCATAAGGGTCTCACCAAGTGTTCCATAAAATATTACATAATAATAAACCAAATAATTATTTTTATTTTAATTAAATAAGGAATGTAAATACATTTTAATATTTAAACAAAACATGATTTCATTTCATAATGATAGAAAACATTTAAAACATAGATTAAATAAACACTATAAAAAATATATTATGTTGATCAATTGGTATAAATAAAATAGTTTCATAATAACTGGAATATATATATATATAAACTATCAAAATAAACACTATGGTAATCTTTATTGTGGTGCGATAGTTTCTAGTTATTGGATCCCAGCACACCTCATATGAGTGATCATGGAAATATGCATATAGATATACTTTAGCATTATGAAATTAGGATTCAACAATATCCCATTCGCGATAAGATCTACCTAGATGTTTTTTTAAAGTTTTCATCATCAATACTTTTCCAGTGAATTATCATCCTAGCATGCCTTTTCTAAATAACCCACGAACTACCCAAGCTCTCTTGTCCTTAATAAATCAATTTAAAAGGGGAAAATCATTTCATCTAAAATCAAGAATCATTTAAAATTCAATTTCCCTCCTTTCCTTTTCAAATACCAATTAACATTAAAAACTAAAACACATATTTTTTTATCAAGTCATTACTTTTTTAACATCAAACCAATTATTTTCTTTTATCAATTCAATTTAAGCCATTTTATAAATTGAATGCTCAAATCCTTTCATAAGTCCCATCAATTTCAAAATATGCCCCAAATTCCAATTCCATTGGAATTTAGAGCTTTCCTAAAAATATTGAAAATAGTTTAAAAATAAAAAAACATGTTTTAATTAAATGGAAAATCACAATATAACCACATACCATTAATAACAAAATCACAATGCACTACACCCACAACAGGATCTACCAAAAATGACTGACAGAGAGATAGATATAGAAACTCAACCTAGAATGAAGATCAAAACAAATAGATTTTATATCCATAGAACTCTAAGGATGTGATAAATAGATAATTGAAGAAATTGGAATAATGCTTACCCAGGGAGGTAAACCACAACCAATATGTTGATCAATCACCGAAAGATGATTTAGAGGGATATAGAAACTCCAAAATCACCTCATGAAGTATTTAGGTCAAGAAGCGAGAGGCATAACAATAAATGGAAAAAATATCAGATGTTCATCATATTTAAAATTGTGTGCCTCAAGAATTGCATGGGATATTACCTTGATTCATTTAATGTAATCCATGAAAGTCACTTGCACCAAAAAATGCATCACCTTTTATTAAAATATAATTTCCATTAATTTCACATCATGAAAACTATACATGGAATTCAATCAACTCACATTTTTCACCAGTTTCATAGAATATTCCTGATGAACATTACACGACATGCAATACCTTTACAAGACATGAAGTCTCCCAACAGACAAAAAATAACCCATTTTTTCAAAAAATAATGAAACCAAAAACCCAAGGAAAAAATAATACCTAATAAAATTTAATAGGATGTTACAACCTCCCCACAATAAAAAATGTTTCTAGAAATAATATCAAGAAGATTCCATATCAAATAGGTCAGTCCACTCCTTTCTCATCAATTCCTAATACTCACACATATCATGTGAATTAGAAACTTGTTATCATGACACTCAGACCAAAGGTATCATATTCCCATGAAATACCTTGGTCTCAGAATCAACAATCCTTATTGGATGGTCATTCATGGATAAATCAGTCTCAATATCAAGATCAATCTAGATCAAAACATGAGATTGATCAGAAATATAATTTTGAATATGTGATACATAAAACACATTATGTATTGAATTCAACATTGGTGGAAGTTACAAATAGTAATAAACCTTCCCCGCCATCTCAAAAACCTCAAATTAACTCAAAAAAAGGAGAAATCATCCCTTTCCTCTGAAGCCATTGATGACCAAAATGATGTCAAACATTCAAAAACACATGGTTGTAAACTAAAAACTACAATGTTCTATGACGAAAATCAACATAAGATTTCTACTGCATATATACTTTTAAAATTCTCTAATGAATCAACTAAATCATTGATGATGTGTCATAGACCGAGCTTAGTCCAACCAAGGAGCACCGATCTCTGACCAACAAAACATAGATATACAAGGACAACTATATAATCCCTCCAAAGGATCCATTTTGATTATGGGATGGAAATTTTTATCATAAGAAAACTAAACCAGTCTCAAATAGTCATCCAAAGATCCCAAAATATTGAGGATGTAGGCATGAAGCATGTCCTCAAGAATATGTATTTTTTTCTATATATGGTCATCCATATGTGTATCATATTCCATACTCAAATGAACATGATATCCCAATGCCTCCATAAGGCCTCTCCAAAAGGTAGATATAAAATAGGGATCTCTATCAGAGACAATATAATATGGATCACAATATAAATGATCAATATCTCTCACATATAGATTTCATAACTCCTAAAATTTTTCAATATCATGAATGAGTATAAAGTGATATGATTTCATTAACTTATCAATCATAAACCATATCACGAACTTCTTTCTCTTGGTATATGGAAACCCAACCACTAAATCCATAGATATCTCATCACACTTCCAATTCAACATTGGAAGTGGATGAAGTGGACATAAAGGTATTTTATTCTTGTACTTGGCCTTTTTTAAGTATAACATTGAGAAAAAAATCATTCATGTTCTATCTCATACTTGGACACTAGAATCATCACTGCAGGTCATGGAATATATTTTTGGTTCTTGGATTCATAGACCATTGGGAAATATAGAAACCCAAATCACATCTTTTCTCAGTACAAATAAAAAAACCAACCAATTCCAAAAACATATAATTCATTATGTGGAGAAAGATAACTCGTTAATTGTATAACCCCCCCCCCTCCAATAAAGATAATTCATAATGATATAGAATTAATCATCAAGATACTGATCCTAAAGAATCATCTTGAGAAGAGAATAAACTAACTTCTCACTACCCAAGACAACACTTTTCTCTATTTTCAGAAATCCTACAGGCAACTTTGTAAAAAGATCCAACAAGTTCCACTCTTCTAATGATTCTTTCTTGGCTTGGTTCAGAAGGTTCCATCTCAAATTAGATGAAACTATATTCCCTTTACCTAGGGTTTAGACAATATAGAAATTTAAGGATTGCAGGTACTCCACCCAACACCTATGGCGGTGATTCAAAACTTTTTGAGGGAAGGTATAACTCAATCTCTTATGGTTGGAAAACATGGTACACCATTCTCAAATATGGTAATGCCTCCAACCCTTAAGTCCATGAATCATGGTTGTGAGTTAAATGTCATTGGTTAGAGAATTTATCTCATGTGTTTTAATATACAGAGAGAAATAGGCTACCACATGATCACATTTAATAAGAATATAGCCCAAAACCAAACTTAGTGCATCACAGAATAACACATAGCCCTGCCCATCCTTTGGAAGACTCAACACTATCACATAATTAAAAATAAGTTTTGGCTTAACAAAGGAAATCTGGAATTGGTCATCCTAAGATAACTTCACCCTCTTCTAATTGATATTGGTCATTTAATAATCCAACTTCAAGAAATCCTTTATAATTTGATAATAATACCATCCTAAACCCAAGAAGAACGTAATCTCAAAAACATAACATGGTTTCTCCAATTCCATAATAGCTTTCAACATTTTAGGATCAATTGAAATATTATGTTTGGAGACCATGTGTCCCAATAAACTCACTTCCCAATCCAAAAATTAGATTTTAATACCTTGGAATAAAGTTGATGATTTCTCAACAATTCCAGAATTCCTCTCAGATGACACACATTATCCTCCTCCGACTGAGAGTAAACCATGAGGTCATCCAAAAAGACAAAAAAAATGTATCAAGATACTCAGGTAATATCTTATTCATAAAATCTATAAAGTCTTTAAGATAATTGATTAGACCAAATGGAATTAAAAGGTTCTCATAATGGTCATACCTAGTCCAAAACATACTTTTCTGAAACTCAAAATCCTTTATTCTCAACAGGTGATGATAGATCAAAGATTAATCTTCAAAAACCACTTCACCCCTTTTAACTAGTAAAATAGATCATAAATACATGGAAACACATGTACTTTTTATTTATCATAACTTTTTTGAGTTTTTGATAATCAATACAAAAGATAAGTGTTCCATCAAATTTCGTAGCAAAGAGAAAAAGTTCCATCCAAGGTGAAAAACTCGATAGAATAAAACCTTTCTCTAGAAAATAATTCTACTGAGTCCTCAAATATTTAATTTCTTATGGTTTTATGTGGTAAGAAGGAATAGATGTTGGTTGATTACAAGGTACAAAATCTATAGAAAACTTCACCTCTCTTACTAGTGAAAAAATAGAAAAATTGGAATAAAAAACATTGGAAAATCAATGAAAATGAGATGGAGATCACTAGTAAAATATTACATCTCCATTTCAAAGTTAAACACTGATATTAATTTCCCCAATCAAGTTAAGAAGGCATGTATTGACTCGAACTCCAGTTCTACTCTCCAAAAAAGATAAAACACACCCTATCAGGAGTAGTAAAGGATACCCATCAAAGATAACAATAAATTCAGGGTTTATTATCAATGATCAAATCCATACCGAGAATTATATCAACAGTTTTCATGTGAAGAACTATAAAATCCAAATAAATTTTAATTTATGATAAATAGAAAACACAAGATGGACAACGGAGACCTTTCTCTATCTTCATCCCAAGGGGTGTAGTAATATCCATTACACATGATAAAATATCTACAGAAAGATTTAAAAGGTTCACAATATGGATTAATATAAATGAATAAGATAAACCAGTATCAAATAAATCATTCATTAAAGATAAATCTATAGTGATGGTAACACTCACAGTCACTGATCCTATATCAGTATCCTCTGGAGACTCTTACACTATGTGAAGAATCTTCGATCTAGATGTTTTCGATTGGAACTCCTTTATTTGAGAAGTGTATGAATTAAATACAGTACTTTTTAGCATGCATGATTCCATTCCATTATGTGGGGTAAACAATCTATAATAGAAATTCCTAATGTGGCCTAAGAATCTATAGGAACTAAATATACTGGGTGCCTCAATGTAAACCTATTTTGAATTCTCATGCTTTCCACACCTAAAACAAGTAAAAGGGACACTTCTAGGAACTGTAGGAGGTCTACAACCACCATTCCACTAATAACCACCACGAGACTAATCACTCTTCCTCTCCCCATTATGAAAACTCATAGAACTAACACTTGGAGAAAAAAGAACTCTCGTCAACCCTAAATTACAATCTATGTCAAGTTCAACCATCAAATCCCAATATATAACATCATCATAATTAGTGATCTTTATCTAGAAAATATAATAATGAATATCAAATTAGAGGCGCATCATGAATATTTGATTCTTCATCTTCTAATTTGATACAATATGAGGTGAAAACATTTTGTTCTTAACGAATCATTTTTCATACTCCACCACAATATTACCATCCTGGTCGAGCTGTAAAAACTTCATAGCCATATCCAGTACCATGGAAACTGAATATAAATGGTCCATGAAAATAACCATGAAGTCCTTCCACTATAAACCCTCATTCTCCTTCTTTGTTATCAACAAATCCCACCATATATTGATAGGTCATTACATCTTTAATGTGGAATATTTCACTTGGATTGAATTAGGTATTTCTAACAACTCAATCAAAAGCTTGATTTACCTCAACCAAACCTCAGCCTCTTGAGGATAATTTGAGGTTTGGAAATATGGTGGATTTTAGTGAAGTACCACTTGATCATGATTTTGATATTCATCCCTCTAAGGATCAATAAGTGGAGCATGAATGGAAATGGTTGAATGTTTTTGTCCCAGAGCTAGGGGCACACAAAATATCCACAACCAGATTATGGTATATAGGAGGATTGACTCTCTGTGGTTCACCAGTAGATTCCTCCCAGGGTATATTCACTTGTCTTATCAAAGGAATGATGCTATACAATATTTTTTAAAAAATGGAAGACATTATAAGATTACTCAGAATAATAGCTAAAATAGGATCAGTAAGAAAATCAATTCCATCAAAACCATCTTGGATACCCTGGTACCTTGAGAGATATCAAGGAACTCTCTCATAACTACTTTTTAATACTCTAAAATGTACTCCCAATTTCATACTCACCTCAACGAAATAATCCTAACATGCACCTTTGATACCACTTTTTTAAGAACCATCCCAGATTCTCAGGTATCCCCAATACTCGAGATAGAACTAACATGGAATTAAGGGAATTCCTAATCTCCATGGGCAGAGGACAAACACCTATAATCATACAATGTAAAAGTGAGAATTAATTTTACACAAAATTAGTGGAAGTTAAAAGATACAAGGAATTATGCTAAAATATCCGTAAAGAGAATGTATCAGAAACCAAACTTGTATAAATAAAAACAAAATAGAACATCATCAAATTAGTCATCATCTAATGAGATAAACTCAAACATACTAATGGAGACATCACCCTAAGACCAAAGGATCAAGAACACCTACCTCCTCCAAGAGGCACATTCCCTTTTCTCAGACCTAATATAAGTAAATCTATAAATGCCCAAAGGAAAAGGTTGGATGTAATCTCTAAAGCCTAGTAAGGTCTCACCAAGGGTTCCATAACAGATTCCATAAAAATCAACCAAATCATTATTTCAATTTTAATAAAAAAGGGCATGGAAATACCTTTTCATATTTAAACAAAACACTATTTCATTTAAAAATAATTAAAAATATTTCAAACATCGCTTAAAAATTACATTAAAAATTTTATATATATACCCTCGAATGAATAAAACAGTTCCATAATCAAGGGAATATATATATATATATATATATATATATATTTCAAAAAAATCACTATAATAACCATGGTAATTTTCCTTATAGTAAGATGGTTTCCAGTTATAGGATCCCCACACAACTCATATCAGTGATCATGGAAATATGTGTACACGCATCCCTTAGGCTCAGGCCA
This sequence comes from Viscum album, assembly GCA_963277665.1. NCBI lineage: Eukaryota > Viridiplantae > Streptophyta > Magnoliopsida > Santalales > Viscaceae > Viscum > Viscum album. Next base: position 315,926,094 of record OY728161.1, read on the forward strand.
AATAGGAAAAAAAATATCCCATAAGAGATAAGATCTTCCTAACTAGGGTTTTGTTAGAGTTTTCATTTTCAATCCTTTTCCGAGGAACTATCATCATAGCCCTCATTTCCTAAATAACCCTTTGACTACCCAGGAACACATGTTCTTAGTCAGTCATTTGAAAAAAGTAAAATAATTTCATTTAAAATAAATCATCATTAACAATTCAATTTTCCACTTTTCCTATTAAAAATTACAATTCACTTTCAAAACCAAAAAACAATGTTTTCATAAATTCGTGCCTTTTTCAATACAGAACCAATAATAGGTTTTTAGCAACTTAATTTAATCCATTTTTTAAAATCAATTCTGAAATAATTTCACATGTCCCCTAAATTTCAAAATACGCCCCAAATTCCAATTCCATTGGAATTGTGTTTTAGCCCAAAAATTACATGAAAATTCAAATCAAAATTAAAAATAATATAAATTTGGGTTTTAATTAAAAAATTGAAATCCATTTCAAAAATTAAGAAAATCATGTTTTAATTAAATTGAAAACATCAATAGAACCACTTATATTTAATCATGGAATCACAATGCACCACACATGAAATGGGATCATCCAATGAAGAAATATAGTTATGGAGATCTATAAAAAAAACCTATAAAAAATATCAAGACAAATTGATTTTAGATCCATTAATATCAAAGGATGAGAGAAAGAGACAATAGAAGAAACTAGAAGACTGCTTACCTTGGGAGATTCACCACAACTAACAAGACAATCAGTCACCAAATGGATGATCCTAAGGGATAGTTGAACTCTAAAATCACCTTAGTAAGGATTTAGGTTGATAAGGGAGAGGGATTAAAATAAATGGAATGAAAATTAGATGTGCAACATGTTTAAAACTGCTTTCTTCTAGAGTTACACAATGCGTGACCCCGGTTCATGACGTGTAATCCAAAAAGGACCCTTACACAGCAAAAAGTGTTTCTTTTTATTAAAATATAATTTTCATTCATTTAACAAAATTTAAAATATATTTAGTTTTTAATAAACTCAAATTGTGCACCAAATTAATTTTATATTTTTTGTGAGCATTAAAGGTGTATACCACCTTTACATGGCTTGTATTCTCCAAACAAAAATTAAAAGATAATTTGTAAAAGTAGATTTATAAAATTATATATTTTGATTTATAACATTGGTTTATAATTTCAAAAAACACTATCATACTTTAGTTAGGTTGTTTTTGGAATATAGGACTCTGTTTTCCATCCTTAGGTTTTTTCCCATTGAATTTTCTGAAAATGTTTCTTTTTTGTGGTATTAAAAATTAAAATGAATTTCAATTAATTTTGATAAAATTATATTTTCACGGGAGGTATTTTATGTGAATAACAAGTAATATTTCATGAAATTTGTGACAAACAAGGTGCATGTCATGATTAAATTATTGATTCGTCAATTTCTTAAGGTTTCAGATTTTGTTGGGCTCTGTGACCATGGGTGGAATTCTATATGACCATTAATTCCCAACCTCTATTCCATTTCAATGGTTCTAGATGGAAGATCGTTATTATATAATAGTTATTAATCCATATAGTTGATCACATTCACTTGTAGACTATATATATGTAAACATATAAATGAAATAATAACTTTTAGTTATATTATTTTCTTTAATCTTCTTGTCCATATTTTTATGGTTATACTATTTGGATTATATATCTACCATTATCCATGATTAAATTACATTCATTTGAATTTTACTACTTCACGGTCAAGTTTTCATACAAATTTTGATATACAATACAAATTTGATTATTGTTTCAAACTCAATTTAATAACAATAATCTATATTTTTTATTTTTATAAACCAAATTTTTAAAATTATAATACATTATATAAAATTTAATATGTTTTATTTTCCCAAAAATCATTTAATTTTTTTTATTATATTCAAAATTTAATTTTAATACTTCATTAAACTAAAAATATTGAACTAATTTTTTTTGTTCATTCACATGTTTTTTAAATTTTTAATGAATTTATGGAATGTTTTATTTTTTGTTTCATATTTCTGATATCATTTATTTGGTGAAAATATCAACTAAATATTTTGTTGAAATATTTTCCATCAAATTTTTTAACATTTTCAAGAAAAACACTTTTACTAGGTTAAGTTTGAACCTAAACTAATTTCTATAGACTGAATAAAAAAATAGAAGAAAATTTTTTATAAGGCCTCGACCTTATAACATTACTTAATATTGAATTACATTGAATAATACACATTGAGGATCTTTTCAGGTTTAGAGTTTTAGAGAATTAGGACATAACTATTAAATATCAAAGATTACAAAGTAGACACAACTACACAGCTTCTATCTTTTTCACAAAATAAAAACTATTGAACAAAAGGGTCATGTCCAGTTCCTTGTTTTAGACAGCCTGACATTTCCTTGATCCCATCCTTGACCCTATTCAAATTTATGCCCTGTGAAAATGTTTCAAAAACATGGGATGAGAATAAAAATCTCAGTAAGGGTTATAAAAGTATGGATAGAAAACATCAGTCCATGTATACATAAGAATCATTGAAATCATACTTTACTCATAAAACATAAGCAATTTAACATACCTCATGAAATCATAAGATTTATGCATAACTCAATAGAAATCATAAGGCATAAAGGTAACTTGAGACATTCAAAACATTCTTACGTAGGGAGTAACACTCATGGTTACGTTTGGAATACCCATCACAGTATATTCCCTAAATCTCTTCGGAGAAACCTTAACGTTTAACGCCTTCGCGTTACCCAATGCATTGGAGAGCTATATCGGGCTCACCCGCCCTTAGTTTATCACTGAACCACCCGTCTTCATAAACAATGCCCAAGAACCATAACTTAATCATAGCACATAACTTAAGCATAAAGTAAATATAACATTCCAACATTGCAATAATAATATAACATTTTAAGATATTGAAATAATTAATACATTCTAAAAACCATTTTCAAAACCATTTAAAAAATTTAATAAAGAGATCTTTGAATCGAAATGTCCCATACCACTTTGAAGCTTTTAACATTTTAAAACATTATTATACATATAAATAAATCCTTAAAACCATTTTGAAAACATGGATATTAATGAGAAATATTTATAAGAATAAATCATTAATACATTTAAAACGATATTTTAGTTAAAGGGTTTTTAACAAAATGAGAGACACTTGAATACAATAATTGAGTAATAACATTTAATCAGAACTTTATAATATCATAAGAATAAAGGAGTTCATGATATAATATTCCAAAGGACAGTATATACACCATATAAGAGTGAATTGTTTCATAACAACAATGAAGTCTCAATAGAAATGTAAAATGAGATGAAATCCCCTGTAAAGAAGGTATCCTTAAATTATGGATAAATAAATCTCCTAATTATGTGTGAAAAATATAAATACACCCAATATAAGTGGATATTAACTGTAAAAAATAAGATTTCATTCACACATATTCAAGGGATGACATATTCAATAATTACATGTTAAACCCAAAGAAATCGAAATTGGGTTAAGAAGTTCCCTTGGTAAAATTCGACAACCTAACAGTGTTACTTTAAAATTCTGAAAATGAGTTGATGAGAGATAAAAATGGTATCTCATCACTTGGACATAAAATTTTCATCAATAAGGATATATAATAACATATACCAACATTACAATATGTAAACTAAAATACCCAACAAAATAAGTCTTTTAAAAAGAGGAGGGTGAAAAGTTCTCTTACCGACTTGGGTATCTTTCGAAACATACACCCCATGACAAAAGGAAAATACAACATTGATGTAAATACACATAAAAGAAATTATCTTACACAGAGAGTAGAATAATGGGCAGTACATATATCACTCAAAGGAAATGGTGGCAAATGTAGCATAAATATCACGGGAATAAAAGTGAGATGAAAAATCCCTTACGAAAACTCGGCAGCCTTACGGCGCCACTTAAAACTTCCAAAAATGGATTGATGAGATCAAATAGGGTCTCTCATAATATTAACATAAAATTAACAGAAATAGTAATATAAAAGAACATCCCTAAACATAAAAAATAGGATCTTAAAAGAAGTGACATAAAGGAGAGTACTTAAAAAGAAAGAGAGAGGTTGGATCTCTTACGAAAATTCGGCAGCCTAACGGCGCCACTTAAAACTTCCAAAAATGGATTGATGAGATCAAATAGGGTCTCTCATCATATTAACATAAAATGTACAGAAATAATAATATAAAAGAACATCCCCCAACATAACAAAGAGGAACTTAAAATAAGTTACATAAAGGAGAGTACTTAAAAAGAAAGAGAGAGGTTGGATCTCTTATAAAAATTTGGCAGCCTAAAGACGCCAATCAAAACTTACAAAATGGATGGATGAGAGAAAATATGGTCTCTCATCATATGAAAATAAAAAATATAGTAATTTTAATATAAAATAAAATCCCAATCATAAGAAAGATGAGCTTAAAAGGAATGACATAAAAGAGTGTACTTAAAAAGAAAGAGAGGGGTAGCTTCCCTTATGAAAATTCGGCACCCTAACGGTGCCACTTAAAAATTATAAAAAAAGAATTGATGAGAGTAAGAGGGGGTATCTCAACATATAAAAATATAAATTACAGTAACATCTTCAAACATAATAACATGGAGCATAAATGAAATGACATAAAAGAGGGTACTTGAAAAGAAAGCGAGAGGTCGGATCCCTTACTTCAAGTCCGACTTGTCTTGTTCGTTTATTTATATTCCTGAATAATAAACTTTGATCACTTTATAATTTCTTAAGGTCATCCTTTAAAGATTATTATTCAGTTCATATCACATATTATAATGTTATAATAATTGGTTAATAATGTGAGTTCATATCAGACGTTTTTGTCGATGTTTGGTACATGAGTCAAAAATGAAATTGTTTGAAAATGATTGTCCATGTAGTTATAAGTAAATCATATCCAGAATAGTATTAATGATTTAAACATCTTATATATCTAGTAAATATTCATTTTATTCTATTCCATAAGATTTGGAGATAAAAATAAATGAAATGCACCGTTCATGGAGACGGTAGGCCGTACGTACGCATGAACGCTACTTTCATATCTTTGACATATTAATGGAATTAAAAATAATTGAGATATATATATATATATATATATATTATAATTCCAATATAATATATATGTTATATAGGTCACATAATTTTATTAATTTCATTCTTTATACATTCCATGTATTGCATGAACGAGTCACATCACTTGAGGGGGTGGTAGTCCACACTTCCTCGTATGAAATTATCGCATTTTCACAACATGCAAAGCATAAAGGTATGTTTTAAATATAAAATACAAAATCATATGGAAAACATAAATACCATATATATCATATATATAATACAGTGACATCATAATGTCCACCTTTAAAGGTGTTAAAAGAATATTGAACAATCATCATTTCGTGAGGTAGTAATTCACCATCCACAGAAATAGTATGTTCATTAACCATTAGACGGATGTGTGTGTAAGTGTTTCTCGAATCCTTCTTATAAAAACATCCTAGTATATTTAATATACTGGTGTTGTTACAAAAGATAGGAATAAAAAGAGTTTTGGGGGTTGGAGAAGCAAAATAAAACATAAGAACACAAGAGAAGACACTACCTTTAAATCGGGTAACTCTTCTTTATTTGAGCTCAAAGGCTTCCTTGGAAATACTTCTGCCCAAATTGAGGCTTCTAGGAGTAATAGAGGGATGTGAATAGAAAAAATGGGCATGGTTTGGCCGAGACAAAGGCTTGAGAGGTGTGGGTAAGGTGGTAGACGTGGGGGCCTTTTATAAGAGGAGAGGAGGGGCACTCTTGCAATGTCTTGAAAAGTAACATTATTATAAAATGTTTTTCAGATTTTAAAGGCCCCACAATTATATATTTCTAGGATAAGGTGATAATAGTTCTAAATCCACACATCCAATAGGTTTTTGACAAGTGTAGTTTATATATTTTACATTATCTTTTCATTTTATTTAAATCGTTAAAAAACGAGGTAATCACTGCATCAACATGGTGTCATAAATAATTTAATTTATTTAATGTCTAAAAATTATAAAAAAATATATCATGATGTAGAAAATCTATTTATATTTCTAATTAATATTTATAGTCAAAAATATGACTTTTATAACCCCATGTAAAAAAAATTTAGTAAAACAACACATGTTTGTGACATTTTAATTTAAACTTTAAATAAAAAGTTATCAATGTCATTTTCCTACCAAAGTGGCTCCATGGGGTCCCCAAGTTGACCCATGGATTGTGTTGGTCGTCCATGACACATCCAATAAGGGTAGGACATGTGTCAAGGTCATTTCATATTATTTAAAAATTATTTTAACCTTAAATTACACTAATTACCTCTAATCGTGATTAAAAACATAAAAGTTACTATTCACCAAAAAATTATTTTAATCCCAATTAACCACATTTTACTTCCTAATGTAAACCATGTATGTTGGATTTTTGAAATTCAAAACACATAGGTGGTAAATTTTCATTTAAACAAAAAATCAGTTTTTTAAGTACCAATTAGTGGTTTCACTATTCATCAAAAATTGAAGTTTTTCCGAAAAATACCAAAAAATCACCCTAAGCTATATTTGATATTCCAAATTCAAATATGATGTCGATTTTAAAAAATTAAAAACATATAAGTTACATTAATTAATTTAATAATTAATTCCCGCTGTCAGAACAAATTGCGTGTTTTTATGAAATAATATATAACAAAAGATTAACACTAGTTTAAGTCCAATTTCAAAGTGAAATTAATTCCAATGACCACTATTGGATTAAATGGTAAAAATATATTCTAATTTAACTTTAAAGCCAATTCAAAAGATAATCTAATCATATAAATAAATTAGATTAAAAATAGGTTTTGAATTAAAATACAATATTTTTCACTATTCATTAAAAATGAACTTTATCAGAAAAATACCAAAAATTTACAAAAATTAAATTTTGATGTCCCGATTCTAAAGAAGAATTTTATTTTGTCAAATATAACACATAAAATTGTCAACAAGTGGATTTAAAATAGGTTCTCCATCAGAAGGCAGTTAATCGAGCTTTTAAAGAATATTAGAATGTTTACGCTTAAAATTGGATTCACTATCATTTTTAATCCTCTATCATTTATTGTAAAAAGTAAAAATATTTGACAAACATATATAATCATTTTGTAGTTAGTTCTATTCATTTCCGTCATTACAACGACTAGGTGTTAACTACCATTTAAAATAAAATTATTTTATTATTAGAGTGCAACGTAAGATTACAAAGGAACTCATTGTTGCGTATTGGGTAAGCCATCGATCATAGCGTTCTGATTAAATTAATATTAACATTTTATTAACAAATAGGAATAAATATAAAAATGTCATATTCTTTATTTACCTGGGGTGTTACATCTTTAATATTTTAAAAAAATAAATAAATAATACAATGAACCATATTATTAACAAACGTATAATTTTGTACAATTATTAATTATTTAAAATGATTAATTTTATGAGTCATAAAATTAGAAAACATTAAATTTTTCATTAAAAAATAAATTATGAGTATATATTATCATGAAAAATATCTTTCCACAAAGTAGATTTTGTATGAAAATGTAATAAAATCCAAATAATTTCTAAAAAACATTAAAAAAATCAGATCCATTTTTGAGATATATATGTATGAATTTTATGGTCTTCAATGATTTTTAATGAAATTAATTAATACTAGTTTATTTTTTATTTTAATAATTATTTTGTGTTTGGAATATTTTAATGATTTTATAACAAAATTAAAATAAATTATTCTTGTAAAAATAATTAAATTCTAATAATTGATATAAAATACAAAATACAATTCATGACATAATAAATTTAATACAATGGTTTTTTTATATTAAAAATAATAATTCTAAAATCATGAAAAATAATAATAATTTTTCAAAAAAAATTAATTTAAAAAAAATTGAATTCTATTAAAATACTTATGCAATTGATTGATCAAAAAAATATTCACAAATCAATAAATGGAAAAATAATTATATATTTAATAAAAGTTAGATGATTTTTATGTACAAAAATATTTCAATGATATTATTTAATAAATTAGTAATTGTAAATGTAAAATTAAAAAACATAACATGGAGAGAAATATAATGTAGAAATTAAAACAAATGAGAATGTAGTTGTTATAAATTTTCATGACCCCATCCCCCCAAAGGCACCCCTCTTAGGTCAATAATAAAGGAAGAGAGATAATGAACCCTGAGTCATGCCTATATTATTCTATGGGTTGGTGATAATTAATGATGGTATAAAAATTTGACGCATGGGAGGAATATACCCCTTTAATAATATAGGATTGCTAGATAGTATAAAAAAACAAAAAACTCCATCATATTATATAACTTTAACCCCAAAAAAATCCAAAAATTCATGAACAGTGTCAATAAATACAAATAAAATTCTCAAAGTAAATATAAAAAGATAATCCTATGCTAGCGACTCAACATTGGATCTAATACCCAAGCTAATAATGTCCCAATTAGTCCCTGGCATCATCCTGTAAACCAAAAAAAATAGTTTACATATATAGGTTTAGCATTAAATGTATACTCTGTAGAATCATACCCAAGGTCTCTGGTTTACATGTGAAAAGAGTATACTAATGCACCAGTGAACAAGCAGCAGAACCAATATGCACCTAAGCATGTAAACTGAACAATCCCTTCCATGTCATGGCACACTCACCATATCACACTTCCAGTATTGTAACATAATATCAGGAACATAATTTGATGACACCCATCAACTACTTATCCATTGATTTTTTACTATCACGTCGCAACACTAAATATTATATGCTCTTATCCCTTCCATACATATCAAATCACATATATATCCATCTTTGATGTGGTTACGGACACATCCCTACCTACTTTACCCTCAAAAGTTATATCATTTGGTACTAGAATCAATCATCATCACATAACATCCTCATTTCATCACATCACAACCACATCTTATAATTAGGGTACAGGGGTATCTTGAATGTGAAATACATCAACCTCTTTCCCTCCTCCCACCACACATGACCCCAACCACATATTATATACTCTTCACCACTTGGAAATCCTTAACACCAACCCATATCATCATAGTTCAGTCTCCAAGACTAACATGTATCATCACTACTACTGATGAAAGAATAAAGAAGAGAGGGTATCCAACTATCTATATCACCACCATCCTGGATATTAGAGAAATATCTAAAAACCAAATCCATTTAGGAATTGGAATGGTTATCCAACTTGTGTAGGGAACATATATAAATAACATAAAATATATGATATATCGACAGTATTCAATACCCAACCAAGGGTTCAAATCATCTACACTAGCATGCACCATTTCATGAACACTACACTATACAATATAGACTGTAACCACTACCACCACTTATTTCATCACATGATACAACCACCACACATAGCCAAAAAATTCCACTTTCTGTTAAAGGTTCCCCAATTTTCTATATTTAATGTGTTTCCACTGAATCCCATTTACTGAACCATTTCACTTAACATTATCACAACCAATAAATTTATTGTTCAATTCCTTTAATCCATTTAACACATTTCAATTTCATCATATTCTTATTCATTTACCAACCCAAGTCTTTTTGTTACAGCCTGAAAATTTATTCCTTGGATAAAATTGAAACTAAAATACACACACCACATAACAGATCTCCCATCATACATCAACCACTAAAAAAATACCACATAATTTAAGCAATATCACCACAAAAATCTCAGGTCTTAACCACCACACATTACAATCACTAAACAACATAACCACTATATATCCCCACCATCGCAGAACCACCCAAATCGAACCCCATGTCGACATACCATCACATCACTTTTCCACACATTCATAACCCATTTGGTCCCCACTATCACCATAAAACATCCCACATCACACAAGGAAACATGACAAGAGAATCTACACACATCATAACATCCAAACACTATCTTTCCTCATATAATAAACAAGTGATGGTGGTACCTACTACTAAAATTGGCTCAGAGGAAATTTCTTCTACTTCCTAAAATAATTATGACCCCTATCTAAAATTGGCCACAATAAGAGGTAATATACTGAGCCTATTGTTGTATATGTCTTCCATAGACCTAGAATGAAAATAGAAAGCCCCTAACATGTTATCTAAATTCATCTTCCCTATAAATATTTGAAAGGATCTATCATGATTAGTTCCCCACTTGTCAAACCATCGATTCTCTAAATATACATGATCAACCTCTTGAACTTTTTCTACTTAAGAAAACTAGATGGACATTATCTTGTGGTTTGACTCTGAAATAAATCATCCACCTGATAACCAGTGCCTTATTCTACAAGTCTAGGTATATAGAATTTGTAAACATGATGACCACATACATATTTATTAGGAAAAAACATTTTCCATACACTGCTCTTTAAGGGTATAGTTTGGGAAAAAAATCTAGGGAAAGAGTAGGAGGACATTAAACCTAATCCCATGTTCCCAAAAACTCAGATTACCCCACCCCTAAAGGGATAGAAACTCCTACCACTTTTCTTACCTCATTGTTTACTATTATAATTCAAAAGGGAACTTCTTCTAAAAGAGTTCCAATAAAACATCAACCTCTATGTGTTCACTAAGATACAATATCCACAATTTATGTGCATTTACCTACTCTTAAATAAATAAAAATAACATCCATAACTTTTCCCAATATCAAATTAGAGAAAAAGTGGTCTCAAACTCCTCCAACTAGTGCTTTGTCTCCATATTAAAGATTCTCCACTTATACTTACCTAAGATTTACTGGTAAAAGGCTTAAAAATCTCTATGCCATACCTAATTCTACCTAATCAGTTGATATTATAATGAAAAACTAGACTAGTATACTAAACCTTTACTATCTGATATAAATATGGATAATTTCAAAGAGTTATTACAAAGAAATATGAAAAGAGATTTCATAATCATGTTAGCGTGGAATTTTATGAATGCTTATTCAATTAATTAATTTTAATTCCCTATAATCACCAAATTCAAACCTGAACATAACCATCTATGATACATATACCTCTCCTTGGTCTCTAATATGAAATCTTGTAGAAAAAACTTGACTATTAAATAAGCTTAGAGTCATTGCATTAGATCATGAGGAGCCTTAAAATATCATATCCTAGCTAGTCACCCTAGACTATGTCACCCACCGAGGTAAAATGGAATTATTTTCCTCCTAACCCATGTAATCCTCATAGTGACTAACTCAAAAATCAATCCTATCACTAATCTAAAACATTTCATACCAATATAAAACACCTTCTCCCTCCAATGGTACCCCTCTTATGCTAGTAATGAAAGAAGTGAGATAAATATCCCTAATTCTTGCCACAAGTAGGTTTCATCTTGAAGAAAAGAAATAAGGGTATAAAAATTTCACACATGAGAGGCATTACCCTCTATAAAAATATAGGATTGTGAGATAAGATAAAAACCCCACTAAGAAACTCCAGAACATAATATAATTTTAAACCCAAAACCATCCAAAATTTCATGAACAATGCCTACAAATAACAATAAAACCCTCTATATAAATATCCAAAAACATATTATGGTTTAAACATAAAAAAACTCCATAAACCAAGATATTAATGTCTATCTTGGTCCCTAATGTCCTTTAGAAAACCTAAAAAAAATTATATACATAGGGTGAGAATAACACGTGTACTCGGTAGGATCATACATAAAGTCTCAGGTGCACATGTTAAAAAACATACTAATGTTCCATTGAACAAAAAATAGAACCAACATCCTCTTAAATAGGTCAACTAACCAAAACCTACCACACCATGGCATATTCACTAAATCACACATCCAATATATGAAAATAATATTAATAATATAAGGAAAAGGCACTTCATAGTGGCTTATCAACTGATTTTCCACTCTCTCTCTCTCCAATATCAAATGTATTGTGCTCACATCCCTTCCACACATATAAAATAACATATTCAATCATATCTGATGTGGGTTGGAATAAATATCTATCTAACCCACCCTCCTAGGATCTAGTATGTAAAGCAAGAATCAGTCATCATCACATCACATCCTCATAAAATCAAATCAAAACCACATCACATAACCATGGTAGTAGTGTATCTTGAATTCAAAGAAAATCAACCTCATTCCATCTTCCAACCAAGAATAACCCCAACCACATATCACATACTCATTAGCAAGGGGTAATATCTAACACAAAAAATATCATTGTTGGGTAATCTCCAACACCAACCCATATAATCACTATCGCTAAAGGAAAATTAGGTAAGTGGGGGTAGCCAGCCATTTGTTTCACCACTAATATGAATGTTGGGGAAAATACCTAAAACACGCAAGGTTCATATAGAAATAATATGAAATACACGATAGATAAATAAAGCACAATGCCCAGCCTAGGGAATCACATAAACTATACAATCATACACCACATCACCACCAATTCACTATAGAATATCCACCACAACCACTGCCACCATAAAATTCATCACACCACAAAACCAACACACATAGAAACTCAATTCTAATTTCCATTACATGTTCACCATTTTCTAGATTTATTGAGTTTACACTCACTCCCATTTACTAAACCATTTTATTTAAAATTAACACATGCCATTAATTTATCATTAAATTAATTTAATCTATTTTGAACATATCAATTCTATACCATTATTATTCATTTACCAACCCGTGTCATTTCATTACATCATTACAATTTATTCCATTACTAACAAAGAATCTAACACAACCACCCCATTGAAAAACTATCCCATATCACATTAACTAACACTAAAATACCATATCATAAAATCCATCTCATTGTAACAAGTACACATCTCAACTAGCACACATCACTACCACAACATGAAACAGCCACCACACATCACTATTGTCAAGCAACCACCCACAACGCTTCCCATACCAACCAAATTTCACATCACTAACCCACACATTTACAACCTATCTTGTCATCATCATCACTAAAAAATATCCAACATCACACAAGTAAACACATCAATAAAAACCACATATAATGTCACATTCTGGCTTCCACTATTTAGTTTTAAGGGATTATATTACTTTACATTCATTAATTATCTTGGGTATTATCACACTAATTCTTGATTTCAAAGGGAAACTAATTCATTATCCATATATAAATTCTTATCCTTTTATTATGGGTGTGAAAAAATTATCAAAAAATTAAGGTCCTAAAATACATATAAACTATATCACAAGAAAGGATCTGAATAGTCATGATTTTTAGTAATGAAAACCATTAAGCACTAACTCATCAAAAATATCAACGGATTAATAAAAAAGGTGTTATCTCCCCATTCAAAAAAATAGATTAATCCAACTCATTATATATATTAATATAACCCATAATATCCACCCAAAAGAAGTAAAAATCATTTAATCCCCACACATGACCACAAATGGAATGATAATGATGATCACATACCTCAAAAAATCTTTTTGATACACCGTGCACGACAAGGAAAAGGATAAATATCAAGAAAACTTTAACCGTATAAATAAATGTAATATTAACAGGAACTATACCAAGAGATAATAAAAAGGGTAGCCCAAACTCACCCCTATTAAAACAACATCACTGCAATGAATCCCCAAAAGAATAATGAAAGGAAACAATGGGATAAAAAGAAGAAACCACATCTAATTTACAATGATTATTCTCTAAAATCCATAAATCAAAGATGGAGGATAGGGACATGATGATCTCCCAAAATCTACAAGTTTTTTCCAAAAAACTAAGAGAAAAAATACTTCAGGTGATCCTTGGTTTTTATAAACAACCTAAGCCTCATCACATTAATGATGAGAAACAAAAATTCATTTCCTGATTTTTTGTGAGACTTTTCAATTCATTCAACGAATCTTATTTAGTATGGAAATACTTTTAATTTCAATCCTGACAAACATGAACTGATTTTCACCATTCCTCAACCTCGATCTAATTCACATTGTGAATTTCCCTTTCACATTGGGAGTTCAATAGGCACAGATCCCCCATTTAAAACTCAATTCATGAATCACCATCCTCCTAGTCATGAATATACCTCTCATGTCATGAATACATATTCATTTCAAAAACTACCTACTATAACACAATTTAAGCTAAAAACTTCATTAAACCCTCCATGAGCCTCCTCTAAACACCACCAACTTATAAACAAGCAATGTAATATGATAAGAAGGTATGAACCATTATATAATGGGTAATATATTCAATTTATTTGTTCTGTGTGTTTTTGAATTATGAGAAAAATATTTAACGATCGATTTATTGTTAACTAATTCTAATTTTATTAATTAATAAATTTTTAAGTAATTTTTCTAATGTTCAGAATAATAATAAGTATTAATTAAATCAATTAATAAATAATTATTTTTTATTCAAAATATCCATTAATAATAAATGATATTTAATAAAAGGTGTCATTATATTTAATATTAATTTGTTAATGAAATAAATTGATTACTAATATGCTTATTGAAATATATATTATAACAATGGAACATAAATCCATTATCATGTAATTAATTTGATTAATTGTAATAATAAAAATTAATATAATTTTATAATTAATATTTTTTAAATGGAATTTTATATATTTAATATTCAAATTTAAATTTATAGATTATTTGTGATAACTATAATCCAAATTATAATGGAATACCAAATGTTTACATCTTCAAGAATCCTCACAAAAAAATATATGTAACATGTTTGTAAGAAAAAAATAATGTGTGAAGATATGATTAGGTCTCAATCAAATGTGCATATGGTATATTTAGTTGTAGCCACCCTTAATTTCTTTTATATTAGTTGGTAGACATATTTAATCATGGACAACATTAATTCCCCACTTTTAAAAGGGGGAGGGAGGGTAAAGTATGTTGGGTTAGAAAACCCTACTCACAATTAAGCAGGAGAGTACATGGGGTGACGGAGGTTACATATAAAAGGGTCTCTCTTTCTATTTATTTCAACAACTCAATATCAATGTAATCTTCTATGTTCACTTTCAATGTATATATTTTGTGAGATGTTTCTCCACTTATTCAAGGGTGATAGTCATAAAGGTATCCTTATAATAGTGACAAAGATAGTGTACCAACATTTTATCATATTAATTATTTAATTTATCTGTGGTTTTTATACTATATCATTCTATAGTTTAAAATTTTACATTCTATGTTATTTATTTTCCACATTTTTTTCATTTTATGTTTTTCTAAATTTCAAATTTGCGACATGAATAAATTATTTTGGTCTCAAAAATTTTCCATGTTTTTTTATAATTTGTTAATATTATAAGCTATATAATTGATTTCACACAATAATATTTTTATTCATTTAAACAAATTTTACATTTTTTTGTTTTATAGTTTAACCTAGATGATTAAATTATTTATTAAGAGTTTACCTAAAATAGAAAAAAAAATATTTTTCCCTATTCCAGTTACAAAGCTTCACCTATTATTCAACATTGAGACTCCCATAACAATTCATGTTAAGATTATATATTTCTATTGATATTTATAGGGAAATACTAATTACCTCGAGATCAAGAACCACCTAGAATAATTCATTCAAGAAATATAATATAAAGAACTGAAATTTTTTAAATAAGTGTAAGTGATATGGAAAATATTCCTCTACATGTGGTCAACTTGATGGGGTGTGAAAATGTAAGGCTATCAAAAACTAATATGTAATAGATTTTTTAGTCCCTTATGACTATACTAAGACATTCCTTATGTTAAAGTAAGGTTCTTTTATAGAAAATAAAAAATATGTGAAGGATTATTCTATTATTGTAAGATTGTTGGATGAATGTGAGAATAATGATATAGTTAAAGGATTCACCGCATGTTATAAGATTTGGTGATATACACTATAAGAAAAAGGAACTCTAGTGATAGCTTATTTAATACATATTTTTATAATCCACTACTATTTATGTCACGATGGTTTTTTAAAACCATCACATATATCTTTTTTTAAGAAAAAATCATTAAACTTTCTATTATTTAGTGGTAGTTTCCTTTTTGATTCAAAAAAGTTTTAATTAGATGTGGTTCACCAATATTTATGATTTTTTTATTTATCTAGACAATAGTTTTATTATAATTGGTGAAAAAAATTATAAAAGAGATGTCATATAATTAGTGATAGTTTAAACTATTACTGATATAGATGATGTATAGTTTAGTAAGGGTTTAACCCGTCACTAAATGAGTGTTACAGAAAATTCTAAATTTCAAATATATTACCTCCTCCTAAAAACCCATACAACTAGACACTGAAAAATATAACCAATAGAAGGAAACTTGAAAACTGACAAAATGATTTCACTCGATTATATTTTATTCTAAAATATATAAAAGAATATATAAATATCTAATTTGAATAATATAATATGAAAATTTCATCTTTGAGTTATCACAATATTTTTCATTTCACATCCTATTACAACAATAATGAGTTGGATAAACTATCATTAGCTTAACTACTCAATATATCCCTCATTACCCACTAATGAGTTTTCTTCACCATCTTGTCTACTACCAATCTCCACTGTCTACATAGGCTATTTAGAAATTTAAATCACATTCAAACTAATATTTCTCATAATAATAACTAAATACTAATAACATAGAAAATTTTATAAATTAATCAAAAAGACATGTTTAAACAATTTAAATAAACACATTCATATTTGTAAACCAAAAAAACTAAACACAATAATGAGATAATAAATATCCCATTTAAATATAAAATAATTAATAAATAATAATTATTAAACACTCTATTGACCTATATTAGGACTATAATACCATTCTTGTAAGGAGTACATTAACCCTTTTAAATACTTTTTAAGAGAATTAAAAATTTTAAGGCCATTAAACTGATTTTTCAAAACATGGGATAATCATTTATAAGGATTTATGATATTTTACAACTCATAAAAAATTATATGTTATTTAATTATAAAACATTGAATTTATATAAGGTTAGATTTCATGTCATGAGAAGATCAGTTTTTTGGTATATTTTCTTTATTTTTTTATTTATATATAAACTAATAAATAATAAAAAAGTCATTTAAAGGAGTTTAGATGAAAAGGGTATATTATAAAACATATTGGTCGAGAAGATACTATCAAATATATCTAGAGTCATGTAATCTCTCTAAACATGTAAAAATGAACAAAATATATAAATAACATATATTACATTCATTAATTTTTTTACATAATAATAAATAGAATTAAATATAAAATATTAGATTATATAATAAATAAAATTGACTTATCAAGTTATAGAACAATTAATTCTTCCATGATATTGAAATCTGACACCAATCTGAAAAATGTGAAAGGAAGGATGTCTCTTATAAATCTAGGTGCTATATAATATTCCCATAAAGTCCAATAACGTAATAAATGGTTTACTAAAATGTGTAAAATAACATAAATAAATTCAAATCAAAAAACACTAAATGTATCAATATATTAGTCTTTGGTGTCCCTAAAGTAAAAAAAATAAGTGATGTATAAAATATTTGAAATAACACAATTATAACAAAAATAATAATAATAAATCATGTAATTTAACATGGAAAACAATATATGTACCATTTAAAAATTGTGATTCTGGCCATTAATATTTATTGAATTAAACTATAAAAAAAAAATTGTATAGTTTTAGGATTTCAAAAAATATATAATTATTTTTTTCTATATATAAGAACTATATATTTTAGGATTAGTACATTTAATATTTTTAAGTTAGCACAATATACTTAATTAAATTTAAATATACATAAACACACACAAAACACATTAAGAAAAAACTAATTCCTAAAAATTCACCATAGAGTGATTAACCTTTATCTATAACAATACTTGAGCTTCTTGTTGCTCTCACTCCTTTAAAAGACCAATGGTTTCAAATTTAATAAAAAATAATTTGGTGTTTTGTTGTTGATGGGGTTTGATTTCATGAAATTCTTAATCATCATCACCTATTACAAACATGTTTTTCAGTTATATGTCGATAAAACAATCTTATTTGGTTAACTATATCATCCACATAATATACCATTTTCCCTTGGGGAAACACTATATATGGCTCATATTCTTTACCCTATCCATTGTGAATCAACTAAGATAAATTTAAAGAGTTAATTTTCAATTATTATTTTATTTAACCCCAATGAATATTTTTCCACTTGAATTTGAATAGAAAATATGAGAATTTATCATGAAAATTTAACTAGATAATATAAATCTATTTTTTATAGTATCACTGATTTGTAGTTATAAAAATATAATTTTTTGTTTTTTCAATCCTTTTTTTATTGAATTTATGAAATATGATACCACTAATATAATATGTATTAAATCCTCGTCTATGATTTTATGGTCCATTTAGAAAATATATAAAAAATTATGATAGTTTACCTTGAGTTTGAGCATTAATTATCTCCATAAATGGATATGAAATATTATTAACCACATATGTAAATTATTAACATATTATAAATATATATTTTATTATAAACATATACAACAATAAACCAATCAATAATCTTTTTATTAAAAACCTTTGTTATCTCAATTTCATTTCGAGCATGATTACTAATATATGAATTTTTTTTGTTCTCTATTATTTAAAATATGATTCAACAATATCAATATTGAAATATCATATAAATTTTCATGCCTTAATGGAAAATTTATTTATGAAAATGAAGATACTTTTATTCCTTCTTTTCCTGTATTTGGAAATCTAGAAAAGTAATTGTAGACTTGAGAATGAAAGGTATTTCTATAAAAACATCCAATATGATTCAATATTGTATTTTTACAAATATAATACATTTAATAAAATTCCAAACACTCATTAATAAGTCAACTAACAATAATAAACCCATCTAGATAAGCTTTATTTTTAAAAAAACACCACATGGCATGGGTATATCTTAAAGAATTGTAAAAAATTAAGATGATAAAACATTTAATTATAACTAATAAAATGTAAAATCATAAAATATAATAAAGGAAAAATACCTCTCTTTGGGATACATCCATCGATAATCTTTAAAAATTAAAATTTTAGCTTCCTCCACCATATTCATAGCTAAATGAACATCACAATAAAATATTATTAGGGAAAGATCACTTCCAAATAAAAAATAATCCTTATAATCCTTTATTTAATTTTTTCATGCTCAATTAGGTTTAAGGTTATTTCCAAAATTTATTCAAATAATGTCTGAAATCCAATTATAAATGTAATTATCTTTTATGGTAGAAAATTATGCATTGTATAAGGTAGAAGTTGCTCTATTATTATTTTAGAGTCATAAATTTTCATTTATTTTACTTATTATTTTTTGAGTCAATGAAACTTTGTTTTTTTATTGAATATCCACCACACAATTTAACATTATATAATCCTTAAATGAAAACATCATTTAATTAATTTCTTGGGAAATTATTTTTGGGATATTTCCCATACTTTCTTTCTTATATATATTTTTTAATACTAATTTCATTTAATTATTTAATAGTATATAGATAATTAATATATATTCATTTCTAATTAAGTACTTTAAAAAATCATATTACAAAATAAATTAATCACAGTGTTCTAGAATTAAAGATTATGATGTTACAAAATGAAATTTCTAATATGAAAGTTAAAAAATAAGACTTTTCCTTTCATATTTGTATTATAATTACATATGATGGGATGTTTACCCTTTTCCCCCAATTAGTAAACTAAATTAGTTGTCCAAACTCAATATTAACATATAATAATTATGTAAATACTTTTAATTTGAGGCTGTAAATTTTTTTCCCATTAAATTGTGCCTCACTTGCATAAAATATATGAGATGATTCAAGATATGTTGGATAACACATAAAAAATCATTTTATACTCCATTGTATTCTAATAGTCTCCAAATATTAATTACAATCTAGATAATCCAAACCGTTCTAAGTGTTCTAACTAGAAATATTTTCTATCCCCAGAAAGTCCTTAATCATATATATTATATAAACATGAATTTGAAATAGTTTCATGGTAAAAACATATTATTTTTCTATACCATCATTCCATAACTCTTTAAACTCTAAGATAAGAGGTGAATGGTTAACATCAATTTTATTTCTATTTATTTTACTTTTTTCAATATTCATTAGTATAATGAATGAAGTATGTTGGATATGCATATTCAGAGGTAGATTGTAAGGTATCCGAACAACCAAAAAATTATATAACTACTATTTAATGTACCAAAAGTATTAAATATATCAGTTTCTAGTACTAAGAACATATTCTTTGGAAAAAAATAGAAATTTTCATGTCTTGATAAAATGTTTCTACTTGATTTTGAATCTATGGAATGTCACATGAACCCATTTTTGTTCTTAACCATGGAATATCGCTTCATATTCTCAACTAATTAGAGGATATAAATAATATTTTCCAATTATTTTTTAAAATAATGTAACAAAAAATCCTTATAATGGATTTACTTTATTTCTTCATAGTTATATTACACTAATTCAAAATTGTATCGTAATTTTTTGAGTGAAATATAAAATCAGAATATATTTTTCAACCTTCTCTATTTGAATTTATTTTGAAATATAAAATAAAATCATAATTACATGAATTTAATTCTACAGAGCAGAGTCAATAATTTTTATAACATTCATCATCTACTAAAATGATTCAGGGATCATATGTGTAATAAAATAATCGTGAAAAAATTCCAACATCAATGGAATTTATTTAACTAAAATTACACATAGTCACTTTAGATGGTATAACTTTAACAAAAAAGACAAATTTGAATACATGTAACATCCGCTTTAAAATTCATTACTAATATATTTAACTTATTCAAAAAAATTATGACAACCTTATCCACCAATGTGTTACTATATTTATTAGGCTATGTTTTAGTTCTTAAAACATCATTCACTAAGTTAGTATCTATATTATCAAAATGGTGATCTTGTAATAAGTTTAAATATTGGTGATATTCCCTAAAATGATGAAATAATCCTTTAAAATTTATGTATTGAATTTTATTTATTTAAGGGTTAGCCTATTTATTACTTTGATAGATATATCTATTCAAACATTCTATAATGTATGATTCACCACTACAAACTACATGTAGTAACTAGAAAACCATTTTACTATCATGTACTCAAATACTTTTTACTTCTACAACCATCCTCTTAAATAAAAATAATACATGTAAATTATGTTATTTTATCTAATCCAAATCCGTATTTTTATTACCAAATAATAACTTTTAAAATGGGTTAAGAGTTAACCTTTAGTTGACTTGAAGGATCAGAGGTAAAAAGTTAATAATTAGAAGGCCCAAAGGCTCATAGGAACAAATCATTATATCCTTATTTGACCTAGATATACTGTTACATCCCCACCACATAATCACTTTTTTTTACCTAGATCCCCACCTGAAACTAAAAATGGTTTGCAGTGCCAAATGTATTTTTAGATGGGCTAAAGACATATCCATTGTATCCCTCCTTCAATCATGGGTTTTTCATGACGTGCCTTGTAGCTGTAATTTCGTTAATTCATCAAAATAGGTTTCCCTAATAAGGATGGCCTGATCTATTTCATATCATGGAGACATTGTTTACTGAATTCCATTGATTTTCTGGAGGTATTATGTCTAGAAATCTCTATTGTGGCATGAAGGGTCTATCGTTTGAATTCTATAAATGGATCGAAGACCCTCTGGTCAAACTTTGTGACTAAAAAGTGTAGTTCCAGTGAATAATTCCATTATTATAGTAAAATTATTGTTTCCTCAATATTTCTACTAATGTAACTTTAAAAATGATCCCCCATTTGGATTTGATCTGGGATCGCTTTTTTATTTAAGAAGATAAATTCATTTTAAATTTTTTATTTAAAAACACCTTGATCTTTGAAATGAAATTAAAATTTTATAATGAAATCAAAAGGAAAGTAATACACTTTAAAGTATTAAATGTAACAACTAAATTTAATATATATAAAAAAACAACTTATACAGTATATTTTAAATTCAAAAATATCTTGGTATGGGGGATGATTGATCGAGTCCATGTTGTTTAACCATTATTCATATTCATCATGAATATGTTTTAACTAATCATACTCATTACAATGTGTTTATAGAAATTTAATCACTTCATTTAAACAATAAAACATTCAATGATATGAAAAAATATATATTTATGATAATTTATATAATACTTGGTCAAATCACCCTAAATTTTTCCCACCTTGTAACCATAAATGGAATTCCAATCTCAATATAAATAGTTATAAAAACCTTTATTAACACATCATCATAATTAAATACATGATTACCATTAACCAAGGATATTTAAAAAAAATATCAACATTCCCATCAAATTAAATATTTCATATTTAATCAATATAAATGAAATTATATGTTAAATTTTTAAAAATAAAATATTAGATATGGTTATACCCACTTAATATAACCTATTATTAAAAAAATAACATGACAAATTCAGAAATTGAATTCAGAGTAATAATTTGGATTCTAATATTAGTTATATGAAACCTGACATTGACTAAAATTATTTTTTTCACACCTTATACAACCATAATTTCTTTTATAAATAAAAATATATGTATTTCAAAGGAATAAACCATATCATTTAAAAAATAAATAAAGAGAAAAAATAACTAAATAAAAAATAGAAAATCAATTACCTATGACTGAAAAACCACTAATACAAATTAAAAATATGTTGAAAGATGATTGTTTAGGGATTCAGTTATGTTGGGGTATCATGTATAAGATCAATGTGTTCCACCATAGTAAAACATGATAGAAAAGTCTAGAAAACATAGGTAGTGAGTTGCGGAGGAGGATGTGGTCATTAAGTGAGAAAATGATCATAGTCTACAAGGGGAAAATTAGTGTATGGATAGGAAATGACATCATGTATCAGGGGAATTTTTCATATTAGGGATATAACATAATAAGAAGTAAAATGGGTTTTTGTTTGAAAACAAGCCATTTTATTTTAAAAACCACTATTTATAACCCAAAAATATGTATAGATTTGTTTCTTGATTTGGCAATAAAATAGATATAAAATCTAAACTTTTTTTATTTCGATGGTTTGTTGAAGAGAGAAGTTTTTGGGGAACATTAATTAATATTTTTAAAAAAAATTAAAGGAATTAAAAAAATATTGTTAAAAATCAACGAACCGAACATAGTAATGATATTATAAAAATTTAGTTAAATATGGGATGGATAATAAATCAAGACATGATAACATGCCTTCACGACAATACCAATATATGTATTAATATTTTCAAATTAGGGAAATAAGCCCTCATATTGTGACTAAGATCAATAGGACACAAGTTATTTGTGTATAAATCACTTTGAGGAGCTGAGAAAAAATTATGGTAACATAATCATATTCACACTATTTTCTAGAAAAGGTGAATTTAACCAATTAAGAATTATGATTTTTTTGTAAAATAACCCCTTCAGAAAATGATCAATATAAAAAAGACTTTTGAAATTTACATCATGGATACAAATCTAGAAGATTAAAATGTGATTCATAGGGATATAGTATTTGAAGAAGTGGGGATGTGATCTTCATGGATCAATTGTAATCCCTATGTTTTGGTGGTGGGAACCACATGAGAAAGGAGATGAGAGGTATCTCACGGGAATAACCTTCATTCAAAAATTGTTCCAATTGTATCATGATATAATTTTGAATATATATATAT
Source organism: Viscum album (assembly GCA_963277665.1). Lineage (NCBI taxonomy): Eukaryota > Viridiplantae > Streptophyta > Magnoliopsida > Santalales > Viscaceae > Viscum > Viscum album. The sequence goes on from OY728161.1 coordinate 315,950,197, forward strand.
AGTTTTTTCAAATAAAAGATATAGCTTAGAATTTATAGATTATTTCTACTCATTTAGAGAGAACTAGTGAAAGTGGATTCTTTCTTTGGATTTTGGAATAAATTGCTTTAATACTCATTTATTTTTTTTCTATAATGAATTTTTTCATTGATTTTCCCATCTATCTTTAAATCTCATGAATCTCATAATAAAACATTTTATTCATGACATATTTATATTCTACGGTGATTGAGTCGTCCCTTAATATATAGTTAATTAAGAGTAAATGAATGTTATTGTAATATGATTGATTTATTTTATATTTATGGATGGGGTATAATTTAGTGTCATGAAATTATGTTTATTTATCATATTCATCATTCATACCTAGATAGAATTCGTGGATAAGTGTGGATCACCAACATGGTAGGGAATGATGGGACTATGCTAGAAGTATTCAATATTTCTTTTACAATTGAGTTTGGTATATAATGAAATTTAGTTTCGTTAGGTTCCATTGGTTATAAGGAGTTGACCATATTAATGTACTATTAATTGAAATTGAATAAATAAATAATAATTAACTAGAAGTAATATCATAACTAATAAATTCATTATATTCCAAATTTTAATGAAATCATAGTTTTTAGAAAACTCATCCTTGGAAAAGTCATTTTTTTTAATAATAAATTTCTCAATATCAAAGTGATTTATTATTATTCTTGTCTCTAAAAATTCTTATAAACTATATTAATTCATAATTTTTTAATAAAAATTTATAAATACTAATTAAGGTAGGATTTTTTTCTCTATTCCCTATAGACAGACATTAGAGTACCTATTGTTATCCTATTCTTTATAACTTTTAATAATAAACGGTTGTTCACAGAAATTATAATCATTGAATCGTATCCCTTGGGAAGTGATGATGATCATGAGTGAATTAAGTTTTTATAACAATATTTAAGGACAAAAAATGTAAAACAATCTGAAAAATTTCATTATGATTTTCTTAGTTCAAAAAATTTTATTTCACTTTTATTTTTCATTATTTTTTTATATTTTACATGAGTCATTGTTTTTGTTTTTGTATTCATTTGTACTGGGTGTATGAACCACACCCCACCCACTTAATTAATGATCTTGGATAGAATATTAAAATTATACATTAACCTAAAGATATTTCATTATCTATTTATTCATTAAATATCCCTTATAGAAAATTGAGTTCCTCGTAAAATAAATGATGATCTTGGGGATATGATCAATAATTTGGTGAACTATAAAGTATAGAAATTTGTGTTCACCTATATAGTTTCTTGTAAATTTTTGAAATGGTAATGAATATATTATATGATGATATAATTATATTTAAAGAAATTAAATTTTCACTAAACTATCTCTCAAAGTAAATTCCTCTCCAGCTACTCCAATCAATATATAGAAAGATTTGGCAAGGAGATGTCTGTAGAAGTACATTTATTTGATAAAAATGGTGAAACATAGGATATAGATTCAAAATATTTCTTGAAATGTTATAGAATTACCTAAAATGGTTGTGATCTATTGAAGGATCTACTAAGAAAATTTTCAGACCATCAAGTTACTCTTTGGATGTAGTTCTAATACATTTATTATTGGTTTAAACCTTATTTCATAGTAGTTATTGATTCAGTAGTGGGTGGTGTACTTATGAGGAAAACACCATTTGAGGTATCATAAATCATGGATTATTTATCCAATAATATATTTATATATAAAGGTGAAAGAGTCCCACCTTAATAAGGAATTCATTAAGAAGAGGAAACTACTAATCAAGATTCCCAAATATAGAGAACAGAAAACAAATGGAGGTGTTATCAGTTATTCATAATGAAGGTGGAAAACCTGAGAAACAACATATAATTTTTTATGATATATGTATTTGATCACACTGATTATGATACTAAAAAACTAGTAATAAGTAGAATTTATAGGTAGAAATGAGATTAGTTGGATATAAACAGAAACAACCTTACTTTAAAAATAATTTTGGGAATCAAGTAAGGATGGAGAATCAAAATTATAGATGGAAATATAAAGGTGGAAAAAATAAAGGTGATGCCAAATGTTCCTTAGCATTCCCCCATGGTTAGAAATCACTGAAACACACTAAGAAACAATTCCATGCTTTCATGTAATAGTTTTTTAGTAGTCCTAATAAGAATAAATATTCCATGCTCATGATCTTTTATAACGTCCCTATGTTTAGGTGTTTGGAAAAAATAAATTCAAAAAAATGATAAATATATATATTCAAAGTGGAGAACGGTCATTAAAATAATGAAAAATATTTATAAATAAACAAATCTTAACACTCAAACATCAAACATCAATTGAGGTATCATTAGAGATTGTTTTTTAGAATATCCTTTAGTACACTATCAAGTAACATATGGGTTTGAGATAATATGAAAAGGTTATGAAATTGATACATTATAAGGAGATGAAAGATATAGACACACACAATAAGAAGGAGGTTAATATTGATAATAAATAAGGGAAAGAGTGGGAAAAAGAGAAGGAGCTAACTGAAAAGGATAATAAAGAAGTTGTAGAAGTTATATTAAGGATAATTAAATACACATCCAAATAACATAATGTACCACCTTACCATTCACATAACCCCTTTCCAAAGAGTATAGTCCAAGGAAATGTGTAACAATAATATAAAATGTTGACAGAGATGTTAAAGTAGCTACACATCAATATAAAAATCATCTAATCAATTTCATAATAAAAAAATTACAAAATATCAGTATGGGACTCTATCTTAAATATATCAAATTAGAAGAATTAGGAATAATCTCACTATGTGAAGAGATTTTTATTATTTTTCTAAGAAAACTCCCATTGAAATATAAATATCAAGGTAGTTTCTCCATTTCATGCATTATTGGTTGTTTCAATTTTGGAAACACAAATTATGATTTAGTAGAAATTTTTAACCTTATGACACTAAAAATGTTGAATAATCTTGGGGAAATAAAGTTGAATCTCATAAAAATTTCTCTCAAAATAGCCTACTAATCCATTAAGTATATGATCATTATTCTAGAGGATTCCTTAGTGAAAGTGGTGAAATTCATCTCATCCATTTATTTTATAATCTTATAGATATAAATAGATGGAGTGGTTCTATAATTCCCCAACCCCAGAAGCACAGATCTAGTGCATTATTTTAATACATTGGTATGATTACAAGGAATTAAGTCCTAAAGGACCGATCAGTTTATTAGTTTTGGAAAATATATTACATACATGAAAGTTAAATTACACATTCAAACATAAAACACAACATAAATAATCCTTGCATAATGCCATTTTTTCGTATATTAACCCTACATATCAATCATAATATACTTCTTAGTATACTAGTAAAACAAAACATAAGAATGGGTTGATATCATATGCACAGTAAGGATAAATAATTTAGCGAAAGCTATAAACATTTAATTCAAGATGTGTAATAAAAACAACATACTTTTAAACATAAACTTGAACATAATATGGAAATAATAAATCAAACATTAATATATAAACATTCTCATGGATCTCTAATAGTCAAATAATCACATTTAATAACTAATTTTATAACGAGGTAATGCATAATGCCAGACATCATAACCACATAGTCAAGGCCTCATGCCAAGACTAAAAATAAAAATTTTGTCAATGCATTATTCCAAGACACTAATTTTTCTCAAGAGACCCACTGGTGCATTGAGGTTCTATATCAGGCTCCACCCGTCATTTACTAAGTCCAATGCATTCCTCATATGAAAATTTTGAAACATAACAGAAATATTTCTTTTAAAATGAGCTTAAAAAATGTCAATACTTTAACCATGAATCATGAATGGTACAAAAATAGAACATCCATAGTCAATCATACCATTAATAATTCAATATAATATTTAATATTGTAATAAAATAAATCAACCTCAATCAAAAATAATATCTAGTAAAGGATGTGGACATAGTTGAAAATGATCCGTAAAACTATTTGACAGATATATCGCTTTTTTGTGAAATCAATTAAAATTCATACATTTTTAAAGGATATAATTTAAAAGATATTTTTGAATCAAAGTGTTCCATACCACTGTGAAACTTTTTAATGGAATTAATATTTTAAAATAATCATTTCCATATAAATAAATCCTTAAAATCATTTTGAAAATATGGACATTAATTAAAAATATTTGGAAAAGTAAATCATTAAAACATTTAAAATGATGAGGGAAAATTTAACCTTATATATAATGATCATAGTATGTTATTAAATTATAAAATAACTATATTCATATTTATTATTTCATACTTTATTCATTTATGACTTTATATTACTTCTTTAATAATAATTTCCATGTTAAAATAACAATTCGTCTAATAATATCTTTCTTTATTGTACGTGTTTAAACTTTTTATTCTTGATTATATCACTTATATCATGATTTAATTCCTTTAATAATAATAAAAATATTTATTTATAATATATATTCATAATATAAATATAATATATATATATATATAATGGAAAACACCGTTTATGGAACGGTAGGCCGTACGTACGCATAAATGTTGTTTCCATTTTCATGTCCTATTGAACAGTAGTAAGTGGATGAGATATATGTAAATAAATATTTATATATATATATATATATATATCCAGTAGAATTATTATTTCATATATTACATATTTATTAATAATATATATTTTTGTAATCATCTTTGAATGGTGGACGTGGAAATGAATCTCATCGTGTCGTGGAGACGGCAAGTCGTACATACGCACGAGTGACGATATCATTCTATTGATGGTAAAATCACTTGTAATTGTATAGAATATTATATATACATAATCATTATCATTTATATCAATTACACTCATTATTATACCCATCCAAATAATGAAGTGTTGACTAACAAACACCATGACGGGGAGACGGTAAGTCGTACGTACACACGTATGGTAACTTTTTCATTCATAGGATGGATAGAATAATAAATATTGTTTTACCATATTTATAATAACATTACAGTTTTTAGAAGGTACATGAGTCATTATTTTGGTATGAAAACAAAAAATAAAGAGGAAGTGGAAGAAGAAAATAACTTTGAAAGACGTGATTAAATAATTACCTCTTCTTCAAGTTCTTCTGTTTGATTTTAACAAAAGGGATCCTTAGGTTAGATTTATGATAAAATTAAGGCCTCTAGGATGAAGTGAGGGAAGTTTGTAAGATATTTGAGTAGGGTTCAGCTGATCCAAATGGATTTGGAGGTGTGAATTTTAGAGAAGGTGAAGTACCCTTTTATAAATAGGTGAGGGGCACTTTTGGAGAAGCTTGAAATATTAATTTATTATAAAATCAATTTTTGTTACTAATAGCTCTAAATGGATTTATTTATAGGATATGGTGGTGGTGGGTCTAAATCCACTCAACCAATAGGTTTTAGACAAATTAAGGTCACCATATTAACCTTATCTTTTAGATTTAACTCTTAGTTGAATTGTTTAACTTTTTCCATGTCTTCTTGTATTTTTATATTAAATGTTTAATAAAATTACTATAAAATTTAAAGAAACCCTAAAGTGGTTAACTAATTACATATCTATCATTATATAAATCCTTTCTCTGAATCTTAATTTTTTTTAGAATATTATATCATTTAATGATATAGTATGTGTTTTTAAAATTCATTTATCTCAATTTTGACACTATTTAGTATTTGGATTTTGTGGAAGTCAAAAAAAGTTTATTACTTTGGAAAAAATACATTAAATCAACCCTAACATGTAATATTCAACTATAAAATTCATGTATGACATAAAAAGTGTCAATTTACATTTATGTTGATATTTATAATATCAATTATTTAAATCTTTCATTAATAAGGAAATTACCGAATCATCATTGTGTCATAAATAAATTTAATTATTTAATCCTTAAAAATTATAAATAAAGTACAATGATGTCGGAAATATTTTTATATTTCTAATAAATATTTATAGTCGAATTTATATTATGTAAAATTCTAAATTAAAAATGGTTTAGTTATTAAACATTGAATTTAACACTTTTAACTCTTCTTTAAATAAAATATAATAAATTTCCTAATCTAATCCAAGTGGATCAAAAGAATCATATTTTATTCCTAAGGTTTATTTTGGTTTAAAAACACTTATCCAGTATAATTAGGACATGTGTTTGGGTAATTATAATATCATTTTTACCTTTAATTTTTCGATTTATTTTTAACCGTGGTAAATAAAATTCAAAAGTTACTATTCACCCAAAATTATTTTCATCATATTGAACCAAATTTTACTTACTGATTTCAACTATGTCTCTCAGATTTTTGAAATTTAATTAAACGAAGTTCTAATATTACGTTTTATTCAAATTTGCAAATGTGCCTTGTAGGTGGGTAAAAGACATTAAAAAGTTCAATAAAATTTTATATATCTAATCTTATTATAAAATATCTCAAATGATTTAAATTGGACTAATATATGTACTATGTATCTATTTTTACTTTAAAATAATTTTAAATTAAAAAGTAATTATTTAAATGAAAAAGTTAATTTTTATCTACAACATAGTGTTTTTCATTATTCATCAAAAATTGAATGTTTTCAGAAAAATAAAAAAAATTCACCCAAAGATAATTTTGAAATTACAGATTTAAAAATTAAGTATATTTAACCAAATTCAAAACATTGAAGTTTTATTAATTAATTTAAAATAAATTCTCATTATCAAAACCAGAAATTTGGATTTTGAGTAGTAAAAACTATCAAAAGATTGATATGTGTTTATGTCCAATTTAAATGTAAATTACCTTAAATGAGAAAAATTGGATTAAATGATAAAAATATAATATAATTGTACTTCAAAACCATTCAAATTTATAATTTAACACTATAAAAGTTTTTGATTAGAAATGTTGTTTTCAATTAAAATTTAGTATTTTTCACTATTCATCAAAATATGAAAGTTATGAGAAAAAACCAAAAATTTATCCCAACAAAATTTTTATGTCTCGCTTTTAAATAATAAGTTTATTTAGTCAAATTGAATATATAAAAGTGTCAAATATGGGATTTAAAATGTGTTCTCCATTAAGTTCCTATAAAATTTCATTTTTTGAAAAATACTTCTTTTATCTAAAAAAATTTAATTTGTACTTATATTATATCTAAAAAACACATAATATATGTGTTAAAATTATATATAGTATATATAATTCAAAATTAAGTTAATACTATTCATATACACTTTTTGAATGGCTAGTCTGGTAAGTTGTGGGGCGCTCGAACTCGGGGTTGCGTGTGGCACAAGCTGTTGAATTACTTTAAAGAGATAATGAACTATGAAATACTAGGGTGTTATAGGTTCTAACTGTTCTTGATCTCAATTACTTATCCATGGGTAAAACCCTTTTCGTTTTTAATAAATATAGGTTGGTATTATTATTTGGAGAGGAATGAGTACAATTATTTCTTACAATGGCGGTGAATCAAAGAGAACCAAAATATTCTATTTCCATTATATCCACTAAGGTGGGATACAGATTTATGGATAGGTAAGTTGAGGAAGATAATGTGATGATGAAATTAATCAATGAAAAAGTGTAAATGAAACCTAAAGACCATGGTGATGAAACTAAACATAAGGAATGGTTCCCTTAATTGCGAAGCCACCAATGTTAGAGGTAAATAAATTCATAAGTTATTTGACATATTTATTCTTAAGATAAAGAGAAGGATTTGTGGTGATAGAGAGTGTTTAACATTGGAAAGATAAAGATAATTGGTTTTGTTAATGTATTGAAAAAAGAAAGGAGGATAGCTCATGGAGCATTTCTAATATCAAATGTATAATAACTTCCATTTTTAGTCAGAAGATGATACTAGAAAATAGAAATAAAATGAAAATATGTTTTTTAAATAGGTTGAAATGTATAATGAATAAAGTTATAAATATATAGGTACTAAAACAATTCGATATAAGTATCATCTATACAATTTCATATGGTGAATAGGTTATCCCACTCCAAGTTTTTCTAATGAATTGAGGTATGAAAATTGTCTTGAATGTAAAAGAATCATTTTTCACCTAAATAGAGAATAGATAGAAAATGTGTTGTTGGTTAGAGTAGATTACTCAAGAGGGGGGTGAATTGAGTATCTATAAAAATTTCTGTTATAAGTTCACTTATAAATCTTCTCCAATAAAAGTGAATGCATCCCAGTTAATCAAGTTAATATGTTTATAATAGTTTCACTATTCAAATAACTTATTATAAGATTAATAAATTCTCAGTAATATCAATGTGAGTTTTTTATACAACTTTTGAATCTATTCTAATAAGTCAAAGTAGTTGTAACTTCTATACAAGACTTACTATCAAAGAAAATCTAGTGTTTTCTGTAATATAAAATAAAGAAGAGAAAAACTAAATTAAAAGACACAGTGAATAAAAAAAGTGGTTTAGTATCAAGACAAGACCTAATCTAATCCACTTAGTGATCACCTACCACCAAGTAGTTTATATTCATAAACTTGATCCACACCCTGGTTCGGGGTACACAACAGCGCACAGAACTGTCCACGTCACACAACCTCTTCCGCTGTTCTTCATGGGTATAAACTACTATGTCACACAAGGACCTCTTCCACACTTATCTATGGAAGTAAACATTTGTAAGAAGTAATGAGAGGAAGGATATCTTGTATCCTTCAGTTTAATATAGGAGAGTGTGTGTTTTTAATACACACACACACACTACTGGAAAGCTAAAAATAGTTCACAACAGAGAAAAGAGGATGAGAAAGCGTTAAAAGTGCTCTGAGTGTTATTTTATGCATCTTTGGACATCTATGATTAATCATATGAAGGTATCAAGCCTTCTTGTGAAAAAAAAGAGTATCGCAAGTCTGGTACTCTGGTTTCCAATTATATCTATATTTTATTCTTCTTGGAGTTGGTACTACGAAGTTGATTTTGATTCTCATCTACGATAGTCTAGCATTTTGAATCAAGATTTCTTTGTCTGTTCTTCAGTTGTATCTCATAGCATGTATCAGTTCCCTTTTTCAAAAACCCTCCCTTCTCCTTCTATGTCTGTGTATATTTGCATCCCATCTTATCTTCCTTTTTAATTGTGGGTGCACACATTGGAATCGATGGGATGCATGTATCATGCACCTCGTATATCGTGTTGTCTAGTGACAAGTCTACAAAGAAAAATTAATTACGTCATTGCCTTTAAATGACTAAAATATCACCATTATAAATTAAATTGAAAATCATAAAATAGTTTAAAGAATGGTGTCACAGTTTGTCTTGAAATGGTATCACTTGGAAATAGTGTCACCAAGAAATGGTGTCTTCTTCTTTTCCTTTGAGTGATGAGATAGTTGTGATGACATAGCTGTATTGAGATCCGGATCCAGTAGCACATATTCGGTGTTAGGATCACAGTGTCTAGTCCTTTTCCAACATTTGAATGGTGTCTTGGTGATTGTAGCATGGAACCGGTGTCTGGGTCATGGTGTCTGGGTCATAGTGTCTGGGTTATGGTGTCTGGGTTATGGTGTTTGGGTCACGTTGTTTGTGTCACGATGTCTGGTTCACAGTGTCATGGTCACGTTATCTGGTTCACGGTGTTTGGGTACTTTACCAGAAAACAAGAACCTGTGGTAGACTCACAGTTTCTAAGACTTAGACAAATATCTATAAATAGTCTTAACTAGTAATATTCAAAGAATGAGTTAGTCTAAATCATTCATAAAAGAAATAATTATAGATAAAAATAAATAAAATTTATAATAATCAAACATGATTTATAGGAATCAGGATTTGTGAAAGTTTATTTAAAGCATAGGGAAACCAACCATCTCTACACATGATTTGAGATAGATTAAATGGGGTTAACCAGATTTGAGATCATTAAAACATGATCAACACATGAGGAGTCCAACAATCCCCCCCCCTTTTTATGATCACAAATCATATTAGTTTGGATTTCTATTCTTAGTGTGATTTCTCCCCCTTTTGGGATTATCAAAAAGAGTATAAGAAAAAATAAAGAAAGTAAGGAAATCAAATTATATAATTGACAATAACATTTCACATTTCATTAGATAGAAATATATTTATCATAACAAGCAGTAAGAAAAAGTACAAAACATCTCTATCAAGATACAGTTTTCACTTTTCTTCATCACTAGTTATCTTCTCTTTTCCATTTACAATAGCCTCAGAAGGAGCCATAGGAGAAGAATTATAGGTTGAATAAGGTATTGAACAAACTCTCATAGAAGGAATATATAGGCCTTCAAAAATATAAGGTGCCAAAGTGGGTTTGGTGGAAGACCGAGGCATGTTTCTATCAAGGATAATAGGTTTGATCTGGCTTAGAGCCTGAGATACAGACATCAAGGCAGAAGAAAAGGTAGTTTATGAGGAAGGAGTTAAACTAGACCATAAGAGTGCAGCTTTAGGTACCATAATAGCAGTGCTCTTCACATGAAGATAAGGCTTTAACAACTGAATGAAATCAGTAATGATCTCACCACCATACTGCATTGCTTTCTCAAAATCATCTTTCTTCTCTATGAACTTGTCCAATAGAGGAGTGAAATCATTCAGCTTTTGGACTTGAGTCTTGAATTCTTGAGTGATAGGAGGTATTTTTCAAGTTCTCTACAAGATGTTTAAAACGATTGGTAATATCAATCTTAAAGAATATACTATTAAAATAGAAATCCACTTTCTTAGTAATTTCTTCCTAAGAACCATTTTCAATCATTGAATGAATCCTCACTAAATAAAAGAATTTTTCACTATTATTAACAACCCTAGATAAACTCTCCTTGTCAAAGACAATTAGCACAAATTAAAGTTACTCCTTAATAACAAATCTGGGCAGACCACTTTCAAAGGGTTGAGATGATTGGCTAGAGGGAGTAGAGGCTGTAACAGCTGAAGTAAGGGACATGAGCTTATTGAGAACTTTCTATAGACATCCTTTTTACTCATCAGTTGGTTTTTTTGAGACCAAAAACAATCTCATTCATCTCATGGACTATCTAAATGTTTCTATCAGCCACCTTTTCAAATATTTAATTCATGTTCGATTAAATGAGAGAGGAAACTTTCTATATAATCTGACCACTAACATCCTCAACAGAATGAGAAATAGAATCTTGTACTGATTGCAAAAAAAATTAATTTCTTAAACCATATCTCAGAGAGACTTCACTTAATTACTCAAGTGCTTATTTTTAATTTGAACCTCTTGTATTTCATGAATCATTTTGGTTTAATCTTCAATATTATTTTCTCTAACAGCAAGGTAGCATCTCTTTCACTGGCATTTATCATAGAAGTAGGTGTGTGTTCATGACCTTTTAAAATCAAGATAATAAAGTAGCTCCAAAGGATTTCAAATCACTGTGACTCACAAAAGAAGAAGTTTCTTGATAAGGCTCAAGAATAGGAACTGAATTAGGTTTAAATTCCTTAGGTGAGATTACTTCTAAAGTAAAAACTGGTTTTAATTGAAACATAGTAGAAAGGTATATGCCTTTCATCGAGGCCTCATAGTCATTATCCACATAAAAGTAGCTAGTAAAGTTATACCAGGTATTCCTAGTTCTTTAATCAACAGTATTAGGAACTTCAATACTTTCTAGACTAGGGTGATGCTCCCCGTCAATAGGTGTATCTCTCACAGGACTAAGAGATTCAATTACTTGATCTGTTTCTAAAATTTGAACTCCAGTATCCTCACACATTTCATTTATATATGACTATATAGATTTCTATATTCTTTCCTTAGTAGATAGGATAATTTCAAGATCATCTTGTTCAACTGAATGTTCCTCAATAGTAGCCTCTTCCTCAATAACAGGCTCCTATTCTAGACGCTCTTCTGGTACAACATTTATTTTTACACAAACATTAGATTCTTTTCCAGAATTAGGTTCTTCTTCAAAATCGACACTTCTTTTAGTAAGAAGTGCCTCTTTCTCAACTATATTTTTTGGAATAGGTAAAAAACTATCTTACTTATCCAAGATAGTTTCTTCTATCGGTGCAACAGCTGCCTCTTCTTCTTCATCAGAATAATTTAAAAATTCATTTGGTTCCAAACCAGGATCATAAATGTTCTTAAGTCTTGAAGTATTCTCAAATTGATAAAACTTTACATATATTCTTTCATTATCCTCTACCCAATACTTTTTCTATAGATTCCAACTTATTTTCATCATTTTGACTGTAGCCTTTGAGATACATAACTCATAGTCTTTGATAACTTCTTCATTCTATCCAACCATTTCTTTAGCATAAAGCATTACATAGATCACCCTTAAAAAGCAAGGAGGTATACTTTGAAGTTTTTTTAATCAACTCACACATGTGAAGTATAATATACTTACACAAGTTAATCATATGTCCATTTATTATAAGATGTATTAAGAATACATCTTGATACTCAAGGGAAGTAAAATATCCTTTCCTCAGACTAATTAGATTCTAAATGAACTTAAAGAGTAACCTCGATTCACCATCCAACACTACAACAATTTATCTTCTTTTCTTTTTATTTCAAGGCAAGCTTTATAAGGCCTCTTCTAAGACAATAATATCACTAGGAGGAGGAGGACCTCTTTATTAGTCCTCCAATTTTCCTTCAAGAGGTATCCCTAGGCAGGCATCTCATAACCTAGAGACAAAAGTGCATCTTTGACTATTAATCCAACTTCTTACAACTAAATCATCTTCTATATCAAATGAGAACTGAAAAAACTAATAAAACTGAGAAACAAGTTTTGGATAAATCGGCCTTGTATTTTTTTTTTGAACCAGTTCATCAATCCCTACTCTTTTAATACTTTTAAAACTAAGGACTTAATTTTTAATAACCAATTAGTATAGATTTCCTTTTATACGTCTATTATTCTATAAACAAGATTCATGTTCAGTAGTCCTTTGGGTTATACCTTAGGTGCTCTTTTGACTTTCTTCTAAGATATGTGTTTCTATAGATTGGATGAATATGGGAACTTCATCTTGGGAATTCAACAAGGTTTCAAGAGAGATATAGAGAGATATGTGAAGGACTGAAAGAGGACTTACGGTTTGATAGAAGGTTTTCTGTTTCGATAGAAGAGAGCTCGAGTGAAGAAAAGAATGAAAGATACTTCATTTTTATCATTTAGCGATTTCAAGTGTCGTAAATTAAAAAGAGCGGGATAAAAATAATAAAATAATCAACATAGTGATATGGGTAATAAAGTATAAACAAAACTAAAAAGTTTCATTATGGTGATAATAAAATAGTTTGTTACAATGAGACAGGAATATATTTTCACAATGAGACTAAAACATATTTTCACAGTGTCATCTTCACAGTGTGTCTCTAGATGGTGTGATAGCTTCATTTGAAATAGTAAGTGAAAGACAGTAACCGAAATACTGTAACTGTGAGACCATAAACATGAAACAGTAATATCAAGATAGTAACCTGTAGAACTATGAGAGAGGGACAATAATTCTAAGATAGTGACTTGTGAAATTGTAAATCATGAAACCGTAAACTGTGAAACAGTAAGTTTTTTTAAAATAGTACATTTTCTACTTGAGATTTATCATTAATAATTCATTTATGATGTAATATATCCTTTCAAAATTTAATGGTTTGGTCAATATATCAGAAAGTTGATATTCAGTCCCAATGAATTCAAAAGTGATATCACCTATTTTATAATGGTATCCCAAAAAGCGATGTCTTACATCAATATGTTTTGTCCGGGAATTTCATACAAGATTCTTTGAAATGTTTATCACACTTATATTGTCACAATTTATAGTTGCATGCCTAAATTGATATCCAAAATTTAGTAATGTATGTTTCATCCACAAAATTTGTGCACAACAGCTACCAACAGATATGTATTCAGCTTTAGCAGTAGACAATGCAACAGAGTTTTGTTTCTTACTACCCCATGACACTAGAGACTTACCTAAAAAGTGACATGTTCCAGAGGTTCATTTCTATCTAACTTGAAACCACCAAAATCAACATCAAAATAGCTAACTAACTCAAATGATTGTCCTCTAAGGTAGAATAGTGCTAGATTGGGTTTATGTGTTAGGTATTTCAAAATCCTTTTAACCACATTTAATTGAGATTCTTTAGGGTTTTCTTGAAAATTGTCACACATATATACACTAGAGATAATGTCAGGTCGGCTTGCAGTTAAGTAGAGTAAGATTCCAATCATTCCTCTATAAGTGGTTTGATCAACAGATTTTCCATCTTCATCAAGTCCAACTTACAAGCAGTACTCAATGGAGTATCACTAATTTTAGTGTTATCTAAGACAAAACGTTTTATAATATCTTTAGTGTATTTTATTTGATTTAGAATAATACCAAATTTATTTTGAAAGATTTTAAATCCAAGAAAGAATTTTATTTCACCCATTAAACTCATTTCAAATTCATTTTTCATCATTTTTGAAAACTCAATACGTAAATAATTTTTTGAAGATCCAAAAATAATATCATAAAATGTAAATTTGAACTAATAAAACATCATTGTAAATTCACTTTACAAAAATAATAGGATCATCTATACCTTTTGTAAAACATTTGGAAATAAAAAAAGTACTAAATCTATCATACTAAGATCATGGATCTTATTTTAAACCATACAAATCTTTTGATAATTTGAAAACATGATTTGGAAAGTGAGGATATGTGAAACTGGGGTGTAGTTCATAAAAATCCTTAGCTATATGCCCATTTAGGAATTCACTTTTTAAATCTATCTGAAATGGTTTTAAATTTAGATGTGTAGCATAAGAAAATAGTATTCTGATGGCTTCATGTCCAACAACAGGTGAAAAGGTATCCTCATAGTCAATTCCTTATTCTTTATTATTTCCATGTGCAACTAATCTATCCTTGTTTCTAACTATGTTATCAGCTTCATATACGTTATTTCTAAACACCCACTTAGTGCCTATGGTGAATATGTCTTTGGGTCTATCAACAAGTTTCCAAACTTTGTTCTTTTTAAATTTATTTTGTTCTTCTTGAATATCCATCACCCAGAATTCATTATTGATAGCATCATTAATATTTTTAGGTTCGATTTGTGAAAAGAATACTTGTTGGTCAACTATATTTCTAATAGAAGCACCAGTTTGAGTTACTTTATCTATATCTCTAACAACAGCATCTAAAGGATGGTTCTTAAGGGATTTAACAACTCTAGAGAAAGAGGGGATAGTTATTTCAGGTTCTTCAACAAGTTCAGGTTCATTATGACTTGAATCTAGAGAATTTCCCAAATATGAATTTTTTACAAATTCCTTTATAGGATAGTTGAAGGATTTAGTATTGATGTCTATATTTGACATATCATCCTCAAGATTTTCTATAGAGGTCTTAGGCTCATGTGGATCTATCTCTTCGAACTTGACATGGACAGATTTCTCCACACATTTATTTTTTTGTTAAACACCCAATAGGCTTTACTAAAGATTTTTTATCCTAGAAAGATTCCCCCATCACTCTTGGATGCAAACTTGTTAATATTGTCCTTAGTATTAAGGATATAAATGTAAAGACCTGTTAATTTCAAGGAAATTTTTTTTTCTTAATTTTCTTTGGAATTTTACAAGAACGCAGCTTCTCAAGGCACCTGATTTCGAGGCCCGGTGTGCCCAAAATCATTTTCTGAACTTTGGATCGGGTACGTTCAGTGAACGAACGAGCGGGTTTTTCTAACTTTTGAACCGGTGCTTGGAATCGAATTCTGAGGTCACCGATGAAATCACAGCGCCGGTATTTGCTTAGAAACGCCTCTTCCGGAGTTGCGTTTTCTCGGTTGTGGTTTTTGATTTTTGATTTTTAAGTTAATAAATAAAATAAAAGTTGTGCGACAATTTTATTTTTATTTTTCTCTTCAAGCCGCTTAAAGACCACTTCAAGTTGTTTAAGCTGAGTTGATGCGGATAGGGTGCTATCCAAAAATATCCTACCCTCTTAGTAGGATATTTGTGAGGTGGGGCCGGCACGAGCCCCCACCGTTTCTTTTTCGCTAAGTAACGCACCCGCGAAAATCCGTCATTATGAAAGTCAACTGACGCGTTTTCTTATTTTCTTAACGCACCAATTAATTGGGCGGTTTATTTTGTTGAATTAATTCTACGAATTAGTGGGTCGTTACTTATCTCTTTTTCGTTTGTTGGCATAATAATAAAATAAGACCAACGCATGACTTCTGGAAAAATGATCGTTGAGAGGTTTTGACAAGTTTTGTGCCTTCATCCTCCTTCGCGAAGAACGCGAAGAACGCGAAGAATGCCAGTCTCCGACGAAGAACGTCGAACCCACGGAAATCGACGACGCGACACCGTGTGCCGCAACGCCGACGTTTCCTCTCCCGCGATGTTCTTCAGTGACGTTCCTTAATCCGCAACAAAATCTTCGATCATCCGCTGAGGTGAGAGATTGTGGTTCTTTAAATTTCTTTGTGGTTTAAAATAACAATATGGATTTAATTATTATTAATTAAATCTATATGTTCTTGAACCTCATAGTTCGTCGACGCACACCGTATTTCGTGACGACGCGACGACATTCCGCGACGACGTGACTCCCTTCCACGACGCGACGATCGCCTCCTTCCGCGGCGATCAATTCCACGAAGAACGTGAATGCGACGACTTGACGAGGTAGGGGTTGTTGTGAAATAACTTTATATTCTCGTGATTGTTTATTTTAAAATAATGAACCCAGATCAAGTTCAATTTTAATTCTATTAAAATTGTGCCTTGCCATTATTCATGTGTTGAATAATTCTACCGACTGTTTTTATCTAACGCGGAGGGTGCGGTCCAAACGAACACGGCCCGACAACTCTTCGTCGTTCTTCGTTGTTGTGCGGATTTGGCGGGCGATGACAAAACGTAACGTAGGGGCGATTTGTTGATCCCACAGTGAAGAACGGAACCCGGGAGGAACAGCGGCACAGACGGGAAGGAAAACGGACCACCGGAGCAACTCCGGTGGCCCGCGGAAGCCACCGGCGGCGCGGGTCGCCGGCGCGGCGGCGCCTCGGTGCGCCGCCGGACAAGGCCTCCATGGCTGAAGCCGCGCGGGTCCGGCGCACAAGCGGGACGCCGCCTTTGCCGCGCCGGTTGACCAGCCCCCACCCCCCCCCCCCCCCGCGTGGGCCGCGGTGCTGTCACGCGGGGGCAGCGAGCACCCGCGCTGCTCGGCCGCTCGGCCGAGCCGAGCCAGACCGGCCAGCCGAGCCGGGTCGCGCCCTGGCCTGCCGGACCGGGTCCAGCTAGGTTGGACCAGGTCGGGTCAACCCAGTTCGGGTCGACCCGGTTCGGCCGACCCAGGGGGGGTCGGGCCGGGCCCAGACCCCCGTCTTCGGTCCGTTTTCGGTCTTTTTCCCTTAACTTGAGCTACGGGCCTCCAATCGATGCGCTGTCAGCGGAAACGCGATCCTTGGATCAAGACAGTCATTTCGGTATATTACACTCAAGGTTTCGGAATACTTTGGGGTCGGCCGGGTTGGTTCGTACATGAAACCAATCGGGCCCTTGGAGCAGAAACACTCATATCTTGAGCTTCAGACGTCCGATTGATGCGCCGTCTGCGACGTTGAGTTCCTGTTGACGATACGGAACTTTTGGATACATAAACTCTGGATTTGAGTCAGTTTATATATCATACTCTCAGCTCGTGGAGCGGACCCTCCCGAACGAGCTTGCTGTCTGCGGGGACCCTAGTGTTGGCTGCGACTTCGACGACGATGACTGTATAGAGATCCTCAGTGGATTCGACTGAGACGATGATGAAAACTGTACGGGAATCCTCCGTGTTTCGGTAGTGACTATTATGGTACATCTTGGGATGCGTCAACTCTAGACTACATGTCAGTTGATGCATCGACCTCTTAGCTTGTGGAGTGGACCCTCCCAGAACGAGCATGCCATGGGCGGAAACCCTAGAGACGGTTGAGACTTGACGACTGCTGATCGAACGACTCGGTGTGTTACAGATAACCCGGCAGAGGTGCGCTTGGTTGTAGTGGCACAGGGGAGCGCTTGGTTGTAGCGGCAGGCCCACGACAGAGGTGCGCTTGGCTGTAGCGGCACAGTGGAGCGCTTGGTTGTAGTGGCAGACCCACGACAGAGGTGCGCTTCGTTATAGCGGCACAGGGGAGCGCTTGGTTGCAGCGGCAGGCCCATGACAGAGGTGCGCTTGGTTGTAGCGGCACAGGGGAGTGCTTGGTTGTATCGGAAGACCCATGACAGAGGTTCTCTTGGTTGTAGCGGCACAGGGGAGAGCTTGGTTGTAGCGGCAGACCCACGACGGAGGAGCGGTTGGTTGTAGCGGCACGGGGGAGCGCTTGGTTGTAGCAGCAGGCCCACAGTACCCGATAGGTGGAGAACTACAGCAGTCCAAGGTAAGAGAGAAGCGCTTGGTTGTAGCAGCATAACCACTGTACTTGATGGAGAAGGAGTTTCCCAATAGCTTTGGGTTCAACTTCATGATTGATCATGTGTGGGTCTTTGCGAGGGTTAGTACCTACAGATCCTTTGTGGCTCCGACGGCTTAGATGAATCAGTGGATACATCTGATCATCTCTAACATCATACGAAGAAGTACCTGCGTTAGCTGAATCTTGTGTTACTTTCCTTTGTGGATTGTGTTGTGCTATCCTATGTGGATTTACGTTTTGCTTTCCTGTGTGGACTGGGTTGTGCTTGGGCTCGGATGTTGGAGCCAAACGGGAATTGATGACTTGGGTATATGTACGGGCATATACCTAAGCTATGTCGGATGTTACTTCTTGATTGTATATTACCCCTTGTGGTTTATCCTATGTGGATTTCGGGATATCTTCGGGGGTCTTGGGGTCCCTACTGAGTAGCTTATACTCACCCCTGCACGGGCTATGCCCACACTTCGTTGTGTTGGTTGCAGACGACGGACAGCACTGATCGTGGTCGAGGTTTGTAGAGCAGGACGGTACCTGGAGGTGGACCACTGGGCGGGACATACTCGGAGTGGACGGCTGAACCGTGGAGCTGTGGAGGCTATATGTACCCACCCTTCAGGTGGGACTTCTAGAGGACGGCTCAACGCTGTGACTTTTTTTTCAGTTGTTGTTTTTCCCTTCAGTTGTACTTTACAGTTGGGCTTGTATTTCCGGCCCCTTTTACTTTCAGCATAGTTTGTTACAGTTTTTACTTAGTGTTTTCTCTTTCCGTTTGCTTACTCTGTGGTGGTTGTTTACTTTACAAAGGCAATGCCTTCCCTGTTTATCGGGATTTACGCCTTGGTGCTAGTCTCCAGCCCCTGGCCTATGGAAGGCGGGCTTGGGGTAGTCACTGCATGGGCCCCGAGGACAGGTCGTGACAATAAACATTGAAACCAAAGACTTCAAAGTTTTTTACTTTGGGTTTTCTATTGTTCCATAACTCATATGGACTTCTTTTAAGAATAATTCTAATCAATACTCTATTAATAATATGGCATGATGTATTTACAGCTTCAGCCTAAAAATAAATCGGTAGGTCATATTCACTAAGCATGGTTTTGGCAATTTCTTACAATGTCCTATTTCTTCTTTCTATAACTCTATTTTGTTGAGGTATTTTAGGAGGAGATAAATTTTGACTATAGCCATTTTGTGAGAAAAAGGATTCAAATTCTTTATTTTGAAACTCACATCCATAATCACTTATTAAAGATTTAATTCTAAGTCCACTAATATTTTCTATAGTTTTAGCATATTTAGTGAAATAAGAGAAGGCTTCACTTTTGTGAGCCAAAAATAAGGTCCAAGTATATATAAAAAATTCATCTAAAAGAACATAAACATTGTACTTCCCATTTAAACTAAAAACTCTAGATGTTTCAAACAAATACATGTGAACCAACTCAAGAGGTTGATAAGTTGAAACTTCTTTCATTTGTTTGAAGTAAATTTTGTGTTTCTTTTCCTTTTGACAAGGATTACACACTTTATCATTTAGAAATGCTAGTTTGGGTAGATCTTTAACTAAAATTTTTCTAGTCAGCTTTATAAGGGAGTGAATATTATAATGACTTAGTATTCTATACTAAAACCAATATTCTTTGTGAAATAATGTTAAATATGAAGCATTTTTAGAAACTAAAGAATCTAAGTTAACATAATATACAATTTCAATTCTTAATGCAGAAAATATTAATTCATTTTTATAATTAAAAACATTGCAAGTAGTATTTTCAAATTTAAAATGAAATCCATCACCACATAGTTTTTAAATACTAAGAAGATTATCTTTCAGTGCATCAACAAAAATTACTTTGGAAATTGAAACTGAGTTAGAGTTATCAATTTATCCAAGGAAAAATATTTTTCCTTTGTAATTGTCACCAAAGGTGACATATCCACCATCAATCTTTATTAGGTTCTTCAAACATGAATAGTCTCTCGTCATGTGTATTGAACACCCATGGTCAAATTACCATAAGCTTTCATAGGAGATCCTCAATAAATTTTCCTATAAAATAGTCAAATTAAAAAATACTTTGGTACCCATATTTGTTTGGGTCTAGTAATATTAGTTACTAGTGATTTAGGATCCCATATCTACCTCATAGTTTTCCTATAAGAATTATATAAAGTATTTGAGAAAAAAATCTATTTGTTCTAGAAAAACTTGAAATAGTAGAGAGTGTTTTATAATTTGAACTAGCATAATGTTTTCTTGAAGTAGAAGTAAAACTATATATTCTAGATTTAGAAAAAAATATTGATATTTCTAAAATTTCTTTTTCCAGGTTGATAGCCAATACTAGTTTTGTATTTTGGGGTGATCTATTTACCTAGCATTTGTACCAATGTATCTTTACCATTATTAAACCTTTCAAGATCATTTTTTAATTACTCATTATATATCTTTAATTCATTGTTTACTTTGAGTAATTGAAAATTTTTTCCTCTTTATATAGCAAGTTCATATTTAACAATTGAGGTAAGAGCATACTATTTCTTTAAAGATCTATATTTATCTTCTAGTCCATTACATTTCTCTTCAAGCATATTGTAATACTCAAACATTTCTTCTTTAGAAATATTTTTAGAATCACTTTCATCCCCAGAATAATAGGAATTTTATACAGAATATTCCAGGATTTCCTCATATGTGTTTTTCATGAAACACACAATGGCTTTGTTAGACTATTCATCATGTTAAGACTCTAGATCAGTTGAATTGTCCTCAAAAGCACTCCAAGTTGCTTTCATTGCCTTTTTATAATTTCTATATTTGTCCTCATATTTCTTTTTATATTTGAACTTGGGACAGTCAGCCTTTATAAGTCCCTTTCACTTACATTCATAATATACTATCTCATCATACTTGTCGTTTCTTTTCCAATCTTTCTTCTAGCTTCATGTTTGATCATATCTTCCATTGAATTCAGTCTTTCTAAAAAAATTCTTACTTTTGTAAAATTTCTAAAACCTTCTGGCTAATTGGTCCATCTCTTCATCATTATCATGTGAATATTGTTCACTGCTTGAACTTTATTTAGAGACTTAAAATTTCTCCTTTTCTTTGTGTTTAGAGGTAGTGTTATTGAATTCCACTAATTTTCTTCTGGGTTTATCCTCCTCTTCCTTGTTGACTTTTATATCCTCTTCATAAATCATTAGTTTCCCAATGATTTCTTTTACAGGTAATTTTTTGGTTTTGCATGACTCTCTAATAGAGACAGAGGTTCCTCTCGATTTATCAGGTAGGCATCTTAGAATCCTCATGATTTGTTCTTTGGTAGTAACTTCTTTTCCAAGAGAAATAATTATGTTGAAAATTTTATTGAACCTAAGATACATGTTAGAAATATGAACAATAGGCTTCAATTTAAAGTTATCATATTTAATAGTATAAGTATCAAGTCTCATTTCTTTCACAATCGAGGTTCCTTAATGTGAAACAGAAAAAGTATCCCAAATTTCATGGGTAGTTTTACAATAAGAAACTCTTTTAAATTCCTCATCTATTAAGGATTAATATAGTGCATTCATTCATTTGAAATTTTTATTATAATAAGCCTTGGTTGGGTCACCCCAAGTAATCCTATCAGAAGTAGGAATATTATACTCATCTACAACTGAAGACCAAATTTCAAAACCCATACTTTCTAAATGTATTTTCATTTAAATTTTCCATTGGGAATAATTAGTTCCATTAAAGAATGGTGGTCTGTTTTTTTTTTTGCAACTCCTTTGAGTCTATTATCCAAAAATAAATAACTTTAAAGAACTAGAAATTTAGAATTAACATAAATTTACAGATCTTTAAAGTACAACTAAAATCAGAGTTGAACAGATGTAAAAATAGAGTTCTGATAATAAAAAATCCCTCTGATACCAAATTTTAGTCTATAAAATGTATCCTTTCTTGGTCATGTAATCAAAATAGAGGGTATATCTATGTTTCCACTAAAAATATAGTATATATATATGTGTCCTTGACTAACCACAGTGATAAAAAAATCAACAGTTCTCTTAGATTGTATGGATACACCCGGTATATTTTGAAAAAATTATCAGGATTTTTCAATCTTATTACAATGTTAACCTGAAAGGGAGTAATGTTTTTCTAGATAGAATAATGTGAGGAAATATTCAAGGATCTTAATAAGAGGTTGTTCACTATACATGTACCTCCATTTCCTTACAATGGATAAGGGTTTGGTATATGTATTGATTCTTCATTAAAGTTATTGAGATGTTTCCTTATGAAAAGTGATATGGTAATGGATTATGCTTAACATATATCAAAGAATCATGAGAAATATTACTTGATTCATACTATAGAGGTAACAACAAGAATATTTTCATTAAATATTGGTGAAATTATCTCTATATTGAAAAGTGTGGTATCTATACTGACCATTATAGCTAAAGTATAAATTCATATAGAAAGTGTTGAATATGTTCCACAGTAAATTGTTAAATTTAATTAAAGACTATGATTTCTAAAAACACTAATAAAAAGGGAAGGAAAACAAGGTGGAAGATGATCTATATAGAAATGAACAAGCAACCCTATCCATGATAAGAATTAAAGGGACCTAATCTTCATAGATATTCAAAGTATAGACAAGGAAATCATAAGTATATGGATGAAATATGACTTTTCAAAAAATATTTCTCAACCATCCATCAATGTATAGATCAAAGATGCCCAGAAGGCGTATATAAATCCATAGAAGAAGGTATAGAACATTCTAGAGTTAAACTTTTATGATGATGTGATTATGTGATTTGGAAAATGAAAATTTGTTACATAAATACCAAAATTTAAGAATGGTTTATTATATGAGGAATATAGCTCATCATTTTATATTTATCATTGAATCACAGGGATGTATATAGATATCAAGAATATTTTTTAGTGGGAAAACATATGGAGGGGAGTAAAATTTATATATCTTGATTCTTGTTATCTATGTAATTTAAGGAAGAATGTTACATTTCTAAGGGGATGATAAAAACATTACTCATATAGTTGTGGAAGTGGGAGAACATCACCATGAATTTCATTATAGTACTTCCTAATACTTGTAAGGAATATAATTTCATTTTGTTTGTAGTGGATAATCATAAAATTTTTACACATGTTTCTATTCAAGAGGATTTTTCACTCGATCATATTACAAGGATATTCCCAAAGGATGTGTCAGGGCTACATGGAGTACCACTTTTAATTCTATATGATTGAGATAAAAGGTTTACCTTAAAGTTACGGGGTATTATTCAATAAACATTCAATAATGATATAATCAAAATTAATTATTATCATCCTTAAAAAATTAGAAATATGATAGGACCATTTAGACTTTGGAAGATATGTTATTATTCTACTCAATGGATTTCCAAGGAATTTGGTATCAATATCTTGATGTTCCTGATTTTTGAAAAATAATTTGGATGTTTTTTATTTACTATAATGTTTTTTTCCAAATATATTTCCATATAAGCCGTAAATGCTTAATTTCAGTATTTATGGATAATTTTCAGGATTTTATATTCTAATGCACACTTCAAGGAATATTCAGAGTAAAATCTCATATTACATGACCTATAAGAACTAGAATACCTCATGTACAATTGAAAGATAAATTACTTGACTAGCCAGTATACATACCCAAGTCATGGACCAAAGTTCACATGCTATGTAATCCATATATAACACCATGTATGCCCATTACATAAGTTTTTAGTGAGATAAATAAACTATACACACCATGTACATCAGTGAAATATTACATGTACTTCTACCTACCAACAATCGACATGTCATAATTACAATAGAAGGGTGGTTGGACACTTATATGTGGATAAATCAAGTAAATAATTGTTGAATTGGTAAACAATATGTTCTTATATTACACATAGTGTAGTATTTATTCCTATAAATATAGAAGTTTCTCTCTATGTTTATGGGTTTTATTACTTAAGGGAGATGTTTCTACTTTGTTTGTTCATTCCTCCCTCGAGTCCAATATGGGTTTTACATTTAATTTCACTTTTCTCTTATTTCCCTCCTTTCCCCTTTCCTTTTATATATCCATGGATGTGATTGACTTATAAATCTACCATTTAACTGTTATCATGTCTAGAAAAGGGTAGAGGTTTTGTGTTGAGGTTTTAAAGAGAGTTTTGGTTATTTGTAATTAAAATTCTAGTGTGTTTTCTGTTATTGTAATTTCAATTTTATAATTCCTCTAATGATTAAATTCCAAATTCATTGGTGGTTTTGTTTTCGAACAATAAAGATAGAAACTGGGAAAACAAAAATATTTATAGTGGGTGAGCCCATGACCAATGGGTTATACCATTTCTAAAGTATTAGAATTTAGTTAAAAAATATTTTTAGGTGATTAATTAATGGAATAAGAAACTTATTTATAAAATATGAAGTTATTTTTTTATAATAAAAAACAATAAAATAATCTATTCCACGTGGTAAAATAATTACATAAAAAATTTAAAATACTTTGGAATGATTTTTATGATAAACCCTAATCAGAATTTCACCACTATATTTTTTTCCATTCCTTTATATCATTTATTCTTCTTTTAAGATCTTATAGTTTTATAAATGGTCATTCTAATTCATCCAATTATTTTAATTTTATCATTCTAATAACTTGAATGAATGCTCTTAAACTCATCACCTTTTTTTCTTCATTTCAATTTCCCAATGGGATAAACTCGTACTCCCACTAGTACCCCCTTCTAGTTTGTGAGGGGAAACACTTAAAATTTTATACACCTTGTGATAAGAGAGTTTACATATTAATATAGTTGTGTTCTCATATAATAAAATTCTCCACTCTCACATCCATATGGAACCATATGTGTCTATATATAAGAGGGGATTTTGAACTTTAGAATAAAGGAAGGAATTTAGATAAAGTATACAATTTGGACCTGGTCTTATTTATGATATGATGGGGTAAATTAAAAACATTTCATAACAAATTAGTAACTCCCAAATTCAACCAAAGAGACATGATAATAATAAAAAAATATTTGGGATTAAAATTTAATGATATGTTATTTCATATAATTCCTCCCTATAGGATGGTAAAAATATTTTGATAGAGGGGAAAGACAATTCCCATATGCATCTGTTATTTTTAGTTTCTTGATTATGTGGGGACTATAGCTTATCACATAACATTCCCACCAAACTTATCTCACGAACATAAATAATTCCATGTGTCTCTTTTAAGGAAGCACATACTAGATTTATCAAATGTACTAAACTCATACATTATGCAATTAAATAATTCTCTTTCTTATGAGGAACCACCAGTGGATATCTTAGATTGAATAGATAGAGTGTTTCAGTATAGACCACTCACCGGGTCAAAGTTATATGGAGTAATCATAAGTTTTAAGAAGAAAACTGGTAATAAAAATATATAATGAGGTAGAAGTACCGTTATTAGTTTTCACCAGAGTAATGAAATTTTGAGAGAAATTTTTTTTTAAGGGGATAGAACATTACACCCAAGATTTTACTATACCTTTTCCACTAAAATAAATATTAAATTGTATGTCTTGTTTCACCCACCACACCAAAAAAATGAGGACATGTTTTATTCAGGTATAATATCACAATATATTATAATAATTAACAAATTATGAGAATACAATAAGAAACATTATTAAGAAAAGAACAAGTGTAAAAAAATTCATCTAAAAAAATACGATATTCATTTAATCCTTATCCTTAAGATTTTAAATGAATATTATAACCATAATCACAATTATATAAATGAGGCCATGCAGTAGATCCATTGTAGTAATGTTGTGATATAAGTTAATGAATAAGTTGAATGATTATACTGATGTATTAAAGGTTATACATAGGGGTAAATCAAAATTTTATATATATGGTCAATGGAAATATTACTATTAAAAATATGAAGATTAAAAATGTAATCATTGGATATATCATATGGGTATGTTTTGTAATTTAAAATAATATAATTATTAAAAAAAGAATGAAAAAAAAAAGATAACATTTAATTAAAATGTTATGAAAACATATTTTTATGTGTTGAATATTATTATTATTTTTATTAAAAAATGATTTGATTAATTTATGAAATTAAAATAAATATTTTTATACTAATGTATTAATAAAAACAAACGGTTATACGATGAATAATTAAATTGTATTATATGTAGTTAAAATAATTTAATTTTAGAAAATGATATTTTTAAAAGTAGAATTTTATTAACTATAACACTATTATTTAACTAAATTAAATAGATATAACTTAAAAAATTTATATAATTTAATGTTTATATAAACATATTAATTGTTATTTAATTATTAATAAATAAAAATTAAGAATAAAAACCCATGTGGTTTAAATAATCCATTTCGAACAAAAACATTTTAAGCTTTATATTTTATATTTTTATCTAAAAGTAAAATTTATCATATTTAGAAATTGAATTAGATTAAATTATGTCCAAATTTTAAATCATAACAAAAAAATTGTGTAATAGGGTTTATCAAATATTTTTACTAAAAAATTTACCAATGTAAAAAAAATTAATCAAGGTAAAAAGGGGGTAAAAATAGGTAATATACCAAGGATAAAATAATATTAAATATACTTGACTCTAATAAATTATATATGATTTTTTTTAGTCTGCGAATTAAAAACCACATTTCACACCGACACGGCATAACTTAACTTACCTAACTCCCAAGTGAATTCACCATTACCATTCACCTAACATATATTTCCAAAGAAATGTCTCTCAATTTCACCTATAAAAGGAGCTATCCTATACCCCATATAAATCTTTATATTTCTTCTATAATAACATGAATACCTTCTCATTTTCAACATCTTAAATCCTTATAATTCCTTGGGATGCTTATGTTTCCTTGAATTAATCATAAATCCTTAATTCCAAAGGAACCCATATCGAGATGGAGAGAATCAATAAAGTAAGTATCTAAGTTGTTATCTTAATTTTACAATTACCTTATCCTATCCACTCCATGAAAATAAAATTATCTAATATAATGGTGTTGTATTCCCATCATTATGATTATGATAAAATGATACTACAATCACTTAACTCTAAAATCTTACTCATTCACTAGTATAAGATGTTCTTATATGGGTCAGTTCAACCACCTACATAAATGATATTATACCAACATATCCATTTTCTCCATGAATAAGTATAAATATATTAATAATGGTGATATTATATATTAAGGGATAATTTATGTGATTAATATTTTTCTAAAATGATGTCACAAAGTCATATATCGATATAAATTAGGTCAGGGTTGTCGGTAAATTTTTAAAAAAATGGTCACCATGGATTCAATTCTTAAAAAAATACCCATATTTTAATCGAATATACATGGGGTTTCAAAAATATTTGAAAAAAAATTATCTAAATACATTTTTAAAAATTGGAATAATGATATGCATATCAAATAACATATTCCATCATATTTATTACTAATCTTGAATGAAATAATCAAAATTACTAACATCTGATAATGAAGACAAACATCAACTACCTAATATATGTGTAATTAAGGATTATAATTAGTTAATATAAAAAGGTTATTATATGAATAAGGTTAAGGAATAAGTGATTGAGATTTTAATGTTTATTCAATAAGAGTTTAAATGTTTTTTTGGAATTAGGGTGTAAAAATTAAGGGTTTTCTTTATAATATCATTTTCAATTTAATATTTCTATGACTACATTCCCTTTTGGGATATTGTGTGATATTTAACTCTAAAATCACATCTATTTTCTTCTACTATTTATTCATATTTTTACATGAAACTCAACCATTTTAATGTAACTTTGGTACCTAATTCACTCTTAGTGATACTTATAAGAGAAACCAACCCATCCTATTTTTTAGTAGTGAATCCTTCTATTTCATGTCCATGTTATTTATTTTGTATTATGGGTGTTATTATCTATGACTATATGATTAAATAAGTTATTTTTAATGGAAATATTTATCATTACAAAAGGAATGTTTTTTAAATATTTTTTATAGTAATGAATTTTCCTAAGGACTTCATCAGTTTTCTTTATGTAACTTACTCCCCAAGTTTTCTTTATTTTCAAAATAAATTAATATTCCATTCATATTATAAATTATTTTCTTAAAATGTTTCAACAATAAAAGTCTAGTTTTCTTCTTTCTCAAAGTAAATTTTAATTCTCTTATGGTTGTTTTTTCGTGTATGGTAACACTCAAAAAAAATTTCATATACTTTATTTGAAATATCTTCTAATGAGACCACCCAAATTCTTTCTCTATATTGTTTATGATAATTTATAACAATTTTATCAGGATACCTATTCCTTTTTTATGGGTTAATTAAAATATGATGGAATAATTAATGTTTCTAAATTCTTATGGGACACATATGTATGGTTTATCAATGTGTGATAAGTGGGACCTATATAGACATCCAATGCATTGGGTATAGAATTGTATGTCGTGAAATTACATGTTTTTGGGAATGGGGAGTAAACCCAGTCCCATATATTACTCTTTCCACTATGTTTCTAGGAATTTGTAGTGAACCCAATATCCTATGGGAATCTATCTACTATAAAATGATGGTAATAGAAGTAATCATTGATATAATAAATGATTTTTATATGAGTTTTTATTCACCAAACTTATATTCCACATTCATATGCCTCTGTTATATTTTTGTTACTCATGATTATTGACTCATGTTTTCACACTCTTATTACTCATGGGGTGTGTTATACTGAAATCAATATGTCGTGACTCATATTTTATGATATATGATTTTTTTAGGAAGTATTATATTATGTTATGTATATACACAATGACTATTCTATCATACCTATATTCTCATATTATGCTCACTTGTTATCTTTGATTGGAGACTTTTATATTTACCATTATTAAGAATATAAGATAACTTTTTCTTATGTTTCATTCAATAGGTTATGAATGGTAGAATTAAATTTGATGGCTAATGTTTGGAATATTTTGAGAAAAATATTTACGAGATATATTTAAAAATCTATAAAATAAGTTCTTTGTATATTTTCTATAAAAACAAAGATTTCATGTTCTGGGATTTGATTTATTTTGAGATGTAATGAATAATATTGTGAAATGATATATAATACATTAATATTTAGAAAACTTTATATCAGAGATGAAGATCTTATGAAAAATCAAGGACACCTCAGATACTGCAATATATAATAGAGGATCTTATATTACTATTAGATGATATATTAATTCAATTGTTTTAAGGTGATTTTGACATAAGAAAATCTTTTTCTAGTTTTTTGTTGATTCTTGTATGGGTTTTGTGATCTTTATTTCAAAACTATAGTTAGTTTTAAACCTCTCCATGATAAATGTAAAATAAATAATATCTAAATAATCATACAAAGAGATTATTTGGATTATAATATTAATATAGGATCTCAGGAACATATAATATAAGTGTATATTTTTTGTTACAGTCATCGTTCCATTTATATTTAAAGGAATCTGTCTTTTCATTAGTATATCAAGAAAATGGGACTAAATTATCACTTTATTCAAGAAACAGTGATAGAAGGTATTATAAACATGAAAAATATTCACAATATTGAAATAATGTCAGATTTTTTTATATTGAATATTGATTTTAATAGGTTATGATTAAAACGATCCATGAGAACCTTATAGACACGTTAATAGAATGTTCAGAATATTGAAAGGATATATTGATATATAATTGGGTCTTAATAAAATATCAAATTAGGAGATATGTCCTCAACCACCCCTAGACATTCTTTAAATAGTTAACATCCACCTTCAATCATGTACTATATTAATCCCTTCAATTATTAGGGAAGGGGAGACTATATGGTGGGTAGATAAAACCCATCATCCATTGAGAGGGGAGAGGGAAAAGGGGAGGGTAGGATATTCTTATAAAAGGATAAGAATTTTCCTATAAAAGGATTCCTCCTATCATTAATTTAATCATCTCAATATCAATCAAAAATTATCCCTTTAGTTTTCGTGTGTGTATTTTATAGTGTGTTTCTTCACTTATTTATAAAAAATAGGCACATAGGTATTATCCTTATAATATTTAGGAACTTTGTATACCCATAATTTACTTATAGTGATCCTTCTATTTGCCTATGATTTTTTACCAAACTCAATTTATGGGTTTTTTCATAAAATATTAACTTTAATTTTTTATATATTTTTATAGTTTGTTTTAATTTCAAATTTATTATAATATTTAAGGAAAATTGTTTTTGTCTCAATAATAATCTATGTTTATTTTTATAATTTATGTCATCAAATTTAAATAAAATTAATATTTTTTTGTTTATTTTCCTAGGGAATTATTATTATTATTATTATTATTATTATTATTATTATTTATAGAATAATTGAGAAGAAAACTATTATTCATAAATAGATTAATTTCAATGGGAAAAATCATTTTATCATACCCTTTTAATTACTTGAAAAAAGATTATTTATTTGAATATTTTTATTGAAGAATAAAATTATTTTAAATATTTTATTTATTTCAAGACATTATATATTTTCAATGTCATTTATAGTATAATTTGAATATAAACATAGTAATTGGGATTATTAACAAGTTATTAATTCATAAGGTGTTAAATAATTATAAAATTTTATAATTTTTATTTATAAAATGTAATTTATAAAAAAAAAATTATTACAAAAACATATTAGAATGTTATGACTGATATTTATTATTATCATCATTTCATTGATGTTTTTATCTATTTTATAGTTTATTTAATATAAAATTGTTTTTTATGCATTGAATCGTTTTTATTCATTAAATAAACAGATATGATAATTGTTATGAAATAAATATAAATTCATCAAATTCTAATGGGGGTGATTCCCATTGCTAGAATTTCCCCTAGTCATGAATTCTAAACTGATTTTCCATGTAGATAATCTTATCATTTTTATTTTTCGAGATAGTTGGAATAAATCCACACTATTTATCATAAATACCTTTAACACATATTTTTTTTACATAACAAGGAAATAAGAACTTTTCCAAAACTGTTCTTCTTATTCTTACTGAACATGTTTCTTTAGTTATTCCATTATAAATATACATTCATAATCACCTACCCATATTTTATCTTTTCAAGATAATTATTCAATAATGATTAGGTTCATATTTTTTATTTTAATATAATATTCACCTTTGATTGGTCTTGTAATATCAATTTCAAAATATTTTATTAATGTGATTTTTACCAAAATAAAAATTTTATTTTAATTGGGGAATTCATACTTTCTATGGTGAAAATTTCAAAATTGGTTCCCCCCTCAAAAATCATTGAATATATATCTATATATATATATATATATATTACTTTTTATTATTTTTACATAATACAGTGTTCATTCAATATTTACTTATAAAGGAAAATAAGAAAACCAGATCAAATAAATAAACTATATTTCTTAAAACAAATGTGATTATATTAAAAATTTTAGAAAAAATAAACAAAGTTGAGTTCAATGATAATATTTTGATCAAGGTTTTCAAACACTAAACATACACAAGAATAAACACCAACAAATGTGGTTGAATAATGAAAACACAAACCCAATAAAACCAAAGAAAGAAAAAATTAAATGATTTTTTGTGGAATGAAGGATCCCTAGTCATGTAATTTCCACAGGCCAAAATATTTTACTAATTTGTAAAACAATCAATTATTGAAAAATTAAAATTAAAATTAAATAAACATATATAATCTAAGACATGATATATGATAATGATATCAAAAATGCCGATATATTTAGTTTCTTAATTATTCATGATACTGTCAAGCATAACGATAATGTATAAATCTTATCATATATATATTCATTTTTTTGGGATTTGTTTCAATAAATATTGTATAATTTATTTTTTTTCAATTATATTTTAATTCATATAAGTATAATAAATTTTATTTTATTGAACAGGGATGGAAATATTGAACTTAAAATACATGTTATTGGTTTAGAAATTCTATGTATCTTGATTAAAAAATTATATTACATTACTAGAAGCGAATAGTAATATTTATAAAAAAACATATTTCCATATACAAAATGAAAGTAAATATTTTAAAAATTAAGGTCAAGGTGAAAATCAAATGTTTGGTCTCTAATGGTAAATAAGAAAATAATTATTTTTGATAATATTATAAGTATATAAATATTTATATAATTTTTCTATAATAGTATAAATATAAAAAAAATAAAAATTATTACTTAATATATCCTTGATAATTAATAATATTATTCCATATAATTAACTCAATATCACCACTATCGTGTATGTTGTTTTATTAGAGTTAGTTGTGGACTTGTAATATTTATGATCAAATATATGTTATGAAATTAATTTTACTAATCAAAGTAGTCAAATAATAATCATCATTAAAAATCAAATAATTTTTTTCACTCATATAATCACTGTTGTTAAAAAAATTACCAATAATTATGAAAAATAATAAATGGTTCTTTAAATTCATTCATTTTGAAAGTAACATTAATTACTTTATTTCATTCTAATACGTGAATAAAATTTTTCATTAAATTTTTCATAAAATATTTTTTATCATGCATGCTTGTTTGAGAAATCATATAATTTTGACCTAATTTTTCTTTCATTCCTTGAATTAAAAAGTATTAAAAAAATTATATTATGATTTATAATCATGGTTATAAAGATTAATGCATAATAAATATTTTATATTGTTCTAAATTCCATATTTTTCTAGATATAGGAATCTTAAAATACATATGGGTCCTCTCCCTAGTAGAAAATTTTTAAAAACCTTTGACTAGAAGTTCTATATAATAAAATATTCACTAAAATATTGTCCTAGTCAGTAATGATTATCTCATAGATTCATTATTTGATTTTCAATTACCAAGAGTTGAAATTATAATAATAATAATAAATGTGAGTATTTTCTAATTTCATTATATGGTATGATTGTGTTATATATTCATAAGGAAAGATTTTCAAGATATAATATGTTTATTTTAATGAAAATGTTTTATAAATATTATTTTTGTTAAATTATTTATAATAACTCTTATATATTTATTATTAATTATATATATTAAATAGTTACAATATTCTCATTTAAATACCATAACTAGTTGTGAAATTTTAACAGTAAATTTTTGGAAACCATGTAATATTGATTTTTTGACAAATATTTCCATTTTTACCTTAAGCATTAATTTAATATATTTATAATTAAATATATTTTTTAAAAGGAATATCATATAAAGGAAATATATTTAGGTGTTTAATATCTATATATATATAATAATAAACATTTATAATAAATAGAAATTTGTTTAAAAGAATTTATTTGGATGTATTTTTACTATTCGTACTCAAATCAATTATGTTAAATCAAATGTTTATTAATAATAATATATATTTTATTTGACATGATCATTTGATAAACATGGATCAATTATGATTCAAAATTTTCTGGAAAGTATACATGAGCATCAGTTTATTTATATAATGGATGATATCCCTTGAGTGGAGATCCAAGAATTTATTATACAGCTATTTTCTAAAAAAATAAACTTATAAGAGAATTTTTCATTTTATTCATGATATGATGAATACCCCATATAAAGTAATTTAACTTGAGCAGTCTATTATTTAAGAAAATTATTTATATCCCCACCAACTATATTAGAAGTAAATTTACAATATCTATAATAATTATCACTTATCAAATATATATATGGGTGAACCCACATATTATTTAAACCTATTAAATGTTATATAAATCATACATCAATGAAATGGATGAATATATTATTATTTACATTCATATATATATAAATATATATATATCACATGTTTTCCATGTTAATTAAAATAAATACTGATAAATAAATACTTTATATAAAATTATTATACTTGATTAATTATAATTGTGCACAAAATTTACATAAATAATTCAGTTTAAATTTTTTGAAAACAAAATTTACTTGTATATTTATTATATACACAAAAGTGTGGTGGAATGGATAATATAAAATATTTTTTCATCACAATCCTCAATAAATAAATGAATTTTTTTAGAAGTGGTAAATAAAGAAAAAATAGTGCATATTTTCATATTTTTTCCCAAAAGATTCTCTTGTGCCATATATATTATGATATTTCATAATTTTTTTCTTATGATATAGATATTTTTTGAATTATTTTAAAATGAATTGATAATAATGGATTTTGAGAGATGTCAATATCAAACTAATTTTCTAGACTAAATTAAAGGAATATGTGATATGTTCAAAATATAAAGAAATGGATTAGTTATGAAAAAACATAGACTATTGAATAATAATGAAATTGTTATAGAAACATAATTATTAATTGATGTTACCATTATTTATTTAAATGTTAAAATTTATTCAATATAAATATATGAATCCCAGAAGGTTTCAAAATGCAATAAAATATTCAAAAAATGTAAATTATTCAACCAATTAGCTAAATTATTATATGATTTCAAAAAAATATTCCATATATAATATTATTATTTAAATACATATTCATTTAAGGAAGGATTAGAAACTGATTTTATCAACCCATGATTCATATAAATAATAGTAATTTAAATAATCATTATTTTATCGTGATATTTTTAATAAATTCAAAACTCCTAAAAATTTTCTAAAATTAGTAAAACATTTTATCATCAAATTACAATAAATTTACATATATTTTTTATGTAACCATACATAAGAAGAAATTTTTAATTTTTAATAGTTCTTAAATATTAATTCGACATTCCTTAATTAATAATAAAATATATTACCTTCAAGACTGATATATTTCTTACATGAGGGGGTCATGAAGGACTTAATTTTCTAGAATTATTAAATATAAAGTTAAATTATTTTTTCTTAAATGATATACATGTACATGTGTATATATACCTACGAAATAATATAAGGTCTTATTATAATTAATTTGATGAAATAAAATGTTATTCTCAAAATCGTTAATTATTTATAAATGATTAGTTATTAAAAAAATTAGAATCAATGTTGTCAATTTATAATAACATAGGATATTTATTTAATTAACACAACTCTAGACATCAAACTACATATTTATTCAAAAAAATTCAAGTAGACATACCATGAAATTATACTAGACAAAATAATTTCAAAACATCATCAAAGTATGTTGATTTTATTATAATTCATGTGTAAATAAAAAAATATTTGTTGTTGGGATCACTTATTCATTATACAAGAAATAATTGTTGATTGACTATGAATAATGAAATTATCATAGGTCTATGAGAGTTTAATTAAATATTTATAAACACAATTAAAATGTATCTATATCAATGCTAATGAGATAAAAAATATCTTTCTACTTCTTTACCCATGAAATTGTAATGAATATTTTGATATATATTACCATGATCCTGCCCAGATACACAGACATCATATAAGATAAAAGTGAGAACAAATTTTCCATAAGAACATTGAAAGATAAATGATAAAAGTAATTATTCTAAAAAACATCCACCGGTAGAAAGTACAAGAAACCAAAAAAGTCTAACAGAACCCAAAACATAACATCATAAAAGTACTTAGAATATAGAAAGATAAACTCAAATGTTCAAAATGATACATCACTCTAATCCCAATGAATCAACAACATCTAACTCCTCTAAGAGATGCTTTCCCTTCTATCGTACCTAGTAGAAGGAAATATATAAATTCCCAAAGGTAAGTCTTGGGTCTGAGCAATAAATACCATAAGGGTCTCACCAAGTGTTCCATAACATATTACATAATAATAAACCAATTAATGCTCTCAATTTTAATTAAACAAGGAATGTAAATACATTTTAATATTTAGAAAAACATGATTTCATTTCAAAATGATGGAAAACATTTCAAACATAGATTAAATAAACACCTTATAAAAAATAGTTTATATTTATCAATTATTATGAATAAAATAGTTCCATAATAAATGGAATATATATATACAT
This sequence comes from Viscum album, assembly GCA_963277665.1. Taxonomy (NCBI): domain Eukaryota; kingdom Viridiplantae; phylum Streptophyta; class Magnoliopsida; order Santalales; family Viscaceae; genus Viscum; species Viscum album. Next base: position 315,986,960 of record OY728161.1, read on the forward strand.
ATATCAAAACTATCACAATAAACACTATGGTAATCTTTATTATAGTGCGATAGTTTCTAGTTATTGGATCCCAGTACACCTCATATCAGTGATCATGGAAATATGCATATAGATATACTTCAATATTATGAAATTAGGATTCAACAATATCCCATTCACGATAAGATCTACCTAAATTGTTTTTTTTAGAGTTTTCATCATCAATACTTCTCCAGTGAATTATCATCCTATTATGCTTTTCCCAAATAACCGACTAACTACCCAACCTCTCTTGTGCTTAATAAATCAAAATGAAAATGGTAAAATCATTTCATCTCAAATCAATAATCATTCAAAATTCAATTTCCCTCCATTCCTTTTCAAATACCAATTAACATTAAAAACCAAAACACATATTTTTTAATCAATTCATGCATTTTTTAATATCACACTAATCATTTGCTTTTATCAATTCAATTTAAGCCATTTTATATAATTAATTCTCAAATCATTTCATAAGTCCCATCAATTTCAAAATATACCCCAAATTCCAATTTCATTGAAATTGAGATATCTCCTAAAAATATTGAAAATAATTTAAAAATCAACAAAATCATGTTATAATTAAATAGAAAATCACAACATAAACACATACCATTAATAATAGAACCATAATGAACCACTCCCACAACAACATCTACAAACTATGAATGATGGAGAGATAGATATAGAAACTAAACCTCGAATAAAGATCAAAACAAACAGATTTTATATCCATAGAACTCTATCGATTAGAGAAATAGAGAATTGAAAAATTGGAATAATGCTTACCCATGGAGATAAAACACATCCAATATGATGATCAATCGCCGAAATATGATTTAGAGGGAGATGGGAACTCCAAAATAACCTCATGAAGGATTTTGATCGAGAAGGGAGGGGTCTAAAATGAATGGAATAAAAATCAGATGTTCATCATGTTTAAAACTACGTACCACAAGAATTTCATGGGATGTTACCCCGGTTAATTTCATGTAGTCCATGAAATCCTCTTGCACCAAAAAAGGCATCACCTTTTATTAAAATAATATTTTCATTCATTTCACATCATGTAAAATATACATGGAATTCAATCAAATCACATTTTTCACTAGTTTCATGGAATATTCCTGATGAACATTACACAACATGCAATACCTTTACAAGACATGTAATCTCCCAATAGACAACAAATATCCCATTTTATTCAAAAAATATCCTCAAACCAAAAACTAGAGGAAAAATCATACCTAATAAAAAGTAATAGTATGTTAAAACCTCCCAACAATAAAAAAATTATTTCTGGAAATCATATCCAGAAGCTTCCATATCAAATAGGTGATGCCACTACATTCTCATAAATGTCTAATACTCACACATATCATATGAATTAGAAACATTCTATCATGACACTCAGACCAAATGTATCATATTCCCATGAATTACCTTGGTCTCAGAATCAACAATCCTGGTAGGATGCTCATTCGTGGATAAATGAGTCTCAATATCAGGATCAATCTAGATCAAAACATGAGATTGATCAAAAAGATAATTTTGAAGATGAGATAAATAAAACACATTATTTATTGAAGTCAACTTTGGTGGAAGTTAAAAATGGGAATAAACCTTCCCCGCCATCTCAAAAACCTCAAATGAACTCAAAAAAAAGGAGAAATCATCCCTTTCCTCTGAAGCCACTGATGACCAAAATGATGTCAAACATTTAAAAACACATGGTAGTAGACTAAAAACTACAATGTTCTATGACGAAAATCAACATAATATTTATACTAGATATATACTTTTAAAATTCTCTAATTAATCAACTAAATCATTGATGATGTGTCGTAGATCGAGCTTAGTCCAACCAAGGAGCACCGAACTTTGACCAACAAAACATATATATACAAGGACGACCATATAAGCCCTTAAAAGGATCCATTTTGATAATGGGATAGAAATTATTGTTATAAGAAAACTCAACCAGTCTCAAATAGTCATCCAAAGCTCCAAAAATATTGAGGATGTAGGCATAAAGCATGTCCTCAAGAATATGAATTTTTTTCTATATCTGGTCATCCATATGTGGATAATATGCCATACTCAAATGAACATGATATCCCAATGCCTCCATAAGGTCTCTCTAAAAGGTAGACATAAAATAGGGATCTCTATTAGAGATAATATAATATGGATCTCAATATAAATGATCAATATCTCTCACATAGAGATTTCATAACTCCTAATTTTTTTCAATATCATGAATGATTAAAAAGAGATATGATTTCATCAACCTATCCATCATAAAAGATATCATGTACTTCTTTCTCTTGGTATATGGAAACCCAAACACTAAATACATAGAAATATCATCACACTTCCAATTCAACATTGGAAGTGGATGAACTGGACATAAAGGTATTTTATGCTTGTACTTGACCTTTTTAAAGTAAAATATTGAGAAAAAAATCATTCATGTTATATCTCATAACTGGACACCAAAATCATCACCGCATGTCATGGAATATATTTTTGGTTCATAGATTCATAGACCATTGGGAAATATAGCTATCCCCAGTCACATCTTTTCTCAGTACAAATAAAAAAACAAACCAATTCCAAAAAAAATATAATTTATTATGTGGAGAAAGATAACTCGTTAATAGTATCCCCCCCCCCATAAAGAGAATCCATAATGTTATGGAATTAATCATCAAGATACTGATCCTAAAGAATCATCTTGAGAAGAGAATACACTAACTTCTCACTAGCCAAGACAACACTTTTCTCTATTTCCTGAAATCCTATAGGAAACTTTGTAAAAAGATCCAACAAGTTCCACTCTTCTAATGATTCTTTCTTGGCCTGGTTTAGAAGCTTCCTTCTCAAATTAGCTGAATATATATTCCCTTTACCTAGGGTTCAGGAAATATATAAATTAAAGGATTGTATGTACTCTACCCAACACCTATGATGGTGATTCAAAACTTTTTTAGAGAAATTATAACCCAATCTATTATAGTTGGAAAACAAGGTACACCATTCTCGAATATGTTAATGCCTCCAACTCTTAATTCCATGAATCATGGTTGTGAGATAAATTTCATTGGTTGGAGAATTTCCCTCATGTTTCCTAAGATATAGAGAGAAATAGGCTACCACATGATCACATTTAATAAGAACACAACCCAAAACCAAACTTGGTGTATCACAGAATGAAACATAGCCTTGCCCGACCTTTGGAAGACTCAACACTATCACATAATTAAAAATAAGTTTTGTCTCAATAAAAGAACTCTAGTATTGATCATCCTAAGAAAACTTCACTCTCCTCTAATTGATATTATTCATTTAAGAATCCAACTTCAAGAAATCCTTTACAAATCGATAATATTACCATCCTAAATCCAAGAAGATCGTAATCTCAAAAGCATAACATGGTTTCTCCCATTCTATAATAGCTTTCAACGTTTTAAGATCAATTGAAATATAATGTTCAGAGACCAATTGTCCCAATAAACTCACTTCCCAATCAAAAATTACATTTCAATACCTTGGAATAAAGTTTATGATTTCCCAACAATTCCAGAATTCCTCTCAGATGACGCACATTATCCTCCTCAGACTGAGAGTATACAATGAGGTCGTCCACAAAGACCCCAAAAAATTTATCAAGATACTCAAGGAAGATATTATTCATAAAATATATAAATACTTTAAGAGAATTGATTAGACTAAATGGAATTAAAAGGTCCACATAATGGTTATACCTAGTCCAAAAAAAACTTTTCTGAAACTCAAAATCCTTTATTCTCAATAGGAGATAACAGATCAAAGATTAATCTTCAAAAACCACTTCACCCCATTCAACTAGTAAAATAAATCATAAATACATGGAAACATGTATACTTTTTATTTATCGTAACTTGTTTGAGTTTCTAATAATTAACACATAGGCTAAGTGTTCCATCAACTTTCATAGTAAAGAGAAAGAGTTCCATCCAAGGTGACAAACTTGAGAGAATAAAACATTCTCTAATTCATAATTCTACTGAGTCCTCAAATATTTAATTTTTGACGGTTTTGTGTGGTAAGAAGGAATTGATGCGAGTTGATTACCAGGTACAAAATCTATAGAAAACATCACCTATCTTACTAGTGGAAAACTAGAAAAAATGGAATAAAAAACATTCGAAAACTCAATAATAATGAGAGGTAGATCACTAGTCAAATATTACAGCTCCATTTCAAAATTAAACACTAATATTAATTTTCCCAATCTAGTTAAGAAGGTGTGTATTAACTCGAACTCCAGTTCCACTCTCCCAAAATGATACAACACACCCTATCAGGAGTAGTAAAGGATACCCATCAAAGATAATAATCAATTCAGGGTTTATTATCAATGATCCAATCTATACCAAGAATTATATCCAAATCTTTCATGTTGAGAACCCAAAAATCCAAAAAAAAATTATAATAAATTTAAAACACAAGATGGACAACGGATACCTTTCTCTATCTTCATCCCAAGGGGTGTAGTAATATCTATTACACATGGAAAAATATCTATAGGAAGATTTAGTAGGTTCACAATATGGATTAATATAAATGAATGAAATGAATCAGTATCAAATAAATCATTCATTAAAGATGAATATATAGTGATGGTACCACTCACAATCACTGATCCTCTTTCAATATCCTCTGGAGACTCTTACACTATATGAAGAATCTTCGCTCTGGATACTTCATGTTGGAACTCCTTTATATGAGAAGTTTATAAATGAAAAAAATTAATTTTTATTGTTGATGATCCCATTCCACTATGTGGGGTAAAAAATCTATAATAGAAATTCTGAATGTGACCTAAGAATAAGTAGGAACTAAATATATTGGGTGCCTCAATGTAAACCCGTTTTGAATTCTCAGGCTTTCCACACTTGAAACAAGTAAAAGGGACTCTTCCTGGAACTGTAGGAGGTCTAGAATAACCATTCCATTGATAACCACCATGGTACTAATCACTCTTCCTATCCCCATTATGAAAACACACAGAACTACCACTGGGAAAAAAAGTAACTATAATCAACCCCAAATTACAATCTAGGTAAAGTTCAACCATCAAATCCCAATATATAACATAAGCATAATTATTGATCTTTAGAAAGAAAATATAATAATGAATATCAAATTAGAGACGCATCATGAATATTTTATTCTTCATCTTCTCATTTGATACAATCTGAGGTGAAAAAATTTTGATCTTAAAAAAGTGTTTTTCATACTTCATCACAATATTACCATCCTTTTCGAGTTGAAAAAACATCATAGCCATATCTCATACCATGGAAACTGAATATAACTATTCTATTAAAATAACCATGAATTCCTTCCACTATAAACCCTCATTATTCTTCTTTTTTATCAATAAATCCCACCATATACTGATAGTTCATTACATCTTTAATGTGGAATATTTCACTTGGATTGAATCAGGTATTTTTAACAACTCAATCAAAAGATTTATTTACCTCAACCAACCCTAATCCTCTTGAAAATAATTTGAGGTTTGGAAATATGGTGGCTTTTGTGAAGTAACACTTGATCATGATTCTGAAATTCATCCCTCTGAGGATGAATAGCTGGAGCCTGAATGGAAACAGGTGAATTTTTTTGTCCTAGAGCAAGGGTCACACAAAATAACCACAACCAAATTATGGTACATAGGAGGATTCACTCTCTGTGGTTCACCATTAGATTCCTCCTAGGGTATATTCACCTATCTTATCAAAGTAATGATGCTTTACAACATTATTTAAAAAATTGAAGACATCAAAATATTACTTGAAATAATAGCTAAAACTGGATCAGTAAGAAAATTAATTCCATCAGAACTAGCTTGGATACCCTGGTACCTTGAGATATATCAAGGAACGCCCTCATAACTACTTTTTAATTCTATAAAAGGTACTCCCAATTTTATACTCACATTAATGAAATAATACTAACATGTGCCTTTGATAACACTTTTTCATGAACCAGCCTGGATACCCAGGTATCCCCAATACCCGAGCTAGAACTAACATGGCCTGAAGAGAATTCCTGATCTTTATGGGATGGGGACTAACACCTAGAATCATACAAGGTAAAAGTGAGAATGAATTTTACACAAAATTAGTGGAAGATAAAATATACAAGGAATTATGCTAAAAATCCACAGAGAGAATGTATCAGAAACCAAACTTGTATAAATAAACCCAAAATAGAACATCATAAAATTAGTCATCTTCTATAGAGATAAACACAAACATACTAATGGAGACATCACTCCAAGGAAAAAGTATCAAGAACACCTACCTCCTCCAAGAGACACATTCCCTTTTCTCAGACCTAGTATAAGTAAATATACAAATTCCAAAAGGAAAAGGTAGGATGTAATCTATAAATCCTAGTAAGGTCTCACCAAGGGTTCCATAATATATTCCATAACAATTGAACAAATCAATCTTTCTATTTTAAAAAATCAGGGCATGGAAATACCTTTTCATATTTAAACAAAAAACAATTTCATTTAAAAATAATTAAAAATATTTCAAACATCCCTAAAAAATTACATTAAAAAATTTATATAGATACACTATAATGAATAAAATAGTTCCGTAATCAAGGGAATATATTTATATATATATATTTCAAAAAATCACTATAAGAACCATAGAAATTTTCCCTATAGTATGATGGTTTCTAGTTATAGGATTCCCACACAACTCACATCAGTGATCATGGAAATATGTGTACACACATCCCTCAGGCTGAGGCCAAATAGGAAAACAAATGTCCCATAAGACTTAAGATCTTCCTAAATAGGGTTTTTTTAGAGTTTTCATTTTCAATCTTTTCCAAGGAACTATCATCATAGCCCTCATTTCCCAAATAACCCTTTGACTACCTAGGAACCCATGTTCTTAGTCAGTCAATTGAAAAAGGTCAAATAATTTCATTTAAAATAAATCATCATTAACAATTCAATTTCCCAGTTTTCCTATTAAAAATTCTAATTCACTTTCAAAAACAAAACACAATGTTTTCATAAATTCATGACTTTTTCAATACAAAAAAAATAATTGGTTTTACCAATTCAATTTAATCTATTTTCTAAAATCAATTCTCAAATAATTTCATAAGTCCCATAAATTTCAAAATATGCCCCAAATTCTAATTCCATTGGAATTGGGTTTTCCCCCAAAAATTCCATGAAAATTCAAATCAAAATTACAAATAATATAAATTTGGTTTTTAATTAAAAAATTGAAATCTATTTTAAAAATTAAGAAAATCATGTTTTAATTAAATTGAAAACATCAATGGAACCACTTATCTTTAATCATGGAATCACAATGCACCACACTTGAAATGGGATCCTACAATGAAGAAATATGGTTATGGAGATCTAGAAACTCAACCTAGAATCAATATCAAGAAAAATTTATTTTAGATCCATTAATATCAAAGGATAAGAGAAAGAGACAACAGAAGAAACTAGAAGACTACTTACTTTAGAAGATGCACCACAACTAACAAGACAATCCATCACCAAATTAATGATCTGAAGGGAGGGGGAACTCTAAAATCACCTTAGTAAGGATTTAGGTCCATAAGGGAGAGGTATTCAAATTAATGGAATGAAAATTAGATTTAAAACATGTTTAAAACTACTTTCTTCGAGAGTTACACAATGTGTGACCCCGGTCCATGATGTGTAATCCAAGAAGGCCACTTACGCTGCAAAAAGTGTTTCTTTTTATTAAAATCTAATTTTCATTCATTTCACATCATTTCAAATATAGTTGGATTTTAATAAACTCGCATTTTGCACCAAATTTATTTTATATTTTTTGTGAGCATTAAAGGTGTGTAATACCTTTACATGGCTTGTATTCTCCCAACAAAAATAAAAAGATAATTTGTAAAAGTAGATTTACAAAATTACATATGTTGATTTATAACATTGGTTTATAATTTCAAAAAACACTATCATACTTTAGTTAGGGTGTTTTTTGAATGTTAGACTCTATTTCCCATCATTATGTTTTTTACCATTTAATTTCTTGATAATGTTTTTTTAGGTATTAAAAGTTAGCATGCATTTCAATTAATTTTGTTAAAATTATATTTTCCCATAAGGTTTTTTATGTGAATAATAAGTAATATTTCATGAAATCTTTGACAACCAAGGTGCATGTCATGAACAAATTATTGATTCATCAATTTCTTAAGGTTTTAGATTTTTTTGGGCTCTATGCCCATGGGTGGAATTCTATATGATCATTAATTCCCAACATCTGTCTCATTTCAATGGTTCTAGATGGCAGATCATTATTATAGAATAGTTATTAATCCACATTGTTGATCACATTCACCTGTAGACTATATATATGTAAACATATTAATGAAACAATAACTTTTAGTTATATTATTATCTGTAATCTTCTTGTTCATATTTTTATGGTTATACTATTTGTATTATATATCTACAACTATCCATGATTAAATTACATTCATTTGAATTTTCCTACTTCATGGCCAGGTTTTCATACAAATTTTGATATACAACACCAATTTGATTATTGTTTCAAACTCAATTTTATAACAATAATCTATATATTTTATTTTTATAAACAAAATTTTTAAAATTATTATACATTATATAAAATTTAATATGTTTTAATTTCACAAAAATAATTTAATTTTTTGATTATATTCAAAATTTGATTATATTATTTCATGAAACAAAAAATACTAAACTAAAAAAATTTCATTCATTAACATGTTTTTTATAATTTTAATGAATTTATGGAATGTTTTATTTTTTGTTTCATATTTTTTATGTCATTTATTTGGTGAAAATATCAACTAAATATTTTTTTGAAATATTTTTGCATCAATTTTTTTAACATTTTCAAGAAAACCACTTTTACTAGGTTAAGTGTGAAACTAAACTAACTTCTAGAGACCGAATAAAAAAATAGAAGAAAATATTTAATATTTTAAAAAAATAAATAAATAATACAATGAACCATCTTATTAACAAATGTATAAGTTTATATAATTCTTATTTATTTAAAATGATTAATTTTTTGAGAAATAAAATTGGAAAACATTAAAATTTTCATTATAAAATAAATTATGAGTATATATTATCATGAAAAATATCTTTCAACATAGTAGATTTTGTATGAAAATGTAATAAAATCCAAATAATTTCTAAAAACCATTAAAAAAATTAAGATCCATTTTTGAGATATATATACTTTAATTTTGTGGTATTTAAATATATTTTAATGAAATTAATTAATATTAGTTTATTTTTTATTTTTTATTTTTATTTTGTGTTTTGAAAATTTTAATGATTTTATATTCAAATTAAAATAAATTGTCAATGTAAAATTAATTAAATTATTATAAATGATATAAAATGAAAAATATAACTCATCGCACTATAAATTTAAGACATTGGTTTTTTTATACTAAAAATAATAATTCTAAAATCTCGAAAAATAATAATAAATTGCTGAAAATTTTTAATTTAAAAAAATTATGAATTCTATTAAAATAATTATGCAATTGTTTGGTCAAAAAAAATATTCTCAAATTAATTAATAGAAAAATAAATATATATTTAAAAAAATTGATGGTTTTTATGTACAAAAAAAATTCAATGATGTGATTTAATAAATTAGTAATTGTAAATATAAAATTAAAAAAGAATAACATGTAGAGAAATATAATGTATAAATTAAAACAAATGAGAATGTAGTTGTTATAAATTGTCATGACCCCATCCCCCCAAAGGCACCCCTTTTAGGTTGATAATAAAGGAACAGAGATAATGACCCCCGATTCATGCCTACATTATTCTATGGGTTGGTGATAAGTAATGACGGTATAAAATTTTGACACATGAGAGGAATTTCCCTCATTAATAATATGGGATTGCAAGATAGTATAAAAAAGAAAAAAACTCCATCACATAATATAAATTTAAACCCAAAACAATCCAAAAATTCCGGAACAATGTAAATAAATTCAAATAAAATTCTCTAAGTAAATATAAAAAGATAATCCTATTGTAGCGACTCAACATTAGATCTAATACCCAAGCAATTAATGTCCCAGTTAGTCCCTGAATTCATCCTGTAAACCAAAAAAATAGTTTACATATATAGTTTTAGCATTAAATGTATACTCGGTAGAATCATACCCAATGTCTCTGGTGCACTTGTGAAAAGAGCATACGAATGCACCAGTGAACAAACTGCAGAACCAACATGCACCTAAGCATGTAAACTGAACAATCCATTCCATGTTGTGGCACACTAACCATATCACACTTCCAGTATTGTAACATAATATCAGGAACATAATTTGATGACACCCATCAGCTACTTATCCATTGATTTTTTACTATCACACCTCAACACCAAATATTATATGCTCTTATCCCTTCCATACATATCAAATCACATATCCAGTCATCTTTGATGTGGTTAGGGACACATCCCTACCTACTCTACCCTCGAAAGGTATATCATTTAGTACTAGAATCAGTATTCATCACATCACATCCTCATTTCATCACATCACAACCACATCATATAATTAGGGCACTAGGGTATCATGAATGTGAAATACATAAACCTATTTCCCTCTACCCACCAAACATAACCCCAACCACATATTACATACTCTTCACCACTTGGAAATCCTTAACACCAAACCATATCATCACAGGTCAGTATCCAACACTAACCTGTATAATCACTACTACTGATGAAAGAATACAGTAGATAGGGTATCCAACTATCTATATCACAACCATCCTAGATATTGGAGAAATATATTGAAACATAATCATTTTAGGAATTGGAATGGTTATCCAACTTGTCTGGGGAACATATAGAAATAACATAAAATATATGATATATTGACAGTATACAATACCCAACCAAGGGTTCAAATCAACTACACTAGAATACACCATGTCATGAAAACTACAATATACAATATTTACCTTAACCACTACCACCACTTATTGAATCACATGACACAACCACCACACATGGACAAAAAATACAATTTCTGTTAAAGGTTCCACAATTTTCTATATTTAATATGTTTCCACTGAATCCCATTTAATAAAACTTTTCATTTAACATTATCACAACCAATAAAATTATTGTTAAATTCCTTTAATCCATTTAACACATTTCAATTTCATCATATTCTTATTAATTTACCAAACCAAGTCATTTTGTTACAACCTAAAAATTTATTCCTTGGATAACATTGAAACTAACATAGACACACCACATAAAAGATATCCCATCATACATCAACCACTAATAAAATACCACAACATTAAAGCCATATCCCCACAAAATTCTCATGTCTTAACCAGTACACATCACAATCACTAAACAACACAACCACCATACATCCCCACCATCGCAGATCCACCTAAATCGAATCCCATGTCGACTTATCATCACGTCACTTATCCACACATTCATAACACATTTGGTCCCCACTATCACCATAAAACATCCCACATCACACAAGGAAACACGACAAGAGAATCTACACACATCATAACATCCCATATTTCATAATTTAGGTTCAAGGGATTACATTACTTCACTTCATTATTTACCATGGGTATTATAAAAAAGTTATATATTTGCATGGGAAACCAATTTATTAGTGATATATATATTCTTATCCTTTTATTTAGGGTGAGATACAATAATAAATTCCACAACGGTCTCACATGAATATATGCTACAACACAATAAAGGATCCAAAAATTAGTAATTTTCTACCATGGCATCAAACAACAATATACTCATAAAAAATATCATCAAACCAATGAAATATGTAATTTATCCCCATTCCCATCAATTTTAGATTAAAAAATCATTTTCTAAATTAATATGACCCTTACTATCCACCAACAGGAATTAAAAATCTTGTATTATCCACGCATGAACATAAATATGAAGGAAATGTGGATCCCGTACCTCAATGAATTTTTTTATTCTTCACACACTACAGTGAGAAGGTGAAATAAACTGGAAACCACAATCACAATAAGAAAACATAGATCAACCTGAACCACACCAATGGAATCTCATTATTACACCAAAAACTCACCCTAATCAAAAAATCATCATCATTTTGAATCTCAAAAAAAATGAAATAAAACATGGGGATAATGAGGAGAACCCATCTCATATTTCCAAAAATTAGACACTAGAATCCTTGGACAAAAGTAGGAGGAGGGGTATGGAAGTTCTCCCTATATTTTCTTGAGGTTTCCCAAAAACTGAGAGTAACAAAAGAATTCAGGTAAGGCCTAGTTTTTATAAAAAAAATTGGCCTTTGTACTTTCACAAAAAGAAACACGTTTATACATCATAAGTCTTCATGAAACCTTGGAATTCAAGCCATGAAAAAATATAAAGGTCATGAATACCTAAAATCCCATTACCGATGAACATCCACTGATTCTCATGGAACCTCATCCCAGATTTAATTAACATTATGAATTTTCCTTTCACACCATGAGTTTTTAGGCATAGAAACCCTATCCAAAACTCAATTCATTAATCATCATCCTCTTAGTCATGAATCAACCAATCATGAAATTAATACATATTCAAATCATCAACTATATTTTATATCATAATTATAGATTCAAAATCCATTGAACCCTCCTAGTTCTTCCTTTGAACACATACAACTTACAAATCCATGGATTAATGATCCAAGAATGTACAGACCATTGAATTAGATACCACTCAAAAAATTATCATCCCCAAGAATCAAAACTAAACCTCAAAAATGAAGTGTAGGTTCCAAAAAACTGTCCCATGAGATACCAATCATGGATCTCATTAAACTCCAAATACTAACACTAGCCAAAAACATTGATAAAAGACAAAAAAATCCATTGAACACCCAACAAAACAACATCACCCTCTTCAATTAGGCACACAACCACACCCCATCACTCCAGCCACAAGCCACACACTTACACATAATCATATACACTAACATTTCAACATATTCAGAACTGAAACCAATAATTACCTTGAATGTCACACACCACTACCCCACATACACAGAAATCAAGGAATCCTACCCTCCATATCATGAAATTTCCTACTTTGTGTGGCACTAAAAAACCTAAATAATAATAAATCATGTCATAAACATAACACATCTTTATTAAGAAGGGTTATTCCCTCTTTATATACATGAATATATAAAACACATCCCCAGTAAGGGAAAAATAAAAACACATCTCATACATTAGTAAGGATTAAACATCGCATTATCAATGAAAAATAAATAAAGGTAAAAATAAAAATTACTCTAGTAATTAGTCATGCATCCATGTCTCACGCTCATAAGTACTCTCCTCCTAGCCACTATACCTCTACAGCACACAAACCAAGGGGATCATTCATACTTGGATTACATTATCTCCATCATCCTCGATCTTTACCAGTTTCTCCATTAACATCACATCATCCTTGATATCCAACACTTCCTAGTAAATAATTATGGATGCATCCTGAAGATACCAATGACGTTTGGACATGTGGAATACATCAATGATCATATCTATTTGTGATCGAAGTTAGAACTAATATTCCAAATCCCCAACTTTCCTCGAACACCTTGGAAGGTCCAATAAACTATAGATATTTCTTACTCAATTTTTCAATCATCCACTACCATCGTTGAGGGAAAACCCTCAAGAAAACATTGTTTATAACCTCAAACTCTAGGGGAATCTACCTACATTCAACATAGGAATTATGATAGTCTTCTTCCAACCTCAACTACTCTTAAAACAACTGGATAATCTTGTTCATATTATGTGCCACATCGGGACAAAGAACCACTGACTCCCTTACCTTCATATAATAAAATATAGAATGATAAGACTATCCACGCAATTACTTATATAGTTCCCTACCAATGTATGAGTGAAATTTGTTGTTCTTGGAAAACTCGAAAAGATTCAGGTGCCTTACCCAGATCCACTAAAGTATAAGAGGTAAGCTCACAACATTTTGTCCAGAATATGGAAGGTCTCCTTCATCTTCCAATTGGTATGAGGGTAGAATGTAGTGATAAGTCACAACAAGGATAAAAATCCATGTTTTATTCTCTTCTAGACTCATGATGTAAAGTGTGGCCCTGGATTAGAGATGATTTTCCTTGGTACCCTATTAATCATTACCACATAAACCATATACTACCTCACTAAAACATTCATGACACTCAATTCATGGATTATCAAAAATTGAGCTGACTTTATCAGCAGATCTACTATCACTAAAATTTCAATAATTATCACTAAACTTGAGGCATCCCAATGATAAAATATATCTATTTTTCTACCATTTTATCTTTTGAACATCCAAGAGATGAAAAAAACCTCTAGAAACATGGTGTTCCACATTCACCTACGAAGAAACTAGACACCTCACCACAAATTCAGCCAAAGATAGTTCCATCCCCAACCATGAAATATCACCCCATAATCCATGATACAAAATAGTTATGCCGATATATACTTCTAAATGAGAGATAAAAAAACTCATTGAGAACTCCCTATCACATTTCCAATAGAAAAAACATCATCACCCGAAACAAAATCCATTTATGACCACCCCTAAGTAGCATCACAATGGCTATCAAGGTTAAGAATCACCTCTAGTTACATGTCTCTCCACTGATAATCCATCACCATTTTCATTAATGATGAATCCATAGTTATCAGATAAATACAACCTCATCTCCTTCTCTCTCCCATATTAAGATGCATCACTGTAAGATCCACTATACCATTCAAAAAAACTAGACTCTTAAACTAAATCCCATCAGAACTTTGGAATCCACACATTGGAAAAAACATTACCCTTTCTCGGGCTGTAAAATATCTAAAAATTATAATCCAAGAAAACACCATCCCCCTCCACTGGTATATATTCAAATATTGATGGAAAAAACAGATTTCAAACTATTGTTCTACATAAAACCACAAAGTGATTTCAAATGAGGAAATATCATCATATATTCATCACAAAAACAATTGTTTCTAAGTCTAGAACATGGGTGGAATAGTTATACTAATAGGGTAAAAATGAATAGATATATAAGATATCACTTCCATATTCTTCATCAAGATACATCCCAATACCAGATGGGATGCCTCATAGAAAACCTCAAGCATCACACCCCCATCTAGAAATCGATCCATTGGGGAACATATCAACTTCTTATTCATGTAACTAAACACTTATTAGAACTCGTTAATCCAAATGAAGGTTGGGTACTTCTAATTTAAATCTATATATGGAAATGTAATATGAGGGAGATCACAAAAAATACTCCAATAAGAGCCTATAGGTCTAAGGAAACTCTGAATATCTTCCATTTTCTTGGGTGTTTCCTAATAAACAACTAACTCAATCTTTGACGGGTCTATGAGCATACCCTACTAAGACACCACATTTCCATGTAAATGTACACCTTGTGTCCAGAACATTCACTCAAATATATTTTTATAGGTCTTCTGGTGTTAGAGGACCAGCAAGATAACTCTGATATGATCATCATGCTCTTTCTTTAACTTCTAGTAGATCAATATGTCTTAGATAAACATACTGAATACTAGTACATGAAATCAAAGAATATGGATTATGTGATCCCCATAAGCATAGATGGCGCATTCATGAAACTGAATAGAATATATATGAACACAAAGCTCTCATACCTATTCCTAAAGGCAGTCTTCAGGATATAATCATCACTCACCCTCATCTAAAAATATCCAAACCAAAATTCAATCTTTAAAAAACCAACTAGATCCCTTAAACTCGTCAAATAGATCACTGTTCCTTAGAAGAGAGTAATATTTTTTGATTGTTTCTTGGTTCAACCATTGGTATTTGACACAAAACCTTAGACTTCCATCCACATTATTAGATAACAACACTGGATCACCCAAAAGAGACACATCAAGTCAAATAAAACCCCTCTATATCATATCATCAACCTGAATTGTCAACTCACACAACTTTGTAGGCTCTATTTCATATGGATACATTGAAATTAGATACATGACCAACTATAAATCTATCTAATACTCAAAATCACATAAAGGGGGTAGTATCAAAACCTTATCCAATAAAACATACAAAAAATCATCCAAAATTTTGGAAACATCATCAGCCTAATATTCCACTGACACATCCACCGACTAAGACAAAGAGGATCCACTTTCATTTCACACAATTCATAACTCCACTTACCAAAAAAATCCACTTATTGTCCCTACACATGGAAAAAAGATATTATATAAAATTATTTAATTAATTCTTTCAGAGAATAAATTTACTCAATTTTAAGGATAACATTATATAGTTGTATCTTCAGGATGATGAAATGTCCCACTAACTAGTACTTCCCCATCACCAGTCTAAATCACCATCACACATCAAACAAATAAGTATAACCTCAAATCATAATAGATAAAATCAAGGTAATAGGAAGTATCTAAATATCCATCCATTACTTATAGATTATAGTAGGTGAAATAAAGGATTTTGAGTCTCTTGAATCAAAAAATTCCGAAAAAGGGTAGATGATAAACTAATCATGCATTTGATAACCTATGGCCCAACTAATGGTTCCACCTCTAATGCATGCATCTAACCACACCAAGCTTCTTTTACTCTCAGCAATATACCTCTATGACCACACTCTGCACTAGGTCATGAAGTATGAATAAAATAACGAGGTTTCTCCATTCCAACACTATCTTTCCTCAGATGTTAAACAAGTGATGGTGGTACCTACTACTAAAATTGGCTTAGAGGAAATTTCTTATACTTCCTAAAAGAATTATTACCCCTATCTAAAATTTACCACAATAAGAGGTAATAAACTAAGCTTGGTGTTGTAGATGTCTTCCATAGACCGGGTTCAAAATAGAAATCCCTTAACATGTGTTCTAAAGTTATCTTCCCTAGAAAGATATGAAAGGATCTATCATGGTTAGTTCTCCACTGGTCAAACCATCAAGTCCCTAAATATACCTGATCAACCTCTTGAAATTTTTCTACTTAATAAAACCTTGTGGACATTATCTTGTGATTTAACTCTAAAATAAATCATCCACCTGATAACCTATGCCTTATTCTACATGTCTAGGTATGTAGAAATTGTAAACATGGTGACCACATACATATTTATTAGTAAAAAAACATTTTCCATACACTGCTCTTTAAGGGAATAATTTGGGAAAAAATATAGGGAAAGTGTAGGAGGACATTAAACCTAATCCCAATCTCCCAAAAACTCAGATTACCCCACCCCTAAAGGGATAGAAACTCCTACCTCTTTTTTTATCTCATTGTTGACTATTATAATTAAAAATGGAACTTCTTCTAAAAGTTTTCCAATGAAACATCAACCTCCATGTGTTCACTATGATACAATATCCACAATTGATGTACATTTACCTACTCCTAAATAAATACAAAAAACATCCATAACTCTTTCCAATATCAAACTAGAGAAAAAGTGGTCTCAAACTCCTGCAACTAGTGCTTTGTCTCCATATTAGAGATTCTCCCCTTATACTTACCCAATATTTACTGGTAAAAGGCTTAAAAATCTTTATGCCATACCTAATTCTCTCTTATTAGTTGATCTTCAAATTAAAAACTATACTAGTCTACTAAAAATTTAATATCTGATATAAATATGGAAAATTTCAAAGAGTTCTTACAAAAAAAAAAGAAAAAATAATTCATAATCATGTTAGCGTGGAATTTTATGAATGGTTATTTAATTAATTAATTTTAATTCCCCATAATCACCAAATTCAAACATGAACATAGTCATCTATGATACATGCACCTCTCCTTGGTCTATAACATGAAAACTTGTAGACAAAACTTGGCTATTAAACAAGCTTAGAGTCCTTGCATTAGATTATGAGGAGCCTTAAAATCTCATATCCTAGCTGGTCACCCTAGACTATGTCACCCACAGAGGTAAAATGGAATTATTTTCCTGCTAACCCATGTAATCCTCACAGTGACTAACTCAAAAATCTTTCCTATCACTCAACTAAAACATTTGATACCAATATAAAATACCTTCTCCCTCCAATTGTATCCCTCCTATGCTAGTAATGAAGGAAGAGAGATAAATATCCCAAATTCTCGCCACTAGTAGGTTAAATCTTTGAGACATGAACCAAGGGTATAAAAATTTATCACATGAGAGGCATTACCCTCTATAATAATATAGGATTGTGAGACAAGATAAAAACCCAACTAAGAAACTCAAGAACATAATATAATTTTAAACCCAAAACCATCCCAAATTTAATGAACAATGTCTATAAATAACAATAAAATCATCTATATAAATATCCAAAAACATTTTATGGGTACAACATAACAAAAACTCTGTAAACAATGATATTAATGCCTATCCCTGTCCCTAATGACCTTTTGAAAACCTAAAAATATTTTACATACATAGGGTGAGCATAACACGTGTACTCGGTAGGATCATATATAAATTCTCAGGTGCACATTTGAAAAAAAACATACTAATGTACCATTGAACAAATAAAAGAACCAACATCCTCCTAAATAGGTCAACTAACTAATACCAACCACACAACGGCATATTCACTAAATCACACATCCAATATATGAACATAATATTAAGAATATAAGGAAAAGGCACTTCATAGAGGCTTATCAACTGATTTTCCACTCTCACTCTACAACATCAAATGTCTTGTGCTCCCATCCCTTACACACATATAAAATAAAATATTCAATCATATCTGATGTGGGTTGGAATAAATATCTATCTAACCCACCCTCATGGGATCTAGCATCTGAATCTTGAATCAGTCATCATCACATCACATCCTCATAAAATAAAATCAAAACCACATCACATAACCATGGTAGTAGTGTATCATGAATTTAAAGCAAATAAACCTCATTACATATTCCCACCAAGAATAACCCCAACCACGTATCACATACTCATTAGTATGGGGTAATATCTAACACAAAAACCCATATCATTGCTGGGTAATCTCCAACACCAACACATATAATCACTACTGCTAAAGTAAAATTAGTTAAGTGGGGGTATCCAGCCATTTGTATCACCACTAATATGGATGTTGGGGAAAATACCTAAAACACGCAAGGTTCATATATAAATAATATAAAATTCACTATAGAAAGATAACGCAAAATACCCAACCTAAGGAATCACATAAACTATAAAATCATATACCACATCACCACCAATGCACTATAGAATATACACCATAACCACTGGAACCATAAAATTAATAACACCACAAAACCAACACACATAACCTATCAATTCTAATTTCCATTACAGGTTCACCATTTTCTACATTTAGTGAGTTTCCACTCACTCTAATTTACTAAAACATTTTATTTAAAATTAACTCATACAATTAATTTATCCTTCAATTCATTTAATCCATTTTGAAGATATCAATTCTATACCATTAATATTTGTTTACCAACCCATGTCACTTCATTACAACATTACAATTTATTCCATTACTAACAAAGAAACTAACAAAACCACCCCACTGAAAAATTATCCCATATCACATTAACCAACACTAAAAGACCATATTAACAATTCCATCTCATTATAACAAGTACACATCTAAAATAGAACACATCACAACCACAACATGAAACAACCACCACACATCACTATTGTCAAACAACCACCCAAAACGCTTCCCATACCAACCAAATTTCACATCACTAACCCACACATTTACAACCTATCTGGTCAACATCATCACTACACAATATCCAACATCACACAAGGAAACAACTCAACAAAAACCACATATAATGTCACAACCTGGCTTTCACTATTTAGGTTTAAGGGGTTATATTACTTTACTTTCATTAATTATCATGGTTATTATCACACAAATTCTTGATTTCAAAGAGAAACTAATTCATTATCCATATATACATTCTTATCCTTTTATTATGGGAGTGAAAAAATCATCAAAAAAGTAAGGGCCTAAAATACATATAAACTATATCATAGGAAATGATCCTAATAGTCATGATTTTTAGTAATGAAATCCAATAATCAATAACTCATCAAAAATATCAACAGAGTAATAAAAAATGTGTTATCTCCCCATTCAAAAAAAAATCATAATAATATAACTCATTATCTATATTAATATAACCCATAATATCCACCCAAAAGAATTAAAAATCATTTAATCCCCACACATGACCACAAATGGAAAGATAATGATGATCACATACCTCAAAGAATCTTTCTGATACACCATGAATGACAGGGAAAAGGAGAAATATTAAGAAAATTGTAACCGTATAAGTAAATATAATACTAACATGAACCATACTAAGAGATCATCAAAAGGGTATCCCAAACTCACCCCTATTAAAACATCATCACCTCAATAAATCATCAAAAGAAGAATGAAATGAAACAATGGGATAAAAAAGAAGAACCCATATCTAATTTCCAATGATTAGTCTTTAAAATCCATAAATCAAATGAGGAGGATAGGGGCATGAAGATCTCCCAAAATCTGCTAGGGTTTTCCGAAAAACTAAGAGAAAAAATACTTCAGGTGATCCTTGGTTTTTATAAACAAGCTAAGACTCATCAAATTAACGATGAGAAACACATATTCATTTCATGATTTTTTCTGAGACTTTTCAATTCATTCGATGAATTTTATTCAGTATATGAATACTTTGAATTTCAATCCTGACAAACAAGAACTGATTTTCACCATTCCTCAACCTTGATCTAATTCACATTGTGAATTTCCTTTTCACATTGGGAGTTCATTAGGCACAACCCCCATTTAAAACTCAATTCATGAATCACCATACTCCTAGTCATGAATTGATCTCTCATGTCATGAATACATATTCATTTCATGAACTACCTACTACAACACAATTTAAGCTCAAAACTCCATTGAACCCTCTATGAGCCTCCTCTAAACACCACCAACTTTTAAACAAGCAATGTAATCTGAAAAGAAGGTATGAACCATTATATAATGGTTAATATATTAAATTTATTTGTTCAGTGAGTTTTTGTATTATGAGAAAAATATTTAACAATTGATTTATTATTAACTACATCTAATTTTATTAATTAATAATTTTTTACCTAATTTTTCTAATATTTTAAATATTAATAATTATTAATTAAATCAATTAATAAATAATTAGTTTTTATTAAATAAATCCATTAATAATCATTGATATTTAATAAAAGGTATCATTATATTTAATATTAATTTGTCAATGAAATAAACAGATTACTAATATACTTATTGAAATATATATTATAACAAGTTAATTTAAATCCATTGTCATAAAAATACTTTGATTAATTGTAATAATAAAAATTAATATAATTTTATAATTAATATTTTTTAAATGGAATTTAATATATTTCATAATCAAATTTAAATTTATAGATTATTTGTGATAACAAAAATTATAATTATAATGGAATACCAAATGTGTACATCTTCAAGAATCCTCACAAAAAATATATGTAACATGTTTGGAAGATAAAAATAATGTGTGAAGATATGATTAGGTCTCAATCAAATGTGCATATGGTAGATTTGTCTATATCCACCCTTAATTTCTTTTATATTAGTTGGCAGATATCTTTAATCTTGGACAATACTAATTCCCCACTTTTCAAAGGGGGAGGGAGGGGAAAGTGTGTTGGGTTAGAAAACCCAACTCACAATTAAGAAGAAGAGGACATAGGTTGATGGAGGTTACATATAAAAGGGTCTCTCTTTCTATTTATTTCAAAAACTCAATATCAACGTAATCTTCTATGTTCAGTTTCAATGTATATATTTTGTGAGATGTTTCTCCACTTATTCATGGGAGATAGTCATGAAGGTATCCTTATAATAATGAGAAAGATAGTGTACCAACTTTTTATCATAGTAATTATTAAATTTATCTATGGTCTTTTTAATATATCATTCTATGGTTTTAAATTTTACATTCTATGTAATTTATTTTCCACATTTTTTTTATTTTATGTTTTTCTAAATTTCAAATTTGAGATATGAATAAATTATTTTGGTCTCAAAATTGTTCCTTGTTTTTTTTCTAATTTTTTAATATTATAAGATATATCATTGATTTCACACAATAATCTTTTTATTCATTTAAACAAATTTCACATTTTTTTTGTTTTATAGTTTAACCTAGATGGATAAATTATTTATCAAGAGTTTACCTAAAATAGAAAAAATATTTTTTTCTATTCCAGTTACATAGCTTCACCTATTATTCAACATTGAGACTCCCATGACAATTTATGTTAAGATTATATATTTTTATTGATATTTCTAGGGGAAAACTAATTACCTCGAGATCAACAACCACCTAAAATAATTCATTCATGAAATATAATATAATGAAGTTAAATTATTTACATAAGTATAAGTGATATGGAAATTATTCCTCTACATGTGGTCAACCTTATGGGGTGTAAAAATGTAAGGTTATAAAAAAGAATATATAATATATTTCTTAGTCTCTTTTGACTATACTAAGAAATTTCTTATATTAAAGTAAGGTTCTGTTATGGAAAATAAAAAATATGTAAAGTATTATTCTATTATTATAAGATTATTAGATGAATGTGAGAATAATGCTATAGTTCAAGGATTCACCTCATGTTATGAGATTGGGTGACCTACACTCTAAGAAAAAGGAACTATACTGATAGCTTATTTAATGCATAATGTTTGAATACACTACTATTTTTGTCACGATGATTTTTTAAAACCATCACATATATCTCTTTTTATGAAAAAATCATGAAACTTTCTATTATTTAGTGGTAGATTCCTTTATAAGCCAAAAAATTTTGAATTAGATGTGGTTCAACAATATTTATGATTTTTTTATTTATCTAGACAATAGTTTTATTATCATTGGTTAAAAAACTTTTTATAAAATAGATGTCATATAATTAGTGATAGTTTAAACTATTACTGATATAGATAATGTATATTTTAGTAAGGGTTTAACCCGTCACTAAATGATTCTTACAGAAAATTATAAATTTAAATTATATTACCTCTTACTAAAAACCCATACAACTAGACACTGAAAAATATTTCCAATAGAAGGAAACTAGAAATCTGACCAAATGATTTCACTCAAGTATATTTTATTCTAAAATATATAAAAGAATATATAAATGTCTAATTTGAATAATATAATATTACAATATCACCTTTGAGTTATCACAATATTTTTCATTCCACATCCAATTACAACAATAATGTATAAGAGAGCCTATCAGTAGCTTAACTAGTCATTATATCCCTCATTACCCACTAATGAGTTTTCTTCACCATCTTGTCTACTACCAATCTCCGTTGTCTTCATAGGCTATCTATAAATTTAAATCACATTCAAACAAATCTTTCTCATAATAATAACTAAAAATTAATAACATAGAAAATTATATAAATTAATCAAAAAAGACATGTTTAAACAATTTAAGTAAACACATTCATATTTGTAAACCAAAAAAAACTAAACACAATAATGAGCTAATAAATATCCAATTTAAATATAAAATAAATAAGAAATAATAATTATTAAACACTCTATAGACCAATCTTAGGATTATAATACCATGCTTGTAAGCAGTACATCAACCCTTTTAAATACATTTTAGGAGAATTTAAAATTTCAAGGCCATTTAATTGATTTTTTAAAACATTGGATAATCATTTATAAATATTTATGATGTTTTAATACACATAAAAAAAATATATTTTATTTAATTATAAAACATTGAATTCATATAAGGGTAAATTTCATGTCATGGGAAGATAAGTTTTTTGGTATATTTTTTTTATTTTTTTATTTATATATAAACTTTTAAAGAATAAATAAAATTCATTTAAATGAGTTTAGATGAAAAGGGTATATTATAAAACATATTGGTCGAGAAGATACTATCAAATATATCTGCAGTCATGCAATCGCTCTAAACATGTAAAAATGGAACAAAATATATAAATAACATATATTACAGTCATTAAAGTTTTTACTTCATAATAAATAGAATTAAATATAAAATATTAGATAATATAATAAATAAAATTGATTTATTAAGTTATAGAACAATTAATTCTTCCATGATATTGAAATCTGACTCCAATCTGAAAAATGTGCAAGGAGGGATGTCTCTTAGAAAGCTAGGTGCCTTAAAATATTCCCACAAAGTCCAATAACATCATCAATGGGTTACTAAAATGTGTAAAATAAAATAAAAAATTCAAATCAATGAAACATTAAATGTCTCTATATATTATTCTTTGGTGTCCCTAAAGTGAAAAAAAATGATGTATAAAATATTTCAAATAACGCAATTATAAAAATATTAGGTAATTTAACATAGAAATCAATATATGTACCATTTAAAAATTGTGATTCCGGACATTAATATTTATTGAATTAAACTATAAACAAAAAAGTTGTATAGTTTTATGATTTCAAAAAATATATAATTTTTTTTCTATATATAAGAACTATATCTTTTATGATTAGTTCATTTAATATTTTTAAGTTAGCACAATCTACCTTATACAATTTAAATATAAATAAACACACAAAAAACACATTATGAAAATCATAATTCTGAAAAATTCACCATATAGTGATTAACCTTTATCTATAACACTACTTGAGATTCTTATTGTTCTCACTCCTTTGAAAGAATTATGGTTTCAATTTTAATAAAAAACTAATTTGGTGTTTTGTTGATGATGGGGTTTGATTTTATGAAATTCTTAATCATCATCACCTATTACAAACATGTTTTTTAAATACATGTTGATAAAAGAATCTTATTTTGTTAACTATATCATCCATATAATATACCATTTACCCTTGGGGAAACATTATATATGGCTCATATTCTTTACCCTATCCATTTTGAATCAACTAAGATAAATTTAAAGAGGTAATTTTCAATGATTATTTCTTTTTACCCCAATGAATATTTATCCACTTCAATTTGAATAGAAAATATGATAATTTCTTATGAAAATTTAACTAAATAATATAAATTTATTTTTCATAGTATCACTGATGTGTAGTTATAAAAATATCAGTTTTTGTTATTTCAATCCTTATTTTTTATTGAATTTATAAAACATTATATCACTATTATAGTATGTATTAAATCCCCCTGCATGATTTTAAGGTCCATTTAGAAAATATATAAAATATTATGATAGTTTACCTTGAATTTGAGTATTAATTATCTCCATAAATAAATATAAAATATTATTAACCACATATATAAATTATTAACATATTATAAATATATATTTTATTATAAACATACACAATAACAAACCAATCAACAATTTTTTTATTAAAAACCATTGTTATCTCAATTTCATTTCGAGCATGACTACTAATATATGAATTTGTTTTTTGTCCTCTATTATTTATAATATGATTCAACAATATCAATATTGAAATATCATATAAATTTTCATGCCTCAATAGGAAATTTATCCATGAAAATGAAGATAATTTTATGCCTTCTTAGCCTGTATTTGGAAATATTGAAAAGTAATTGTAGACTTGAGAAGGAAATGTATTTCTATCAAAACATCCAATATGATTAAATATTATATTTTTAAAAATATAATACATTTAATTAAATTCTAAACACTCATCAATAAGGCAACTAACAACAACAAATCGATCTATAGAAGCTTTATTTTTTACAAAAAACATCACATAGCCTAGGTATATCTTAAAGAACGGTAAAAAATTAAGATGATAAAACATTTAATTATAACTAATAAAATGGAAAATCATAAATTATAACAAATTAGAAAATACCACTCTATGGGATACATCCATCTATAATCTATCAAAATTCCAATTTTAGCTTCCTTCACCATATTCATATTTAAATGAACATCGTAATAAAATATTATTAGGGAAAGATCACCTCAAAATAAAAAATAATCCTTATAATCCTTTATTGAATTTTTTCATGCTCAATTAGGTTTAAGGTTATTTCCAAAAGTTATCCAAATAATGTCTAAAATCCAATTATAACTGTAATTATCTTTTTTGGTAGAAAATGATGCATTATATAAGGTAGAAGTTGCTCCATTATTATTTTAGAGTCATGAATTTTCATTTTTATTTACTTATTATCTTTTAAGTCAATGAAACTTTTTTTTATTCTTGAATATCCACCTTTAAATTTAACATTATATAACCCTTAAATGAAAAAATCATTTAATTAATTTCCAGTGAAATTATTTTTGGGATATTTCCCATACTTTCCTTCCTATATATATTTTTTAATAATAATTTCATTTAAGTATTTAATATTATATAGATAATTACTATATTTTTTATTTCTAACTAAGTATTGTAAAAAATCATATTACAAAATAAATTCATCTCAATGTGCCAGAAATCAAGACTGTGATGTTACAAAATGAAATATCTAATATGAAAGTTAAAAAATAACATTTTTACTTCCATTTTTGTATTATAATTACATTTGATGGGATGTGTACTCTTTTCCCACCATTCGTCAACTAAATTAGTTGTCCAAACGCAATATTAACATCTAATAATTATGTAAATACTTTTAATTTGAGGTTGTAAATGCTTTTTCCCATTAAATTGTGCGACACTTATCGAAAATTTATGATATGTTTCAAGATATATAGGATAACACATGAAAAACATTTTATAATATATAGTATTCATAGAGTATCCAAATACAAATTACAATATAGATAATCAAAATCGCTCTGAGTGTTCTAACTAGAAATATTTTTTATCCCCGGAAAGTCCTTAATCATCTATATTAGATAAACATGACTTGGAAATAGATTCATGGTCGAAACATATTATTTTTATATACCATCATTCCATAACTCTTTAAACTCTAAGATAAAAGGTGAAAGTTTGACATCAATTTCATTTCTAGGTATTTTATTTTTTTTCAATATTCATCAGTATAATGAATGAAGTATGTCGGATATGCATATTCAAAGGTAGATTGTAAGGTATCTGAACAACCAAAAAAAATTATATAACTACAATTTAATGTACCAAAAGTATTGAATATATCAGTTTCAAGTACTAAGAACATATTCCTTGGAAAAAAATATAAATTTTCATGTCTTGATTAAATGATTCTATTTGATTTTGAATCTATGGAATATCACATGAACCCATCATTGTTCTTGACAATGGAATATCACTTCATTTTCTCAACTAATTAAAGGATATAAATAATATTTTCAAATTAGTTTTTAAAATAAAGTAACAAAAAATATTTATAATGGATTTCCTTTATTTCTTCATAGTTATAGTACACTAATTCAAACTTTTATCGTTATTTTTTGAGTGAAATATAAAATCAAAATATATTTTTCAACCGTCTCTATTTGAATTTATTTCCAAATATAAAATAAAATCATAATTACATGAATTTAATTTTACAGGGTTTATTCAATACATTTTATAACATTCATCATCTACTAAAATGATTTAGGGATCACAGGGTTAATAAAATAATAGTGAAAAAATTCCAACATCAATGGAATTTATTTTACTAAAATTACACATAGTCACTTAAAATGGTATAAATTTAACAGAAAAGACAAATTTGAATACATGGAACATCCACTTTAAAAATTTTTACTTAAATATTTAACTTAATCAAAAAAATTATGACAAACTCATTCACCAATGTGTTACCATATTTATTAGGCTATGTTTTAGTTCTTAAAACATCATTCACCAAGTTAGTATCTATATTATCAATATGATGATCTAGTAATAAGTTTCAATATTGGTCATATTCACTAAAAATGATGAAATAATCATTTAAAAATTATTTATTGAATTTTATTTATTTTAGGAGTAACCTGTTTATTATTTTGATATATATATCTATTCAAACATACTATAATGTTTGATTCACCATTACAAACTACATGTAGTAACTAGAAACCCATTTTATTATCATGTACTCAAATAATTTTTATTTCTACAACCATCTTATAAAATAAAAATTAATACATGGAAATTATGTTATTCCATCTATTCCAAATCCAAATTTTTATTACCTCATAATAAATTTTTAAAATGGGTTCAGAGTTAACCCTTACTTGACTTGAAGGATCAGAGGTAAAAAGTTAATAATTAGAATGCCTAGAGTCTTAGAGGAAAAAATCCATATATCCCTATTTGACCTAGATATACTGGTATATCCCCACCTGAATCTACAAATGTTTTTCAGTTTCATGTGTATTTTTAGATGGGCTAAAGACATGTCCACTATATCCCTCCTTCAATCATTGGTTTTTCTTGATGTGCCTTATAGCTATTGTTGCTTTAATTAATCAAATGGGTTTCTCTAGTAAGGATTACCTGATCTATTTCATATCATAGAGACATTTTTTACTGAATTCCATTGATTTGTTGGAGGTCTTATGTCCTGAAATACCTATTGTGGCATGAAGGCCCTATCCTTTGAATTCCATAAATGGCTTGAAGGCCCTGTGGTCGAACTTTGTTACTCAAAAGCATAGTTCCAGTGAATAATTCCATTATCATAGTACAATTATTATTTCCTCATTATTTATACTAATTTAACTTTTGAAATGATCCCCCATTTGTATTTGATCTGGGCTCGCTTCTTTTATTATTTAAGAAGATAAATTCAATTTAAATGTTTTATTTAAAAACAAATTAATATTTGAAATGAATTTAAAATTTTGTAATGGAATCAAAAGGAAAGTAATACAAATCAAATTATTACATGTAACAACTAAATTTAATATATATAATAAAACAACTTATACAGTATAGTTTAAATTCAAAAATATATTGGTATGGGGGATGATTGATTGAGTCCATGTTGTTCAACCATTATTCATATTCATCATGAAGATGTTTTAACTAATCATCCTCATTACAATGGGTTTATAGAAATTTACTCACTTCATCTTAACAATAAAACTTTCAATGATATAAAAAAATATATATTTATGATAATTTATATAATACTTTGTCAAATCACCTTAAATTTTTCCCACCTTGTAACCATAAATGGAATTCCAATCTCTATATAAATAGTTATACAAACCTTTATTAACACGTCATCATAATTAAATACATGATTACCATTAACCAAGGATATTTAAAAAAAATATCAAGCTTCTTATCAAATTAAATATTTCAAATTTAATCAATATAAAAGAAATTATATATTAAATTTTTAAAAATAAAATATTAGATATGGTTATACCCACTTAACATAATCTATTATTAAATAAATAACCTGATAAATTCATAAATTGAATTCAGAGTAATAATTTGGATTCAAATATTAGTTATATGAAACCTTACAGTGACTAAAATTATTTTTTTCACACCTTATACAACTATAATTTATTTTATAAATAAAAATATATGTGTTTCAAAGGAATAAACCATATCATTTAAAAAATAAATTAAGAGAAAAAAATATCTAAATAAAAAATAGAAAATCAATTACCTATGACTGAAAGACCACTAATACAAATTAAAAATATGTTGAAACATGATTGTGTAGGGATTCAGTTAGGTTGGGGTATCTTGTATAAGATCAATCTGATCTATTATAGTATAACATGATAGAAAAGGCTAGAAAACTTAGGTTGTTAGTTGCGAAGGAGGATGTGGTCATTAAGTGAGAAAATGATCATAGACTACAAGGGGAAAGTTAGTGTATGGATAAGAAATGACATCATGTGTCAGGGTAATGTTACGTATTAGGGATATAATATAATAATAAGGAAAATGGGGTTTTGTTTGAAAACTAGCTATTTAGTTTAAAAACCACTATTTATAACCCAAAAATATGTATATAATTGTTTCTTGATTTGGCATTAAAATAGATAAAAAATCTAAACTTTTTTTATTTCAATGGTTTGTTGAAGAAAGAAGTGTTTGGGGAACATTAATTAATATTTTAAAAAAAATAAAGGAATTGAGAACATTTTGTTAAGAATAAACGAACCGCACATCGTAATGATACTTTAAAATTTTGGTTAAATTTGGGATGGAGAAGAAATCAAGACATGATAACATGCCTTCATGAAAATACCAATATATGTATTAATATTTTCAAATTAGGGGAATGATCCCTCATATTAGGAGTAATATCAATAGGACACAAGTTATTTGTGTATAAATCACTTTGAGGAGCTGAGAAAAAATTATGGCAACATACTCATATTCACACTATGGTCTAGAAAAGGTGAATTTAACCTATTAAGTACTATGATTTTGTTTTAAAATAACCCCTTCAGAAAACTATCAAGCTAAGAAAGAATTTTTTAATTTAAATCATGGATACAAATCTTGAAGATTAAAATGTGATTCATAGGGATATACTATTGGAAGAAGTGTCGATGTGATCTTTATGGATCAATCATAATCTCTAGGTTGTGGTGGTGGGAACCAAATGAGAAAGGAGATGAGAGGTATCCCACGGGATTAACCATCATTCAAAAATTGTTCCAATTGTATCAGGATATAATTTATGAACATATATTTATATATAATGTTTCCAAATTAAAAATGAAGCTTAGAATTTATAGATGATTTCTACTCATTTAGAAAGAGCTAGTGAAAGTGGATTCTTTCTACAGATTTTGGAATATATTTATTAAATACTAGTTTATTTTTTTCTAAAATGAATGTTTTCATTGATTTTACCATCTATATTTACATCTCATGAAACTCATAATAAAACATCTTTATTCATGATATATTTATATTCTATGATGATTGAGTAGTCCCTTAATATATAGTTAATTAAGAGTACATGAATGTTATTGTAATTTGATTGTTTTATTTTATATTTATGGATGGGGTATAATTTAGTGTCCTGAAATTCTGTTTATTTATCATATTCATCATTCATACCTAGAGAGAAGTGGTGGATAAGGGTGGATCACCAACATGGTAGGGAATGATGGGACTATGCTAGAATTATTCAATATTTCTTTTACAATTGAGTTTGGTATATAATGAAATTTAGTTTAGTTAGGTTCCATTGGCTATAAGAAGTTGACCATATTAATTTACTATTAATTGAAATTGAATAAATGAAGAATAACTACCTATAAGTAATATATTAACTAATAAATTCATTATATTCCAAATTTTAATGAAATCATAGTTTTTAGAAAACTCATCCTTTGAAAATGGTTCAAAGTCACTATTTATAATAATAATTTTTTCAATATAAAAGTGATTTATTATTATTCATGTCTCTAAAAATTCTTCTAAACTATATTAATTTATAATTTTTTAATAAAAATTTATAAATACTAGTTAAGGTAGGATGTTTTCTCTATTCCCTATGGACAGATATTAGAGTCTCTATTGTTATCCTATTCTATAGAACTTTTATTAATAAACAGTTGTTCACAGAAATTATAAACATTGAATCATATCACTTGGGAATTGATGATGATCATGAGTGAATTATGTTTTTAGAACAATATTAAGGGAAAATAAATTTAAAGGAATCTGAAAATTTTCATCATGATTTTCTTACTTCAAAATATTTTATTTCACTTTTATTTTTCATTATTTTGTTATTTGTTACATGAGTCAGTCTTTTTGTTTTTGTATTCATTAGTACTAGGTGTATGAACCACACCCCACCCACTAATTTAATGATCTTGGATAGAACATTGTAATTCTACATTAACCTAAAGATATTTCATTATCTATTTTGTCGTTGAATATCCCTTATAAAAAATTGAGTTCCTCGTAACATGAATGGTGATCTTGGGGCTAGGATCAATAATTTGGTGAAATCTAATGTATAGAAATTTGTGTTCACCTATATTGTTTCTTGTAAATCTTTGAAATGGTAATGAATATATTATATGATAATATAATTCTATTTAAAGAAATTAAATTTTCACTAAAATATCTCTCAAAGTAAATTCCTTTACAACTACTCCAATCAATATATAGGATGATTTTGCAAGGAGATATCTGGAGAAGTAAATTTATTTGATAAAAATTGTGAATCTTGGGACTTAGATTAAAAATATTTATTAAAAAGATAGAGAATCATCTAAAAGGGTTTTGATCTATTCAAGGAGCTACGAAGAAAATTTTCAGACTATCAAGTTACTCTTTGGATGTAGTTCTAATAAATTTATTTTTGGTTTCAACCTTATTCTAGAGTAGTGATTGATTCAGTAGTGGGAGGAGTACTTATGAGGAAGTCACTATTTGAGGTATCATAAATCATGGATTATTTATCCAATAATATATCTCTATATAAAGGTTAAAGAGTCCCACCTAAATAAGGAATCCATTAAGAGGAGGCAACTACTAATCAAGATTCCAAAATAGAGAGAATAGAAAACAAATGGAGGTGTTACCGGCTATTCATAATAAAGGTGGAAAACCTGAGAAACAACATATAATTTTTTATGATATATTTATATAACCACACTGATTCTAATACAACAAATCTAGTAATAATTAGAATTTATTGGTAGAAACAAGATTAGTTGAATATAAACAGAAACAACCATACTTTAAAAATAATTTTGGACATCAAGTAAGGATGGAAAGTCAATATTATAGATGGAAATAGAAAGGTGGAAAAAAATAAAGGTAATGCCAAATGTTCCTTAGGATTCCTCCATGGTTAGAAATCAAAAAAACCCGCTAAGAAACAATTCCATGCTTTCATGTAATAGTTGTTTTGTAGTTCTAATAAGAATAAATATTTCATACTCAGGATCTATGAGAACATCCCTATTTTTAGGTGTTTCTGAAAAATAAATTCAAAAAAATGATAAATATATAATCAAAGTAGATAACACTCATTAAAATAATGAAAAATATTTATAAATTAAGAAATCATAACTCTCTAACATCAAACATCTATTGAGGTAGATTTCGTTATTGTTTTTTGGTATATCCCTTACTACACTATCAAGTAACATATGGGTTTGAGAGAATATGAAAAGTTTATGACATTGATACATTATAAGGATTTGAAAGATATTGACACACACAATAAGAAGGAGGTTAAGATTGATAATCAAGAAGGTAAAGAGAGGGAAAAATAGAAGAATATAACTAAAAAGTATAATAAAGAAGTCGTAGAAGTTAATGTTGGTCGGAGTGGATACTCAAGAGGGGGGTGAATTGAGTTCCAATTAAAATTTTTATTAAAAATATTTCTATTAAAATCCCTAATTTATAAAACAAGTTAAACTGTAGTGAATTTTTATTACATTAAAGGGTCAGTTAGGTTCTCGATAGATTAATTAGTTCTCAGTTAATTTAATCTGAAGATCAATTATTTTTGAAGATAACCAAATTATTTAAAATACATACAAACACTTTCTAGTCTAACTATCAAAGTAACTTTAAAATATATTTTTATTTTAGAGTAATTAGCATCGGAATATAAAAAATATAGTATATTTTAAACTTAATCTAAGAATGCACAGCAGATTTCAAACAAGTGGTTCAGTCTCAAGCAGAGACCTAATCCACTCCACTTGTTGATCACATGCCACCAAGAAGTTTATATAAATAAATTATGATCCACACCCTGGGTTGGGGTTAAAAATAGTTCATAGACTGTTCAGGCCACGCAGGGACCTCTACCATAGTTTTTATGGGAAAAAAATAATGATCAAGCCACACAAGGACCTCTTCCACAGTTTCCATTGGTAAACAGGAGTAAAAGGTTTGGTGTGAGGACTTTGAAATCCTCTAGTTCAGCACAGGAGTCAGTGTGTGTTCAAGGACCTCATGGTCATGGTGTCTCATTGGTCATGGTGTCTCATTGGTCACGGTGTCCGAGACCTAGGATTCATGGTGTCTGTGTCTTGCTTACAGTGTCTGTCTTACTGTGTCAAGCTTCACAGTGTCTTGTACTTAGACAAACAACTATATTCAGAACTAAACAGTAATATGCATAGAATAACTTGAGATTAACCATTATAAAGTACAAGATAACTTGAAACATAAATACACATGATTGATAAGTTGTGTGAGATTTGTGATTATGAATAAGATTTGTAATTATTATTTAGATTTATAAATAGTAATGAGATTTGTGATCATTAAAACATGATTAATACATGAGGAATTCAACAATATCCCCCTTTTTGATGATCAAAAATCATGTGTAGGTAAATTATAAATGAGATGCAACTAGAGATAATATAGGATATTATAAAATAACACATAACTTTTTCTCCCCCTTTTGGGATTATCAAAAAGTAGAAAGAGTAGAGGGAAAATAGTGCATATGTCATTAAAAAGGTTCAGAGTTCAACATAAAGTAGAAATACAAAAAAAATAATGACATCCCCATCAATAATAGTAGGCACTAGTCTTCTTCATGGATGGGCTTTCTCTTTTCATGTATCAGTAGCAGAGGAGGAAGCCATAGGGGTAGTTGCGGATGTGGAAAAAGTCATAGAAGTGGTAGACAAAGAAGTTAATGGTAGGCCTTCAAAGATTGAGGGAGCCAAGGTGGGAGCTGTAGAAGATCTAGGTTGGGGCTGATCAAGAATCATTGGCTTGATCAGAGTAAGAGTGTGGCTAACTAACATGGCAGTTGAGGCTGAAGCAGGCAGTCCAGGTCTGAGAGGGGCAGCAGCTGGAGAAACTATTCTTGTACTCTAGACATAAAGGTAAGGCTTCAGAAAATTGATGAAGTCTGTAATAATTTCTCTTCCATACTGCATTTCCTTTTCAAAATTATCTTTATTTTCCATGAACTTGTCCAACAATATGGAAAACTCAGTGAGTTTCTAAACTTGAGTTTTGAAATCCTGAGTCATAGGAGGTATTCTCATATTCTCAACAAGATACTTAAAGTTATTGGACATGTCATTTTTGGAGAAAATCCGGTTGAGATAGAAATCTATTTTCTTAGTGATCTCCTGTTGAGCATAATTAGCAATCTTGGAATGAATTTGAACCAGGTCAAGCACTCTATCACTATTATTAACAACATCAAATAAATAATCCATATTAAAACCACTGAGGGAATTATGAATCTCTTCCTTGATTATGGATCTAGGCAGAGAACTATCCAAATAATATGTAGAGGATTGACCAGAGGAAGGAGAAGATTTGAAAGGTATGGTCAGAGACTTGAGCTATTTCAGGACCTTTTGAAGACAGCCAGTATATTCATCTATAAGCTTATTCAGTTTCTCTACAAGCTCTCTCATTCAGTGCAACATATATGTGTTCCTTTATCCAATATTTTCATCAAAGGATAAGAGGTAGGGATACATTTGGGACACAATATCTCGAGAAATTTTGGAGACAGTAGGTTCAGGAGAAGCAGCAACAGGTGCAGGCTCTGATCTGGAATGCAGTTCTTTCTGGAGGTTTTCAACCATACCTTTCAAGGTTGCAACTTCATTACTAAGCAACTTGTTTTCAACCATTACTTCTTGAATTTCATGGATCATATTGGGTATAATGTGCAGAATAATGTTTTCCAAAAGAAGTGAGGAATCTTCCTGACTTGGTTGTGTCACAAGATGAGGTTGTGAGGACATAATTTTCTTAACTCTAGGTAAGATAGAATCTCCAAACACATTGAGATCATCCTTTCTAATAGAATATTGTTGATCAGGTAAAGGTGTAGGATCATGAAGTGGTACATGGGCCGGTTCAGGGTCTGTTTGAGGTTCAGGTTTAACTTTAGGGTGTGTGACTGACTTCAATTGAAATAGAAAAGAAAGATCAATC
Source organism: Viscum album (assembly GCA_963277665.1). Lineage (NCBI taxonomy): Eukaryota > Viridiplantae > Streptophyta > Magnoliopsida > Santalales > Viscaceae > Viscum > Viscum album. The sequence goes on from OY728161.1 coordinate 316,023,022, forward strand.
CCAGTTTCAGTCACATGCTGAGATTCAGTCACATCATAGAAGTAAGGGAATTCATACCGAGTGTACACAGAGTATGACTCAGTCAGTTGAGATGCTTCAATAGACCCAGCTTCACCAGTCTCAGCTTCATTAGACTCAAGATTTTGAGGTTACTCCCCCTCAAAATGTGCTTCCCTTTCAGGAACTTGAGGCTAAAGTACTTGATCTAGATCCACAGGATTGAATGTAATTTCCTCAACCATTTATTGCCTATCCAATTGAAAGGATATTTCCATCCTTTCTTCAAGAGGGGGTATTATTTCAAGAGCAGATTGTTCCTCTTGATGGTCTTCCAAAATAGATTCTTGGATAACAGGGAGTTCTGTTTGAGTTGCTTCTTGCATAGTAGGAAGTTATCTTAGATTTCCTACTTCCATTGTAGGGAGTTTTTCTACTACAGGCTCTGTCATGGCTTGCTGCTCAAATTCAGGGATAATCAAGTCTCTTGTAGCCTCAGTTTGGGTTTCCAGATCAACAACATTGCTAGGGGTAGGAGGTTCTTTTCCAGGAACAACGGGAGGAACAACAGTACTTTATTTTTCAAAACCATCTTCTTCTCTATGTGGTATAGCAACCTCTTCCCTATAAGGTACTTTAGCAGGAATAACAATAGGGAAAGCAGCCCTTTATTTCTCAACAGGAGCTGCTTCCTTACGAGGTACTTCAGCTACCTCTTCCTCTTCTTTTTCATCTTCTGAATATTCAACAACTTCATCTGGTTCCAAACTATGATCAGTAATATCCTTTGGACTTGTTGGATAATCCACATGATTAAACTTCTCATAAATCTTTTCATTATCACTAACCCACTCCTTTTTCTAGGGTTTCCAATTGATCCTCATCCCCTTGATTGTAGGTTTAGATAAACAAAACTCAAAATCCATAAGAACTTCTTCATTTGGTCCAACTACTCCTTTAGCAACAAGCATCATTGAGATCATCCTAAAATAAAATGAATATGTGGATTTGGATGTGACCTTAATCAATTCACACATATGGTGAATGATATACTTGCACAGATTTATCTTGTGTCCATTCTTCATCAGATGAATCATAAAACAAAATCCTGATATTTTAATAAAGCAAAGTCACCTTTCCTTGGGCTAATCAAATTCTGAACAAACTTAAACAATAGCCTTGTCTCCCCATCCAGTTCATCATTTATGTCCCTTCTCTTGGTTCCACTTCCAGTTAAGGTTTCTAGAGCATTTTATAGGTCAAAGATATCAGTTGTAGGAGGGTTATATCTTTGATAATCATCACAAATTCCTTCATGAGGAATCCTAAGGCATGCATCCCATAAAATTGAAGATAAAGAGCATTTTTTTCCATTGACCCAACTTGTCACAACATTGCTTTCACCAGCACCAAAATAAAATTGTACAAACTGATAGAACTGATATACCAACCTCAGGTAAATTGGTCTATCCTTTCTAGAGAACCATTTGAGCCAGCATAGTTCTTTCAAAACTTTTAAAACCAATGATTTTCTAGTCAACAGCCACTCAGGGAAAACTTCCTTTTCAGGAACTACAGTGCGGTTTACAAGGTTTGGATTCAGGGGTCCTTCGGGTGCAAGCTTCGGTTCTATTTTCTTTGTCTTCGAGCTATGATTCTCAGGGGTAGATGAAGATGGATGCTTCATCCTTAGAATCCAATAAAGGATTGGGAGAGAAATAAGGAGAGAAGGGTTGCAAGGTTGAGAGGGTTTGGAAAGAGTGAGTAGAGAGAGTTCGGGTGAAGAATTGAGTAAAACCCTTGTGTTTTATCATTTGTAAATCTCAAACATCACCAAAATAAAAACGCGGTAAAGTAAAAAGCAGTAAAAATAAATATTATCACGATACGGGTTAAAATAAAATCATAAATAAGGTTCACGGTGAGACCGTGAATATTCGTTATGGTGCGATGGTGGATGGTCGTCACGGTGAGACAGTCAGTTGTCATCATGGTGAGACAGTGAATGGTCTGTTCAGTCACGGTGAGACAGTGAGTGTCAGACTGTGAACACTAAGTGCTAACTGTGAGACCGTAAACATGAGAAAGTAACCGAGAAACCACGAATATGAAACAGTAAAGTAAAATATAGAAAAATATTAAACAATAAGACTAGTAACATATCTATTTAGGATTGATCATGCCAAGATCATGTATGATGTAATATAATCTCTTAAAATTTAATGGTTTAGTGAATATATCAGCAAGTTGATATTCAGTACCAATGAATTCCAAAGTGATATCACCTTTTTGATAATGATCCCACAAAAATTGATGTCTTACATCAATATGTTTTGTCCTAGAATGTGAAACATGATTTTTTGAAATTTTAATAGCACTTGTGTTGTCACAATTTGTTGGTAAATATCTAAATTGATATCCATAGTCTAGTAATGTGTGTTTTATCCACAAAATTTGGTCACAACAACTTCCAGCTACTATGTATTAATCTTCTGCAGTAGATAATGCAACAAAATTTGGTTTCTTACTACACCATGATAATAGTGACTTTCCTAAAAAGTGAAATCTTCCAGAGGTGCTGTTTCTATCAAAATTAATGCCAGCAAAGTCAGCATCAGAAAAACTAACTAGTTCAAATGATTGTCCTTTTGGATAGAACAGACCTAGATTGGGTGTATGCTTGAGGTATTTGAAAATTCTCTTTACAGCATTTAAATGTGATTCTTTAGGGTTTTCTTGAAAACAAGCACACATACACACACTAAACATAATATCAGGACAGATAGAAATTAAGTAGAGTAGACTTCCAATCATTCCTCTATAAGTGGTTTGATCAACAGATTTTCCATCTTCATCAAGATTCAACTTACAGGTAGTAATCATGGGAGTGTCACTACTTTTAGTAATATCCAATCCAAAACATTTTAAAATATCTCTAGTATATTTACTTTGATTTAAAACAATCCCATAATTATTTTGAAATATTTGAAATCCAAGAAAGAATTTAAGTTCACCCATTAAACTCATTTCAAATTCATTTTGCATAATTTTCGAAAAATCAACACATAATGAATTTTTTGAAGATCCAAAAATAATATCATCTTCATAAATTTGAACAACGAAAACATCATTAGAAATTTGTTTTATAAAGAGGTTAGGATCAGTTATTCCCTTTGTAAAACCTTTAGAAATAAGAAAGTACTTAATCTGTCATACCAAGCTCTTGGAGCTTGCTTAAAACCATATAAAGCGTTTGATAGTTTGAAGATATGATTTTGAAAATTAGGTCTTGTAAATCCAAGAGGTTGTTCAAAAAAAAACATCCTCATCTATATACCCATTTAAGAATGCACTCTTGACATCCATTTGATTTATTTTTAAATTCAGATGTGCAGCATAGGCAAGTAGAATTCTAATGGCTTCTAATCTAGCTATAGGAGAAAAATTCTCCTCATAGTCAATTCCTTCTTCTTGACTGTAGCCATGTGCAACTAATCTATGCTTATTTCAAACTCTATTTCCAGCTTCATCTACCTTATTTCTAAACACCCATTTAGTGCCTATGGTGAAAGTGTCCTTAGGTCTTTCCACTAATTCCCTGACTTTGTTTCTTTCAAATTGATTAAGTTCTTCTTGCATATCCATTACCCAAAATTCATCATTGATTATATCCTCAATTTTTTTAGGTTCAAGTTGTGACAAAAAGGCTTGATGTTCAACCTGATTTCTAAGAGAAGCTCTAGTCTTCCTCCCTCTATCAAGATTACCAACAACAACATCTAAAAGATGATTCTTTAGGATCCTAGTTGATATAGTAATGGTAGGACTAGAAATTTTAGGTTCTTCTCTAGGTTTGGGTTCGTTAGGAGTAGATTCTGAAATATTTCTAGAATTGGTTGTCTTTACAACAGGTTCATTGATTTTATCATTAAGGTTCAGAATAGACAAATCTTCTTCAAGATTTTCAAGAGATGACTTAGGTTCATGTGGATCAGTTTCATCAAATTTGATGTGAATAGATTCTTCCACATGCTTGGTTTTCTTATTAAACACTCTATAGGCTTTGTTAGTTATAGAATATCCTAAAAAAATTCCTTCATCACTTTTAGAGGGAAACTTGTCATGATTATCCTTGGTATTAAGAATAAAGACTTTGTAACCAAAGACTATAAAGTAACTAAAATTAGGTTTCCTATTGTTCCACAACTCATAAGGTGTCTTCTTAAGAATAGGTCTAATCAAGACTCTATTTATGATATAAAAAGTTTTATTCATAGCTTCATCCCAAAAGTAAATAGGCAGGTCATACTCATTAAGAATTGTTCTTGAAATTTCATGAAGGATTTTATTTCTTATTTCTACTACACCATTCTATTCAGGTGTTCTAGGGGAATAAAAGTTGTGACTATAGCCATTGTGTGAGCAGTAAGACTCAAACTCATGATTTTCAAACTCATGGCCTTGATCACTTCTTAGGTTCTTAATATTAAGTCCACTAAGGTTCTCTACAGACTTGGAGTATTAAATAATGTAAGAACAGGCTTTACTTTTGTGAGCTACGAAGTATACCCAAGTATATCTAGAAAACTCATCTACTAAGACATATACATAGTGCTTCCCATTTAAACTAGAAACTCTAGAAGGTCCAAACTAGTCCATGTGAACCAACTCGATATGTTGAGAAGTTGAAACTTCTTTCTTTAATTTAAAAGAAACATTATGTTGCTTTCCCTTTTGATAGGGATTACAAATTTTGTCTAATGGGAATTCAAGTTTGGGTAGGTCTCTAACTAAGTTATTCCTAGTCAATTTCCTAAGTGAATGAATGTTGCAGTGTCCTAATCTTCTGTGCCACAGACAAGATTCTTTATGAAAAGAATTTAAACAAGCAACATTTTGTTTAGCTAAAGAATTCAAATCAACAGCATAAACATTTTAATTTCTCAATGCATAAAATACTAAAACATTTTTGGAATTAAAAACATTACAAGAATCATTTTAAAATTTAAAATTAAATCCATCATCACATAACTTATAAATACTTATCAAGTTGTATTTAAATCCATCAACAAATAAAACTTTATAAATTAAAACTGATTTAGTGTTACCAATTTGGCCTAGGCCAATGATCTTTCCTTTAGAATTATCACTAAAGGTGAAATAGCCTCTATCAACCATTATTAATCTTTTAAATAATTAGTAATCTCTAGACATGTGACTTGAACATCCACTATCCAAGTACCATGCTTTCCTACAGGAACTCTTTAAGCAGGTTTCCTACAAAACAGGTTTAGACAGAGAATGATTTTGGTACCCAGATTTTCTTGGGTCTAGACAGGTTAGCAAGTAAAGCTTTAGGTACCCAAATTTGTCTTATGGGTCTCATATAATTTAAATAATAAATTGACTTTGAAATATAAACTTTTTTTCATCTATAACAATGTGAATAACTAGTTGAGGCATATGAATTTCCAGAACTGGAACTAGCAGAATTTTGTCCCGATTTAGGAATAAATCTATTTTTGGTGAACTGTCTCTATCCAGGTTGGTATCCCAAACCAGTAGTATACTTTGGTGCCACTTGTTTACCTAGAATTTGAGTTATATTTTTCTCTCCATTTGTGAACTTTTCAAATACTTTCTCAGTTTCTCATTAGACATTTTTAGTTTAGTGTTTTCTTTTAACAGTTGAGCATTCATTTCCTTTTCAATCTCAAGGGAATATTTAACAGTGCTAGATAAAGCATGCTATTTCTTTAAGGCTTTGTACTTGTCCTTAAGTTCATTACAGGTCTCTTATAGCATATTAAAATATTCAAGTAATTATTCACTAGACATGTTTTTAGATTTAGAATCAAAATCTACTCTAGAATAGTATGAATTTAAAGCAGGATGGTCCAGTGTTACCTCAGATGTGTTTGTCAAAAAATACATATTAGATTTATGATAATCTTTATCCTTAGAAGAATCAGAATCACTTGAAGTGTCTTCTGAAGCATTCCAAGTTTCTTTCATTGAATTCTTATACTTGTTGTCCTTATAGTACTGTTTTTTTGAACTTCAATTTTGGACAGTTAGATTTAATGTGACCTTTTCTCTTTCATTCATATCAGATAACTATATGACACTTATCATCTTTCTTCCAATCCTTTTTCCAATGAACTTTGTTTTCATATTTACCTTTGTAGTTTGATTTTATGAATAATTTATTCTTCCTATAGAATTTATTAAATCTTCTGGCTATTTGAGCCATTTCAGCATCACTATCAGAATCTAAACTTTCACTTGTTGAGCTTTTAGTAGGTATGTGAATTTTCTTCTTATCCTTGCTCCTTGAGGTAGTAGACTTAAATGCCACTAACTTCATTTGAGGTTCATCATCTTCTTCCTTATTCACCTTGAGTTCTTCTTAATACATCATAATCTTACCAATTAGCTCTTTGGCAGGCAGAGCACCAATGTCACATGACTCTCTTATTGAAACAGATTTTCCTCTCCATCGGTCTGGCATACATATCAATATTCTCATAATTTGTTCATTTGTTGTAATATCCTTTCCAAGGGTTCTCATAGTATTGACAATCTCATTGAACCTGAGATACATATCAGAAATAGGTTCATCAGTCTTCATTTTAAAATTATCATATTTAATAGTAAAAGTGTTCAATCTCATTTCTTTAACATTGGTTGTTCCTTCATGAGAAACACTCAAATTATCTCATATTTCATAAGCAGTTTTTCAAGCAGATATTCTATTAAATTCTTCATCTCCTAGAGCACAATACAGGGCATTCATAGCTTTACAGTTATTATTGTAAGTTCTTTTAGTAGGTTCATACCAAGTAGTTCTTTCAGTTTCTGGAATCTTATATTGAGTCTCTATAGCAGTCGAGATGTCAAACCCCATACTCTCTAAGTGAATTTTCATCTTAAGTTTCCACTGGTCATAGTTTGTAACATTGAAGAAAGGTTTCATGTTGGTAGCAGCACCTTCTAGTCTATTATCCATATTTAGATTTTAGAAAATATATTTAAAAAGATAAAATTTAGAACTAATAGAAATTTAAGATCTTTAAGATACAAATAAAATTATAGTTGAAAAACAGAATGTTTTGAAATCCTTTAAAAAACAAAACCTTTGATACCAAATGTTTTTCAGAGTGGATACTCAAGAGGGGGGTGAATTGAGTTCCAATTAAAATTTCTGTTAAAAATATATCTATTAAAATCCCCAATTTATAAAACAAGTTAAACTGTAGTGAATTTTTATTACAGTAAAGGTTCAGTTAGGTTCTCAAGAGATTGATTATTTCTAAGTTAATTTAATCTGAAGATCAATTAACTTTTTAAGCTAACCTAATTCTTTACAATACATACAAACACTTGCTAGTCCAACTATCAAAGTAACTTTAAAATAGATTTTTATTTCAAAGTAATTAGAATTGGAATATAAAATATACTGTATATTTTAAACTTATCTTAGAATGCATAGCAGATGTAAAATAGGTGGTTCAGTCTCAAGCTGAGACCTAATCTACTCCACTTGGTGATCACCTGGCACCAAGCAGTTTATATAAATAAACTCTGATCCACACCCTGGATCGGGGTTAAAAACTGTTCATAGACTGTCCAGGCCACACAGGGACCTCTACCATATTTTTAGTGGGAAAAAATAATTATCAGGCCATTCAAGGACCTCTTCCACAGTTCCCGTGGGTAAACAGGAGTAAAAGGTTTGGTGTGAGGACTTTGAAATCCTCCAGTTCAGCACATGAGTCAGTGTGTGTGAAAAATATACAGAGTAAAAACACTGCTCAAAATTAAACAAAATCATCACTTAGATTAAGTAGAAAAGATTTTAGAATGCTCTAGGGATTAGTAGTGAAGCTCTGGACTCCTTTGACTCAGTAGAAATGCTTCTGAGTCCTTCTCTAGTTTTTCTGTTGAAAAACAGAGTGTCGTGGGTCAACTTGTGTTCTTCCCGAGTGAAGATATTCTCTTGATTCCAATGTACATTGTGTATTCTTTAGTAGTGTTGGATTGCATACATGATAGTTCTTTTAAGATCGTGTAATTTGTTCTTCACAGTTGTGCTTGGGATTGTCTTTCTATTCAGTACAGAGCACTCGTGTTTCTTGCTTTGTTGTATTGTCTATCGTGTGCACACTTCTCTTTATCTTTCAATGCATGAGTTTGAGCTGACAGGTTCTATGTATTTTGTGCCTCATACCTCATACTATGTCTACAAATAAACATTAATTATGACATTTCATTAAAGTCATCAAATATGACCGTTAAAAAGTTAAATAGTAAAACAACAAAAGAGTTAAAGAAACGGTGTCACAGTAGTTATGAAAATGGTGTCCCCTTTATGGTATCTCCTTTATGGTGTCTCCTTAATGGTGTCTCCATCATGGTGTCTCCTTCACGGTTTCTCCTTTACAGTGTCTCACTTATGGTTTCTGGATTACGGTGCCTTGCACATAGTTTATGGATTCACAGTGCCTTGATGACTATGTCTTGCTAACTGTGTTTGGAAGAGTGTCTAGCTTACAATGTCTGTTCTTAGTGTCTTACTTCACTATGTCAGTCTTACTATGTCACGGTGTTTCGTGGTCACGGTGTCTCATTGGTCATGGTGTCTCATTGGTCACAGTGTCTGAGACTTAGGCTTCACGGTGTCTATGTCTTGCTCATAGTGTCTGTCTTACTGTTTCAAGATTTATAGTGTCTTATAATTAGACAAACAACTATATTCAGACCTAAACAACAATATGCATAGAATAACTTGAGCTTAAAGATTATAAAGTATTAGATAACTTTAAACATAAATACACATGATTGATAAGATATGTGAGATTTGTGATCATTAATAATATTTGTAATTATTATTGAGATTTGTAAATAGTAATGATATTTGTGATTATTAAAACATGATTAATACATGAGGAGTCCAATAGTTATATTGAGGATAAGTAAATACACATCCAATTAACATAATGTACCACCTTACCATTCTCATATCCCCTTTACAAAGAGTATATTCCAAGTAAATTTGTAAGAATAATATAAAATGTTGACATAGATGTTAAAGTAGCTACACATCAATATAAAAATCAGCTAATCAATTTCATAATACAAAAAATTAGGAAATATCCTCATGGAACTCTATCTTAAATATATCAAATTATAAGACTTGGGAATAATCTCACTATGTGAAGAGTTATTTATTATTTTTCTAAGAAAACTCCCATTGAAATATCAATATCAAGGTAGTTTCTCTATTTTATGGATTATTGGTTGTTTCAATTTTGGAAACACCAATTATGATTTAGCAGAAATTTTTAACCTTATGACTCTAAAAATACTGAATAAGCTTGGGAAAATAAATTTGAATCTCGTAAAAATTTCTCTCAAAATATCCCATTGATCCATTAAGTGTGTGATCATTATTCTAGAGGATTCTTTAGTGAAAGTGGTAAAATTCATCTCATCCATTTATTTTATAATCTTATAGATCTAAATAGATGGAGTGGTTCTGTAATGCCCCAACCCCAAAATCCCAGATCTGGTGCATTATTTTAATACATTATTACGATTACAAGGAATCAAGTCCCAAAAGACCGAACAATTTATTAGTTTTGGAAAATTGATTACATACATGAACGTTACATTACATATTCAAACATAAAACACAACATAAATAATCCTTGGATAATGCCATTTTTTACCTAGCTTAACCCTGCATGTCAATCATAATATACTTCTCATAATACTAGGAAAACAAAACATAAGAAAGGGGTGATCTCAGATGCACAGTAAAGATAAATAATTTAGAAGGAGCTACAAACATTTAATTCAAGATGTGTAATAAAAACAACAGACTTTTAAACATAAACTTGAACATAATATGGAAATAATAAACCAAACATTACTATATAAACATTCACCTGGATCTATAACAATCAAATAATCACATGTAATAACTAATTTCATAATGAGGGAATGCATAATTCCAGACATCATAACCACATAGTCAAGGCCTCGTGCCAAGACAACAAATAAAAATTTTGTCAAGGCCTTATTCCAAGACACTAATTTTCCTCATGAGACCTACCGGTGCATTGAGGAACTATAGAGGGATCCAACTGTAACTTACTAATTCCAATGCATTCCTCATATGAAAATGTTGAAACATAACAGAAACGTTTCTTTTAAAATGAGCTTACAAAATGTCAATACTTTAACAATAAATCATGAATGGTACAAAAAAAAGAACATCCATAATCAATCATATCATTACTCATTCAATATAATATTGAAGATTGTATTAAAATAAATCAACCTCAATCAATAATAATATCTAGTAAAGGATGTTGACGTAGTTGAAAATGATCAGTAAAACTATTTGAGAGAAATATCCCTTTTTATTAAATTAATTAAAATTCATACATTTATAAAGGAAATCATTTAAAAGATATTTTTGAATAAAATTGTTCCATACCACTTTGAAACTTTTGAAGGGAATTAACATTTTAAAATAATCATTTCCATATGAATAAATCCTTAAAACCATTTTAAAAACATGGGCATTAATTAAAAATATTTAGAAAAATAAATCACTAAAACATTCAAAATGATGATATGGCTAAAGAGTCCCTTCCACAAAACCTTAAAATATTCTTTTTAAAAACAGTTTTATGAAACATGGACATGGATGAAAAATATTTCCCAGTAAATACTTACACATAAACAATCTTGGATAATAATGAGATTAAGGAATTAACCCTAACCGTGTATGTTCCTTTGGTTGAGGGTACATTTAACCTTATATATAATGATCATAGTATGTTATTAAATTATAAAATAACTATATTAATATTTATTATTTCATACTTGATTCATTTATGACTTTATACTCCTTATTTAATAATAATTTTCAAGTTAAAATAACCTTTCGGGTAATAATTGCTTTCTTTATTGTATGTGTTTTAACTTGTTATTCTTGATCATATAACTTATATCATGATTTAATTACTACCAAAATATAAAAAAAATATTTATGTATAATATATATTCAGAATATAAATACGTATAATATATATATATATAATGGAAAACATCGTTTATAGAGATAATAGGCCGTACATACGCATAAATGTTGTTTCCGTTTTCATTTTGTATTGAACAGAATAGTGCACAGGACTGTCCACATCACACGACCTCTTCCACTGTTCTTCATGGGTATAAACTACCATGTCACACAAGGACCTCTTCCACACTTATCTGTGGAAGTAAACATATGTAAGAAGTGATGAGAGGAAGGATATCTTGTATCCTTTAGTTTAATATAGGAGAGAGTGTGTGTCTTTAAAATAGACACACACACACTTCTGGAAAGATAAAAATAGTTCACAAAAAATAAAAGAGGATGAGAAAGCGTTAAAAGTGCTCTGAGTGTTATTTCATTTAGCTCTGGACTTCTAGGATTAAGCATATGAAGGTATCGAGCCTTCTTGTAAAAAACAGAGTATCGCAAGTCTGGTACTCTGGTTTCCAATTAGATCTAGATTTTGTTCTTCCTGGATTTGGTACTACGAAGATAATTTTGATTCTCATCTATGATAGTCTAGCATTTTGAATCAAGAGTGCTTTTTGTGTTCTTCAGTTGTATCTCATAGCATGTATCAGTTCCCTTTTTCGAAAACCTAATCTTCAGCTTCTATGTTTGTGTATATGTTCAGCCCATATTATCTTCCTTTTTAATTGTGGGTGAACATATTGGAACCGACAGGATGCATGTATCATGCACCTCGTACGTCATACTGTCTTGTTACAATTATACAAAGAAACATTAATTATGTCAATGCCTTTAAATGACTCAAATATTTTTGTTATAAATTAAATTGAAAATCACAAAATAGTTTAAAGAATGGTGTCATAGTTTGTCTTGAAATGGTATCACTTGGAAACAGTGTCCCCAAGAAATGGTGTCTTCTTCTTTACATTTGAGTGGTGAGATAGTTGTGATGACATAGTTGCATTGAGATAAGGGTCTGGTAGCACATATGCAGAGTTAAGATCACGGTGTCTGGTCCTTTTCCAACCTTTGAATGGTGTCTTGGTGATAGTAGCATGGAACTGGTGTCTGGGTAAAGGCGTCTGGGTCATAGTGTCTGGGTCATGGTGTCTGGGTTATGGTGTCTGGGTCACAGTGTTTGTGTCACGGTGTCTGGTTCATAGTGTCGGGTTCACGGTATCTGGTTCACGGTGTCTGGGCCCTTTTCCAGAAAACCAGAACCTGTGTTAGACTCACAGTTTCTTAGACTTAGCCAAATATCTATAAACAGTCTTAACTAGTAATATTCACAGAATGTGTTAGTCTAAATCATTCATAAATGAAATCATTAAAGATAAAAACAAATATAATTTATAATAATCAAACATGATTTATAGGAATCAGGATTTGTGAAAGTTTATTTAAAGCATAGGGAAACCAACCAACTCTACACATGATTTGAGATAGATTAAATAGGGTTAACAAGATTTGATATCATTAAAACATGATCAACACATGAGGAGTCCAACAATCCCCCCCCCCCTTGATGATCACAAATCATATAAGTGTGGATTTCTATTCTTAGTGTGATTTCTCCCCCTTTTGGGATTATCAAAACGATTATAGGAAAAAGAAATAAAAGAAGGAAAGAAAACAATATAATAGGCAGTAACAGTGCACATTTCATTATATAGAAAGATATTTATCAATACAAGCAGTAGGAAAAAGTACAAAACATCCCTATCAAGATACAGTTTTCACTTTTCTTCATCACTAGTTGTCTTATTTTTTCCATTGATAATAGCATCAGAAGGATCCATAAGAGAATAAGTAGAGGTTGAATAATGGATTGAACCAACTTTAAGAGAAGGAAGATGTAGGCCTTCAAAAATAGAAGGCACCAAAGTGGGTTTGGTGGAAGACCAAGGAAAGTTTTTATCAAGGATAACAGGTTTGATCTGCCTTAGAGCCTAATATACAGACATCAAGGAAGAAACAAAGGTAGTTTATGAGGAAGTAGTTAAACCAGGCCGTAAGGGTGTAGCTATAGGAACCACAATATCAGTGCTCTTCACATGAAGATAAGGCTTCAACAACTGAATGAAATCACTAACGATCTCACCACCATACTGCATTGGTTTCTCGAAATCATCTTTGTCCTCTATGAACTTGTCCAATAGAGGAGTGAAATATTTTAGCTTTTGGACTTGAGTCTTGAAGGCTTGAGTGACAGGAGGTACTTTCAAGTTCTCTACAATATGTCTGAAACAATTGGTAATATCATGCTTAGAGAATATCCTATTAAAATAGAAATCCACTTCCTTAATAATTTCTTCCTGAGCATCATTTTCAATCATTGAATGAATCCTCACTAAATAAAAGAATTTTTCACTATTATTTACAACCCTAGATAAACTCTCCTTTTCAAAGACACTTAGCACTAATTAAAGTTACTCCTTAACAATAATACTGAGCAGACCACTTTCAAAAGATTGAGATGATTGGCTAGAGGGATTTGAGGCTGTAACAGCTGAAGTAAGGGACTTGAGCTTATTGAGAACTTCCTATAGATATCCCTTTTACTCATCGGTTGGTTTGTTGAGAACAAAAACAATCTCACGCATCTCATGGACTATCTAGATGTTTCTCTCAGCCACTTTTTCAAATATTGAATTCAAGTTCGATTAAATGAGAGAGACAACTTTCTATATAATCTGACCACTAACATCCTCAATAGAGTGAGAAATAGGATCTTGTACTGATTTCAAAACTTTTTGAATATCATCAACCATATCTCGGAGAGACTTAAAATAATTACTCAAGTGCTTGTTTTCAATTCGAACCTCTTGTATTTCATGAAGCATTTTTTGGATTAATCTTCTATATGATTTTCTCTAACAGCAAGGTATCATCTCTTTCACTAAGATTTTTCATAGGAGTAGGTGTGTGTTCATTATCTTTTCAAATCCAGCTAATAAAGTAGCTCCAAAGGCTTTCAAATCACTGTGACTCACAAAAGAATACGGTTCGTGATAAGGCTCAGGAACCGGAACTGAAATAGGTTTAGATTCCTTAGCTGTGATTACTTCTAAAGCAGAAACTGGTTTTAATTGAAACATAGTAGAATGGTATATGCCTTTCACTGAGGCCTCCTGGTCATTATCCACATCAAATTAGCTAGTAAACGTATACCAGGTATCCATATTTATTAGATCAATAGTATTAGGAACTAAAATACTTTATATACTGGGGTGATGCTCCCCCTCAATAGGTGTATCTCTCATGGGACTAAGAGATTAAATTGCTTGATCTGTTTTAAAAATTTCAACTCCAATAGACTCACCTATTTCTTTTATATATAACTATAAAGATTTCTATATTCTGTCCTTAGTCGATAGAATAATTTTAGGATCAGTATGTTCCTCTGAATGTTCCTCAACAACAGCCTCTTCCTCAATAATAGGCTCCAATTCTAGACACGCTTCAGGTACAACATTTATATTTACACTAAAATTAAATTCTTTTCCAGAAGTAGGTTCTTCTTCTAAATCATCACTTATTTCAGTAACAAGTGCCTCCTTATTAACTATATTTTGTGGAATAGGTAGACCACTATCTTTGTTATCCAAGATAGTTTCTTATATCGGTGTAACAGCTGCCTCTTCTTCTTCATCAGAATAATTAATAACTTTAGCTGGTTCCAAACCAGGATCAGAAATGTTCTTAGGTCTTGAAGGATGCTCAAATGGATTAAATGTTTCATATATTCTTTCATTATCCTGTATCCAAAAAAATTTCTACAGATTACAACTTATTTTCATCCTTTTGACTGTAACCTTTGAGATACATAACTCATAGTCTTCGATGACTTCTTCATTCGGTCCAAACATTTCTTTAGAATAAAACATTTCATAGATCAACCTTGAAAAAACAACGAGGTAGACTTTGAAATTTTTTTAATCAACTCACACATGTGAAGTATAATGTACATACACAATTTAATCTTATATCCATTTTTTATAAGATGTATTAAGAATACATATTGATACTCAAGGGAAGTAAAATATCCTTTCCACATACTAATTAGATTCTGAATGAACTTAAACAGCAACCTTGATTCACCATCCAACTCTAAGACAATTTATCTTCTTTTCTTTTTATTTCCAATCAAACGTTACAAGGCCTCTTCTAAGACAAAAATATCACTAGGAGGAGGATGACCTCTTTGGTAGTCCTAAAATTTTCCTTCATGAGGTATCCCTATGAAGGCATCTCATAACCTAGAGAAAAAAGTGCATCTTTGACCATTAATCCAACTTCTTACAACTAAATCATCTTCTGTATTGAATGAGAACTAGAAAAACTGATAAAACTGAGCAACAAGTTCTGGATAAATCGGCCTTGTATTTTTTGTGAACCAGTTCATCCATCCCTACTCTTTTAGTACTTTTAAAACTAAGTACTTACATGTCAACAACTAATTAGGACAGATTTCCATTTCTATAACTATTATTCTATCAACAAGATTTAGGTTCAGCAGTCCTTCAGGCACTACCTTAAGTCCTCTTTTTACTTTCTTCTAAGATCTGTGCTTCTCTGGAGTTAATGAAGATGGGAAATTCATCCTCGACATTCAAAAAGGTTTTGGGAGAGAGAGAGAGAGATGTGAAGGGCTGAAAGTGGACTTACAGTTTAATATAAGGGTATTTTTTTGAGAGAAGAGAGATCGAGTGAAGAAAAGAATGAAGGATACTTCATTTTAATCATTTAGAAATTTCAAGTGTCGAAAATTAAAAAGAGAGGGATAAAAATAATAAAATAATAAACACATTGATATGGTTAATAAAGTATAAATAAAATGAAAAAGTTTCATTATGGTGAGACTAAAATAGTTTGTTACAGTGAGACTAGAATAAATTTTCACAATGAGACCGAAATAGATTTTCACAGTGTCGTCTTTACAGTGTGTCTCTAGACAGTGCGAAAGCTTCATTAGAAATAGTAAGTGCAAGACAGTAACTGAAAGACAGTAACTGTGAGACCATAAATAGGAAACGGTAACTTTAAGATAGTAATCTATAGAACTATGAGAGAGGGATAATATTTCTAAGATATTGAATTGTGAAACCGTAAAACATGAAACCGTAAACTGTGAAATAGTAAGTTTTTTAAAATAATACATTTTCTACTTGATATTTATCGTTCCTAATTCATGAATGACGTAATATATCCTTCCAAAATTTAATGGTTTGGTCAATATATCAGAAATTTGATATTCAGCCCCAATGAATTCCAAAGTGATATCACATTTTTTATAATGGTATCTCAAAAAGTGATGTCATACCTCAAGATGTTTTGTCTTGGAATGTCAAACAGGATTATTTGAAATGTTAATCTCACTTATATTGTCAAAATGTATGGTCACATGCCTGAATTTATATCGATAATCTTGTAATGTATGTTTCAGCCACAAAATTTGTGCACAATAGCTACCAACATATATGTATTCAACTTTGGAAGTAGACAATGAAATAGTGTTTTGTTTCTTACTACCCCATGACACTAGAGACTTGCCTAAAAAGTGACATGTTCTAGAGCTTCTTTTTCTATCTAACTTACAACCACCAAAATCAACATCAAAATAGCTAACTAACTCAAAGGATTGTCCTCTATGGTAGATCATTCCTAGATTGGGTGTATGTTTTATGTATTTCAAAATCATTTTAACAGCATTTAAGTGATATTCTTTAGGGTTTTCTTGAAAATGGTCATAGATATATACACTAAACATAATTTCAGGTCGGCTTATAGTTAAGTAGAGTATGCTTCCAATCATTCCTTTGTAAGTGGTTTGATCAAAATATTATCCATCTTCATCAAGATCCCACTTACAAGCAGTAATCATTGGAGTATCACTAATTTTAGTGTTATCAAAGCCAAAATGTTTTAGAATATCATTATTGCATTTTATTTGATTTAAAATAATACCATATTTATTTTGAAAGATTTGAAATCCAAGAAATAATTTTAGTTCACCCATTAAACTCATTTCAATTTCTTTTTTCATCTTTTTTGAAAACACAATACATAAATAATTTTTTGAAGATCCAAAAATAATATCATCTACGTAAATTTTAACTAATAAAACATCATTGTAAATTCATTTTAGAAAAAGGGTAGGATCATATATACCTTTTGTAAAACCTTTGGAAATAAAAAAAAAGCAGTTAATCTATCATACCAAGATCTTGGATCTTATTTTAAACCATACAAAGCTTTTGATAATTTGAAAACATGATTTGTAAAGTTAGGATATGTGAAACTAGGGGGTAGTTCAAAAAAATCCTCAATTATATTCCCATTTAGGAATTAACTTTTTATATCTATCTAAAATGGTTTTAAATTCATATGTGTAGCATAAGAAAATAGTATTATGATGGATTCAAGTCTAGCAACAGGTGAAAAGGTCTCGTCATAGTCAATTTCTT
Source organism: Viscum album (assembly GCA_963277665.1). NCBI lineage: Eukaryota > Viridiplantae > Streptophyta > Magnoliopsida > Santalales > Viscaceae > Viscum > Viscum album. The sequence continues at coordinate 316,040,566 of OY728161.1, forward strand.
CTTCTAAACAATTTCCTTATGTAACTAATCTATCCTTGTTTCTAAATATGTTATTAGCTTCATCTACCTTATTTATAAACACCCACTTAGTGCCTATGGTGAATATGTCTTTGGGTCTATCAACAAGTTTCCAAAATTTGTTCTTTTCAAGCTGATTAAGTTCTTCTTTCATATCCATCACCCAAAATTTATCATTGATAGCACCATTAAGGTTTTTAGGTTCTATTTGTGAAAATAATACTTGATGTTCAACATAGTTTCTAATAGAATCATAAGTTTGAGGCTCTAGAGAAAGAGGGGATAGTTATTTCATGTTCTTCAATAGGTTCAGGTTCATTATGACTTGAATCTGGAGAATTTTTAGAATTGGAAGTTCTTACAGATTCCTTTATAGTATAGTTGAAGGATTTAGTATTGATGTCCATATTTGACATATCATCCCCAATATTTTCTAGAGAGGTTTTAGGCTCATGTGGATCTGTTTCTTCAAACTTGACATGGACAGATTCATCTACACATTTATTTATTTTGTCAAACACCCTATAGGATTTACTTGAGATTATGTATCTTATAAAGATTCCCCCATCACTCTTGGATGAAAACTTGTTAAGAGTGTCGTTAGTATTAAGGATATAAACATTTAAACCAAAGACTTTGAAGTATTTTACTTTGGGTTTTTTATTGTTCTGTAACTCATATAGAGCTTTTTTAAGAAAAGGTCCAATAAATACTCTATTAATAATATGGCATGATGTATTTATAGCTTCTTCCCAAAAATAAATAAATAGGTCATATTCACTAAGCATTGTTCTGGAAATTTCTTACAAGGTCATTTTTCTTCTTTATATAACTATATTTTGTTGAGGTTTTTTAGGAGGAGAGAAATTATAACTATAGCCATTTTGTGAGAAAAAGGATTCAAATTCTTGATTTTTAAACTCACAGCCATGATCACTTGTTAAAGATTTAATTCAAAGTCCACTAATATATTCTATAGTTTTAAAATATTTAGTGAAGTGATATAAGGCTTCACTTTTGTGAGACAAAAATAAGGTCCAATTATATCTAGAAAATTCATCTAAAAGAACATAAGTACATTGCTTCCCATTTAAACTAGAAAATCAAGATGGTTCAAACAAATCCATGTGAACCAACTCAAGAGGTTGATAAGTTGAAACTTCTTTCTTTTATTTGAATGAAATTGTGTGTTGTTTTCCCTTTTGACAAGGATTACACACCTTATCATTTAGAAACTCTAGTTTGGGTAGATCTTTAACTAAAATTTTTCTAGTTATCTTTATAAGGGAGTGAACATTACAATGTCTTAGTCTTCTAGATAAAACCAATATTCTTTGTGAAGTAAACTTAAATATGAAGCATTTTGAGGAACTAAAGAATCTAAGTTAACAGAATATACATTTTTAATTATTAATGCAGAAAATACTAATTCATTTTTAGAATTAAAAACATTGAAAGTAGTATTTTCAAATTTAAAATGAAATCCATCATCACATAGTTGTTAAATACTAAGCAGATTATCTTTCTATGCATCAACAGAAATTACTTTGGAAATTAAAACTAAGTTAGAGTTATCAATTTTGCTAAGGCAAATGATTTTTCCTTTTTAATTATCACCAAAGGTGACATTTCCACCATAAATCTTTATTAGGTTCATGAAACATGAATAGTCTCATGCCATGTCTATTGAACCCCCGCTGTCCAAGTACCATAAGTTTTCATAGGAGCTCTTCAAATAATTTTCCTATAAAATAGTCAAATAAAAATAGACTTTGGTACCCATATTTATTTGGGTCTAGTAATATTAGTAACTAGTGCTTTAGGAACCCACATCTACCTCATAGTTTTCCTATAAGAATTATGTAAATTATTTGAGAAAAAAATCTATTTGTTCTAGAAAAACTCGAAATAGTAGAGAGTTTATCATAATTTGAACTAGCATAATGTTTTCCTTAAGTAGGAGTAAAACTATATACTCTAGATTTAGAAACAAAAATTGACTTTTCCAAAATTTCTTTTACCAGGTTGATAGACAATACCAGTAGTGTATTTTGGGGTCATCTATTTACCTAGAATTTGAACCAAGGTATCTTTACCATTATTAAACCTTTCAAGATCCTTTTTTAATTACTCATTATATATCTTTAATTCGTTATTTTCTTTGAGTAATTGAACATTTTTCTCTCTTTATACAGCAAGTTCATATTTAATAGTTGAGGTAAGAGCATACTATTTCTTTAAAGATCTATATTTACCTTCTAGTTCTTTATATTTCTCTTCAAGCATATTGTAATACTTAAACATTTCTTCTTTAGACATATTTTCAGAATCACTTTCATCCCCATAATAATAGGAATTTTATACAGGAGATTCCAGGATTTCCTCAGATGTTTTTTTCATGAAACACACATTGGCTTTGTTAGCCTATTCATCATGTTAAGACTCTAGATCACTTTAACTATCCTCAAAATAATTCCAAGTTTCTTTTATTTCTTTTTTATACTTTCTATATTTGTCCTCATATTTATTTTAATATTTGATCTTGGGACAGTCAGCTTTTATAAGTCCCTTTCACTTACATTCATAATATAATATCTCATCAGACTTGTCATTTATTTTCCAATCTTTCTTCAAACTTCCCTTTTGATCATATCTTCCTTTGAATTTAGTCTTTCTAAAAACATATTACTTTTCTAAAATTTCTAAAACCTTATGGCTAATTGGGCCATCTCCTCATCACTGTCAGGTGAAGATTGTTCACTGCTTGAACTTTCTATAGACACTTGAAATTTCTCCTTTTTTATGTTTATAGGTAGTGGTATTGAATGCCACTGATTTTCTTCTGGTTTTATCCTCCTCTTCCTTGTTGACTTTTATATCCTCTTCATACATCATTAGTTTCCAAATGATTTCTTTTACAGGAAATTTTTTGATGTCACATGACTCTCTAATAGAGATATAGGTTCCTATCGATTTATCAGGTAGGCATCTTAGAATCCTCATGATTTGTTCTTTGGTAGTAATTTCTCTTCCAAAAAAAATCATTGTGTTGAAAAAAATTTTGAACCTGAGATTCATGTCAGAAATAGGCACAATAGGCTTCAATTTAAAGTTATCATGTTTAATAGTATAAGTATCAAGTCTCATTTCTTTCACAATCGAGGTTCCTTCATGTGAAATAGAAAAAGTATACCAAATTTCGTGGGTAGTTTTACAAGAAGAAACTCTTTTAAATTCCTCATCTCTTTAGGAGAGATATAGGGCATTCATGCCTTTGTAATTGTTATTGTAAGAAGTCTTGGTTAGTTCATCCCAAGTAATCCTATCAGAAGTAGTAATCTTATACTCATTTATAATTGAATACCAAATTTTAAAACCCATACTTTCTAAATATATTTTCTTTTTAATTTTCCATTGGGAATAATTAGTTCCATTAAAGAATGGTGGTCTGTTTTTTTGAATCACCTTTGATTCTATTATCCATAATAAAAAATACTTTTAAAGAACTAGAAATTTAGAATTAACATAAATTTAAATATCTTTAAAGTACAAATAAAATAATAGTTGAACAGATGTAAAAATAGAGTCTTGATAATAAAAAAACCCTCTGATACCAAATTTTGGTCGAAGTAGAGTGATCAAGAGGGGCTGAATTGATTATCTAAATAAATTTTTGTTATAATTTAACTTTAAAATCTTCCTCAATAAAACTGAATACATCCCAATTAATCAAGGTAATGCGGTTATAATAGTTTTACTATTCAAATAACTTCTTATAAGACTTATTAATTCTCAGTAATATCAATGTGAGTTATTGATTGAACTTTGGAAGCTATTCTAATAAGAAAAATTAGTTATAACTTCTATCCAAGACTAACTATAAAAGTAAAATCTAGTGTTTTCTGAAATATACAGTAAAGAAGAGAAAAAATAAATTAAAAGACATAGTAGATAAAACAAGTGGTTCAGTCTCAAGCTGAGACCTAATCCACTCTACTTGGTGATCACCTACCACCAAGAAATTTATATTGATAAACTTGATCCACACCCTGGATTGGGGTACATAACAGTGAATAGGAATGACCTGGTTACATGACCTCTTCCACTTTTCTTCATTGGTATAAACTACGAGGTCACACAAGGACCTATTCCACACATATCCGTGGGAGTAAACAGTTGTAAGAAGGCATGAGAGGAATGATATCTTGTATCCTTCAATTTAATACAAGATACAGTGTGTGTTTTTAATACACACACACACACACTGATCGAAAACTAAAAATAGTTCACAATAGAGAAAAGAAGATTAGAAAGGGTTCTCTGAGTGTTATTCTATGAAACTTTATACTTCTAGGATGAAGCAGATGTAGGTATCGAGTCTTCTTGTAAAAAATAGAGTATCGCAAGTATGGTGATGTGTATTCTTGTTATATCTAGATCATTTTATTTGTGGATTTGGTACTACGAACATGATTTTAATTCAAGTCTATAGTAGTGCAAACTTTTTAATTGAGAGTGCTTTGTGTGTTCTTCAGTTGTATTTGGTTGCATGTATCAGTTTCCTTTTTCAAAAACCAACTCTTGTACTTCTATGTTACTGTATATTTTCAGCCCTGCTTATCTTCCTTTTTAATTATAGGTTAACATATTCTAACCGACAAGATGCATGTATCCTACACCTTGTACCTCATACTATCAGGTGACAAGTCTACCATGAAACGTTAGTTCTGTCAGTGCCTTTCAATGACCCAAATATGAACATTAAAAATTAAATTGAAAATGACAAAATAGATTAAAGAATGGTGTCACGGTCTGTCTTGAAATAGTATCACATGGAAATGGTGTCACCATGATACATTGTCTTATTTTTTCCTTTGAGGAGTGAGACAGTCGTGATGCCACAGTTTCATTGAGATCAGGAACCTGTAGCACATATGTAGTGTTAGTATCATGGTTTCTAGTACTTTTCCAATCATTGAATGGTGTCTTGGTGATGGTAGCAAAGAACTGATGTCTGGGTCAAGATATCTGGGTCATGATGTCTAGGTCACGGTTCCTAGGCCAATGTGTCTGGGTCATCATGTCTATGTCACAGTGTCTGGGTCATGGTGTTTGGGTCACGGTGTCTGGGTCAAAGTGTATGGTTCATGGTGTCTGGGTCACAGTATCTGGTTCACGGTGTCTGGGCCCTTTTCTAGAAAACCATAATCGGTGGCAAACTCACGGTTTCTTAGACTTAGCCAAATATCTTTAAACAGTATTGAGTAGTAATATTCAAAGAATGAGTTAGAATTAATCATTCATATAAGAAGTCATTATAGAATAAAAATTAAATATAGTTTAAAATAATCAAACAAGATTTATAGGAATCAGAATTTGTAAAATTTTATTTAAATCATAGGGAAACCAACCATCTTTTACATGATTTGAGATCGATTAAAGATGGTTAATAGGATTTGTGATCATTAAAACATGATTAACACATGAGGAGTCTAATAATCTACTCCTTTTTGAAGATCACAAATAATAAAAGTTAGGATTTCTGTTATTAGTGTGCTTTTCCCCCTTTTGGGTTTATCAAAAAGAGTACAAGATAAAGAAATAAAAGAAGGAAATTAAATAAGATAATATACAAAAATAGTGTATATTTTATTATATAGACAGATATTTGTCATTACAAGCAGTAGGAAAAAGTACAAAACATCCCTGTCAAGATACATTTTTCACTTTTCATCAGCACTAGTTGTCTTCTCTTTTCCCTAGATAGTAGCATCAGAAGGAGCTATAGGATTATAAGTAAAGGTTGAAGAAGGGATTAAACCAACTGTTAGAGAAGGAAGAGGTAGACCTTCAAAATAGAAGGTGGAAAAGTGGGTTTGGTAGAAGATCGAGTCAAGTTTTTATCAAGGATAACAGGTCTGATCTAGCTTAGAGTCTGAGATATAGACATCAAGGTAGAAGAAAAGGCAGTTAATGAATAAGAAGTTAAACAAGGTCGTAAGGGTACATTTTTAGGAGCCACAATAGCAGTGATATGAACATAAAGATAAGGATTCAACAACTTAATGAAATCAGTAATGATCTCACCACTATACTAAATTTCTTTCTTGATATCATATTTGTTCTCCAAGAATTTGTCCAAAAGATGAGTGATTTATTTCAACTTTTAGACTTGAGTATTGAAGGATTGAGTGACATGATGTATTTTCTAGTTATCTATAAGATATTTGAAATGATTGGTCATATCATTCTTAGAGAATGTCTTATTAAATTAGAAATCCACTTTCCTAGTAATTTATTCTTGAGCATCATTTTCAATGTTTGAATTAATCCTCTCTAAATCAATAAATCTGTCATTATTCTTAAAAAATGTAGATAAGATATCCTTTTCAAAGTCACTTAAAGATGATTGAAGTTCCTCTTTAACAATAGTTCTGAGTAGACCAATATCAAAGGGTTGAGATGACTGGCCAGAGCTAGTAGAGGCTATAACAGCTGAAGTGAGGGACTTGAGCTGACTGATAACTTTATGTAGACATCCCTTATACTCAAAAGTTAGTCTTTTTAGTCCAAAAACAAGTTCACACATCTCGTGGACTATCTAGATGTTTCTATTAGCCACTTCTGTCAAATTTTGAAGTCAAGTTCCATTGAATCATAGAGGCAAATTTCTATGTAATCTGACCACTAACATCCTCAATAGAATGACCAATAGGATCTTGTCCTGATTGCAAAACTTTTTTCATATCTTCAACCATATCTCAAAGAGACTTCTCTTCATTACACAACTATAGTTTTCAATTTGAACCTATTGTATTTCATGAAGCATTTTTTGTTGAATCTTCCATATGATTTTCTCTAACAGCAAGGCAACATCTATTTCACTAATATTTGTCACAGGATCAGGTTGTGTGTTCATGATATTTTCAAATCTAGATAATAAAGTAGCTCCAATGGATTTAAAATCACTATGAATCATAGAATAATAAGGTTCTAGAGAAGGTTCAGGAACATGAACTCAAATAGGTTCAGATTCCTTAGTAAATATTACTTCTAAAAAAGAAACTGGTTTTAATTGAAATATAGTAGAAACGTATATGCCTTTCACTGAGGTCTCCTATGAATTATCAATATCAGAGTAGCTAGGAAACTTATAATAGGTATTCACTGTTCTTTGATCAATAGAATTAGGAACTTCAATAGTTTCTAGACTAGGGTGCTGCTCCCCCTCAACAGGTGTATCTCTCACAGTAATGAGAGATTCATTTGCTTGATCTATTTTTAAAATTTCATCACCAATAGCATCACCCATTTATTTTATATCTAACTAGAATTAATTCTCCATTATTTCCTCAGTAGATAGGATACATTCAGGATCAGCTTGTTCCTCTAAATGTTCCTCAACAGTAGGATCTTCTTCAATAATAGGATCTTCTTCTAGATGCTCTTCAGGTACAACATTTTCGTTTACACTAACAGAAGATTATTTTATAGAAGTAGGTTTTTCATCTAAATCATCACTTATTTCAGAAATAGGTTCCCCCTTATCAACTATATTTTGTGGAGGAGGTAGACCATTGTCTTCTTTATCCAAGACAGTTTCTTCCACCAGTGCAATATCTGCCACTTCTTCTTCATCAAAATAATCAAAAACTTCATATGGTTCCAAAGTAGGATAAAAAAAGTTCTTAGGTCTTGAATAATGCACAACCGGAATAAACTTTTCATATATCCTTTCATTATCCACTACCCAAGACATTTTCCACAGATTCCAACTTATTTCCATCCTTTTGATTGTATCCTTTAAGACACAAATTTCATAGTATTTGGTGAATTATTCATTTGGTACAACCATTTCTATAGAATATATCATTCTATAGATCAACCTTGAATAGAACAAGGAGGTATACTTTGAAGTTTTCTTAATCAACTCATACATTTAAAGGATAGTATACTTATACAATTTCATCTTTTGTCCATTTTTTTATAATATGTATAAATAATAAATCTTGATACTTGAGGGTATAAAAATCTCCATTCCTTAGACTAATCATATTCTAAATGAACTTAAACAGAAACCTCGATTCACCGTCCAACTCTGCATCAATTGCCCTTTTTTTATTTTTATTGCCAATAAAGCTTCTCAAGGCCTCTTCTAAGACAAAAATATCACTGGGAGGAGGATTAACTCTCTAGTACTCCTAAAAAATTCTTTCATGAGGTATCCCTGGGTAGTCATACTATAAACTCATGGAAAAAGTGCATCTTTGACCATTAATCCAACTTCTTACAACAAAACCATCTTTTGAATCCAATGAGAACTGGAAAAATAGATAAAACTGAGTAAAAAGTTTTAGATAAATTGGTTGTGTCTCTTTTTTGAACCAGTTCATCCATCCCTACTCCTTTAGTATTTTTAAAATTAAGGACATACTAGTCAACAACCACATAGAACATATTTATTTTTCTGGAACTACTATTCTATCAACAAGATTCGGGTTCAGTGGTCCCTTGGGTGCTACCTTAGGTGCTCTTTCTACTTTCCTCTAAAATCTGTGCCTCTCTGGAGTTGATGAAGTTGGCTGCTTCATCCTAGGAATTAAACAAGGGTTCAAGAGAGAGATATAGAGAGATATGTATGAAGGTCTTAATGAGGAATTACAGTTTGAGAGAAGGGTTTTGATTTCAAGATAAGAGAGCTCAAGTGAAGAAAATAGTGAAAGATATTTCGTTTTTATCATTTAGGGATTTCAAGAGTCAAAAATTCAAAATCACGGGATAAAAATAAAAAAATAATCAACACAGTGATACGAGTAATAATGTACAAATAAAATTAAAAGGTGTCATTACAATGAGACGAAAACAGATTATTATGGTGAGACCAGAACAAATTTCCACGGTGAGACCGGAACTGATTTTCACAGTGTCATCTTTATAGTGTGTCTCCAAATGGTGTGACTGCATCATTTGAAAGAATAATTTCAAGAAAGTAAGTGAGAGATATTAATTTTGAGACCATAAACATGAAATAGTAACTTCGAGATAGTAACCTACTGAACTATAAGAGTGGGATAGTAATTCTAAGACAATGACTTGTGAAACCGTAAATCATGAAATCATAAACTATGAAACAGTATGTTTTTGAAAATAGTACATTTTCTACTTGAGATTTATCATTACTAATTCATTTATGATGTAATCTATCCTTTTATAATTTAATAGTTTGGTGAATATATTAGCAAATTGATATTCAGTTCCAATGAATTCCAATGTGATATCACCTTTTTGATAATGATATCTCAAAAAGTGATGTCTTACATCAGTATATTTTTTCCTGGAATGTGAAATAGGATTCTTTGAAATGTTAATGGCACTTTTATTTTCCCACATTATGGGTAGATTCCTGAATTGGTATCCATAATCTAATAATGTGTGTTTCACCCACAAAATTTGTGCACAAAAACTGCCATCAGCTATGTATTCATCTTCGGTAGTAGACAATGAAATAGAGTTTTGTTTCTTACTACACCATGATACTAGAGATTAGCCTAACAAGTGACATGTTCTATAGGTTATTTTTCTATCTTACTTATAACCACTTAAATGAGCATTAGAATACCAAAATAACTCAAATGATTGTCCTCTAGGTTAGAAGAATCCTTTATTGGGAGTGTTTTTGAGGTATTTTAAAATCCTTTTAACAACATTTAAATGAGATTTTTTTGGTTTTCTTGAAAATGATAAAACATGCATATACTAAACATAATGTCAGGCTGGATAACAGTTAAGTAGAGTAGTCTTACAATCATTCCTCTGTAAGTGGTTTGATCAATAAAATTTTCATCTTCATCAAGATCCTGTTTACAAGTAGTACTCATTGGAGTATCACTAATTTTAGTGTTATCCAAGCCAAAATGTTTTCTAATATCTTTAGTTTATTTTATTTGATTTAAGATAATACCATATTTATTTTGAAAGATTTTAAATCCAATAAAGGATTTTATTTTACCCATTAAACTCATTTCAAATTAATTTTGCATCATTTTTGAAAACTCAATACATAAATATTTTTTTGAAGATCCAAAAATAATATCATCTACGTAAATTTGAACCACTAAAACATCATTGTAAATTAGTTTTAGAAAAATATTAGGATCCACTATACCTTCTGTAAAACCTTTGGAAATAAGAAAAGTACTTAATTTGTCATACTAAGCTCTTGGATCTTGTTTTAAACCATAAAAAAACATTTGGTAATTTGAAAACATGATTTAGAAAGTGAACATTTGTGAAATTAGGGGTTTGTTCAACAAAAAATCCTCATCTATATACTCATTTAGGAATGCACTTTTGACATCCATTTGATATGGTTTGAAATTCATATGTGCAGCATAAGAAAGATAGATTCTGATAGTTTCAATTCTAGAAACAGGTGAAAAGGTATCCTCATAGTCAATTACTTTTTCTTGACTATAGTCTTTTGAAACTAATCTAGCCTTATTTATAACTATGTTACCAAATTAATCTACCTTATTTCTAACAACCCACTTAGTTCATATGATGAATATGTCTTTGGGTCTATCAAAAATTTTCAAAACTTTTTTCCTTTCAAACTGATTAAGTTCTTCTTGCATAGACAACACCCAAAATTAATCATTGATAGAATCATTATTGTTTTTAGGTTCTAGTTGTGACAAGAATACTTGATGTTAAACCTAATTTCTAATAGAAGCTCTATTTTAAGTTCCTTTATCAAAATATCCTATAACAACATCTAAAGGATGGTTCTTAAGGGTTCTAACAGCTCTATAAAAAGTGGGGCTAGTTACTTCAGGTTGTTCAACAGGATCAGGTTCATTATGACTTGAATATGGCGAATTTCCATAACTATAAGTTTTTTCAGAATCCTTTATAGGATAGTTGGAGGATTTAGTATTGATGTCCATATTTGACATATCATCCTCAAGATTCTCTAGATAGGTCTTAGGCTCATGTGGATCTTTCTCCTCAAACTTTACATGGACAGATTCCTCCACACATTTAGTTCTTTTGTTAAACACCCTATAGGCTTTACTAGAGAATGAGTATACTAGAAAGATTCCTTCATCACTCTTGGATGAAAACTTGTTAATATTATCCTTAGTATTAAATATATAAACATTTCAACCAAACACTTTGAAGTAGTTTACTTTGGGTTTTCTATTGTTCCATAACTCATATAGAGTTATTTTAAGAATTGGTCTAATGAATACTCTATTAATAATTTGGCATGTTGTATATACAGATTCAGCCCAAAAATAAATAGGTAATTCATATTCACTAAGCATGGTTCCAGGAATTTCCTACAAGGTCTTATTTTTTTTCTATAACTCCATTTTGTTAAGGTGTTCTAGAAGCAGAGAAATTATGACTATATCCATTTTTGTGAGAAAAAGGATTAAAATTATTGATTGTAAAACTCACAGCCATGATCAATTCTTAAATATTTAATTATAATTCCACTAATATTTTCTACAGTTTTAGCATATTTGGTGTAATGATAGAAGGTATCACTTTTGTGATCCCAAAAGAAGGTCCAAGTATATCTAGAAAATTCATCAACAAGAACATAAACATAGTGCTTCCCATTTAAACTAGAAACACTATATGGTCCAAAAAATCCATGTGAACCAACTTGATAGGTTGAGAATTTGAAACTTATTTCTTTGGTTTAAAGGAAATTTTGTGTTGCTTTCCCTTTTTAAAAGGATTACACACTTTATCATTTGGAAACTCTGGTTTGGGTAGATCTATGAATAAACTTTTTCTATTTAGCTTTATAAGGGAGTGAATATTACAGTGTCCTAGTCTCCTATACCCAATCCAAGATTCTTTATAAAATACACTTAAACATGAATCATTTTGAGAAACTAAAGAATCTAAGTTAACAGAACATACATTTTCATTTTTAATGCAGAAACTAGTAATTCATTTTAATAATTAAAAACATTGCAATCATAATTTTCAAATTTAAAATGAAATACATCAGAAAATATTTTTGAAATATTAATCATATTATATTTCAGTCCATCAACAAAAATTACTTTGGAAATTTAAAACTGAGTTAGAGTTACTAATTTGGCCAAGGCCAATGATTTTTCCTTTGGCATTATCACTAAAGGTGACATGTCCACCACCAATCTTTATTAGGTTCTTGAAAGATGAATAGTCTTATGTCATGTGTCTTGAACACAAACTATCCAATTACAATAAGCTTTTACATGATCTCTTTAAACAATTTTCCTATAAAATAGTCAAATAAAAACAGACTTTGGTACCCATATTTTTTTTGGTCCAGTAATATTAGTAACTAGTGATTTAGGAACCCACCTATGCCACATAGATTTCCTATAAGCATTATGGAAATTATTTGAGAAATAAAATCTATTTGGTTTATAAAAACACAAAATAGAAGAGATTCTATCATAATTTGAACTAGAAGAATGTTTTCCTAAACTAAGAGTAAAACTGTATGTTCTCGATTTAGAAACAAAATTGGTTTTTCCAAAATTTATTTTACCAGGTTGATATCCAATTCCATTAGTGTATTTAGGGTCCATCTGTTCAGGCAGAATTTTTACAAATATATCTTTACCATTAGTAAACCTTTAAAGATCCTTTTTCAATTTCTCATTATATAGCTTTAATTCATTGTTTTCTTTGAGTAATTCAACATTTTTCTCTCTTTAATCAGAAAGTTCAGATTTAATAGTTAAGGTAAGAGCATACTATTTCTTTAAATACTTGTATTTATCTTTTAGTTCATTACATGTCTCTTAAATCATATTTCAATACTAAAAAATTTCTTTTTAGACATATTTTCGAAATCACTTTCATCTCCAGAATAATATAAATTTTGTATAGGAGATTCCAGGGTTATGTCAGAGGTGCTTGTCATGAAACACATATTGGATTTGTTATCTTGTTCATCATGTGAAGACTCTGAATCACTTGAACTGTCCTTAGAAGCGCTCCAAGTTTCTTTCATTTCCTTTTTATACTTTCTATATTTGTCATCATATTTCTTTTTATATTTGAGCTTAGTATAGTCAGCCTTTACATGTCCCTTTCACTTACATTCATAACATACTATCTCATCATACTTGTCATTTATTTCTCAAACTGTATTCTAGCTTCACTTTTGATCATATCTTCCAATGAAGTTAGGCTTTCTGAAAAATTTCTTACTTTTGTGAAATTTCTTAGACCTTCTGGATGATTGGGTTATCTTCTCATCACTATCAGGTAAATATTGTTCACAGCTAAAACATTCTAAAGAGACTTGAAATTTCTCCTTTTCTATTTGTTTAGAGGCATCTGTCTTGAATTCCATTGATTTTCTTTTGGGTTCATCCTCCTCTTCCGTTTTGACTTTCAGATCCTCTTCATATGTCATTAGTTTCCCAATTATTTCTTTTATAGGAAATTTGTTGATGTCGTGTGACTCCCTAATAGAGACAGATGTTCCTCTCCCTCTATCAGGTAGGCATCTTATAATCCTCATGATTTTTTTTATGGTAGTAACTTCTATTCCTAGATAAATATAATAAATTCATGGATTTTCAAATGTTATTGTAAGAATTATTTGTTGAGTCAACCCAACCAATCCTATCAGTAGAAAGAATATTATACTCTTCTATAATTGAAGACCAAATTTCAAAACCCATAATTTCTAAATACATTTTCATTTTAATTTTCTATTGGGAAAAATTAGTTCCATTAAATAATGGTGGTCTATTTATTGTAGCACCTTTGAGTATATTATCCATAATAAATAAATAATTTTAATTAGATTGAAATTTAGAATTAACAAAAAAGTACATATCATTAAAGTACAACTAAAGCCATAGTTGAACAGATGTTAAAACTGTGTCTTGATAAGAATAAAACCCTCGGATACTAAATATTGGTCGGAGAAGAGTACTCAAGAGGGGGGTGAATTGAGTATCTAAAAAATTTATGTTATAAGTTCACTTATAAAGCTTCCCCAATAAAACTGAATACAGCCTAGTTAATTAAGGTAATACAGTTATAATAGTTTTATTGTTTATATAACTTGTTATAAGATTATTTAATTCTTATTAATATCAATGTGTTTTATTGATACAACTTTTGAAGCAATTATAACAAGTCAAAGCAGTTATAACTTCTATCAAGTACTAACTATCAATGTAAAATCTAGTGTTTTCTGAAATATATAGTAAATAAAAGAAAAAATAAATTAAAAGACACAATGGATAAAACAAGTGGCTCAATCTCAAACTGAGACCTAATACACTCCACTTGGTGATCACTTGCCACTAAGTAATTTATATTGATAAACTTGATCCACACCCTGGATCAGGACACACAATAGTGAAAAGGACTCTCTAGGTCACACGACCTCTTCCAATGTTCTTCGTGTGTATGAAATACCAGTTCACAGAAGGACCTATTCCACACTTATCTGTGGGAGTAAAGATATGTAATAAGTGATGAGAGAAAGGGTATCTTGAATCCTTTAGTTTAATAAAGGATACAGTGTGTGTATTTAATATAGACACACACACACTACTCAAAATCTAAAAACATTTCAAAACAAAGAAAATACGATGATAAAGGTTTTGAATTGCTTTGAGTGTTATTCTATGCAGCTCTAGAATTCTAGGATGAAGCAGATGCAGGTATCGAGTATTCTTCTAAAAAATAGAGTATCACATGTCTGGTGCTCTGGTTTCTAGTTAGATATAGATAGTTTTCTTCATGGAGTTGGTACTGCGAAGATGATTTTGATTCTGATCTACAGTAGTCCATCCTTTTAAATAGATAGTGCTTTGTGTGTTTTCAGTTGTATCTCGATGCATGTATCAGTTCTTGTTTACAAAAAATCACTCTTCTGCTTCTATGTCTAAGTATGTTTACAGCTCGACTTATATTATTTTTTAATTATGGGTGAACACATTGGAGCTGACAGGATGCATGTATCCTACACCTCATACCTTGTATTGTCAGGTGACATGTCTACAAAGAAACAGTAATTATTTCAATTCCCTTAAATGACTCAAACATGACTGTTAGAAATTAAATTAAAAACAAAAAAATAGATTAAATAATGATGTCATAGTTTGTCTTGAAATGGTATCACTTAGAAACAGTGTCACCATGAAATGGTGTCTTCCTCTTTGTCTTTGATCGGTGAGATAGTCATGATGCCACAGTTTCATTTAGATTATAAAGCGGTATCATAGATGCAGTGTTAGGATCATGGTGTCTGTTCCTTTTCCAACCTTTGAATGGTGTCTTGGTGATGGTATCAAGGAACCGGTGTTTGGGTCACGGTGTCTGGGTCTTAGTGTCTAGGTCACAGTGTCTGGTTCACAGTTTCTGGGTCACGGTGTCTGGGTCATGGTGTCTGGTTCACGGTGTCTAGGTCACGGTGTCTGGTTCATGGTGTCTGGTTCCTTTTCTAGAAAACTATAACCTATGGTAGACTCATAGTTTCTCAGACTTAGCCAAATATCTGTAAATAGACTTAAGCAGTAATATTCATAGAATGAGTTAGACTTAATCATTAATATAAAAATCATCATAGAATAAAAATTAACTATAGTTTACAAAAATCAAACATGATTTAGAGGAATTCGTATTTGTTAAATTTTATTTAAAGCATAGGGAAACCAACCATCTCTACACATGATTTGATATAAATTAAATAGGTTTAATAGGATTTGTGATCACTAAAACATTATTAACACATGAGGAGTCCCACATATGTGTGTATTGTAAGAAACTCAATTATTTATTAAGGAAGGACAACATTTCCCTTGTATTAATCAACTAAATATTATAATTGGATGTGGGTATTAATACTTTTTTTATGGATATTATTACTATAAAAAACCAAGTGGAAACTAATGGCTAATAGAAAACAACCTTCACATACCCCTATAGAACCTTAACCTATAAAAATATGTTGTTCATTAGTTGTAATGAAATATCTAGGTAGAAACATTTGGTCCATGAGAACTATTTGAGTTAAGAGATCTTTTATATTGTTTGATTTCAAACTCCCATAGAATAAAGATGCTATCCCTATTTCTAAGATCATTGATACATCTTGGGATACTCTTAAAGAGAGAATCCCCCGGTCCTCCCCTAGAAATCCTACACCTATACCATTCCTCAAACCTATTATCTATGATTCAAAATTATCTACTAGAAGCAAGATGATTTTTTCCACATCACTATTTAATTTTCATTATTAAGTAGAATGAATAAGTTTCTCAAAAATATACTTTATTTTATAACATGATGGAAGAATGTAGTTTTCTAAACTCCTTCCCTTAACTATCATTCATGATAATTCTCCCTAGCTGACTTCTATTCCTCTATGATTTTGTCTTCTATACATTTTTCTATTATTCATAAAAACAATTTTGGAAAAAGAAATTTATTTATATCCAATGAGTTTACCCCTTCTCACTGGGACAAATGGGAGAGGCTGGAAATACCTATTAAGAAGGGGGTCAATGTGAGAAGTACGGATATTACCATGAAATCCATGCAAGCTAAGCTTACATGGGAGGATTTGGATGGGAATTAATTTTGGGATTATTTTAATAAAAAAAATATATGGTTACTAGAATCACATAACCTTTAATAGTCACTTTGAAACCACTCATATTCAGTGGATTCTACAATAAAATATTTGTAATCTTTATGAGAATTCACGGTGGACTATGGAATGATGTGATATTAGATTTTGGATTGTTAATTGGTATTAATTTATTCATTTATTTTTGAGTTTCCTAGGACATGATATTTATTTTAGGATGGATATCAAATATCTAGATCTCACCAACTAAATACTCAATATAGATCAGAAAATCCATCTTCTGAATATCTAGTCATTCAATGAACAAGATAGGTCAGTTTTTACTACTTAAAATTTAGTTAACTCCAATAGTTTTGATTTTGGGGGACTCATTTATCATAATATGAACACATAAATCCTAGGGAATATGATTTGGTGAAAGAAAATTATGATCGAGTAAAATTTTATGGTATGGAACATACACTGTAATTTTATTCCCCCATACTGTGGAGTACATTGTAAAGTAATTCAACTAGATTCAAAATGATATTTTTGTATGAATATTAATGTGGAATCCTCTCAATATTTTTTTATTATGTGGTATTGGGACCTATTTATCTAGATGTTCCTTAGTACCTATATTGGATACTCCCTAAATTTTAATTCCTTCAATAATTTTTTGATATCCTAATTTTTTTACTCAGATTGGTGGGCTAGAGAAACTCAAGCTCATAATCTTATTTTCTCTATTAGTAGTTGGATCCTTTGGGAAAATAATAATATATCTAGGAAGGGTGGAGGTAACAACATATTTATATGTATCCATGTGAAGATTATTTATTTAGATATATAACTATAATTACTTCTCAAATATGTCGAAATATCTTTTTATTTTATAAAACTACTTCATTTCTATCTCCTTAACCCATTTATTGAATCTAAAAGATCTTAGGGTCAATAGATTAGATGAAAAGCTTATAATTCTAGATTGAAACTTCATTTCGATGGATTATTATATCAGGTTAATATTATTTAAGTTGTAATCATTTGGTAATTCTATGGTTAAACAAATTTAGCTTTAAATGATTTTTATGAGCACATAAAATGTATTAATGCAGTATAAAAGGATCTCCATAGTCGTATTACTCTAAGTAGACTCTATAATATGTACTTTTCTATAGTTTAAACTAATTTAGACTTAGTGTTATAAATAATTTCAATTCATATACCAACACATTGGTCTATATCATATTACACCAGATCCACTTGAATAATGATTGAGAAAAATGTCATGATTGTACACACTTGGCATAAAGGAAATAAGACATCATATAGTCTTATAGCCAAAGGTGAACCAGATGTTCCTCTTCAATTTTTTATATTATAAGATCTCATCTATAGTAAAGTATGGATTTCATTTTCAGGGATACCAAATAACTTTATTATTTTATACCACCTTGAAATGATTCTTTATCATGCTTTAACTCTTTTAAAAAAAATTAATTTTTTGTTTGAACCCTCCACTTTTTAGTGATGCATGATACGTATTTTTCCTGGGATGGTAAGGGAGTTTCTCAAAGTATTTATAGATGAATTATCCAAATATATAAGATCATTTTAGGTGTTTCTAAAAAACCATGACTTTGTTTTCACAAAACAGAAGATACATTCATAATAATAAATTTAGAGAAATTCAATTTCATGGATAAGGATAGAATTATTGTTGGATATCATATTTACAAAGATGGTGTAGAATTAGATCTTGTAAAAAAATATAATAAAATAATTTTAAAAACCCATGATATTGAGAGATATTATATGTTTCGAGGGAATTCCAATTTTTATTGAAGTTTTGTAAAATATATTCTACCAATGTCTTGAACCATTTTCAATATTTTAGGAAAAAATATTGTTTTTATAATTTATTGACGTTTCAAGTAATATTCTACTAAGATAAATAAAATTATACGAACTTACCCATTAATGTTACACTCAATTTTTGTAGATCCATTCAAGATAATGAATAACACGAGTGACTAAAATATATGGGATGTTCTTAGGAATGATTATATTGAATATTAAGACCTATTTACTACTCTAGATGGACTCATACATATATGAAGTTCAATTAAACCATGAAGGAGAAGGATCTGGTAGTAATGTATTTTCTTTTGATAATTTTAGACCCTATATCATAATCTCTAAAGTGGTGCCATATACAGATCATGTGGAAAAAAGTATTTCGGAAAAAATAAAAATGATAAACCCCACTTGATCTGGTTAATTAATTTACTTCATAAGTTCGACATTGAAATAAATGAAAATAAATACAATGAGAATATAATTTTTTAGAATATTACAAGGAAAGATTTTCCATACCTTAGTTGAGATTTGGGGTTGAGATTAAAGATCAATTCCTAAATGAACACACCTTTATAGTGGAGATCATGACACATCCATGGTTTGTCAACATAACTATTAAGAAACATGGAAAATAACCTACAATAAAAATATCAATAGAGAAATGATTTCAAACTAAAGTTAAAAATTAATTTTGGAAAAATACTATACTTTTAAGTAGTTTGGGGAGGGGCCAAATCATCGGTGTATACCAAAAAATGATGTGAGAAATGTGTTATAATTTTTTCAATCCTTATAGTTGTGATGAAAACATGGTCCAAATAGAATAAGGATAAGATACTGTAATAATATTTTTATCTCTAACCATTCATTGAGATGCTACTTCATGGTGGTATTTTGTCACTAACAATGTATCATCCTCTTTTACAATTTTCTTTATAAACCCTTTTTGGTTATATTTTATAAAGTTTTTTACGTGAAATTTTAATAATTTTCAGTTTTATTTTTACCTTACATAGACCCTATTCATAATATAATGGTAAATTCCTTGCACCCATATGTTGGATAGTTTTTAGAAACTACATTAAGGTAAATGGAATTTTTGGATGATATGTAATGGTATAACTCACATTATGTAAGGGTAAGTTTATGTTTTCAAATGTTATGTAAGAGAAACCTAGTCTTTTCATAATGGTATGAATTAGTTGCGTAAAGGTAACTCCATTTTTTTCAAATCATACATAAGGGTAAAACACAATAACATAAAATGACTTCTAGGTTCTATTTTAGGGTAAAATCATGTTACCCTTACATAGTTCACTTTTTGTTATAAAGTAATCTTTTCCCTAATTTTCATTTCTCACTTTTAGATCAATTCTTAAATGTGTTTCATGATTTTTAAAATCATGAAATCAAGTGGAATTAATTTTTTTTTTTTTGACTAGTTAAAATTCATAACTCATCTATTTGAAGATTTTAAAATCCATAAATTCAATATTTTCTTTAAAGTTGAATTAAATTTTGTTTTTAATTTAGGTTTTTTTAATGAAATGGACTAGAATGACTTGATTCTCAATAAAGAATACACAAACCTTTTACTATTTTAATTTTGGATATCTTCTTGAGTATGGGAATCCTATAACTCATTAATTAAAGTTCATTGATAGTATAATTTGATCAATTGTAGTTATTATTATAGTTTCCATTCATGGAAAAAATCTCTCTCAATCCACTATTCTTAGTTGTAATTTTTTTCAAGGGAAAAATTAGAGGTAGGAATTTTTAATTTATCTTCTCATTATATCATGTAAAATTTCTGAAATAATAATTCCAAATATTTTATGATAAATTTTTTGATTAATCTATAAAATATAATAAAATGAAATTATCAAATAAGTATAAAATAAATATCTAAGGATTATTGTGGATAGATAAAATATCATTTCATATTGAAATTGTTGTTATTATTTAAATAAATAATTTGTTACCACATGAAATGTATTAAATATATAATTTGGAAATTTTCCAAGAGATAGATATTATCATCACATGATATTTTTATTATTATAAATAAAATGATTATAGTAAATTCTAGTAATCTATGGTGAAAGGATTTAACTCATTAATATGTAGATGTGATCCAAATGGTGATTCCTTGGTGAACCTTTGGATTTGATATTTGAAAGGATGAGGTAGTAAGTTATTTACTATGTGTAGGTTATCTATATATTTATTGGATTTATATGATGTTTTTTAGACTCTGAGATGATGTATATTGTTTGATCACATATGTTTGTGTAGCTCATGAGATAATGTTTTACGTTTGATCACATGTGTGTGTGTAGTTACTAATACTCATTCTTGTTGAGTTATATTGTTTCATTTTATTTTGTTCCTTATATATAGATTTGTGCATAGTTGGTGGAATCTTTGTTTTAGTGTCTATGTTCCAAGGTAGACCTGATAGACTAATCCAAATCCTTAGAGGGGGAGCATGGATGACATGAATAATTAGTGTTGGCTTCACGTATAGTGGTTACTTATTTAGTATGGTGTGCATGGGGGAACACCATATAACCTTTGGAAGAGTGTACATATATACTAGTGGAATCTACTAATGGGGAACATCCTTGTGTACAAGAGAGATCCATAATATGGGCATGCTAAGCATGCACACCAAAATAGGTGAGTAGGTATCCATGAGTCATGGGTAAGAGATTCCCTTAAATTTGGGCATGGATTGGTTCCTTAAAGGTGAAACATTATTTTCCTTAAAGTAAAATAGAGTTACATGTAAATATATAAGTCATTAAATTGATTATATATGATGTTCTTATAAAATAGAAGAGAAGAAGGTATAGTCAAGTCTTATGGATGCATAGTTATCACAATATCACTATATATGTGATTGTTTTTATATTTGGATGCATATTTACTTTTCCATAATGTCATACACATCACTATACATGTTCACTTTCATTAAGAATTAATTGGTGGAGTTATACTGGGTTTATACTCAAACCCGTCATATAAATTTTAACAAGCATGTAAACTTATTGATCAGATATCTAGAGAAGGAAAAGGTCCATGTGATAAGTTTTTTATGGGATTAGATCTTGGGGGTAGATTTTTTATAGGTATGGAATCCATATAGATTTTAAAACATTTTTTATTTATTCATATTTAGTTATATTGTTACACTAATAACCTCCCACATCGGAGGTCTTTTTAATAACTCTTATATGACTTGGAATGTCATTTTTCATCATATCTAATAGATTTTATTCTATAGTATTTTTTAATAGGTTTATATTTATGATATTTTTATCCAATTGTGGATATTAATACTGAGGTTATATTCTTCCCATGTTACTTTTAACCCACACCACTAGTCAACATCCATATGTATACAAAGAGGATTGCATGAGGTTTTGGGTCACTCCATCTTCTACCCAGTGGTTTGGGTCCAAGAGTTAAAAAATGGTATCAATGGCCTGAGGTTACTTTATTTCTTTTCTTCTCAGTATATAGTAGAAAGGAGATAGACTATATGGGACTCAGGTGGGGGAGTTTCCATGTTCTTGGCTAGTTCTTGTGTGACGGAAATACGAGTTTCTCGTGATGGGATTATTATTGCTATCTTATGGGATTTTGGTATGGTCAGTTATTATGAATTGGAAGGAGGAAAAACATACCATATATATAACACATCTAGATTTTTTGAATTACTATTTTTTAAATTATTTTAACCTTTGCGGTATTTTTTATTTCATATAACACTGAAAATAGTTTATTTTACTTTAAATCACTATGTTTGGCTTGTGTTATACACAAAACCAAGTTAATCAATTACTACACACAACATAAATTTTAGATTTATCCACACAGAATGTTGAGGTTAGATTGTGTTACACATAATAATGAATTTACTCTATGGCTTGCGTAAAATTCATGAACAAGTTTTACCAAACAATAATATATTATTAATTTGTTATTATTTAATATAATACGATATAATGTAGCTGTTAAATTAGTGATTATGAAAAATATTAACAAATTTATGAAAATATATTTTTTACACAAATGTAATATGAATTCATATGTTATCAATTAATTAGAAATGAATATGAAAATCAATTGATTATAAAGGGAGATATTAATATTTTTATTATCACAATGCTGATTAACCTAAATAAATTAAATTAATTAAAATTACTGAGTAATATTAATCTAATATAAATCTTTTATATTTAATCAAATATTTTTAGTATATATCTAATATATTGGACATACATAAGATAATAACAAACCTAACTTTATGCATAAAAACCTATATTTTTATAGAGGTATTTTTAACGCCTTTTAATGGAGAACCCATTTTAAATATAATTATTAGAACATTTATAGATTTAATATTTAAAAATAAAATTTAAATTTTGCATATAAACATAAAAATTATTTTAATATAATTTTTTGGTATTTTTCTGTAATGTTTCATTTTTTAATGAATAGTTAAAAAAGTAGATTTTAATTAAAAACTACTTTTTCATCTAACCTATTTATAATTTTAAATTGCATTTTAAATTAGTTTAAAAGTTTAATTATATAATATTTTTATCAATTAATCCAATTTAGGTCATTTTAACCAATTTCACTTCGAAATTGGGTATAAAAACTTAGCAAACTTTTCAAAGTTGTTACACTAAAAACCCTCATTCTCGGTCCAACTGTAGTATTAATTTTAAATTAATTTCTACCACTTATGTGATTTTAATTTGGAAAAATGGATTCCAGATTTTGAATAAACATAATTTATAATTTCTAATAATTTCAACTTTGTTTTTTACCAAAATGATTAGTGAAATTAATTAAAATTAATTACATAAGTAAAGGAAAAATTAAGCTTAACGAATAACAAAACATTAAATTTAAGACCCAAAAAGACCTAGAAACTTGTCCAAAACCCATTTTATGGACATTATTTATACATTCTCCTTCCATTATTGAGCGTTTTCGGTTTGGTATGACTTTTTTTAGGTCAAAATGTGGGTACACCTATCTTTTTTTCAAAAATGCCAAGTGTGTACTTTACATTCCCTATAAAGGGACACTAACATCCCTCTTATTTACACCTCTCAAACCAGTTAGGTTAAAAACTTATCTAACTAATACACTTACCATAATCTATCCCTTACTCCTTTAATCCTCCCTTTTGGCATGATGTCCTCCAATGAATCCTTTTGGAACAAACCAAATGGAGTTACCTGATTAAGAGGTAATGTGTTCTCTCAAACTCCTTTATTTTATTTTCTTTCTCCACACCCTACAATATATTTATTAAATTATTGTATAAAAAACTAAAATCATAAATATAATAAGTTTTTTTATGAAAAGGTTTCAAACTACACTTACACACACATCCATATAATGGGTAATGAACATACTGTTTATCTGTGCGGTGAACTTCCACCTCACAAAAAAATGATTTTTCAATTTTCTTTACCACCTCTCATGGGGGATATTATGATAGAAACTCTATTTACATGAATTATATTTGATATTTATTATGTATTTAAGCTTCTGTATTCCCTTTACAACACATATCTTTTTTACTTTCCATTTGGTGTAAATACGGTAATTTCATTTGAGGAAGTGTGGACTACCGCCCCTCAAAGTGATGTGATTCATTCACACACTACATGGAATGTATTAAGGATGAGTTTAGTTAAATAATATAATATATATAAAATTATAATTATACTTTAATAATATTGTATACATTTATTCATATATTCCATTTTCTTTCTTTACTTTAATATGACAATAAAAACAGAAAAAACATTCATTCAAATGTATGGCTTACCATATCCATGAATAGTGTATTCCATTTCATAAATCTATTTTCAATAGATTATTATAATACAAATATACTGAATATAAATGATATTTAAATCATGTTTAACATTATTTAATCATGATATAAGTATAAGGACCAATGATATAACAAATTAAGACACATGTGAAGAACAAAGTGTATATTTCTAAGGATATGTATTGGGATGTCTCTAAGGATAAGTATAAGGATGAGTAAATTTTTAGGAAAATGACTTGGAATATTGGTAAAGGATAGAGTTAGTGGTTTCCTATAAATACATCAATTTCTGTATACTATAATTGTATACAGATCTGGTATAGATGTACCCAGGGGTAACAACTTCGACAAGATGTTTTGGGCATGACTCAGGGTGATCTGGTACACGAAAATGGACCTTGTTACACACCTCGTTTGACACTCCCAGGGGATATTCCATGGGAATTCACAAACTCTTATCAAACACTCATGAAGAATTTAAATATAATTTTTTCTATGAATAACCTATAATGAACCTAGGGTGTCATAAATTAAAGAAGGTTTCCTAATTTATACATAATTTAAGTAATTATTTTCATTACAATGTGGTTATCTTCTATGATTAGTAAGGCTCACACTATTCTTCTAGTTTTAGTCAATGGATGGAATTATAAGGAATTGGATTAATATTTAATGTTATGGATGATTTTATGATGAGCATTCAAGTGGGATGATCACTAGAGTGTGAAATGTTGTGATCATGCCTAATTAGTTTTCACGGAACATGATTAACAATGTATACCATAACCAACTCTCGGACCCACCAAGGAAGAGAAAAAAAGAGTTTGTTGAGATTTCATTTAATAGAGACCATGGAGGAAAGAATATTTAGGTTCCTTTGTCTCATGAATGTGAAAATAAGTACCTAATTTAATTTCTTAGAAGAAGAAGAATATCTTTTGACTATAGAAAAGAAGGACACAAATCAAGTGACTAAAATGGAAAAATGAAGAGTTTGGTTAATGAAATGGATGATAATATTGACCTCCCTAAGGAATCATTTAAGGTTAAGTGTTTTAAGTGTGGAATAAATGACCATTATGCAACTCAATGTCCCAAGAGGTAAGCTACTGAAGAGGATCAATAAGGCGGTATGAGTAATGTTTACATTGTTTTTGATGAAGAGACTATAGATTTAATATGAGAGGAACATGGTAATATGATGAGGTAGCCTTGTTAATGGATTAAGGATGAAGTAATGGATGTTTTTATGTATTTTGTATTCAATAAGTATGTTATATGAAAGGTGAAATATATAAGGATTGTTTGGTTTGTGTTTTCCTCTATGAATTTATAAGAACACGTTGAATGGATCTGATAGAATAGAAAAGTGATATAACAGCAAGGTGGTTTCCATGGAAAATGCATGATTAAGGGAAACATAATTAAGGACTTATTAACAAGTAGTTTGTGCTATCATGGATAAAGTTTACAACTTCTTGGATTTATGGAATAAATCCTATATACTTTAAATAAGGAAGAATGTATGTTTTTAATAATTATTTATTGTAATTTGGGTTATCACCATGTTTCAAGAGAATATATGATGAGGATATTCACATTCTTGGGATGTGACAACTAAGAGATACTTCTTGATATACGGGGGATCAATGTTAAGATTATTTATTGACTCTCTTTCTAGTGTTTGGAGTTTTCATCTTTAAGAAGGGTTATAAGGTTAACCATTAATGATAAGTTTAAGTTAAACTTTGGAGGAAGTATTTATTCATTTAGTTTGTATTGAAAACCTTGGTTAAAAGGATATTTTGTGATTAACCTTATTTCAAGGACATCCATCATATTTTTGGAAATTATATTATCATGGTTTTAGAAAAGGAAATCATGTATGTTGGGTGACAACCAATCAATTCTATCAAGGCCATAGGTCTTGAACCCATGACCAAAGGACGATAAGGGTTTCACACCAACCATTTCCCTACGTGATATCCTAGATAAGTTATAATTATTTTTGATGATTAATTATTTATGATGAAATAGTGTGTTAATTTTTAGGTCTAGAGATTAGTATTTTAAACATATTTTATTTTTATGAATATATATAGATAAATAGTTATACTTTTCATTATTTTATGGGCCTTAAGATCTGCTAAAAGAACACTTTATCACTTTAGGTTTCAAAGTAAATTTTTGGGAATCCATTACATGAAGTAATAAATGGATTAGAAATTGATAAAATCACAACTAAAGAATGAAATTTTTTATAGAAATATATCAAGTAAGTATATTTCCTTATATTCTTGGTCAATAAAATAATTATTCAACATTTGTATAATGATCACAATAAAATGTGTTGTCCTAATACCTTACTTTTGTGTTATTTTTGTCCATTTAAATTATCACAGATTTATTACATTGAGGCCCATAACTTTTCTTTGATCAATCACTTGTTCATGGTTAATGACCAAAATCACTCCCTGTAAAGATTTACACTCTTCCACCTTGTCCATTATTCACTCCCAATCTATGTTCTACTATGTGGAAACCTAGTTATATATTACTTTAGTTAACATTTATGGTTCCAACTTTCCATTTTTAAGGGAAGTTTTAGTACCCATTTTTACGATGTGGGTTTCTATGAATGAATCTTTCAAGTGTTAAACCATTGATAACACAGATGAATTTTGTGGGAAAATCATTTTAAGGGTGGGAGAATGTAACACCCTAAGATTTTGTGAATTATTTTTTCAAATTAATTTAACCTTTGTGATATTTTTCATTTCACATAACACTAAAAATAGTATATTTTTTATAAAATCACTAGGTTTGGCTTCTGTTTTATCCAACACCAAGTTAATTGTACACTATACACAGCATAAATTTTAGATTTCTATACATAAAACATTGATTTTATCTTGTGTTACATGCAATAATGACTTTCCTTGATAACTTGTGTAACATGCATGACAGAGTTTGACAAACCAAAAATATATTTTTAAAATATTATAATTTAATATAACAAGATATAACCCAGCAGTTAATTTAGATATTATAAACATTATTAAATAATTTATGAAAATATATTTCTTAAGAAGATATAATATCAATTCATAGGTTATCAATTTATTAGAAATGAATATGAAAACCGATAGAATATAAAGAAAAATATTAATATTTTCAGGGTCACATAGCTTTTTACCCATAATAAATTAAATTAATTAAAATTAGTGAGTAATATTAATGAAATATATAGGTTATATATTCAATAAAATATTTTTTTATTCATCTAATATATTGAATAGACATAATATAAAAAAACCTAATTTTCTGCATAAAAACCTATATTTATATAATGGTAGTTTTAACGCCTTTTAATGGAGAACCCATTTTAAATATAATTTTTTTCAATTATATATATATATAATATTTCAAAAAAAACTTTATATTTTGAAGAAAAACATAAAAATTTGTTTAGGATAATTTTTTTGTATTTTTATGTAAGGTTTCATGTTTTACTGAATAGTTAAAAATTCGGGATACGAATTCAAAATTATTTTTTCATATAATTTATTTATAAGGATAAATTATATTGCAAAATTGGATTAACATTTTAATTATATAATATTTTATCAATTAATACAATGTATTTTATTGGAACAAATTTCACTATGAATTTGGGTATAAATACTTAGAATACTTTCAGTGTTTTTACTTTAAAACTAGCATTGTTGACCCAAATATGTGATTAATTTTAAATTAACTTATAATAATTATATGATTGAAATTTTTAAAAATGTATTCCATATTTATAATAATAAAAATTTATAATGTCCAATAAGGTTAAATTTGTTATTGACCAAAATGGTTGGTGAAAGTAATTAAAATTAAATACATGAGTTAAGCTAAAATTAAGCTTAACTAAGCAGTAAACATTAATTTTAAGACCCAAAAAGAAATATAAACTTGTCCAAAACTAATTTCATCGCCCTTATTATTCAATTAAACTTCCATTATGGAGTTCTATTGGTTTTGTATGACTTTTTTTAGGAATAAACGTGGGTACACCTAACTTGTTTTCAAAAATTCCAAGTTTGTCCTTACCCTTCCCTATAAAAGGACACCAACTATCCCTATTCTTTACACCTCTAAAACCAATTAGGTTGGGAAAAGATATGAAAAATACACTTCCAAACATCCCTCCATTACTCCTTGAATCCCTCATTTGAGAATAAATTATTCCAATGAATCCTTTTGGCACAAACCAGAAGGAGTTTCCCGATTAAGAGGTAACGCCTTATCTCAAGCGCCTTTCCTTTATTTTATTTCTCCAACCTATCCAATATATTTATTAAATGATTTTATAACAACCCCAGTATCACAAATATACTATTATTTTTTATTCTAATTTTTACCTACACTTATACACACCTCCATATAATGGGTAACGAACATATTGTTTATGTGTACTGAAAACTTCCGCCACACAAAACGATGATTGTTCAATTTTGTTTACCGCCTCTCATTGTGAAAATTATGAAGGAAAATAATTTTATGTATATTATATATTATATATATTATTTATGTATTTTTATTTATTTAGTTTATAACACATGTCTTTTTACTTTCCATTTGATGTAAATACAATAATTTCATTTGAGGAAATGTGGATACCACCCCCTCCAAGTGATGTGATTCGTTCACACGCTGCTTGGAATGTATTAAGAATGGGTTTAGTGAAATTATATGGTATATATAACATTATAATTATATTGGAATTATATTATATAAATAAATACATATATTTAATTTTCTTTCATTATTTCTTTCAATGTGAAAATAAAAACAGAAACAGCGTTCATGTATACATACGGCTTACCGTCTCCATGAATGGTGTCTTCCATTTCATTCTTATATATTATATAGATTATTATAATACAACTATAAATTATATAAATGATATTTATATCATGTTTTAATTTATTTAATCAGGATATAAGTATAACGACCAGAGGTATAACAAATTGAGACACATGTGATGAACAAAGAGAATATTACCCCAAGTGAAACCTTAAGATAGAATCACCAAAAAGCAGGTAATATAAAAAAATAATAAAACCCTATATTGTATTAGAATTAAAAATATGTTTCTATAATAGATTTATAAAAAATTTATATTTATTATACTAGATTTTTTAATGAGTACGCTGAGATTCAAGATACATGGTAAGGGGATTTCATCTCACTTTTTATTTCTGTGAGATATAAGATATGTTCGACACTCTTTACTTTTGTGTGATATATGAAATTCCCAGGATTATATTATATGTATATTGTATTTAAATTTTTGTGCATTCACATATCCATTTTATGATCTTTATTTCAATGGGATTAAGTTACAAAAGTTACCAAATCGGTGAAACAGTTTTGTCTCAATTTTCTTTCTTTGATACTCATGTTTTTTTATGCAACTAAATTCTCTTTCGAGCTGTATATAATTCCATTTTAAATGTTATATAATTAATTTTATTTCTTTAATTATATTTTATGATTCATTTAATTTATTTTTCTTACATGTAGAGTATGATACCAAGTTACTATGTTATAATAGTTCATTGAGACAATATCTTTGATTTTAAATATTGTTTATGTATATGCTTCCTCTGATTAAATATTATGAACCATATATCAAGAAAATTCATGAATTTTTTTATCCTCTAGTTATTAATTATTTATTCATATATTTTCACCATTTCTTTAACTCTTTGGTACATAGGATAGTTAAGAAAGTGTTTTTAAGAAATCCTAACTTTACCCTCTCTTTTTTCGGAAATCTATGTCCCTTCAAAACTATGTTTTCTAAAAACGGCTTCCAAGAATATTATACCATTATCCTTTACTATGTAAAATAAATTTTCACCCATTTTTTATTTTACAAATCTCTTTAAAGTAATTTTCTTATCACCTTTGGAACAAGGCATTTTCCTAACCTTTTTACCCTGTAAAAGGAATGTTTTTTAACCTCAGATGACATGTATGAATTTTCACTCCATATTTTCATTAAAAATTCCATTTGGCATTTTTAAAAGTATAATTTCTAACAAAATGTTTTTAAAAACTGGTTATCAAGGAAAATTGTTTTCAAAAAAATTTCAACCTTTTTTATAATTTTTTAGGGAATTTTTTTTTCAAAATGTCTTCAAGCCTTGTATATAAGTTTTCAAAGTATTTTCAATGAAATGGCATTCAAAACATTCTCAAGATACTTTAATTTTTTTTTCAAGTAAAAAAGTCTTCAAAACATTTTCAACATCTATTTATATGTTTCCAAATTGGTTTCAAAGTATAATTTTTTTTAAATGTTTTGAAACTTATTTTATAAGTTTTAAAGGAAAAAGATTTTCAAAATTATTTCAAGTCTTATTTATAATTTTTCAATGTATTTTTTTTAATAAAATTATTTCCAAATGGTTTTATGTATTAAAAATACTTTGTTTAAAGGAAGTGATGTTTTTATCAAGAAAATTTTTTGAAGGATATTTCAATATTATTTTCCATATAAGATGACAATTGTTGATGTTACTCATTCCCTTATAGGAAATTATCTAAAGGTTCCATTCATATTAATTCTATGAATAGGTTATGCTGAATGACATTAAATTTATGAAAGTCATTTCTCTTTCATGGGTTATATCTTTATGAAATTATTTTCTCTTTCATGGGTTATATGTTTATGAAATCCATTTCTCTTTCATTGGTTATATGTTTATGTAATCCATTTCTCTTACACAGGTTATGATTTTGATGAAATGATTATGAAACCTATATTTTTCTATTGGTTATGATATGATTACATTTTTATAATGCCCATTTCATTTAATGGGTTATGATATGATTATTTATGATCTTTTTTATATATATGTGTCATTTTATTATGAGATGAGTGAAACCTATATCTACCTCCAATGTGTTGGGTAAATATTTATATCTCATGAGATATAATAAGATGGTCTTGGGAATGAACCTTGACTACCAAGACGGCCTTGGCAGTGAACCATGACTATCTGTATGGTATGAGGAGTGAACTCATGATACTATGGTGGTCATGGGAGTAAACCACGACTACCAAGATGGTATGGAGAGTGAACCCATACTACCAAGATGGTCTTGGCAGACATGCCTTGGAAACTAGAAAAATCATATTTTATGCATATTTTGCTTCCACAATTCCATGTTTTATTCATATGTTTTTATTTCATGACTTATGTTCTTGATTATATTGTGATCCATATATTATGAATTATCAATATTTATTAAGATCTATAATATGTAGGTCATGATCTTCAAATGTTATTCTCAAGTTCCATAACATTTGTTCAGGTTATGAATAAACATTTCCTTTATTTACCCTTACTAAGAATTTGAGATCACCCCTTATTATGTTTCTTTTCCCTAGATTGTGAAGAAAGGTTTTAGGTATAAGTTAAAAATAAGGATATATTTAAGGAAGATGTTGAATATTTTTCACTAGGATAAAAAAATTTCTTTCCAAATTTCCAAATACATAAAACTATTATGGTCCTTAGGCATGTATTATTGTAATTTAGTTAATATTCATCCAAAATGGTGTAATATCCATATATGTTAAACCTAGGTTGCTATATTTGGTATCAAAGGAAAGGTTTATTCAACATTTGAAAAATAGGATGAGAAAACTTTAGTGATATCCTTAGGTATATTTCTAAGTATATATCTAGGGATGTCTCTAAGGATAAGTATAATGATGAGTCAATGTTTATGAAAATGTCCTTGAATTTTGCTAAATGATAGAGTGAGTGGTTTCCTAGAAATACATATATTTTTGGATACAACAAGTGGATATGTCTCTAGAATAGATATACCTAGGGGTAATAACTTTGACAAGATGTTTCGAGCCTGACAAGGGGTAATCTAATATATGTCAACATGCCTTGCTACACACAGGTGTGACACTCTCGTGGGATATGATTTGGGAATTTTCAAACTCTTTATAAATGATCATGAAGGATTTAAATATATTTTGGATATTAATATCCTAGGATGAACATATGGTGTCATAGATTAATGAAGGTTTCATGATTTAGACATCCTTTAAGAAATTATTTTCATGACTATGTGGTTTTCTCTTATGATAAGTAATGCACGCACTATGATTATGGTTTTTGTCAATTAAGGGAACTAGACGGAACTATATTAACATTAAATGTGATGGAATATTTTATAATGAGTAGTCAAGTGGGAAGATCACTAGAGTGAGAGATGTTGTGATCATGCCTAATCAGTTTTTAAGGGACATGATTAACAACGTGTACCTTATACAAATCTCGGACTCAAGAAGGAAGATAAAGGAGGAGTTTTTGGAGAGTTCAAGTAATGGATACCATGGAGGAAACAAGATTCAGTTTCAATTATGTTAAGAATGAGGAAATAATCACCTAAGTGAATGTCTTAGAGGAACAAGAAGATATTTTGACTATGGAAAATAAGTATACAAAGCATGTGACTATAAGGGAAAAATGAAGAGTTTGGTTAATGAAATGTATGAGAATATTATACTCTCTAAAGAATAATAAATAGTTAAGTATTTTCTGTCTGGAATAAATTACCATTATTCAACTCAATGTCCCAAGAGTAGAGTTCTTGAAGAGGATCAGTAAGGTGGTATGAGTAATATTTACATTATTGATAATGAAGAGGCTATCGATGAAATGTGAAAGGAAAGAGGTATTATAATGAGGTATCCATTTAAATGTCTTAAGTATGAATTAATAAATTTTTTTATGTATTTGTATTGAATAAGTATGTTATATGAATGATGAAATATATTAGTATTGTTCAGTTATGTTTTTCACTACGAATTTACAAGAACACATTGAATGGTTTCAATGGAATAGAAAAGTGATATAATAGCGATGTGATGTCCATGTAAAACTCATGATAAGGTAAAGATAACCATTAATATGTTTCTTATGTAATGATAATGTTGTTTGGATAAATATATTTGGGATATGAATAAGTAATGTGGATGGTACTGATTACATTGGAACTAATTAAGGACTTGTTGACAAGTAGTTTATGCTATAATGGATGAAGTTTACAACATATTGGATTTATGGAATAAATCAAATATAATTTGAATAAGGAATCGTGAATGTTTTTTATAAGGATTTATGGTAACTCATGTTATTACCATGTTTCTATAGAATATATGAGGAGGGTATTCACATGTTTGGGATATGAAAACCATTAGCTACTTTGTGATATATAGGGGATCAATGTTATAATTATTTCATGACTCTCTTTATAATGTTTTGGATTTTCATATTTTAGAAGGTTTATAAGGTTAAACATTCAAAAAAAATTAAGTTAAACTACAAGGAGTGTATTTATGCTCTAAGTTTGTATTGAAGGTTAAAATGTTATTTAGTGACTAACATTATTTCAAGGATGCCCGTCATATTTTGGAAATTATATCAATGTGGATTTAGAAAAGGACACAAAGTATCTTGGGTGAAAACTAATTAAGTCTGGAGAGGTCGTGATTCTTGAACCCATGACCGAAGGGCGATAAGGGTTTCATGCCTACCACTGGCCTACGTGATCTCCTAGTTAATGTATAAATATTTTTTATGAGTAATTATTTATTATGAAAACAGTTTTGTTAATTTTTATATTTAGAGATTAATATATAGACCATATTTTTTTAAGGATATTTATTAATATATAGTTATAATTTTGATTCATTTATGGGCCTTAAGATCTGTTAAAAGTGTATTTTAGAACTTTAGGAATTAATGTTAATTTCTGGATGTCCATTACACGAAGTAATGGATGGATTAGAAATTGATAAAAGAACAAATAAATAATAAAATTTTGTTTATAGAAATATATAAACTAATTATATTTCATTATATTATTGGTTAATAAAATAATTATTCAACATTAGTATAATGATCCAAATAAAATTGGTTACACTAATACCATAATTTTTTTGAACCGATAGACTTTTAAATCATCACAGATTTATAAACTTGAGGCCCTCAACTTTTCTTTTATCATTCAATTGTTTTTTATTTATGATCTCAATCACTCTCTATAAATATTTACTCTTTTCTTCCATATCCAATATTTACTCACAACCTATGTTCTTCTATTTGGAAATCTAGATATATGTTACTTTGGGAAACATTTATGTTTCCAACCTTCCCTTTTTTAAAGAAATTTTACTATCCATTTTTATGATGTGGGTTTCTATGAATGAAACTTTCAAGTATTAAAACTTTGATAACCCAAAAAAAATTAAAGGTAAAAAATAATTTTATGTGGGTTAGAATTTTACACCTAGAAATTTTGTGAATTATTTTTTTCAAATTAATTTAACCTTTGCGATATTTTTCATTTCACATAACACTGAAAATAGTTTATTTTATTTTAAATCATTGTGTTTGGATTGCATTATATGAAACACTAAGTTAATCATGAACTCCACACAGCATAAATATTATCTTTCTCTACACAGAACACCGAGGTTATCTTGCATTACATGCAACAATAACCTTCCTCAATGTCTTGCATAACCTGTATGATCGAGTTTTACCTAACAATAAAATATTAGTAAAATATTTTTAATTAATATAACAAGATATAACCTAGAAGTTAAATTAGTGATTATGAATAGTATTAACTAATTTATGAAAATATATATTTTACTCAAATATAAAATGAATTCATAGGTTATCAATTAATTAGAAATTAAATTGAAATCCATTAGAATATAAAGGAAAATATTAATATTTGTATGGTCACATAGTTTTTTAAACTTGATAAATTAAATTAATTACAATTAGTGAGTAATATTAATGTAATATATATGTTATATATTAAATAAAATATTTTTTTTATTCATACAATATATTGGATATACATATGACCAGAACAAACATAATTTTATGCGTAAAAATCTATATTTTTTGTAAAGTTAATTTTAACACCTTTTAATGTAGCACCCATTTTAAATCCAATTTTTTGAACTTTTATAGATTTCATATGTTGAAATAAACTTTATATTTATAATATAAACTTAAAAATTAGGTTAGGATAATTTTTTGGTATTTTTCTGTAAGGCTTCATTTTTTTTAATGAATAGTTAAAAATACTGCATTTTAATTCAAAATTGGTTTTTCCAAAAAAAATTAAGGTAAAATTATATATTGAAATGGTTTAAAATTTTAATTAGATAGTATTTTTATCAATTAATCCAATATAGGTCATTCAAACCTATTTCACTTTGAAATTGGGTATAAAACATAGAAAGCTTTTGAATTTGTTTTCTTTAAAAACCCACATTGTCCACCTAACTACAAGATTAATTTTAAATGAATTTCTACAGATTATTAGATTGTAATTTTTAAAAATGGATTCCATATTTGGAATCATCATAATTCATAATTTCTAATAAGTTCAACTTAATTTTTGACCAAAATGATTAGTGAATGTATTTAAAATTAATTACATTGGTGATGGTAAAATTAAGTTAAACTAAGGACTAAACCTTAAATTTAATTCCCAAAACAACCTAGAAACTTTTCCAAAACCCATAATATAACCATTATTCATTCATTATCCTTCCATTATTGTGTTCGATTTCTTTATTATGACTTTTTTTAGGTAAAAACATGGCTACACATAACTTGTTTTCAAAAATGTCAAGTGTGTTCTTTCCCTTCCCTATTAAAGGACACTATCTCTCCCGCTTCTTCACACCTCTCAAACTATTGGTACCAAGTTGGATCTAGAAGTTTTTGGAATTAAGAAGAGTGTACTTTTGAATATTGTTTTCTTTTTTTCAAAAAGGATAAATCAATTCACTTTGTAAAAGATTTGGAAAATAAGATGATGCTTTGATGATTTGTATTTCAAAAATATCATAAGTTTCTTAGAGAAATTTTGATTTAAGAATTATGAAATAAATGGGAAGTAAAGGTGTTCCAAGTCATATTTATGTTTTTTTGGAAAGAAATATGTTGCTTGAAGACAGAGAAGTTTCAAAAATTTCCTTTGAAAATATGACAATTCTAAAAATGATCGATCAAATATTAAATATCATGAGAGACAATTTTTGTGATGAAATTATATAACAAATAATTAGTATGGTTGGAGTTTTCCAAATAACTTATTTAAGGTGGCATTACTCCCTAGGGTTTACGAAATATTTGGGCCTAAAAATCAGGAGTTTGTTTGTTTTTTTGAAAAGGAATAATTTTTGTGGAGAATATTTCACGGACTGTAGAGGAAAGTTTGTGGAATGAATACGAGGTATGCGAAGTGGTGAGGAAAATTCAGCAAAGGGATAATTTCGTGAAGAGTGGTACGCACACCGTGTATAAGAAACGGTTCATGGGTGGATCATGGTTTGTGGGAGGCTTGCAGTTCCTGAGAGGTCAATAGTTCACAGTGAAGGCTATCATTCACATAATGGAGGTGGTGATTTAGGTCACCGGGAAGGAATAAAGGTGGTATGTAGATTGATAAAGGAAAACGATTCATAGGATGTACACAGTATGCGGTGATGGTTTTACCACATTGAAAATTTGGGTAAATCAGATTAGAAAGATTTGGAGATCTATTTTTCTATATAATGGACCCAAATACCATCACTATGTGAGAGATATTTTATTAAGATCACATCTTCCCTCTAAAGAATAATTTAGATAAGTCTGGAAGTGTTCACGAGGGAGAATTTTGTGAAAGGAAGTAGTTTGTGGTGGAAAAAATTCACGAAGGAAAAAGTTTTCCATGGAAGAAGAAACAGTTCATAGAATAAAAATAAGAAACCTGTGGAAGAATTAATTCCATAGAAGCAGAGTCGATACACAAAAGTGGTACACAGAGGCGGTATAAAAAAGTGGTACGTGGAAGAAGTACGTGGAGGTGGTACGTGAAGTATCAGTGGTATGCAGAGTAGAGATAGTACATGGAAGAATATTTGGTTCATAAATCACTCACTCAATGCGGTGAAACTCAGTTCAAAAACGATACAAGAATTTCAAGAAGGAAAGAGGATAGTCCACAAAGGACTCAAGGAATTTCCTACCAGATTTTGGGTAGGAAAGAGTCAAATTGTTTTGAAAGATCAAATTTGTGGAAGCTAGTCAAGAAGCACCAAAATATTTATTTGCATCATTTTTTGATAGAAGAATCACATGCACTATTATATTGTTTTAAAATTTCTACATGAGTGTAATGGAACATCTTACTCATTGTATTCCACATTAAAGGATTGTTTTCTAGTGGATTGTGTGGTATTGTATTGTTTCCAAATCATACCAAGTACATAGCTACTATTATTGAGTGGTGAACCTTATAAATTCGTGTGTTCATGTGGTTGTGTTTTTGATTTTTTTCATCAAGGAAATAAATATTTAACAAGAGGAGAAGGTTTTTTCATAAGTAAGGAAACATAAAAGGAAAAGATGTCACTGATTCACCCCCTCCCCCTCTCAGTGATACTTCATTCCTGATTGGGTAAATTCAAAAAACCACTTAGGTTGGTCTAAAATATACCTAATACACTTAAAAATATCCCTCAATTACTCCATGAATCCTCAATTTTGGAAAATATTCTTCCAAGTAATCCTTTTGGCATAAAACAAAAGGAGTTACCCGATTAAGAGGTAATGTCTTCTCTCAAACTACTTTCTTTTATTTTATTTATCCACCCCTCCACTCTATTTATTCCATGATTGTATTAAAAACCCAGTATCCTCAATATATTATGATTTTTTTTATGATAAGGTTTAAACCTACACTTACACACACCTCCATCTAATGGGTAACGAACATACTGTTTATGTGTACGGTGAACTGTCGCCTCACAAAATGATGATTGTTCAATTTTCCTTATCGCCTCTCATGGTGGATATTATTATTGATGAAATATTTATATATATTATATATTATATTTATTATGTATTTATTCTTATGTATTTCTCTTACAACACATATCTTATCACTTTCCATTTTATGTAAATATGATAATTTTGTTTGAGGAAGTGTGGACTACCTCCCCCTCAAAGTGATGTGATTCATTCACACACTAAATGTAATCTATTAAGGATGGGTTTGATGAAATTATATTATATATATAACATTATAATTCAACTATAATAATATTATATACATATATACATATATTTCATTTTATTTATTTCTTTCAATACGAAAATAAAAATAGAAATAAAATACATGCATACGTACGGCTTACCATCTCCATGAATAGTGTATTCCATTTAATACATCTATATTCTATAGATTATTAAAATAAAAATATATTGTATATTCATGTTATTTATATAATTATTTAAATTATTTAATCCTAATATAATTATAAGGACCAAAGATATAATAAATTAAGACACATGTGAAGATCAAAGGGAATATTACCCAAGTGAAACCTTAAGATAAAATTGTTAACAAGCGGGTA
This sequence comes from Viscum album, assembly GCA_963277665.1. NCBI lineage: Eukaryota > Viridiplantae > Streptophyta > Magnoliopsida > Santalales > Viscaceae > Viscum > Viscum album. Next base: position 316,079,443 of record OY728161.1, read on the forward strand.
ATATAAAGCCATGATAAAACCCTATATGGTATTAAAAGTAAGAATATATTTATTTGATATATTTATAAAAATACAAAAATTATTATGTAGGAGATTTTAATGAGTATGATGAGAGTTAAGACACAAGGTAAGGGGATTTCATCTCATTTTTTATTTCTGTGACATATATGTTATGTTCACCACTATTTCCTTTTGTGTGGTGTATGTACTTACCAAGATTGTATTATATGTATCCTATAAATAAATTTAAGGGTATTTAAATATCCATTTTATTATCTTTATTTCATGGGGATTAAGTTTAAAAAGTTACCAAATTGGTGAAATAGTTTTGTCTCAATTTGCCTTCTTTGAGACTCTTGTTTTGTTATGCACATATAATCTCTTTTGAGTTATATATGATTCCATTTTATATGTTATATAATTAATTTACTTATTTTAATGATATTTTAAATTTAATTTAATTTATTTTTATTTCATGGATAGTATGATCCCAAGTTACCAAGTTATAAGAATTCATTGAGACCATCTCATCACCTTTCAAGATTTTTTATGTTTATGCTTCCTTTAATGAAATATTATAACCCATATCTCAATACCTGTTTTCATTTCATTGAAGGTTCCATTGAATCTTTAAATGGTAAATTTATAATAAAAAGGTTTTTAAAAGTGATATTCATGTAAAAAAAATTTTAAATATTTTCAATCTCCTTTCATAAGTTTCCAAGGAAAAAAATTCAAAATGTTTTCAAGAATTATTTATAAGTTTTCAAAGTATTTTCAATGAAATTGTTTTCAAAAAAATTTCAAGATTTCTTTATATGTTTTCAAATTTTTTTAAAAGAAAAAGTTTTTTAAATGATTTGAATATTAATTTATAAGTTTTAAAATAAAAAGGATTTCAAAATGATTTTGTGTCTTCTTTATAAATTTTCAAGGTATTTTTTTAATAAAAGGATTTTTAATTGATTTTACATATTAAAAATTATTTTTGTAAGAATAAAGGATATTTTCCTGAAGAAATGTTTTTGAAAGATATTTCAAAAATATTTTCCTTCTAAAATTACATCTGTTGATGTCACTAATTCCCTTCTATTTAACAATCTAAATGTTCCATTCATATTCTTTCTATAAATTGGTTATGCTTAATAACATGGTCTTTATGAAACCCATTTCTCTTTAATGGGTTATATATTTTTGAAATCATTTTATCTTTCACAGGTTATATGTTTTTGAAATCCTTTTCTATTAAAAAGGTTTTATGTTTATGAAATCTATTTCTCTTTATGGGGTTATTCTTTTGATGAAATTATTATGAAACCTATATTTTTTTAAAGGTTATAATATGATTACATGTTTATAATAACCATTTCATTTCATGGGTTATGATATGATTATTTAAGATCGTGTGGAACATGTTTGTATGATTTTTTTATGATATAGGTGGGACTAATATTTCCCTTAATTCATTTGGTAAATATTTATATCTCATGATATAGACTAAGATGGTCTTGGGAATTAACCTAGACTACTAAGATGGCCATGCGAGTGAACCTTGACTACCAAGATGGTATGAGGAGTGAACACATTCAACTAAGATGGCCATAGGAGTGAACCATTAATACTAATATGGTATAGGTAGTAAACCAATACTACCAATATTGTCTTGGCAATGATACCTCGGCTACTATGGAAATCATATTTTATGCTTATCTGTCTACCACAATTTCATGTTTTATTCCTATGTTGTGATTTCATGACTTATGCTTATAGTTTTATTATGATCCATTTCTTATGAATTGAAAATCTTTATTATGATATCTAATATGAAGGTTATGATCATCAAGTGTTATTCTCAAGTTCCATATCCTATATTCATGTTATACTAACGCATTTCCTTTATTTACCCTTACTGAGCATTTGAGCCCACCCCTTCTTATGTTTCCTTTCCCCATGTTATGAAGTAACAGTTTAGAAAGAATTACTATAAGTGGATATCTTTATGGAATATGTTGAAGATATTTCACCAGGATAGAATATCTTTTTCCAATTGTCCAAAAACACTAAATTATTATGGTTCTCAGGCATGTATTATTGTAATGTACATAATATTCATCTAAAGTGGTGTAATATCCATGTATGTTAAGCCTGGGTTGATATAGTTGGTATCAAAGTAAATGTTTAGTCATCCTTTGGTAACTATAATGAATAAAATTATTGATATACCTAGTTATATTTCTAAGGATATGTCAAGGGATGTCTCTAAGGATAAGAATAAGGATGAGTTAACATTTCATAAAATGTCATTGAGTTTTGGAAAAGGATAAAATGAATGGTTCCATATAAATACATCTCTTTAAGGAAATTACAAATTAATGTGGCTCTAGAACAGATGTACCTCGAGGTAACAACTTTAAAAATATATTTTGGGCCTAAATCAAGGTAATCTGGTACACAAAATCGGTCCTTACTGCATATGTGGTTTGACACTCCCAGCGGATATGCTTGGGAATTCGCAAACTCTTCACGAACCATCGTGAAGAATTTAAATATAATTTTTATATGAAAAACCTAGGATAAAAATAGTGTGTCATATATTAAAAAATGTATCATTATTTATACATTCTTTAATTAATTCTTTTCATGACTATGTGGTTTTCTACTATGATAAATAATGGCCACGCTATGCTTCTAGTTTTATTTAATAGAGGGAAATAGAAGAAACTGGATTAAAGTTGAATCTGGTGGATGATTTAAGGATGATTATTCAAGTGGAATAAACATTGGAGTGAGATATTTTGATATCATACCTAATCTGTTTTCACAAAAATTGATTAACAATGTGTACCTTAACCAACTCTCTGGCTCACCCGGGAAGAGAAAGAAGGAGTTCTCAGAGAGTTTATATAATAGAGACCATGGAGGAAATAAGATTCATGTTCTTTTATGTCAAGAATGTGGAAATAATCACCTAAGTAAATCTCTTAGTGGAACAAGATTATTTTTTGAATGTAGAAAATAAGGACACAAAGAAATAGACTACAAGTGAAAAATGAAGAGTTCGGTTAACGAAATGGATGAGAATATTGGCCTCCATAAGGCATCATTAAAGCTCAAGTGTTTTAATTTTGGAATAAATGGTCATTATGTAAATCAATGTCTCAAAAGGAAATCTCCTGAAGAGCATCAGTAAAGTGGTATGAGTAATTGTTACATTACTGATGATAAAGACACTATAGATGAAATATAAAAGGAAAGACGTATTTTAATGAGGTATCCCTATCAATGTATTAAGGATGAAGTAATAAATGTTTTATTTATATGAATTCAATAAGTATGTCATATTAAAGGTAAAATATATAAGGATTTTTCAGTTTATGTTTTTTTCAATGAATTTACAAGAACATGTTGAATGGTTCTGATGGAATAGAAAAAGGATATAATGGTGAGGTGATGTCCATGGAAAACACATGATTAAGGGAAATGTAACAATTAATATGTACGTTATGTTATATTAATGATGTTTGGATAAAGATATATGGGACATGAAAGTAAAGTGGATGGTACTGATTACATTAGAACTAATTAAGGACTTGTTGACAATTAGTTTATGCTATCATGGATGAAGTTTACAACTTCTTGGATTTATGTAAAAAATCGAATATACTTTGAATAAGAAAGTATTCATGTTTTCAATAAATATTAATAGTAATTGGGGTTATTACCGTGTATCTAAAAAATATATTATGAGGATATTCACATGCTTGGGATGTGACAACCAAGATCTACTTTGTGATATATGGGGGATCAATATTAAGCTAATTTCTTGACTCTCTTTCTAAAGTTCTGGGTTTTAAAATTTGAGAAGTCTTATAAGGTTAACCAATCATGAAAAGTTTAAGTTAAAATTTGGAGGAAGTATTTATACACTATGTTTTTATTAAAACCCTTGGTTAAAAGGATATTAAGTGATTAACCTTATTTAAATAATGTCAATCATATTTTAAAAATTATAATAGCATGGTTTTAGAAAAGGAAATCATGTATATTGGGTGAAAGTCAATAAAGTCTGAAAATTTCATGGGTCTTGAACCCATGACCAATGTATGATAAGGGTTTCATGCCTACCACTAACCTATACGATGTCCTAGTTAATGTATAATTATTTTTTATGAGTAATTATTTATGATTAAATGGTAGTGTTACTTTTTATGTTTAGAGATTAATTTATTAACCATATTGTTTTTTTAAGAATATTTATAGATAAATATTTATACTTTTCATTATTTTATATAATTTAAGATCTGATAAAAGTGTATTTTGGCACTTTAGGTATCAAAGTTAATTTCTAGTTGTCCACTGCACCAAGTAATTGATGTATTATATATTGATAAAAGCAAAACTAAAGAATGAAATTTTATTTATATAAATATATCAAGTAAGTATATCTCCTTATATTCTTGGTCAATAAAATAATTATTCAAAATTAGGATAATGATAAAAAGAAAATGTGTTGTCCTAATACCTTAATTTTGTTGAACTGATGGCCTTTTAAATCAACACATATTTATGATGTTGAAGCCCTCAACTTTTCTTTGATCATTCACTTATTTGTGATGGATGGCCTTAATCAATCCTTGTAAATATTTATGCTTTTCCCCAATGTCCAATATTAACTCTCAAACTATGTTCTTCTATGTGGAAACCCAGTTATATGTTATTTTGGGTAACCTTTATGGTTATTACTTTCCCTTTTTAAGGGAAGTATTAGTATCCATTTTTATGATGTGGGTTTCTATGAATAAGACTTTCAAGTAATAAACCATTGATAACCCAGATAAATTTCAAGAGAAAAAATACTGTTAAGGGGGTGTGATGTAAAACCCTGATATTTTTTGAATTAATTTAACCATTACAATATTTTTAATTTCACGTAACACTAAAAATAGTTTATTTTATATTAAATCACTGTTTTTGGCTTGATTTATATGAAAAACCAAGATAATAGTGCATGACAGACATCATAAATTTTATCTTGATCTACATAGAACACTGAGGTTAGATTACGTTACACACAACAAGGACTTTCCTTGATGGCTTTCATAACACGAATGAAGGAGTTTTACCAAACAATAATATATTATTAAAATATTATTATTTAATATAATAAGACATAACCTATCAGTTAAATTAGCAGTTATGAATAATATTAACTAATTTATGAAAATATATGTTTTATACAAATATAATACGAATTCATAGTTTATTAATTAATTAAAATAAATATGAAAACTGATTGAATATAAATGAAAATATTAATATTTTTATGGTCACATAGTTGTTTAACCCTAGTAAATTAAATTAATTATAATTTGTGATTAATTTTAATTTATTATATTTTTTGTATATTCAATCAAATATTTTTTTTATTTACCAAATATATTTTATAGATATAAGATAAGAACAATCCTAATTTTATGCATAAAAACCTATATTTTTTATAAAGGTAGTTTTCATGCCTTTTAATAGAGAACCCATTTTAAATATAATTTTTGGAAAAATTATAGATTTAATATATAAAAATAAACATTATATTTTTATGATAAACATAAAAATTTGGTTATGATAATTTTTTCTATTCTTTTGTACATTCTCTTTTTTTAATGAATAGTTAAAAATACTGGATTTTAATTCAAAATAGATTTCTTATATAATTTATTTATAAGGTTAAATTATATTTTAAATTTGTTTAAAAGTTTATTTAGATAATATTTTTATAAATTATTCCAATTTAGGTCATTTTAACTGATTTCACTTTGAAAGTTGGTATAAAAACATAGCATACTTTTCAATGTTCTTACTTCAAAAACCTGCATTATCAACCTGGCTGCAAGATTAATTTTAAATTAATTTCTGCCACTTCAATGACTTGAATTTTGAGAAATAGATTCCATATTTGGAATAAATATAATTTATTATGACTAATAAGGTAAAATTTGTTTTTTATCAAACTTATTAGTGAAAGTAATTAAAATTAATTACATTGGTTAATGTAAAATTAAGATTAACTAAGGACTAAACCCTAAATTTAAGACCCAAACCCACCTATAAACTTTAAAAAACCAATTTTATGGAAATTATTCATCCATAACCTTCCACTATTCAGTTTTTTTGGTTTTTTATGACTTTTTTTAGGAAAAAACATGGGTACACATAACTTGTTTTCAAAAATTTCAAGTGTGCCCTTTCGCTTCCCTATAAAAGGCCACCACCTCTCCCTCTTCTTCACACCTCTAAAAACACATAGTTTTGGAAAATATATCCCTATTAAACTTTCCAAAATCCATACCTTAATTATTTAATCCTCCCTTTGGTATAAAGTCTTCCAAGGAATCCTTTTGGCACAAACCAAATGGAGTTACCTGATAAAGAGGTAACATCTTCTCTCAAGCTCCATTATTTTATTTTATTTCTCCACCACCTCAACTATATTTATTCCATGATTGTATAAAAACACAAGTATACAAAATATTCTAGTATATTTTTATTCTAAAGTTTCTACCTACACTTATACACACCTCCATCTAATGGGTAACGAACATACTGTTTATGTATACGGTGAACTTTCACCTCACAAAATGATGATTGTTCAATTTTCCTTAGCACCACTCACAGTGAAAATTATGATGGAAACTCAATTTATATATATTATATATTGTATTTATTATTTATTTAATCTTATTCATTCCTTTTATAGCACATATCTTTTTACTTTCCATTTGGTGTAAATATGATAATTTTGTTTGAGGAAGTTTGGACTACCGCTCCATCAAAGCGATGTGATTCATTCACACACTACATGGAATGTATTAAGGATGAGTTTAGTAAAATTATAAGATATATATAACATTATAATTATACTATTATTATATTATATATATTTATATATATGTAATTTTCTTCCTTTATTTCAATACAACAATAAAAATAGAAACAGCGTTCATGTGTACGTACGGCCTACCATCTCCACAAATGGTGTATTACATTTAATAATTATATATTACAAAGATTATTATAAAAAAATATAAATGATATAAATGATATTTATATCATATTTTAAATTATGTAATCATGATAAGAACTAATGATATAATAAATTGAGACACATGTGAAAAACAAAGAGAGTATTACCCCAAGTAAAACCTTAAGATAGAATTGTTAACAAATGAGTAATATGAAGCCATAATAAAACACTATATGGTATTATAAGTAAGAAAATGGTTCTTATATATAGGTATAATAAATTTATATTTATTATATAGTATTTTTTAACGAGTACGGTTAGATTTAAGACTAAAGGTAAGGGGATCTCAACACACTTTTTATTTTCGTGAGATATATGTCCTGTTCACCACTCTTCCCTTTTGAGTGATGTATGTACTGAATATTATTGTATTATATAAATATTATACTTAAATTTATGGTTATTAAAATATCCAATTTATGATATTTCTTTCATGGGGATTAATTTTTAAAAGTTTCCAAATCGGGGAAATACTTTTGTCTCAGTTTTCCTTTTTTGGGATTCATGTTTTGTAATGAACCTAAATCTATTTCGAGGTGTATATAAGTCCATTTTACATGTTATATCATGAATTACCTCATTTTCATGGTATTTTAAGTTTCATCTTTTTTACTTTTATTAAATGGAGTGTATAATCCGATGTTACCAAGTTATAAGAGTTCATTGATACAATCTCATTGCCTTCAAAGATTGTTTATGTTTATGCTTCCTTTGATGAAATATTATGACCCATATCTCAATAACATTCATGAATTTTCTTATCCTATAGATATTATTTATTCATTCATATATTAGTACCGTTTTTTCACTCTTTGGTTCATATGATAGTTAAGAATTTTTTTAAGAAAGCCTGACTTTACCCTCTCTTCACTCGGAAATATATGTTCCTTAAAAACTATGTTTTCTAAAAATGGTTTCCAATTATATTGTACCATTCTCCTTTAATATTTAAAATAATTTTTTACCCTTTTTTCTTTTACCAATTTCTTCAAATAAATATTCTTGTCACTATCCTAATAATTAATTTTTCTATCCTTTTTACCATGCAAAAGGAATGTTTTTTACCTCATACGGCAGGTACTGATTTACCCACCATCATTTCATTGAATCTTCCTTTAAATTCTTTAAAGTTTAATTTTTAATATTTTTTTAAAAGTTATTTTCAAGGAAAATTGTTTTGAAAATGTTTTCAAACTTATTTTATAAGTTTTCAAGGAAACAAATTTTCAAAATGTTTTCATGCCTTATTTATAAGTTTTCAAAGTATTTTAAAAGAAATAGATTTTAAAATATTTTCAATCTCCTTTCATTTATTTTCAAGTAAAAATGTTTTAAGAACATTTTAAAGCTATCTTTATATGTTTTCAATGTTTTTTCAAAGAAAAATGTTTTTAAAATGTTTTGAATCTTATTTTATATGTTTTAAATGAAAAGGTTTTTAAAATTATTTCAATAATTGTTTATAAGTTTTCAAGGTATTTTTTTTAAGAAAATTATTTCAAAATGGTTTATGTATTAAAAAGTATTTTTCAAAGAAGAAAGAAAATTTTCCTCAAGAAACATTTTTGAATTATATTTCAAAATTATTTTCCATATAAGATGATATATGGTGATTTTACTCATACCCTTCTTGGAAATGATCTAAATGTTCCATTAATATTATTTCTATGAATGGGTTTTTCTTAATGACATGGTATTTATGAAACTTATTTATCTTTCACAGGTTATATCGTTATGAATCTTATTTCTCTTTCACGGGTTATATTGTTTGGAAATTTATTTCTCTATCACTAGTTATATGTTTATGAAATCCATTTCTCTTTCATAGCTTATGCTTTTGATTAAATGATTGTGATACCAATCTTTTTCACATTTTATTATATGATTACATGTTTATAATACATAATTAATTTCATGGGTTATCATTTGATTATTTATGATTTTGTGAAACATGTATTAATGATTTCATTATGAGATGGGTGGGACCTATATATCCTTCTAATTCATTGGGTAAAGATTTATATCTTGTGAGATATACTAATACGGTATTGGGAATGAACCTTAACTACTAAGATGGCCATGGGAGTGAACCATGACTACCAAGATAGTATGAAGATTGAACTCATGCTACTAATATGAGCATAGGAGTGAACCATGTCTACCAAGATGGTTTGGGGAGTGAACCCACGATACTAATATTGTCTTGGAAGTGATGCCTAGGATACTATGGAAATCATATTATATACTTATCTGTATTACACAATTATATGTTTTATTCATATGTTGTGCTTTTATGGATTATGATTATAATTCTATTATGATGCATGTCTTATGAATTTCCAATATTTATTATGATCTATAATATTCAATGTATGATCTTAAAATGTTATTCTCAAGTTTCGTACCCTTTGTTAATGTTATGCTTACACATTTCCTTTATTTTCCATTACTGGGTATCTAAGCTCACCCCTTGTTATGTTCCCTTTACCCAAGTTATAATGAAAGGATTTAGGTTTAATTACTAAAGTTTAATATTTTTATGAGAGATATTGAATATCTTTAACCAAGATAGAAGATTTGGTTTCCAAGTTTCCAAATACACTAAACTATTACCATCCTCAGGCATTTATTATTGTAATATATTGAATATTCATCCAAAATGGTGTAATATACATGTATGTTAAGTCTGGGTCACTATAATATATATACTTGTTTTATGATGCATTGTAGTTTTTTAATAAGATATTGTTATTTATGATCATTGTTGAGTGATATATCTGTATTCTCTACTATTGTGATATATCTCTTCAAAATTAGTTAATTGAAGTTGAGCATGATTTTTTGATATATATATATATATATATATGATTATGAATAAAAGGTAGGTATAGAGGACTAGTATTGAGCCTTGGGTAGAAGTATGAGGGTTATATCTTGTGTGTGGGTATCTCTTAGGATATTTATTTTAATACAAATTCCATTTAGGATACTTAAAATTGAATAAGATACTATAAAAAGCAGTTATATACATTATAATCATTAATTTATAATTTTAGAAAAATTATACCTCAAAGACACCTGATTTACCAAACCTGTGATGACACACTCGTTCCACCCTAGACTATTTCATAGGATTAACCTAAGTGTGCTCCCACACATACTATGGTGGTTTAGGTGGTGAACATACCCAATCTGAGAGTCCTAAAAAGGATTATGGTTGACTATTCTTGAAACATTCAACTATAGAATATACCAAAATTTTAGGGAAATATTTTCCTTCAGGATTATTAGGAAAAAATTGATATCATAGAGGGAATCCTTGACCTAGTAAAGTATATTAGGGAAAGAAAGAATAATCTTATAACTTTTATGATTCATAAACCTACCAATATGTGGTGAGTTTTCATGGTAAACATAGATAGACATGTGGAACTTACTTGGGAGGTATTCAAGGGGTTATTATTTTAGTACCCCCCCCCCCAACATTATAATACTAGACCAATATCAAGAGTTTATAAATTCTTAGAAAAGGACGATGATGGTTTCTTCTTACTAGGATCATTTCATGGATTTTATACTCTTTTCTCCAATTTTGTTATGGAAGGAAACACAAAAGACTAGAAAGTTATAGATAAGGATATTTATAAATCTTAGATGTTATGTTAGGCGATTTGACCTAATGATATATGAAAAAGTTCTTCACAAGGCCCAAACTTTTGAGAAACAGTTTGAGGAGAATAGTATTTCATGTTTTATTCTATCTTATAGGTGATGACACCCAAATTTCACATTTTTTGTAGACATTGCACTACTACAAAATGAATCTCTAGCCACGGACCTATAGCCACGGTTTTATAAGTCCGTGGCTATAGCATGGTTATACCAATGGATGAAAATTCATCCGTGGCTATATGTGAGATTTGGCCAATATCTCGGGCTCCTCCTACGGAACCCTCCCCGACTCACTCCCCTCCCCCGACGCACTCCCCTCCCCGGACGATCTCGCCTCCCCCCTCCCCGGACGATAGCGCCTCCCCCGACGCCGACGCACTCCCCTCCTCCCTCGACGCACTCCCCTCCTCCCGATGACCTCTCCTCCCCGGATGATCACGCCTCCCCCAACGGACTCCCCTCCTCCGGACGACCCCGACGAACTCCCCTCCTCCCCCGATGGACTCCCCTCCTCCCCCAATAGACTCCCCTCCTCCCAACGGACTCCCCTCCTCCGGACGACCGCAACTCCCCTGCTCCCGATGGAATCTCCTCCTCCGACGAACTCTCCTCCTCCTGACGGCCTCCTCCGGACGACCTCATTGCTGGTATCTTTATCATTCCATTTTTTATCATTTCCAGTATCTTTATCTTTAACAATAGTTTTTTCAAAATCCATATATGTAGTAATTAGATCCTTCTCAAGAATATTTCCACTCTTTTAGATATAACTTGTCAAATTCAAACTCTTGATATACCCATAATGAATATAGGGAACCGACCTGAAATTACTAATAAAATGAGGGGGTGAGAATTAGAGGGTGATCCACCCAAAATCAGGATACAAATGAGAATCCTTTTTTAGAATTTCCAAGTCCTAGATAATAGAGACATATTTAGGTATCATAAATTATGTATTAGTCTTTATTGACCTATTATAATTGGGATTGAAGATCTCAAAACAGCTTTTTCAAATTGCCTTTCTAATTTTAAAAATATTGGCTTCACATTATTAGGTTTTTAAAACAGTTTTTTCGATGTCAAAAGTCATTGGGTGTGGGTTAATTCTTCTCTTTTTGACCCCATTTTGGTCAGATCAAGAAACCAACATGTTAGTTTCTCTTTTTCTGATTTTGGATTCAAGTTATATTATTCTTTAATTTATGCTAGTAATAGTTATCTAGATCGATGAACTCTTTGGGGTGAAATTGGTTCTCTCAAAAACAATATTAATGATCCTTGGATCATTCTTGGGGACTTTAATTTGATTATCAATCCAGAAGAAAAAAAATGTCCTATGAACTAGTCAATTTATTTTAGTGAATTCAATGGTTTTATTATACAAAATGATTTTATTTAAGTGAATCATTTTGGGGAAAAGATAACTTGTTATAAAGGGCACCCCAAATGTATGATGGCCAATAAAATCAATAGGGATTTTGTTAATTATTTTTCTTTACATTTTTGGGATTCAATTTCAAGTATATCATTATCTCATCTTTACAATGATCATCAACTTATTTTGAAAATGTTGTTTGGGAAGTTTGGTGTTCAGTAGGTGGTAAGAAGAATGATATTTCATGTATTATTAAACAAATGATTCAGAAGGTAAATCATTAACATTGGAGTAAGGATATGTTTATTCATCTTGACATGGACATATCCAATCTTGATGCCTCTCGTCTGTCCTTCCAAGAGCAGTGTACCCATGATGATTTCTCTAGTTTTGTTTCATTGGAAACTGAGATGACTCTTAATCTTAACTATTTATCCAATATATAAGATGTAATAAAAAATATTCATCTAGAGATAATTTAAATAAGGATTGTGTTATAAATTCCAATTTCATTAATAATATTCAAATTTTTCAGAAAATTTTTAGGCCTCTTTCTTTAATAAAAATAGGAGATCAAATTCTGGACAATAGACATGACTTTTTAGAGCACATTATTTTTTATAATGAATATCACATTAATGACTCATCTACCATCCCCCACAATAGAGGGTATTATACCCAATTTGTAAATTCATAAAGATAATATAGAACTTTTATCAATTAATTTGGAACTATAAATCAACGATGCAATTTTTAGTTTTAGGCCGAAAAGCTCCCAGGGTCCTGATGGAATTATAAATTTCTTTTTTCAGAATTATTGGGAGATCATTGGTGAAGATGTTTTCAACCATGCTCTTAATTTTTTCAATTGGGACCTTCAACCTAATGGATTAAATTCTCAATTCCATTACCAAATTCCAATGACAGAAAATGAAAATTACATACACTTATTCCAGCCAGATGCTCTTATCAACACTTTAAAAAAAGTTATTACAAATATCATTTCAATTAGACATTCTACCATCTCTAATAAAATTGTTCCTTATAATAAATTTTGATTCATTAAAGGAATGACCATTGATGATTGTATTGTTATGGATTTAGAGTGATTCAATCTCTTTAAAAACCCTATTCATGGGGGGGAATGTTGCCAATAAATTAGACATTAAAAAGGATTTTCATAGCTTGTATTGGGGATTTATATTTAAAATTATTCTCATGTTTGATATTGAGGAAACATTAATTAATTGGATTTTGATTAATTTTACATCTGGTCATATCTCATTTTTTGTAAATGGATCCCCAGAGGGATACTTATCTTGTTCAAGAAGAGTTAGGCAAGGTGATACACTTTTTTTTATTATTTTAGTTATTTCATTAAATTGTCATTTTCTATTGTTTTCCCTCATGGATAAAAATGGAAAGATGAAGGCTATTAGTGTTTGTCATAGTTCTTTTACTTCTACCCAACTACATTATGCTGATTATATCATCCTCTTCAATAAATGGGATAAAATAAATATCGAGAATATCATGAAATCTCTTCTATAATATGAGAATATTTCTAGGAAACAACTTAGTTGGAATAAGTCCATTGTCTACATTGGTAGAAATATCTCAAAAATTATTAAATCAAAATTCATCACAGATTTGGTAATTAGAAATGTTTTTCCATCTTTCCATATCTTGGTGCTCTGATGTTCTGTGTCCGACTGAAGGATTATTATATTCATGTGATAATTAGTAAGATCAACAATTAGCTTGAAACATGGAACGGAAAATCCATTTTAATGGCTTGTCATGTCTGTTTGGTTAAAGCTATTATTGTTTCTAAATTTTTTTATTCCCATATGGTTTATAAATGGCCTTGTTCTCTTATCAAGTCTATTACTGTGGCCATGAAAATCCTTATTTATATTGGTAGTATTTTGGAAAAAATATTAGTAACTATGCCTTGGAACACCTGTTGCAGATCATTTGATAGGGGTCCTTGGTATCGAAAATATCAGTCTTTATAATAAATCCTTTTACGCTTATTTAGTTTGCAAACTAGTAATTGACCCCTCAGAAGCTACTGCATTCTGATCGTCTAAATTCATTATTATTCTCAGAAGTGAAAACATAAATTAAATGTATTCCTCTATTTGGTCTTCCTATATATCTGCATTTTCCCTTATTGATGTTGATGTTAAATGGAATGTCTCTTAGGATTCTTCTCCCATGGTTTGGAAAGATAATTGGACAGGTGATCCTCTTGTTGATTCTCTTATTCGTGATGTTTCAAACATAGATATTGATGTTTCTATTAAGGGTCAATTTGATAATATTTTTTATTCATTGGACACTATAGGATCTTACACTATCCAACTAGATTCACATTAAATCAGTTTATATAGGTGAATAGACCTTAGAGGCCCCACAACTCTTAGAGATTCCATGGGGGAGGAATCTGATTGATGGACTTGATCATCTCTGGGTCAATCTCGATGACCATATATCTTGTAGTAAAGTGGAGAAACCTAATAGAGGTAACCCTGAATGTGAACTTCAGGGAGTTTATCTTAAAGTGTATGAAATATAGGAAGATAAACAATTTCTCAAGATCCTTGAGATGGTCCAAATATGGTAGTATATTTCCACCAAATAATCCTAGTAGAATTCCACAAATTTCATGATAATTTGCTTGAAGATGTGGTGCATGGACAGTTGATAAGTGGATTATGCCTTATTCTATCCCATGAGAATCAATTAAAAGTATAAATTCCCCTATGGAACCATAATTATGGGAGACTCTACATCCTTGGGGGCCATCCATGTCTGATTATACCTAGAGTATCCATCCATAAAAGATAGGGCCTGGAACCCTGTTATAGCATTGATTAATAGCTTTTTCATTGGAAGGGAAAAATAATACTTTAGATAATGGTGGTTGAGTTATAAAAAGTCAATATTGATGATTACTTAATATCTTTTGAAACAATACATATAATGTTAAGTCATTTTCTAGATTATTTATCTAATGTTTGTTTATCTGCCTCAGGATGGATAGATACTGGATGTACAACATTGATCGAATCACTGATGAATTTCAGAAGGAGTTACAATATTTTTTGGACTTTGCATTCACTAATGATTCAGATGGCGGGTTGATTTGATGCCCGTGTTTTGATTGTGTTGGAAGACCTTGGTTAACTCGTGAGGAAGTGAGTAACCATATCACTAAAAGTGGTTTCCAAAAAAATTATCATGTGTGGTATCACAATGGAGAAAAAGCTCAAGTGTTGAATGCCATTGATTCAGTGGAAAATATTGGTATGAAAAATTTGATTTATGATCAGTTTCCTTTTGTTTCTGAAGCTAGCTCCTCATGTAGACCAGTGCAAGAGAAAATGAATACTGGAACACAGTTCTCATCTATTAATCAAGATGATGATGTTGAGAGTGTTAGAAAGTTGATGGAAGATGCAAATACCCCAGTATATCAAGCATGTGGAAAAATGAGCAAACTTGAGTTTTTAATGCGATTATATCATGGGAAAACAATGTATGGATTTAGTAATACTACGGTCGACTATCTCCTTACATTTATTAAGGATTTACTGCCTGATGATGCATGTATTCCAGAAAATGATTACATGGCATCAAAGTTAGTTGACAAATTTGGATTTTCATCTAGTAAGATTCATTCTTGTCTCAAAGACTGTTGTTTGTTCTAAAAGGAGAATGCATACTTGAGTTAGTGAAAACAGTGTGGCACATCAAGGTGGAAGACTAATAAAGACGGATCTCAATCTCGCATACCACATAAAGTGATGTGGCACTTCCCTTTAATTCCCAGGATTCAAAAAAAAATTATGTCAGAACAAATGGAAAAGAATATGAGATGGCATGCAGATGAAAGAAATAAGGATAATGATGAAATAGTGCATCCTGCAGATGGGTTGGCTTAGAAGAAATTTGATAGGTTACATCCTGATTTTTCAGCTGACCCACGAAATGTTAGATTGGGATTATCCTGTGATGGTTTCAACCCATTTAGCCAAATGCATACTTCACACAGTACTTGGCCTGTTTTCATTCACATTTATAACTTTCCTTCATGGATGTGTATGAAGAAGCCGTGCACTATCCTGAGTATATTGATATTTGGACCTAGTGATCCTGGAAATGGTATTGATATATACTTGCATCCATTAATAGAGGAGTTAAATGAGATTTGGATTGTTGGTGCACAAGCATATGATGCATTCAGAAAGGAGTACTTTATATTTCGTGCAGCTTTATTATGGACGATAAATGATTTCCCTGCCTACGGAATGATGTCTGGCTGGAGTACTAAAGGGAAATTATCTTGTCCTATTTGTATGAAAAATACACGTTTCCGAAGATTAATGGTTCGAAAACTTTCAGCTTCATAGGGCATCGACGTTTTCTACCAATGGATCATCCATACAAGAAAAATCGGAGACAGTTCGATAATGCCATCGAGACAGATGAGACACCTCAACGAATGTCAGGGACTGATATCATCCTATAGACTGCCCGTAATTAAAGTCCCCAAGAATCGTACTAAAGGGAAATTATCCTGTCGTATTTGGCCCGGCTCCAGGACGACACCCTGTGGCGGTTACTCCTCCAGGACGACACCCTGTGGCGGTCACGCCACGGTCATGCCTCGGTCACGCCGCGGTCACACCGCGGTCACGCCATGATTTGGCCCTGCTCCAGGACGACACCCTGCGGTGGTTACTCCTCCAGGACGATACCCTGTAGCGGTCACGCCGCGGTCACGCCGCGGTCACGCCGCGGTCACGCCGCGGTCACGCTGCGGTCATGCCGCGGTCACGCCGCGGTCACGCCGCGGTCACGTCGCGGTCACGCCGCGGTCACGCCGTGATTTGGCCCTGCTCCAGGACGACAACCTGCGGCGGTTACTCCTCCAGGACGACACCCTGCGACGGTCATGCCACGGTCACGCCGCGGTCACGCCGCGGTCACGCCGTGGTCACGCCGTGATTTAGCCCTGCTCTAGGATGACACCCTGCGGTGGTTACTCCTCCTTAGAGAAACATTGAATGGTTAGCTCTATAATTTTTCGTATTTCCTCATTCCTAAACTATATCTCCTCTCAGCGCTACCTCTCATCCATCTTTCCACAAAACGTGCATAGCAGGTGGTACAAAGGCTCAGTTCAACTGAAAACATTGGTTTGGAATTGTCTGTCATATTTTATTGTATATGTATCACATAATATTTGTTCGGTAATTCTTCTTTTTCCTCATCCTCTTCACATGTTGTCCGAACCAGATCAGCCTCATCCTCTGCACATGTCGTCTGAACTGGATCAGCCTGTTGTGATGGAAATTCAATGTCTGCTTTTGGCTGTTTTAGATGAAATTCCTTCCATAATTCCCTCATCTCATGCAGTACTCATTGGGGGGTCTGCAGGAGGTGTCTAGGGGGGTGTCTTAGGGGGTGTCCAGGGTGTGTCCAGGAGGTGTCCAGGGGGTGTCCAGGGGTGTCCAGGGTGTGTCGAGGGGGTGTCCCGGGTGTGTCCAGGGGGTGTCCAGGGGTGTGTCCAGGGCTTGTCCAGGGGGTGTCCAGGGGGTGTCCAGGGGGAGGGCTGTCCAGCTGGGGGAGGGATGTCCAGCAGGGGGAGGGGTGTCCAGCAGGGGGGAGGGGTGTCTAGGCAGGGGGGAGGGGTGTCCAGGCAGGGGGAGGGGCTGTCCAGTAGGGGGAGGGGTGTCCAGGTAGGGGTAGGGGCTGTCCAGCAGGGGGGAGGGGTTGTCCTGCAGGGGGTAGGGGTGTCCAATAGGGGGGAGGGGTGTCCAGGCAGGGGGAGGGGCTGTCCAGCAGAGGGGGAGGGGCTATCCTTGAGGAATGTCTAGCTGAGAACGATCATGAATAGGTGTAACAGTAGGTAGAGTAAAATGTGGAAGCCCTATTAGTATATGTCACGTGTAACCAATAGGGTGAGGTCTATAATGATGCTCCTAGACATGTTCTGGTTGTGTAAAAAATGTTGGGAACTCTCTATTTTCTATTTCTTGATTCATGTATGTTGGTTGTTGGTTGTTGGTACCCCATGTTGATAGGATGTTTCATCTTAATTCTAGTTGTGGTAGAGAACCCTCTTTGATAAGGAGCTCAAGTTGGGAGTACAAGTTGACGATCTGCTTATAGAATATATCCAGCAGAATTGTGCTTTACCAGTTTCAGCATGAACACATCCTTGGGATTCTTATTCCTCTATTAAGTCTTCCTAGGATTTACTAGTAGTAGAATTGTTATCCCAGGTGACCTCTTTTTAACCTTATTTGTATTTTTTTCTAACATAGTGTTTGGTATTAATATTTTTCCCTTTCAGAGCATCTTTCAATGAAGTATTAATAGAGGATGGCTTGCAGAATTTATGTACAATTCTGCACTTATCAGTGGCATGGCCTATCATCCTACAATGCTCATTGTACTTTGGTATGTTTTCTAATACAAAAAAATACCTCAATAAGATGATCATTTATATCAATAGAAACACATTCCAGGGGGTGTAGAAAGGGGAAAGGGGAGGGGTGTCCGGCAGGGGGGTGTCCAGCAGGGGGGAGGGGTGTCCAGGGGGTGTAGGGGGTGTCCAGTGGGGCTATCCAGTTGGGGCATGGGGGCTGTCCAGTGGGGTGCAGGGGGTAGGGGGCAGGAGACAGGGGTGTCTAGCAGGGGGAGGGGTGTCCAGCAGGGGGAGGGGTGTCCAGCAGGGGGAGGGGCGATCCAAGCAGGGGGAGGGGTGTCCGGCAGGGGGGGAGGGCTGTCCAGGGGGTGCAAGGGGTGTCCAGTGGGGCTGTCTAGTGGGGTTGTCCAGTTGGGGCATGGGGGTTGTCCAGTGGGGTGTAGGGGGGCATGGGGGACAAGGGGGCATGGGGGGTGCAGGGGGGTGTTCAAGGGGGATGTCCAGGGGGTTGAAAGGGGGTGGAAGAGGGTTGTCCAGGAACCTAAGCCCATGCAGGTTATGAATGTCTCTATAGAGAAAATGCAGTGCTGTCCAAATCTGGAAAATATCATAAAACATCCCACAGATACTTCACAGGCACCAGGTATAACTATTTCACCACCTATAGATAGTGAGAACAGTGTTATAAAATCTGGTAACTCTATTTCAAATCATAATTCCAATGTTTTGTTTAATGCAGTACTACATGAAATTCAAGCAGATTTTATCTGAGGATGAGCATGTGTGACCATGATTTCACCAAGCAGTTTGTTTAGTTGATAAACAGTTTTACAGGTAATGTTTTCCAATTTCAAATATGTTTTATTTTATTTCCATAAACATTTTATAGTTTATTCTGTTTTATTTTCTAGACTGATTATATGTATGTTTTCATAGATTACTCATATATAGCTACTTATTAATTTTGTTTCAACTATTTCCCAAGTCATACTTAGAACCTATAGTATGGGGTGGTCCTACTAAGAACCTATAGTATGGGGCCAGTGTCCAGTAGGGGTCCAGTGTCCAGCAGGGGTAAATATGCAGGGGGAGTCCAGTGTCCAGGGGGGAGTCCAGTGTCCAATAGGGGTAAATATGATTTGGGCATCCCAAGAACTAGTTTCCAGGGGGAGTCTTGTGTCCAGCAGGGGTACAAGGGGGCTGGTAGGGGTGGGGGGAGTATGGGTCCAGTGTCTAGCAGGGGTCAAGTGTCCAGTAGGGGTAAATATGTAGGGGGCCTAGCAGGGGGCCTAGCAGGGGCAGGGGGCCTAGCAGGGGGCAGGGGGCCTAGTAGGGGGCAGGGGGGCTGGCAGGGGGGCTGGCAGGGGGGCTGGCAGGGGGCAGGGGGGGCTGGCAGGGGGACTAGTAGGGGGGACTGGCAGGGGGTGGTAGGGGGGGACTGGCAGGGGGCAGGGGGGCTGGCTGGCAGGGGGGCAAGCAGGGGGTGGCAGGGGGGGAACTAGCAGGGGGCAGGGGGCAGGGGGGCTAGCAGGGGGTGGCAGGGGGGGACTAGCATGGGGCAGGGGGGAAAGTCAGGGGGTGGCAGGGGGAGGGGTGTCCAGGCAGGGGGGGAGGGGTGTCCAGGCAGGGGTAGGGGTTGTCCAACAGGGGGGAGGGGTGTCCAGACAGGGGGAGGGGTTGTCCAGCAGGGGGGAGGGGCTGTCCAGCATGGGGGGAGGGATGTCCAGCTGGGGGAGGGCTGTCCAGTAGGGGGAGGGGTGTCCAGCAGGGGGGAGGGGTGTCCAGGTAGGGGGGGTGTCCAACAGGGGGAGGGGTGTCCAGGCAGGGGGAGGGGTTGTCCAGTAGTGGGGAGGGGCTGTCCTGCAAGGGGGAGGGGTGTCCAGCAGGGGGAGGGCTATCCAGTAGGGGGGAGGGGTGTCCAGCAGGGGGGAGGGGTGTCCAGGCAGGGGGAGGGGCTGTCCAGGAGAGGGGGAGGGGCTATCCTTGAGGAATGTCTAGCTGAGAACGAGCATGAATAGGTGTAACAGCAGGTAGAGTAAAATGTGGCAGCCCTATAAGTATATGTCATGTGTAACCTAGAGGGTGAGGTCTGTAATGATGCTCTTATACATGTTCTAGTTGTGTAAAAAATTTTGGGAACTCTCTATTTTCTATTTTTGATTCATGTATGTTGGTTGTTGGTACCCCATGTTGATAGGATGTTTCATCTTAATTCTAGTTGCGGTAGAGAACCCTCTTTGATAAGGTGCTCAAGTTGGGAGTACGAGTTGAGGATCTGCTTATAGAATATATCCAGCAGAATTGTGCTTTACCAGTTTTAGCATGAACACATCCTTGGGCAGGGGGGGCTAGCAAGGGGGACTGGCAGGGGGACAAGCAGGGGCATGGGGGGCTGGCAGGGGGACAAGCAGGGGGTGGCAGGGGGGACTGTCAGGGGGCAGGGGGGACTGTCAGGGGGGACTTGTAGGGGGCAGGGGGGACTAGCAGGGGGTGTCAGGGGGCAGGGGGGACTGGCAGGGGTGGCAGGGGGTGGCAGGGGGTGGCAGGGGGTGGCCAGGGGGGGTGTCGAGGGGGTGTCGAGGGGGTGTCGAGGGGGTGTCTAGGGGTGTCGAGGGGGTTGGGGGTATTTTTTATGGATTTGGACACCCTATAGACACAGTTTAAACCGTGGCTATTGGTTTATTGCCACGGTTATTAACCGTGGCTATAGACATAATTCCATGGTTTAAAACTGTGGCAATTAAGTCTGTCCGGCCTTTAGTATAGCCACGGTTAAAACTGTGGCATTAGGTATACAGCCACGGTTTTGAACCGTGGTTATAGTGTTACAGCCACAATTTGGAATCGTGGCTATAGGTCTAGGCCTATAGCCACGCCAAACTTAGCCATGGTTTGAGGAACCGTGGCTATTACCTATAGCCACGGTTTTAGGTCCTATAGCCACGGTTTAGAACTGTGGCTATAGCCTTAATTTCCAGTGGTGTTGACTCTTATGGTAGTAAAAAGATGAGGGTTGAAGAGGTACTACAAGTTAGTAATAATGTGAAGAAAGTTAGGGATTCTTCTACTCCCTCTATAGAAGGAAGTTCGACCATGTTCTACAACTATTTATGGAAGGGAAATTTTAGTACATCATGTATAAGGTCACCAATGAAATATAATAGGTGTGTAAATATAGAACATATTCTATGGTCTTTTTCTATGATTCCGTATTTACAATAAATGATGATGGGTTAGGGTGTAGGTTGGGATCCTAAAAAACATACACAAACATCACATATTTCAGTTCCTTGATTGATTCATGCTTTGAGGACATACATGATTTATGTGATGGATGTGATATTAGATAACAATGGAGAGTGACCTTCTATAGTTATATGTATTGCCTTAATTTCTTATATTCCTTATAATAATTTATTCAATAAATGATCTTCCAATTCTTTAATATTTTCTGAACTCCTTGATGGCCTAGATTTTTTAGTTAAGCTATCTTCAGATTTAATCAATCATAACATTATCTTGGGGAAAAGTATATAGTCTCAAGAAATTACCTAAGTGTCCCTTTTTCACTAGATACAGACAGTTATGGGACTTCATGATCCTAGATATGGCTATTTTCATTGTAATGATCATAATGGACTGGTTATCTAGTTATCGGTTTAAAATTGACTACTATAGGAGACACATGTATTTCACCATGCATGGAGGAGGGAGGTTCATATTGATCGATGGGTTAAATATAGAAGAATATATGATAGGACCAGACCTTAGTCAGATCAAAGTGATCATGACACAAGTAGTGGGCTTGGATATTGTAGCATAATCGGTAATATCCACCTATATTCTTCATCAAGTGGTAGAGCATTATCAGGATTATTTTCTAGATGACTTCTATGGTCTCCATCCACATATAGTAAATGTGTTTGTCATTGATATTTCATTAGGGTTACAATAAATATTGATTCCCTATTATCATATTCTACCTACTGATTTTAGAAGATAGGGTCTTAATCAGATTGAGAAAATAACCTTGGAGTTCTCCAATGTTTTTTACCAATAATATAGATGTTAATATATGGATTTATGTGGACTACATGGAACAAAATTAAGGTAATAGTGGAGAATATATAAAAATTTTCCCATAATGATGATCTTATTGAAAAATTATGGGGATCCCAATGGTTCTCAATGTTCAGTATTTATTTAGGATACCATCAGTAGTGGGTCATAGAAAAGGATATTCCTAAGTCAACATTTAAGTGTAGATAGGGATTGTTTGGCTATCTTTCCATGCCATTTGGTTTCAACATTTCTCCATTGGTGTTCATGGCTCTCATAAATAGGGTTTTCCATCCATATATTGACTCTTTCATCATTTTATTCATAAAATATATCCTAATATATTCCAAGACATAATATATAGTAGCAAGGAACTTTGAGATTGTCTTGAGAAGCCATTGAGAACATCAGTTATACACAAAAATGTAAAAGTTCCACTTTTAGATTCAAAAGTTGTGGCTTCATTTAAAAGTGATTTTTGAGATATGGATTTTAGTGGACATAGAGAAGGTACATACAATTTTTTATTGAAAACATCCTAGGAACATGTTTTAGAGCAATGATTTTCTGGGGATTATGGGTTAATATTGAAATTTCATCAAGCCTTCTCCAGTTTGGAATCACTGATGATGAAGCTAACTAATAAGGATGTGAAATTAGAGATTTTTTATCATTGTGAAGAGGAATTTCCATATTTAAATTGGAGATAGAACAAAATCATAGTTTTCTTTGTCCCAGACGCTAGGAATGGATACATTGTGTATTGGTATTCCTTGAGTATTGGGTTAGGATTTGTGTTGTTGTAGAGAGATCATGTAGTTTCTTATGGTTCATGCTATTTGTGACCCCATGAGTGTAAATACATGATGAATAACTTAATTATCTCTAATTTTGTCTATGCTTTGATGTGTTGGGGATATTATCTATTCAATGAGAGATTTATCATCCATATAGACCATAAGATGTTGTGATATAAATTCTCTTAGTGGTATATAAATTTTAGATAGATATGTTGGTTAGAGTATCTATAGACATTTTAATTTATGATATCCCATGCTCCAGAGAAAGGTAATATCATTAAAGATTCTATTAACAAGAAAATTCTAGATATGGAGGCGCATGGAGAGTATATTTCACAGTAAGAATAAAAATTGAATATTTTGATGGATATATTTCTAGGGGAACATTAATGATCAATTCTTCCCCATTGAACCCTGTGAAAGTGATCCAAGAGTTATACCAAGATTTTATGGTGATGTAATATTGATTTTTAAGATATGATTTCATCCCAAGATAGTCCTTATATAAGGAAAACATTATTAACATCCATGGAAGAGTATTTTTCTAGCTTCTTTGTGGGGGAGATATGAGGATAGATTCTCATTACATTAATTTTAATGTGTATCCAAGGTTTATGAAAATGTTCCAAGACCTGTGAAGTTGATTGTTTTTGTCTAGTTATGAAGAGATACATCATTGATTTTGCCTCACAATTCAACATATTATAAAGTTTAAAGACTGAGAATTATTATCTTAGTGGTCTCATTCATCCACTTATGATACCTACATAGAAGTGGTATAACATAATGATGGAATTAATGATAATACTTATTAGGATCAATAAGATTCATGATTCTATTTGTTTAATATATTATCAAAAGATGAAAGTGGATCATTTCATGAATACGCAAGAGACCCTTTAAGTGAATATGTTGGGGAATCTATATTCACAAAAGATTATATGCCTATATAGAGATCCTATGAGTATAATATTAGATTCATATGTGCATTTCATGTCATTTTTTTGGCAGGGTGTATAGAAGTATTTGGGGACCCATCTGTGACTAATTACTACATATCATATATAGATTAATAGACATTAGGAGTGGAAAATTCATATTTTAATGGATATATTATGGGTATGAATTCCTAACTTTATTGGGGCTTGGAATAATCCCCTAGAATTGATTGAGTTTTCATACAATAACAGATTCTAGGAAAAAATCAGATGGAACCTCATAAGTTTCTTTATAGTTGGTCAGTTCGCTCACTGCTATGTTGGTACAAGGTAGGTGTGACAGCTGTAGTTGGGTCGAGCAAGATACAAGGAACCTCTAAGAGAGTATAGATAAACAAGATGTTGTTGGTTAATAATCTTAGTATATATATATCATATTCTGATAATATAAGATAACCTCAAGAGGTCACAATGGGCAATAAGGTCTTTTTTAGTGTGTCAACGTGGTTGGGAAATAAATGGTTATGGAAGAAAGGGAATCTAGCTCCTATAGTTATTAGACTATTTGAGATTATTGATCACGTCAGGATAGTGGCATACCATTTAGATCTTCCTCTATTATATTTAGTTATGCATGATGTGTTTCATTTTTCTCATCTTTAGAAGTACATTCCTAATCCTATGTATGTGATCAACTATGTGGGAATTGACTGAGAGGTTGGGAAATCATTTTTGGAGCACCTAGTATGAATCATAGACCATTATTAGAAGGTATTAGGAGGAAAGATAGTGCCACCTATTAGAGTACTATAGAAACATATACATATTCTATAGGAGATGTGGGAATAGGAATCTGATGTGTAAGCTTAGTAATGTAATCCATTTGATCAAAAACTCGAGAGAACTTCTTGAGGAAAATAATAGATTAGAGTGGGGTTGTTGTGAAATCCTAATTTTACAATTTATATATATATATATCATTTTAGTAATAATTTATAAATTCTTTTAAGTGAAATTTTAATAAATTTCAATTCAAGTTTACAATTATGTAGACACTATTCTCTGCACAAAGGTAAATACTTTCTATCCTTACATAGGCCAGTTTTTTGGGAACTATGTAATGGTAAATAGAATGTTTGAGTGAAATGTAAAAGTATAAATATCACTACCTAAGGGAGAAATGAAGTTTTCAAAGGTTATATAAGGGAAAACTAGTCTCTGTGTAAAGGTAAGAATGTGTTACATAAAGGTATCTTTATTTTTTCAAAGTTTACATAAGGGTAAAACACAATACGCTAATGTGATAGCTAGGATTTATATACGGGTAAAATCTATTTTCCCTTATGCAACACTATATTGGTATAAATGTAGTTTATTTCTCTTAAAGTTCGAAAATGTAAAAAGGTTTCATGATTTTTAAAACCCTAAAATTATGTCAAACTAATTATTTTGACTTATTTAAAATGAAAAATCATATTCTTAAAGATTTTGAACACTTGGTATTTGATATTTTCTTCAAAGGTTAATTAAATGGAGATTTTAATTTGGGATTTTCAACACTGTGAACTAGAATACCTTGATAATAATTTTAAAAGACATAAACCTTTTATTTCCTTCAATTTTGGATATCCACTTGAGTAAGGTCTATATATAACCCCTTTCTCCAAGATTCATGAAAGTATTTTTCATTTAGTTCAAGTTCTTCTACAGGTTTCCATGCATGGTAGAACTCTATCTCTCTCTTTGTCTCCTCTATTCATTGGAAAAATATTTTTCATAGGAAAAATTATAAGTAGAAAATTTTAATTTCTCTTCTCCTTACCTTATGTACAATTTGTGAAATAATAGTTCCTTATATTTTGGGATAAATGGTTGGATTCAACCTTATAATATAATAAACCTAAATTTTCTAAGAATTATCAAATAATTATCTCAAGATTATTATGGAGAGATAAAATTTCATGTCACGACCCCCACCTACCAAAGATTCCCCTCTTGAGCTGGAAATGGTGAAAGGGAGATAATGACCCCCGAGTCCCACCTTCAGTAAGCCCCGGGTTGGTGACTAGCACCAAGGGTATGAGTTTTCACAAATATGGTAGGCATTACCCTTTTTATTATTTTGGATCGGGAAATAGGACAAGTCAACCACCAAAAAGAAAAGAACAAGTGTATATAAATAAACCCAAACCAAGCCCACGTGCATGTTTAAACAATTTTATAACAAGGTACAAGTACAAGGAAGCTCAAAAGTACAATACCAAATAAAACAAGAGAACAGCAACTGCAACAACTCCAACTGGCTGACTAGTAGGGTCCCGCACGGCCCTAGTAGTCCTCCTGGAAACCTGAATGTAAACGTAGGGTGAGCATACAAGTATACTCAGTAGGGAAACCTAAAGCTCTCGTGCACAAGTGGGAAGACATCCTAATGTCCCGTGAAAACAACAGAAGAAACCTAACAAGAAAAACTATCCACCCAATATCACCAGCCACACACTCACCAAAACACAATCATAGTAGGTAGTAGTAGTAGTATAAGAACAAGAGCATTGGGTACCCTGCACCATTTCCCATTAGTTAGTTGAACGTCCTGATGCTGTCACACTCTCCCTGCCCGCACACACCTGGGACTCATAACCACGTATCCCACCCGTAAACACCTGGGCCTCACAACCACACATCCCGCCCGCACACACCTGGGCCTCACCACCACGCATCCCGCTGCGCACACACCTGGTCCTCACTACCACAACCACATCCCCGCCTGAAGACACTTGGGCCTCATCCCGAAGATTCTTGGGAAAAGTAATAGTAACAGAACTCTCGCCCGAATACACCTGGGCCTAAAATCGAAACCTACCTGAAGAGTCTTAGGTGTAAGGTCGCCTCAATCCACTATAGCCTATAAGCCTGCCCGAAGAGTCTTGAGACTAATCATCCGAATCGAAACCTACCCGAAGAGTCTTGGGTGTAAGGTCGCCTCAAGCCATCACAGCCTAGGGGAGAAAGAGCAGGAAGGAGCTAGTAACTATGGGAAAACACCCTCTCCCATGAAATGGGAGTGTTCGGCACTATGTGCTCAACATGGGTGTGGTGCGATAAAACACAAAAGATATAGATATATATATATATCAACCACTCAGCCCAACCTATGGCTTCTAAAAATAGAAACTGAGCACGTGCCTCGGCACTGCTACCACGAAGCATGCATTCAACAAACAAACCCAACCCCATTTAGGTTTTCACATTTCAGCAGGAATTAAATTATTTAGTTCCTTAACTACTGGGAAACTATCCACAACCAACCACTTCAATCATCCGTAAAACATATCCCTGCCATCCACAAAACAAGTTAGGGAAACACAAGCAGCACAAAAAAACCCTTCTTAATAACCAACCAACCCATTGATTATTATTTCCATTTCATTACCAAGCCCCATCATTCATTAACTCTTCCATTTATTATTTAAACACAACATATAGTCCGCTCACATTTAAACCCATCCCTGCAGCCCCACTGCCAACCACCATAACCACACCACACATCATTATCCCTTTAACACCACTTATTGCAGCCCCACTGCCCATCACCATTAAACATTCACACCTCCCCACAACCAAGTCAACCGCAACCCCGCTTCTCACCTAAACCACAACAACCCACAAAACACCCCCATCATATTCCATGTAATCAAGCCAACACCCACATGTTCATTATTCCATTTTGTTTAACCGGGGTGATCACACAAGGGTTCCAGATTTTCATTTAAATATCCAACTTTATGTAATTAACCAATTTCCACATTCCACAAGCTTCCATCCATAAGAAAATACAAAAGGAGAGGGCAAAATTTAACTGCATAAGCAAAGGCCCCCAACGACCGTGATTTTCAGTAGGTAGAAGCTCATTCAATTCACAAATATAATATCACAGGATATAAAAAGTAAAGTAACAGCAATCACTAAATTCCCAACCCCATTATTTAACCAGTTATTATCTTTATTTAATGTTTCAACTATTTCTCATGAAAACAAAAGGATACCCGCCCCGCATGATACACAAATTAGAGAGACAAAGGTGAGATCCCTACCTAAACAAGTCCTGGTCACAACGCTCCCCCGGATCAACTTTAGAAGACGTTCTTCGGCATCCTGGAAAAACCTCCTCGGGTGGAAGTCGGAAAGGAAAAGTCGAAGGAAAGATAACGGATCCAAGCTCAGAAGTTCTGCCTTTTCGTTACGATCCCGTGGCCGCTGATGGATCGTAAATCGGAGCTCGGACGAAAAAGTTATGGAAGAAAGAGCATTTGAGTCTCTTGAGAGAGCTCTGCTCAGAGGAGAGGGGAGGAGAGGTGTGAGTTGAAAGGAGGAGGGGACCCCTCATTTTATAGGCATGAAAAGAAAAAGTACACGGCGTGTACTTATGGTACACGGCGTGTACTCGGCCGTTTTCACACGGTCTCCACGCGGCCTCCAATATGGTTTCGCGGCCATTGACTGGTCAACACACAGTTTGAAGGTAACGCATACGCAGGGAAGGAATACACGGCGTGTAGATTGGACACACGACGTGTACCCATTTATTGCACATGGCAAGGACATGGCTCTAATGTGGCACACAACCGACGACTGGTCAACACATGGTAACACGTACGCGAGGAAGGACTACACGGCATGTAGATTAGACACACAGCGTGTACCCATTTTCTTCACGCGGCAAAGACACAGCCATCCACATGGGGTATACCCAGTAAGAGGTTACACGGCGTGTACTCAAACTACACGGCGTGTAGTTTCAAAATTCTGGAAAGTGTGGGAAAATTCCATTTTACCCTCCAGAACACTTCATGACCTTCTTTTTGACAAAGGAATGGGTCGGAGAGGTCTGGGCCATTACATTTCATCTAATGTTGAAATTATTATTATTATTTAAAGAAAGTAATTATTAAAAACATTCTATTAATAATGTCAACAATTTGGAATTTATTTAATAGAGAAATTATTCTAAAATA
This sequence comes from Viscum album, assembly GCA_963277665.1. Lineage (NCBI taxonomy): Eukaryota > Viridiplantae > Streptophyta > Magnoliopsida > Santalales > Viscaceae > Viscum > Viscum album. Next base: position 316,108,825 of record OY728161.1, read on the forward strand.
AGGATTTTTATTATTAGATATAATATAATTTGAATTACTTTTTGGAATCCATGGAAAATACTTTGAAAAAATTAATAAATAGATGTGATCTAGGTGGTTATTTCTTGGATAACTTTTGGATTTGACATTGAAAAGTTTGAGTTAAGAAGTTCCAAACCATGTGGAGTCCATGTATATATTTTTTTCCCTAATATGATGTTGTGTATCCAGTGAGACCGTGGTTGACATTTTATCACATGTGTGTGCATGTGTAACCCATGAGACCTTGTTTTATATTTAATCAAATGTGGGTGTATTTAAATACTTATACTCATGATTGTTATATTGTATTATTCCTTAATATTTTGTTCCTTATATTTGGTTTTTTGTATAACTAGTGGAATATATTTTTTAGTGTTCAAGTTGGTAGATTTCCCTTGAACACTTAGTCGGATCCATAGAGGGGGGGTGTAGAGGACTTGACTCATTAGTGATATATTCACCTAGGATCATTATCACATTTTCTTCGCATTCATTGTGGTAGTCTATATCACCTTTGGAAGAGTTTCAATATATTATAGTGCGATATAATGATGGGAAAAATATTTATGTATGATAGATAGACCATTATATGGGAATGACAAGCATGTGAACTATCACTAATGAGAAGGTAATGATGGTTGATGCACTCCAATCATAGGGCATGGGAAAAAAATTCTAGTGCAGCACAGTGGCTGACCATGGTCATCTCACTTTAGGAGCATTCACCTACTTAATCTAATTCACCTAAACTACTAATTTTTGTTTTTTAGATTTTATAAAAACAATGAGCTTTTAATTATTTTCTAAAAAAATTAAATGACATGAGATATAAAAATTTAAACTAAACTAACTTGCAATGCTAATAGAATGAAATTAGAAAATAAATAACTTTGCCTTTGTGGTTTGGTTCATGGGTTCCATCATTCTCCTTGTAGTTGTTTAGATTAAGTTTGATAATTTAATTCTAAGATCTCATTCATGAATTACTATTTTTTTATTTCGTGTCGTGAAATCTTGAATTTCTTTACCAATCTCAATTCTACCTCCCCCTTTAATCAAGGTTAACAACACACCTGATTTTATAGTGTGATATCTTCTAACACCAAGATCTATCATATGACATTTCATCCACTAAATGGATCAAATCCATCGTATAAAGAGATTTTATGAAGTAAAAGGGAGGAAAAAGGTTTAATATAAGAAAATAAATTATTTTAAAATCAGTGTAATGAAAAAATATTTTATCGTAAGCCTCTTTTAAAATTTAATATTTTTGATAGTTTACGCTTCACGCAACACTGGTTTAAAACCTTAATATACTATTAAATATGATTGTTGGAATAGTAATGTGACGACTAGGAATGGTATATGACTAATATAATATTAAATTCACCTATTAAAAATATATATATAATTTAGGTATCTTATGAAGTAAAATTTAATATATTTATATAATGGAATAAGTAAAAAAATGTTTTAAAATGATAAATTAAGTGTTGCTATTTTTTGTGAAACATAAATTCTTATTTACAGTTTTGTAATTAATATAATGATTTAACAAAAAAAATTATTTTCATAAAATACATTCATAAATTAATATTTTTTTCTTATTATTATAAGATAATTTTATGAGGCCTTGATTAATTTTTGAAAGTGTCATAAAATCCGTTATTATATTAAAATCAGAATTTTTAGAGTAAATTACGATTTTATTTAAAAATTAAATTTATCATATTTAGAAATTTATTTTCCTAAAATGTAGTCCATTTTTTTAATTCTACACATCAAAAAATTCTTAAGGTAAATTTTTGTAATTTTTCTAAAATTTTTGAATTTTTTTGTGAATAGTGAAATACGGTAATTTACTCTATTTAACAAATACGTGAATTACTGTGTCACAGATGATGTATAGATGATGTAATCCAATAATGACGAACTATAATTAATTATTTAAACATATTTTGTGATAAGGTTCAAACTATTTACAATCTTGAGCCAAAATAATAAACTAATGAATAAAATAATCAAAAAACACCCTTCTCCAACACTATAAACACCACCCCTAACCACCTCTTATCCTAACACATCCAAAGCCATTAAGTTGGTCCAATTTTTTCCCAATAACTCTCCCAAACCTATAACCCACGTTATGGTATTTCTGGTATCAACTAAAAGACCATTTCATCGTTCTTTAAGGAGGTTCCCAAGGTGAGGAATCCCATTTCATTATTTTAATTTTCTTTCAATTTTCTTTCTTTTCTTATCCTTTACTTACCTACTATATCCAAAAATGAATGATAACTAAAGTATGTTATATATAATTTTATTTTATTATTATAATGGTATATCCACCATAAATTCTTTTCTCTACCCCTTTTTATTCTAAAAACAAAATAATTGTCTATGAGGTTCTAATTTACTGCCTTAATGGATGACCAGATTACATTTTTCAATTATTCCATCAAGGATGGCCATAAAAACATTTTTATTGTTAATAAATACTTTAATATATTTAATAAAACTTTTTTAATGTCATATAACCATTATATATACATAATATTAATTTATAACATAAAACTACTGTGTGATGATTAAAAAATTGCAAAAATAATCTAAATGATTATCATTAACGTTTTATCTAATGAATAATCATTAGATCTAGAAAATAAATATACTAGACCATTAAATATTATTTAAGTTCCTTAATAACATGTAATTTCAATTCTGGGTAACTAGTCCTATTTCACATTATCCTTCGTAGATGTACACAAGTGAACTAATCATGAAAACTAAGGAAATGAACACTTTTGGATGATGAAATTGAATCATATAATTCATAAAAATACCCTAAATGAATATAATAAAATTATAAAAAAATAAAATGAATTCTGGATAGGTTATGAATTAAATTATTATTGAATATAATTTCATTATCCAAAACATTAAGTGCAAGTACATAACACTTTCGGACATAAGGTAATAAATTCTACCCAAACCTCCATTTTTCATTCGAGTTACGCTTTCTCTCTATTTATCCCAATGTAATTCGTATTTATTTTTTATAATTCTTATAAATTATATTTATATGTTCCAAAATCATGTATCTAGATCATTATACCTTTATTTCATGGTGAAATACATTTTTTATAAAGTTCATTTTTCCACTCCTCCTGATAAGCAAGCTCGATTAAAGATACTTACAAATTTGTTACCATTTTTCAAGTAAACTCCATAATATGTTATAAGGAACCAATATTTTTCTAAAACCACCAACTTTATTATTAAAAATTATTCTAGTTCTTATCTGGATTTATGAAAACAACTAAGCCTTTTCGGCTTTGACGACTCTTTTATATTTTCTCTTAAATTGCACTAAAGTGGCTCATTTCTAAATACTCTTTTTACATGTTTTCACTTAAGTTGGACATCATTTCTTCGTTAAATATAATTTATTTTTTCTTAACTTTTATTTTTATGGTTTAAAAATGATTACAATATGATTTTATAAAAATGATTTTCAAAATGAACTCATCCTTCCAAAGTAGAAATGGTATTTCTCCCAAAAATTTTATGATGATTTTATTAAGAGTATTTTCATATAGTTCAACACCCTATGTTGAATCTTATAATTAATTGAGATTGATATTTTATGATATCATATACCATATTTTATTAAATTTTTTATGATCAGTTTTATTGTGGATGTTCTATCTTGATACCTATCACCATATTAGTTAAACTAGTTAGTGAACATATTTACTGATTAGGTAAAGTTAATAACATTTAATATGAATATGTTGTATATGTTTCAACCCATTAATATGAAAATATCATTTTACTTAGTAATTTATGGTAAGGTACCACTATAACCCATTGATGCATTGGTAGATCTCATGAGACAAAACAGATATGGATTTGGCCGAGGCCTTAGACATTTTTTTCAAATGATTTAGAAGAGGCCTCAACATTATATTTCAGATATTCAACATCATGAATTAATTCATTATCATATTATTAATTGATAATCCATGTGATTATTCAACTATTGTAATATCCATGGTTAAGTTTCAGTCTCATGTTATTGCTTATATGGTATTATTTAATCATTTTTATTCCTTCCAGATATTCTCAAGGTTAATTTTTAATGGAAACTATTTTTAGTAATTCACCTTGCCTTATTGTTTATGTTTATATTAGCCTTCACAATATTATTTACCCTTACTGAGCATCTAATCTCAACCCTTTTGTGTTTTTTTCAAGATGTGATGATGTATATTATGATTTAATTGTATAGACAATCTATGAGTTTGTAGATGTTTCCAATGGATTTTATGTGTTGTTTTTCATTTAAAGGTTTAATGTAAATCTTATGTTTATATCTGGTTTTCCAAAGATACTAAAATATTTGGTCCTTCGGTATTTGGATTCCTTGTTTATTATACCAATTTCATAAAATAAGGCACTGGCTCCAGGTTACTGGGGTCGTGGAATTTATAGTTGGTATCAGAGAAAGTTTAGTGGAAACCTTAGAAACTAGATTTAGAAAAAATAGATTTGGGAACATAAACCTTGGATAGAATTTCAGGATAATCATGGAGTAATATCCTATAATTTTGGTAAGGAATATATTATTTGGGTATTCCTAGAAATAAATCCTTTTTCAGATACTATAAGTGTATGTGGTTATGGAATAGATGTAGCTAGGGGTAACAACTCCAACGAGGTGTGATGGGCCTGACTTGGTGTAACTTGGTACTTGGAAATGGGCCTTACTACACACTTGGTTTGACACTCCTGGGAGATATTCTCAGGATAATTCACATTTTTTTATAAACTCTTATGAAGGATTTAAAATTAAATATGTCCCAAAATAAACCATGTTTATTATTATGAGATTATTTATGCATAAAATATTTAATTTAAGTGTTACTAGTTATAAATTATGCATTATGATTAATATTTTAATTTAGTGTATTCAACTATTTAGAAATAGATCCTAGTGGAATGAATGGAAACCATAACAATGCACATATTCTATATATGAATTTCCCTCCCATGCAATATAACGATGTTGGAGTAGGAGTTAAAATTGGTGATCAGTAACATATAACTATAATGGGATAGCTAACTTAGGTTATAAAAAATGACCAAACCCATATGAAGCATCCTGATCCATAATGTAGAGGAACAATGTTAGACCTCTTTATTTTACAATAACATTCATCATTCAATGGGAATATAAATCCATTTATAGTTGAGCAATGGATATTTTTATTAAAAAATTTATTTCTCACTTTGAGAAGTAATGGAAAGAAGAATGTTATCATAGAAATTTATCATCTATCAGGAGATTTTAATCAATAGTAGTTATTGATTCAAAATAAAAAGGTGGAGCAAGAAATTTCAAATATGTAATGGAAGGATTTTAAGGAAATTTTCTTGGAAAAATATTTCCCTCAAGAATAGTGAGTAGATATGGAAAGACAATTCTTCAGTATCATACAAAAAGATAATGAAACAATTTCCATGTATGAATCCAACATTATAAGGTTATCTAGGCATTCTATGGATTACATAAGTAATCCAAAGTGAAATATTAATTAATTATTTTGGGGTTAAAACCATTCCTTAGAAGGGCACTGGTCTCCCAAACTTTCTCATCATATGAAGATATAGTCTCATATGCAATCAAGATAGAGAAATAATTATCCAAGTATTATGACTTCAAGGGAAAACAAGATAAGAAGAGGGTGAAAGATTAAATAATGGACAAAGGAAAGAATAAAAAAGTAAATTTTCCTATGTGAGATACTTGTGGAATGAAACTCCTTCATGTCTGGTCAAAAGGAAAAAGGTTTTTCTACAAGTGTGGAGAAAAGGTACATCAAGCAAATGATTTCAAGGGAAATAAATATGGTACCAATGTTCAATGCCACAAGTATAAGTATATGGGACAATATAAAATTTTTTTTACTAAGAATCAAGTAAATTTACCATCAGAAAATTCCAAGGGATCAAGGACAAGATTATGTGATCACAACAACTAATATTGAAGTTCCTAATGATGTTGTGGTTGGTACTTTAATCATCTCATCAAATTTTGCTAAATATTTATTTTATTTTGAATAGTAATATTCCTTTATATATTTTTATTTTTCATTAAAAATTATATATTTCTGATTCACCTTCACAAGAGAGTTTTCAATAAATACTACTAGTGGAAACCTTATTAAAACAAAATGGGTCCATAAGTTCCTACTATGACACATAAATGTGCTCTAATTTCTGATGTTATCATCATAACTTTGGTTTATTTTTATATAATCCTTATTATATAATATCTATCGAATCATAATGAAAACAATTATTGAAAAGAGAAGGAAATTATGATTTGTGATGAATTTTTGTAATTTCTCGTCTTTAAAGGGGAGACTTCAATATTTGATTCATATCTAGATCCACCTTCAATAGCTCTTATAAATGAAATTCTTGGGGAAGAATAGAAAACACCATCCATGGATATGAAAATAAATCTTAAAATTGAGAATGTACATATTGAATAGGAATAAATTGATGTATTTCCAAAGGATTTACCTAGACCTCCTCTATAATGGGAAGTTGAGTTTCCTATTAATTTAATCCCTGATGCAAGGCTAATATCAAAGACTACTTATTGAATAGAAACTATGGAATTAGTGGAGAAAAAGGATTAACTAGAATATTTGATTAATAAAGGATTTATTCTCCTTGGTGATTCTATATAGTGATCCCCTATTCTATTTTTCAAGAATAAAGATAGATCCAAGAGGTTGTGCATCGACTATAGATAAATCAATTCTATTACAATAAAGAACAAGTATCCTATGCCTCGTATTGAGGATTTACTTGATCAACTTCATAGAGATCAATATTTTCCAAAAATATACCTTTGATCTAGATATCGTAAATTTTTGGTGAGTAAGGAAGATATTAAAAAGACAACATTTCAAACAAGGTATGAACATTATGAGTTTACAGTAATGCCATTTGGAATAACTAATTAACCCTCTGTTTTTATGGATCTATTGAATAGAGTGTTCAAGTAATATCTTGATGGTTTTTTTGTAACTTTTTGATAATAACTTGATATATTTTAAAATATATGATGACCATGAGAACCAATTTTGGATTGTTCTAGAGACTCTTACAAAAAAATAGTTATATGGGATGTTTAGAAAGTATGAATTATTTCTTCAAATATTTTCTTTTATTGGACATATTCTCTCTAAGGATGGAATATTGGTTGATCCTATGAAGTAAAAGGAAGTTCAGTAATGATTAACACTAAAAAATATAACTAGGGTACATAGTTTCAATGGTTTAGAAGGTTACAATTAGCGTTTTGTTGAAAAAAAATTCTCAATTAGCAAACCCATCAAAAAATATTACTCATAAAGGGGTTAGGTTTATTTTTAAAAAGAAATGTAAAGAATACTTTGAATAATTGAAGAGGATATTATTGAATTCTCTGATCTTTACTCTACCATCCGGAAATGGTGTATTTTTTATTTATAGTGATGCATCAAATAAAGGACTTGGTTGTGTCCTTATGAAGAATGATAGAGTTATTTCCTATGCATCAGGGCCGTTAAAAAATCATGAATATAACTACCCAACTAAATATCTTGAGTTATCATAGATAGTATTTTCTCTAAATATATGGGTACATTAACTTCATGGTGAAAGATGTGAGGTATATACAGATCAAAATAGTTTGAAATATATATTCTAATATAAAGAACTCAATATGAGGCAAAGATGATGGCTTGATCTACTCAAGAATTATGACTATTCAATATATTATCACCCAGGGAAGGAAAATAAAGTAGTAGATGCATTGAGTAAGAAGGATCGGGGAGTTCTAAAAAATTAGTATTGAAAGGGATCCTGTGTTCATGGATCTAGTGAAGATGGATATGGTAATTATCAAGAATGATGAAACATCACTACTTTTTCAACTGGTTGACCAACCGTATTTATTATAAAGGATTACAATTTCTTAGTCTCAAGATGATAATTTTCTAATGAAAAATAAAGGTATGAATGATGGGATGTTAGAAGACTTCATATATAAGGATTGAATTATAAAATTTATTAAGAGGATTTGTGTTCCAACCATACCTGAGCTAAAAATGGAATTATTGTATGATTCCAATAGCTCAAATTTCTCTATACACCGTAGTAACACTAAGATGAATAGATATTTTAAGGAACATTTTTGGTGGGATGAAATAAAGTGGGAAATTTCTTATGTATCAAAATGTTTATTATGTCAAAAGGTTAAGGTTGAAAGATAACATCCTAGATAATCCTTGAAACCTATTCCAATTCCTATATGTAAATTGGAAGGCATTACTATGGATTTTGTTGCTGGATTACCAAAAAAATATAATAAAGAATTATTCAATATGGGTAATTGTTGATTGAATTACCAAATCTTTACATTTCCTCATTATATGGGATGATTTTCCAATGAAGTGCCTTGCATGACTCTATATTAATGATTTTTTAAGACTTTATGGAGCACCTATTTCAATGGTTTTTTATCATGATCTAAAAATTGCATCAAAATTATGGAGAAGTCTTTAGAAATATTTGGATATTGATCTTTATTTGAGTACTTATTATCACCCTCAAACTTATGGATAGTCAGAAAGGACAATACAAACTTTAAAAGACATGTTTGGATCCTGATCACTTGACTTTACAGGAATGTGGTATTAGTATTTAACTTTGGTAGAGTTTTCCTACAAAAATAGTTTCCATTCAAGTATTCAAATGGAACCATATGAAGCATTATATGGAAAGAGATATCGTACCCCAACTTATTGGGATGAATTTGGTGAAAGGAAGATTGTAGGGCCATAGCTTGTGGAGGAAACAATGGTAAGGGCAAAGACTATTAAAACACATATCAAAGAAGCACAAAGTATGAAAAATATCTATACCGATAACCGAAGGAAATATTTGGCGTTTCCAGTGGGAGATCATCTCTTCTTGAAAGTATCTCAATGGAAGGGTGTTATAATATTTGGAAATAAAGGGAAACTGAGACCTAGGTACATTGTACCTTTTGAAATCTTAGGGAGAATTGTAGCTATGGCATATCGTATGGTAATGCCACCTAGCCTCTATAAAGTACAAAATTTGTTCTACATCCCTTTCTTAAGGAAGTCAATACCTAACCCAACACATGTCCTCACTTTTAAAGGAATAGAATTTGAACTTGACTTATCTTACTCTGAAGAGACTACCCATAATCTGGACACTAGAGAATAAGTGTTAAGGAATCGAACAACTCAATAGGAAAAGGTAATTTGAAAAATTATAAAATTCAAGAGGTGAAGTGGGAACTAGATTAATTTATGATGAACTACCCAAATCTATTTATGAGGTAATATTCTGTAAATTTAGAGGAAAAATTTTTTGTAGGGGAGAATGTAACATGCAACATCAAGTTTAAAACCGTAATATCTTATTAAATATGACTATTAGAATAGTAATGTGACCAATAGAACAGTAAATTCACCTGTGAAATTATAAATAAAATTTATGTATCTAATGAATGAAAATATAATATATTTATATCATGAAATAAGTAAATAAACTTTTTAAAAATGATAAATTAATTATTGGTATTTTTTGTGAAACATAAGTGTTTATTTACAATTTTATAATTAATATATTGATTTAAAAGAAAATTTATTTTCATAAAATAGATTCATAAATTAATACTTTGTTTTCTTATGATTATTAGATAATTTTATAAGACCATAATTAATTTTTGAAAGTTTCATAAAATCTGTTATCATATTGAAATCGGTATTTTTCAAGTAAATGATGGTTTTATTTAAAAATTAAATTTCTCATACTTAGAAAATTATTTTCATAAAATGGAGTCCATTTTTGAATTCTTCTTGTTATAAAATAGTTTGGATGAATTTTTGTAATTTTTTAAAAATAGTTTAATTTTTGGTGAATAATGAAATAAGGTAATTTACAGTATTTAACAAATTAATTAATTATTGAGTTATAGATTATGTATGGATGATGTAAGCCCATAATATAAAATTATGATTAATTATGTTAATATATTTAGTGACAAGGTTTATATTATTTATATTCTTAATCCAAAATCATAAACTAATGAATAAAATAATCAAAAAACTCTGCTCTTCTCCACTATAAATACCACCCCTCACCACCTCTTCTCCTCACACCTCCCAAGCCTTGAATATTGTCCAATTTCTACCCAATAACTATACCCAAACCATCCCACATATTTTTTTGTTTCTATTATCCTCCAAAATACCATTTCAAAGTACCATATACAAGTTCTCAAGGAGAGTAATTCAAGAGGTAAAATCTCCTTTCATTCTTTTAATTTTCTTTCGATCTCTTTTTATTCATTTACATTCATTATCTCTCCAAACATGAATGAAAAAAATTGTATCATATATATTAAAAAATTTAATTATGATAATGGTATATCCACCATAAATTATTTTCTCTTCCCCTTTTTATTCTAAAAATGGAAACATCATTCGGGAGGTGCTGATTCACCGTCTTCATCAATGATGAGTTTTTATTTTTCAATTCCTCTATAAATGCTAGTAATAAAACCATTTTTTTAGTTAAACTAGAATTTAATATAACTTATTTGATGTTCTATAAATAGTATATATATATGATATTAATTTTTAATACAAAACTAGTGTGAGATGATGGAAAAAATGCCAAAATAATCTAAATGAATATCATTAACGTTTTATCTAATGAATCATCCTCATATATGGAAAAAATTACATATAAGACCATTAAATATTATTTAATTTCATGAATAACATATAATTTCAATTTTTGATAACTATTCTCTTTTTACATGATCTTTCATACATGTATACAATTGAACCAATCAGGAAAACTAAGGAAATAAGCACTTCGGATAACAAAATTGAATCCTATAAGTCATTAAAAAGACCATAAATAAACATAATAAAATTATAATAAATAAAATATATGGTTAATATGTTTTTAATTTAATTAATATGAATATAATTTCATTACCTAGGACATTAATCATAATTTCAAAACTCTTTCGAACATAAGGTAAGGGATTCTACACAAACCTCCATTTTTCATTCAGTTTACGCTTTCTCACTCTTCACCCCAATTTAATTATTATTTATTTTTATATAATTCTTATAAATTATATGTATATGTTCTAAAATCATGTAAATATATAATTTCATGTTTATTTTATGGGTAAATACATGTTTTATAAGGTTTCTTTTTCAATTCCTCCTGATAAAAAAGCCCGATTAAAGGGTACTTCCCAATTTCTTACACATTTTCAAGTACACTCCATAATATGTTATGAGGCATAAATATTTTTATAAAACCACCCTTTTTTTAGGAATAAATAATTTAGTTATTATCTCATTTTATAAATTAAATAAGTCTTTTCCACTTTAAATACTCTTATATTTTCTCTTAAACCGCACTAAAGTGGCTCGTTTCTAAAGACTATTTTTAAATGTTTTCACTTCAGTTGGAAATAATTTATTAATTAAATATAATTAATTTTTTCATAAAATTTATTTTATGGTATAAAAATGATTAAATTATTATTTTATACAAATTATTTTCCAAAATAACTCTCCTTTCAAAAGTAAAAAGGGTATTTTTCTCAAGAATTTCTTAATGATTTTATTAAGATTATTTTAATCTATTTTGAAACCCTAAATTGAATCTTATGCATAATTGGGATTGATCTTTTATTATATATTATAGAATATTTTAATAAATGTTTTATGATAATTTTGACTATAGATGTGCTATCTTGATACCATTCACCATATTACAAAGAATGGCTTGTGATTAAATTTATTGTTTGGTGAAAGTTATTTACATTTCATATATATATATATATATATATTTCACCCCATTAATATGAGTAATTTATTGGTATTAGTAAGTGATACAATGGGCCTAATATGGTCCCTCGATTCATCATTTGGCCTCGTGAGAAAAAACAGATATGGATTTGGTCAAGGTCATAACCATTTTTATAGATTTCTTAACTAAGGGCTCGACGATATGTTTCAGATGTCTAGCATTTTTCATTCCACAATTATGATGTGATTAATTGATAATCTATTTAACTATTAAACTAGTATAATATCCATGGTAAATTTTCATTCTCATGTGATTATTTATATGGAATTATTTAATGAGTTTTGTTCCTTCCATATATACTCAAGATTGTGTTTTAATGAAATATGTTTTTAGTAAATAGTATTTTCTTATTTTTTATGTTTATATTAGATTCCACTGTTGTTTTTACCCTTAATGAGCATATAAAATCACCCCTTTATTATGTTTTATTTTTCTTAGGGATTTGAAGATGTATATTATGAATGACATGAAGGAATAATATAGGAGTTTATGGATGTTTCCAATGGATTTTATGTGTTGTTTTAATTTCAAGTTGTAATATAAAACTTATGTTTCTATCTGGTTTTACAAATATAATAAACTATTATATCCTTTGGGATGTGAATTCCTCTTTTATTATACCAATATAATAAAATAAGGCACTATATCCAGGTTATTGGGGTTGTGGTCTCTACAATCAGTGTTAGATTAGACGATCACTTCACCCATAAACATCACTATTTCTCATCAAAAACTTAAAAAAACATAATAATTTAAGTTCATAACAAATAAAAATAGCACATACCTCTACCATGACAATACTTGGGTTAGCCCCTCATTTTTTAGGGTGAGAGTTCATTCTAGTAAGATGAGAAACAAGAGAAGAAGAAGATACAGAAATAAAAAGAATGAGGATGAGAAAATTAGAAGAATAAAAAAACACACAATAAATTAGCAAATAAAAATATAAGTATAATAATAATAAGACGAAGAAGGGTAAGAATAAGAAGAATAAAAGAAAGATAATAATATGGAGAAGAATAAAAAGTGTGTCTAGAAGAAATCATAAAAAACATGCATGAATTATAATTTATTTAAAAGAAACTAAATTAAAATTATATTTAAAATAAAACTAAAGTAAAAGAGAATACAAATAAAAATAAAATAAGATTAGATATGGTTTTAGAAACTTCCACTCCAAAATATTTCCTCCAAAATTTATCTCATTTTATGCACATTGGGTGGCCAAATCATGTTAAGTGTTGTTCTTATAATTTTTTCTAAAGTAATTTTTCTATAAACCCTCCAAATTTAAATATAATTAGACCCATATAATATAAGTTATTATATAAGTAGTGAGTCGCACCATTTATGTCTGAGGATTCTATAAATGAATCTGAGGCTTAAGTTCAGTAGTAATTAATGTTTAAAAAGGAAATATCAAAGAGGAGTATTGATATCTTTAAATATAAAGCATGATATCATAAGTAAAAGTGTTATGAAATTCTCTAATTTAAATTTGAAAATACCACTTTCCCCAAAAACTCAAAGTAAAGTCCTGATCAAAGGAAATAATAATGAATGATTTGTGCACCCTATTTAATTTTTCTCAGCTTTTATACTCTTTTTTTTCAAAGAAAGTTTTTCTTTTTTTCTTTTTTAAAATTTATGCATAAAATAAACCTAAAATACACCACCGAACCACATATGAAAAAAATAATCAATCCAATGACGGTGATTTCTGATTATTCTAAGTCACAACCCACTCTTTTCATTTTTTGGTTCTTTTTTTCATTTTTTTAAATAGGGGAAAAAAATAAAGAGTACAGTGATTGAATCAAAAAACTTTCTTAACACCCACAAATATCACCCCCATACTTATTCCTTATAATTATTTCCATCCCTTATACCAGGATTCCGTTCACCCCATAATTCAATTTTAAAATATCATTCAAATACTAAGAGGAGGGTAGTAATGGATAAAAATGGCTTGAAACATGGCTCGTTACTATAAAGGACAGTCATGGTCTCTATGGGATAAATAAGGATTGATGTAAATTTGATCTTTTATGGATAAGTGGGTTATTAAAATATGTATAAATAATTTTAAATTTGTTTTTTCATAATCATAGCTTTGTTGATTTCAAATGAAAGTTTTCATCGGTGACATGACCCAAGATCACTCAATATATATGATCCAGACAAATAGGAATTACTGGGCATAGAAATCCTCTTGGGAATTGGATATATGATATTGTAAAATCACTCAATGAATGATTAATAATAATAAATAAAATCACATAAATTTTAAAAATTAAAATCATGAAAAATGTTTGGAAAATTTCATTTATATGAATCAACTAATTACCTAAAATAATGAGTCCTCGTTTTAATATTCATGCTTCACATTAATCATATAATTATATATTTTAATAATTAAATATCATTAACCTTGAAATATAAAACATGGAATCAAGGGATTTCAAAGAATCTCACGTATCCTAGATAATTCAAGTAAAGAATAAATCCAAGTTTAGTCATTTAATTTCCAGTTGAAAGATCAAAACATGTTTTCAAGACCAAAATGTAGTGTGTTTATAAGATAAGCATAAAATTAAACTCTATTCCCTATAGATAATATTATTTTATTCCACTATTTTGGGCTTCCTTATGCCAACATAAACCTAAAAAATATAACTACTCAATTAATCATAAGGGTCATGTCATTTAAGATCAAAAACTAGGAGGTAGTGGGGATGAATGTTGGACTAATTCCTTAGAATCATAGTGAAATATATATTCCTATAAATCATTTAAAGATAAGTCTTAGTATGATCCCCCAAGTTCACCCATGATTTTTAGTGTCTCCATAGGGAAATACCAGTTGTTATACAAAGTGTGATGCTAAATGAAACTTCTTAGATTTGAACCACCACATGAGAGTTTTCCAAGATTTTGACTCTTCCTTATTGGGGAGGAATGATATATGGAAAGATTATAACAAATACATCTCCCTCTCAATGAGGTACATATTTTATGGTTTGGGTAAGATAATGTATGGATGCACCTCCTCCTTCATTACTATAATTTAAATTTTTTCTTCATTATCCAGTGGTTTCTCTAGATGTGATGCATTAAATTAATAGTCCAGGGGATATTCAAAATTTAAATTTGAAGAATTAATTTCAAAAATATTCCATTTTAATATTAGCAGTGTGTATATATTATTCTTAAATAATATCCACTAGTATCTTCTATTGGTGTTCCTCTAGTAGATGTTTAATATGTTTAGGGAGATCCATGTGTTTCTCAATAAGTTCATTCTCAATTTCTTCATCTTTATCTAAAGAAAATTTTGAGTTGTCTGAATATAGAAAATTAAAATAGTAAGGGGTGATATTAAATTAAGTTTCAATGAAATTTAATTAGTTTTGAGATCAAGAATGTATTATCTCCTATAATTGGTTCGACTTGAATCTCTTTTTTGGTTGAAAGAACCTCTCAGGTTTGAGTAGTAGAAGATGGTGACAGGTAGTCAGGATCCTTTTTTTCATGGATCTCCTTAGAAAAATTAGGGAAGACTAAGGGGGACTCTTTTGGGACCTTGTAAACTTGATAAATTATAAAAAGTAATGGGGAACTCTGTTAGATCCCAATCCATCACTTCAAAAAAAATTATTCAAGTCCTCCCTTAAGAAAGATATGAATTAATTGAATGCTCACTCCTCATTATTTGATTTCCAAAATAACCTCACCAATTTAACAAGTGAAACACCATATTTTTGGACTATTGTGAGTAAATAATTGGTTCTTTAACCTATGGAAAATTATTCCATGAATTAAAGAAATAATCGTTTGAAAACATTATAAAAAAGAATTTTTTTATGGAATTTTTTAAAATAAAAATAATGAAAATATATCTACAATGTAGAAATTGAAAAAATAAGAAGACAGTGATTAGATCCCTATAAATAGTTCCATGTTTGACACAGGCATGTCTTAGGGAAAGTAAAAATCCAATTTATTTTCCTAGTGAACCATAGTCACTAACCAAGGTCATCGCACTTGAGGATCTTTTTCAATTTTTCACCTAATTAATCTAATTCTCATAAACTAATTATTTTTTTTATTTTTAGTTTTTAGAAAAACAATGAGGTTTTAATTATTTTCTAAAATGGCTAAATGAAAAAGAAATAATAAATTTAAACTAAAACTAACATGAAATTCTAACAGAATGAAATTATAAAATAATAAACCTATCCTTTTTTATTTCGTTCATGGGTTTCGTTATTGTCCTTATTGGTTTTTAGATTAATTTTGATAGTTTAATTATGAGATCGCATTCATTAATTACTATTATTTTATTTAGTTGTGTGAAATCTTGAATGCCTTCATAAATCTCAATTCCACCTCCTCTAGTAATCGAGGTTTATGCAAAACCCCAATCGAGAGCGTGAGATCTTCCAAGACCTGGCTTCAATATATACCATTTCATCCACTGAATAGCTTAACTCCATTATATAATTATGTTATATCCAATATAAGGGAAGGAAAAATTTTAATAAAATAATATAAATGAGTTTGATATTAGTGTTATGGTGGAAAATCGCCACACCTATACATATTACTCTTTCTCATCACAAAATTAACAAAACATAAGAATTTCAGTGCATAATAAATGAAAAAATCACGTACCTCCCTTGGGCCAAGACCTGATTTATAACCTCATTTTTTGGGTTAGAGGTCACTTTAGTAATATGAGAAAGAATAGAAGAAAAAAATATTTAAATAAAAAAATAAGGATGATAAAATAATAAGAATAAAAACACACACATGAAATCACAAAATAAAAAACAAAGAAGAAATAAAATAAAAGAAGAAGAAGAATGTTGAGAAGAATAAAAGGCATGTGTGGGAGAAGGAAAAAAAATAAAAACCAACCATGATTTATATTTTATTAAAAATAAACTAAATTAAAATTACATTTAAAATAAAACTAAAGTAACAATAATAAAACTAAAAATAAAATAAGAAAAGATATGGGTGTGGATATTTCCCTCAAAAAAAATTCCTCCTAAAGGTGGCTCCTATTATGACCACTATATGGATAAATCATGTTAAGGGTCCTTATTATAAGTTTTTTTAAATTAATTTTTCTATTGACCAAAATTTCAAAGTAATTAGATGTGTATAATTGATTTTATGATATAATTAACAAGTCTCACTTTTTCTGAATGAGGATTCCATAAATATTACTTCATTTTTGAGCATTCAATGACCACCTTAATGAGTGAATAACTCCATGAAATTTAATGTTGAAATATGAATATGAGTCCAATTTCAAATACAGCTTGAATCACTACAATTGGAGATTTATATCCCAAGTTATTACCCCATTAAGTAGGTGAGGTCTACTCTATCGGCCAAAAATGTTTTTAACATTGATTCCTTTTTTAGGCCTTTAGGTTTTAGAATTAACTCTTGGTCCAGAAGATAAAGTTGAATCCCAATAATATAGGAATCCTAAAAAAATAATCACTTCAATTTGATCGTTATTGTAAAAGTTGTGATTGAAATAACAAAGTTATTAAAATCTATTAAAATTATAAAATTAATAAACTTTCACATTTTATCCAAAAACACGCCAAAAATCCAAATATGATGCAAATTATCTCAAATTGAAAAATTATTTGGGATTCAATAATACAAATAAATTTAAAAAATGATGAAAATATTATCTCTATCAATGAGTAATGCTTAATAATTTCCATTAACTATAGGTGTAGATTTGTTTCATAAAAGGGGGACATACTTGTCCTTATAGATGGATTACATTACATTGTAAGATACATATTATGATATTGATTATATATGATGTTATTATTGAATGGAAATAAAGCAATCATGGTTGGGGATCACAGAAGCTTGGCTAACACATGATCACTTGGTAAATTTTGTGTGGTATTATTTGGCCTGCATTTACACTTCCATCATGTTATACACTTATATATACATGTGCAATAATTTTAATGACACATAGGAAGTGTCCTATTGGGTTTATAATGAAACCCAACACAAGTATATTGATGGGTGTGAAGACTTCATAATCAGGGATTCGTGGAGGGGAAAGGTCCCTACGATGAGTTACTAAAGGTCTTGGAGCTGGGTGATAGATGTGGTACTGGTAAAGACTCTACATGGCTACCATAACATCTTTTATTTATTAATATTCAGTTGTATTGATATAATGTCAACCTTCAATGCCATCAGCATATTTAATTTCTCTTTTATGTCTTGGCATGACATTTATTATCTGATTTAATTGTATTTAATTATTCTATATAGTTTACTTGATTTATATTTATGATATTGAAATCCATTTATTACTATGAATACCAAGGGTATAGTCTCCCCATGTTACTTTAGACCCTCAACATTAGTCGGTATCCCCTTATGTATAGAGAGGTGCACATGAGGTTGTGTTTCTCTCAAGCTCAAAATCTATGGTTTAGGATGGGCGGTTACAACCAACATACCAAAAATATTAGAATGATTGATCAGATATAAAAACATCCCAATATGGAAATTTATATTTTTAACATATAGGGGGATATGATTTCTGGGTCATTTCTCTAAATATTTTATCTATACATACATTCTAGTGCGTGTTGACTATGTATTAAAATTCCTTTAAGTAGAAGCCACATCTTATAATACAAACAATGTGGTGACTAAATTTTAGAATAAGAACATATTCTACATTCTTAGAGTGCCGAAGATATTGATCATTAATTGTGGAAACAATTCAATAATCACTTTTTAATAGGAGTTATAGAAAAATATAGAGTTTGATATAACACAAGTACTTCATACCATCCTTAGACAAGTGGACAAATGGATCTATCAAAATAGTATCTAAATAAAATTTTAGAGTTGAATTTCAATGAAAGAAAGAAATATAGTTTGAGAAAAACTAATGATTTATTTTGGTTTTATAGAATAACCTACAAGACACCATTTTGAATGTCATAATTGTGTTTTTTGTATATGAATCCATGGTACCTTCCCATGTAGATCTCTAAAAATCTTATTGGAAGCTAATTCAATGAATTAGAAGGAAGATGAAGCTAACATAATGTGATTGTTAGAATATTATGAGATTTAAGGGATCTAGATGCATGGATATACTAGTTCCATAACTTACAGATATTAAACTATGAAGTGACATGACTAACACATTGAAATTAAGGATAAATACCTGAGAGATAAGTAATTATTATATGATTCTCTATTTAATTTCTTCTTAGGAAAACTCAAGTTAAAATTTTTGGTTCCATTTATTATAATAAAAACATTCCCACATTAAGATATAAATATTTAGATAAATGGGAAACCAAACTTAAATGTGAGTTCATATCACCTTAAATGCTATATTGATAATTCTCAACTGGGGTGTACCTTTTCCCATTTCTTTGACTAAAGAAAATCATTTACATTAAGAATTAAAATTTAAATAATGAACTAGATAGGTGGAAACCTAGGTATTTTTCTCTGATTTTTGTTTTTCTTAGTCACAATAAGATTTTTTTTAGGTCTCTGTAATGTTCATGTTCAAGTTCTCCCACATGTGAACGAGAGGGTGTTGAGTAGTAGTGGGGGTCTAAAAAATAACGTGGGGAGACTATAACCTATGGTAAATAATAATAATCACATCAAAATCAAGATAAAAAATAAATATAAATATACTCCAGCATATAAATATGAAAATTATAAATAAATATAATATAACCAAACCATGTAATGTTATTTAAATGTCATACTAAATTCCATACATGAAAGCAACTTAAAGAAAGACTCAAAATAAAGACTTCAAAAAATTGGTCTTGAACCCCATGCTGGTCTCATATCTACACTCCAGTTCTAGTTACAAAAAAACAATCAAGTATAGGACCCTTTTCCTATTCCTATACCTACATCAAAGAATTATGATCAGGTATCAAACATTGACCCAAATATGGTGTGAGTAAAACTCAGTAGTTCACCACTAGCGGTGACACTTTTTACCAAGTTAATTTTTTAATTTACCCTCTTAATATTAAAAAAACATTCTTAGTTAAAATGTATTTTTTTATGCACTCCCAAAACACAACGCCACATGAAAAATAATAATTAAATAAGAGAAATATGAACCTTTTTTACAATGTTTGATCCCTATGTGAGTATATTCTTCTTGCTAATTTTAGGTTGAGTATGAGACACTGATATTCACTATATTACTCAAGTGAATAAAATAGAAGGTCACATGTCATCCTTGACTATTATGATGTCAGTAAAAGAAGGTAAGAATATATCCTTGACTCCAATTAGGTTATCTATAAGATTACAAGTGGAGGATAGTATACATACTTAACGCTCAAAGAGATTTCACCTGATATAATACATCTTCAGATATCCCTATAAACTTTTAAAAATTATAGATAAGATTATACTAGAACCCTCTAGTCTTCAACACTCCTCTTTCAACTCACTCATTAACATAATCTTCCTTATGATCTAGGATATTAGTGTATCAAACTGCAAAATATTCTTCCTTAACAATAGGTATTCAACTAACAATCTATCTTATTCTATAATATCATCCACATGGGACTTTTTTTCTAAAGTATCTTGACCAATGGACTTTATTATAGATCAGGATCACTAGTATTTCTCACTAAATCATCAAGAGTCTTGATACATATATCACAAATGAGAAACAAGAGTATACGTAAATAGTATGATCTAAAAAACCTATGAAATAATTGCCTTCAAAAGACCCTCCCTGAAACATGACATAAAATGGGGATCTCAGTCTGAATCGATGCTCCAAGGAACACCAAGTAACTGAACTATCTCTCATAATACAGGTCACATAATTCATCAATAGTGAAGGTCTCTCTAATTATCATGAAATGGTAGACCTTGGTTATTAAACCCCTAATCACCCACATTTCATCATTATTCTGAGGTTTCCTAGGAAAACAATCCTTCAAATCAATGGTGATATCCTCCCACTTCTATTTTAGGAAGCATAAAGGCTACAACCACTCAATAGGCCATTTATACTCGACCTTCACTAGCTAACAGGTGTAGCATCATGCCATGAGGAATATTATATCTTATTTCATCCCTAGCCAATAATACTTAATTTGAAGTTCATGATACATCTATTTTAATCTAGGATATATCTCAAATTTTGAACCCTGGAATTCCCTCATTATCTCCACACACATGATCATAGGAACCCAAATGAAACCATTGACATAAAGAAACTCATAACCATTAGGGAGACAACCTATTGATGTCCCCCACCATAAATTCTTTCCCTCTATCCTAAGAACTATGGATATAATAATTTCTATCTCTTAATATGATTTAGAAGTGGGGGGATAGAGTTCATTGTCAAAGTTTCACACCCTTGAGACTCTTGAACATCCATATGCATATCTGTAAAACTTCCATCAGCTACTACTCATCATAAGATTCCCAAATTAATTAATTATGTGTCTTCCTACTCATGGTTTTAGCAATGATTATTCCCTTTCTAGGAGAATATTTTAACTCAAATTCAAACTAAATAAAATACTACACCAACCTCCTATACCAATGGTTCCGGATCGGTTACAAAAATACATACTTTAAGATTTTAGTATTTGTAAAGATAATGAATCTATCACCCAATAGATAATGTATCCAACATCATATAAAATGTATCATCAAAACTAAATTGTTTTTAAGGGTAGGATAGTTCCAGTCATGTGGTCTTAGATGCATGGATCCATAAGCATCACTTCAACTTCTTACATAAAAATATATCCAAACATGACTCTCGGTGTGTCACAATACATGGAATAATCATTACCCATCTCAGGTAAGTCAAGTACTGGTGTTGAGTATAGATTACTCTTCAATTTCTATAATACCCCTCCTAAGTATTTTAACAAACAAACCCCACCCCTTTCATGGTCAGATCAGACATTGATGCTACCAAAAGAAAGAAGTCTTCAATGAATCGCTAAAGATATCATACAAAACTGAGGAATCTCTAAATCTCTAAGATGATCTTATATCACTCCCAAGATACCACAACATCTAGCTTCTCTGGGTTTAATGACACTTAATCCTCTAAGATAACATTTCCCAATAAGTGCACTTATTCGATCTAGAATAGAAATTTATTATTATTGGAATATATCTGATGCTCACTTAGTGTAATTATGAAAATTTAAGGATGTTGGGAATGATCATATGTAGACTGGGATTACCCCAAGAATTCATTGACGAAAACAACCATAAACTAATCCCGATATGGGTGGAAGATCCAATTTATCAAGGCCATAAATACCAACCAAACTTTTGTCTTCCCAAATGGAATTTCCATAAACTTATAAAATCTATAACTAATATTATAATATGTTTTGGTTATATCGAATAATATATCCCTCAACTTATGGTACCCTAATCTCAAGTCAATATTTGAGAAAATTTGGGCACTGCTTAGCTGATCAGAAATATTATCGATGTAACAAAGGGGAAATAAGTTCATGAATTTTATGTGAATCATTCCTAAATAATCTACACATAAAAATAAGGTCTCATCTACCTTTTAGTGAATAACATAGGGGGAACCCCCATGGTGATATATTCGGTTGAACGAATACATAATCTTCGAGATCTTACAACTAGAATTTAAACTCCTAAAGCTTCACTGGTTCTATATGGTAGGGTTGAATAGAAATAGGTTTAGCTCCTAACACTGGCTCGATAGTGATATTGATATATTTATTATGTGATAATTCATAGAGATCATTAATAAATATATCCTAAAATTTGTCCACCATGGGAAGAAATATGTCATACCATGACTCACCATCATCTAGAATAAGTATTCTACTTGGGCTATGAGCCAACCCAATTTTCACTGAATTGGTCTCTCACGACCAGCCTAATGATCACATTCACCAAAATAACTATATTTTTCCCAAAATGGAGAGAAAAATTAAATCTCCTCCTATAATAGTTGATATGATCCTATTGTACATGTATCCAATACATACCTATAATGAAATCGAATATATCCATTTCTATCCCAAAAAACTCATAGAATAAATTATTGGGACTAATTTCAAAGAAACACTTCCTTCAACATCAGATACCTTATAATATAACCCCTAAAGTCGTATCTATGATCATAACCCCAAATATTCTTTCCACATCCAAACCAAATTCATTAAATAATTGATTAGATATAAAGGAATGTGATGTTCTTGTATCAAAAAACAAACATGTATAGATTCTATAATAATCATGCCAATGATGTTTTAAGGACTTATATCCATAATGGTAGGAGTATAATTAAAATGTTGAAAATGAATCTCCCCTCTACTCTAGGCTCTAGCCTAACTCCCTGGTGATTTACCATCCTATTGATACTATTATTCCTGTATCAAGGTACCATGCCCCCTATACTATCTTGAGAGACCAGTTGAACTGCAGCTGCCTGTCTTTTGAGGGTTAGCTAAGTCCCGCCCAAATTTTTATGTCTACCATTATCCTTAAAAATAATTATCATATTGAGTTCTATTGTATGTATTTTATAGGTGGACCATATTACTACATGATCAACACTCTACTATAGGGTAATGACACTTCCATTTCTTGTGTCCATCCATGTCACAATGATAGCACTGCACCTGGATGCGGTCCTCAGATGATTGTCCACTCCATTGGCTACTCTGACTACCAATTTCATGGAATAAATTCTCTAAGGTTTATTTATTACATCATTTAAAGGAACTCCCTAATCATCCCACTGAAACTACCAACCCTCTAATTGGGTCCTCTATCATGTTACCTTTGGTGATGAGGGTCTAATTTACCATGACCAAGAAGTTGGAAAAGCATAATAAATTCATATATGACTTGATTTCATAGTGAATCCCATCCTGGAAGTGCTTCACCACATCTATATCATCACCTAACAATGATGGAGAAACACATTTTAGGATAGTAAAATAACCAGCATAGTCAATCACAATCATTCTTCCCTACATTAGTTATATGAACTCCCAAACACTTTCATTTTTTCGCATCTCTATGTATAAGTGAATTTAGAAATTCTATGTTAATCATTTCTAGGTCATCACCTCATGTTTTCCATCATATATTATGATGTCCCTCTAGATCTTGGTTGGTCTTCATAACATAGAGGTAGTAAGCTTAACCCTCTTCTACACAAGTGACTCAAAATCACTAAAAATCATCTAGATGGAATCATTCTAGAAATCTAATGCCTAAGGGCCACCCTACATAGATAATATGGTTTTTACTATAGCTGGAACTCCCTTATCAAATTATAAATAGAAATGATAGTGTTATTAGACTCCCTCTCTTAGGATAGCATGACCTATAGAAAACTATCATAGAGTTGATCATCTATTAGATTTATTTAAGTACTAGGGTGTTCTAGATCCACTATGTGACGAGTTTTCTCAATAAAAATCTCCTCATGTTTAACTGGAAGATGATGAAGAGTAATTTATCTATAAGGTTCAACACATTCCACAAATCACGAGGCTCATATCATGATCGAACATGGTAAAAAAAGTTACAAAAGATAACCACAATTACAAAGTCACATAAAATCATGGATTAACAGGTGAATTAACATGTTATTACTTATTAATCATTTTAGAATAATTTATATATAAATATTAATATCAAGGAAAATAAAACCTACTATGAACAATTTATGATAACATACTTCCCTACAATCCTACTATGATGAAAGTATATGCATATCAAGCTACACCGACCCACAAGTAAAATCTCATAAATCAATAACATCACAAAATAAGTGTATCACCAATGGTAAAATAACATCACAACTATAACAAGGGAAACTCAATAACAATAATCTCATTCCTAGAAACTTGGGTTCCCCCCCCCCTCGCACATGGGTAAGCTAATATCATGTACGGGTTCATTACCAATCCAAGACACATCCTATTCTCTTTTCTACCTTTCACAAATAGTTAATAAAATGAAAATACCTGCACTTTGATACAAATTTTTAATATCCCTATCCTTTTTATCCCTCGTGTGACTGAGATAGGTTGACACATGACCTCAAGCTCACCACACTATATATTGGAGGCCATCAAATAGAAGTGAGGGTCTAACAAATATAGTTGATAGACTATAAACTATTTTATAGAAAAATAATAATAGTTAAATAATAAAAAAAATCAATATAAATCAACTCCAACACATAAAAAACAAATTATGAACCAATCCAACAAATTAAAACCATGAAATGTATTATTTATTTTTATACTAAATTTCATACGAGAAACCAACTGAATGAAAGACTCAAAATAAAGACTCCCAAAAACTGGTCTCAAACCCCATTCTCAGTCCCATATCTAGGCTCTAGTCCCATATAGGAAAACAAAAAATCAATCATAGGGCCCCTTACCCTTGAACAAACCTACACCCAAGAAGTCTACCTGGGTACCAAAGAGCAGCTAAAACTGAGTGTGAGTAAAACTCAGTAAGCCACCATATATAGTGACAAACAAATCCAGTTTGAGTAGTGGTGCATAAAATAGTGCCACAAAAATGGTAATTAATTAATATTTAATTAGGAACATTTAAATAAATCTACTAACCTTCGTGCTCCATGTTGACACCAAGGGTAAACCATAACTTCATCGGCAAAATAACAGAAGTCTATGTCAATACCCAGAAATGGGTCCAGTATTAGAATCAGAAATATCTATACATAGAATCAATCTACAATATACACATGTAAAATTCCATCTCAAAGT
Source organism: Viscum album (assembly GCA_963277665.1). Lineage (NCBI taxonomy): Eukaryota > Viridiplantae > Streptophyta > Magnoliopsida > Santalales > Viscaceae > Viscum > Viscum album. The sequence continues at coordinate 316,134,690 of OY728161.1, forward strand.
GTTAATTACACAATAAATTTACATCAGACCCAAGGTGAATTTCCATTCTAGAGGTCAATTTCATAATCAATTTAAAATATATCAATGGTGAATTCCAATGCCAAGAAAAATTAAATATTCCTCGTATCTAATACGAATAAGAACCAACACATAAAAAAATACCAAAAGATTCCAAACATGTTAAATATATTTCATTATGGTTAATTCAATCCAAATTCCAATCATTATTCCAATTAAAGTTACATTCCAATATACATTTATGCCATGTTCCATTTATATTCTACGTTACTGATTAACATATCAATTATTCTCTATTACAATTTACATTCAATGTATTCAAATTACCACTTCACAAGCTAAGAAAATTCCATATTTCCAAATTCAAAACAATAGGGTGATAAGGATTAAATGTTTGGATAAAAATATCTACCTACAATTCCACAATTTAGTTCTAAGTAAATTCGATTCTTAAAATCTGGATTTCCAACCTAGGGTAAGGATAGGCACGCCCCATGGGTGGCTAAAATTCTTGCATCTCAAGCACCAAAATACTCAAAGGGATCTTTGGAAGGTTTATGTATTGGAATCAAAGTCATAAAAATTATTACCAATTGGAAGAGTTTACACAAATGGTGTGGTAGAATAATCACACATTTTACATATACTAGAAACTAAATACAAACTATAGGAAGATACTCTTGAACACCTACCTTGAAATAAAAGAAGAATAATTCAAAATATCAAGAAACCAAATCAATATTCACCACCAAAAATAAATAAAGATAGTGAATGATCCACCACTTTAGGGCTGAGATAAGAATATTCATGAAGAACAAGAGGGAAAATACTCAATTCTAGTAAACACATGCTAAATTGAGATGTATGACTAGAACAAAATATCAAGAAATAAAAATATATAATTATATAAGTTGAGGAATATTTGGAGATCTGTTTAAGATAACTAATCTTTATTTAGTATCAAATGAGAAGGATTAGAGAAATGAACAAGGGTTTTGGGTGGGAAAAATATGAGAGTAATTTTTTTCTCAGCCCAGATCGATGGAACTAGCTAGCTGGTGGGTACCACAAGCTAGCTTGTGGTGCTAGATAGAGTTATTATACCCCTGGTAACCCCACCCGCCAAAAATGAAATATAACTAGCTAGTAGGTTCTAAAGTACCACCCAGTTGGGTTGTTCATGTAGACTTACTAGGCAACTGCCCTATCCACTAACTTGGTAGTGGAACTACAGTAGTCTCTTTTTTACATGACACTACTATCCCCTACTATTATACTCTTATGATCCACTAAGAATCTCCAAAACACCTTTTAAACTGGAAAAAATCACATTTACTAAAATTAAAAGAATAAAAAATAAATTAAAAATAGATTAGTGCCAAGATAAACAATGGGGTCTTATAGACTTGATAATCTTTTTTTGTTACACTAAAGACACTAAGGCACTCTTCTAGGATCTATTTATTATGATAATAAGTCATCTTCTAATAGGAGGGAAATAAAGGTAATGGAATGAAGCAAAAAAGGAATGATATTAGTGGATAAATGATAAAATTATAAATTCTTAGAGTATATATCATCACAAGTTATCCTATTTGGTCATGCTACCATGAAGTGTCCCTAAATTCCCATAAGTTATTATCATGGTGCATGAACACTTTCCATGACACAATTTTAAAAGTATACTTAACTATAGGATCACTATATTTTAATGTGGTGAAAACCACACAAAATTGTGACCCCAAAAACTTAAACTCTATGCAGGTCAATAATATATTATGGAATAATATCACACACCATACTAGAACCACTTAATTTTTAAGAGGATGGGGGAACACTAAGTTTTCATGGGGAAGAATTAGCACCGCAATAACAACCCACATATTCCTATATTTAATTTTACATGATAAATCATGACACAATTCTATATTCCATAATTTAATTATAAAATAATATGATAAATTGAATTAAAAAAATTCATAGGTTCTTTCCATGCCATTAGTGTAACGACCCAAACTTTCATTAATGGAAATTCCTCTTGATCTAATTAAATGTCTTATTATGTAAAATGGTTATATAACATATGAACTTATTTTTCTTGATATTTCTAGATTTTAAAATACCATTAAGAATTGTAATTTTTTCTAATATAGTCATTAAACAGTGATCACATGATTAGTATAAATGTATGGATTTAACAAATCCAATTTACTCAGACAAAGGAAGCGATGGCCTCATACAGTAGACTCGCCCCATATGAATCCCATTTTTCAGAGATCTAAAAGGAGGTCGCATCATTGGGCTTCGCTATTGACCAATACCAATCTGAGATTTAACATATTAAGCTCGAACAGAACCGCCTACGAGAGAAGTGGAAGTTGATAGAGATTACCACCTAAGCAATGTTATTTGAGCCACCCCAAGAGTCTCTCACCATCGCACACCTTACCCTTTGATCTTATACGAGTGTTATAAGGGGTTATGTAACAAGACCTTATCACTAGGATTATGTGCATTATTTTTTTATATAATAATAAATATACATTCATTTTATTATTGTTACTTTATAAATAGTTTTTAAAGTGCAAATAGTATTTTTAGTTAATATTCAACTAAGAAATATATTTTGATGAATTAAAGGATTTTTGAATTAAATAATATTTTAATAAAATATTATTATTATTAAATTTATTTTTATTAAATATAAATGATCGTATAATTTTATGAATTCAATTTTAATTTTTGTTAATGTTTGAAAGTTGTTTTTGTCAAAACCCATGAATTTTAGATAAATGTCAATTTTTATTCTAAAAGTAAAAATTCACATATTTAGAAAATTATTTAAAAAAATGAATATTATTTTTGGAATTAGGAAGTTGAAATTATCCAACGGTAAATTTTTCATAATTTTCTAAGACAGTCGAATTTTTGGGTAAAAAATAAATACCGTTTAAATATAAATGTGTTTTATGACATCATAATGACCCAATAGTGATGTAATAAAATACTATAAATGATATTTTAGGAAATATGTGTTTTACCATTAAAATAATGTGATTTTATATTTTTTAATTTATTTTATAAAAAATTGGTGGACCCTCCAAGAGTTATAAAACATTTTCACTTTTTAAATGAATTTCCTTGAGAGTGTGACTCACCTCCACATAAGAAACCCTATTATTTTAAGAAGTTAGGATATTGGGCTTATAAAATATTTTTTTTAAATCCCCTATGGTAAAAACCATTCCCTGGTTTTTGGTATTGATTAGTTTATTGTGTGGTGACCCAAACCTAAATAATAAAGAATTCCCTCTCATTTCTTATATAAACCAACCCAAAATCCCACTTCCTCTTCACTTAAAGCCTTTTTAGTTCGTCCAAACTCTACCCTCCTCTCTCTAGAATCCTCCCAAGGTTCCCCAAGCACCCAATAATCCTCTCTTAATCCTCTCCCAAGCCTTTGGGATCACACTTCCAAGTAAGGGATTTCTTCCTTTCTCATTTTTATCAAATTTTCTTAAAGTTGTTATGACCTTTTTTCAATTAAAAATGTTGAGGTATGATTTATAACATACCCCATACTCCCCTATTTATGTTTTTATGATGGTATAACCATTTCTCTCTCATTAATTCCTCCCATGTACACCTGTTACCAAGCTGAAATTCCGTGAGGGATTTCTCTCTCCTCTTTTACATCCAAGTAATTATTTTGTATTATGCATATATATTCTATTAAGTTTATTGGTACATGTATCTATATGAACCACTTACTGTCCATTTAATGTAAATTTTATGAGACACCCCTTTCTCTCTCATCACCCATTTTTTATGAATTATTATGTCACTCCATTATGCTGCCGAAATTGCATCGTGTTTTTTCAAGTCAAGATCATTGTGTAGTGAATACCATACCCATGTCTTTGTCAAGGGTATTCACCATTATGAACATATAAATATTGAATGGTACTTTCATATATTTATTCTTCATTCCTTAATCATGGAATAACTTATTATGTTGATTGATTCCATGTTATATGATTCATGTGGCACACTTATTCATGAAATGAAATGATTAAGAAGGGTGCACCCTGATAGCACTCTAATGCATTAGGTAAAGATTAGTATCATGATATGTCAAGTGAAATGAGGGTTTACTCATGCTAATTCAAGTTCTATGAGGATTTACTCATGCTCCATGTGTAATGATCCTTGGCTCATGATAAAATCATGTTAAATGTTGTTGCCACATTTTCATGTTATTTTAATCAAGTTATATCATGCCTTTATGTTCATGTTTATCTTATGATCCATTTATATTCCTATTGCCTAACATGTATTTTATCTTTCATTTTATGCCTCGTTAACTCCCTAACAGGGCTTTATAGCTCACCCTTTTCTTAGGCATGTCCTCAGGTTATCCCATGCAATGCTAAGTACGAGGGAATGTAGTGGTCATGTAAAGGAAGTTTTCAATAAGATGTTGTGTCCTATATTTTAAGTTGTTATGTAATTTTCCTAATCCCCAAACACACTAGACCTCTAGATCTTCTATGTTATATCAAGTGAAGTTTTCTATGTAATAAATCATGTATAAGGGTTTAATAAAGATCACAGTTTTCATAGTTGGTATCAGAGGATAGGTTTAGTTATTTTTGGGATTAGGGTTAGAAAACCCTAGGGAAGCCTTAGAGACAAGGCTAAGTATAATAAAAGAATCCCAAATTTTTGGTGGGTATTGATTAAGTGGTTTATCAAGAAAATACATCCCAGTCTAGATACGAGCAGGTAGAGGTAGCTCTGGCACAGATGTACCTAGAGGTGAAAACCCCATCAAGGAATATCAGGCTTGACCCAGGGTATCCTAGTACACAATAATGGGATTTTTTTAACTCTTGGTTATGACACTCCCAGGGGATATTCTTTGGAAAATTCACAAGCTTAGTATGAACTATTATTAAGGGAATTTAAAAAAACACCCTAGAATGTATGTTGGATAACATAGATTGAAACCTATAGATTCATAAGTTAAAGAAATAAAATCTATTTATAAGTCATCTATTTTGTCCTTGGATCTCCCTTTATGTGTTACACCTAAATTTCCCTTTTATTCCATCCAATGGCTAGTAATAGGAGGAATCGGTCTAACAACCAATTTGAATATCAATGTGATGACTGTGCTAAGGAGATTTCCAATCCAATGGGAGCATGAATCGCAAACTTTTTCATGATACTCTCTCAGTTGACTCAAGATTTGAGTAGAAACATGGGTCATGAAGAACATTCAATCCCCTAAGAAAGAACAAGTCACTATTGAAAGCTTCATGAGACAAAGGCCTCCTACTTTTAATGGATCATCTGATCCCTCAATCGCCAAATAATGGATCAACTCCATTGAAAAGATCTTCCCCATCCTTCAATGTTCCAAACAAGAGAAGGTTCTCCTGGCTGCTTATCATATGGAGGGTAAAGATGATCAATGGTGTACATTGATAAAAAATATGAAGCCTGATGAGGAGATTGAGGCATTGGAATGGAAGGATTTCTGGAAGATGTTTTTCGATAAATATTTTACACGCACCCTTCAGCTTAAGATAGAAAGGTACTTCCTTGATCTCAAGAAAAAAGATGATGAATCTGTAGTATCATACAAGGAAAAATTCACAAGTCTTGCACGATATGCCTCCATCTTTTTTGTTACCCCCAAATTCAAGGTTGACCACTTCTTTGGGGGGATGAAACCTAGAATGTGGAAAGCCCTGAAGATTCGTGACTTCGACAGTTATGAAGAAATTTTCTGATGTGCCCTCAAGGTTGAAATGGAGATTAGTGAACCTCAGGGGTATCATGGAGATAAGAAGCGTAAGGTGGACTTAAATTCTATTAGTCTAATAGATAAATCCAATCGTGGTAAGAAAATATAGTACCCCACTTTCCAAAGGTGCAGTAAGAAGAACCCTAGAAATTTCCTGAAGGGGACGAGAAAATACTTTAGGTGTGCAAGAGAAGGGCAGCTGGCTATTAAATGTCAGCAAGAAAAAACCAAAGTTTTGACATAGAAGAGGAATGATCCGTTTGACTCTCAATTCATTGTTCATTTATTCAATTGAAAATAACCAGGGAACCTTGAAAATCAGTTCCCTAAGCTAAGTCTTTTTGGATGCAACCAACAACCTCCAAGGTCGCAAGGGTGAGCTTTTTTTTATCACTAATGTCGAAGTAAACCCCGAAAACAAAGTGGTGACAGGTATGCTAGTTATTCATTCAATAATAGCGAACGTAATTTTTGAATCAGGTTATACACATTCATTTATATCCCTAATGTTTAATAGAACAATCCCAACACCACAACAAATCATGGAATTAAAGATGTCAGTGTGTATGGCTAATGGGGAAATCATGGAATCCCATGAATATAACTCATCTTCTATCATAATTGGTGGATTGAACTTCCCTGAGAACCTCATCATACTCCCTCTGGTGTAATTTGATGAAATTCTTGGCATGTATTGGATTTCCTTTTATAGAGCCAACATAAATTGTCGTAAGAGGGAAATCACTCTCCATCTGGAGAATCGACCCACGATTCTATACAAGTGCAAGGAGAAAGATGAATCTTCTTTAGCTCAATCATCTCAAGAATGGATATTACTACCCTATGATCATGCGTATATGGCTCAGATGATTGAGTTAAAGGAAGAAACCATCCTTGAAAACATGCCTATTGTGAGGGAATTCGCTGAAGTGTTTCCATATAAATTTCCTAGTCTTCCTCCTAGAAGAGATGTTGAATTCTCAATTGACCACATACCTGCGGTGTTGCAAATATCCAAGACTCCATATAGAATGGATATTGTGGATCTTGAGGAGGTGAAGAAGAAACTACATGGGAATCTGGATAAAGGATTTATATGCGCAAGTGCTTCACCATGGGGTGCACCAGTCATCTTTGTCAAGAAAAAGGATGGGTCAATGCGCCTTTGCATAGATTATCATGAGATTAACAAAATCATGATAAAGAACAAGTATCCTATCTCGAGAATTAATGACTTTTTCGATAAGCAGTGTGGAGTAAAATACTTCTCCAAGGTAGATTTTTGGTTGAGATATTATCAAGTAAGGGTGAAGAAGGAAGATATCCCCAAGACTACTTTTTGTACAAGATACGGACACTATAAATTCATAGTAATTCCTTTAGGGCTCACTAATGCTCTAGAAATATTCATAGACTTGATTAATAGAGTCTTTAGATATTACCTCGACAAATTTGTGGTTGTCTTTATAGATGATATTTTAATATATTCCAAAACCAAGGAGGATCATGAGGAGCATCTAAGAACTATACTAGACACCTTGCTATCTCTATGAAAAGTATAAAAAGTGTGAGTTCTGGTTGAAGGAGGTATCATTATTGGTCCAAATCATCACAAGCAATGCGATATCTTTGGATCCCTCCAAGAAAACTGCAATAGAGGGATGGTCGAGGCCAACATCGGTAACGTATATTCGTAGCTTCTTGGGGTTAGCTTGATATTATCAATAATTTGTGAGGAATTTCTAATGATTTTCCAACCCTCTTACCAAGCTAACTTGGAAGGGAGTAAAATTTTTTGGGAGTGATGAATGTGAAGAATGCTTCAAGGAGTTGAAAAGGTGGCTTATCACTGTGCTCATGCTCACTTTACCCAAAAGTGGTGAACTTTTTTGTGGTATTCAGTAATACTTCAAAGAAGGGATTAGGTTGTGTGTTGATGAAAAATTACAAAGTCATTGCCTATACATCAAGGAAATTGAATGTTCATGAGTAGAATTATCCAACACATGATCTAGAGTTGGTTGTGGTAATCTTCGCTTTAAAATTTTGGTGGTATTATATCTTTGGGGAGAAGTGTGAAATATATATGGACCAAAAAAGCCTCAAGTATATATTCACACAGAAAGAGTTGAACATGCACAAATAAAGATGGTTACAGCTGATCAAAGACTACGATTGCTCAATCCAATACCACCCTGGGAAAGCGAACAAGGTGGAAGATGCTCTAAGTAGAAAGGACCCATCAATTCTATCATTGGTGATAATTGAGAAGGATCCAATATTTGTATATTTGATGAAGATGGATATGGGAATCATAAATAAGGTAACATCATCAATCCTTTCACAAATGATTGTTCAACCATCTATTTTGGAAATTTTAAAGGATGTTCAAAAGGATGATGTGGGAATTCAGAAGAAAGTGGAAGCTATCATAAAATGGAAATCCTCATAGTTCAATGTTAATGAAGAGGTAATTGTGAGATTTGGGAAAAGACTATGTGTTCTATCATGTCTAGAGATGAAGAAGGAACTTTTGGATGATGCACATAGTTTAAATTTCTCTATTCACCAAGGAAACAAAAAGATGTATCGATATCTTCGAGAGCGTTATTGGTGGGATAATATAAACAAGAAGATTGTTGAGTATACATCAAAGTGCCTGGTGTGTTAGCAAGTGAAGGTAGAGAGGCAGAAGTATAAGGGGATGATGCAACCATTTCCCATACTAGCATGGAAATGGGATAACATCACAATGGAATTTGTCACTGGACATCCGAAGAAATCCGAAGGAAACAATGAAATCTGGGTTTTTGTGGATCATCTTACAAATTCTGCACACGTCATTGCAATTCGGGAGGATTTCTCATTGAATCAACTGGAATGGATATATATCAGGGAAGTGGTAAGGTTGCATGGAGTACCACTATCTATTGTATCCGATCAAGATCAAAGATTCACCTCTAAGTTTTGGAAGAGTCTTCAACATGGTCCAAATACTAAACTAAACATTAATATGGCCTATCATCCTCAAATGGATGGCCAACCTGAGTGAACTAGTCATACACTGAACGATATGTTTAGATCATGTTATATGGACTTTAAAGGAGGGTGGGACCAATATCTTCCACTGGTTGAATTCTCCTACAATAACTGTTTCCACTCAAGCATCTGAATGGCACCTTATGAAGCCCTGTATGGGAAGAGGTGTAGAACACCAACATGTTGGAATGAAGTCAATGAGCATAAGTTTCTAGGACAATAAATGGTCGAAGAAATGGTGGAGAAGGTGAAAACCATTCAACAGCATATCAAGGCAGCCCAGAGTCGAAATAAGAGTTATGCAAATAACCATCGATGATACCTTGAGTTTAAAGTTGGAGAAATAGTATTCCTACACATATCACCATGGAATAAGGTCATGAGTTTTGGAAATAAAGGGAAGTGAATTCCTAGGTACATTGGCCCCTTCGAGATTCTTGATCGTGTTGGGGTTATGGCCTATCGACTAGCACTTACACCTACCAAGGCCAAAGTATATGATTTCTTTCATGTATCCCTCTTAAGGAAGTACATACCAGACCCTTCACATGTACTCTCTTCAGAGGTATTACAATTATAGTATGATCTTTCTTACGAGGAGCAACCAGTGGAGATCTTAGATCATAGGGAAAAAGTCCTAAGAAATAAAGAAAATTCCCCTCGTGAAGGTGTTGTGGCGATACCAAAAGTTTGAAGACGCAACATGGGAATTGGAGGAAGTGATGAAGCAGAGTTACCCTTATCTTTTTTAGTGTGGGAAAAGAAAATTTTGAGGGTGAAATTTCTTAAGGGGGGAAGATTGTAATGACCCAAACTTTCAAAAATGAAAATTCCTCTATATATAATTAAATGTGTTATCATGTAAAATGGCTATATAACATATGAACTTCTATTATTTTATGTCTCTAGATTTTAAAATACCATTAATAATTTTGATTGTTGCTAATAGAGTCATTGAACAGTGATCACATGATTAGTATAAATATAGGGCTTTAAAAAATCCAATTTGCTCAGACAAAGGAAGTGATGGCCTCATCCAGTAGACGTGCCCCATATGAAGTCCATTTGTAGGAGCTCGGAAAGGAGGTTTCATTATTGGGATTCACTCTAAACCAATCCCAAGTCAAGATTCTACATGTTAAGATCGAATGGAACCACCTACGAGAGAAGTGGACGTTTATAGAGATTACCACCCGAGCAATGTTATCCGAGCCACCCCAAGAGTCTTTCACCATCGCACACCTTACCCTTTGGTCTTATGTGAGTGTTATAAGGGTTTATTTAACAAGACCTTATCATTATGATTATGTGCATTATTTTTGTATATAATAATGAATATACATTCATTTTTTTATTGTTACTTTTAAACAGTTTTTAAGCGCAAATAGTATTTTTAGTTAAAATTTAACTAAGGAATATATGTTGATGAATTAAAGGATTCTTGAATTAAATAATATTTTAATAAAATATTATTATTATTAAATTAATTTTTATTAAATATAAATGATCGTATAATTTTATGAATGCAATTGTAATTTTTGTTAAGCTTTGAAATCCATTTTTGTCAAAACCCTTGAATTTTCGATAAATGTCTGTTTTTATTTTAAAAATAAAAATTCATATTTTTATAAAATTATTTAGATAAAAATAAAATTATTTTTGGAATCATGATGTCGAAATTATCCAATGGTGAATTTTTCATAATTTTCTGATACAGTCAAATTTTTGGGTCAAAAATAAATACCGTTTAAATATATAATGTGTTTTATAACATCATAATTACCCAATAATGATGTAATAAAAAATTATAAATGATATTTTAGGCCAATATATTTTTTACCATTAAAATAATGTGATTTTCGGTTTGTTTTATTTATTTTACAAAACTTTAGTGGACCCTCCAAGAGTTATAAAACATTTTCACTTTTTAAATGAATTACTTGAGAGTGTGACTCGCCTCTACATAAGAAACCCTATTATTTAAAGAAGTTAGGACATTGGCCTTATAAAATATTATTTTCCACTCCCATTTGGAAAAAACCATGGGAAAAAACTAGGGTCTGGTTTGTGGTATTGATTAGTTTAATGTGTGGTGACCCAAACCAAAATAATAAAGAATTCCCTCTCCTTTCATAAATAAACCCACCCAAGCTCCAACTTAATATTCAATAAAAGCCTTTGGAGTTTTTCAAGACTCTGACCTCATATCTCTATAATCCTTTCAATGTTCCCCAATCTCCCAATAATCCTCTCTCAATCCTCTCCCAATCCTTTGGGATCACACTTCCAAGTAAGGGATTTCTTCATTTCCCATTTTTTTCCAATTTTCTTTAAGTTGTTATGCCCTTTTTTCAATTAAAAATGTTGGGGTATGATTTATCACCTCCCCCATACATCCCTACTTATTTTTTGATTATGGGATACCACTTTATCTCTCATTAATGCCTCTCATGTACACTCATTACAGTGCCAAAAATTCCGTGAGGGATTTCTCTCTCCTCTTTTACATCCAAGTAATACTTTTGTATTATGCATCTAAATTCCATTATGTTTTTTGGGAAATATATCTATACAAACCCATTACTGTCCATTTCATGTAAATTTTATGAGACACACATTTCTCTCTCATCAACTATTTTTTATGAATTCTTATGTCACATCGTTATGCTGCCGAAATTGCAACGCGTTTTTCCAAGCCAAGATCATTGTGTAGTGAATACCATACCCATGTATCTATCAAGGGTATTCACCTTTATTCACATATACATATTTAATGGTACTTTAATGTATTTATTTAATATTCTTTAATCGTGGAATAACTTATGATGTTGATTGATTCCATGTTATATGATCCATGTGGCACACTTATGCATGAAATGAAATGATTAAGAAGGGTGTGCCCTGATAGCGCTCCAATGCATTGGGTAAAGATTAATATCATGATAAATCAAGTTAAATGAGGGTTTACTCATTCTAATTCAAGTTAAATGAGTATTTACTCATGATCCATGTTCAATGAGCCTTGGATCATGCTAAAATCATGTTAAATGTTGTTGCTACATTTCCATGTTATATCATGCCTTTATGTTAATGTTTATCTTATGCTCCATTGATATAACTATTGCCTAACATGTATTGTATATTTCATTTTATGCCTAATTAACTCCCTTACTAGGATTTATAGATCACCCTTTTCTTATGAATGTCCTCAGGTTATCCCATTCAATGCTAAGTATGAGGCAATGTAGTGGTCCTGTAAAGGAAGTTTTCAATAAGATGTTGCCACCTATTTTTTATATTGTTATGTAATGTTCCTAAGACCCAAAGACACTAGACCTTTCAATATTCTATGTTTTATCAAGTAAAGTTTTTTATGTAATAAATCATTTCTATGTGTGTAATAAAGAGCGGGGTTGTCATAATTATCCTAACCACAAGCCACTAGATGAAAAACATAAATTTTATGATTGTGTCATGATTTCCCTAACCATTTTGAAATGTTTCAAAGAAATTGAGTTTTAAAATTTTTAATTTCTTATAAATTGAATATATTAATGATATAATAAGTGTTCTATCATATAAATGATTGAAAAATCATTAAATACTTAGTGTAAATCCTAAATTGCATCTTGATCTCCCTCTTCTCTCACTATCCCAGTTCCACCTCCAAAATATTTTATCCTTACCAAAATCCACCACCAAGGCATCATTTCAACTATTTTAAACTGTTAAACAAATAATGAGTTAATTATTTCACAACCCCACACTGATTAATACCTATATGTTGACTTATTTCTTAATTAACACTGTAAAACACCAAATATTCATCCCAACCATCACTGTACATATTAAAATACACCAAGACCATAACACCCTAGATAAAATCTCTATAAAAAGATCATAGATGAAGCCCCAAATAACCTCATTCATTCCTCTTTATATGGTAGAGGTTGTTGACAGATTGGGTGACTTTATGATCAATTATTTGGATGATTTACCCTAAGTAAAAGTACCATCAATAATAATAAAATAATAAAATATTAATCAATATTAAAAATAAAAGTATGCAAGTATGGAATTAAAACCAAAGAAAACAATAATTGAATAAATACTTTTCCATGCTATAAAAAATATAAATAAAGGTCATATATTCATGTGTCCAAAAAGGCTACCCATTGGGTCATTCAAATATAAAAGATAAAAAAAGAAGAAAATATACAAAGAGGCTCTACTTTAACCTCCATCCTCTCCTCAACCCATTTCTAGTCTTGTTGATATACTTATGCCTAATACACTATACATATTGTGACCTAAATATCAATCATAAGGTCTACATATGAACAAGTGTTCCCATTCATCATGTGAGAAATATATCTATCTAAAATCTCACCATGTTTTCTAAATATAAACTATCATATAATTTTGTATAGATGAGGAAAATAAATAGGAGAACATGAAAAATATAATGATACATTTTAATTAATTTTTTTCTAACCAGGACACCATGATACAAAAACATACCAATCTTAACCAATTTTGATGGTTGAAATTATCACATTGCAACATAACCCATCCCAAATCCCATAATTTTGCATAACGGTCACACAATTGAGTTAAAACATTTTTTTCCTCTCAATCAATGTAGGGCCTCATAAAGAATATTAATCTCATATTGCATTAAACACTACCACTACCTCACTCAAGGTGAGGTATCCCATCAAGTATTATACCACATATCATACCACCACCCTCTCACTCTAGGTAAGGCCCCACCCCACATCACATATTACCTCTCATACCAATATTCTCTCACTCAGGTTGAGGTATTGTAACACAAGTCATACCATTTCTCATTCCTCCACCCTATCACTTATTTTAAGGTCACAAAACACATCACATGCTATGTCTCATACCTAAAATATCGTGATCACATCACAATTCACTATGCTATTCCACCTTTATACAGCTGTGTAAAACTATTTTAGCATTGTAATTTTCTAATATAATAATCAATTTAAAATTTTATTTCATTTAGTTAGTTAATGTTAAAAAATAATAATAGGTTGACATTTAAATTTTTTGATATTTTCATTGTAGGATTAGGTTATTTGGAGAGCCTATTATATAATTGAATCAAAAAGGTACAACCTGCATTGAATCACAATAATACACAGGCAGTAATTTTTACATTTGTAAAAATGAATCCATATATTTTGGATGATGTTTTATGAAAAAGTCCATAAATATGTGGGATAAAACTCTTTAGAAACATATAAATACTAGCTCATCAATATTAGGGCCCAGAGAGTGTGATATATTTAGAAAATTTAAACTTCACGAAGTCAAAAATACATTTATGTATTTTCAAAATATCTCTTATTCTAGAACTCTAATGGACACTAAATTTCATACAGAAACATTAAATACTCTTGAGAAAAACTCTACAATTTTCTAAAATTATATATATTTAAGTTAAAATGACCCAAACATAGATACAATTGGTTTTTTAAAATCTGTATGCAAAAAACACTACCTCCCTTTGACTTAAAATTAGGTCCTTGGGAAGCTCATTTGTATGGTTGAGAAGGGATAATTTTTCAACAATTTTGGAGATATTTAGGTTTTTTATCATTATCTTGGATGTGTTCGGTATCCCTATCTTCTTACGTATATTTGAAATGAATTGGATACGAACATAAGTCTCCTCTTCCTCTGGATGGAGATCTAACTTGTGGGTGATCATAGTGTGGGTGCTATGCACAATCAATGGAGTTATAATACACCTATTAGCTACTATTTTTTAGTTTAAAAATATTTAATTAATTTTTATCTTAATTTGTTTCATATTTTAATTATTTTATGAAAGTGAATGAAATTATATTTATTTAAAAATGATTAGTGTGAGATTTTGAGTGTGTGACTTATGTCATTCTTATTGGAAGAAATAATAATCTTGTTCTTTCCCACATGTTTGATATATAAAAGTGATTTTTTTGATTTTATACCTTGAATAAGGGTTTCACCTTTTATATACACATGTTTTTTCAATGTTTGGTTCAATATGAATCGATATAAAGGCTTATAGGGTAATTCAGATTTTGGTTAACCTCAGCCATAGACTTACTCCAAACCCAAATCAACATAAAATAAATATGAACTTGATATTTTTTTTAGTGAACTAAAAAAAATAACCTTATCCTTCTTTTCTCAAAACCCACAACATTTGATAAATTCTAGAATCTATTTTCTTTTTTTACATCAAACCATTTTAATCCCCTCGATTTTAGTTTTTTTATAAAGTTATTAAAAAAGAAAACATTAAACTACCAACACTAAATCATAGATAACCAAGGGTTTTTCCTGGACTATGACTCATATTATAAAGAACTATGTAGACATGTTAGGAAAACACAATTAAAATTTGGCACCATTTCTCTGTAAAACTATAAGATTGGAGTTTATTTTTTATAAGAACTATGTAAATTCTCTAATTTATTGTTTATTTTTTTTACTCTTCAAATTTTGTATATAATGTTGATTAATAACATCACTTATCTTCAGCCACAACATGTTCATCAACAAAGTGATTTACCTCAACATCACTTCTATTCTTCTACTATTTCCTTCTTTTATTTTTCTAATTTATTATTATTTTATATATTTAAAAACATGTCATACTACTAAAAATTATGATGAATTTTGTGAAATAATTGAAAATTTTCATATAGGTTTATTAATTTATAATTTTATAAATTCTAAGGATTGATTGACTATCATTGATTCTTATCATATTTCAAAATTTGATTCCTCATCCGAGGAAACTTTTCTTCTAGTGATAGATGATATCTTGGAACTCCTTTTTTCTTTTCATGTATATTTAATAAAAAAACATCTATTAAGGATGTAAATATTTTTCCTCTATTTTTTCTACTTTACTCCCATTATTGGATGATTTCTAATTTCATGGCATTATAAGAAAATTTAAATAAGCAATGAGATCATAAAATAATAAAATTCTAGATATTAGCCTATAAAAATGTAAACATTAATTTTTTAATAGTAATTAAAGATAAACCAGATAGGTAAATACCTACACATAAGAAATTAACTTTTAATATTTTATTATATTATTAATTAATTAATTAATTAACTATATAGTGTGTACCAGGATTGAACTATGTCATGTAATAATAAATACACATAAATATATATAATAATGGTGATAATAATAATAATAATAAATGAATAAAAAAATAATGGAGCTAATGTTGATGGTTGGTCTTTTTGTAAGAAATGAGACACCGGTTCAAATCCTTGCTTGATCATTGGTTCAAGATTCAATTTTTTTTACACATTATATAAATCCATAAACATAATTTAATGACATTAAAAAATTTATATATTATAAAAATGGTAGGGGAATGAATATGGATTCGCTGGTTGTGGGTGAAAATGGAATCCAAATAATCGAAGGTTCGAGTCTGTCCCTAACCACATGAGTCACTTCAGTTCCACTTATTTTAATTTAAACAAATATACATCATTTAAATTCTTATAAATTGTGTATCGG
Source organism: Viscum album (assembly GCA_963277665.1). Lineage (NCBI taxonomy): Eukaryota > Viridiplantae > Streptophyta > Magnoliopsida > Santalales > Viscaceae > Viscum > Viscum album. The sequence continues at coordinate 316,151,129 of OY728161.1, forward strand.
TGTGTATGTTTTTGTTAAAATTTATAAATTTCAAAAAGGGTAATAAAATATCATAGGTATAAGAATTTCTCTAATGATTTTGGGTAATTTATGAGATTTAACTGCTCTCCAGTTTGAACCCCACCCAAATTATGAGGGAAAAGTTTTTCCCTATATTTATACTTAAATAAGTACACATCATGTATAATTTTGTACATATCTTGTATTTTATTTTAATAACTATTAATTTTATATTTTATTTTACCATAGGTTAAAAAAATAAAAAAAAAATATCATGAATAAAAAAGTCACACATTTTGTTGTTTTGTTGGGTTTTTATAATTTCTGTAAATAATATAAACAAATAAATAAATTATTTTCATATCATTACTTTATTATATTTATTGAATATATTGAAATATATGTTTAATTTCTCTATTTTAAGTTCCTTTAACATTTCAAAGGAATATATTTCAATAATGGAATTTCTGTATGGGTAGAGATTTTACATTTATTGGTAATTTTAATAAAATTATTTTTTCAATGATAGAAATTGTTGTATCTCTATAAAAAATGATATATTCATATCCTATATGTTAGTTTTTATGGTGAAACTTTTTCATCTAATATCTCTACACATAATTTCACTCAATCATGAAATAGGAATTTTTCTCACTTAGTTGATGGTAAATATTAGTTAGGTTAATGATTTTTACTTTTCCAAAATGGTTTTTATAAACGTTTCTTACTTATCTGATCCATATATTTACAATACTAAATTAATCTATGTTTGATACCTAATGTTTTTGTTAAAAAAATAACAAAGAATGAAACAAATAATAATAATTATTATAAAAGAAAACATATAAGATAAAAACACAAAATGTTTTCCTTTTAGGAATCACTAAGTGAGTCGGATTTAAAATTTTATTGAAAATAGTTTTGGGAAGTCTCGATGGAATGAACCAAGAAAGATTAAATTTTTTTAAAATGTCTAATATTTACTAAATATAAAATTGATAAATAAGAATGTAATGGTTTTCACACACACACATGTGATGATTTAGTGTCATGGTTAGATCATGAATTTCTTTAATAAAATTAGTATTAATCATTAACTATAATTTTGTATGGTTAAAATTTATGATAATCTTCTTTCCATTATTATTTATATTTTCTACCTGGTGTGGCGCTTAATTTTCTCAAATTACTATCATAAATTTAATTTATATTGAATATTAAATCTTCATGAACAAGGGTATATATTCATGCATAATTTCATGAATTGTGACATTTCCCAATAGTGAAAATATTTATTTATAGGGGAGTGATCATGTAGAGACCCAGTTGCTTCCTTTTAATACTTTAAAATATTTCTACCTGTATTTTTGGAGCTAGGTGCTGAGACGATGTGTAATTTTGAGGTCCAGTATGCCTGGAATTAATTTTATAAAATATATTTTATAGTCTTCATGCATGGTTTCTTAAATAAAATAGGATAAATCTTAAATAGAATCTCATGTCATAAATTAGACACTACAGTTGAGTCCATAACGTTATGTTTACCCAAGGCATGACCTAAAACTAGTAGGTACAGGTAGTTCATATATGGATACCTTTGGAGGGTGCATTTAGTTAAAATAAATAATTAAGTTTATTTATTTTAATTAAATTAACCTACTCTATACTTATATAAGTGAATATTTATAGAACATTCTCTAGGTTTATCCATTTTTTCCTAGGAGAATTGAGATTTTCTCCATCCTCCTTCCGTTGGTGAATCACATCTAATGATGAAGAATCTCTAGATCAGATCATAGTGAATTAAATGACTTCTTCCATTCATTGGTGATTAGGTTATTTCATGATGAATGATCCAATATCCAGGTATGACTCTTAAATTCATGGTTTACACCCATTTTGACAAAATTTGTTGAGCATGAGAATTCGTTTTATGATCTACACCAAGTTGTCAAACCTTGGAATATGCATATGTACTAGTTTCATTGATTATTAAATTTTTTTTCTAATTTTCAATATCCCTATTCTTGATTTTTGGCCAAGAATACTTCGCCAATGATCTGTTGAACTTTATTTAGGTGATTTTCTCCCACGATTATTTTCGTTCTTCACTGATTGGACCCTGATTCAACATTGAAGGGCGGTACTGAGCCCAATAAGACCCCCAAAATCACAAAGAATCCATGTGATAAGGATGTATCAATAAACTAAGGATATTTTTAGGTATATTTTGAGTTTCAACTGACCATATTGATGAAAGTAATCTAAATCATAACCGATGGAAGAACCCGAGGCATGTGCGGTATGAGGTGGTGCATGTGAAGCTTCAAGAATTGGTTTTCCGACTACTGGATGGATGGAATATACTGAATGGAGATAAATACACTTTTATCAGGAAGAAAATAGGTTGGATATGAAGGTGGAAGTACTATATATAGCACGAAAAGAGTAGATCTAAAGTTCTATTAAAAATATTACTACACATCATATAGCATGATGAACACATGGCATGTATTCCCTATACTATGACAGATAGGGTTTTGGAAGTTTATAAATATGGAACTACATGAATCCCTCCTAAACACCAATTACCAATTTACTAGGTGGTCAATCCATATGGAGGAGTATATGGGTTGGACCCAATGTGGAAATACATGGCTAAGAAGATTACTATCTATCGAAATATGTGGTTAGGCACAAAGTCATGTACCAAAGTACATGGACATGGCCAAAGTGTATGGGTAGGGTCACTACGTGTCTTGGATGCACCGTGTAGGCTCCCTACATATCATGTAGTTATACATGGTTTGTGATCCATGTACCTCTAGGGACATGACTAGGTGATGGAGAAAGACCACACACAGTATACCCCTTGGTTCCTTTTGACGAAACTTTAATTTCTCATATCTCCTTCATTTGAACTTGGATTTTGGCCCATGAGTATCCTATCCTGAGTATCTTTCTATATAGAACACGATGGTTCCATACGTTGTAGATTTTTAAATATGATTCAAGATGTTTTGGGGTTGGATATAATTAAGGTCAAGTTCTATTATGACAGTGATCATACAGAAACATAGGAGGATTTTAGAGTGGAACCCTCCATCTGGGCTGGTCAAGGGTCCTATATCAACCATCAGAGTGGAACCCTCCTATGGACTCGGGGTATGGTTCTTCCAGTATCAAAGAGTGGGACCCTCCTTTTGGAATAGTGAATGGGTCCTCTACCTATCTATTAGATTGTATCCATCTTAATGTAATAGGCCATGGTTTCTCTATATTTAAAAGTGGAGCCCTACTTTTGGGCTAGGTGTGGGTCCTCTAACGACTACTTGAGTGGAAACTGGATACTATTTAGGGAATGGGTCCTCTATAGATTACTAGAGTGGAACCCTCCTACGAAGTTAGGGCATGGGTCTTCTACCATTAGAGTGTAACCCTCTTGTTGGGAAAGGCATAGGTCCTTTATCAACTATTATAGTGGAAACTTCCTATTGGAATAGGGCACGGTTCTTCTATCTATCCATTGAGAGGAACCCTCCTATATTATCAGGGCATGGGTCATCTACCAAGATATTTTGTCCCCTAGACTATATGTCATAGTGGTGACATCTGGCTTGACATAGATGTTTTCTACTAGGCAGAAGCATGATATGTTGTAAAGCATTAATGTACTTTTGGAACTATTGGTTACTCTTTTCTTTGGCTAGGCTGTGAGATAAAATGAGGAATATACTACCTACATATAAAATTTTAATAACTTTATTTTTTACCACACTCTCCATTGGTGGAGTGGTCTATTCCATGTTTGAAAGCTTATCTTAACTCTATCTTCTAGTAAGACCTTATACGTACACAATGTGGGATTGATACCCTTAATGTATACTATACTCTAACCCGTAGAATGTTTTCTATTATTTAGAAAATCTAAATTCCTATGAATTTATAATTACTGGGAGAGTTTTTTCATTCCTAAAAATGAGTTTCTAAGTGTGTTTTATAATATATTAGATTCTAGTTATGGAGGTTTGATAGTCAGAGGGGTAATATCTGGACCAACATCCCTTATCAATGGTTCAATATACTTCATATCCTCATAACTTATAATCATAAAATTTCATGTGACTTGTATTCTACCAATTCATTGATGGTTTCTATCATTTCCACTTCTTCTTATTGTTTCCTTCATTCTAATGTGTATTATTTTTTTCATATTCTTTTTCAATGGTGAAAATATCTTTGTAGTTAGCTTGTTCCATTATATTTTTGGAATATTTTATTAATTCCAATACAATGTTATCTTCATCAACCAATAAAATTAATATTCCTTTATTTACATCAATGTGAACCTTACTAATCTCCCAAAATTAACATCCCAAAATAAGTTACACATCTTCTTCTTTTTCAATATTTAGTATCAAAAATTCATTAGGGAAAATGAATTTGGTAAATCTAAATAGGAAATCCACTAAAATTACTCTAGTATATTTAAATAATCTGTCTGATAGTCATAACTATAGTCATGTTGGAATTATCTCTTTAAGTCCTAATCTATATAAGTCTCTCATTAGAATTTAATTGACTCCTCCACCTAAATCGCAGAAATATTTTCCAAATTTATATGTGCCAATAGTGTGGAAGATTGAGTAACTTCTATAATCTCTCAAATTTGGTTGTATTTTATTTTTTACCACTATATATAATTCCTTAATTATTTTTATCGCATAGAGAAATTCCCTTTATCTTGATTTAAAGTAGGTATTTTAGAAATTTGACATATGATGGCATTTGATCAATGGATTCTGCAAATGTAATGTTGATATAAAGTTGTTTGAAAAAATTAAGAAACTTATTATACCATACCTCTACATTTCCTCATTTCAACCACTCAAGAAATTGAATAGGTGTCCTTTGTGGTGGAGGTGTAATGTACACTCCCTCTTTTTTAGATTTTTTAATGGAATTTTATTCTCAAGAATCTCTATATTTACTTGTTTTAATTTCATGAATTTTTTCCTTTTATTTAGTGATCATTTCATTATCCTTCTCCTCATAAAACAAATTTTATTCCACCATGACCTTATCATTTCTTAAATTTACACCTATAACCTCTTTTCAGGTTCTTATGGTGATGATATTAGCTTCCTCTCTTACATGATTTTAATTTTTATTGGTTAAATTTCTAGGTAATCCTTCTGAAAATATTTGGTAGTTTCTTCCTACATGATACTCAAGATTTTGGATAGTTTATTGATGATTTTCTATTGTTTTTTTAATATTTAATATTCTTGGAACTATATTTTTTATGTAAATAGAAAATATATTCTCAATGTTTGAATGATGGGTATGGGTAAGTTGAATGTGGATGGGTTTAGGATGTTGATACTGCTAAGAGTGTGGTTGGAATTATTATTTTATAGGATTTTTGGTCCTAGATGTCTAAAAATTTTGGTTAGTTCTTTAAAAAAAATTTGACGTAGATATCCTGGTGGTGTTTCTTATTTAGGAATATTTTGACCAAAACATGGTTGATTCCATCTTAGATTGCTCACTTATTTTTCAAAATGACTTAGCTGAGGGCACTTCAATTGGAACTAAGAATGTTTATTTTATTTTTAAAACTATAATATTGTGTTTTATTTGTATCTAACCCTACTTGGAATTCTAAGTATGCATGTGGGCCTCCACACATCTTGTGGGCTTTATATTCCATGACTTGATCTGATTGAGGTTAACGTTGGAGTTGAAGAGACTCAAGATTCTTTTTTAGTTCTTCAACTTTAGAATATAATATAGTATTATCCTATATTTAGTTCATCCCATGACTTTATGATCCTCTATCTCATTTCAAAAAACTTTTTTGTGAAAAAAATTCATCAAGTAGATCTTTACAAACTTCTTGTGTTTTCATTAGTAAGCCTCCATCATGTGATGTGTCTACCAAAACTATTATATTTTGTTGAAGTTCATAATAAAAAATTTGAATTTGGATCCAAGTTTCTATGTCATGGGGAATAAATTTCCTAAGTATTTCTATAAATCTCTCCCAGTATTCCTATATCGATTTACTACTAATCTGTGAAAATTTTAAATTTTTCTTATTAGCATCCATGATCTAGCAGGAGAAAACTATTTTTGAAGATAATTTTAACTATATAATTCCATGTAGTTATGAGACCTATAGGTTGTTTCCTTATCCATTATTTTTCCTAATCCCTCAATGAAAATTGGAAAACTCTAAGCTAAATTGTATCAGAGGACACTCCTTGATGATTGAATATATCTCAAACCTCTAAAAATTATTACAAATTTTCATGTGGATCTACATATTTCAGACCACTAAATTTTCCCATATTCAAGAAAATATGAATTAAACTTAGTTTTATCACAAAATGGTAGATTTAATTGGTTGGAAAATAATTCTTAGTGAAGCAACATGGATTGATGAAAAACTATAATCTGTGATGTTATGTGATTTAGGCATCTTTTTCATCTCGTTATGTGGTTTAAATTGTACATTGAGCATATTGTGGTAAGTGGGGTCAATATTCTCTTCCATTTTTTGGATACTTCATGTGTACAAGTACCTCCCAATCTTAGGAATTGGTTTCAAGGGTTCTCAGGAACTTAGGATCCTAGAATGATTCATAATTCCATCTCTCATACACTAGTGGATCCCACACAATAGAGTGGTAGAAAACCCATGTGAAAGAAAAAAAAATTTAAAAATAAATTTGAAATGAGAAGAATGAGAATAAATCCTAATAAATATTATTTTAAGCTCCCTATTCCTACCTAAAAATGGTGAAAAAAACATGATGGGGTAGCCAATGGTGTTGTTACTTCCCATGACTGTTCTTCGTCAAAGTCTATAAATTTAAAATATGATCCACAATCACTAACCACTATGGTTTAATATAGAGTGGGAAATCCAAATATTGAACTCACAAGGAGGTGTTGAATAAAATTTAGTGTTCTTCGGAATAGATCACTTAACCTAGAGACTCTTAATGACGATCTATTGGAATGGTTATTCTAAACTAATGAATAAAAAGCGAGTAACCAAACTAGTGATTATATAGACACTAAATCATGGATCATGGATCAATTTCAAGGAATATGTTCAAAATATATCCTAAATTGGGTTATTATTTTGGTCTAGTACTGTTATCCATAGAATTTTCCTAAAGTAACCAATATATTATGGTCAATTGGGTTTATTCTACCTAACCAGTAGTATCCCTATGTTCAGAGATGGTACCAATTAGGCATGTTGATGTTTAATTATTTTTATGTAAAGAATATCTAAGCTGTAATTCTTAGATTAATCACCATGATTATATTGGGTTGTTATCACCTATGTAGTCCCTTGGTTTGTCTCATGCATAAGGATGTAATTTTGAATTAGGTCCATAACATAAACCCTAACTCGACTATGCTTACCATGTTTTGATTAAAATTTCACTAAAGTTCAATTCCTCTAATTTTAACCCCCAACCCTTAGAGAATTAGTGATAAATGATGGAGGTTAAATCCAACACATGTAGAGAGTTTTAAACAATATAGCAATGCATAATCAAAATAAACACAATTGAAAATTTTAAATTAAAAGAACACACTTAAAAGTAGAAAAATCAAAGGAAATAAATCTTCACCAATGAAACAATAGGAATTTAATTATTATGAGTGTAGGAAACAAAGATTTGAGAAAACAGGAATTGAATCTAGGAAAAAATAATCTAAAAGTGTTAACCACACCTTAAGTTTTTCCAAAAAATATAATGATAGGATCATGTAGTTCATGGAGTTAAGAGATATTTGTGATGTGAAAGATATTTATTTATCTCTTTAGGGTTATCTCATTAGATTCCACATAGTGTATAGGACTCACAGTGTGACTCATGGTCTATATCCTTCATATATCCATATTTTTCAAGATTACATTTCATATTAACTATGTGACTTCTACCATATAATCCATGAAACGATCATATTCTCACATCTCAAATATATCTTCATTGATTGAATTTCATTTAATATTTTTATTAGAACTTAATTGGTTATACCATAAATAGAGATTCATATTCTGAAGTGTCTATAGTTTTCAATTTCAGTTTGAAGCTCCTCTTGACACATTGATTATAAAACCAAATAAAATGGAAAAAGTGATAAAAATTGAAATTATGTGAAAAATGTATGATTAAAATAGAATTATTAATAGTATTTAATAGTAAATGATTGAACTAAGGATTTTTTTTGGACTAATGATTATGATTTATAGAGGTAGTGATGGATTTTTACTCAATTGAGGTTCTTTCTCCTCTACATTTCCTTAATTTCTATGTTAAGTAGTGAACTAGGGAGTCCAAAGGTAATATACCATTCAAATATTTTATAAGTTAGGTTGGTACTTCATATGTTGGTGTTCATAAGGCATGATAGAATTGGGTGAGGGTTTTCTATAAGACCATGGAGGGCATGAGGTTGAATTAAATAGTGATTCCAATTATCCAAACTTCTATCTTAAGTCTGTATTAGCTTGTTAATTTTTTTGTCTTGTATTCTATATCACACACCAGACCTAATTTTAAAAATAATTTAAAACTGTTGAAGAAATAAAAATAAAAAAATTGATGAATAAAATATAATCTCAAAGAATCAAACACTAAGTTATCCTTATAAGATTACCCAAGTCTTCCACTTTCCTAAACAACGAGTTCTTGAAATTATTAGGAATTTAGGCCCTATAACAGGCCTCACATCACATTTCTACTATTGGTGGTGAGTATTTTAGGGATAGATTTAGGGTGATCTCATTTATTTTATTCCTTTATTCATTTGGTTAGTTTGATAATTAAAAGTATATGATTAATTTTTAAGAAGATGCATATTATGCATGGATTAATTACTCTCTAGTGAATGATAAATCATAGGATTTAAAACAATTCTATTTACAATAAATTAATAGAGAGATATATAATATGAGAAGAAAAATTTAATTAATAATATATTACCTCCAAACCCATGATTAATGATAATAGTATAAAAAATTACATGATATGGTGGAAGAATAATTTTCCCCTCTGGTCATTTAAATTGAAGAACTTAAGGATGCTAATAAATAATTATTAGAACATCAAACATTATACCTCACTCTGTTATATTATGATAATATCACTAAATAGAACATTATATCTGGTCATATAGTGGGAGATAAAAAGGAATTGGTTAGATTGTGGAGTAATTTTATAATAGTAAAAATGTTGTATGTTTGTCCCATCAACAACACTGAATAAAAATAACCAATGTACCTTCCTCTAGACAATGAGGAAGTAGACATCATTAAGTTGGTTATATTTGAGGAAATGATAAAGGATATTGGATACCTACATATAACAATGACAATATACCTCCATGAAAAATGAAAAAATAATAATATTTAACAACCAAAAAGACTCCCAAAGATAATCATTCAAACTCTTTTCTATATAATTTTTTAACTCTGAATTATGCATTAAATCTCACAATTTTAAATTTTCATATTAACTTAACCAATAAGATTTTATAGATATTGAGGAAAAATAAAATTAACCTAAACATACCCATAGGAAGAGTTCATAATATATAAACATGATGAACTATGTCTGAAATATTAAAGGATTATGTGGAGAAATAAAAATTTAAATGCATCTTGAAATAATTTTATTCCTTTATAATTATTCACTGATATCCACTATAAATAATATTATAATTCAGCACCCATGACTTAAGACCTGCTTTTTAAAAATAAATCAATAAATTATGTGGTTTAAGTAGATAATACATACATAAAACCATTCTTATAGTCAGATATATCATTCCTTATAATAGCAGTTGACATACTATACACAAACTAAGGGATCCTCTATATTCATTTCATATGGATGAACATGGGAATGAGGAAAATTTATTTTTTCACATCACATAAACCAAACCTTTATTTAGATTGGGGATAATATCTAGTACTACCAAGCTAGAGGCAGTATAAACTCAATACCTACATGGAGGTTAAGCTCAGAAATATCTCCAAAATTATTTCTTATTTTCATTTTACATTTCAAAAAATAACGTATCTTGATTTTTTTTATGTTTCTTGTAAAATGTATAAGAAACTTTCTAGAATATTATAGCTTTAGTATTACTCATTAAGAACAAAATGATAGGTTGTATCTAAATTTCAACCTAAAATTTTTCTACTATAATATCACCATCCATGCTTACAGTTAAAATCATAATTAATCTTAAAAGAAGGTAAGAATTACTATTTGTGGGGAGGAAACCAATCTAATGTAGACCCATATATTTGTTACCATTTTTTATTTTTTTTGTGTTTTTATATAGAAATCAAACAGATTAACTATGAAAATATTTTCCAATATATAAATACACAATGATGAAATGGAACATCTTTTGAGGACCAAAGGGAAAGACAGTAAATTTAAAATATTTAGTTTTGGTTTCATTTTTATATATAAACATTATAATTTTTAATTTAAATTCAGATGAACCATTTATTTAGAATAAATAAAACCATATGGAGACAACTTAGGTTAAAATATGATAACTCATATGAATTGGAGTAAAAATTGAATTTGGGATCTGACTTACTGTTTTCCATGTGAACTTTGCATAGATTTTTTGTGTGAAGAAATACATTAATAAGAGTTATGGAACACTAAAATTTCTTATCTATATCCTAATATTATCCATAAATTATAAAAATTAACCTCATGGACTTTTGGGAATTTTAAGAACAAAGAACTAATATGAATAATGGGAGATGATGTATCAAATTATTACATAAATTGTATCAAGGAAGTGTGAAACTAAGTAGTGGGTGAAGAAAAAAATGGATATGTACTTAATAAGTTAGTTCACATTAAATTAATTTTACAACTAATATATTTTCATCTTATATTAATTGATTTATGAATTAACTTGGGAGGAAGTGTAATAGTTATGATGCATTTTTGTAGAGGTGAATCGAGACACATATATCTTCCCAGGAGTGAAAAAATATAAGTGTGGTAGAGTTATTTAATAACTAATTTATACATTTTAATACTATATTTAATTTTTAATAAACCCTCTAAATTCACAAAAAATGATCATTTGCTACATATTTTGTATTTTAGGATATTTTGGAATTGATTGCGTAAATAGATGTAATGATTTATTTTAATGTTTAATTTTATATTCTATAATTTAATTTCATATAAAAACATTATATCTAGTATCTTGATGATCCTAATGGTGAATAAGTTTGAAAACTGATGAAGAAATGAAAAATCATGTTGGTTATTGAAGAATATTCTAATCGACAAATGTTTTTTTCACAAGCCAATATAATCACACTGAAAAGACTATTTCTACTGCATATCTATAATGTACTCCTATAGTATTTATTAAAAAGAAGTCAACACACTAATGTTGTCTCGGGACAAATCCTCAAGATATTCCAGTTCCCAATTAGATTTTTGCAACTAGTTGAGATGAAATTCAAATAGAATGAAATTTGAGGAAGACCTCAAAGTTATGTTAACTTATCAACATAACCTCATAGAAGCCCCTCACATTATGTCTAAAGGTTATTGGTGTATCACCATCCACTAAGGACTATATCTTACATTTAAAATAACCTCAAGTTCAAGTGTGGGGTATAAACTTTGTGTACTATTCTCCACATTAAAATCCCCTACACTAGTGTACATTCTAATGTAATATTAATACCACATTTAATATAATATAGTCTCATTCCACTATAACATCATCCATCTAGACCAAAATTATACCTCAAGTACTTACAAGATGCACTGTATACTAAAACAATTAGTCATTAGCATAGGATTGAGATTTTAAACTCACCTAAGTGTATCCTTATTATCTAACATGGGAGTATATCGGCAACATAATGTTGTCGCATTGACAAAGAATCCCAAAGCCTCCATTATGTATCATAAAAGAAGAATAAGTTTTAACTAAATATATTCATTGATAAAAATGGAGAAAAAATATATATTTCTAACCTAAATGACCCAAGGAGACTATCTCAGATCATCATATAAAATGTCTCACTAAATTGGGTAACTCTATAACAAAAAAGACCACATGGAAACCATCTGATGGATAGGATTATCCAAAATCAAGGAGTTCTAAAACTCACATATTTGTGAATAATGGAAAATAAAGTTAGGGACTTGTATAAATAATAGTATATGACCATAATTTAAAAGGATCTTTATAGGAGGGATTTATTTCCCAATGATATTTTAAAGGTTTTCAGGTTGTATTTTCTATTTAATTTAGTTAGTATACTTATTGTGTTTTCATATTTTTCAATCATTCTCCTACGATCCCTACATATCTCAAGATGTTGTGTGTTTAACATAAACATGAGTCCCTAGATTATACCAAATGATCCCATGTTCTATAAATTTTTTCATTTCAATACTCTATTTAAATCCTTCCAAATTTTAGGGAGTTGATGAGTGGGGTAGGTGAAAAGGAATCAAAAATCTTATTCCATCATTTTTCTTCCCTTTACAACACATATTATCTCCTAAAAACTTGATTTTTCAGTACATGATGGAACTATGGGTTGAGTTTTGTTTGGACTATCAATTTTTGTTCACCTAGGTGGTGATTTATTCTTACTCAATTGATGTTCTTTCCCCTCTCATTGTTCTTTTTAAGGAAGTAGTGGGCCTTGAACTAGTGATTATTAAGTTAATTACCCATTCACACATTTCTAAAGTGGTTTTTTGTGCATAAATAAGGTTTTTGAGTGTAGAATATAATAGGGTAATGGATTTAAAAAAGTTATTGAGAGGCAGAAGGCCAAATATCATCGTGTTTCCTTTCCCCCTAACACCTATCTTGGGTATGAAGATGCATTTTTATGTTCTTTTCATGCATTAGGTATCATAAAAAGACCCACTATTTAATATATTCCTCTTATTCCAATTAAAAAAACACAATTGGCAAATAAAAAAGAATATTACTTAATTAAGAATTATTCTATCTTTTTTAGATGAATTTGGTTAGCTATAGTGTTGCACTATGAGATCCAAAAGTTAATAGTGATTTAGTACCTACAACTAAGCTCATATTAATCCATAATGATAATATAGTCTTTTTTATGCCTTATTCCTCTACCTAATCTATTAAAATCTATAAAATTTATGCATATTTCCCATAAAACACTTTACCATATCTATAATTTTAATTTTGATATTCAAATTCAAAAATTAATTCTCATCATCAATATCAATAACCTATCACTTTAAATCATAAGTATTTGATCAATATTTATATCATATTACCTTTAACGTGTTAAAGGTATGTTCACGATTAAGAAAGAAATAATCTATATGGAGCACAGCAAGCCATATCCTAAAAAAACTTAAACTATATCCATATTTATATCATGGAATAATCATATGCATTATGGAATGATCAATGAAATTCCCAGGATTTTACCTTTAATTTCTCATTTACATTAGAATATAAACTAATATGTTGAATTTTTACATAATAATCTAATCTCTTTAATTTTTCCCATTAATAATATTGTAATACACATCCCACAATCACTAGCAGCATTATTTTTGTTACACCCATTCATCACAGCATCATTTTGAAAATCAGGGAATAACCACCAATATCAAGTTGAAAGACTATATGAAACATATAAATTAAAAAAATATAAATAACAACCACAAAAAAATTATGAATATTTTATGAATATAAGAATGAGAATCATAACATTTAGGAAATAAATCATGGCATAATATCCAACCAATATGGTGTGATTTCTTCAACATCCCACAAAATATCTCCAAAATCATTTTCAAAACATCCATACAGTCTCAAACATCATTAAAACCATATTTAACATGTTCTTTATTCAATACAAGATCCTCAAATAATCCAAATATATTTATTTTATAGTTTGATGAATTGAAAATAAAATCCATGAAATATTAAATAAACAAGTTCACTTCAAACTCACTCATCAAAAAATATAACCCTTAATATCAAACACCTATTTAGACATAATAAAAATCTAAAAAAACTTCCTGGATATAATGAATATGTTACTAGACTCATTTACAGAGATTAATTATTTAAAAAATTATTTATGGATAATAGTGAGATTATGATTCTGAATCATTGTGTTCAATAATTTTAAAATTTAATCCAAATCAATATACCATATAATATCCAATAATATGATTCATATAATTTTTTTATTATAAAATGGCTAATTATTAAAATTATTTCTAGTAATAAAATATTTTTTATGTTCATTATAAATAAGTAACAAATGTAAATCATTACATTAAACTCATTATTTTATTATTAATATTCTAAACACTACATCATATAAATAGAATATTTTCTTTTATACCATTAAATTTTGAATAAATTAGACTAACATAAATCAAAATTTTAAAATTATTTCATTTTTTTATTTAAATATTTCACTTATCTATGGTCACTATTAACGCCCACTATTCTTTTAGAATCTATTTTTTTCTAAATGTAACTTTTTTTTTCCAACACTTGTTCACAAGATTTATATCTCATATAATTTATTTAAAGAATAAAAAAACTAAATCATATCTTTAAAGATTTAATTGGATCTTATTTAATTTTCATATAGTAAAGTAAACTAAAAAGTGTGTTAAAATATTAAATATTTTCACATTTTATAGTTGGAATAAAGTATTTTATTTCTATATTATTTATGTTATTTTAATCCACAACTTGTTTCTCATAATATGTTTTTATGGATAATAAACAAAACCTTGTATTTTCTTATAAATGTAAATTTATTACAATGGCCTTTTTTATTACATAAAACATACACAACTTGTGATTTATGAAATAATGAAAAAAATATACTTCTATAAAAATTTAGTGAACAGAAAAAATCAATGTCTCCTATACTAAATAATTTTTCCATTCATACTCCTAAGAAAATAAATCTTTGCTTCAGCCATAAATCCTTAACTAATTTGGAAAACCCATTTATCTTTATAACAATTATATAATGGATAGTTGATATATAATACCCTTCATAGGGAATGAATATAAATCTATAACATCAATACAAAACATGGACTATCCATTTTCTTACACCCCATAATTTTTTCCATAAATTTTATCTTTTTTTTCTATAATATTCAAAGTAGATACATTTTATTTACATAATAATATAACATTAATATAACAACCAATCATTTCTTTCTCATTGATCAGGACATAACCACTAAATTCCACAATCAGATTCCCCATCCTCCTGAGGTTGATGACTAGAATCAAGGGTCTATATATACCATTGTGGAATGATTTTATCCCTTCTGGAAACAACCTAGATCATTGCTACAATGTATAAAAAATCTAGAATCCCCCCTCTATATATCAAACATCTATGTTTCTAAATAAATAAAATTTGACCCCTACTAGTTAAAGCCCCATAGAACCTTTATATAAATATAAAAATAAGTAAATATCTATGAATAAAGATATTACATAGAAAAATACCTATAAAAATGAAAAAAATCATACCTTAAATAAGAAAAAATCAAAGTCTCAGGATATATGTTGGTCCACATCTCTATCCAATACAATCCAACCTCACTCCACTATATAGTGATTTCTATCCTATAACTCCAAGCCCCAAGGTGTCCATATACATATATTGATAGAATTATATAAAAAAATTATCAT
Organism: Viscum album; assembly: GCA_963277665.1. Taxonomy (NCBI): domain Eukaryota; kingdom Viridiplantae; phylum Streptophyta; class Magnoliopsida; order Santalales; family Viscaceae; genus Viscum; species Viscum album. The sequence continues at coordinate 316,166,903 of OY728161.1, forward strand.
ACATACAATTCCATAAATGGATCTATATGTTCCCTAAGGTACACATGATAAGTGTGTATAAAATAAATTTGTAGGAATAAAAATGATACTCTTACACCCATAGCTATATATCAATTGGTGAATTCATAGATGTTTATCCATGTAATTTAAAACTATAATTATAATAATAATGGAAAAAAACATATAAATAGTATAAACCAGAAAAACATTCTTGAGTTCAAACAATATAAACCAAAGTAAAAAAACATATTCTTCTCACACTACCAGTATTAGAGATACTAGAGTATGGACCCAACATAAATTATATATTAGGAACACACTCTTTTCACACTAGTATGAGTCATTTCAAATGTATTGAGTCATCAATTCATCACAGTATTTGTTAAAATTCTCATATCAGAATTCATTATAAGCCTCCTATATAACAACTTATAATATCCATGTAGTATTATAATATAACTAATAATCCACCCAAACGTACATATGTTCGCATGCCTTTTTTTATTACAATGAACTAATGTAATAAAAAAATAGTAACAAATGTAGAAATGGAATCGAAATGAAAATAAGTATTTATCAAAAATCACAAATAGAGTGAGAAATATATATTCATCAAATATCCAAAAATAGAAACATTATGGAAATATAGGAGAACCACCAAAAATGGAATAACCGAAAATATCCTCATATCCAAAATAATAATAAGCATTCTAGTGATATAGGACATTGAAACCCCACTATATAGAAATTAAATAGAGGATAATGAACACCCCATAAAATAGAATGTTGAACACCCACTGCATATAAAAGAAAATAAATTCATAAAAAATAGAAAAGAACACATCGATCAATTTCAAAATGATCCCCTTAAAAGATAATGGTCATCTCATTATTTTAGTTTTTTTCATACTCCTCTAGCACAAATTGTTACTTCTATAGTAAGTGATATATATAGTCGGTAATATAAAAAACCAAGAATCATGTTTACATGAACTAAACAAAAATAAAACCACTAAAACATCAATTAAAATTTTTAAAGGACATATTAAGATCAATATATATATAATATAGGTCATGTGTTTAAATAAAAAAACAATCTTAAAAAATAGTAAAAAAATTGGTTGTGAAATAATACAATTTTCACCTCATAAAGTGGCCATTGATAGGGAAAGGATCAAGAACATCATCAGTGGAGGAGTTATGGGGGTGGAAAAGAGGACATATAACATGAGTTTGCAGCTTATGATTATAATTTATGATGGAAGGTGCACATGATTCACTATCATAATGCTTAGTAAGATTTTGATGAACTTGAGAAATTTAAAACTACATAGAAAAGGTAAATAAATTAGGGAAACCTAAAATTACTGGTTAAATGGAAATCTTTCACTATGACTTACGATAAAATCTTCATATAATAATGATAACATGCATATGTTGGTTAATAAATCTTCAATTTAGTTCACAAAAAATCTATCATTATGTGATGACTAAGCAAAGGATCTTGTAGACCCAAATACAAATAGATATGAACAATGAATTAGAATATGAATATATATATATGTGTGTGTGTGTGTGAAATAATAGATCCTTAAAACAACTTTAATAAAATTACAAAATAATGTAACAAAAACCATCTCATTACTACTCAGATAGATTAGTTAAACACTGCATAAATAGCATGAGGAGAACATACCATTACATGAATGAACACCATTTTAGCATATCTGAATCACCATCCGGGTAGCTAAAATTATATTAGTGAAGTTTAAAGTAAAAGTATAAGTAGGTGGGAAAAATATTTAAATTTTTTTTATATGTGTAACACATTTAATATAAATTATTACCTAAATTATCTCCACATGCCAAAAGAAGTACATTTTCCATATCATCAAAAATTTATACAAGTAAAAATTAGTATTATGTTAAAAAATTATTTTTATTCTACTTTATTTCATAATACATATGAGTAAAAAATATATTTAAACCTAAATACTAACAGACCTGATACATATAAGTTACAAAAAAATATTCAAACCTACATATTTATAGTCATGTACATTATAAAATATAAAATTTTAATAAATAATAGATATTGTTAGCAAATATGAACAAATATATTTCAGTTCCTGATACATATAATTTAAAAAAATACTCAATCCTGAATATTTACGAACATTTACATTAGAAGAGATTACTCCTAAAAATGAAAATATATTGTTAAAAAATATGAATCAATATATTCTAATTAAAAAATATGAATATATATTAATTAATAAGTAGAATATGAATCTGTATATAAAAAAATATAAACAGATAAATCCCTTAATCAACTTTAATAAAATTCTAGAAGGATGTAACAACTATTTCAATACTGCTCAAATCAATAGTTAAAAACTAGTTAAATAGAATGAGGAGAACATATCATAATATGAATTATTATCCATGAGGCTAATATTAATTTTCATTATTTTAATATTCAAGTGTTTCAAAGTCCATAAACATTATTTTTAGTATATTTTATAATTTGAACTTTATTTCTCATCACATGTGCAATTTATGTTTAAAGTGAAAATTTGGGTCCAATCAATCATCTATTAATGGAAAACATTATATTAATTATTGGAATTTGATATTTTGGGATATTATTGATAAATTTTATTGTAACATGTTTTATTTTAGTATCAATGGATTAATACCAATGGAATATGGATATTTTAGGAAATAAACATAGAAATTTATATAAAAAGCATAATGGGCCTTAGGTCCATCAAGTAAAAGTGCGGCCCACAATACAAGACCAATGAAGCTAAAATTTTATCTATAAAAAGATAAAATTATGGAGATTGTTTCATTAAACTATGGATATATCTAATTTGGAATTTTTCATGGTGATCTAGGTGGTCAAATATGAATATTAAATTTATGGCCAGATCTTTACCCGCATAAATTTATCCCACTATTTTGAGAATAAAATCCAAAAGAATGATTATTTTGTCATGAAATTTTAACAGATATTATAGGAAACATGGGTTGAGATATTTATCTTCTAATACTATCAAATATTAATCCATTTATAATGACTAATTTTCATTCCAAGAGGGGGTGAATTCGGTTCTATTTTTGTGGTTATCTTTGAAACTTCTAATTTCCCTTGTTCTCACCAACCTTTTGACTCTCCTAATTAATAGGGATGGAATTTATTATTGAGGGGTCTAACTAATGATGATAATATTCCTATATAAGGATATGGTTGTGAAGGTATTTAGGTTGTGTAATATTTTCTTTCAATTTTAATTTCACACTTTAATTTTGTAATCACATCGTCAATTTCTTTCATGTATGCTTTTCATTCATGTTCATTTCTTAATAAAAATTATTCTTCTTTTTATTCTTAATTTTTTTTATTTCTGTTAACACATTGATACCATTGAATCAATGTGTGAATTTATTCATACCAAAAATTGTAAAATAATTCACACAATGGTGGAGTGTTTGTTATTTCATTGTTTTCACTTCTTCAATCCCACTTCTTTAAGTTGACTTCCCACTTATATTGATATAATAACATCAATGGATGTTTAAACATTATATTTTAATCATAGGGAGTTTAATTGGGGTGTATTTAATATTATTTCATGTGATTTAACATAAATTCATTATTTTAAGACTTTCATTTGATGATTTATTTTCCTCTTTGTCTTCGCCAACTTTAACAATAACACATTATGAGTGCTAGTACGGTCCAATTCCTTAGAATGATTATGAAGGAGATCCTATAAGTGAATTGGTTATTAGCCTTGGAATTGTGTAGGGGTTAAATTTTTTAATGAGGTTGTAGAATTATCTTGTTTTGTGGATACATCTTATATTAGTGATCTCCAACTTTCTAAGAAAACAGATACATCCAATCCACCCCAAGTGACCACCTAGGATTTACTCATATTAATTAATTGTTTTAGACCATGTAATTGTGTGTGGTTTGTTTGTTATTTTAATTAAATCATTGTTTCTTTAATTAAAATCAACAACCAAGTTGGCCACTTCATATCCATTATGTCTATCAAATATTAGTGTCTATAGGTTTCTTCTTCGGTCCCTATGGATTCAATCGCTACTTCTACATCAATGGTCACTTATACCAATAGGATAAATTGGGTGCAACCAAATTTTGGCATCATTTTCAAGGACCCAAGTAAGTTATCTTAGACACTCATAATAGTTTCTCATCCAACTTCTCTATTCTCACCACCATTTCTCTTATCTTTTCCCTTTTCTATTTCTGTGTATCCAAAGAATCTCAATTCCTTATTTTCACTTACTATAATAGAGTATCTTCAAAATTATCCCATCATAAATCAAATATGGAAACAAATAGGAAACCAATATTTAGATGACCCGAACATAGGTTATTTCTATAATCAATCCATGAATGATTACCCCATACACGGTGAAAGATACAATCAATAGGATAATGAATGCCTAATGGATAAATTTTCAACCCTCTCAAGGATAGTCGAAGTGATAAATATTAATGAATTCTATGATATAAAAACTCATATCCAGCACAATCCCCAAAAAATTATTGAAAAATTGAGTAATGAAATGGAGATAATAAATTTCAATGTTTCATCTTTGAGGTTAGAACTTGAAAACATTAAAACATGTGAGAAACCCATACCTACACTAAATATACCTTCCATAACCTTATCTATAGTGTCTAGTTTCCCACAAAACCTATCATGAATTTATATAAGAACCCACTTTAGATTATAAGAAATAATATTTGTATAATGAGTTTAATTGGTAAGGGAATATTTAATTTTAACCTAAGGAACATAAGGGGGATGTTTATGAGTGTTTAAATCTAAAAGAAATTGATTTTCTATATTAAAAAGAGGATAATATGACATCATGGATTGAGTTTCTTGAACATTTCTCCATTAATAATTTTTAAGAAACACCAATCACTAAACCATTGGGAGAAATCACAAACTTTAATACCATACTGATTCCAAACACTGATCTATACAATTTTTTGGTTTAAAATATAATTCAAAAGGAACAAATTATATTAAGAAGTTTTGAAAATGAAACTGACTTTAATTCAAATTTACCACCAATTAATGAAATTGTTATCTAACCCAAGCTCAAATTCAAGTTTCATACATCCACTATCAACTCTTTCATCATAGGGGATAATCAAAAACATTTTTTAATCAATTACTCATATCTAGAAACCAATGATGTAGGAATGATCATTTATGTCATAGACAAGACTACATAAGAAACTGAATCAGCCATTTTTTATATTCCTTGAATTTTCCCATTAATTGTAGAATAATGGATTGTACTTGACAAAAATTAAAAACAAACAATAAATCTCAATATAGTATAGGTGGTGAAAAATGGGGTCCTGAAAAATTTGAAATTTTTTCTTAGATAATTTTTGGGTTCCAATTCAAGTTAGAGAATTTAAATTAAGCACTTTCCACGAGGCAACCCGGCTTCTGCATTTTTTTTTTTTTTTTTTGTGTTATTTTTGTTATGGAAACCCCCTTGTAGATTATAATGCGATCTATTATATCTTGGGTGTAAGATTTATAAGATAAATCATTTTATTATTTCAATATAAAACCCTTTCCTTCCAAAGTTCAAACCCAGTAATCTATCATCCCCAAGGAGTCCACTTGTGATATGAAGCCAAAGTGATTAACTAATTTTTATGGTTCATAAACCTTAAACCAGGTGATTTTGTTCCATGAATTCATTTCAAATCACTTCTCCATATCTTTCTCCCCAATTATAAACTATCTCTTCTCTTCTATTTAAACAATGAGGGTAGTGTCATTCTAAGTTGAGTGGAGTGAAAATGTGAGATTTTGAAGAAAAAAAATAGGCTTTTATGAAAAAAAATTCAATAAAAAAATAAATTCATTATACTTTCATGTGTTAATGTAAATTGTGAAATAATAAAATTAAATATCAAATAATTTTGAATTCATTGATTATGATTTTTATGCAAGTTTAAGTGCATGAACATAGTTTTTGTAAAGTGAATTTTTCTGATGTGGCTTTTCAACGTTTACATTTTCATCCTTTAATAAAAATTTCATAATGTATGTCCATTATATTTTGGGTGTAAGTTTGAGTTCATAAGTCCCTTTCATCATAGCATAGGGTTTAGGGTCACTTTTAGTTTCATTTGAGTAACAAAAAAAATGAAAATAATAACCACATAGAGAAATATTTTGTCCAAATGTGTGGATTTCAGCACTTGGGGATCATGACTCCATAGTTTTCTTTCCTAGATTTAGGCTTTATAATTCTATTTTAATGCATGGAATTGAATAAATGTGTGGCGTTCGACACTTGGGGATTGTGTCTCTATAGTTGTCTTTCTAAGAGTTGATTTTTTAATCTCTATTATGGTTCAAAAAAATAAAAAATTGAAAAAATAAAAAAATTGGATACACATCTTAAAGTTTAATTTGATTCCCACTTAGCACCTTTATTTTTTCCCTTGAACCAGAAAATGGGCCCCACGTATTTTTTGATGCACAATAAAACATAATACTTAATTTAAATTGGATGAAATGTGGTGATGAATTTGAACAAAGAAATAGTATTGGTCTTGGTATATTCTTTTGAACCTCACTTTTGAGAAATTATTTTTATAAGATTCATGATTGTTCATCATGGTGTATTTTTGTGAGCATTGTATGTTAAAATATTTTTGAAAAAGGGAATTAAATTTTATATTTTAAGATAATTTTTTCACGAGAATAGAAAAAATAAATTTGGGTTGTGATTATCCATTGAAAGAGGATACTATTAATTGTTAATATTTTAATATTCAAGAGTTTCAAAGTCTAAAACCATCAGTTTTAGTTTATTTTATAAATTGAACTTTATTTCTTATCACTTTTGCAATTCGTGTTTAAAGTGAAAATTTGAGTCTAATCAATCATTTGTTTTTGGAAAAAAATATATTAATTATTTGAATTTTATATTTTGGGATATTATTGATAAATTTTATTGGAAAATTTTTCCTTTTAGGATTGATGGATGAATCATAAAGGAAGATGGAGATTTTTGGCAATGAACATAGAAATTTATGGACAAAGCATAATGGGTCATAGGCCCATCAAGTAAAAGTGGGGCCCAAATTACAATCCCAATGAAGCTAAAATTTCATTTTTAGAAATATAAAATTATGGGGATCATTTTATTCAACTGTGGTTGGATATAATTCAGAATTTTTCTTGGTGATCCAGGGGGTCAAAGATGAAGATTAAATTCATGGCCATATTTGAACACCCATAAAGCCATCTCTCTATTTTGAGTATAACTTCCAAATGAATGATCCAATTGTCATGAAATTTTGATAGGTATTTGAGGACAGCTATAATAATATATTTAACTACTTTTACCATCAAATATTCAGCCATATACAATGACTTATTTTTACACCAAGAGGGGGGAAGAATCTGGTCTTATTTTTGTGGTTAACATTAAAATGTCCAATTTCCTTTATTTTCATCCACATTTAAAGTCATGTATGTTACAATAAATTATTGTTAAAAAATAAAAATTATTAATAAAAATATCAACATATATATTTTAGTTCTTGATACATGTAATTTATAAAAATATTCAAACCTAAATATTCACAAACATTTACATTAGAATAGATTAATATTAAAAATTGAACATATATTATTAAAAAATATGAACCAATGTATTTTAGTTAAAAAATATTAATATATATGATCAAATAAGTGGAATATGAATCTATATATAAAAAAAATATGAACAAATAAATCCCTGAATAAACCTAAATAAAATTATATAATGATGTAACAATTGTTTCATTACTAATCAAATAGATTAATTAAAACTACTTAAATGGAATGAGGAGAACATACCATAATGCGAATGAACACCACTTCATCATCTCTAAATCACCAACCGACTAGGTAAAATGGAATTATTCAACTTTTAATATTATTAAAAAATATGAACCGATATATTTCAATTCTTGATGCATATATGTTATAAAAAATATTTAAACCTAAATATATACATACATTATACATATAAGTTGCAAAAAAATATGCAAAGCTATATATTTATAGACTTAATACATATAAGCTACAAAAAAATAAGACATTCACATTTACATTATTGTATATTAGAATAAATTACTATTAAAAAAATACCAAAAAATATTAACAAATATGAAAAGATTTATTTCAGTTCCTGATACATATGAGTTATGAAAAATATTCAAACTTAAATATTCATAAACTTTTACATTATAAGATATTAATGTAAAAAATGAACATATGTTGTTAAAAATATGAAAACAATGTATTCCAGATAACAAATATGAATAGATATGAAAAATAAGTGGAATTTGAATCTATATAAAAAAAATTATGAACAAATAGATCCTTGAAACGACTTCAATAAAATTCTAGAATTATGTAACAATAAATATTTCATTACTAATCAAATTGATCAGTTACACACTACTTAAATGGCTTGAGGAGAACATACCATAAAGAAACTAATACATAGATGTTAAAAAAAAGTAATACCTATATATTTACGGCTTGTACAATAGAATAAATGTATGTTAAAAAAAGAATTAATATTATTAAAAACTATGAACATTTACATCTTAATTCTTGATACATATAAGTTACAAAATGATAGTAGTGAATAATATATCATTGAATTAATTCTAATAAAAAAACTATGAAATTCAAAAACATACCTCTATCTATAGTACTAATACCTCATTCATGAATGAACCATGCATGAATAACCATGAATTTCAATATAGGGTAAATAAATAACATTCAATAACAAACCTAATAGGAATCGATAATTTCTTAAAATCAGTTAATATTTTAGATATAGACATAGAATTATGAATATAATCAATGAAATAATATAAATTAAACAATAACCGGTGGAGAAAAGGGACACCTTCTATGAAATGTGAGGGAGATATAGGGAGAGAAGAAGACACTAACTATAGCAACATCGACCGGTGAAGTGAAGGGATGCTGATAATAGGATATAATGGTGAGATAAAGAGAGAAATAGACACTAATTTGATTCCAGGAAGAATATTTTGGGGGGGGATAATGGATATACTATGTCCTTATGGAAAGTTATAGGGAGTGGTGGATACAGAGACATTGGGAGATGATGGACATCGAGTAGAACCAGTGACGGCGATGGTGACGGCGGTGGTAAAAGTGAAGAATGGGGGATGAGATTCAGGGGGTAGTGAAAGTGGAGATAGTGGGAGTAGATAGATGCTGAGTAGAACCTATGACATTGAGGGAGGAGAATGTAGGGTGATATTTAGGGATCATTGCAGATGGCGGTGAGGGGGAAGAACAAATACAACCACACCTGAAGAATTTGACCAAAAGCGGGGTTGAAAAACAGATCGAAAGTGGTAGGGTTTGTGGGGGAATCATAATAATGGATCTGAAATTCATTTCATTGAATTGGAAGGAGTCGAGGAAACAGATAGTCTCTGGGTAGGATGAAACATGGATATGTAGCCACAGGATTTAGTAAAGATAATATATTATTTAAAAATAGTATCACAAGAATTTGGTAGTAGAAAAAAACATTTTATGTGTTAATATAGAATATATCCTGATGGAATGAAAAAGAATTAATATAGAATGCTGAATGATAAACCAACCCTAATTTTCTACTGTCACAAAAAATATCCTAAATAAATTCACTATATTATATCAATTAGATGACCAAATAACGCAAGTATTAAAAAAAACTTAAAATATTGGAAATCATTTCATCAATATATATCACTTTATATCACATAACTCTATTGTAATAAATATACAAATAAAACTCCATATGTAAAATTTTTACACAAAATATAATTTTTAAAAATTCTATATCCTTTCTTAATTATTAAGAAAACTAGATGTACCCCTAAAGGATAAACCTCGCATCAAAAGTAATTATCATATCAAAAAATTAATACCTTTAACTTAATATGACAATAGTATATCACTTATAAATTTAAAATATCAATAATAAATTTATCTCAATTATATAAAACCTAAACCAAATATAACTAACCAAATATATTGTAATGAATTCAATAATTAATATAGGAGAACAAATTGGATAATCAAATAGATAATAAAAGACAACCATCCCAAAATATGATAAAATACTAAAATCAAGAAAAACCCAAAGATAGACATCAGGGAAGTCCAGTAGAATAATATATTGAATGTATAATAACGGATGGAGAATGTAAGAATAATTAAAAACAAAAATTAATAACTTCACCTCTATCTATATTGACCCACCTCAAAAGATTATCCCCATCTAGTTATCCAAATTAATTTATTAAGAAAATATTTTATCACACTCACCCATCTATATGTTATTCCTCATGTTAACCATACTAAAACAAAATAGTTTTAACATATAAATGATAGAAATTAATCAATTAATGCATTTAATAGAATCCTTCAAATTAAATATAGTCAAAAAACACATTTAAATTTCCCAAAATGTAACCATTAATTAATGACCACTAACCTATTTACCAAATAAAAAGTGTCATTTTTTGACTTATAATTCATTCAAGATATCAATGGAAATGAATGGTTTATTTTTAAAAATTATAATAGTGAATTTAGAAAGAAACTTTACTAATTATAAATTTATATGAAATGAAACATACCTCATTATATAATCACAAATCAAGTGTTTAAACCCCTAATAGATAAAAGAAATCTAAAGAAGACATTAATATAAAAACATTCTAATAAATATTTCATTTTAAATAAAAATTTAAAAAAATTATTTCCCTGAGAATTGAATATGAATATAAATAATAATAAAATATTTTCAATAAATTAATAATTTTTATTAAAATATCATAATGAATATAAATATAATTAAACACTCTAGTTATAATTAAAAACATTCATAAAAAACTTCTATAGATAAAAATAAAATTCATTAGAAAAAATTGATATCCAAAATCATAGGTTTGTTTACTATATATTTTATATTTTAATAAAAAATAAATAAATTAGGAAGTTAATTTGAATATAATAATCACACACATCATGACTAACACTATTTAAAATATTTTGGGGGGTTAGGACCACCTTCAATAATAATCAGATGATGAGAGCATTCCAACCTAAATATATTTAAGTGGCTCCAATTATCGAAACAAAAATAAAAAACTCAATTGGCCTCCTCTAACCATCACATATAAATTATCTATCAATAAGGATTGATTTTACCAAGGTTGAAAAATATCTAATATTAAATCCAAATCCCAAAAAAACAAAATCAAAAAATTGGAAAGAGGAAGATTTAAGGAATTTTAAGGGGTAATATTACATCATGTAATTGATCTAAAGCCACACCAATAATCTAGGTTCAAGAAGGTAAGAAGGTAATAAATAGGATATAAGAATAGAGAGGCTATCCTCTATAAGATGGTTCCAACAAAATTTCCTTGAAGGGGTTATTTTAAAAATAAAATAAAATAATATATTATTTTTAAAATAAAATTAGGAACTAATATAAAACCTATGTCACGGTAATAGAAACATTGGGGATAATTGAGGACCAAATGGGAGTCCATATTCTATCTTATAGAAATCTAGTGATACTTCCTCAGTGGTTAGCCAACTAGATACCCACAAGTACAATAAATGGTACTTGGTATATTCATAAAGACACATACTAAATTTCATTAAAAAATAAACTCAAAAATTTATCATTTGTTAAATTCTATATATTTTATTATATTTAAATATTAAATTTATTCTCATAAAAGATAATAAAAATGATCACCACTAAATTAAAATCCCATAAATTGAAACTGTGTTAGTCTCTCATCATCTACTTACACATTTTAAATAAAAAATAATCTTTAATAATATTATAATATTTGTGATGGTATACATTTAATTTTATATACTTTGGTTTGGTATCTAAAGAATTGTTTTTTATCCTATAGAAAAAACTTTTACCCTTTCCTTTAATTAATAATATAGATAATGTTATTCTCACCCAATGACCCTCACTATTTTTTCTTTTAATGGGTTAGTTTTTCCTCTTTTTCTTCTCTAGGTGATGAAACTCTCTCTATGAACTGCCTTTCTCCATCATTTATTTTATCTTATCCATTATGGGGATACCCTCCTTATAGTTTATATTATATATTCAATTTCATTTTTTAGTTATTTAATCATCCTTTCTCTCTTATGAGTATTCATTATATGGTTGAATATTCATTATTCCTACTCCACACTTTCTTCCTTTCCCATCATGAAATACACTATATTTTTCAAGCTTGATGGTTCCTTTTGCGACTTAAGTTTTTGATAGTGGAGTAATGGTTTGGGTTTTGTGTTCATTCAGGTTTGGAGGTTGGTTTTTTTGTAGTTTTCTTCTTATATTCATTACTCATAGTTGAGAACCATTCTTATTCCTCCTCTTATCTCATTTAAAATCAATTATATTAATTATCACTTTATTCTACCATGATATATCTCATGGTGGTTTTTTATTTTATAGGTAGAATAATTAATGTTGTAACTTTGGATAATTATTTGGATTAATATATCCTTCTCCTTGAAATACTATTAGTCCATTTTGTTCTTATATTATCCCTAAATTTTCTATAGTTTTTTAATTTTTATATCGTTCCTTGGTGGTCATTTATTTCACCTATTTTTTCCATGATCTTGTGTTCTTCTATTCTTATAGTTTTCTTAGGATACCATTCTTATTGACATTGAGATTAACTACTATAAAGGAATTCAAAGAATATTTTCTCTCGTAAATTTAGAACATATTGACACAATGGTAACCTCCTGAATTGTTGACACTATGAAAGTTTGGTGATGGGTAAGGGTTCGTTGGAGTGGCTTAATTGTCAGGAATTTTTCTTTGGGTCATATCAACAATTTATTTAATGTTTTATAGTGGTTAAATTAACTATATCAGTGTGTAATATAAATTTTTTAATAGTGATTTTTGAGGATGGTGGGTTTTGTGGATGATTTTATTTTTTAGTTTGGTTTATTTTCTTGTTAATCCATCCTCAACATTAATTGTGATGATTAAGTATAACCAGATCTGAAATAAATATTTTCTTCTTGATAGTGGCAGTGGTTTGGGTGGATATGGAGTCATCAATGGTTAGTGGTGATCAATTATCACTATACTTAATTTAGAAGATATAGCCTCAGTTCTCATGATATATAATGCTTGAGGCATGATAAAATACTATCATCCTTGGGATCCTTGAATGAAAATATGTCTATTGATAGCTTGGTAATTTTTAAATTCTTAATGTTATTTTTGATTTTTATATTTTTGTTTTAGTATTTGGAAGTTCATATTTTTTATGGTTGGTAGAAAGGAATCTAGTTCATTCGTGTTGGGAACCCTCTAAACCTAAAAAGTAGATTTGTTCAGAAATATAAAAAATGATTAGATAAAGCCTTTCTTTACCATCAACAGGACATCAAAGCATGAACCTCCCATGTTACATTCATCTACTATCCACACATTAATAATGTTATTTAAACATTTATTAAATTTGTTAATATTAAAATTTTTTATTATTTTAAAAAAATCTAGAAATGAGTGTATGATAATATGTACTCACATATTAAAAAAGAGTAGTGGCCCTAATTCCACAAGGTCATTTTTGTGACATCCCAGGTAATGGTAATATTGAATTAATTTCATGTCTTATTAATATTCATGATTTTATTTTACAGATTTATAATCACTCTAACATTTTTATATAATTTTTAATTGAAAAGGAAATAAATTTATTCTAACAAAATAATTCTCCATATATTATATATTTTTATTTAAATGAAAATTTACAAAAAAAATTGATAAAATTTTCTTAATTTCTTATATCATTGTGTCAAAGTTAACTTAGGGTTTTTTTTAGTGATTTTTAGAAATATTTGATTTTGAGGTGAATAGTGAAAAATACTATATTCTCAATTACCGTAATTTTTTTATTTATATATTCACGAGGTGAATATTAGTTTTGATTTGTTTTAAAATCATAAAACTCAACTTTGTTTATTAATAAACTAATAAATTTCTTGGTGATAAATTCTATACTTTATTTCGGTGTAAACCCATTTTTATGATTAAAATAAAATTTTCTATAAAAAAATTTCATTGTGTTTTGCATACTTATATTAAAAGTAAGTTTCACCGCATATATAAATTTAATCTTGTAAAAGTTATTTTAAAGTCAGATTAATGATATTAAAATTATCTAACAAGTTCAATTTCATTTTTAGTCATGATGAATAGTTACCATAGTAAAAGTTTGTCACCACTATATGGGTTGAAATTTGTATGGAGGGGATAGGATAATATATAAGGCTTGAAATATAACTAGTGTCTATATAAATATGATTGTATGAGAGGATTTAAACCCTCCCTTCTCCTGTCTTCAAAACTGTGTCCATTTGGATCCACATGGCCATAAAAATGGATTTATATTACTTTAATATTAATAATATTAAAAAGAGTACCATACCACTTCCTTATAAAATGACCTATCACCTTCTCACTTATCAACATGCATTCATAACATTAGCTTTACCAAACCATACCCAAATACCATATAAACAAACTTATACATATTCTAGATCTTTTTGTCTTCCCAAAATACAAGTAGAAGAATCCTTGAGGTGTTTTTTAAATGATATAATCCATGGAAGTAGTATATTTCTAACCATACTCTTTTAAGTTTCTTTTTTATAAACCTTATCCAAATCATCTATAACCACCATAATATAATTACATTAGTATCATTACTCTACAAAAATGTTATTATGTAGATGGAACAAAAAATTTATACATTCCTTCCATCAAATAGAAAATTAAAATTCCTCTCATGCCTATATGTATATTACCACCCCCATGAAGTGACATATCTCATTTTTCATCGATACCTCACATGGATGGTCATATTGTAACGCCTCAATATTTTGAAATGTATTTTTCTCTAAATTAATACTATGTTTGATATATTAATTCACATACAACAACAAACTTAAATAATACATGACATATTATATGACTATTATTAATATAATAATAATGAAACCAATAGTAAATAAAAATATATCAATATTTAGAGGATAAATCGTAAATGTGATTTAATATTAAAATGAGTTTTTTCTCAAATAATTATTTATAATGTATTGTATATTTTATCATAATAAATTAAATTAACCAATTTTATATGATAATATATACTATTTTATTATATGAAATAATTTTTTTTCATTCTCTAAATTGTAGATCATATAAAATAATATTTAGAACACTTTATGTTTAAAAGGAAAATTATTCAACAAAAATAGTTTTTCATTATATTTTGTAATTTCATTTAGAAAATAAATATATAAATATTATAATTAAAATTTGATAAAAAAATAATTTTTGAATTCATAAATTTGAAATTATATTTGGTTTAATTTTTGGGTTCTCTCTAAAATAATTAATTTTTATGTGAATAGTGAAAAATAAATTTTTCACCAAAATACAAATTTTGTTAATTTATTAATATATGAACAAGATATAAAAGTTTACAAAAAAATTTAATTGATTAAATATTATTTTAAATATTAAATATGTGTATTTTAAAATAATGTTTTAAACATATAAATTTGTGTTTAATTTTTAGAACATAGGTAACATTTTACTCCAAATTAATTAGAGTATTTAGTCTTTTATATAAATTAACATTATTATCATAAAATTTAGTTTTTACTATATTCTAAAGCCACAAAAAAAATATCTATTTTCTATATTTTACCAATTCAGTTTATGTAAATTAATAACATTAATATTTTTTAACCTAAAAATAAATTTTAAGCTTAAAAAAATTTCTAAAAACATTTTTAGGGGTTATATGCACTAATGTTAAAATTTATTTATCTTCTATATATAAATTTTATATAATAAAATGGATTTAATATTTTAAATAATTAGGCTAAAATTATGTAACAGTTTTTATTTTATTTTTAGGCATAAAAAAGAACAACTTAGGTAAAACTAGTGTCCGCAGTAAAATCCAAAATGTGTAAAATGTATAACCAAAGGGGTAAAATGAATAAAATGTTATGAACATGTTAATAATTTATTTACTTAATTTTTAAAGAGAAAAAAATAAAAACACTCTATTTTTTCATTTTGGAGTCTTCTTGACATGTGAAACATGTGCTCACATTATATTAAATTGAAATTTCTAGGGAAATGTCATTCTCACCACTTATAAATATGGCCCCCACCACTCCTTAAATTCCACTCCAAAATATAAGTTTTTTATTTGAACTCTACCAGATTACCTTCCCCTAGAATCCTATTTCACTAAGTCATGGTATATCCCTATAGGTACAATCTAATAGGGGGGCCTAGATACATTGTATCTTAGTGAAACATGGTATAGTAACCACAACCATCCATATCCTCGTGCATGATCCACTAAAGGGGAGAGGCATCTAAAATTCTAGTGGTCTCCAATCATCATAAATATTTAGTTAGTGTTATCATCGCCAATCCCACTAAGTGAATCCAGGAAAAATCCACTTCCAAATAACTATAATACTAGTCCTAGTCCACCCACCTAGTCACCTAGTATTCCCTTTGTTCTCATTTCACATTTCACATATCACGAAGATTATAGCATTCACATCTACTCAAGCCAAACAAATCATTACACTTGATGAACCACCATTTCCATACCCAAAATCTCTTTTGAAACTAAACACATAGCAAAACCATTTTAGATCATGATTGTAACCATTCACACATTTTATCAAACACCTTGAAGGCATCAAAAAAGGTAGCATATATTAAATACATATGGAACATAACCTATTTTCTTTGAAAAACCATTTTTCAACACCAAATTACATTGAATATTTTCAAAAGCACATTTTTCACCTCACACACAATTCATAGAACATATTTGGACACCCTAAAAAGAACATAAAAATTAATCAAATAATTTTTATGCATGGAACCACCTACCTCAAGTGAAGAAACTTCTAGAAAAATGATAAAAATATACAACCGCACTTCAATCACGCCCTAAATAGTAAATATATAACCATGATCATTAGGATTAAACCTAAAAAATTAATATCTAACCCTAATAAGGATACCCCACCCATTGGATAAGTGAAACCTCAAAGAAGGAGGGAACAAACCCTATAATAGAGGGGGAAATAATAGAAAAACACTTGCACGGAGTTTCTTCGAATAATATGAGGAAAAACACCCACCAAAAAGGATCCCAAGGGAGGTTCGAGGAAGGGGGAGGTGTGGATAGGGTTGAAATCCCGAGTGGGTGAGTTTGGGTGTTTAGGGTTAAAAATAAGGGATAGAGAAAAATAGGAAATCAAAATTTTTTAATGACCTAGATAAGCCTCACGGTTTTCCTGCACGGTTTTCCAAACTGTGCAGTAACCATACTTCCCTTACTATCTAAGAAAGACATGATGCACGGTCATCTCGCATGGTTTATAAACTGTGTTCTAACTTTGCGATAATCCACTACCCAAAAACACCACTTGGCCACACCGTTATCTAGGAAAGGGTACACGGTTTTCTAAACTATACACCAACCGTGTGCCACCTACTATTTACCCAAAATTTTTATTTTTCTAAAAAAATCAAGGGAAACCCAAAAAGGAAAAATGTTGGACTGAAAATAAATATAAAAATACATTAATATGAAATCATGGGTGTGACATGTTATCTTATTTGAAGGGTATTTTAAAAGAGTGATGGTTAATTTCATTTTATACCCATTTATTCTCCATAGGTTTTATCATATTATGAAGATTGTTAAAATTTTGGTTTTAATCAATTTAAATATTGAAGTCTTTTTAGATGGTACCATTTATAAATGTTATAAAGTCTATTTTATTTTCATGGGTTATTTATGATGAATGATTCCTTTTTTAAAGTAGGAAACCAAATTCAAAGTTTAAACAAACAGTACCAAAATCAACCCAAATCTGTGAATTCAAAATTAAAAAGTGAACCTCAAACCTGGCACCGCTAACCACCTCAGGCAGTAATATATTACTATCTTTGATGTCAGCCATGTCAATTCAACATCCACCATGTTGTCATCCTCATCCAAAAACGCCGTATTCACTATCTCTTCCCCAACAACGCACGTCAGTGGCCTCAACCAATCACACTGGAAACCATAAACTAGAAGGGATACCATCCACACCATCAAACCAGACCAAAACATTACAGAAAACACTTGCCAGAATCAACCAAACGAAACCAGAAATAGTAACCCACCATCATCACTGAGTATTGATGCCTCAAAGAAGCATTGAAACAGATTTGAAAATGATGAGAGTGGAAGTGATAGAATTATGGTTGTGGTCTTATATCGCCCTCTAATGAATTTTTTATGTTGATATTGTTGAGAAAATTTTGAGAGTGGCGGTGATATAATGGTTTTCAAATGAAGAAAATATAGAGGAAAAGAACAATAAAAAGATAAACATGGGACAAAACGATTTATGTGGCTCGATAAATAATCCAAACATCCATTTAGAGGGAGAAAACTTCAATATTTTAGGTGCATAATTACAGAAATATTTTCAGGGTTTTAAACTACACATAGAAACCCTATTCTAAATGAGCTCATAAAGAGCATGATGCGACTGTGCCACTAACTACACAGTAAGTCCATTGTGCTACAACAAATGGTGGCTGGAAGTCTGTAGAGCTATAGTGACTTTTCAGTCTCACCAGTGACAAGTTGTTATTAGTCCATGTCAAATTCCACATTATTACAGTGTCATGTCACATGCTACAAAATTATGTACGGACAACTATAGTGCCCTATCAGTGTCATTGGTCAGCTCTGATACAGTCTGGTCAAAGTTTCTATAGTACCCAAAATTTGGGTTGGGGACCTTCAACCCCTTAATCACTAGATTAGGGGTGAGCTTCCCCTATAACCCCTAGCAATCTTAATATATAGGTTGAACCGTGAGAGTTTAATCCTGTTGTATAGTCTGGATAGCTAACAATCATCCCAACATCATCTAAAGGAACGAGCTACACCATTCCAATAATCTCCCACTTTGATCCTAATACTCTATGCAAACCTACTTCGATGCTACTAAAATAGAAAACGTGCATAATCTGAGGTCCTACTCTTCTTCACTCACCAGTGCATGCTTCCACTCGAAGATCCAATTTCAGGATAATGATTCATGAACTACTAGTTGTTTTTCTTTTTTTTCTCCCATAGTGTTTTCTCATATCCAACCTCTCATCCTCCATTCATCAGTAGAGACTAATAGAGGCACAATAGTGCCTCAACTTCTCTATTACCATCGTCTCTATCAATATGTATACTAGATTGTTGGATCTACAAACCATATGTAATCTAAAAAACCCATATTGTATCAATTCTTTGATAAAATGGTACTTTAACTAAATATGATTTGTCTATGCATGAAATAATGGGTTATTTTTAAGATGTATGGCATTTATAGTGTAATATATTTTCCTCTCACTTTCGACCCATCTCATCCATGAAGTTATTTATCCAAACCATCTCCTTTATGGCTTTTATTACAATAATGTATTCTACCTCTATAGTGGGTAAATCCACCACCTTCTACAATTGAGATATCTATCTTATTGTAGTTCCTCTACATGTGAATAAAAAACCTATATTACTCCCCCTGATGTTCATATCACCTCCAAGTTCAATATCCATATACCCCATAAAAGACTTTCATTTATCAAAAGATAGATATATACCCTTTCTTCCCTTTATATACCTTAGTATTCACTTCACATCTTCTCAATGTTATTTTCTAGGGTTATCCATGTACCTGCTCACAACTCCCACTGTATGAGAAATTTTAGGTCGAGTACAGACCGTGGAATAAATCAAGATTCCAATAGTTAATAGACATGGAACATTTTCCAAGTACTCAACCACTTCTATTGTCATCAGTGGTTTCTCCTTTGATAGTTTGAAATATATTTCATGGGGAATAGAAATCAAAATTTCTTATATCATACTAAATATTACTAGAACCTTTACACTATTTCTAGACAGTGATAACATCAAGGTTTCAACCATGTGTCCTCTTTCAATCTTCATTTCCAAAATCATACTAGCTTCTCTAAGATATTTCCTCTCAAACTCCTCAACTATCTTCCATTTCATCTCATCAATCCTCTGCATACATTAATCTTTAATGATCATTTCATCTCAATAAAAATTTAATATATTTAATCCATCACCAAAATACTTAATGTAGTATTATTTATCCTTACCACATTGTTTTTATTCATTTTTACTCATGAATTCATCAAAATTTTTGTTACACTGCCTTAGTACTTCATTTAACCAAAATAAGCTCATATGGAGTTTGAAAACTAGTTCTTCATTTTTTAACTCAATAGATCACTCTGTATAATTTATATAAAGATCTTCCTAAATACCTCTATGAAGGAAATTTTTCTTCACATAATCCTTCTTAATATGTAATTATTTTTATGAAATAATAATGAGAACCACACATATGGTGATAAGCTCCACAACATGTGAGAAAAGTTTAGTGAAGTATGCACCTTTATTCTATTGAAACCCTTTCACAAATATCCTTTACACGTATCTCCTCTTGTCATTATTTTCTTCCTTGACATGGTATACCCATTGGTTATGAAATTACTTCTTTATTTATGTAAAAAAATTTAGCTCCCAATTATTTTTATCATGCAGTGAATAAATCTCCTCCTTCATAACCAGATCCTATTTTTCAAAAAACAGTATAACATTAAATTACAAACCTTTAAAATTGAAATCAACAAGAACCAATAGTAAACAAAAATACAATAGGATAGGGGAAACTTTCAAAGATTCACACCATATAATTTAAATTAGACAAACCCTAGGTCGACACAACCATTAGGTAGGAGGAAAATTATGAAGGAAGGGAGGAAACACCAAATAAAACGGAGAGGAGACACTCACTTGAGGGTTTCTTGAAGAACCTATGAAAATAAGCCCCAATTTAATTCCAAGAGGGAATGGTAGAATAGGTATGGTGTGCTTGGGTCTATAGGGTTCAAGAATGGGTATTAATAGTGGAGGATTGGGTAAAATCACCATGGGTAATCTTGGAATTTAAAAAAATATATGTTTTGGGAAGGATGGATGGTTTTCTGAACCATGTTCCAACCATGTAAGTGCCTCTACCTTGGAATGCACAGTCTCCTAGAGTTATTTCATGGTTTGATAAACCATAAAAACCCTACTACCTAGGTTTTGTAAAATTTTCATGATTTCTGAAAGGATTTCTATAATTGTGTGCCAATTGTGTTTCATTCCCTATCTTCCAAAAAATTAAAAAAATTAAATAAAACAACCCATAAAAATATAAATAAAAAATAGAATCATAAATAAATAATAAATGCCTAAAATTGGTAGCGTGGGTGTAACAATTCCTCCCACCATACCTCTTTCCACCCCTAGAAAGTCAATTCATGGTCTGGTTAGAAAGAAAGTGAGTGCATTTCTCTTTTACGCAAGATTCTTGTTCTAATGTATCATACTTATCATTAACATGTTTTCATATAATACAATCAAATATAATTTATTTCCCTCACAACACCTTCACTTGTAAATCGATGATGTGAACTGGTTGTTCGAACACTAACATATCAGGTTCCACTTTGAGCTCTTCTGAATTCAGCATGTATAAGGGGTTCATGTTATACTTTTTCAGCTAGGAAAAGTGGAAAATATCATGAATAAAATTCAATTAATAGGGTAATTCCAAATGGTATGTATCCTTCTTGGTCCTTTTAGTAATCTCAAAATTTATGACATGCCTCTGAGTAGGTTTCCCTTGTTTCCCAATATAGTGATGGCCCAAATAAGGTGTCACCTTCAAAAAGAACCTGGTTAACCACTGAAAATTCCAAGGGTCAGCATCGGTGATTGACATATGACTTATAATAGATACGATCTTCCATAAAGTATTTTTTTAATCATATAAATCATTCATGTCTTATATTTTGTGATGTTTGGTCCCACCAATGAAGTCTCTCCCAACTAGGTCCCATATAAAGGGTATTGGAAAAGCTAACTATACAAGTCTTCAAAGGAATCCATCTTGATCAAGGATTCCTAACTATTATTATAGTAAAATTTCACCAATACCAGATAGTTTTCCTGGGAACTTATAAAGTTTAAAATGTAGGAACAAATAATATCATCTAAAATTTGTTTTGCCTACTCCATTTAAATGCCTTTCTGGGGATGTTATATCGTGGTAAGCTTGACCTGCTACCCCATTACCTTTAGGAGACCTTCCTGGAACCAAAAATTGAATCAGGTATCCCTATCATAAATGATAGTATATAACACCCCATATAGTCTCACAATCTCTTGAACATGTAGTATGGATAGATCCTCTACTTTATTGGTGAACTTGATCATGACAAAGTGATCCAATTTATTCAGATGATCAATTACTACCTAGATAGGATCCCTTCCCCACAGAGTATAGGGTAACCCAATGATAAAATCCATAGATACCTCATCCCACTTCTATATATTAATAGGAAGTCATTGGAGTAAAATTGAGGGATTTTAATTCTTGGATTTTATTTTTTGACAAGTAAAATTCCAAGAAACATAAAAATAAATTTATCTTCTCTTACATGGCCACCAAAATTGGCATTGTGTGTCATAAAACATCTTTATGGAACAATGATAGAAAGTCTGATATTATTGGTGACAATATTATATCACTAATTTCCTTATAGATGATGGAACAACAAAACAACCTCCAAATAAAAGGATTCCCTTCAAGAAAAAGACCATTCAACAGCTACCTCCCCACTATTAAGGATCTTATTAGATTACTAGCATACCAAATATACTTATTTCTCTTCATGGATATTTTTTAAAATATAATTCATCAACCTGTTTCTCTCTAGAAACATCACCTCCTCCTTACTTTCTTCTAGAAGAATCTAGGAAAAAATCTCCATGAGATTCCACTCACTAATAAACTCCTTTAGATCCTAAGATAGAAAACTCTAAATTAAAGAATCAATAACAGCATTCCCTTTACCTGGGGTATAGAAAATATCAAAATAATACCCTTGAATATACTCCACCCATATTATATACCTCACATTTAAGTCTTTATAGTGAAATTGGAAACTCAAGTAATTATAATCAAAATAGATTATAAACCTTTCCCAAAAAAGTTAATGGTGTTAGAACTTGAAGGCATGCATCATAGGTGAGAGTTTAAGGTCAAGGGTTGGGTAACTTTTCTCATGTGGTCAAATTCATAGGGATCTATATGCCACCACATGTTAACCCTACATTTTCACAAAACCTAATATCATGCCTAACACATCACAATATAATATATAACCTAGACCTTCTTTTGCAGAATTTAAGACAATGGTAGATGTTAGCCACCACTTGAGATCTTTGAAAGATTCTTGGCATTCTAGGATCCAAGATAACTTTCTCCATTTCTTGGTAAGAAATTTCAGATGTGATGTGAGTCAAGATAAGTATTTAATAAATCTCTTTTAATACCCTTTTAGTCCCAAGAAACTCTTTATTTTGAAAACACTCCATGTATCCTCCCAAGACATAACTTCTCTATCCTTCTCTAGAAAAACTGATATTTCACATTATGATATCACATGACCTAGTAACATGACTTATCAAATCCATAAATTTCATTCAAACAACTTAGAATAAATATTTCAATCCTATAACATCCCCAAGATGATCCTCAGATGCTTCCCATGTTCTTATTCTAATTTTTAATAAACTGGGATGTCATCTAAAAATACCAAAATAAAGGAGCTGAGATATATATAGAATACCTAGTTTATAATTTCAATAAATATTTCAAGATCATTCATTGTTCTAAACATCATTAATATATTTTTGAAGTGGAGACACCTACTTCAAAAAATAATTCTTGGGGGCATCATCCTCCTTTACCCTAACTTAGTGATACCTTGAGTGGAGATCAATCTTTGAAATCCATCTTACCCCTTATTCTAGTCAAATAGATCATAAATATGGATAAATGGGTTTAATTATAAATTATTTTATATTCTGATAGATTATTCATAAGTTAATAGATCCATCATCCTTCTTGGAAAAGAGAACTAGAGCAGTCCATAGGGACATGGTATGAAGGATGAAATATTTGGACTCTAAATAATCCACCTAAATATTTAACTCCCTAATATTTTTCAGTCCATTCATTATGATGGGAGAGATATCAGTTGCATTCCCAGCACCAAATTTATGGAAAAATCCACTACCCTCTCTAAAGGAAATCCAGATAAATCCTCCAAAAACACATCAAGGGAATCGCTAACCATAGGAGGAAACACATGTTCCAAACATTCTTCATCGTCTTCCAAAATAAGAGAGGATACCTGATAGGTAATTCTTCCCAAATCTGAAAGTGAATATCCTTCTCATCAAGACCATTGTCCTATTCTTTTGATAATTCCCAAATTCTCCCATTGGGGGCTATAAAGGTCAACCATATACAGTAGAAATCAATGTGGGCCTTGAATAATTTCTTCCAATCCATACCTATGGTCACATTGAAGAGTTCTGTATCTAGGATTATGAATTCTCACTTCATATCAACATATAATATATAGATAAAACATGATAGGTGTTGGAAATATTGCTTCTTTTAATTCCTAAGTGGTGTAACTATCTCTATGACATGTGGAATAAACTCAGTAAGGAGCTTCAGAAAGTCCATGATGTGAGTGTATATGAAGGAGTAAGAAGTACCTAAATTGAATAAACCAATTTCTATAGATTAATCAATGAGAAAAGTACCTTTGACTATCACAGGGTCCACATCAAATTCCACTAGTGCCTAATTCATTACATGAAGGTGCTCCATGTCTGTCTAAGAATGTGGTATACTACTAAACTTTGTCTCTAATATGAGTTAAATATTCCCATAAGAATATTTGAATTTACCACTATTCGCACCAACACAAGACCCCATGTCCCTAGAAGCATCATATTTCACTATAAATCCTCGAGGGGAAATAGATTCTACATCACTCTGAGAGAGAGGAACATTCCAGAAAAACCAATGTAAATGGACTAAGTGTCTATTCAAATGACATGTCCTAGATGGGGCCTAACACATAGGTCACATGTGTTTAGTACTCCCACACTAATGGAATATAATGGCCCCACCACTCTCATCTTCCAAATAAGACAGTCGAGGTAGATATCCCGAACTTCTACCAACCTTTTTTCAAATTATTCATGATTTCTATTATTTTTAGAAGATCTAATACCACCTTGGCTAGGAATGGGGGAATCCTATTCAAACATAATATACTAGCTTGGTCAGTATCTAAAATCAAATCCTGATAAACCACCTCATCATATTTCTTCAACTTAAGCAGGAAGTTGTGGGATTTGATATTAGTTTGTAACTTGTAATTACCCAGTCTGCACCACCTGGTCTAGGTTAGAGTTCCACATAACATCATGTGTGCCTCCCCATATGCAAGTGGTTTCCAACTAGTAGTGAGGATATAATTCTGTCAGTGGAGATACTATACCATCAGTATCCTTTCATAGAACAAATAATAAATAAATAAATAAAATAATAAATAATTAGAGTAATATGTGGAAACTAAATGATGACATACATGTAATACTATAAATAGATAATGGGCTCTGAAGTTGGTAAGACAATCCATAGTATAAGTATGGAAAATAAAATAAATAAATAAATTGTGGATTCCTAAAGAGTCTATCCCATTTCGCCACCAGCTCCACGCTCCTCTTCTCATCCATCATCCATGGTCCCCTTTCCCTTAATCAGATCCCTAAATATAGAGTCTTATGTGCATCAAAAATGTCCATACATGGTGTGAGTAGTAAAACCCAATAGGACACCACCAATGTGTTCTTAACAAGTTTTATCAAGTAAAACATGTGTATTTCATGACAATAATAAATGTATAACATGCATAACAATCAAACCACATGTATCGAGCAGTCATGCACTAACTAAGCTACCACAGACCCTCAATAGTACATGCTTCAACTCTATATTGATAGGATAATCATAGGATGTCAGAAGTGATAAAGAATAATCTAATAGGATCATAACATGTCTTCTAATGGTATCAATGTATCGATTCAGATTAGGCCCCAAAACAATTATATCTCAGCAACATCATGGGTCAAGCCTCTAGACCATCGTACCACATCTGTGTCATGGTTCAGGACTCTAGGTCATCATTCCCCATAGGTTATGCCTCAGGTCTGGCCCATAGACCATCATAACACTAACGTGATACCTCGTGTCAAGCCCCTAGGTCATAATTCCCCTACCCTATTCTCGGGTCCATCATTATCATTTTCACAAGTTGTTTGCACTCCCCCTCTAAGATACAAACATCACACGATTATCCACCCATCTCAAGTACCAATAATAACCTCCAAGGCTTGGTAACACATAGAATAGGGTATATAATGAAAGTAAATCATAACATATTATCATGAGAATATAGTAGAAACACATAACAACATGTGATCATCATCAAACAAGTAAACAAGCTACTCTGTCAATACTCATAGAAACAATCATCATAATAGGTCTCACAAGCTATACACACACATGCGATAACAATCAAGCATGGTAAACAAGGTATTCCAACATAAGAATTATACTAAGGAAATAAGTGGATACATGACCCCAAATGGTAAGGATATTCTTACATCAAGGTTGTTGATGTCAATGTCAAGGTTCATCAAGGTGTCATCTCTTAAACCAAGTTCACACACCAACTGAAATGACTCACACACCAACGAATCCCATTTCAATTGACATCAATGGGGGTCTTTAATTTTGGTTCGAAGAAGAAAGAAACATTTCTTATAGAATAGTGATGAAGGAACAAGGATTTCCATAAGAACATAGAAGGCTCCAAAATGAAAACATGGCACTACAGCATGGAGAAGTGATAAATCAAGCTCCACCTCATAGCGATTAATCTCTATAGAATAGAGAGAACCAAAAGATAACCTCCATGACACAAAAGAGATCACCATGTTGTAGTATGAACCATTGTAGCATAAAGATAATTGGAAGTTGAACTCCACGGTGTATAAGGGAATATTGTAACATAAAACCATACTGATTCAAAAACTTCATTGACCTAAGGAAAATATTATGGCATTGAGTCATTTATGTAACCCTTTGAAACTCTATAATGATATAAAAACAAAAGGGGGGAAATGATATTTTTAGGGGTTCAATCTATGTAGAAACCTTTTATTAAAGCCTCCTAAGTTTATAAAGTGATTTTTTCAAATCAATAATATAAAAACCTATTAATAATTCATAAAATCCAAAAATCAATAGTTGGAATTGTTGGAAGAAACTATTGTGGGGAGTACATTATAGCATAGTCGAACTCACCACGTAATAGCTACATCAAACGTCACTCCACAGTGAAGGATACAATGAAAACACTGAGGAATAGAATCACCAAAATTCATACCCTTATTATTTTTCATGGCCTTAACTCCATAGTACCACTATAGAGAAACCACCTATGTTATGAAGTGGTTACACATGTTTTATCCAAAATGGTCACAAAAAACACTTTTAAAAGCTTCTCAAAGATCACAAGCCTTTACCCAAACATAGAACATCTTAATAACTAAAATGATAATAAAGAAAAATCATTTTCATATTTTAAAAAAATATCTAGGACTTTACAATATCCCCCTATAAGTACTTATTTTCCCAAGAATCATCCCATATATTATTTCTTGAAAAACTCAGGTCACTGAGCTTGAATGTCATCCCCTCACTCCCAAGTACCCTCATAGATCCACCCATGTCTCCATAAGATCCAGATAAGTGATATTTTTCCCCCTATAATACCTTATCAATCTATTTGATAATTCACATCAGTTTCTCCTCATTAGATTTATTTAGCACCAAATTAATTTTATTGCAATATATAACATGCATAGAATTGGTCATTTACCTCCAAAGTTAAGAAACACGGAACACATCATGCATGCCTCAATAACAAGGAGGAAGGTTCAAATGATATGCCACTATCCCAACCCATTCAGTGATCAAAAATGGTCCAATAAATCAATGTACCAGTTTCTCCTATTTCTATAAATGATGATGCCCCAACTAAGGTGACACTCACAAGAAACCCCAATCACCGATAATGAAATCCAAAGGTCATATGCTCCAATATTCATATGATCACTACCTTCTCAAAATAGTCACCAATTACTTCCTAATAAATTTCACCCTCTCTAAGGTCCCCTACACTATACTGGTCCAAACAACTGCTGCCTCACCCACCTCATGTGAACACAATAGGGAGCGGCATGACCATCTATAGAGAGCCTTGAAAGGATTCATCTAAATCAAATCCTAGTAGCTTTTTTTACATGAACTCAACCAAGGATATATGATCATCCCATGGATCAACAAAGTCTAGTATGAAATCTCAAATAATACCCGCCATTATGTGAATAATATTCTTCAAATATCCATTTATCTGAGGATGGTACATTGTGCTCAATATCAGCTAAGTTCCTAGGGATTTCTACAACCCCTGCCAAAAGTGTGACATGATACATGCATCCCTATCAGAAATAATTATAAAGGGAACTTTGTGTAAGAATACTATATCATAGACGTATATCTTCCCCATATTTTCTACTGAATGAGTCTCATGGATCGGGAAAAAATGAGCAAATTTCGTCAACTGATTGATAATCACCCAAACAGCATTATGAATCCTTGGGGTCTTGGGTAGCCCCATTAAAAAATCCACCATTATGTCTTCCCACTTCCACATGGGAATGGGAATTGGCTGTAGAAAACCACTGGGATGATAGTTCCTATCCTTTACCCTCTAGCTGGTAAGGTATCAAGATACAAAACTAGAAATGTATTTCCTAATCTCTGGACACCAGAACTATTTCCAAAAGTCATGGTACATCTTTTTCACTCTATGATGTAGCAGCCATATAGAGGTGTGTAAATAACTAATCATATCATCTTTTATAGAATAAATTACTATAAATCTCCCATGTACATGGATCACATCATCATCGTCCAATGACCACCTGGGTATCGGATCACCTCTAGCTAGTTGTTCCTGCATCGCAGCTCACTCTAGTTTAGTAATTTGTCTCTCCTTTACCCAGCCTACCAAATAATACGTGACCCCTATTTGATCACATTTTTCTGATCCTTGATCCTCATAATTATCCATACTACACTCATCAAAAAAATCTCACCATATTCCACTAATCCTGATAAGGATTCTTGTTAATCTCTCGAGATACACGTGTCTTACAGCTAAGAGCATATTCTATAACATTACCTTTCCCTAGTGTACACGCCATATCAAAGTCAAATTTCAATATATTATCTATTTAGTTCCTCTATCTCATGTTTAGGTTACACTATGTGAAGATTTAACTGAGTTTATTTTGGTTAGTTTAGATAACAAACCTCTCACCAAATAGATAGTGTCATAAACACTTCAATGCATGGACCACAGCTGTTATTTCCAAGTCATGAGTAGGGTACTTCCACTTGTGGGTTAACTGCTGACATGACTCATAAGATACTACCTTCTCTATATTAATTATTACTAATCCCAACCCAATACTTGATGCATCACCGTACATAGAGTATCTAATTACTACATCAAGAAGAATCTTCACTAGAGTTTTAGTCAACCTCCTATCTAACTCAAGAAATGATTCTTCACGCTAGTCTGATCACTAGACCTTAATCCATCCTTCTCTAAAGAATTCAGGGGTGGTGATATTAAGGAGAATAATGGATAAAATATTAGTGGTATCCTAATAAACCCAAGAATCTCATGACATCAAACACGTTTCAAGTATGTTTCCAGTACATCACTGCCTCCAATTTCCTTGGGTGTGTGGATATACCTATCTCAGACACCACATACCCTATGAAATTTACCTCCTAAATCCAAAAGTTACACTTTATAAACTTATTATAAAGATGATATACTTGAATTTTACCCAATAATATCTCAATATGTCAAGCATGACGCTCCAATTTTGGTGAGTAGATGAGGATTTCATGAAAAAACAACATGGTGAACGAGTCTAAGTAAGGGTGGAAGATCATGTTCATGAGATTTGTGAACATTGTTGGTGTGTTTTTTAGTCTGAAAAATATCACCATGTACTCATAAAACTCATACCTACTCCAAAATTACATCTTCAGGATGTCCTTCTATCTAATCCATAGCTTTTGGTAGCCCGATCAAAGATCAATCTTAGATAACTATTAGGATTCCCATAACGAATCTAAAATTTCATTGATTCTGGGTAAAGTAAATCTATTTTTCACCATCACCTAGTTTAGATTATGATAATCAATAAAAATGTAAATACTACTGTACACCTTTTTGGGGAACACAATTCGTTCACCCCATGGTGAAGTACTCATCATGATAAATTCATTTTGCTTCAAGTCAACAAGTTATACCTTGAGATCCTTCAGCTCGACTAGATCCATATGATAAGGAAGTATCAAATTGTTTTTCACACCTAACATGAGATTTATCTCAAATTAAACTCTTCTATTAGTAGTAATCCTTTTCAACTTGTCTTAGAAGATTCCCTGATAGATATTCATGACTATAGTGAAATTTTAGGGGGCTATCATTGATCCTATTAAAATATCCAAGACCACTATATATGTTGTGATCGTCCTGAGTTGACTCAAGTCTCCACCAACTATACCTACTCCCAATTCCAATTATGTGTTCATTACCCACCTCTCTCCCTTTAGTGAGGTAAATGACCCATGTATCTGATAGTAATCAATGTGTTCCCAAAAACTAGTCAATCGGTCCATGTCGAGAATCACATCAAAGCTCATTATCTTTAGAATCGTGAAGTACCACATATGTTCATAACTTGTAATAACTATAGAAAAATACATGAATCATTAAATATGGTCAAATTTCATACCCAATAGATTGTAAAGTGAAAGTAACTCTGAGGATAACTTGATCGGTAAGTTAAGTCCATCAACTAATTATGTGGATATGAAAGAATGGGAAGCACCAGTATTGAATAATGTAGTAGATAAAGTAGAGGTGATCAAAACTATAACTTGAATAGTAGTTGTTCTCTCACCACCATCTACTATATTCTATTCCACTATACACACATGTCTTACCTCAACTCTATAACCTTATCCCTAAGATTCATGACCAGTCTAAGTCGTCATTTGTGTCTACTGATGAGGACCCTGGAAGGATCCATAGTTTTTTGAACATATCTTCCTTCCCCCCTTATGAAATCCTAACCTCAAATATTTTTGGAAAAAATGTTGGAGATGGACCATCTGGACACATTTCCAGCACTTTATCCTAGGTTTCAAGTAGGCCCTATAGTAATTCCAAATATTCCCACAGTTGAAGAATTGTGAGTTGCCTCTTGAGGGAACCTAAGAAGTTACACTCTTCTCCACTTACATACCAATTATATGTTTCATGTCCTTGGTATTCCTCTTCCTACTACTATAAAAGGTATTTTTTTATTAATAGGAGGTCCACCCTCCTGATAATTGAAGGGTGGAAGAATTATAACTAATTGACACTCCTATCAGATCTTCTCAATAGTCAAGGCCTTCTATATAACCTTTGGGTATGATTCAAGGTAAAATCTTCTAAATTGTTTTCTAATGGAAATAAAAAGTCTAATATAAAACTATTTGTCTTCCTAAAACATATTTCTAACCAAAATAATAGAAAATTGGAGAAACTCAATAAAACGAGTGGAGTAGGAAGACACGGTCATGGAACCCTATTTTAGCTCCATGAACTCATGCATTTAGTCAAGATTCAACATATCGGAAATGAACTCCATAAATAATAAGTCCTTAAATCCCTCCCAAGTGATTCCCTCACATCATCCAGCGTATTAAATGATTCCCCACCAATTCCTGGTGGGTCCCTACAGTATGAATGCTACCAGATTCACTTTACTATCTGTCAAAGTCTCAATAATATTGAATATACCCTTGATGATATCTATCTGATCCTCATCATTATGCAATCCTCCAATGCCCTGAAATGTTAGAGGATACAGGAGCTAAAAATATCTGGCATAGACAACCATATATCTCAGTGGAAGGAATCACACATGTAGTGATCCTACTACCTACACTATAGGAGAAAGTGTGAGAGTATGATCTGGAGAACCCTTTTTCACATTAGTGGTATAAAAAGGGAATCAGAAGCACCCCATTCCACATCATCTGGTAGTCCCATCAATTTTCTACAATGTGGAATCATTTGTAACATTAAGGTAATAATTAGAACATAACTCAATATATCCTAACTAGTCAATGGGATCACATAAAGTTTTAAAATTGGATTTTACCCATAAAACAAGTTATAAACCTCCTATAATTAACTAAAGTCTCATCCCTACACATCATTTATAGTCATCACATAAATAAAAAAACATAACATTGTACTCATTTAAAATAATTAATGAAAATATATATATATATATATAATAGTAAGGAACGGATATTTCACACAATAGATAACACAATTCTATCTAGAATGAATAGAAAATTTCAAGGAATTTAATTAAAGAACCACTATACAGGACAACCATAGGTATATATAGGTAATGTGATCCTACCTTCCAAATCATGATGTATGGACACACCCAAAATATCATCAAAATAGTAACAGTAATCTCGTCCATGGTAACTCTAAGGTTCACTTCACATGAGCTAGTTAGGGACATGGAAAATCCCTTACCTAAGTCCTACACATCTATCTCCTTTATACCAAGTCCTAGGTTAGTCTAAAAAAATAATAGATGAAAATTGGTGCTTTGATGCCATTTTTTAATGCCCTGACCTGAATCACCAGGTCTGAGTTGGAGTTCCACATAATCTCATGTGTGCCTCCCCATATGCAAGAGGATGTCGACTAGTAGTGAGAATATAATTCTATTAGTGTGGACATTACACCCTCAATATCATGTCATAGAAAAAATAATAAACAAATAAAAATATAATAAATAATAATAGTAACATTTGGAAACTGAAAGATGGCATACATTTCATATAATAAATAGATAGCTGGATCACAAGGTGGAAAGAAAATCCAGAGTATAAGTGTGGAAGATAAAATAAATAAACAAACTAAAGAGTCCCCCTGAGTCTATCATAGTCTTATAGTAGCTCCACAATCCTCTGATCATCCATCAGCCATGGGCCCCTTGCCTTTACTCAGATCCCTAAACATAAATTATGCATGAACATCAGAAATTATTGTACAGGGTGTGAATAATAAAACCCAATAGAAAAACACCAATACATCTTTAATAAGAGTTCTCAAGTATAATGTGTGTATTCCATGATAATAATAAATGCATAACAAGAATAATAATCATACCACGCGTACTAAGTGGTCGTGCGCTGACCAGTCTGCCAGAGACCCTCGGTCGTACCTTCTTTGGCTCTATGCCTGTAGGATAATAATCAGATGTCAAAAGTGAGCAATAACAAGCCACTGGGATCATAACATATCTTCTATAAGTCTTAAGTAATTTATTATAATCATTCCCCTAGACCATCTTATCCTGGATTCATCATAGGTAAGGCCTCCAAACCATTTTACCACATATATGCCTCGTGTAAGGCCTCCAAGCCTTCACACCCCAAATACACTACCTCAGGTTAGGCCCCTGAGCTATAATTCCCCTAACATGCTTCCTTAGGTCATTCACACAGAGCATCATTCCCCTACTATATACATGGATCCATCATTGGTTTCATCGCAATTCATATGCACCCCCCCCCCCCTTAAAGGGTAAAACATCACACGACAGTCCACATGTCTCAGGTACCAAGAACAACCTTCAAGGATTTGTAACACACACAACAGTGTAGATCATGCAATGTAAGAATATAATATCATTGTGAAAATATATTAACAACACAAAAAAAATTGATAATAATCAAGCATGGAAAAAAGCTTCTTTTTCAATACTCATGTAAACAATCATCATAATTTGTCTCACGGGATACACACACACCCACATGAAATCAAATCAAACATGGTAAACAATGTATGACAATATAAGAATTAAACTAAGGAAAACAGTATATACATGATCCCCAAATGGTAAGGAATTTCCTACCTCAAGGCTGTTAAAGATAATTTTAATTTTCATTAAGGGTGTTATATTCTAAACTAATGGTATACACTAAACAAAATGTCTTGCATGCCAAGGACTCCCAAGTCAATCGTCATCAAGATGATTATTCAAGTTTGGTTGGAAGAAGAAATAAATATTGTTTTGTAATGGTGAAAAAGGAAAAAGGTTTCCCACAAGGTCCTAGAAGGATCCAAAGTGCAATAAAGTACCTACAGTGTAGATAAGTGATGAATCAAGATCCATGGAATAGAGAAAAATTACTACTATGTGGAGTGAATAGAAAGTAAACTACCATGACCATGAGATACCACTACGGAATAGGATGAACCACTAAGACATGGATTGAATCATAATTTGGACTCTACAATGCATAAGGGATCACTACAACATAGAACCATGATGATTCATAAACTTTTGTGATGTAAGGTGAAGTACTATAGTGTGGACCCATTTCTATATCCCTTTAAAACTTTGGAACGATGTCAAAACA
The DNA here is from genome assembly GCA_963277665.1 of Viscum album. Lineage (NCBI taxonomy): Eukaryota > Viridiplantae > Streptophyta > Magnoliopsida > Santalales > Viscaceae > Viscum > Viscum album. The sequence continues at coordinate 316,201,804 of OY728161.1, forward strand.
TAAAGGGGAAAATGATATTTTTGGGGGTTCAATCAATATCCTCTTAAATTTCAGAAACTCTTTCCCTAAATCAATATCATAACATTATATTAAGAAGTTATAACACCCAAAGACTAAAAACCAGTCTTGTTGGAAGAAACTGAAATGAAGAATCCACTATGGTATGGTTGAACTAACCATAGTGAAACCTCCTCATATTTCACTCAATGATGAAGGCTATAACACAAACCTTGAGGAACAAAATCACCGCAATGTATCCCCTTATTTTGTTATGTTCCCTTAACTCCATATCATTATTATGGCATAGCCACCTATTCTATGGTGTGATTTTACCAGTTTTGGTTAGAAAGGTCACCAAAAACACTTTTAAAATTCCACAATATTCTGAATGCCCACAAAACTTTATCCAAATATGTATCAACTTAAAAATTCAAAGGAGAAGAAGGAAAAAATCCTTTATATATTTGAACAAAATATCTAAGACTTTACACAAACCCATTTTAAACCGATGAGACTTTAACCTACCATTGGTGATCAGATTGGAAGAAAAGTGGAAATGTTCTGGAAAATGGTTGGAATAGTCCATCATTGATAGGTCACCCTACTAAAGGTCCAAGAACTCTCAATACTTGGTGAGGGTCAATACCTCAAGGTATAACTTCTTGATGAAGGTAGAATTTAAATAATTCCCCCCTATATTATCATGTTTCTCAGCCTACGCCAACATCTCCCACCACCTATGGTTGGGGTATTCAAACATGAAAGCAACATGTTATACCTTAACATCATTAGGAGTTACAAGAAACACAAAGATCCACTCAGTCTTCTCCACTCATTCCTTAGATTCTTGGGGTCAGAGCTTCTTTGAAAATAAGGAGGTTTATTATTGATAAAATATTGAACCCGGTTCTTCTTTGTTTCTGATTTAGCTCCCTTGGTCTAAGAAGGATCATATCTCACTCCATGATCTATGGATCGGATAGTATGAACCACTGCCTCTATAATCCTCTAATCAACTAGTGGGTTGGTTGGTGGAGAATTCTCTCTGACCTCCTCAGGTGGTTTCACTAGAGGTCTTCAGGGATGCATTATACTACACAATTAAAACAAAATAAAAAGAAAAACATTAAATAAATAAATAAATAGGAATAAAAAACAAAATTAATAATAAAACATTCATGTAAAGTTCAAATAAATCGTAAAATAATTCAAACTACTCCACCCTACCCTAGAATCCATGAACAATCTGTAGCCCATGCATCACACCCAAGGGGGGAGTCAAACCAATTCCCAATATCCCATGGTAACTCAAGTACTATCATGAGGTTTATTTTCCATACACCCACTTGCAACCATCACCTCGATCCCCAACATTCCTAGCTCTTTTATATCCATAATTTTCCTAAATAAAAAATACCCAAAAGAAAAATGCAAGGTCTATGATATCAATTTTTCATGAACCAACACGGGTTACCCTTGACCCGGCAACCGAACTAGCCCGTTACATGATACGAAGGGAATTCTCAATCCCCATGAACTAGAAATTAGTGCTTGGGCATCTATTAACTGCTTTGGGAATGATTTTCCCATTACATTAACCAAAATTATCATAGAAGCATAAAAATAAATATCTATAACAAAAACCACAAAAAAAAAAGCAATGTACATAAGTATAAGTGGTTACATCCATATTCAAGTACCAAATTAAAAAAAATGAGTTCAAAAACGGGGTATCCATCTTCTTGTGACACAAGGGTTATCCACTCATCATTTCACTACCATCACCTGACCGAGAATCCACTAGAAACAATACCTTACACCTTCATATGAAGCATCTATCTTTCCTTTATTAGACAAAAAAATTATACATAGACTCGTTGGGTGTATTTAGAGTGTGATATCACTTTCCCAGTAGGATCACATAGAGTGTTTCATGCATAACCATTGTAATACAATTATAACATGATATTTTTAAATAAAATTTGGTTTTAAAACAATATTTGAATTTCAATGAAGAATAATAAAGTAGGAAAACTGATAAACAAGTGATAAAATAAACATAACCACTATGGGAATCCCTTGGTAGAAAAGTTAGGGTCCTAAGATCCCTGTACTCTCGATGATATATCCATAGATATTTGTTCCCCTGAACAATCTATTGGGAAGGATGAAGTCCCAATGGCCATCAAACATATCACAACACAATTTAGTTTAGTTAGTTTTATTTAATGATCCCTTGTATGTGTAGGTCATGTCAATGCCTATCATACTTTTAATATTTTAAATACCTAGGTAATAAGGATTTCCAAGTGCTTCTCCCCTTTTATGTTCATGTCATGAAATCTATTTTCTGTACACTTCACACTAAAAAATACAAAGTAGTTTATTTATAGCCATTACTAAAAAGGAAAAAAATCCAAATTGTAAGACATGCCAAATTATTCTATAAAACACCATTTACATTCACCAAATAAATTTAAAAAAATTTTAAAATAAAATTAGGAATATTAAATTTTTTAAGCAATGATACACCATGAAACTGCCTACCTTTACCATTGAAATTAACAAGAAATGGTTTGAAACCACAATACTGGAGGATAGTGGACCCTATGTGAGTAATAAAAAATCATAAATTATAATATTCACATCATACATTTTAGATTATACAAACCCTAGGTCTTCACAACCACTGGGTGGGAGGAAACATAAGAAGGAAGTGAGGAAACACTAAAGAAAAAGGAAAGAAGATATCTAATTGATGATTTCTTAAAGAACCTAGGATAAATCCAACCAAATTTATTTCCAATAGGTAAGGGGATAATAGGGGTGGTGTTTATAAGACTTTAGGGTTTGATAATGGGGAGGAATGGGTTTAATCAGCCAGGGGAAATCTTGTAATTTCAAAAATAAAATAAGTTCTGGGAAGGTTAAATGGTTTGACCACATGGTTTTTCAAACCATGTTCCAACCATGTAGGTACCTCTACCTAGGAATTCATAGTCTCCTAGAGTTCCCCCACTATTTTAAAAAATATATACATTATTTGAAAAACTTTATAAAAACCATGAAAACCCCTACTTTCCTAGTTCTTCAACATTTTCATAGTTTCCACAGGGATTTTTGTAACTATGTACCAATTACGTTCCATTCCCTATCCACCCAAAAACTCCAAAAATTAAAAAAAATAAAAAAAAAAAGGATAAATATAAATAATAATAATACATAAAAATTTAACCAAATGTGTGACACATAGGGTATGATGTGAGCTCAGATCTTCTAAACCCGATGAAAATTGTATATATAATGATATCATAGATATATTCCATGTAAAATGGTACACATCTATAACCACATGAGGATCATCTTTTGGATGTGTTTCCTATTCCTATGGAATAGGTGAGGCCTCATGAATAGCCTGATGTGGTCTATATTGGCGTCATCGTATCTTTTCAACATCAAGATTTGCTGGAGGAGTTTGAGGATCTTCCTGAGAAGGAACCCCTATCCCTTAAGTAGATGATTGAATATACTATCGTATATATCATTGAATTTTGGTAACATTACTTATGTTGTAGCATGGTATGCTTCCTGACTAAATATTACACCCTCCTCAGGATAAGACATGTGGATAATATGATCCAGTCAAGTATGCTGTAAAAAAATCAAACTAAAATAAAAATTATATAATAAATAAACTAATATAATTTTATTGACTTAGCATATCTTGAATCCCTCTACTGTGTGTTGTCAAATATATTATATACTTTATTCTATACTATAGTGCATCAATCCACTATGACTACTAGAATCACACCATAGACATGCCCTTAGTATAAAATGATGCACATTTGTCCCAAATTTCAACATATTGCATATATTGTTGTCTCTAATTTTCATCCTACCTTAATGTCATCTTCAATTAATAAAGAGTTTTTGTATGGATAAATTATAATGGAATATGGTCCAAACTAATGCATAAATCTATTAGGATAGTTCCACTTGATAATATAAAAGTGTATGAGAGGCGTTGAAGCTCTAGAATCCTCAATCACATTTGTGTGGTATGTAGGAAGATGGTCGAAGAGAGCCCAATATGGCATCCATGAAATCTAAGATAGCAGGTGACATTTGTTAAAATATTTTGTTACTCTTTTTCAAAGAATTATAATATTATGAAATTGAATATTCAATAGATGAATGTATATTCTTAAATCAATTGGTAGCATACTATCCAACATGAGATAGTATACATCCAAGTTATGTCTCGGTATCCTTAAAAAATGGTGTGTCTAAATCCACCTATAATATAAAATAATGAAATTGATAATTGATAATAAATTAAATATAATATAACCCATGTTAGCATCATAAAATGGAAAATATGATTGGTCATACCATCGTCTATGTAGAGCACCCATGGGAAGCTCAGGACCCGCAATAATAGGGGCTGGTGGAGGGATTCACTCCCATGACCACATCTGAATGAGGATGGAAAAACCTCCAAGGTCACTAGGATATGATAAGAATGCATTTTTTAGTGCTCTATATGTGTATGTCAAGCATGAAGATGCTGATCTATATCCCCCAAACTATTCAGATTCCTTATGTAGGACCAAATACATCATGTGAATATGCATTCTCAAGTGATTAGTGCATTATGTACCTCCAATGATCCATGGTATATATGAACGCATGTGATGCATGACACCATTCTCATCAGCATCATCAGGTAAATACATGAAGTGCATGTTCAACTAGATCATAAATAGAAAACCTTCAAATGTATTAGTATCATATACCTCATTTTTTAGGCCTAAAATTTTATATATAAGCTCACTCGAGTATCTACAAGTGGGTCATATAACTTCATCACCCTGGATAGGAAGACCTAGCATAACTATCACATCCTCTAGGGTGGCGCTCATATCACCCTCAAGAAATTTAAATGTGTGAGTCTCAGTTCTTAATATCTTAGTGAGGGTAGTAAGGAGGTGACGATCAATAAATGTAAAATCCAATATAGTGACACTATAAAAACCATCATGTTATTGGTATGGTATAATAGCATTTGGAGGAAGAATGTGATGATAATGGTGTACCCTACACACCCTGACTCATCAAACCTCATGGCTCGCTAGTATGTCGTGTTAAACATGTCTATAATGCTTAGTGAGTAGAGTAGTATCCTCCAACTCTACACATAAAAATGAAAAAAAGTGTAAAATACAATTACGATGTTATAGTTAGTATAATGTAGGATATAACAGTTTTTTTAATTGTGAAGTAAATTTCAAGGATCAAAAAAGAAACCTATTTCCCCCCTTTTATAACCAAATTCTTCATATGTAATATATATTTTCAATATGTAACATATTTTCCTTAAACATAATATCATACATAATATCAGTGAGTTTATAAGAATGAATTGACCTTTGTAAATATAATCTTAAACTTTGTAGATACCATCCCACTTCATAAGGATGATTTTACTACTTCATAAGGATTAAGTCAAGTTCATAAGGATAATTACATCTATATTATTCTTGAAAAAATAGTTTCATCATTTTTCATTAATCTTATTCTCGGATAAGATTATCTAAATATCTCAGGCTTAACTCATGAATAATTTTAGGTATTTGTGAAGTTTACAATCCTTAAATAATTACTCTTCCATCATATAGTTTAATTAATATTAATAATATTTAATTATAGAAACCTTACACTGTTATGTGTTAATATTTTATTACTCGTTTTTTAAACTTTCTTGATACCTTTCTCTCTTATTCTATTTTTCACTGATCCTTTGATAAATTGTTCTAAAACACCATATTATATATATATACTATATTTATTAATTGATTGTTTTTTAATTTAGTGGTTTTTTAATTGAAACTTTTGGATTCTTAATTTAGTAGTTCTTCTGTGATATATTTTTTTCCCTATGATGTAATATAAAGAAATATAAATATATATATATATATATCCAAAAAGTTATCCATTTTTTTTAAAATGTGAATCTTTTATAGAAACACCTAATAGGACAACTCAAGGTTAGACCGAATGAAAAAAAATTAAATATAAGTACCTTACATAATGTTCTTGAAATACATCATCAATGTAGATAATGAGAACTCATTCCAGAAATGTTAGGAAAATTCTTCCTATTATGAAATTCCATGTGACATGTGATTTATATCAAACATTGGCCTTATTCTTGAGGTAATTCCATTTAATTCTAAATTCTATTGGACTTCTATTTTCCCATTTATCGCAACCTACTGATGTTAGGTATCAACATAGGTTAGTGTTCAAGTAGTGGGAAATGGAGAAAGTTCCCAATTTGCATCTATGGTTCACCATAATAGTAAAACAATGGTGTCAATATGGTATACTAGATCAACATATAGTTTCTATGAGATGTTCACTGAGTTACTTATTGTAGTGATATGCATGAATGGAAACCTCAATACGTGAAAGTTTCAACAGTCACAATGCCTTTGGTCTAATAATTCCACCAACACTTGACTACTGCTACCTGTTTGGGGGTCATGACACTCTACCACTTAGAATTGAATTGTTTCACAGTTGAACAATCTCACATGAAAAGTTGAATCTCTTTCAATGTACTTGTTGGTCGCTTGCTTAGAGTTTCATTCATACCACAATGCCAAATTAATCTTTCCATCATTTTATCTTCTTTTTTATATGATGTACTTAACACAATGATAAAATTTATCCTGAACTAGTCCAGTTATAGTTAATTTTTGAATCCCCTAAAGATTACATTAATGCACTATATGGTGTTGTTGGTTATGTTTTTATACCTATTCCCCCATCATATGCCAATGTTCATTTCCCCTTTGGAATTTGCATCATGTAGTCATAAAATCCCTGATTATATCTATGAATTTCTTCTAATCATTAATCAAACCTTTACTAATTTGGAACATATTATAGTGACATATACTTTTCAAACATAGATATTTCATATTAATAAATGAATATTCATTGCATAATATAATGAATACATCCCTGAATCATATAGGTTTAGTGACTTTGTAAACTTGTACATATAAAAAACTGGTTCATAAAATACCTACATCATCTCTCACTAATTTATTCATAAATAGAACCATTTTTAGACATATCATACTTAGTATTTTTCTCTATAAACTAGGGAAAAGAAATATAATAAAATGGTGAGATCAAATGCTCAGTAAGGGTGAATATATGAGATATCAATTGATGGTTGTATGAAAGCATAATATAATCATAAGGGTGTTATATCATAACAATAACTTGTAAAAGGTATACCCAGTCTTTCAAATATCATAAACATGAGTTGTGGCATAAAAATTTATCGTTTAAAAATACATGAATCATAATAATGGGAAATCTTTATAACTCAATCATTAACCATAAGTTAATGTCATAAATTTGTATAGCGCCATTATAAGTATATAAAACATTTCATATATCATGTTTAACTTCCAATACCATTGGATCAAGCATCAACACTTGTTTCCCATAGAGTGTCAAGCACATCGACTTGTTTCCCATAATGGATCAAGAAATTCAACTTATTTCTCATAAAGGATCAAGTGAATTGACTTTTTTCACATAAATATATCATGACATATAATAATTTACCCAATTCATTGGATGTGGATATATGTCTCACCCATCACATAATGAAAACCATACATATGTTTGCCACATGATCATAATACATTCATCATATCAAAACCCATGAAAATGGGTTTCATAATCATTTTTCATCATAATCATAATAAATCTAGAGAAAAAATAATAATGGTATCCTTGGATCACAACCTCATTAAATCATAATTATAATCAATGTTTTTGTTCTTGGATGAATATATATAACATTAAAACATCCTTAAAACCTTCTTGAGGAAAATAAACTTGAAAATTTAAAAAGTTATTTTAAAAATCTAAAAGTTGCACACATAATAAAGAAACTATTTTATTTGAAAATAAACTTTTAAAATTTTAATTTAATAGTCAAATAATTAAGGCATCATGATGGTGGGAAATTATGTTCATATTTTATAACTTAAAAACATTCATTTCACTTTTTTGTAAAAAGTCAAAAAGTACCTCTTTTGAAAACAAAAAGAATATTCCTTGTAAAAAAATTTGTAAAAATTAAACAAAGGTTAAAAAATTATTTAAATAATCATAGCATAATCTTAAGATCATTCTTGAAAAACTTTTTAGAAAATATGGATATAAAAGAAAATGTATTTTTGATCGAAGAGTGAATTAATATTGATTTCCCATAAAAACACTATTTTGATCTCTTAAATAATTAAATTGAGGAAAATAAAAATAAAACATATAATATCAATAAATAACCAGAGGATAATAAAATTAAATATATTCATCATATAAGTATCATATAATTTACACATTGGAAATTCAAGTATAAACAATCCTGATTAAAATAGGATTGGAACATAAACTCCTTACCGCTTCGGTAACATTTGAATCATAAGCCTCGTGAAATAAAGAAATTTAGATGGATATGTAAATCCAAATAATATTCACATTAAGTGTAATAAAATAAATTCATGGTTATTATATACACCACATAAAAAATAAGTGGTGAATATGGCATGTGTCCCATAGAAATAAAAGTGAGATGAAAATCTCTTACCTCAAGTCTCACCTTTCCTCATTCACATTCAAAACTCATGTATAATAAATATGGATTTATTGTAAATATATTTCATAACCATATTAATATCTATAATAATATTTATGATTTATTTATTACATATTATCACCCATTTATTAATAATTTCTGTTCTGGGTGATAACTGCTTCGTTTTCTGAGCATATTTCAGATTGACAATACCAGTCATTATACTTTGATCATGGTACATAATTTATATAATTTTAATAATTTTACAAACATAATATATATTTATGGTATACATATTTATAATCATTCATAAAAAGTAAATATAGAAAAATAAATTACACTTTTCATGGAGACGGTAGGTCGTACATACGCATGAACACAGTTTCCATTTTTTGACTGATGGAATGAGAGAAATGTAAATAATAATTTACCTTTATGCAGTAATTATTATATAATATATATTATATATATTCATAAAATCTATACTTATTACCATCCAAGTAAAACAAAAACAAAAAAATGAATCACATCACTTCGTGGAGGTGGTAGTCTACACATATGCATGATCGACATTATCCTTTTCCAATGGTTTAGAAGGTAAGAAGGTGGATGTTATATTATAATTTTATAAGTATAATTATTTAATAAATATTATATATCAATATTAAACCCATCATAATACCCATCTATAAAATATGGTTATGAGAAATGAATTTTATCACTGTCTGGAGACGGTAAGTCGTACATAAGCATGAGCGATAGATTCACTTCTCGTTTGATGATAAAGAGGGTGTAAAATGGTGTTTTAATATAAATAATAAAATTTAATCATATTTAGGATACTGAAGTTATTATTTTATGATAAATACCATATATTTATAGGAGGTATAGAAGATTAGAAAAGAGAGAGGTCGGTTAAGGCGATTACCTCTTCTTTGAAATGAATCCTTTGGATCTCCTCTAAAGGGATCTAGGTTTGGTATTTTGGGAATAAAAAAACATTTAGAATTTGTATAGGGAATTTTATAAGATAAATTTTTATAGGTTTATCTAGTTAAAATCATAAAAGTGGTATAAATAAGTGAGGGAGAAGATTCCCTTTTATAATTGAGATGAGGGCCACTTTTGGAATTTTATAAACAAAATTAAAATATAATAAGACTATTCTAGATCCAAATGCCTTCATATAGCCATCGATTCTAACTTAATATAGAATAGGGTTTTAATTTCATCAAAAAAATTAATTTAGGAAAGTTTTGATGTCATTTTAAACCCTATGTTTTTTATTGACCTTTGGTTAACCAATTTTAATTTTAACTATGGTAATAAAATTTTCAATAGTAAAGGGTTTTGATTTTCAATTATAAGGTGAAATTTGATCCATAAATGGAAAATTTATAAAATTTTATACTTTATAATATCCACATTGTCTTATTTCAATATTTTTATAATTTTTAAATAATTTAATAAAATATTATTTTGATTAAAAATCATTATTGTTAATTTTGACACTATTCATTTAATTTGACTTAAAATACATAAATATAATTTTAGAATTAGAATTTAATCTTTTAAAACAATAATAATATGTCATATTAACCTATAAAATTCATGTAACACTATAAATTACTCAAATTACATCACTTCTTATATTTTAAATATCATTTATTTTATTTTTTCCATTAATTGAATAAATATTGTTTAGGCATTGTGTAAGCATTTAAGGTAATTATATAATACCTAAAAATTATAAATAAATTTCCTTAAATAATATAATTTCATTAATCAAAAAATTACTATTAATATTCATTCATAACTAATTTTTGTCCATATGAGAACACAAAAAGGATATTTAAAACTAAGAGAGTGACATTTTGTAACTTTCTTTATTTAAATAATATATAAGTCATTTTCATAGACAAGTGTCAATTAAACAACTAAATTTTGATCCTAAGGTGTTAAGGTTATAATTAAATTCATCTAATAATAATTATAATTAATAATTATGGTCTTATCACTTATTTTTAATCTATATTATTCTGATTTACCGTTTACTGAGGTGATAAATTTTATCACGGTTACAATTCATATTGACCAAACATAAAAAGGGTCTGTTTAGAAAATTTGAACCTCCTGATTATAAATATTTAATTCATTTTATCTAATTTCATACTAATAAATGGAATAAATTAATTTTAATGTAAGTGCGCAAAATGCGACAAAAATGATTTTTAGAAGAACAAAATGCATTTTAAAGCATAAAACTGAATTTATTATTATTCCATGCATAAAAAAATATTAGATGAATATTAAAAAATTTAATTGGTTATATAATATATAAATTTCATTTAAATAATTCCTCAACAGTTATCAATTTAATTTATTAAGTTAAAAACACATTGTGTGCATAAAAATAGTTTTTTTAAGAAAATGCCATTTACCTATAAAAAATTGTTATTCTAAATTAAATCATAAAATTGACTCTAATGGACTTAATTATATTATTTAAAAAATAAGAAAACTATTTCTAATTTGAAACCATTTTAAAAAAAATGGATCTTTGAACATATAGTTTTCAATAAAACCGTCATTTTTTAATTTTCACTGGAAAATCAGTCTTTGCAAAAAATTCTCAAAAATTCACCATAAACTAATTTTGATATGATAATTTAAAAAATTATATTGTTTTTATTATATAAAATTTATAAAAATTTTAAAAATTAATTATAATATTTTCTCACAAAAAAAATAAAATCATTTTTGAATAAGAAATGGTTCTGGAGCATAAAATAATTTTACTAAAAATTGAGTGATTACATACTAAGAATTTATCAATATATTTATATTGAGTATTAAATTTATTTATATTTCATAAATTATTTAATTATATTCATAACAACAATTTAATGGATAGGTTATCATTGTCACATTAAATAATAGTATTTTAATAGTGTATCACAGCTTGATTAAACTCAGTTATGCATGTAACGTAAGCTATCTAAGAAATAAAATTATTTAAATAGATATATTATCTAAAATCTCAGGTTGTTATAAATAGGCAAGACCAAAATGATCATACTATATATAAATTACTATGATCATTACATTGAGTCACTAAAATGTAGATAGATATTACATACCAAACTTTGTGATGGCCTTCTTCATAGCTTCATCATGAAATGTCTTTCTTGAATTGTTGAAAATGTGTCTAACATAATATCTATTATTAGCATCTGGGGATCTACGTATAATACGGTTAGCATTTATTTCCTCCTTGATTGACCAATTATGATAATATATCAAACGTATACCCAAAATGTGGGTGAGATGGTTACTAAAACATGATATAAACCAACTCTAATATTCAGAATTTTCCTTCTCTACTATGAAAAATGAAAGCGGTGTAGGTGCACTGTAAAACTTGAGACACTACTGCAACAGATATACACCATATCCTAAAAAATCACATGATGTGAACTCTAAAATAGACTTTATTCATAAGTATATTTAAAATTTTAATTTAGGAATGTTAGGATTTTATTTTAACAAAATAAAATTCATTTTTGAATTCTTAATGAGAGATTAGCTTAAGATGAATTTTTTAGATTTTCTTAAAAAATTGGTTTTATGTATGCAAATGTTAAAATTAATTTACCCAACATATATTAATTTATTTCATAGAATGGAATTTATATTTTGAATCAGTGGGTCTAAATTTTGTAACTATTATAATCATATTTTAGGACATTAAAAATAAATTACATATGAAATTGATTAATTACCATGGTAAAAGTGAAATGGTTTTTTCAAAGAATTAATTTTATAAGAGTAATATATTTTTTATCTAAATAAATTAGATTAATATACTTTAAAATATTAATATAATATGATTTTTAAACAAATAAAAAATAGAAAAACTAAATAAATTAGTGATTAATGAAAAATAGGAATAAAAAATACTTAATATATAAGAATACATTTTTATAAAAACTATGTTTTCCTATATATTATGTTAATTACATAACACAAAACATGTCTCATGAAAGGAATTTGAAATACCATAAATTAATATAAATCATCCATAATAGTAAATTTAATGACCTTGTAATTATAAAATTTAAAATAATAATGAATATGGACATAGGTATTTTGAAACTGGTACAAATGATCAAAACTCTAAACACTCAATGTGAAAAATTAGAAGAATTCAAGTAGAGAATGACTATTTATAAATATTATAAATAAAAATGGATATGAATAAGGTTATAAATTAAGTTATTAAGATATATATTTTTATGTTATCAGATTTTAAAGTACATTCATGGAATTCAGGCTAATAAGTAAGGTTTTTTCATCTCAAATTCCTCTCTTTGAGACATGTTTTGTGTTATGTACTTAATTTCCTTTATGTGGTGTATATACTGACTAATTGAGATTTCATATCCTGAAATGAATTTATTCATGGTATTTTAAGATAAATTTTAATCCTTATATTTCCAAAGTTTATTATTGAATTGTTATCCAATCCATAAGTGGGGTTTTCCATCTCAATTTTCATTCTTTGGGACCCATGTTATATTCACCACTTTTTTGTGTGGTTAATACATTATCATGGAAGACTTTTTTAAATATTACTCATGAAATTTAATAGATTTAAAAGTCTATATTGTTATCCCTCTCTTAAATTCTTTTAATTCAATAGTTACCAAATCCTTTGTTAAACTCAATCTTTTCCATAGAGGAAAAAAACATCCTAAGTTTTGGTAAAGTAAAAGTGTGTGTAATTCCCTATAAAATACATCCTTGTATGTATAATGGAATGCTGATTCATCTATGAACCAAATTCACCTTGGGTTAATCACTCCAAAAAAGGGTTGGTTGAGCATTAACTCAATCATCACCCTGATGCATGATGAGTAGGCCTAAGATTGCACACTTGGTGAGACACTCCTGAGGGATATGCTTTGGAATATTCATATTCTCTTAATAAACCATGATGAAGGATTTTTCCTACCATTACCTTCATCTCCTACCAATGAAAACTATTGAACCTAATTACTATCTTTCGTGGACTTCCCAACACATTGTAAGTATCCTCTCCACTTTATTTCATTTATAAGGGTATTTCATGTTACTTGATGATACCCCACATCTTCCAAGTTGATTAAGGGATGTTCTTATAGACATCCACATTATTCTATTATTATTCATTAAAAGTTTCCTTAGGTAATGTTATGAAAGGTTTTGATTACTCTTATAGTGAATGCATTAGACTTAATCAGGTGGTGAGTGGGGCCTAGAATTATATAGCCCATTGATGCATCGAAAAGTCTCATGAGACAAAACAGGTTGGTTTTTGGTGTATTTATCTTCCTATAATAGGAAAGTGTCTTGGAACAAGGCCTTGACAGCATGTTTTTAATGTATATAATTATGAATTTCATCAGTATGAGATCAATTATTATTGTTATCCATGTTTTAATTTATTTTCATGGATATACCATGCCCTAGATTTCAGTTGATTTTGGATTCATGTTGTTCATTTATTCCTATTATATCACTTATTTCATGTTTATATTATGAAAGATTCCATTGTATTCTACCCCATACTGAGCATATGATCTCATCCTTATTTTTTTCGTTCCCCTAGAAATCTAGAGGGGGACTATGTGTAATTTTTAGGGTTATGGCGGAATGGAAAATCATATTCTCATAGTATGTTCATGAAATATCTTATGGTTATTTTGAAATGTAATGTATATATGTATGTATATAGTCCTAAAAGACTACTAAACTATTGTATCCTTCAAGAACTCTTATATTTTGTACTAATATTGTAATATAACTACCAAATTTGAGTTTCTAGAGTATGATACATTATAGTTGGTATCAAATTAAGTTTATTAGAAACCTTGGGGATTATATTTAGAGGAACCAAGTGAGATAGAACAAGTTCAATGAAAGATCCCTCATGATTTCTAGCAAACACTATAAAAAATATAATAGGAATTGTATTTTAAAATTCAATATCATGATCTAATTATGTGAATTTCATTGAAGAAATATGGTGACAAATGGGAGTTATGGTAACTTTATCAATACTCATAGTCAATGTAGAGATATTTTCCTTAAACGAGTTAATGAATATGGAGTTGAGGTTAATCAGTTCATAACTATATTGGGGTAGTTGAACTAGGTTATGACCACTAATATTTTCTAAATAGAGCATCATTTTGATCAAAATCATGGTGTAACTATATTGGATCACTTCATGCAACATCATTTATCATTTAGTGAACTACTAATTTATTGGTAGATGAACAATGGATCAAGTCCCTAGAGAATATCTTTCTCACTTTGGAAAGTGGTGAAAAGGAAAAAATCATCATGGTAGTCTATCATCTGAAGGGGGATATAGACCAACGGTGGTCTCTAATTCAAAACACTAAAGATGAAAATGAGATCAAGTGCATAGAATGTTGAACTTTTAAGGACATATTATATGAAAAAATAATTCCCTCATGAGAAAAGAGTAGAAATATAAAGGTAGATCCTAAATCTTATAAAAAAGTAGGAGAAAAATATTTTCTAAATATGTGGCTAAATTTAAAAATGTTAGATAGGCTTGTAAAAGACTATGTACATAGATCAAAATTTAATATTGGTCATTTATTTGATGGGTTAAAGCTTATCCTTCTAAGGGTGTTGTTCTCTCAGTCCATTTATTCATATGAGGATATAGTATCAAGCACCATTAAGATAGAAAATAAATTATTTGTGATGTATATATTCAAGGGATATCGGGAAAAGAAGAGGTTGGTTGAGCATCATGTGAATAAAAATGTGGTAAAGGTGGAGAAAGTAAGGGTGGGATTTCATACATGTGATAACTATGGGAAGAAACACCTTGGGGCTTGTAGGAAGAGAACTAGATTTTATTTCAGGTGTGGAGAAAAGGGCCATCAAGCTCACCAATGAAAGGGAAAAGGAATATGTTATTGTTTTTCAATGTTTTAATAGTATGGAGAAGAGACATTATATAAACCAATGTCCCAAATTTCAAGGGAATTTACCATATAAAATTACAAGGGAGAAAGGACAAGCTTGTGTGGTCACCACAGTTGAAGTTGAAATTCCTAATGACATGGTGTAAGGTACTTTGATCGTTACCTAAAAGTTAGCTAATGTTTTATTTAATTATGTATCTTCACACTCTTTTATATCTTCCATGTTTTCCAAAAACATTAAATACTTCCCTATCACCCTAGTAAGGGAGTTATCCATTAAGACATCAAATGGAAATCTTATGCAACAAATATGTGTTAGGAAGTTCTAATTATGATGCATGGGCATGCCTTATTTTTAAACTTGGTTACTATACCTATGGATAAATTTGATATGATCCTTGGTATAGATTAACTTTCAAACTATAATTCAAAAAAATATTTCCAAGAGAGGAAGATTATAATTTACAAAGGTGATTTATAATATATTATCTTTATGGGGGAAACTTCATCATCTAAATCATTTCCATATCCTCCTTAAGTATCTATCCTTAATGAAATTATAGGTATAGGAAAATCAGTTGTGGTCTATGGATGAGGAAGCTATCATAAGAATAAATTATATACCCATGGTACAAAATTTCATTGATATTTTTTTAAAAGAATTGTCTAGTCATCCACCAGAGTGTGAAGTTATGTTCTCTATTGAACTCATTCCTGATGTAAGACCTATATATATATCCATATAAAATAGAACCAGTGGAGTAGGTGGATTTAAAGAATTGGATATAGTACTTGAGTGACAAGGGATTTATATTTCCTAGCATTTCATCATGGGGAGCCCCTATTTTATTAATAAAAAAAGAATAATGGGTCTATGATATTGTGAATCAATTATAGAGATATAAATGCCATTAATATAAGTAATAAGTATCCTTTACCACTCATTGAATAATTATTTGATCAACTAAAAGGATACCAATACTTTTCAAAAATCTATCTTCATGGTGGTTATCATTAGTTAAGGTTGATGAAGGTTGATATATAAAAGATGACATTTTGAACAAGGTATGTACATTATGATTTTATGTTAATGCCTTTTGGATTGACCAATGTGCCTTATATATTTATGGATATTACGAATAGAGTATTCAAGGAGTATCTTGATAACTTTTTAGTGGTGTTAATTGATGATATCTTGATATACTCTAAGATTTATGAAGAGTTTGAGAGCCATTTACAAATACTTATGGAGATACTTAGAGAAAAAGAAATATATGGGAAGTATATGAAGTGTGAATTTTGGCTCAATGAATTTTCTTTTCTTGACCATATTTACTACAAGTATAGGATATTTGTTGACCCTTCAAAGAAAATGGTAGTCAAATAATGGCCTACATCGATGAACATAACTAGGATTCAATGTTTTCTATCCTTATCAGGTTACTATCAGTGCTTTGTTCGAAATTTTTCCTGATTTTCCAACCCGTTAACCAAGTTAACGCATAAAGGGGTTAAATTCACATAGTCAAGGGAATGTGAGTAATGTTTCAAAAAGATAAAAAAGATGATGATTAATGAACTAGTATTAAATCTACCATCATGTAAGGAAGGATTTGTAATATATAGTGATGCATTGAAGAAATTACCTGGTTGTGCCCTTATGGAGAATGATATAGTGATTGTTTATGCATCAAGGAAATTGAAAATCCATCAATATAACTATACAACTCATAAAATGGAGCCAACAGCCATAATATTTACATTGAAAATATGGAGACCATATCTCTATAGTGAAATATGTGATATATATCTGACCATAAGAGTTTGAAGTATATATTATCTCATAAGGAGCTCAACATGAGGTAAAGAATAGGGTTGGAACTACTCAAGGACAATGATTGATCAATACAATACCACCCTATGAATGAAAACAAGGTGGAAGATACATTGATTAGGAAGGACCATGGAGTTCTGACCATAATTAGGATTAACAAGGATCCTATATATATAGATCTAGTAAATATAGATATGGTGATTTCTAGGCAAGGGGATCCATCATTACTTTTCTAAGAAATTTATAAACCATCCTTACTAGAAATAATAGAGAAGTCCCAACAAGATTACCAGAACTTAAAAAGGATGATTAAAGTGGTGAATGATGGGAAATTAAGAGAATTTAAATATAAAGATAGAGTGTTGAAGTTTTGGAAGAGGTTATGTGTTCCATTCATATCAGACTTGAAAAGGTAACTTCTAGATAAATTTAATAGCATAAATTTCTTTTAAAACTCTAGTGGAACAAAGATATATAGGGATTTAAGAGAACATTTATGGTGGGATGGAATGAAGTAGGAAATTGTAGACTATGTGTCCATATTCTTAGTATTCTAGTGCCTAAAGATTGAAATACAACATCCTAATGGAGTCATTAAACCTCTTCCTATACCTATATGGAAGTGGGATAATGTTAGAATGGACTTTGTCACTGGACTCCCAAATACTCCATGGAATAAAGATGTTATATGGGTCATTATTGATCATCCTACTAAGTCTTCTCATTTCTTAGTGATAAGAGAATATCTACCCCTTAAGTGCCTTTCCCAAATCTATATCAATGAAATCATAAGGATTCATGGGGAACCTCTATCAATTATATTTGATAATGACCCTCGGTTCACATTCAGATTCTATAAGAGTCTTCAAATGGATATTGATTTTGAGAAACATTTAAGAACTTATTATCTTCCCTAGACTGAAGGGAAGTCTAAAACAACTATCCAAACTTTGGAATTCATGTTGATATCATGTTTAATTAACATATAAGATATTTGAGATCATTATATAACTTTAGTAGAATTTTCATACAATAATAGATTTCATTCAAGCATCCAGATGACACTATATGAAGAATTTCAAGGGAAGAGGTGTTGTACTCTAACCTCTTAGGAAGAAGTTAGAGAAAGAAAGTTAGTTGGCCTAGATCTTGTGGAGGATATGATTGTTAAAGTAAAAAATATTCAGGATTATATTAAATAATCCCAAATAAAACAAAGGAGTTATATTGATAATCAAATTAAATAAAAGGAATTTAAAGTTGGGTATCATGCATTCTTAAAGGATTCACCATGGAAGGGAGTATTAAGATTTATTAAAAAAAATGGGAAGTTAAGGCTTGGGTATATTAGGCATTTTAAAATAATAGAAAGAATTATATTTTTAGGTTACCAATTGAATATGACGCCAAACCATTCTAAAGTGAATGACATCTTTCATTTTCTGTTATTGAGGGAATAGAGTAGGAGCTTGACTTTCCCTGTAATGAAGTGTATGTCCATATTCTTAACATAAGAGAGAAAGTGTTTCAGAATCGAACAACTCGATTGGTGAAAGTCCTTTGGAGAAATAAAAAAATAGAAAAGGAAACATGGGATCCTCAAGAAGATATGAGGAAAAAATATCAATATTTTTTAAATATTTGATATATATACCCCAATTTTGGGGGTGAAATTATTTAGGGGGGAGAATGTAATACTCAGGACACTACTATAGCAAGTAAACACTATATCCTGAATTATCACATGATGCTCACTCTAATGATTCTTTATTCATAAATATATTTAAAAGATAAATTTCTTAATGTTTAAATTTTATTTTAACAAGACACACTTTTTTTTAATTCTTTATAAATTTATTAGCTTAAGAGGAATTTTTGGAATTTTTTATAAAAAAATAGTTTTATGTGTGAAAATGTTAAAATTAATTTACCCTACACATTAATTGTTTTAATAGAATGAACTTTATAATAAGATTCAGTAGGTAAAAATTATGTAAGTATTAAAATATTATTTTTATTCATTGAAAATAAATTACTTAAGATAAATATTGATTACCACGGTAAAAGTAAAATGGTTGTTTTTAAAAAATTAATTTTATAAGAGTTATATATTTTTTATCTAAATAAATTAGATTAATATAATTTAAAATATGACTCTAATATGATGTTTAAATACACAAAAAATATATATGAACTCGTTAAATTAATGATTAATGGGAAATAATAATAAAAAAGACTTAATATATAAAGTCTTTTTTAATAAAAATAATTTTTCTTGTATCTTATATTTTAATTTGAAAGCTAATTTTCTCATATTCAAAAAATTAATTAGGTAAATGGATCCAAAATTCAGATTCATGATGTCAAAATTTGGTAAGTAGGGTCATCTTATATTTTTAGTGATAAAATAATCACCATGGTTAACTAATAATAAATATTAATAAGGATAAAATGGGTAAATGAGGTATCACAAATTTTTAATACTTAAAAGGTCACATACACCTTATAAAAAGGATTTTTAGGTATAAAAGTCATACCCATGTGTCTAAACTTCCATTTATTCACATAAATCACCAAAATCACCTAAAAATCATGTTATTTCATTACAACCCCTTACCTAACTTTAGTTTCCATGAAAAAAACCCTCTTTTCACCTATAAAAGACACCTCTCATCACAACTTCAATACAAATATAAAACTTTGGTTTTCTTGTGAAACTATGAAAAATTTCCTTCCCATATCATACCTTTTCATTCATAATATTATAGTCACAATATATTATCCCAATCTCTTCCTTTCTAAGGAATCCTCCAAGAGAAACCCAAAGTTCTCAACATAAGTTCAATCTTTCCTATAATGTCATTTCCTTTTATATTTCCATTCAAAATTCATTTTTCCCAAAATTATATTCTAAATTCAGTATTTTTTGTATAATTAATGGTTTAAAATTATGTAAATAAACACTGACCACCTTTTTTCCTTTCTCTTAATAAACATGAAATTTTCATTCGTGTGTTGTGCAGATTTCCGCCTCCACAACCCAACATGTTTAATTTTCCTTCACCACCTTACACAGATGCATATAAGGATGAGAATAAAAAATAAATATGATTTTTATAATATCATTAAGGTTATTTTATGAAAAAATTGAGAAACTATTAATGATATCAAAAAATTATCATCTTTAATGTAATCGTTTAAAATAAGCATACTAAGAGGATAATATTTTATTCAGATTGTGTAATGTTTTCATATCCATTAATTCTTCTTCCACTTCCTTAAAATTATGATATATCACACTAATAAACACTAAATAAGATCATTATGCTTCTGATATAATTATATTATAATAAAACCACCTCATAATCATTCTTTAAATTAGGGTATGTTCATGTTTGGGTCGGTTTAACCATCTTAATTGAACAATGTTGTGAATTTATATCATGAATGACTATAGAAACATAATTATTTATATAATATGATATAAATGTGTAAATAATTTTTTTTATTCTAGATATTTTATATCAATATTTAATTCATCAATTAAGAAAAAACCCTATGTTCATCAAAAATCACCAAAACATGCTTATTATAGATCTCATCTTTAAGGATAAAGACTAAAGAACTCTTGAAATAAATTTGAAACATCATAAATTATAATAAATAATCCCTAATAATAAATATAATGACCCGGTAATGATAAAATTTGTAAGAAGAATGAATACGGACACCGATATTATGAAACTAGTAAATATGATCAAAACTATAAACTCCACATGTGAAAAATAAAAAGAATTCATGTAGAGAATGAATATTTATGATGAGTATAAATGA
The DNA here is from genome assembly GCA_963277665.1 of Viscum album. Lineage (NCBI taxonomy): Eukaryota > Viridiplantae > Streptophyta > Magnoliopsida > Santalales > Viscaceae > Viscum > Viscum album. The sequence goes on from OY728161.1 coordinate 316,223,147, forward strand.
AAATGGATATGAGAAAGTTTTATAATTAATTTTTTAATATATCCATGTTTATGATACAAGAGTTTAAATTATTTTTGTGGAAGTTAGAACAAGAGGAAGGTTTTTTCGCCTCAAATTCCTCTCTTTGAGAGATGTTTTGTATTATGCACCAAATTTCCTTTATGTGGTGGATATACTGCATATCTAATATTTCATATCATGAAATGAATTCATTCATGGTATTTTAATATTAATTTCAAGCCCTCTCTTTCAAATGGTTATGATTGAATTTTTATCCAAGCTATAAGTGGGGTTTTCATCTCAATTTTCATTATATGGGACTCATGTTATATTCAACACCCATTTTCTTTTGTATGGTGCATCTATTTCCATGGAGGAATTTTTGAAATATTACTCATGAAAGTTTTATGTATTTTCAAGTCTATGTTATTATCCCTCTATAATATTCTTTTGATTCAAGAGTTACCTAAACTGTTGTTAAACTCGATATCTTCTATGGTTAAAAAAACATAATAAGTTTTGGTAAATTAAAAGTGTGTGTGATTCCATAGAAAAAAATTTCTATCTGGATACTATCAAGTGGATGTGGTTGTGGAACAGATGAATCTTGGGGTAATCACCCCAAAAAGGGTTGGTTGATCATTGATGCAATCATCACCTTGATGTACAATGAGTTGGCCTAAGACTACACACCTGGAGAGACTCCTGGGGAATATAATTTAGAATATTCACATGCTCTTAATGAGCCATGATGAAGTCTTTTTCCTACCATTTCCTTGGTCTCCTACCAATGAAAATTATTGAAACCAATTATTAACTTCTATGGATATCTTATCAAATAGAAAGTACCCTCTCCACTTTATTTATTTAATAAGGGTATTACATGTTACTTTACGATACCCTATAACTTATAGGTTGATTAAGGGATGTTCTTCTAGACATCCATATTATTCTATTGAATGGGGAAGTGTTTGAATTTTTTATTTCTCATTATAGCAATAGCCAAGTTTTATTTAGTAATAGGTTCCTTGGGAAATGGTATGAAAGTTACTGATGACTCTTATGTTGAATACATTGGACTTAATCAGGTGAGGGTGGGGCCCAGAATTATATATCCCACCGATGCATTGATAGGTCTCATGAGAAAAAATAGGTTGATTTTTGGTGTATTCCTCTTCCCAAAATAGAAAAGTGTCTTGGTATAATTCCTTGAAAATAAGTTTTTGATGCATAGAATTATGCATTCAAATAGTATGTGATCAATGATATTTTGTATCCACGTTTTCATTTATTATAATGAATATATCATTCCCTTTATTTTAGTTGATTATGGCTTCATGTTGTTCATTTATTCCTAACAAATCAATTATTTCATGTTTATGTTATGAAATATTATATTGTATTATACCCCTTACTAAACATTTGAGCTTACCCTTATTTGTATTCCTTTACCCATGAAACCTAGAGGTAGACTATGTGTAATTTTTAGAGTTATTATGGAAGGGATAATCATGTTCTTGCAATATGTTCAAGTTGTATCATATGTTTTGAAATGTAGTATATGTATGTATATGGTCTTCCAAGCCTGATAAATCATTGGATACTTTGATAACTCTTGTATTTTTAACCAATAATGTAATATAACTACCAAATATATGTTTTTTGAATTTGGGATGTTACATTTATAGTTACCATCTTTGGTTACCGCTATCAGTAGTGCATCGATGCACTTGCCATGTAGAAATGTTCCATAAATCTGTATAAACTATTTTTATAAAAGGAATGTGGAAATACATGTAATAAATGCCCAAAAAAACCAATGAAATTTAACTTTATAAAGATCAAGTTGGTTTTCTTGATTCATGTGTCTATTCTTGTTGAGGTGGAAGACAATTTGGTTGTTTTGATTCAATATGGATAACAATTATGGAAACACCCGATAAGAGTCATCAATGTCACCACACTTTAAAAAATTCCTTTTGTTTCATCCTCCATGTATTCTCATATGAAATCTTATAGAAAAAATTTTGTTGTATCCTATCTTACACAAGGGATATAGGTACATCTTGGAAGGTTCTAATCATCTCAACAATAACAGTTAATACACACTCATCATCTAATTTTGTATGATCTTGTTTTAAGCTAGAATCTACACATGTATGATCCACCTCAATCTTAGAAATATTCTACCCTCCAAGAGAAATGTCAAGAATCCCTCTCAAGAGAAATATACAATCATCATTATATTTTTCACATTGTATGATATATTTTTCATGTTTTGACTCCTCAAATAAATATCTACAATGTCGCTCCATATGAAATTGTTTCAATCCACCTTTTACGGAATCCTTTCTTGGAAAATCTCTTCCAAAGTATAAATTTTTCTCCTTTGAATTAAATATATCCTATGAAACTCCAAGAAACTCATTTTAAAGTGTAATAATATTCTAGTAGAATTTAGGTATATGAATTATAGCTTTCATTCATGATGCGAATAGTGAAGGATGATTTATCTTGTGTTGAGGAAGGTGTGAAACCATTTCTTTTCTAGCAACTTCTTCCCCAACTTCTTCATCTTTCTCCTCATCACTATTGTTTTCTCCTTCAATTTAATCATTAGTCACTCCATCATCATCAAATTTCATCATATTCAGTTTATTGTCTTGGTTATATTCTTTCAAATAATATAGAAGAGTATTATAATCTTTGGAAGGACCTTCCTCGATAACTCTTGTATGGATTTATCATCGTATAATAATAATTTTTTGATTGAAAGTAAAAACCTTCACATATAACTCCATAAATCCATCATCAGAATACTGTTTGAATAGAATTATTGCTTGTATCTAGTCCTCATCATCAAGTAATGGATAAGAAAAATTTCATAACCTTTCCTGAAATTGAAAATATCTATAACTAATAAACTAAATCTCTTGATTAGATGTAAAATTTATGTGCCCAAGAATTTTTTTAGGAAGTTATCCTAGTGTAAAAAAATATCTTATGAAAACCACTCGTGTTGGTTGTATATTATATAAATCTCCTTGATCAGTTTGGATAACTCCACCATTATAGTAGACATAGGAAGACATGATTCTCTGCATGAAATAATTGGTTATGATCATGATTCCAAAAGTTTAAACAACATTCACTATGAGGAATAAATTTCTTTCATGGTAAATGGATATTATTAATAAATAATCAATGTAGTTCATAAAGATCATATGAATAATTCAAAGAATATACCCCATTAGTGTTAAACTAGGTGTGAAGTTAGGCCTCTTTATCGTATAATGGGTGATGAATGAGTTAATACCCAATAAGACCTTTTCAGGGTTTCTACCCCTAGGTGAATTTGTGTCAAAACCTATATCCACTTGAAGTATCCAGATAAAATTTTTATTGTTAGGAAAACCACATTCTCTTTACTAAACTAAAATTTTAGAATGTTTTTACTATTTATAGACTCACCCTAGGGTTTTCTATAATTTTTTATTATTTATAAAGATCATCTGAATAATCCAAAGCATGTCCCCTAGGAGTGTCAAACCAAGTGTGCAATTAGGCCTTTTTATCATGCATTGGGTGATAGTTGAGTTAATACCCAATACACCCCTTTCGGTGTTGTTGCCCCTAGGTGCATCCATGCCAGAACCTGTATCCACTTGTAGTATCCATACAAGGATTTCATTGCTAGGAAAATCGCATAGTATTTAATTAACTAAAATTTTAGAATGTTTTTCCTATTGTTACACTCACCCTAGGGCTTTCTCTAATGTTTTATGATTCATAAAGAGCATGTGAATAATCTAAAACCATTTCCTATGAGAGTGTCAAACCAAATGTGCAGTTAGGCCTCATTATCATGCATCGGGTAATGATTGAGTTAATACCCAATATACCCCTTTTAGGGTTGTTACCCTTAGGTGCATCTGTGTCAGAACTTGCATCCACTTGTAACATCCAGATAGGGATGTCATTGCTAGGAAAACCACAGTCTTTACTTGACTAAAATTTAAAAAAAAATCCTATCTTTAAACACACCCTAGGGTTTTCTCTAATGTTTAATTTTTTATAAAGAGCATGTGAATAATCCAAAATATATCTCCATGATTTTCAAACAAGGTATGCAGTTAGACCACTTTGTCATGCACCGAGTGACAATTGAATTAATAAATATGTGTTAGTATTAAACACTAATTAATAAGCAAATAATAATTTTAAATATTAATTAATGTTTGTTTAATAATTGTTATTCATATTTATTACTAACGATGAGTAATTATTAGTTAATGACATGTTATTACTTACAATTATTAACTAATTAAAAATAATTAATCACCTTAATTAACAATAAAATATTAATTTATTAAAAAAATTAAATTCATTAATAATTATTAATTAATTACTAATTAATAATTAATTGGTAAATACTTATTATTGATTAATTAGTAATTATTTAATAATTATTAATTAATTACTAATGATCAATTAATAAGTAATTATTTATTATTTATCAATTATTTAAAAATTATTAATTAATTAGTAATTAATATTATATTAATTTTTAAATAATCATTAATCATTATTAATCACCTTACTAGTTAATTATTAATTAATTTATAATTATGAATTAATTATTAATTAATTACTTATTATTAATTATTTTTTAATTAATAACTCATTATTAATTAATTAGTACTTATTTACAAATTATTAATTAATTAGTAATTATTCACTAAATAGTAATTAATGATTCATTATTTGATAATTATTAATTAATTACTAATTATCAATTAATTACAAATTATCAATTTATTACTAATTATTAATTGATTGGTAATAAATTTTTAATTATTAAAAAAATATTAATTAATTTCTAATTAGTATTTATTTATTTATTAACTACTAATTATTAGCATTACATAGTGATTAATTTCTAAATTGTAATTAATTAATTAATTATTATTATTATTATTATTACTAATTGCTAATTAATTATTAATAAATTTCTAACAACTAATTACCTACTATTATAAAATATCAACTATCAATTAAATAATAATTACTTATTTACTATTATTATCTATTATTAAAAAATAAATCTAATGAATCAAACAACTAACTATATAATATAGTTAAAAAACTACAAATTAAACATCAAAATAGATAAAATTAAAACAAATTAGAAAAAAAATACCTTAAGATGCTGCTTGGAAACTTTCTTCACTCCTTGAAAGCTTCTGCAAGAGATCCCCTTTGGATTACAATTCCTCCAAATCTATATTTTTTTTTGTATTTTTTAAAAACACTATTAAAGGTTAAGGGTGAACCTTTACAAGATTCAAACCAAGTAGACAAAATTCAACTAAAAATACCACCAAACCAAAAAATCCTCACATCTTGCCAATAAAAAACCATTTTGAAAATTAAAATCATCGTACACTGCTCATCAGCTGACCGAATCCATCAGCATGTCAAAATTCAAAATTCAAACCAATCCCTACCTTGACCAACACACCATGGGATCCTTAGGCCGCTACACCAGATCAACCATCAGCCTCGAGCCATGCACTGAGGCTCATGATTCATCACTAAGCATCGACAAACTACACCCCTGACACATAGTAGAACTAACATATAACCAGTACCACCACCGACGAACCTTCTCATCAGTGACTAGACATAACCTTCATCAACATTTGGCGGCCGCATCTAGCATCGTCGCCGATAAACCTTGAAACATACTCATCACCAGAAAACACATCACCTGAGAGACCACTATTTTTGTTGTCACCTGATTACCACTGAAGCTGATAGTCGGAACAAAAGAAAACCTTGAACTAAATGAAGAGATAGAGCCAACGTTTATGAGTCTCCTTGAACCTCGTCGACCACTATAATATCACATCCCAAAGCTTCCTGAAAACCACCACTCCAGACCGACAGGGAGAGGAGTGATGGAATTCTGAAGCCATGGCTGATTGGAAGCAGTCAGGACCTCAACAACAAGCCATGACCTGCGTCGAGATGATAAACCAAACCAAGAATCTTGAAACGTTGATCCTACTATTCATCTCACATAATAAACATCAAACGAGGTCCACCATAGCATAGATTGAATCTAGCATTGGACCCACCTCTTAGAACACCGTCAACCAATAGAACAGCACTTCCCAAAGCCTCCATGAAACCACCGCAACAAACCGACTGGGAAAGCAATGAAGGAACTGGAATCCAGAGCAGTGATTGAAACAGGTAAGGGCCTCAACAGGGAAGAACATCGTCGAATGGGCTGCCAACCCGACTATTGAAGCCACCACCATGTGAATATCACACCTGAAACAACATCAAATGAATAACACAGCCAGGAAGAAATCACCAAGAGAGGATGAGATTGGATACAAGCTGAGCATCAGAGAAACCAACACAATTCAAGCCACACATCCCAAATCTCTCTGAGAAAACCGTCGTACTAGACCAAAATGGGGTCAGAAACATGGCCACCGGGAGGAAGGAGAAGGGAAAGAGAAAACGGGGGCTTCAATAGGGGAAATGGCTGAAAAAGGGGCCAAGGGGGTGACGAAGCAATGGAAAACAGAAACAAAGAAGAGAATGAGTAGAAATAGGAAAAAGTGGAAAAGGGGAAGGAAGAAGGAAGGAAGGAGGAAAGGGGTGAGATGAAGATGGAGAAGCGGCATGCCGGCCTCCCCCCTTCAAGGCACCACCAAGGAAACCCTAGCAGAGAGCATCAAGGAAGATAAGATTAGGCTTTAATATCAAAACAAATGAGAGAAAATTGGTCCATAGGAGAGAAAAAATGGAGGAAAGGGAGGGGGCGGAGGAGGTTCACGTAAAAGTGAGGGGAGGGAGGAGACAAGGGGTAGGGCTAGGTTTTATAGGGGTAGGAGGAAAGATGTTACCAGTGGTAACACCTTTCACGGTTTATTGGGTGAAATACATTGTTACCTACAATTTATTTTTTGTAATAAAATAAGGAAGGAGTTTTAGACGGTAATGTCTTTTCCATGTCAACAATTCAGTACAAAGGCCTTTAAGTCGTCGTCTCCTTTTGAAAAAAAACCAAAAGGTGTGGGTGGATTAAGTGCCTTTCAATACCACATTTGATAATTAAAAAAACCTATACCCATTTGCGGTATTTCTTTAGAAAACCCCAGAGAAAAAAACTCACTTCAGTATACAACTTAAATTCTCAAATTATTTTACATTAAATCGAACTATGGGTAAAATCAAAATTTACTATACATAACAAAATATTTCACCAATTAACCATTTCCTTACACATTAAATCATATTTAGAGTACAATATATGGTCACCGATCATAGTGGAACTATATCAATTGTTCAATTTAATAATAATGTGATGCAATTTCTATATAAAATTGCCACTGAACTTAGAGACAAACTAATTGGAGAATCCAAGAAAAATTAATTGATTAAATATTCAAAATTCATTTTTTTAAAAAAATATGATACTTGTTTGCATATATCTTCTAGAATAATGATGAGTTCAAGTTCCCGCAAGAACATAATGTATTGAAATAAAAAATTAGTGTTAATCACATTAGAGATTTTAAAATACAACATATAGAGTCACTATGCCAAAACAAACATTTAGTGGTGGTTTAAACCACCACTAAACCATTTCATGATGGTTTTGATAAATCACTATTAAATCATGTGTCGATAATCATTTAGTTGTGGTTTTTAGAACTGATGCAAAATGATTTAGGTTGCGGATTTTAAAAACCATGGAGAATCATTTAGTAGCGGTTTTGTTATGTTTTTGTTTTATTTTTTATTTATGTTATTAAATAATTAAATTATTAAATTATTATTTTTTATTTTTTATTATTTATTTATCAGCATGTATATACCATGGTAAATCACATGTTGCTAAACCATTTCATGGTAGTTTTGGGAAACCACTGTTAAATTGTGTGTCCCTAATCATTTAGGAACAGTTTTTAAAATCGATGCAAAATGATTTAGGTGACGGATTTTTAAAAACTTGGAGAACCATTTAGCGGAAGTTTAAACCACTGCTAATCCATTTTATGATTTTTTTTGGGAAATCACCGCTAAATTTTGTATCGATAATCATTTATCTGTGGTTTTCAAAACTGATGGAAAATGATTTAGCTAGCAGATTTTAAAAAAGAATCATTTAGGAGTGGTTTTGTTTTGTTGTTGTTTTATTTTTTATTTACATAATTAAATAATTAAATGATTAAATGATTATTTATTATTTGTTATTATTTATTTATTACAACGAATATGCCGTAGTAAATTATTTTTCTAATCCATTTCATGGAAATTTTAGGAAACCGCTACTAAATAGTATGACCATATTCCTTTAGGTGCGGTTTTCAAAACTGATGCAAAACTATTTAGGTGAGGTATTTTAAAAAACTGAGAATCATTTAACGGTGGTTTTGTTTTGTTTTTGTTTTATTTATTATTTAAGTATTATATAATTAAATGACTAAATGGACATTTATTATTTGTTATTATTCATTTAATACCATGCATATGCCATTCAAAAGTTCACCATACATATGGGTTTCTTGAAATTTGAATCTCTTACCTCTTCATAATTTCACAACCTCAACACTCTAACAAGCTATTTATATGATAAGTAAATATAATTTAATATACTTATATATATATATACACATAAAAAAACAAATAATAATAAGTAATAAAAAAATAATAAATTATACATAACAAATAAATAAGGACTAAATAATTAATAAATAATAAACAAATGACTAATAAATGTTAAATAAATAAATAATATGGTAATAAATAGTAAATAATAAACAATAAATATTCATTAATAATTAATAAGTAATAAAAAAATAATCATCAATTATAAATAAATAAATAATGAATAATGAATAAATAATAAATTAACAATAAAGACTAAATTAATATGTGATAAATAGAAAATATAGAATAAATAATTAATGATTAATATATTATAAATAACTAATAAATAAATAATAAATAATACGTAAATAATAAATTAATAATAAATAAATAAACAATAAATAAATAATAATAAATAATAAATTAATAATGAAAAATAAATCAATATAAAATAATTAAGTAGAAAATCAATAATAAATCAATATTAAATAAATATTAAATAAATATTAAATAATAATTTAATAATAAATAATAAATTTTTCACGACTCGACCCCCCGAGGTCCGACCCATGACTACCCCAAGCCCGCCTCCATTAGGCCAGGTGCTGGTGACTAGCGCCGAGTAGGCATATCCCAAAAATGAGAGGCATTAGCCTAAATTACATGTAAGCATGCACACATCTCCAAACCCACACAATTCTAAAATGTAAAACAATGGAAACAGTGCATGCATACATCTAATATCTCACAACAAAGTACTATAGTAAATGTACTAAAAGTGGAAAAGGGGGCCAAATACACGCCCAAACAAAAATTGTAAAAGTCTAACCTACTCTAAGGGTGAGGAATAAGTCAACAGCAAGATCGTGATAAAACACCTCAGTCTGTCAAGCCCCATCTATGCTCCACCCACTCCCTCTCCTCCCAGGACATCGTCAAAAGGGTCGATGTCTGTATAAGATGTGACACGTGCGGTCAAAGCCCATGTAGAGGTGAGTATAATAATACTCAGTATGACATCCCAAAAACACTAAACATGAAGCATCAAGTACAGTCATCTCAATACAAGATATAACAATCAATATATAACAGGAACACCCATATATACTCAGAAAAGACACCACACCATCAGGTGGCTATAACCAACTACAAGCCACAGAATTATGCTCAAAGTAATGCTCGTTCTAGGTGAACCCACTCCACAATCCATGATATCATCGGAGACACTCGATGGAGAGGTCTAGCTCATTGGGGCCCACCCAAGAAAGCTCATTGGTCTAAGAAGACCCTGATACATAGATATAAGGTCACACCCAGAATCATTGGGGGACACCATGAACCATAATCTGGAGCAATCCACTATGTAGGGGATCATATGCCAATGATTCCACAAACCCTACTGATACAACCTGCTAGATGGAGGATCAACACCCTACTCAGGGAGGTCATGCTGATTCCACAAACTCCAACTAGGGAAAAAGGTGATAGAGGATCTCACTCCAGTCTCATGGAGGGACACCACAACTCTATCTGAGACTCGGCCTCTAGAGGGGATCACAATCCAGTGATATGGATGTAATGTTTCATTGTACCCTCAAGGAAAAGAACCAAGGGAACGTGATCAACCTATACTGGTCCAAACTAAGAAAATGAAGAGCCACAAGCACTATTTAAGGGGGTACATGACATGTCCAGCTATCCACATGTCTTCCCGTGTGATAAATCCTCACACAACATGTATTCTCCAAATACACGGTGTGTAGAAGGAGTACACGGTGTGTAACGACACACGGTATCCTACCCATGTCGCCTGGTCATGTCTTTGTCCGGGTGGCCATGTCCATGTAGTAGTACATGGCATGTGGCTACTCTTGTACTCCACCCGTGTACTGCTACATGGGTAAGTCTATGTACACCCGGCCAAGCCATATCCATGTGGGAGTACACAGCATTCCATCTATCTTTGTACTCCACCCCATTTCTGTGTACCCATTGAGGTACACTCAAAGTCAACTGGGGAGGGTCACATGTCATTTGATAGGGGTCACACACCATGTGATCCTTAATTTTGGTCGGAACCCTGGCACCTTAGTCAGGGGGTCCCACATGGCGTGTAACGATAGATTACATGTTGTGTTACTCACGATTTCCCAAAAATTCCATGTGTTGTTCCACGCCTCACAAGAGCATCCGCCCTTGCTGGAACCTGTAGATTAGGGTTCATCCAGACCTTTCCAATACTGATCTATATAAAACTAGTCTCAAATCCACTAGGAAAATGGATCTACATTTCGTTCTTTGTTGTGCACCGAAGAACATTGAAGAACGCAAAATCAAGTATCCAAAACCGTCTGATTCATCATCGCTTCTATCATCACACCATCATTGTGTCATGACGATCCTAGATCTATGATATTGAATCATTGCACCAAGAAATAGGTGTGAAATGATCGATTGATCTGGATATGTTGAACCCCAGTTCAAACAAAGAACGCCTGCAGTAAATGAAGAACCGGGGGAGAAAAGCACAAGAAGAAATGAGAGGAATAGACCTTGATCGATGTTCGTGTTGATATCGATTCTTTGTTGTGAGAATAACAATAAAGAAGGAAATAATATAAAGCAATCCTCCTGAAATCACCCCATAATAAACCCATCCCGCAAATACACATGATCTGTGGATCAATCCATTGGTCAATTGATCTGTGTTCATCATAGGATTCAGAAACAGGGAGAGGAAACAATTCAAAAAACCTCCCTACCTTGATTTGGATTAATTTATGATGAAGAACAATGCAACATCATTATCATTGGTGAGATCTTTCGAATCCATGGTGCGTTGATCGTCGATCCACGATCCCTTTGTCATTTTCCTAAGATAATTCCTCCAACGTTCTCTCTAGTGGTTATCCAACGATTCCAGGGTTTTGCAGCTAACACTGGGGTTTCTTCATAATAGTCTATTTAAAGGCACATCATTCACTATGTTGGCGAAATTGAAATAAAAAATAATAATTAATTATTTTATTCATTTCTGCACCCATGATGACTTTTCTATAAATGACCCACACCAATTAATTTTAAATCATGCCTAGGGTAAAACCTACATTCTAAACTCAACAGTCCCCTTAGATTTCTAATCCATACACCTATTCAGGAGTTATTTCACTTTTTTAGGAAAACTGCATGTGTGTGCTTTTTAATATATTTAATATATTTTAAACATTTATTTCAGGAACATCGGGCCTTAGAATCTCACATCGTCTCAGCGCTTAGTCTTGAAAATAATCCATATAATATCCAAAAATAATACACAAAAAATCCCAGACATTACATTCTCTCCACCTCATGTCTTTACGCCCCGAAAATCCAAAATAAGGGCTACACAAAGAGATGTGGGTACTGAACATGAATCTGAGCCTCCTGCTCCCATGTTCTCTCCTGAAGATTATTGTTCTTCCATCAGACACGCACAAGGTAAATCGATCACCCATGAAGGATCATCTCCTTCCTATCCTCGATCTCCACTGGGTTCTCTGCAAAGGTAGTTTCATCCTCAATGTCCATCTCACCCCAGTCGATAACATGTAACGTGTCATTCACATACCTCCTCAGCTGCAACACATGGAAGATTTCGTGTACTCATTCCAACTATGGTGGTAGAGCTAATAAATACATCACCTCTCCAACTCTACACATTATTAGGAAGGGACCAATGAATCTCGGAGATAACTTATCGTTGTGGCTAAATCTCTACAACCCACATCGAGGTGAGACCCTCAGGAACACATGGTATCCCTACTCAAACTCCATAGGTCTTCATCATCCGTATACATAAGAATTATGATGGCTCTATGTAGTCTTTATCCCCTCCATGATGATCTTCACCTTCTCTGTAGTAGCTCATACCATCTCCAAATCCATGAGTGCTAACTCACCTGGATCAGTCCAACAAAGTGGTGACCTACAGGATCAGCCATACAAAGCCTCAAATGGTGTCATATCAATGGTGTAATGGTAGTTGTTTTTTTACACAAACTCCACCAAATATAGGTGATCCTCCCAACCATGGACAAAATTCAACATGAAATCTCATAACATGTCCTCTAAGACATGGATGGTCCGCTCCGTTTGGCCATCAGTTTGGGATGAAATGATGTGATCAAGTGAAACTGAGTCCCAAAGACTTCCTGTAATCTTCTCTATAACCGGAATTTAAAGCAGGCATCACGGTCAGAGATGATCATCTAGGTAACTCTATGGAGTCGAAATATATTCTGCACATAGAGGTGTCTCAAGCTCACTATTGAACTCTACTCTCAGATAGCTAGGAAGTGGGCTGACTTGGTGATTCAGTCTACGATCACCCATATGGAATTGTGTCACATAGATGTAAATGGTAATCCCATCATGAATTCCATGGATATATCATCCCACTTCCACTATGGAACCTCAACGGGTTGAGCTAAACCAGCTGGGACTTGGTGCTCAACCCTCACATGCTAGAAAGTAAGGCACCAAGAGAAAAACCATACAACTCCTTTCTTCAAACCTAGCCACCAAAACTGATTTTGGAGGTCCTGGTACATCTTTTCCACACCTGTATGTACCACCAAAGGGGATATATGAAACTCCCACAACATCTTAGGTACCATCGCTCATCCTATGAAAAGGATAAAATGATCCCCACCTTCAGAATATCCATCAGGATCATGTTCATTGGATATCTGAGTATTTAAGGTCTCACAGTCATTATCTCCACATTGAGCATCCCTGAAATGTTGTAAAAGAGGTGGGGTAACAACCATCTACTGAAAATATGAATCATTATCCTTTTCCACGAAGGAAAACTGCAACGAAGCTAAATGCCTCAACACCTCAGCCAATAACTGATAACAAGATCTCCTGCTGAGAGAATCTTCTACCGCATTCCCCTTCCCAGGAGTATAGACAATATCGAAGTCATAATCCTAGAGGAACTCTATTCATTGCCTCTATCTCAAGTTAAGATCCTTCTAAGAGAAGATATACTTGAGACTCTTGTGGTCAAAGTAAATGACAAACCACTCACCCATTAGGTAATGTTGCCACATTTTCAAGGCAAAGACTACCACTTATAACTAAATATCATGGGTCACGTAATCTTTCTCATGTGTTCTCAAATGGAGTGAAATATAGGCAATCATTTCTTGCCTCTAAATCATCACACAACCAAGTCTGTTCCTTGATGCATCGCATGACACTATGTACTCAACACCCTCCTCTGGCAGTCACAAGATGGGAGTGCTCGTCAACCACTATCTTAGATTCTGAAAGCACTATTGTCCCATTTCTGTCCACAAGAATGGTTTCCCATTCCAATTCAAGGATGTTGAGGGTGTTGCAACTCTAGAGAAGTCAAGTACAAACCTCTGGTAGTACCCTGACAACCCAAGGAAACTCCACACCTTAGTAACACTCTTGGGTGGCTCCCAAGAAAGCACTGCCTCAACCTTCTTTGAATCCACTACAACTCCAGACTATGAGATGACATGTTCCAGAAAGTAGACCTCTCAAATCCAAAACTGATGCTTTGAGAGATTCCCGTAAATCTGGTTCTCTTAGAGTGTGTCCAAGATCATCCTCAAGTGTCTTTCGTTCTCCTCCTCAGACGCCAAATACACTAGGATGTTATTGATGAATACCACCATGAACCGGTCTAAGAAATACTGAAATATCTGGTTTATGAGTCTCATGGATACTGTTGTGGTATTCATCATTCCAAACGGAATCACCAAGTACTCATAGTGACCATAGTGACATCTGAATGTTGTCTTCGGTATATCCGCATCTCGTACTTGCAGCTGGTGATAGCCTAACCTAAGTTCAATCTTCGAGAACCATCGAGCCTCTCTCAACTGATCAAAGAGGTCGTCGATCCTTGGTAATGGATATTTATTCTTCACTGTCACCGGGTTCAAGCACTGGAAATCCACACATAACTTCAAGCTCTCTTCTACCTTCTTGGAAAACAACACTTGGGCTACCCAGGGGGGAACACAGAGTCTCACAAACCTATTCTCCTACAATTCCTCCAACTACACCCTCACCTCTTGAATCTCTACAGGAGCCATAAGATATGTTGGTGCCAATATTGGTGTCATCCCGGTATACAAGTTGATGCAGAAGTATACCTCTCAGTTGGGAGGTAAACTTGGTATGTCCTTAGGAAATAAATCCTCATACTCCTCCACCACTGTAGGAAATTGATAGGTCAAATAATCCACTACTCCAAGAGTCATGCTAGCCAACTAGTGAGTAATCGGTTTCACCCTCCTATGCTTGAGCTTGTCCTAGTCCGCCAAGGTCTCCTTTTCAACCACAAAGTAAAACGTTGTTCTATTGTTGTGGACACACCACATCCTTCACCTAAAATATTTAATTTGGGCATAAACTATGGATAGTCATTCTATACCTAAGATGGCGTTGTAATTCCCCATTGCTATAATGAAGAGATCAAATACAAAAATCTCACCTTTAAATGAAAAATCGTACTATCTGCACAAGTGCGCAATTGCCAAGTCACCGCCTATCGGAGTCTCTAACTGCAAGGGTCGAGCTAAAGAGTCAAATAGAATCTCTAAGTCTTGAACTAGAGAAGTGGAAAGGAGTGAATGGATAGTACCTATTTCCATAAATAATATAGCTAAAGTATAAAAGACACATATCGTACCTCATATTATACTTAGATCATCAGGGTTATAGGACTACATAGCCTAGATATGGCCTCTTCCCTTCCCACCATCTCCCTGAGAATGGTTTGGATCACTTGGGGGTAGTGGTGGTGGTAATATGTCGAACCTCCGACCACCTTCTGTTGCCCTGTCAGCCACTCTGCCCCATCCACCATCCTATGGACCACGCTGCTCTGCCTATATCTCTGCCTCAGAGGTCCCTTGACTATCTCATGATCATTTGTACGATAGGTCGAGCAATATTGATCCAGATATCCCTGATAGTCACAGGAGAAACATCGTCTGTCCCTCGGCTGATTTGAGCCACCCTGAGAGCCCTGCACTATTAGACCTAAGTCCTAGGATCATCTCTTGAAGTGTCTGATACGCTTGGATCCCTATGAATATCATTGGATACCTATTACTAAGTTCTCACCTATTGGTTTCCCACTTCTAGCTCCCACTATTAGTGTCTCCTCTTCTAGAAAGCTCTCCACTGACAAGGATCACTCAAGCACTCCATCATAGATAGAAATGCAAAGAGATACCACTGATGCCCAAATTTCCTGACACAAGCCCTGATCAAAGGTCCAAGCTCTGAAGAACTAGTCGCACACCATATCCAAGGATTAACGTGAGAGATTAGTAAACCTCAATGAGTACTCTACCATGGCCATATTTCTCTACTACAGATGTAGAAACTTATGTATGCATACCGATCGTAACTAGGCTGGATAGAACTCTTCTCTAAAGAGACACTCAAATTATGTCCAGGAGAGAGTTGTCTCATCATGTGACTGAGTCACCAAAATCCATAATCACCCAGAAGATCCCTGAATAAGATTCTATGTAAGGTACGCCATCTAATCTATTAGCATCTGCACAAGAAGAAAAATGTGAGTGACTACCTATAGCCATTCCTCGGGCACCTGGGGGTCTAGATCACCCTGAAACTTGGGAGGTTGATTCCTTTTAAACTCATACAACGCACTCAACCTGTGTGCATCCTCAGTTGGTATTTTCATCTCTATTTGCTGCTTAACGGGTGGTGGTATAGCTGGTAAACCACCCAGAGGTGCTAACTTTGGTATATGCCTCTGTATGGATGCCTTGTCACTAGGCGGATCATCGTTGTGATCATGCTGTAAAATCCTGGTTGACTGGCTACATAGAGGCATCCTGAAATTAAAACAAGATGCACCACAGTCAAAAGAGTATATCAAGAGAGATGACTCAAGAAAGACATGGAAAACATAGTCATTCCTATATTATGCATGTACCAAAAAATTACCTGCAACTAGTTTTTACATGTACTGAGTCGAAAGGCAGTTGATTAGAGTCTTTTTGTATGGATACGTCGGTCATTGCACCAACACTAGGTTCCCTGTCCTGAAAGTCAAACGCGAAACACTAAAAATTGTTACCCCAAACCAATCTCATTAACTTTGGTCCTAAGGTAGAACCTCCCTCTAATACCACTTCATCACAACCCAACCCATCGAGGTCCAACCCATGACTACCCCAAGCCTAGATTCAATAGGCCAGGGGTTGGTGACCAGTGCTGAGTAGGTATATCCCACAAATGGGAGGCATTAGCCTAAAGTACATGTACACACACACCTCCAAGCTTACACAATGCTAAAATGCAAAACTAAAACAGTGCATGCATGCATCTAAGATCACACAATAGAGTACGATAGTAAAAGTAATGAAAGTGGAAAAAGGGGCCAAATACAAGCCCAACCAAAAACTATAAAAGTCCAACCTGCTCCAATAGCTAGGACTAAGTCAATAGTAAGCTCCTGGTAAAACACCTTGGTCTTTCAAGCCTCCTCTATGCTACACCTGCTTCTTATCCTCACAGGACACCGTTAAAAGGGTCATCATTATTGGTTTCGGGCACAGTGAAAGCGTGTGGTGGTGGGTGATATATTAAAATCTCTTTTAATAATCATTTCCCGAAACCAAGAGTGAAGATCATACATGTAAAATTTATAATTAATTTATTTAATATCTAAAGAAATAAATACCTAGGATTATGAAATTTCTTCATTAATGATTATTGATCATCCGAAATGGCCCTTACGGATTTCCTTTGTTGCACTTATGAGGATCAAAGGGTATAATCCCTCTAGAAGTGATCCACACATGCTTCAATAGTCTCCGAGCAACACCACTCATTCTTTGGGTGCTAGTACATCGAATCAAATGTCTTGCATTGTTTGTTCTTGATTGTCCGTTCTTCAGTCTTAAAAAATATCTCTTAGGTTACTCATTCTTGAGAGGGAGAGAGGAGGAGGAGGATTCAAGAGATAATTCATTGTGCGTAATAATTCTCAATTCCCAAACTTAGAATCAGTTTCTAATGAATTTCACAATAGACGTAGCCATCTATTTATAGATTTGGGATTTCAGTTCCAAAATTTAATTGCATAACACCCATTAAATATAATTATAACCATTAATGAAATCTCATGCCACATAATAATAATAACAGTATTATTATTTTATGGTGTGCCAACTTGTGCAAAATGGATAAATAATATTTACTAACTCATGAATAATTATTTTACCATTGGACACAGTCTTGGTCTGTTTGAACTCCTATTGTATTTATTGAACACCCTAATAAATATTTTATTCTCTTACATAAATATTTTATTCACAAACTAGTAAATAAATATTTATTAAATATTTAAAAAAATAAATATATATATTTTATTCACAATCTGGTGAATAAATTTATGTGATCAATATAACTTAAATAAAATTATTCCTTAGTTTTGAGAATAATATTTATTACATTAATTAATTTCAAATAGAATTTAATCGAGACCACCAGAAACGCTTAGTGTGTGACCCTCTAGGATTATTTCTCATTGGAATTAGGCGGGCTTGCCTAAAGTCCAAGATTACTATCTAGAAACAGATCAAGGCACCCAAGAGAAAGAACTTAAAGTTTCAATGATGATAACCACATATGAATGCTCACTGTGTAATATAATCCCTTTGTCACACAATCTCATCAAGTAGGTTGCATGACAGTGTCATCAACCTATATGATTGATACATCATTCTTTGACTATATGAAATAAACTCATCGTTACACCATGGCCATGAAATTTATGGATACGATTCTATTTCAATCAAAGGGTCGAGATATCAACTTCCATAAATATGGAAGGAAAAAATTCTTTCTTAACTTATCCATTAATAACATGTCATTCATGATGCACCCAATATACCCTACTTCCCGCCAACATATGGCATGATGGTTTTTGTCAATAGATCAAAATGTGTGAGTCATGACATGCATTAATGATAATTTTAAATTCTAAGGATCATTACGAATGCTCGCAAATAGGAATATCTGATAACACCAAAACATACAGAATCCCTACTAGCAGGTCTGTTCTCATAATCTTCTATCTTGGAGATTACTAAGTGTGAACTTCATGAGAAGAAGTCTCATCTGCTTATGAGTACTTGCACCTGAAGATCTATATACTATGTATTCCATCATAGTATGTTATCCAACTGCATAACTATATTAATAATATTGTCATAGCACTTCAAGGTTCTTATCATAGCAGGGAACTACTATGACCTTATCAATGCGATAAATACTCTAGGACATTATTACATTGTGGTCATGAAGAAAAATGAACAATATGTAATAAGATGTTTAATTTAATATTTAATACATAAAATATTAATGTAATAAAAGTAAAAATATTTGGTTCTATGACACCAACTCTAAAAAACTCCCACTTATACTAGAGCCAACTGCCTACAAATTTCAGTCCGCTAGACCTCACATGATAATCATGTTTCTGCTGAGTCAAGGCTTTAGTCAAGGGGTCTTACAGGTTGTCTTCTGTGGAAATACTGCTCATTGCAAATTCACCTCTCTAAGAAAAATACATCAAGAGATGATACTTCTGAATTATGTTCTTCGTCCACTGATGTGACCTTTTCTATTTTGTGAGAGTCACCACTACAGTATTATCACAATAGAGTGTGATAGAATCTTTATTGCTATGTACCATGTCAAGATATTAGACAAAATTGTGCATCCAAACTACTTCTTTAGCTACCTCAAAAGTTGCAATATACTGAGACTCTACTATAGAATCTGTGACCGCATCCTGCTTTGAGCTCTTCCAGCTCATAGCACCTCTATACAAAGTGAAGATGTATCTGGTTTTTGACTTCATGTCATCTTGATTAGTTTAGAAACTAGCATCTGCATATCATCTAATAACTATTTCCCCATATCCTCCATAAATCAGGAACATATCCTTAGTACACCTCATATACTTAAGGATATTCTTGACTACCATCCAATGGTAGTCACCTAGATCATCTTGATATCTACCTATCTTACTTAATGTGCAGGTGACATCTAGCCTAGTACATAGCATAGCATACATGACTGACCCAATCACTGATGCATATGGAATCCTTATCATTATATTTCTTTCCTCATGGGTCTGAGGACACATTTTCTTGGAAAGATGAACGCCATGTGATGTTGGAAACAATCTCCTCTTGGATTTTTCAATACTAAATCTCTTCATTATCTCGTTAACGTATGTATTTTAACTTAGGCCTAGCAACCTCTTGGTTCCATCATGATGGATCTTGATCCTAATAATATATGTTTCCTTGCCCAAGTCATTCATGTAAAATCATTTATTCTACCATTCCTTAACAAACTGTAAGACTGGTATTTCATTTCCAATAAGTAATATGTCACCAACATATACTATTAAGAAAATGAATGCACTCCCACTAAACTAGTTGTAGACACAAGGATCAAATTCATTCTTTATAAAACCAAATTTTGTTATGGCTTCATCAAAGCTAATTTTCTATGACCTGGATGCTTACTTTAATCCATAAATGGATTTTTGAAACTTGCATATCTTATTGGAATCCTTTAGAGTCTCAAACCCTTCAGGTTGTGTCATGTAGACATCTTCCTGAAGGTTCCTATTAAGGAAGTCTATTTTGACATCCATTTTCTAAATATCATAATCATGATAAGAAATAATTAAAATTATAATTCTGATGGATTGCAGCATTGTAGCTATTGAAAAGGCTTCATTGTAGTCAATACCTTGACGTTGTTTAAACCTTTTTGCAACCAATCACGCCTTATAAGTACTAATTTGTCCTTCCATGTAGAGTTTCTTCTTGAATACCCATTTACAACCAATGGGCTTTACATTCACTAGAAGATATACCAAAATCTAGACTTATTTTTGGTACATGGAATCCATTCCATAATTCATGGCTTCTTGCCACTTGGCAACATCTATGCCACTTAATGCTTCCTTGTATGTTAGACAATCAATATTATCAACTAACAATTAGTCATCATCCTCAGTAACTAGAAAACCATACCATTTTAGTTCTCTAACCTCTCTTATACTCCTACGCAGTTCTTGTGTCTCTGTAACAGTTTCTTCTTCCACGGGGCTTTGTGGAATATGATCATGTACTAACTCTTGTGTGCCTTGAGCCTCGACTTTATCGAAGTTTATCTCTCTCCCACTATCTCTATTGGATATGTTCTCCCTCTCAAGGAATATGGAATGCCTTTCCACTATAACCCTTTTGTATGAGGGGTCGTATAGGTAATATTCTTTTATTTCCTTAAGGTATCTTATAAAGGTACACTTTGTGACTCATGGTGTAAGTTTGTTACTATAAGAGGCCTTAACAAACGCTTCACTTACCCATCCATCCAAATCTCTTTTTTTTTGAAATTTTCTAAATCCACTTTATGGGTTAGTGGGAACCGAACACTTTCAAACCTCAAATACAACAGCAACATTGCAAAATTCAAATTTCAAATTTCAAAACCAAAACCAACAAAACACATTCAAATTTGAAAACCAAACCACACATGTAAATTCGATAATATGGTCTTTCTTCCACTACAAAATTCGAATATAATACCATTTATTGATTTACTTGGTACTTGGTTTGGTAAGTGTGTCGTTGTTTATAACACATATCCCCGAAAGGATAATGGAATACTTGCATGACTCATCATTTATCTCACCATGTTCAATAAGGTGTAGTTCCTCCTTTCTCTTACACCATTCCACTGAGGCGTGTCGGGAGGAGTGAGTTGGGATAGGATCCCAAACTCCCGTAAGTAATCAATGAAGTCTTGATTAAGATATTTGACCGCGTTGTCATGACACATCAAATTGATTATTATTTTAAGTTTGATTTATAGTCTAGGGAAGACCCTAGGTTGTCTCTAAAGGAGCATTGGTGGGTTTAGAGTGTGCATTTTTAATAAAGATTACTAAAAGAGGGGGGGTTTTGAGAACAGTTTTAAAAATAAAATGACTTAATTAAAGAGTTTAATAGTTGACAAGGAAAGGTGGTGTTTTATAATTATGATAGAAAAGGGTTCATTGTGAGTTCACTACACACTTTCAAGTTCATTATTCTTGGAAATTAATTTAGTTTTGGAGTAATTTTCTTGTTGAAATTAATTAGAATCCTGATTAATTCCTAAGCCTTTATTTTATTGCTTAAAGAACCAAACCTTGGCATAAAAATTGTATTGTCAAGGTCTAGAACTTATGTATGGAATAATAGATTACAAATAATATTGAAATCTTAATAATTTGGGTATGAAAATTATTCTTGTGATGTCCAATCAGAACAACACAAGTCACACACTCAAAACCTCACACTGATCAGTTAGAAATTAAGAGTATCACAATCACATGCATCAAAATATGAATTAAAATATGGAATTATATAAGATACATGGGAAGAAATTTTTTCACGCCCAAATTACTCCAAAACATTATCTAAAATAAGAATCGAAACTCTCTTGACATGTGTGTGTCTCCCTCACAACGAATGCCCACCGTTTAGCTCGACATCGGGAGAAGGGGGTAGCTCGGGTGGAACTCCTTATTCATTCATGATCCCCCTATGAGGATAGGGGACTCCAAAACTTTAAGTATGAGGAGGATACTCCTCTAGGACTTCAAAATTTCATATCTTCACTTCTTGGCTGAACTTACAAATGGGGAGCCAAAGATTCCATTTTATAGGCAAAGTTGAAGGTGATTTTGGGCACACGTATTGTGTAAAACCAATTGACCCATGGCTTTAGACCACATTAAAGTAGAATATCTCTTTGGAAAAAACTAGAAACATGTTTCACCACCTCTTTACTGTCTCCACCGAAATTTTGGTACCATTTTGACAACTACATCTCGAGATATTGATAAAATACAGAACACTGCATTTGATTTTGTGCAGATTTGATGTGCTGGACTGATCAAGTCGGTTGGGCCACTATATGGACGAATGAGTCTTGGTGTCCTTCATATGAAATGTATCCCAATTAATTTTGGATCAGAAAACAATATTTCAGCCCATTTGGATGCACGGTCTAGTAGAAGTGTGTGTATTGATCCACTGGTGTGCTTGGGTTTTGCGTAGTTTGGCCCATTTTTCCTGGACTTCATCATGGGTCCTCCAAATCAGCTCCACCTTCAATGAAATTATCAAAACAAGTAACTTTTTAATTTTTAATAGTGATAAACACAAAATAATTGAATAAAAAATGAAGTTCATTTTGTTATTATATTTGGAATTTACAATACAAATTCAGTTTAATACAATGGTGTAAGGGTGAAAATGACACAAGGAATCATGGTACGATCACACCCCCACACCTAGAAATTTGCACTCCTAGTCAAAGTCATATTTCCAAAAATTATGCATGTAGATATTTCCAACTTTATAAAGATTTAACATTCAATTAAAATTAATTCCTGAGAGAAATTTGATCAAAGAAAAAATCACACCAAGGAGTTATTCTCAATGATCATTGAAAAATATGTCTCAAAAATTGTATCCAAATGAAATTCCAAGAGATGCATGATACCAATCAAAGAAAATAATTAAAATTTTAATCATGTCACTAATTCTCCACATGTGTGTGTGAAAACCATTTCATTCTATTCTTTCCACTTTTTATCAAGTAAATATAAGTTATTTTAATAATTGTCTACTTACAAGATCCTTTCCATTGAACGTGTCCCACGTCCTTTGCAATCAAATTTCAAGACCCACTCACTTAAACATTCCTAGAAGTCAAACCATAAGCTACTAACCATGATATCCTCGTATGTTGTATATTTCATCACTCCCCTCATTTATTAATTTTTCAAAAGTTTCACTTGGAACAAATATCACACTCTTCTCCCAACCCATTTTTGATCTCCTCACAACCCTAATTGTAATAGTTATAACAAGATCAAAGGTAGAGAAAGGGTGGTTTTTGTCCTGCCCAATATACAACCCTTTTTTTGAGGGTGTACAACAGTTGGATAACAGGTACACATTAATAGGTCAATCTAGTATAGTAATGAAATAGATTAGATAAGGGAAAAATGTATGGAAAAATGATTTTTGAATGTAGAGAAAAATCAACCTAACTTATATTTACCTTCCATTAAGTAATAAATTTTCACATTTCATGATTGGGTGAAAAAATATGTGGAGAGATTAAGTGACACAATTTTCCCTTAAACTATTCACAAAAAGGGCATCATCTTCTCAAATGTTTCAAAATGATACAACCATTTATATCATCGACAAAGAACTAAATTTCAAAAAAAAGTCGCACCACAGTATATAATTCTTTTTGAAATGCACATTTCATCGGAATTTTTTTTTTTTTTAATATTAAAACAACACGAAATACGGACACTCCATATGAATTTTAAATAACTTCCATGATTAAACAAGTATTATTTTCCATGATAAAGTGGGCATAAAAAAGTAATATTCTGGCACAAAAGTGAGGGGGAGGGAAGGGGGAAAGTAACAATACAATTCAGTAAGCTAAAAATAGAAAAGCAAGAAAGATGATAAAAATTCCTAACTAACCCAGAAATATACCCATCCCCCCACACCTAAAGTGTGCAGTTTCCTCACTGTAATAAAACAGAATGTGGGAAGGAAGGATAAAACCTGGTGAGTTTCATTCATATATTTCTTCTTGAACATGGATTTCCTCCATAGGAGACTCTGGAATGGATTCATGGAAGTGCATCAGCTGCTTCCCATTGACAGTGAAGGTTTGCTCAGTTTCTTTATTTTGAACCTGGACAACACCAAATGGAGAGACATTAGTAACAGTGTATGGGGCAAACTAGCAGGAATGAAGCTTACCTGGATGCAACTTCAGCCTTGCATTGTAAAGGAGGACCTTCTGCTTAATGTGGAACTGGAAATGAAGGATAATATGGTCATTTTCATCCTTGGTATGCTTCTTATAAATCCTAGAGTTATCATATGCATCTCTTCTCATTTCTTCTAGCTCTTGAATCGATAACTTCTTTTGAGCACCTGCACTAGAAAGATTAGAATTTCATTGTTTGATGGCCCAATAGGCCCGATTCTCAATCTCAACAGGGAGGTGACAACTCTTTCCACACACCAGCTGATATGGTTACATTTCAATGGGAGTATTAAATTCAGTACGGTAAGCCCATAATGAATCATCGAGTCTAAGACTCCAATATTTCCTATTGGGTTGAATCGTTTTTTCAAGAATTTGTTTTACCTCTCTATTTGACACCTTGGCTTGACCATTGGTCTGTGGGTGATATGTAGTATACACTCTATGACTGACCTCATACTGATACAAAAGTGATTTCATTGTTTGGTTGCAGAAATGATAACCCTAGTCACTGATGATGAACCTAGGTAAGCCAAACCTGCAAAAGATTTGGGTTCTCAAAAATTCTACAACTACCTTAGAATCATCAGTCCTTGTGGCTCATGCCTCTACCCATTTTGACATGTAATCAACTGCTAGAAGAATTTACAAGTTACCAAAGGAATTGGTAAATGGCCACATAAATTCAATACCCCAAACATCAAAAATTTCATGAAAGAGAAACGGTTGTTGTGGAATTTCATTTCTTTTAGAGACATTGCCCATTCTTTGACAACAATGACAAGATTTACAAAAATAATGGGCATCTTGAAAAAGTGTTGGCCAAAAGAGACCAGAATCATGGATTTTGAAAGCAGTCCATTGGGGACCAAAGTGGCCCCCACAAGCAAGAGTGTGGAAAAATCTAAGGACGGACTGAAACTCACTATCGGGAATACAACGCCTGGGGACTTTATCACTAAATGTGTGCCAAAGGTATGGGTCATCCCAAATGTAACAACAGGACTCATGTTTTAAATGTTCAGCCTAGTTTTTATTGAAATCATTAGGAATGTAAGATGCTACCAAATAATTTACAATTTCAGCAAACCAAGGAATAACCTCTTGCACTCGGTGCAGTTTCTCATCAAAAAACATGTAATTTATAAGAATACATGGGGATGAGTCAATGTATGAGGATGGGTGAATCCTACTGATATGGTCAGACACCATATTCTATGCTCCTTTTTTATCTCTAATTTCTAAATTGAATTCCTGAAGGAGGATCATCCAGCGAATGAGATGTGGTTTGGCTTCCAGTTTCTTAAGGAGATACCGAAGGGATGCATGGTCTGAGAAAACAATGACTTTGGATCCTAAAAGATATGACCTGAATTTAACTAAGGCAAACACAATGGAAAGAAATTATTTTTCAGTTATGGTGTAGTTTTCTTGGGCAGGGTCCAATGTACGTGAGTCATAAGCAATGACATGTGGAGCTTGATCGACCCTTTGTGATAAGACTGCCCCAACTGCATAGTTAGAGGCATCACACATGAGCTCAAATAGTAAATCCCACCGAAGTGGTTGGATTACTGGGAGTGATGTGAGACTCCATTTTAACTTATTAAAAGCTTCCTCACATTCATTATCAAAAACAAATTACTTTTCTTTTTGGAGTAACTAGGAGAGAGGGAGTGCAATTTTACTAAAGTCACGAATGAAACGACAGTAAAATACAACATGACCTAGGAAAGACCGCACATCCCGTACATTTTTTGGGAATGGTAGGGAAGAAATGAAATCCACTTTTGATTTATCTACTTGGATACCATTCCCAGAAATTACATGTCCCAAAACTATACCATGTCGTACCATGAAATGTCATTTCTCATAATTTAATACAATATTGTTTTCAATACAGCGACGTAGGACTAGACCAAGACTACTCAAACATTTATCAAAAGAGGAGCCATAAATAGTGAAATCATCCATGAAAACTTCCATGAAATTCTCCAAGTAATCTGAAAAAATAATAACCATACATTTCTAGAAAGTACCTAGAGTATTGCATAGACCAAATGGCATCTTTTTATATGAAAATGTGTCAAAGGGGCAAGTGAAGGTTGTATTTTCCTAATCCTCGAGGGAAATATGGATTTGAAAATATCCAGAATACCCATCAAGAAAACAGTAATGGGACTTACCCGCTAGCCTCTCTAGCATTTGGTCAATGAATGACAAAGGGAAATGGTCCTTCATAGTTTGTTAGTTTAGTCACCAATAGTCTATGTAGACACACCAACTATTCTGCACATGAGTTGGAACCAATTCATTATTCTCATTTTTTATTACAGTAAGGCCAGTTTTTTTAGGAACTTCTTGAACGGGACTGACCCATTGGCTGTCAGAGATGGGGTAAATGATTCCAGCAGCCAATAATTTTGTCACTTCCTTTTTCACAACTTCTAGGAGGTTTGGTTTTAGTCAACATTGTGTCTGCCTCATTGGTTTAGCCTCATAATTTAATAAAATATGATGTGTACAAATTGATGGGATAATACCAGGAATGTTAGCAAGTGTCCATCCCAAATCTTGTTTATACTCCCTTAAAAGTTCAAGCAGTCATAATTTGTGCTCAGGGGGAGTGAACTAGAAATGATTATGGGTAAATTTTTTCCATTCTCAAGATATGAATATTTTAAATCTTGAGGCAGTTGTTTCAGTTCCAATTCAGGTGGATTTTGGATTGATGGGAGTGTGTGTGAAAGTGAGAGGTCACTGATCTCATCTAACTGCTCAATAGTATCATCCTCAGATGAGAAATGAGCTTTTACAAGATTAGCAGTATCATCGATGGTCAGTGGATCCTTAGTGTTCAATAATTCATCAATTAATAAACATACATGACACTTTTCTAGACCACTACAGTAATCAATGCATGATTCATTACCTAGAATTTCAATCAATGAAGAAAACTCAGAAAGGGGATCAGGGGAATGATAAGAATTATTTTCAGGGGAAGGGTTTACATTAAATGAATTTATTGAGAGAGAGTAATGTTCTTCTGAGGGGTGCTTCATGGCATCAAGGATGTTGAAATGGACTATGTCACCACCAAATTCCATATATAATGTACCATTATGGACATTAATTATGGTTTTGGATGTTTTCAAGAAAGGTCTACCTAATATAATTAGGGTATGTCTATTCATCCTGTCATCTTCCATTTTAATCACATAAAAACTAGCAGAAAAAATTAAATTTTGAACCCTCACAAGAACATCCTCTAACACACCAGAAGGGTGTGTTGTACTCTGATTTTCTAGATGAAAGACTATTTTGGTTAGATTTAGTTCACCAAACTTTAATGTAGAGTAAATGGAGTGAGGAATCACATTTATAGAAGCACCTAAATCAATTATAGCATTAGAAAAATAATACTCCCCTATGGTGCATGGAATCGAGAATGTACCAGGATCGTTACACTTTTTGGGAAGTGATGGCTCTATTAATGCTGATATGTTCCTCCCCAAGCTCACCTTTTAATCTCCATGAAGTCAACTTCGGTGTGTACCCATCTCCTTCAGAAACTTTGAATATCTTAGAATTTGTTTCACAGCATCAATCAACGGGATGTTTACTTGCACTTTTTTGAAAGTTTCCAATATTTCCATATCTAGTTTGGTTTCCTTTTGTTTCCTGGGTTGGGTGGCCCTTTGGGGAAATGGAAGAGGAATGAGTTGTCTAGGAGACTCATCGACATACACACTCTTTCCTTTGGAAGGGCTTCTCTCAAGACGTGGTTTTTCAACATTTGGAACATTTTTAATGGTTGGGATGGAGGTTTCCTTGGGATGGTATGACTCTAATGGAAGATTCATCTGTTTTCCACTCCTTAAGGGTGATGGAACTAACATTTCCTTTATCTCTAGGGTTGACTACTAGTTGAGATGGTATTTTACCCGACCCATGATTTGAATTTCCCCCACCGAGTTATCCAGTTGGCCTAATTGGGTTTTGAGGTCTTGTATGGCTGCCTGGGTGGTTTTTTGGAATTGGAGATTGTTGGCAGCCATTTTTTTCATCATATCTTCTAGTCTAGGTTCAGGTTTGGGAGGAGGCGGTTGGAAAGGATTTTGGGGCGGTTGAGGATTTCTGGGTGGTGGTGGTGGATGACTACTCTATCCTTGTAGGTTCCATGATTGATGGGGCTGGTTTGAATACCCCCCCTTGCCTATAATCCTAGTTTTCTTTCCACTCATAGTTGGATGGATAGTATAGTTCTTGCCTAAAGGGTTGGTTATAAGGGTGTCCTGGGAAGTTTGTCTCACAAATCTCATAATTTTCTCTCAATTAGGGGAATTGGTCAAAATAATGGGTGTCAGAAGAGAAGATTACACAATGGGTGGGAGGATGATATTGATATTTCCCTTGGGAGAGAGCAAGTTGTCATAGAAGGGTACTTACCTCCTCAAACTTCATGTCCACCTTCTTCTCGAATTTAGTACTTTGCACCTCATGGACTCCTCGAATGGGTATACTGGACCTTGAACCAAATTTTTGAGTGTTTTGCACCATGTTCTCAATTAAGGTCCTTGTAGAAATTGGGGTCTTATCTACCGGCGCACCACCTGCAACAGCATCAATCATGTTTCTATCAATAGGGATTAAACCTTTATAAAAATATTGTTTTAAAAGTTGGTCACTTATTTGTTGGTGTGGACAACTTGAACATAATCTTTTAAATCTTTCCCAATATTCATGAAGTGTTTCTCATTGATATTGTCTTATCCCACAAATTTCTTTCCTTATTGTTGTAGTTTGAGAGGCTGGGGAATATTTTTCAAGAAAAAGGTGTTTCATGTCCACCCAGCCTCTTATTGGGGAATTAACATAATATAACCAATATTTTGTTGTATATTCTAAAAAAAAGGGTAATGCTCTAAGCTTTACTTGTTCTTCATCCACATTAGAAGGTTTTAATGTCGAACAAACAGTATGAAATTCTTTTAAATGCTTTTGTGGATCTTCTCCAGTGAGTCCATGGAATCTTGGTAATAAATGAATTAGACCGTATTTTAGTTCAAAATTAGGTGTCTCGCCTTGCATTTGAATGTATGTGGGATGGATATCAACATTAGGTGAGGTTAGTTCTTTTAGTGTTCTAATATTTTCATCCATGTTATACAAGTTTATTTCAGTTTTGATGTCAGTTCCAGAAGATGATGAATATTGAAGAAGAGTTTCAATGTGTGGTGTGTCCTCCTTCAAAGTGTTGTCTTGTGTGTCTCGATGTCGTTGACGTAGGGTCCTCTCTGGTTCATGTTAAAAAGGTACTAAATATCCTGTACTATAACGTGTCATACACCAAACCTACACAAAAAATATATCATAACAAAAAGGGATTGAAAAGGTAGAAGATAAAACAAATAAATATTCACAAAAATTACAAAAACCTTATAAAAAACACGCACTAAGAACCAAACCGCTCCCCGACAATGGCGCCAAAATCTGACCGCGTTGTTGTGACACGTCAAATTGATTATAATTTTAAGGTTGATTTATAGTCTAGGGAAGACCCTAAGTTGCTCTCAAGGAGTTTTGGAGGGTTTAGAGTGTGCGTTTTTAATAAATATTACTAAAATAGGGGGGGTTTGAGAACAATTTTAAAAATAAAATGACTTAATTAAAGAGTTTAATAGTTGACAAGGAAAGGTGGTGTTTTATAATTATGAGAGAAAAGGTTTAATTGTGATTTCACTACCCAATTTAAAGTTCATCATTCTTGGAGATTAATTTATGTTTGGAGTAATTCTTTGGTTGAAATTAATTGGATTCCCGATTAATTCATAAGTCTTTATTTCATTGCTTAAAGAACCAAACCTTGACATAAAAATCATATTGTCAAGGTCCAGAACTTATGCATGGAATAAGAGCTTACAAATAATATTGAAATCTCAATAATGTGGTTATGAAAAGGATTCTTGTGATGTCCAATCAGAACAACACAAGTCACACACTCAAAACCTCACACCGATCTGTTAGAAATCAAGGGTATCTCAATCACATGCATCAAAAAAAGAATCAAAATATGGAATTATATAAGATACATGGAAAGAAATGTTTTCACACCCAAATTACTTCAAACCATTATCTAAAATAATAATCAAAACTCCCTTGACATGTGTGTAGCTCCCTCATAACGAACGCCCGCCGTTTAGCTCAACATCGGGAGGAGGAGGTAGCTCGGGTGGAACTCCTTCTTCATTATTGATCCCCCTATGAGAATAGGGGACTAGAGAACTTTAAGGATGAGGAGGAGACTCCTATAGGACTTCAAAATGGCAGAGCTTCACTTCTTGTCTGAACTTACAAATGGGGATCCCAAGCTTCCATTTTATAGGCAAAGTGGAAGGTGGTTTTGGGCACACAGATTGTGTAAAACCAATTTGACCATGGTTTTAAACCACTTTAAAGTAAAATATATCTTTGTAAAAAACTATAAACATGTTACCCCGCAACTTTAATGTCTTCAACAAAATTTTGGCACCATTTAGATAACTACATATCGAGAGAATGATAAAATATAGAACACCGCATTTGACTTTGTGCAGATTTGATGTGATGGACAAATCAAGTTGGTTGGGCCACTATATGGAAGAATGAGTCTTGGTGTCATTAATATGAAATGTATCCCAATGTATTTTGGACCATTTAAAAAAATTTCAGCCCATTTGGATGCACGGTCTAGTAGCAGTGTGCGGATTGATCCACTAGTGTGCTTGGGTCTTGCGCAGTTTGGCCCATTTTTCTTGGACTTCATCATGGGTCCTCCAAATCACCTCCACCTTCAATGAAATTATAAAAAAAAGTAACATTTCCATTTTTAATAGTGATAAAAACAAAATAATTGAATCAAACATGAAGTGAATTTTGTTTTTATATTTGTAATTTACAATACAAATTCATTTTAATACAATGGTGAGGGTAAAAATGACACAGTGAATTGTGGTACAATCAATATTCTCCACCTCAGTCTGAGCGGATTTTCTTAATTTTCCTACTAAGTTGGTTCTCAAATTTATTCTTGTATTCCTTGAATTTATCAAAATAATCCAACTTATACCTCATTAAGTAAATATATCCATATCTAATCAAATCATCAGTAAAAGTTATGAAGTATGAGTACCCACCCCTTTCTTCAAGAGGAAATGGTCCACACACATCAGTATGAACTAATTCAAGAATATCTTTATCCCTTTCACCTTTACCACTAAATAAGGATTTGGTTATTTTACCTTGTAAACATGTGCAGAATACAATAAGTGGTTTTAGTTTGAAAGAATTTAAATATTCATCTTGATGTAATTTTGTCAAGTGTTTTTTATTTACATGACCTAACTGGTGATGCCAAATTTGGGTGTGGTATGAGTCATGTGAAGTAACTTCGTTATCAATTACCATTACTTGGTTCATGTAATCCAACATGTAAAGACCATTATATAAATGTTTCTTACCATAATAAATGTTATGTTTATAAAAGAAGAAACATTTATTTCCAAATTTGAAAATGAATCTATTTGTATCTAGTTTGGATATAGAAATAATGTTTTTGGTAACTGAAGGAACATAATAACAACTCTTTAAAACCAAGATCATTTTGGTTGGCAATGTGAGGTGGTAGTTCCTAATAGTTACAATAGAAATTTTAGCTCTGTTGGATGCTCATAGATCTAACTCCCCTCGGTCAATTTTTCTGAATCTACTTGGTTCCTGTATTTTAATACATATGTGAACATCATAAGATGTATCTAATACCCAATTTTTAGAAATGGATAAATTGCACTTGATAACAAATGCACCTGAATATTCCCCTTACTTCTTTAGTTGGGTGAAGTTTTTCTTCCATTGGTCCTTCTTGCCACATACGAAACAGACAGCATCATGTTCCCTTGCTTCTCCTTTGATCTTCTTCTTCTTGGAAGGGTGTGAAGAGGCTTTGGGCTTAAAGCTCTTTTCTTTCCCTTTCTGTTTGTTCACTATAAGGACAGAAGGATTTTCATGCATCATATCTTTATCTACTTTTCAAAGGAGGATAAAAAGATCTGGAAGAGACTTCTCAATGTTGTTCATATTAAAATTCACAACAAAACTAGGGAAGCTCTGAGTGAGTGATGCCAGAATGAGATCAGTGCCCGGTTCTTTAGGGAGTTTAAACTCTAGAACTTATGGGCGCTCAATGTAGCCAATGAGATTGACTATGTGAGGCCCATCTGGGGAACCCTCTCCAAACTTACTCTGAAAGAGCGCCTTGGAAGTCTCAAACCATTCCTGTCTAGCTCTCTCCTGGTAAATACCACGGAGGTTCTCAAGCATGCTATATGCATCCATGTTTTCGTGAGACTTCATGAGTTCACTATACATAGATGAAAGCATGAAACATTAAATATCAACCATGTCATTCATATGTTTTTTTAGGGTATGAACTCTTCATCAATTGCCTCTTGAGTAGGTGGATCAGGAATTCAGGATTCTAGCACGTAATATTTTCGTTCATGGCGTAGAACAACCTGAAGGCCTCTAAACCACTCCTGGAAATTACTTCTAGTGAGGAGATTGTCTTTATCCAATATTGATTGTAGGGATAGTGAGATTTTCATTTTATTCTACAATTTAAAAGAGTATATTATTAGTATTTTTCTTGATTACAGATTTTGTGAGAAATAATTAGTTGATTTTATTAAATCTCCCACTATTTTATCAAGTATCAGTGGCCCTCACCATTGAACATGGAATGTCTAGTTTCTAGGACATTCTAGTGGAAAGGATCCATATTTCCCATCACATAACCCCAATAAGGGTTGGTCAAGCTATTTTGAAGGTATTTAGGTAGGAAAGTCTTTTCCAATTGTAGACTTGCAACTCCCTGATCTATTGAGTGGACTCCCCGATACAGAAATCCTGACTTGGATTTTCTCAACACTTGCCTCCAAATTACACCAATTCTAGCAAGGGATACTCCTCTTGATATAAAATGGTTAAGTCAACCCAAAACTTTCATAAGAACTCTCCTTATAAAATTAAGTGTCCCAATAAGGGTTTATCAAACACATAGTTATATTGAGTTTTGTTCCTAATCAAGTAACGAAAGCCTTAGTTTGACTTAATATTCGATGGAGAGATTTTATTTTAGTATGCATAAATTTTTTATCATGTTTTATCCTTTACATGTCTTGTTAATATTTAAGTGGATGTTTACTTAATTAATTAACCATGTTTGGATAAAACATTTATGCGTAATCAATTTTATTTAAATATTTTCTTTGCATATTAATTCATTCATTTATGTGATCGCGGTCTTTCATCAATAAATATAATTTTAATACATTAAACAGAAAATAAATAATTAAATAAATAACATGATCATGAGCTTATCTAATGGTTGATTTAATGAGCAGACATTAAATCAACCTATGACCTAGGGGGGATAACTTCTTATGTCGGACTTGGCATGAGCTACAACATTCCATGTGTCCACCTATGTATCATCAAGTTGGTGTCATTATGGTTCCATCTTGAACCATACCCACGTGTCTTGGGATACTCCATTAAATACAAATATTTATAACTCACACATAGGTGAGGAGAACTAAAGGATTGGTTAAATGAAATTACATAAATATCCTTAGACACACAGGTCCAACATAATAATGGAGGGAGGGATGACTCACAGGCCATATTTTAATTTAATATTAAATAATTTCAAAATTATTCAATAAATTTAATTAAATAAATGCCAACACATGCATAGGTCTTGGTCAAGCTCATGAACAGTCACACATGCAACGAATACTCAAAAGTAAACAGCTAGCATTCATTTCATTATTCGTTCTTTTATTATTTAAAATAAATGTGCTTGCATTAATTAATTAATTAATTCTCTTTCATCTTAGTGATAATCTGATATTATTTGTAGATACCCATCATTAATGGAATCCATGAAAAATAAATGGTAGAACCAATAATGACATATTAATTACAATAAGTTAATTGAGCATTTAAAATTCTTTAAAACCATTATTAAATTGTCAAACACACAACAGTGTGATGATCAATAAAATAATATTTTAAAGCTATAATTTCAAATTTAATGTAATTTTAATTTTTTCCATTAATGGGAGACTACACGGCCTGTACCTGTAGTTACACATCATGTACCTCGATTTTCATATATCTAAGTCACATGCCTGGGGATTTGGTGTTTTTCCTCATGCAAACTACATGATGTGTACATGTCAATTACACACCCTGTATTTGCTTTCTGTGGGCCAAGTTGGCCCGTTCAACATGCGATGTGCAATAAAAGCACCATATGTAATTAATTACTCGACGCATCTAGATACATTGTGCATGGGTATACAACATGTGCTCCGGCCGCACGCCGTGTAACCCAGTTTTACCGAATAATGATTTGGCACTTCTCGATGGCTTCTTTGATCATTCTTCATTTTTTCTTAAACCTTTAAGAAAATGAAACACTGAATGAACATGATTAATTTGTTGATAAAATTTTAATTCAAATCGGATTAAAGAAAAAATAACATGAAATAAAATCTAACCACAATTTTTCATATATCAATAGTAAAATAAATAAATATAAATTTAAATGAGACCCCTCTGATACCACTTATTAGTTCTGGGTGTAGCGGAAGTGTGCGATGGTAGGTGATATATTAAAATTTATTTTAATAATCATTGTTTGAAACCAAGAGCGAGGATCTTACACGTCAAATTTATAATTAATTTATTTAATATCTGAAGAAATAAATAATTGGGCTTATGAACTTTCTTCGTTGATGATTGTTGATCATCCGAAATGGCCCTTCCGGATTGCCTTCATTGCACTTGTGAGGATCCAAGGGTATAATCCCTCTAACAGTGATCCACACATGCTTCAATGGTCTCCAAGAAATGTCGCTCGTTCTCTGGGTGCTAGCGCGGCGAATCGAATGTCTTACGTTGTTTTCTCTTGATCGCTCATTCTTCGGTCTTGAAAAAATTCTCTCTTAGGTTTCTTGTTCTTGAGAGAGATAGAGGAGGATAAGTCGAGAGAGAATTCATTGTGTGCAACAATTCTCTATTCCAAAACTTGGAATTGGTTTCAAATGAATTACACAATAGATGTAGTCGTCTATTTATAGAGATGGGATTTCGCTTACAAAATTTAATTTCATAACATCCATTAAATATAATTATAACCATTAATAAAATCACATGCCACGTAATAATAATAACAGTATTATTATTTTTTGGTGTTCTAACTTGCGCAAAATGGATAAATAATATTTACCGACTCGTAAATAATAATTTTATCACTGGACACGGCCTTGGTCTACTCAAACTCCTCTTGTATTTATTGAACACTCAAATAAATATTGTATTCATAAACTAGTAAATAAATATTTATTAAATGTTCAATAAAATAAATAAATATATTTTATTCACAATCCGGTGAATAAATATTTATTTAATTTGTGTGATCAATATAACTTAAATAAAATTATTCTTCATACTTGAGAATAATATTTATTTCATTAATTAAATTCAAATAGAATTTAATCGAGACCACTAGAAACACTCAGTGTGTGACCCTCTAGGATTCTTTCTCGTTGGCATTAGGCGGGCTTCCCAAAGTCTAAAATTACTATCTAGCAATGGGTCAAGGCACCAAAGAGAAAGAACTTAAAGTCACAATGATGATAACCACATATGAACAGTCACTGTGTAATATAATCCCTTTTTCATATAATCTCATCAAGCAGGTTACATGACAGTGTCATCAACCTATATGCTTGATACATCATTCTTTGACTATCTGAAATAAACTCATTGTTGCACCTTGGCGATGGAATTTAGGGTAACGGTTCTATTTCAATCAAAGTGATAAGATATCAACTTCCATAAATATGGAAGGAAAAAATCTTTTCTTAACTTAAACATTAATAACATGTCATTCGTGATGCACCCAACGTACCCTACTTCCCGCCAACATATGGCGTGACGGTTTTCGTCAGTAAATCTAAGTGCGTGAGTCATGACATGTATTAATGATAATCTTAAAGTCTAAGGATTATTACATAGGATTGAAGATAAGAATATCTAATGATGCCAAAACATGCAGAATTCCTACTGGTGGTTCTGTTCTCATAATCTCTCATCTTGGAGATTACCAAGTGTGAACTTTATGAGAAGAAGTCTCATCTATTTACGAGTACTCACACCTGATGGTCTATATACTATGTGTCACATTATAATATGTTATCCAACTTCAGAACTATATTAAGAATATTTTCATATCACTTCATGATTCTCATCATAACGGGGAACTACTATGACCTTATTAATGTGACAAATACTTTAGAACATTATTACATTATGGTCATGCAGAACAATGAACAATATGTAATAATATTTTTAATGTAATATTTAATACATAAAATATGAATGTAATCAAAGTACAAACAGTTGGTTCTAGGACACCAACTCTGACAGTTGTCTTCATAAGACACGACACGTGGGCACAAAGCCTGTGTAGGGGTGAGTATAACAATACTTAGTAGGACACCCTGAAAACACTAAACATGAAGCACCAAGTATATTCATATCAATACAAGATATAACAATCAATGTATAACAAAAACACCTAGATATACTCAATAAAGACATCACGCCACCAATGTGTCATAACCAACTGTCCGCCACAAGATTCTGGTCAAAGAAACACTCATTCCAAGAGAACCCACTCCACGAGCCATGCTATCATCAGAGACACTCGACGAAGAGGTCTATCTCATTGGGATATTCCTAAGAAATCTTACTATTCTAAGAAGACCCTGATACACGGATAGGGGGTCACACCCAGAACCGCTAGGGGACACCACGAACCCTAATTTGGATCAACCCGCTACATAGGGGATCGTATGCCAATGATTCCACAAACCCTACTGATACAACCTGCTAGATGGAGGATCAACGCCCTGCTCAGGGAGGTTACACTGATCCACAAACTTCAACTAGGGAACAAATGATGATAGAGGATCATACTCAAGTCTCATAGAGGGACACCACAACTCTATTTGAGACTTGACCTCTATAGGGGATCACAATCTAGTGAGATGGATGTAATGTCGCATTGTACCCTTGAGGAAAAGAACCAAGGAAGGGTACTAAATCTATACTAGTCCAAAATAAGAAAATGAAGATCCACAAGCACTCTTGGAGGGGGTAACGGTGTGTACCAGGGGGTACACAGTATGTCCAGATATCCCCATGTATGCCCGTGTGGTAAAGCCTCACATGACATGTAGTATCCAAATACATGACGTGTAGGAGTACACGACATGTAGAGACACACGGTATCCTGCCCATGTCGCCTGGTCGTGGATGTGTCCAGGTGGCCGTGTTCATATAGTAGTACACAGTATGCAGCTGCTCATGTACTCTACCCATATACTTCCATATGGGTAAGTCCGTGTACACCTGACCAAGCTATGTCCGTGTGGGAGTACACGATATGTCATCTGGTCGTGTACTCCATCTTGTGTCTGTGTACCCACCGAGGTACACGTCGAGTCAACTGGGGAGGGTCACACAGTGTGTGACAGGGGTTACACACTGTGTGATCCATAATTTTGACTGAAACCCTAACGTCGTAGCCAGTGGCACACGGTGTGTAACACCAGATTACACATTGTGTTGATTGTGATTTCCCAATAACACTCTGTGTCGCCCTGTGCCTCATCGTAGTCTCCACCCTTGCCAAAACCTATAGATAGGGGTTTATCTGGACCTTGCCAATACTGATCTATGGAAAATCAGGCTTGAATCCTCTTGGAAAATAGATATACACATCGTTCTTCATTGTGCGATGAAGAACATTGAAGAATGAAAACTCGGGTATCCAAAACCGTTTGATTCACTACCGCTTCCATCGTCGCACCATCATCATGCCGTGTTGATCCCAGATTTTCGATATCTGATTTTTCTTCCAATAAACGGGTGTGCAATGATCGAATGATCGGGATATGTCGAACCGCAGGCCAAACGAATAACATCTGCAGTGAATGAAGAACCGGGGGACAAAAGCACGAGAACAAACAAGATGAACGAGCCTCAATCGATATTTGCATCAATATTGATTCATTTTTTTGATAATAACAATGAAGAAAGAAATAATCCAAAGCAATTCTCCCAAAATCACCCCATAATAAACTCATCCCACAAATAAACATGATTCACTGATCAATCTGTTGGTCGATTGATCTGTGTTCATCGTGGGAATCAAGAATGAAAAAAGGAAACTATTCAAACAACCATCCTACCGTGATTTGGATCAATCTCTGATGAAGAACGATGTAACGTCATTGTCGTTGGCGAGATTGTTCGAATTTGTGGTGCGTTTATTGTTGATGTACAATCTGGTTGTTGTTCGTCTGAGATAATTCCTCAAACATTCTCTCTAGTGGCTCTCCAATGATTCTAGGGTTATACGGGTAACCCTAGGGTTTCTCTATAATAGGCTATTTAAAGGAATTCCATTCACTACGTTGAAATTGAAATAAAATAATTTTATTAATTATTTTATTTGTTTTCGCGCCCACGGTGACTTTTCCATAAATGAATCATGCTGATTAAGGTTAAGTCATTCCTAGGATAAACTCACATTTTGAACTCAATGGTGCCCTCAGATTCTTGATTCAGGAACCTATTTGAGAGTTATTTTACTTTTTTAGGAAAACAGTGCACGCGTGCTATTTAATATATTTAATATATTTCAACATTTATTCTGGGCACACCGGGACTCGAAATCTCACGTTGTCTCAGTGCTTGGTCTCAAAAATAATTCATATAATATCCAAAAATAATATACATAAAATCTGAGATGTTACAAAATCAATGTGTAATAAATAAGAAATAATAATTAATAAATAATAAATGTATATAAATATCTTTAAATATATATACATATAAAAAATTGTATAAATATATATAAACACACATTCATGTTAGAATATATATATATAAATGTATACATATATATAACTATTTATTAATATTAATATATATATATAACACAAGTAAATATAAATATTTATATATGTATATATACCGATATAATATATAAAAATATATAAACATAAATACGTATAAATATTTTCAATTGTATATAAATAGACAAATATTCATAAATACAGATAAATATTCATGCATAGATACAATTATATATAATTTAAAATAAATATTGATACATATATATGAATTATAAATAAATATACATAAATGTATATAAATGCACACAAAAATCATGGCATCTGAACAAAAAACTCAATTATGAAGGTCATATGGCCCTTTTGACATCAAAAGAACAGTTACCATGGTCGTCTTGGTCAACACGATATAGAGATCATTGTAGGCTTTAATTTAATATATGATAATACTCAAACAAACACTCAAATCAAAAGTTATGTCAGTTTGAAGTTAAAATTTGATTTTCAACGTCTCTTAAAACTATAATATTTTTTATTTTATCAATTATTATCAAATTATTATCTAGTACTTTTGTATCTCATTTCAGAATGTTCAATTTGACTGGTTTTGGATGTAAAACAGATATCCTGATCAAAAGTTAGGGTTATTCGATGCTGAAATCTAAATTTAAATATCCATAAATTAATTTAAGTTTCAAATAATTAACACATAATAAATTAAAGTTGAAATTAATAAAAAATAAATGATTATAAATAATAAATAATAATTATTAATAATAAATCATAATTAAATATTAAATATTTAGTATTTTTTCATTAATTTAGTGCTGATTTTTATAAATCACCCCTAAAAATTAATTAATTTTTTTAATTAAAAAAGCTGATTTGACGGCCTTTTTGGAAAAATCGTCGCTAAAAATAAATAAATAAATAACATATTTCGCGGTAATTTTGAAAACCGGTGTTAAAATACCACTGTAAAAAGGGGGCCAAATACACGCCCGACCAAAAACTGTAAAAGTCTAATTTACTCCAACAGTGAGGACTAAGTCAAAAGCACGGTCCCGGTAAAACACATCAGTCTGTCAATCCCCAGCTATGCTCCACCCACTCCCTGTCCTCCTAGGACACCGTCAAAAGGGTAGTCATCTGCATAAGACGTGACATATGCGGACAAAACCCATGTAGATGTGAGTATAACAATACTTAGTAGGAAACTCTGAAAACACTAAACATGAAGCTCTAAGTACAGTCAGCTCAATACAAGATATAAAAATCAATGTATAGCAAAAACACCCAGATATACTCGGGAAAGACACTACGCTACCAGGCAGTCATAACCAACTGTCAGCCACAGGATTATGCTTGAAGCAATGCTCGTTCCGGGAGAACCCACTCCACAAGCCATGATATCATCAGAGACACTCAATGAAGAAATCTAGCTCATTCGGCTCCACCTAAGAAAGATCATTGGTCTAAGAAGACCCTGATGCATGGATAGGAGTTCACACACAAAACTGTTGGGGGACACCATAAACCATAATCTGGATCAACCCGCTACGTAGGGGGTCGTATGTCAACGATTCCACAAACCCTACTGATAGGGACTTCTTTATGGAGGATCAACACCCTGCTTAGAGAGGTCACGTTGATTCCACAAAACTCCAACTAGGTAACAAAGGGTGATAGAGGATCACACTCCAGTCTCATGGAGGAACACCACAACTCTATCTAAGACTCGACCTCTAGAGGAGATCACAATCCAATGATATAGATGTAATTTCGCACTATACCCTTGAGGAAAAGGACCAAGGGAATGTACTCAACCTATACTGGTCCAAACTAAGAAAAAAAAGAGCCACAAGTACTATTGAAGGAGGTACACAGCGTGTCCAGTTATCCACATGTATTCCCATGTGATAAAGTCTCACACGACATGTAGTCTCCAAATACATGGAATGTAGTAAGAGTGCATGGTGTGTAAAGACACATGGTATCCTACTCGTGTCGTCTGGTCGTGTCCGTGTCTGGGTGGTCATGTTCGTGTAGTAGTACATGGCATGCGGTTGCTCGTGTACTTTACCCATGTACCACTACACGAGTAAGTGTGTGTACTCCTGGCTAAGCCGTGTCCATGTGGGAGTACACGGCATGCCATCTGGCTGTGTACTCCACCCTGTGTCTGTGTACCCACCGAGGTACACATTGAGTCAACAGGGGAGGGTTACACGTCATGTGATAGGGGACACACGCCATGTGATCCTTAATTTTGGCTGGAACCCTAGCGTCATAGCCAGGGGGGCCACGCAACGTGTAACACTGGATTACATGTTGTGTTACTTGTGCTTT
Organism: Viscum album; assembly: GCA_963277665.1. NCBI lineage: Eukaryota > Viridiplantae > Streptophyta > Magnoliopsida > Santalales > Viscaceae > Viscum > Viscum album. The sequence goes on from OY728161.1 coordinate 316,265,146, forward strand.
ACCAAAAATATTATGCGTCGTTTTGTGCCTCACCAGAGCCTCCGCCCTTGCCAGAACCTATAGATCAGGGTTCATCTGAACCTTTCCAATACTGATCTATGGAAAATCGAGCTCGAATCCACTTGTAAAATAGATCTACACATTGTTATTCATTGCACACCAAAGAACGTCGAGGAATGAAAAATTGGGTATCCAAAACTGTCTGATTCTCCACTGCTTCTGTCGTCGCACCATTGATGTGTTGTGCCGATCCCAAATCTGTGATATCAAATCATTGCACCAAGAAACGGGTGTGCAATTGTTGGGAAAAAATCCTTCAAGGTAACATTGCAGTATTTTTGGGTTGATTGTGTTTGTTGACAAAGCAGGTTTTCATGGATATTTGTCGAGTTCCCAAGAAGTTGTTGACAATCCTTGTTGACAAAGATCGATGACAAAGGAAAAGGACGATCTGGAGGCAGTAAAAAAGAGCAGTACAAGGTGGCGCCGTTTCCCAGTGTTTGCTAAATTTTTGGGGTCCAAAATTTGGAGTTTGGTGAGCATCGCGAAAATAGGATTTCCATGAAGAGCATAATTTAATATGGCAAAGGCATGAATTTCGCGAAGATAGGATTCATGGTTTGGAAATCGGGAAGACCAGAAGAATGGAGGCGGTGAGTCTTTGCGATTACGTCAAGCTTCGCGAACGGTAGAGGCTGAAGCGCATCGCGGAGGTTAAGGTATTTGCGAGGGAGCTTCACGGCGAAGGCGCGAAGGTAAGTTGACGGTGATTCTTCGCGACTACGTCAAGATCCGCGAATGGAAAATTACCGTGGTGCTTCGCGATTTGGACATAATTCCGGCTGAAACTTTGGAGCTTCGCGATTTGAAATGACGTGGTGTTGACTTCGCGTGGAAAGGTCGAGGGTCAGTGGAATCACCTATAAATAGAGGCCGACCCCCTCGAGAGAAGCAGAGAGAATTTTCAGAGAAAATTCATTGCTCTCGGTTCGCAGAGGTGGTTCGCGAAGGCAGTGTGCTTCGCGAAAGGGGAGCTTCGCGGCGGCTATTCTAGCTCCGCGAAAGGCGTGTGCCCAGCGTTGGATCAGTGAGCTTCGTGGAGAGGCAGGAGCTCCGCGACGGCCTAAGCATTGCGAAGGTCTGTGCATCGCGAGAGTGCTTCACGATAGAGCTTCGTGAAAAGGCTAGATATTCGCGAAGGCTTGTTTGAGCTTCACGAAATTGGGAGCCTAGCGAAGTAGGGTGCTTCGCGAAGGTCTTTCCAAAGGTAGTTTGCCCAGTGGATAGTGGCAAAGGGGTATTAATCTACGGGTGAAAGTTTAACTTCAACAGAGCATCTACACACAGAGAAAGATGCATCCCTTAATGGAAATGAAGAGACCTACAGGTCTATAAACTGTGAGTGAATCCCTTCACAGAGCAGTGATCTTAGGAAGAGGAAGAAGGTGATCCTCTCCACCGACAGTGAGCCAGAGAGAGAGAAACAAGGAGTGACCCTTGGGAAAGCAGTGAGCTGACCCTAAACATTGTAAAGGCGGTGAGCCTGGGCATAGAAGTGATCTAGCCCGAACTTTGTATCCACATCTAATGAAGATTAGTGGAATTTGGTACAACCGGCAACCTGTCGGTGTATGCTCCTTGGACGTAGCCCAGTGAGGGTGAACCAAGTAAAAATCTCTGCGTCTGCCAGCTAATTTTCCTGCATTGCATTTAAAGCATCATCATCAGATAAAGGAGAAAGTAAGTGATCATAACATACACACAAGTGCAAACAAAGTGACCCTTGTAACAAAGAGGTCAAGATCCAGCGGGGCAGGAAGAACTTTGAAAAAGAATATCCATACCCTGATTCACCCCCCCCCCTCTCAGGGTATATAGGCCCCTATTGGTCCTAACAATTGGTATCAGAGGGATAGGTTGCTTTTATCAGATTTGTTTGCTCCGACTTGGTGTAGTCGATCTGTGTGTTTAAAGAATTAGTCTGCTCTTATCTCAGTGAGCCATGGAAAAGGGAAAAACATCCAAGAAGAAGCAGAAGTCATGTAGTATTCCTCAGTGTGGAAGTATGTATGGAAAAAGTGTGATTCAATTAAAAGAATCAAACAGTTTACTGAAGGAAGGTCTGGATGAATCTGACAGGGAAAGGATTGATTCACTCCATCATGATGTTGGAATGAGTGAAGTACATGAGCATCAGAGTGATGCTGAAACAGTAGAATAAATTGAAGGAAGAATAGATATGCGAGCTGAGTTGGAGGCTGCTCTTGAGGAGATAGATGTTTAGAGAGCAAAAACAAAGAAATCCAACAAAGTTGTTCACGATGCCAAACTCTTTATGCAGCAGCAGGAAGAAGAGAAGTCTGAGTTGATGGAAGAAATTGAGAAACTCAAGTTATCAACACGAGAGAACTCAGAATCGGTTAGTGAGTATAAGATTAAGATTGAAGAACAGAAAATGGAGATCGATTGCTTGAATAGAAAAGTGAAAGATCAAGTCAATTGTATCGAAGAACCTGATATTCCAATTGACGTTGGAAACACCGAAGAAGTCAAATCTAAAGATATCCGGATCAAAGTATTGGAGATTGAGGTCAACAAACTAAGAGGCTTAAATCAAAGGCTTATTGACATAGTTACTGACCTAACAGAGAAGAATGATTCTCATGCCAATGAACTAAAAAAGATGGCTAAAATGAAAGGAAAACAAAAGGCTGATGATTATGAAGAGAATCAAAAGTCAGATGAAGTACAGAATCTGAAAGCTAGAAATGATGATCTAGCAGCACAGTTGTCTGAAGAAGTTCAGAATAATCGAAGCCTACAACAAGAGAATGAATCTGTCTCTAAATCTGTTTCTGAGGAAAAATTAAAAGTAGTGAAGCAAAGTGCAATGGTGGAAAATCTCACACAGGAACTAGAAGATGAGGTGAGTAGCGGGAAGATTCTCAAGAAAGAACTGGATGTCCAACTCGAATCAAGGGAGACGAATATTAAAAAGTTGGAAGAGGATCTAGAATCAGTAAAGAAGGATGTGGAGAAATCCAATGCTAAAGGAATTCCAAAAATGAAGGATGCCTTACACTTGATATTTGATCATCCTTCGACGAGTGATGATAAAATGAAGAATAGGTATGCTATTTCTGAAGATAAACAATAGAATATTTTCTCAGCTCAAAGACCAGCAAGTTTCAAAAAAGCTGGTATTGGATTCGATGAATCCCCTCCTGTGCATGACAGAAAGAGAGCCGTGAACAGTTCTAGAAATGGAAAAGATCATGCAGGTGCTGGAGATAGGCCTAAAAGGACAATTACAAAAAGAAGTGATGACATGTGCTATTTCTGCGGGATTCACAGTCACACATCAAGCTTCTGTTTAGAGGCTCATGAGTACATATCAGGCTGTGAAAATAGAAACTTTGCTGAATCCTGGAATAAGAATAAGCGTCCGGAGAAATCAGAGAGTAGAGTCTCTCAAAGGAAAGCATTTATAAATTGCTATTACTGTGGAAGAATGGGACACACCATGAATATGTGTCAGGAAGCTCAGGAGATCGATGCCAAAAGAAGAAAACAATTTGCATCCACATCTCAGCAGAGAAGTGATGAAATGAGATACGCCTTTAATAGAAAATGTTTCATATGTTCTGATCATGGGCATTTGGCCAGACAGTGCAGCAAGAAGAAAGCGGGGAAGGAAAATGACCCGAGAAAGAGATTACCAAATCCAATGCTACATAATGAGAAATTATACACTGGGAGACAAAGTGGTAAGGTGAAAAATAGGCTTAGAGCCTCAGGGGAATCACATGGAGCTGAACGAAAGGTGTATCAGTCACCTCCTCTGTCGTACTCACAACCACTCTCAAGGAGAGAATGTGAAAAAACCTGGAAGATTAAGGGGAGATCTACTCCAGCTGTGATAAAGAATAATGAACGTTCAATGGAGGACTCACCACCAGCGAAAAAGAGTGTGGTGACTCAGACATCTGATAAAAGAAAGATGAATAAAGAATGTGTTGAAAAATTTGCATGTCGTGTTCCACAGCGAAAAATGGAGGAAGGTGCAAGATCCTTGAAATGGTGGAAGAAGCAGAGGAAGATGGCAAGTAGAGAGGTTCCTACCCAGAGAAGGAATCAAGGGAAACAGAATTTCGGTGGAACATCAAAGACAGAAATGTTTACTAGTGGGTTCAAACCCCAAATGGTGAAAAAGGCTAAGTCTGTCGAATCTACATATCAGAGAAAGGATCCGAATATGGGTAAAGAATGCTTAGTCATATGGCCAGAGCAGTTGAAGTTGGCAAGGCAACTAGAAGAAGCAAGGAAAGAGTGTGATGCTCTGCAAGATAGAATCAAAGGGTTGACCCATCAGGATCAACCACAATCCTCATCTTGAGGATTCAGGAAGAGAAACCCCCTCTCCCTATGTATATAAATGCTATTAACTGATGATTCATGTGTTTCAGGCTCTAGGGAGATACGATCCAAGGGGAAGTGGAATCTGAGGATGAGAAGTGGATATGTGATATGCTCTACAGTTTCAATTGATTCAAATCAGGTACTAGAGTTGAAGAAGAAAGGGAGCAACAGAGCACAATAGAATGTGATTGTGTTGTTAACTTTGTCTCTTGTTTCCTACACCGAGTTCCAACTCAGTAGGCTTAGAGATTTGGTTAATGGCTTGATGTTGAGTTCCAGATTAGTATAAATGGTTCACGTTGAGAAAATTGGTTATGGGTCTCTACCGTTGGGCCTACCAGATAGAAGTGTTGTGGAACACAGGGGGAGCATTTAATAACAAAATCAGATGCTAGATCCGTCAAGGAAATAATTGGATGACCCAGCTCAGGTGTTGTCTATTGAGATAAGACGTACTGTGGGAGAAGCAGCAATGATCAAGAATTTCAGGATTATTTATTTTGATCTAACATTGTGGTATCAGCTGACTGTTTTTAGGATACCAAGAAGCTGCGAGAAGTATTTGAAAGGAATGATTCCACTGAACAATGAAACAATGAGAAATTTTCTGATAAACTTGATGAGGAGGAAAGCAACAAAGGGGGAGCATAAGTGACTAATGCTGATTTAGAAAAGAAAAATCCTCATCTACACAATAGTCAAAGAGATGAGCTGAAATTGACATGCATAATATCATTGGTGATTTGTCAGCTCTAGCTCAGACATGGAGAATGGAATCACTGCAAAAAAACATCTTTTATATCCCAGGTTGAGCTGAAATGCTTTTCTGATGCAGCTGGAAATGAAAACTGGGCTCAGGCGATGAATGAAGAGCTTGACCAGATTGAGAAGAACCAGATGTGGGAGATTGTTTCGAGGCAAGCAGATAAAAACGTCATTAGGACTAAATGGGTCTATTAAGACAAGATGAATGAATATGGCACATTGATTCGGAACAAAGCACGACTGATGTGCAAAGGAGACTCCCAGATAGAGGGAATATATAGTGATGAGACATTTGCACTGATTTCAAGGCAGGAGACAATCATATTATTCCTAGCCATTGCAGGGCAAAGAAACTTCAAAGAGTTCCAGATGGATGTAAAGACTGCATTTCTAAATGGGTTTCTGGAAGAAGAGGTGTATATTGAGCAGCCAGATGGTTTTCTCATTCATGAGGATGAGAACAAAGTTTGCAGGCTGAAGAAGGCGTTATATGGGCTGAAACAAGCACCAAGAGCATTGTACTGAAGGCTATATCAGTATTTGAAGAATCTTGGTTTTCAGCGTTACACAAGGCAGGAATGACACATTCATTTCTCAATCCAAATATGCCAAGGATGCTTTGGAATGATTTGGAATGAAAATTCCAAGGAGATGAAGACTCCGATTTCTACCCGGATGAAATCATCAAAAGATGACAGTGGCAGGGCAGTTAATCTCACTGAAAATAGGCAGATTATCAGCAGTTTGTTGTACATGACCGCACCAAAGCCTGATATTGTTTTCGCCACATGCCAAGCAGAGAGATATAAGAGTAATCCCAAAGAAAGCCACATTATTATAGTGAAAAGAATACTTCGGTATATTAGGGGCATGGTGGATTTCGGTTTGACATATAATGACAAATCTCAGAAAGAGTTATTGGGATACACTGATGTAGACTGGGCCGGATCAGCAGATGACAGAAAATCAAAGTTAGGAGGTGCATTCTATCTTGGTGGACTGTGTATTTCTTGGCTAAGCAAGAAGCAAGATTTCATTTCATTGATCACCATAGAAGCTGAGTATATTGCGGCCACTCAAGCGTGCACACAATTATTGTGGATGAAGAAGCAGCTTGAAGATATGGGAGTTGAAGTGAAGTCTCTGATCGGAATCCAGTGCGATAACTCAAGTGCTATAAATCTCAGCAAAAATCCCGTCCATCACTCAAGGACAAAGCACATTGAGATTAAGTATCATTTTATCGAGGAGAAGGTTGAGCAGGGAATCGTGAAGTTGGAGTACGTGCCTACAGAGCTACAGGTTGCAGACATTCTGAAAAAGGTCTTACCCAAGGAAGCTTTTGAGAGGCATCGACTGGCTCTGGGAGTTCAGTCGATTCCCCGCACTTGAAATAGTGTGGATGTGGGACCCCCCCCCCCCCCCCCCCTCTCCCCGAGGTATGGTGTGTTTTTCCCTAATGTGCTGATGTGTGTTCTCTACTCTGTTACAGACTGCAAAGGAGTGGCCTTTGGGTTCGTTGACAAAGGGGGAGAAAAGTGTTTGTTAAAGGGGGAGAAAATAGTAATTGTTCAAGGGGGAGACAGTGTGGAGATTTGATAAATCATAATTGATACGGGGAGAAGCTGACAGGTGGAGCAGCCAGATAGGGGGAGCAATGAGAAAGGGGGAGATTTTTAAATCTGACGATGCTAGAAGTGATCGATCAAAGCATAGAAATCACGACAGTTGAGGATCGTGATAAAAGCAGAACAGTGGTGTTGGAATGGTGTGAACAGGTTTCCAGCTATCACCAATTGGGATCAGTGTGGTTCAACAATTGGTATCAATTTAAGAATTGGTATCATGTTGGAATAGACAATTGGTGTTTGACATGAAGTGATTCATTGATGATCTTTTCATACTACTCGTGTTTCTCACACCGAGCATTGCTCATGTGGGCTTAGAGTACGTGTTAAGTGAATCCTTGAACGCTATCAGAATCACAAGAGGTGAATGGTGGTAAAGGCTGGAAGAAGACTCAGTGAGGTATCAAAGTGCAGAAAATCATTCTGAGCAGAGTTGTGAAGAGTTTTCAACAAACCCAAAGGGGGAGATTGTTGGGAAAAAATCCCTCAAGGTAACATTGCAGTATTTTTGGGTTGATTGTGTTTGTTGACAAAGCAGGTTTTTATGAATATTTGTCGAGTTACCAAGAAGTTGTTGACAATCCTTGTTGACAAAGAACGATGACAAAGGAAAAGGACGATCTGGAGGCGGTACAAAAGAGCGGTACAAGGTGGCACCGTTTCCTAGTGTTTGCCAAATTTTTGGGGTCCAAAATTTGGAGTTTGGTAAGCATCGCAAAAATAGGATTTCCATGAAGAGCATAATTTAATATGGAAAAGGCATGAATTTCACGAAGATAGGATTCATGGTTTGGAAATCGCGAAGACCAGAATAATGGAGGCGGTGAGTCTTCGCGATTACGTCAAGTTTTGCGAACGGCAGAGGCTGAAGCGCCTCGCGGCGGTGAAGGGCTTTGCGAGGGAGCTTCACGGCGAAGGCACGAAGGTAAGTTGACGGTGATTCTTCGCGACTACGTCAAGCTCTGCGAATGGAAAATTTCCGTGGTGCTTCGCGATTTGGACATAATTCCGGCTGAAACTTTGGAGCTTCGCGATTTGAAATGACGTGGTGTTGACTTCGCGCGGAAAGGTCGAGGGTCGGTGGAATCGCCTATAAATAGAGGCCGACCCCCTCGAGAGAAGCAGAGAGAATTTTCAGAGAAAATCCATTGCTCTCGGTTCACAGAGGTGGTTCGCGAAGGCAGTGTGCTTCGCGGAAGGGGAGCTTCGAAGCGGCTATTCTAGCTCCGCGAAAGGCGTGTGCCCCGCGTTGGCTCAGTGAGCTTCGCGGAGAGGCAGGAGATCCGCGACGGCTTAAGCATTGCGAAGGTCTGTGCATCACGAGAGTGCTTCGCGATAGAGCTTCGCGAAAAGGATGGAGCTTCGCGAAGGCTTGTTTGAGCTTCGCAAAATTGGGAGCCTAGCAAAGTAGGGTGCTTCGCGAAGGTCTTTCCAAAGGTAGTTTGCCCAGTGGATAGTGGCAAAGGGTTATTCATCTATGGGTGAAAGTTTAACTTCAACAGAGCATCTACATACAGAGAAAGATGCATTCCTTAATGGAAATGAAGAGACCTACAGGTCTATAAACTGTGAGTGAATCCCTTCACAGAGCAGTGAGCTTAGGAAGAGGAAGAAGGTGATCCTCTCCACCGGCAGTGAGCCGGAGAGAGAGAAACAGGGAGTGACCCTTGGGAAAGCAGTGAGCTGACCCTAAACATTGTAAAGGCAGTGAGTCTGGGCATAGAAGTGATCTAGCCCGAACTTTGTATTCACATCTAGTGAAGATTAGTGTAATTTGGTGCGACCGGCAACCTGTCGGCGTATGCTCCTTGGATGTAGCCCAGTGAGGGTAAACCAAGTAAAAATCTTTGCGTCTGCCTGCTAATTTGCCTGCATTGCATTTAAAGCATCATCATCAGATAAAGGAGAAAGTAAGTGATCATAACATACACACAAGTGCAAACAAAGTGACCCTTGTAACAAAGAGGTCAAGATCCAGCGGGGCAGGAAGAACTTTGAAAAAGAATATCCATACCCTGATTCACCCCCCTCTCAGGGTATATAGGCCCCTATTGGTCCTAACAGCAATGATCGATTGATCTGGATACGTCAAACCTCAAGCCAAATGAAGAACACCCACAGTTAACAAAGAACCAGGGGAGAAAAGCACAAGAAAAAATGAGAGGAACGGATCTCGATTGATGTTCATGTTGATCTCAATTCATTTCCATGAGAATGACAATGAAGAAAGAAATAATCTGAAGTAATTCTCCCAAAATCACCCTACAATAAACCCATCCCACAAATACGCACGATCCACGGATCAATCCGTTGGTCGATTGATCTGTGTTCTTCATAGGAATCAAGAAAGGGGAAAAACAATTCAAACAACTGCCCTACCTTGATTTGGATTAATTTCTGATGAAGAACGATGCGACGTTGTTGTCGTTGGTGAGATCTTTTGAATCCATGTTGTGTCAATCGTCGATCCACAATCCCTTTGTCGTTCGCCTGAGAGAATTCCTTCAACGTTCTCTCTAGCGGCTCTCCAACAATTCCAAGGTTATGTGGATAACCCTAGGGTTTCTCCATAATAGTCTATTTAAAGGCACAGCATTTGTTGCATTGGCGAAATTGAAATAAAATAATTTAATTAATTATTTTATTTGTTTCCTCGCCCACGATGACTTTTCCATAAACGACTCGTGCCAACTAAGGTTAAATCTTGCCTAGGGTAAAACTTGCATTCTGAACTCAATAGTGCCCTCAGATTTCTAATCCAGACACTCGTTCGGCATTTATTCCACTTTTTCAGCAAAACTGTGTGTGCATGCTATTTAATATATTTAATATATTTCGAACATTTATTTCAGGCACACCGAA